>CM029928.1:17352553-18640053 GCA_017639245.1 Myiopsitta monachus
ATGATCCAGCAGATTGCTTGGGCTGTGCTCAGCCAGCGTGCTGCCAGCCTGCTTGGGCAAGCAGCTCTCCTCACAGGGGCCACAGTGAGGGCAGGGAATTAAGGCAGGCTGCTTTCTTGGCTGCTTTCCTTCTCTCCTGGTTAGCCTCCTTGCTTTGGGATAGGTTTGGTGCCATCACTTTTTGGGACATGTGACCAAGTGCAAGTGCAGCCACTTAAGTTTCTTCTTGTTTTCCGTCCGCACACCCTACAGCTTCATAATTCCTTCTCCATGGAGGGGTTGAAGCTCAAATCAGAGCGGAGGGCAGGAATTCAGCTTCCACTGCCTGCGATAGCTGTCTTTGTTTGGAAATGCTGAAGGAAGGCTCCTGAGACTCGTTTTGACAGAAAACGCAACAGCAGTTTTCTTCCCCATACCCCTCTTCAGCGATGCTCTCAACAGCTACCACTGATCTGTGTCCCCTGGTAGAGCACTGCAGCACTACAGGGCAGTTTTTGTTAGATTAGAAATATGTACTCCACTGAACTTTGCGCTGAAGATTGGACTTGTTTACTTCTGTCTCTCTGTCTTCCTACCTTGTCTCTGCTTTGTTCCAGTGCACAGGGCTGCTTGGTTTTGAAATGTGCTCTGTTATTTGAGGCAGCAGAAGTATTTGTAGTTCATTTTATGATGATGTCTAAAGTTCAGTTTTGAACTGGGATTCTGCTGCTGCACAAAGCTCAGGGCAAGGCGGCTCCATCCCCAGGAAAGCTCAGAGAGGCTGGGAGAAAGATTATGCTGCTTTCCTCTCTCTTATAGGGATGGAGAGTAAAACAGAGAGCATTTGGAAGAGTTAGAAATTAAACTCAATGTCTGAATTTTCAGTACTGTCCATTAATTGCAGACCCATCCTTCATCGTTGTTAGATGTCAGTGTTCTCTACCAGTATGTCCCTGAGCTGTGTCAGAGCATCTCTGGCTTGCTTTCATATAGGTAAAGATTCAGGTTTCAGCTCTGAAATAAGGTTATCTTCACAATATTTATGGATGAAGGAACTGGACTTAAACAGGATCTGAGTTAAAAAGTGTTTGATGTTGCTTCTAGGCTCAGATTTTGGTAGTTTTTTAGCTTAGCTTTTAAAGAGGTTTTTACTAGTGCTTTTTTTCATCATTAAGTAAATACTTAATGATGAAATTAAATACTTACTTCAGTGATCATCAGAATCTGTGTTCATCCAGTGGATAATCTGGGGAATATATTTCTGTAGTTCTGTAGGTCATTTTAATCTTTACTGAATTAGCAGTTCATGTAATTCTGTCATAGGAGAATTCTTCTGTAGATCTGGTCATGGGTGCCAAGATTGAGTGCCTTTTCAGGGCCAAGAGTTCCTGGCTGTAAGGGATAAATCAGTGTCTGGCTCTGTCTACTGTTATATGGTGCATGAATAAAATCATAATAATTGATAAACATAAGTTCTTGATACTTCAGTATAGAATACATTCTAATCATTGGTACTGAGCTGTTAACAACATGCCACTCGGATTTCTGAGCCTACGGTGCTTATATATAATTCTGGACAGCTCGCTGGCTGAAATAAATCATTCCCACCCTACTGAAATCAATGGAGCAATTGTAAGCTTAATAAATCAAAGTTTGGCACGCTGATATAAAAATCTTTATTAAATTAGAATATCATGGGGGTTTCACCCAGTTGTAGACTGCATTCATTTTTTTACCTCCTAGGAGGTATTTCCTTAGTGCTGATTATGCTACTTTATTCCCACTTACACTCACAGAATCACAGAATTATTAGGGTTGATCTGGAGATCATCAAGTCCAACCCCCCTGCCAAGGCAGGGCCACCTAGAGCAGGTTACTGAGGAACACGTCCTGGTGGGCTTTGAATGCCTGCAGAGAGGGGGACTCCACAACTCACCTGGGCAGCCTGTTCCAGTGCTCTGCCATCCTCAGTGTAAAGAAGTTCTTCCTCACGCTGAGGTGAAACTTCCTGTGTTTTAGTTTATGGCCGTTGCTCCTCATCCTGCCACTGGCCACCACAGAAAGAGTCTGGCACCATCCTCCTGGCACCCACCTTTGAGATACTGATCTGCATTAATGAGGTCCCTTCTCAGTCTCCTCTTCTCTAAACTAAACAGGTCCAGCTCCCACAGTCTGTCCTTGTAAGAGAGATGCTCCAGACCCCTGATCATCCTTGTGGCCTCTGCTGGACCCCCTCCAGTATCTCCGTGTCTTTCTTCACTTTTTGATTAATTTAAACCTAATACATATTTTGTAGCCCTTCTTAAGTAAACCATGCAAGTATTTGTCAGCTACTGTTCAGAAGACAATAAAGATAGTAATTTAGATGCAGAATAAGTGGTGCAGGAATGTAGCGCACCGGTCTAGGATATGCAAAATGTAGTATGCCTGCTAGGCTAATACTCCTCTACAGTAGCAGCAGCAGTGAGGGAACAGCTCTGAAATCCCAGCTGGATCTGGTGCAGAAAGACACCTGTACTTTGAGGGACACTGTAACTTAAAATTGAACCTATTTCAAGTGAAATTGCAAGAGCTGCAAAGGCTTTCTTCAGAGCTGGCATCAAACCGTTCTGGCACGTAATCAGTCATCTCTTCCATTGTTATAAAACCAATGGAGCATTTTCAAGTGAGTGTTTTGACATTAGCGCTTGTACAAGGATCTCCTGCTATATTAAAAGCACCTGCAATGCATTTCTTGGGGAGGTGTGATTTGCAGCTAATGATCATGAAGCACAACCTCACTTTGATTTTTTTGTCAGTGCTTTTGTGCAGGGCCACTGGGTGGTTAGACTTTTAGCCAAGGGTTATGTCATCGTAAATTGTCTGCGACAGAACTTGGCATTCTCCTGAATTTTACTGTCTAATTGCACCAATTGTGTGTATTGTGGACTTCATCAGGTACACATGACTGCTCTCAAATCTGGCCTCCTCACTCTGGTGGTGACTGAGTTTTGGACCCTAATGAGCAAGAAGCTGGGAGGAAATGTGATTCTTCTAGACAATAAATTAGTTTCAGAAAAGAAGCATTTCTCTATTGAAAATGTTTACCACTTGGGGACTTTGGACCAGGCTTTGCACAGCAGTGGTGAAAGCAAATTGGCATCGGATAAAATGATGCACTGAAAACAAACTGCTGAGCAAAAGGATATAGGCGTATCTTTGAAAATACAGTTAAGTCAGGTGCTGTCCTCTGGTGCACCTTAAACAACGAAGGATATGCTCAGGGTGAGCTGCAGTTCGCTTTAGAATAATTCACTCTTCAGTAGAAATAAGTTATTACAAAACTTTGATCTAGAATAATGCTATTCTTTATATGATGTGTCGCTTCAGTAAAAATTTAATGTAAATATAGTGAGGTTGTTTCTCCTTATGATCTCAGAAGGAACTAAGTCTCCACTGATTTTCTCAACATTTATAAGCAAAGCTTCCGAATGTATTAATAAATCAGCTGAAGTTATCCCTAGTGTGTTTTTGTGATGCTCCACGATTTTAAAATTTGTTTCATTTCTTTTTAATATCATCTTCTTCTGTTTTTTAACTATCTTTGTGCAGCATTCAGATGAAACTCTTTCTTAACAGCTGGGAGGATGCTGTGACTGGTACTTATGACTCTGACATGGATAGCCCTCCTGCTACCCTTTTGCTTTGCCTTTTATCTGTTGGATGCTTGCCGCACACTATAATCACAAGCACTTTTAGGTCAGCAACTGCTGTGTTTTATTTTTAAGCTGTACTTGTTAGCAGTTGGACATAACACCAAACCTGATTTGGGGCTCTAAATGCTGCCATAATGTGAATATTTAATGATAATAAAATGCTTTGCTTCTGCCTCATTTGGAGTTCCACCTAATCTGACTAAACAATCAGCAGTTAGTAGGCAGATCTAAATGAAATATTATTGCTCTATAAAACAGTTTAAATTTGAATAGCCTTTTATTTAAGATGCATAAGCATTTTTCCAACATTTGGTCTGTTAGACAAAGTATTTGCTGTGAAAGAAGCATTTATTGCTTGCTTATAAAAATAAAATATAATATTAGTAAGTTAGCTGGAAGCCTGTCTATATTCTAAAGCGATGACAAGGTAAGATAAGCAGTAGAGCTAAGCTGAAATTGCTCTGGAGGTCTTTCTGAATAGCTGTCAGTTTTATGTTCCCCTAACACAATAATGGGCACTCCCAGGAGGTGGAAGTCTCATGGGATAATTACTCTTCTGAGGTTTAAACTGGTTTTGCTATGCCTTTTCCACAGATGGGTAAGACTGCCTTATAATTATTCTCCTCCTGTTTCAGGAGATTTTTCAAATGTAGAAATTAATAGAATTAATTTTGTATACATGCACTGTACTTACATTAGCTGGCATATTAATGAATTTCAAGTGATACTGAATGCTATCAGATGGCAATAATAAGTGGTCCAGTTAAGCTTTTATCTTACAAATTGGATTTAAGTTTCACTGTGCTTGCCTTCCGTGATGTGTTTCTTTTTAACATTCAGGTCTATTTTCTGCTGTCATAAGCAAGCATATTTAATCTCTCAGCCTGGTTTACCTTTAACTGTTCTTGAAAATAACAAGCACAAGCAGTAAGAGTTTAAAATAAGTGTATATTTCATAATTGTTGAGTATTTTTATAGTTCCTGGTGTACGAAGCTGACACAGTTGCTCACTGTCTCTCCCTGAGCATCAAATAATGTTGATGAAATGAAGCAAAAACTTGTCAAGAACTCAGCTTCATTGGGGGTGGCTTGTAGTGCAGCACACTGGCTTAGTCATTAGTTACAAACCTTAAGTGTTGCCAATAAACCCACAGGCAACCAGCAACCTCAGCCTCAGGATTCTCAAGAAAATCTATGTTTTGGGAGGTGTAGCTACTAGAATGATCTGACAAGCTCTGACAGGCTTTCCTGTATCATATACAAACATATTGGAAAAGCAGGAAAATCTTAACTGTTTCACGTGGATCAATGTCTTTACAAGGTGAAGTATCCATCCTAGTTCTGAAGGCTTGGAGATGAGAGCATTAGCTCATCTTTTTACCCAGCTTTCCTGTCTCCCGAGATGGGAGCAGAACTGAAGAGTGATGATTGCTACTGAGACTTGCAGTTCTTGCTCAGCACCAGCCCTTCCCTTTAGCTTAAAAAAATTGGAACGTATCACTTTGGAGATTTGCCAGATCTTTCCAAAGGAAAGGCTTGACGTGGTTTTGTTCTTCCTTCTCTGTGTTGCGGAGTAACATCAGTCAGTTTTGAGTCTCTGAGCATGTAGACACACGTTCTTTCTTTGGGAGTCATTTTTGACTTGAACATGAACCTTGTTTTGTTAGATGAAGACTGGTATGCTATCAGAGGAACGAAGCTCTCCTTGGATTCATTACTAGGAAGCAATTGATGGGAAGCTTTTATTTTCTGTCCATAGTTATTGATCCACCAGCATACTGGTACCTCCATACATGCCCTGTGAACTGAAGCACAGGAATTAAATGGCTCCTATAATTCTGCAGTGCTTTTAGGCAGGTTTCATTGTCAAGGCCATGATTACGTCACAGCATTTAAAGAATTAACTCATTTGCTATTTAAAGAGGAGGCTGTGCTAGGTCATAAAGATACGCTGCTGGTTTTAGCCCACGGAAAAAGAGGACCAAGTTATCTGCTGTCTAATCTTTTTATCATTCAGAGTATAAATCACAGTAAAAAGTGTACTTGTTTACTGATATTGTGTAGAATATTGGTTTATTATTTAACTGCTGGAAGCTTAAAGCAAATGTATTTGCTAAGCTTTTGATGACTATTGCTTCTTTTCTCTGTGTCTCTGCCATGAAATATATTAAATACTATTGTGCCAAAACCATAGACTTATTCATAATTAATTGACCTTACACAGAGTGTTTTAGTGGAATGAGTTAGGGGGTTTGTTCAAAATTCTGGCACCTGTGTGTATCTTTAAAAATAACTCCTAGGAAGATGGTATTTTTTCCTAATGTACCAATTGTTTGATCAGTGATCTGATGGATGAGCTTTTAAGTACTGGCTTGACTGTCTTCTGAGTGTATCTGCAAGATAAGTAGGCTAAGAAACAAATTTATGATTTCTACAAGGGTGAAAAACAACAACAGAAAAAAGGTGTGCTTTCCTCTTCCTTTGTTATTTATTTAAGTAAGAAAAAACAGCCCCTCTCTGATAATATAGAAGCAAAATCCATGTTTACGTGGGAATTACCGCTTTCACTGTATTTGATTTTCTTACCACGTATAAAGAAGCTTTGTGTGTTATAAGACACTTAAATGCGTTATTATTGTGTTGTATGCATCTTTAAAAATTGCGAAGTAGGGAATTGGGGTATTAGCCAGGCTGTAGTCACATTTTCCTCTACACTTAAGTGTGGCTAAATTCTATCCTCCCACTCAATGCCACTGGAGGCACTCGTACAGCTGTCCTATGAGCACTGGTTTGGATTTGTTTTGATGATGAAAATGGTAGAGAACCATGGGATTTACTTCATATGACATGGCATTAACCAGTGGTTCTTTAGGGAAAATGCCATCAGCATTGCCAGTTGCAAAATTAGATTGTCATTCATGCCTAGGCATTGGGTTATTTTGCACAGCCCTCTTGGTTACTTTGGTAAAACTTGTAGAAGACATAAATGTATTTTAAGTTTTATAGTGTCATACATGGTATTTTGCAAATGTATGGTACTGTAAGAACTCATTATCAACTGTAAAAGTGCTAGGTTGCAGTAAAAAGCTCTTGGAAGAATTACAGACTTCCACTAGGCAATTAAAATTCCTCCTGAGTAAGGAAACAATACACAAACCATATTCTTCTGAGGAGAAATAGTCCATGATAGTTTTCTGGTGATTTTAAATACTGGTAGTAACTCTTTTATTGCTAAGATTGCAGGGAGGAAAGTGTAGTTACAAAGGCATAAGGTATTACAAGACATAATCTTGTCGGCATAAACATATTATTATAGAACCAAATTTTACATGCAAAGTAACAGCTGTAGGAACAGCAATAGTTGGGGAGCAGTTAAATGGTGGGTGGTGGTATAATAGAAGATGCTTGTGAAATGTTTGTCCATTTGTACAACACAGTTAAACAGAAAGTGGGTCCCTCAGTAATAGCTGACATTGATTAATCAAAACTAACTTAAAAAGAGGTAAGCTGAAGATCCAATAAACTTCATATAAAATAATAATTCAGTCGGCATAGAGTGCAATTTACACACTTAGATAAAAATGTCCACCAAAGAAAGTAATTAAAAGAAAAATAATATGGTTTTGTAACAGAGGAAGTACACAGGTAGAGTATTGTGTCTTATCCTAGGAGAGCTCTGATTATTCAGAGTTTCATTAGAGAGCTGTGGGAATGATGAATATGTTTTGCAGGTGGGTGGTGTTTTTCCTGTTTTTCATGTTTTAATGTACAGAAGCAAATATTGCAGCAATACTACAGGACTTGTAAAGGAAGCCAAAGAAAGGTCTAATAATTTGCTAAACTTCTGTTCTCCTGCAGGTCATTATGCTTGTGCTGAATGGCAGAGTAGTTCTCATTTCTGATGTCTGAGGCTTGAAATTGTGTTTAGGCTGCAGAGTTCAGTAAAGTCCCCAATGTATGTGAGTAGCCCCTGTGCTGAGTACAACACATTTTGTGATTTTTGTTAAGTTACCAATGTAAATTATCTGAATCACATGATGAGTGAGATTAGCTACTGGGTTTCCACTTGTTTAAGTTAGGCTGCTGCTTCTGCCTTTAAAAATACTTCTATTTCTATATCCAGAGAAGAGCAAATGTGGGGCTAGATAGGGAAGATCGAAATGATCTCTGAAAAGCTGTAGATCATCCTCCATAGTCAACTGCAGGACTAGGACCACCCCATACCCTTGGATAGTCAAATGAAAACACTCATGCCCTTGCTTAGAGGGATGATAAAATGACACGTGTCAAAAATAACAGTTAGCAAAAGCGATGATTTGGATTTTGCTGAAGGTTAATAAGTTTTCAGGGAATGTGCTGGCTCCTTTGACAAGCCAGATAAACGGGCATCATGTCAATGTGTGCGTGCATTTCTGGAATAGGGAATGTGCTGACACTAGTTCAACATAAATGCTCTAATTGAAATACTTCACGGTAACCCTTTTAATGCCATATTTTTTTGGCATTATTATGGTTATTTCAGTCCCATGCTTTTTCATACAATGCCTGGACTGCTCCACTGAGCACAGAGATCATTGGCTGGAGGTTTAAGGGAGGGGATTAGGATGCAGTAAGTACATGACTGGAAATGCATTGCCACATTCTGCACAGTGATAAAATAGCTGAGCTATTCTCTTATATGCCAGATGATTATCTGGTCTGGATTTTTAGCCAGGAACTAACTGGTCCTTAGTTAGAAGCTAAAGTATACCTGTATAAGATAGGAGGTCTGCTCATGTGATGCAATTTAATTTATGTCATGTGTTTATTTCTACCAAAGAAATGTCAATTTCTCAGTCATGCAGAGCCCTGATTGTGCCATTTTAATGTCTTGATACTTCTGGTTTATAGATCTAAAACATGAAAATGTGAAAATAACTGTTACATTTTAATTACAGTGACATTAGTGTTAAAAGGGAGAATGATAACAAGCATTGGGGTGTAATTTTTAGTGATCAGATTAAATTTAATGGCAGCTATTAATTTAAAACAGATTTTTGGCAATCAAACATAAAGGAGATTTTTTTTTTATGGTCTACTTTTCTAGTTTTGAGACATAAACCTTTAATGACTTGCATGGGGAAATTCCTCATTGTTGTTCTATGAATAAAATGTTTAAAAGCACCTAAACCATGTGGGCTTTTAGATGCCATCCAAGATCAAACAGATTCAGTGGGATTCAGCATTAAAAAGGACCTACCTGCCTAAGATTAGGCAGTGGGAATACCTGTCTGCACTATGAAATCTTACGTAATTCCCAGGAAATATGTCAAGCATTGTTATTATCTGCATCAGCCTTCTTAGACACCTGTCATGTTCTTTGCTCATTGGAAGAGCCTGTTTAGTTCTATTTCTTGAGCCGCACACAGTAGCCCTAAGAAAGTCTAGTCTCCTAAAGAGACTTCTAAAACTGGAATTGTATGTGCAAAATACCTTTCCCTTTTACACTTCTCCTGTTGCTATTAAGAACACTGTTATTCCTTCTCTGCATTTCTAAATTTTGAACAATACTTTCAGCACTTTTAAATCTGTGCAAAATAGGCAGATTTATTAATTAAATGCTATATTGCTCCAAATGGATGGTCATAGCTGGCTGAACAGCACTGACAAATGGCAGAACATGGTCCTTAAGGTTTTGTTTTAGAAGGTTAGCCACAGATTCAAATGATTCATGTCTCCTGTGATCTGTTGGAGGAGGTCCCTAATAATTCACTTATTTCAGAGATGTATTTTATTTGATACTTGGTAATTCTTCTAAATTATTAGATTTACCTATTTGCATGGTCTTTCGTCTGCACTGCAGTAAACAGAGAGTATGCGTGGACTGACCACCTGCCTATTAGTGGAAGGATACTGTTTTGAAATCTGAAGCAAAAGCAGGAGAGAGTGTAATTTGGAAAGACTGGTTCGTAGAACAGACTAAATGAGCTACCCTTATAGCAGTGGCTTCTAATAGAAAGTTTATGGTAGGCAAAAGCAAAAGATACAAAGTAGCTGTCAATTTATATTGTGGTTATTAAAAGCTTGCTGTTTCAGTCTAATTGCTGTGCCAGAGAGAACCCCAGCCCTTTTGTGAGCATTTTTTGACATTTTAAATTACACAGTATTGCAGGGTTGTTTTTTTTTTAAAAGAAGAGAATAGCATAGTAGGAAGCACCCATCATCTGAATTAATACACCAATTATAAACTGTGTTGCAAATAAACAACTTGATCGTTTTGTTTCTGTGCCTTATGCTGAAAGTTGAAGTGTCTCATTAAAACAAGAGCTGAATTCTCACTCCATATTTTACCTGTCCCTGTACCGATGATGAGAAAGTTCAACAATAGAGCCGGCAACTACAGGCTCCTCTGTGGGCAACTGTGCTCTCTGAATGAAACATTAAACAGAGCTTTTGACACACTGATATGTTTCAACAGCTTCATTGCTAATTATTTTCTGCAAGAGAATTAATTTCGCTCTTCAAAGGAGCAGTGACTTTTCTGGGGTTAGAGAGAGGTGCTCATCTGACAGTTTGAATATTTGCGACTTAAAAAATAAGAGTGTTCTTTCTCAAAGCGTAGTCAGATGTGCCTGAGAGGACAGTTACTTTATGTAGTAGTGGTAATCGTAACACCCATACATATATACCAAGTGACAATGAAACCTAGAAAAAAGTGACTGTTTCAAACAGTTTGCAAAATGACTGCAACGTGAGATAGCTGTTTATGCATATGTATTAATTGGTGACAAGGCAAAATAAGTGCAAATAGCCCTTCTCCATCCACAAGATGAGCCATTAGGGTTTCAGATAAGATGAAAATGAGCTTCCATAATTGGTAAGTTTTAAGCACAGAGTGGAAATTAAATAATGCAGTGATGTTTAATGTGTTGAAGTAGAATTGACCTTATCAAAGAAGCCACATTATTACTCTTTCACTTGAATCTCCATATACTAATATATGCTGAGGACCACCCAGCTAGAAAATGGCTTGTCAGAAAAGGACCTGGAGGTCCTGATATACACAAAGCTGCAGGTGAGTCAGCAGTGTGCCCTTCCCTCAAAGAAGGATGGTGGCATCTTAGACTGCATTAGGAGGAGTGTTGCCAGCAGGATGAGGGAGGTGATCCTTACACTCTACTCAGCACTGGTGAGGCCATACCTGGAGTTCTGTGTCCACTTCTGGGCTCCTCAGTACAAGAGGTATGAACATGCTGGAGAGAGTCCTACAAAGGGCCACTAAGGTGATGCAGGGATTGAAGCATCTCTCCTATGAAGAAAGGCTGAGAGAACTGGGGCTGTTCAGCCTTGGGATGAGAAGGCTCAGGGAAGCCTTACCATAGCGTATAAATACCCGAAGAGAAGATGCAAAGAGGGCAGAGCTAGGCTGTGCCCAGTTACATGGCCAATGGCGATGGGCACAAAAATGAAACACAGGAGGCTCTGTCTGAACATCAGGAAACGCGTCTTTGCTGTAAGGGTGACTGAGCAGTGGCCCAGGTTGCCCTGGGAGGTTGTGGAGTCTCCGTCCTTGGAGATACTCAGAAGCCATTTGGACACAGTCCTGGGCAGCCTGCTGTAGGTGACCCTGCTTAAGCAGGGGGGCTGGACCAAGTAAGTTTCAGAGGTGCCTTTCAACCTCAGCCATTCTACAGGTTCAGACTTAAACAGGGGAAGTTTAGATTGGATATGAGGAAGAAATTCTTTACTGTGAGGGTGATGAGACACTGGAATGGGTTGCCCAGGGAAGTTGTGAATGCTCCATCGCTGGCAGTGTTCAAGGCTGGGTTGGACAGAGCCTTGGGTGGCATGGTTTAATCGGAGGTGCCCCTGCCCATGGGAGGGGGTTGGAACTGGATGATCTTATGGTCCTTTCCAACCCTAACTACTCCATGATTCTATGATTCTGTGATGTCTGTTCCTATTATAGTCAATTGTATACTGCATTTTTGGCTGTATGAAGAAAAATATAAGAATATTATATATGCCTAAAGAGTACAAAGATTTCGTCTTTCACATGTCCTTTTACTCAACAGTTATTGTTATATATGTAATGATATATAAAACAATAAAAAAATTGAATTAATAATATAAAATATTTTGGAAGCAAAGCTATAAATATGAAAGTGTATATAGTAAAACTGTGAAAAATATCTTTAAAGGAAATATACAAAAGGCATTCAAATGCTAACGATTATTAGTCTTGGTCCTGAAAATAACAATAGAAGATAAAAAATGAGTAACTAGGCTTGTTCATCCGGTGTATATTTTATCTGCACACTGCCAGTAAGCCAGTTGGCTCTTCCTCACACACAAGTGTCTTTTCTTCCACATGTAGGTCATAGTTTTAAAATTAGTTGTTACTGGAAAGGAAGTCTGAACTTCAGACGGTGGCAAAATATCCAAACTGCAGCAGTTCTTCCAAGGTGAACTGCGGAATAGATTTTAGAATCTTGTAGAAAGAACAAACACAGAAACCCCCAAAAAATCTTTTCCTCTTTCACAGTGGCTATGAAGAAATTGGCAAAGAATGGTGGTCCCCCTTTGGCAGCTCTCCTGCCACTAGTCTGCATAACTCCGTACTAGAACAGAAATCATTAATACTTCTTAGAATATCTATAACTGGGCATGGAATATAGGTACAGTATGCATATTTGTTACTGCTCCTCTTAGAATCAGAAATGCCAGTTATAAGTCAGAAATATTTGATTCATGAGACATAATCCGTGATCCTGCCTGCAAAACAGAATTTCTTTTTTGCTCTTAGCAGTCTTGGTAGTGAGAAGAGTCAAAGTTTTAGCTTAATTGATATCTTACTAGACCTGCTTTAGCTAGGTCAGTGCTGTCAGAACAACAAGCGTTGGCATTACATCATCATCTTCACAAAGTACAAGGAAGTAGTAAAAAGCAATTCAGTCATTCCAGTGTCTTTCGCAACTACATCCAGAAAGGTGACACTTTTGGTGCAGTGCCAGCCACAGTGAAGAACAAGGTTTGAAGTCCATGGATAACTTCACTTACTATATAATTAATGCAAGCCTATTTCTCAGAAATTGCTTAAGAATTTCTCTGAGTAATGCATTAACCATTCACCATCCATTCTTTACAGAAATGCTGTCTTCTGTCTTCATGGTTTTTTTAAAAAATATCTTATGTAGTTTTACTTTTTATCTTGATGCTCAAAGCTTTGCGAGCTTTTCAGTACTCTCTTTACTGTAGTCTTTTTACACCTATTCAGCTTTACTGTGCTCCATCAGCTTTATGAAAATATTTTATTCCTAAAATGCCTTTCATCCTCCCTACTCTGTGAAGAGTAAAGCAAATAAAGTGAAGAGCTAACCTGCTTTTCATTACTCCCACTTTCCAGTTCCAATTGGCTTGTCATTTTTCTCCAGTATCTTTTCATGTCAATTGTGCATGCAGTGAGAAACCTTCTGGAAGCTGTAATATAACCCAAGAGTCAGCATTCATCATTCCTTGTGCCTTTTTGTTGAGCACACAACTAATTTCTAGTTACTTCTTCTTGTCTAATTAATAACCTTCTCAACTTGTGTGTTTCAAAGCTTTCAATTAGCAGGATCACCTGTACCATTATTTGTGGAAGTCTGTCATGACTTTTTGCCATTTGTCTTTCCAGTGAGTACTCCATTTTCTAAGGTCATTTCTGATACAGTATTGGTAAGAGTCAAAATGATATAAAAGACCTAAACTAGACATTCTGTAATTCTTTCACCCTGGGTCTCTCAAGACTCAGAAAGGTGTATCATAGATGGCCCTTGGATATTTTGTTGAGTTTTTCGGAACTGATACTCATTTTGTGCTCTGAATTTCTCCTTTGACAGCTGCTTTCAACCTCAGCTGCTCAGTTTCTGAATTTAGACAGGAAGTCACTGACAAAAGTGTGAACCCTTCAAGAAAACAGCAATTGAAGAGACCCTGTCTTATCACCTGAGAGTGCTTCAGTGAACCCTTTATCCCATGCTGCCAATCACAGTTTTGATAGGTATTATGATTGAAGTTCATACTAAGAATATCATTTAATGAGAGATCAATTGTGGGCATTTGTCATTTTTGCCATTTCTGACTGCTTCATTAGTTAATTGATTAACTGATTGATTTTTGCTGAGTGGCCTCAAAACTGAGGTCTGAGACCATTGCCATGTTCATGACTGAAGGCAGAAGCTGTGGGAGTTCAGGTGTCACGTAGTAACTGATCCAGCCACCTAAACTATTATTGGCAACTTCTGTGAACCTGATGTATGACACCTTGTGACGGAGAGTGGAGTGTGATTTAATGAGTAGAGCTACCTTGTAATAAGAGGGGACTAATAAAAAAAGAAGCAGAAGTCTCAGAAAAGGGCAAATAATAGTAAACCAGTCTGCTAAAGTAGGATTTGTCTCATATGACCTCTGATTGAAGAAGGGCAGAAGGTTAGCCTAATCTAGTCTAGTTAGGGACTCTTAAGATTGTATCATTCAAGGAGGAGAGTCAATGTATTTCTGTGGTGACTCAGACATAGTAATTCCTGTCCTGAGGCTGATTTCCATGCCAACAGGCATGAAGAATGGCATCTTCGACTGTACGCGTCCCATGTGTAGACAGGCCCAGTGGCCTCCTTCCACAAGGAGCAAGAGGTCTGTATCAGGGCTCCATTAAACATCTCCCTGATCCTTAAGCGTGACCTCTGTCTCTAGGTTGTACTTAAACTAATGGTTCCTTATTACCCTACAAATAGATGCAATCAAATGTCATGCATGATAGCTTGACAAAAAACAGCGTTAATACTATTACCTCTATGGGGTTTTGTTCCCTGTGATTTAGGGACGTGTTATCAGCTGAAGGGATTGCAGAGGAGGTTGGAGGGTGAATGTGGAGCCAGTGACCCATGGTTTTCCTCTTAGTGTGCTGCCCTTAAGAATGATTTTAACGACTGAGGAATTGTTCTGTGTTCTCTTTTCTGGGCTGACAGATTCATAACCATAACAGATCTAACATAGTCATTGGGGGGTTTGTATTATGACTATTTCCTGGATGATTGTTCTCCCTCTAGGCTGCAGTGTTTCTACACTACCAGTCTGTCTCAAGTTAATGAAGCACTTTATGGCCACTTGTAGATCAGCTTTCACTGTTCAGTTTACTGTTCTCTTTCTAAATAATTTGGAAGACTAAAGCAACAACTGATACCTGTTGGGTTTTTGTTGCTTCTCCTGCTATTATTTCCTTTTCTGAAGTCACGGGTGTAGATAATTGGATATTTGAATTCTATCAATGTTTCTCCTATATAAATATAAAAAAATATATTGTGAACAAGCAAATCCAGAAATTCTCTTGCAGAAGTGTGACAGAGGAATTTAATATACAATATTATGGTGTTATGGTAAATATATGTGGAGCAACAGATGTATAGGAAGAAAAAAAGTAATATATTACCATTATAATGTGAGAGGAGAAAAATATTAGTCAGCTTTTGCGTGAATAAATTTCACTGGTCTCATGAATAGCTTAATATAATTTAAGATAATCCTTCTGTATAATGAACTTTCAAGCTAATTACTCTTGGATTGCCACAGTACAGTATAACTCTGTCAGTCTGGGCGTGCTTTGAATTTTGCCAAAGTTGTGAAGTGGATACAGTTGAAACTGGAATTGAATGGGTTTCCCAATCAACATATTTGCAAAGTGTCACAGGGTATTATTCCAGGCAGTAACTGTGACCATTGCTTGATTTACCCTCCTTTAAAACGATTGAGTTAAAAGTGGTAGATGGTAGTTACTGATTAACATCCGTAGTAAACAAACTTTTGCAGGGATATATTTAAAGTGGTTGTGTGTATATAAATAGATGAGGAGCATGAACCATGCAACTATAATTGAATTACATTAGCATAACTTAAGTAGAAGTTCAGTAAATACCAAACACCTTAATTAACTTGCACAGTATTAGGAGGTTAATGACATAACCCCTGTAAATGACTCTTCAAAGTGTTTGGCAACATGGCAGTTCAGAGCCAAACTAGTACCCAGTACCCCACCCTTCGTGGCTGGTGTATGGTAACTCACTTAACTCCTGCTGCTCAAGCTTGGCCTCCGCTGGGATTTCTGGAAGTTGAAGCAACAGCCTTTGTTGCAGAGAGCTGGAAAAACCTCCCTATGAAGCAGGATCATACACTCACCATGCCCTCCAGCTGAGCCTGTCTGCTTCCCAGCCTGGAAACTCCTTTGCTTGCTGGGCTTTTAACTTGGGGAAAAGGGGAGTTAGCTGAGGTTCCAGAAACTTACACTTTTAAACACAGAAGCTCTATTCCCTCTGCCAAAAAATTGCCCATGAGCATCATAGAACTCTACGCTAACAGAAGACACCAACTATTTTTGTGCCCCATCAGTTGATAAGGACAATAATTGTCTTTTTCCAGTTGCAGGTTTTGCAGTCTTTCATAGCTTTTTTATTATTATTTTTGCTGATACAGTTTCTGGAAAATATACCAATTACATATTCTAGTGGGTTCAAGAAGCGTAATTGAAACTTTATGGAACTGTTGGGTCTGTTCATTGGAGTCCAGCCTGAGCTGTGCATCTTTTTTAGCTAAGGCATATGTTATTCATTGATGTTCATTCTAAAATCTTAACAGTGGGATTAGAAGCCCAATTGAAAAGCAGTAGTGATTTGTTGGGTTTTTGTGCCAAGAAAAGTAAATAAATGATGTAGTTACTAGTGTGGCTAGTTATTTTAAAAATACTGGTGAGTCAGGGAACTGTATGCAAATTGGTAAGAAATTAATTCCTGTTGCATTTGAATAATTTGGAAAAAGCATATTGCATCCGCAAGTGGTTGAAGATTATATTCTTCTCTCACATAGGAAACAGTACTGTAAATGAGCTAGCATGTCTCTTGGGAAAGAAATGTGAATTTTGCTGACAAGCTGAGATCTCTCAGCAGAAAAATGCATGCTGACACGTAGACCCAGTGGCCAATTGACTGATTTCTTTCCCTCTTTTTACTTCTATTTTAGATGCTGAAGAATACCAGCCTCCAATATGGAAATCATACTGTGAGTATACAAGAATTTTTAATAACCTTAGTACCTTACCAAGGTGTCACTGTTAGGTCTTCTCTTTGTTTAGAAAAAAAAAAAGACATAAATGTACTAGGTGGTTGTAGAAGTTACTGTATGAGACAGCAGCAAAGCCTGAGCTTTTCTGATTCTCTGTGGAGTGAGTACAACAGGATTATAAGTGCCAGACTCTCTGGGTTGGTTACAAGTGTTCACATCCTGGGTTTCATGGTTTCTCTGCTGAGATTTTCAGGAAGGATTCCAGAGGTCGAGGTTAATTCTTTATGTGTTTACTACAGGTCAGGCTTGAGTATACTTGTCTTTTTACGTAGGTCACCAGATTGCTCTAAGATAATATTTTTGATCCTTAGCAATAGAGGCCAATTTTTGAAGTGGTGGTTTAGAAGTTGGAGACACCACTATCAGTTCTTTGAACCTTCCTGTCTGCTTTTAGAAAAATCATTTACATAGAGTACAGTGCAGAAGTGTATATTTTGTGCTCTTTTTGCTTTGTTCCATATGTATTTTCTGATGAAGTTGCATAGATCTAAGGCAAAACATAGGCTTTTAAAACCCTTATTAAAGATGGCCTTTAAATTTGATCATTTCATTTTAAACCCTTACTGGAAATTTAATGAAACTGTACCGTTGGATTTTGAGGTTTTTGGTTTGGGGGGGTGTGGTGTGTGTGTGTGGTTGTTGTTTTCAGATATTGAACTATCTTAAGCAAAATTCATCTTTTTTATTGTGGCAACTTCAAATTCAGTACAGTGCCATTACCAAAATGGAACTACAAAAAGACAAGGATCAGTAGTTATATGCATGTACATGCATAATTTTAGACTGGAATAAACTTGTTGACTTTACTTGTATGCGCATTAAACAACCATGCTGACTTCAAAGACATAACCTCTGCAACCCGAGAATGATATTCTGTCTTAAAATGGACTGGGATTTTTTCAACCAATGTTTGATTATGCCATTAAGTTATAAAAACTGCTTCTCAGAACACTGTTTTCTAAAGGCTTGCTGTTGTTGTTGTTTTTATTGCAATATTTGAAATGTGTAAGTCCAAAGTCAGCAAAAGTGTATTGATTTCAGTTGGACCATTCCAGGGTACTTTGCAGGGTACTTGCAAAGAATCAGGCACTTGAGCGGCTTTTTTTTTAGCAGAGAAATCTGGCTTACTCAAAATCAGTGGAAAAGCTCCCATTGACTCTGCTGAGACCAGGATTTGAAATGACAGATGTTTGCTTTTTTGAAGGAAGCTTTTTAAAAAAGTCAGGGAATAGCACATGCCTTTACTTACCTTCTCTTAGTTTCTCCACTGCTGCAGCAAAGACCCCTGGTATGCAGTGAAGAAATTGGTTACTTTTGCCTGAGAGCTTACACATAGACCAAGAAAACGTTCTTAAAATTAAAAAATAAAACCCCAGAATGAACTAATAGAATATGCATATATAATTTCCTGTTCAGATATATGTAGGATGCCAATATTGTGGTAATGAAAAAGTATGGCCTCAGCATCTGAACCCAATGCATGAATGACCTTGGAAAAATGTTAGCAGCTCCAAAATGCAGAAAATAGTGTAAGGTTACAGAGGTTTACTGCTGAGACTAAGCCACAGACATACGTTTTTCATTGCAGAATTAGGTAACGTATGCTTCTTTACTCTCCTAGAAAAATACCAATCTGGTAAATTAATTATAGAGGTTACATCCAACCATAGCATTAGTCTATGGTGTAATCTAACTGTCCTCTCCCATCACAGTCTTATTGTATTTCACTCTTAGCAGCTTGTGTTTACTGCCTATTTAACAGTTATTTTCAGTGTATTTCAGGTAGTAACTTTAAAAGTTTGCTAACCTACTAGTAAGACACTTTGCATATAGTTTTGATTTCTTTTTTAAGTCCTGGATAAATTTAGGTGCACTATGTTGCTTCGTATTGGCATCACAATCAAGACTTCAATCCTTCTAGCTTCTCAAAAAAAGCAGATTTTCCTGCTTATGCAGGCAAAATATTCAACTAAAGTGTTGCACATACCCATGGGCAAATGCCGATCAAAGTGGAACAGCTTTCAGAATCCAAGACTTACCCTTTGGCATAATGTGCAAGCTTGTTTCAGCTGTATTTGGAAAAGATGGACACTTCTAATTCAGAAGATCCTCACTTGCTTGTGAAGAATTGTTAGAAGGTGCATAGGTTTCACAGATTACAAGGTTTTTCAGACTTTTTTGTGATAGCCCTGGGACACAGAGAGCAAAAGAAATGTCAAGAATGATTTTGCATTACCAGGAAGGGAATTGGGGAAGAAATCTGGAAAAGTACTAGCAGCCAGCAGTCTCTAGGTAGTGGATTTAATTGCATTTATACCTGAGTGACAGATCAACAAATAAATACCCAATAACAGATTTCTTTTTGTACTCTGCTGTGTGTTAGGGATATTGCACAAAACAGCATTTTGCCTGTTTACCATCACTGATGTATGGAAGAAAGGAAGATAAGTATCACATACATGTGAGTTGTTAAGGACTTCTGGGGCAAGCTGGTCCAGCTTCCCACTCAAAGCACGACTGCTGTCAGCTCTAGAGCAGAACAGCCGTGGCTTTATCTAGCTGAGTCCTGAAAACCTTTAGGGGTGGAGCCTCTGTCACCTTTGCGGGTAACTTGTTCCAGTGCTGCACAACTCTCTTAGAACAGAACCAAAGATCTTACCTACTTCATGTGATGAGCAGGCAATTTGTTTGAGTGCTAAAACAGTGTAGTCATTTTGACTTCCAGCTGCAGCATGTACGTGCTTGGGTTTTGAAGAGATGTAAAACCCACTCTTTTTCTCCTTTTACCACTGAGATTGGCATGTGCTAAGCAAATCGTATGTCAATGCCACTTCAATGTTTATTTGCATTATTTAAGATCAGTTCGCTGGTGTGAAGCAATGTGGCAAGGCACAGAGCATCAGCTGATTGCCACGCTTCAGCTCCTCACAAAGCTTCTCTGCCTTCTGCCTTTCACCAAATAATAGGCACAGTGTCTGAAACTCAGTTTTGCTAGAAATTAAAGCTGTATTTCAGCCAGGCACTTGGGTTCCTAATTAAGCATGTGAGTAATCCAGCAGAAATAGGACAGCTCATATTGTTCAAGCTCAGCTCATAGATAAATGCCCGAGGTGAGGACAAGGAGAAAAAAAACAGGGAACTCTGCGAATTGTTCTCAGAGAGAAGGCAGTATGCTTCTTTGCTGCTTTATTAAAGGTGATGATAGGAATTTTTCCTCTCCACTGGAGCATCACTGAACACTAGTCATAGGTGAGTTAATGGAGAAAGCCTGGCACACTGCAGAATGAAAAAAGTATGAAGAAATTGGTGGTGATAGCCTTCTTCCCTGGCAGAAAAGGAGTAAGTGTTCATTTTTGCACATCATCCGTTCATTTCTTGAAGCAGATTTCAGAATTAGAGAGTTCTTTCTAAAACTGATTGTAGAATTTCCTTTATTCATCCCATGAGACAAGAGCCATCCTCCAGTGGGAACAAGAGATGTATATTCTAACTGGTTACTTTACATCTCAAATAAATGTTCCCCTTGAAATTAAAAAATAAATTAAGGTTTTGTTAACTTTCTAAGTTCCCAGGTGATTATGATACTGTGGATTCTGGCAAACTACCTGAATTATGAAACTGATAAAGATGTTAAAGGGCCAATTAAGAACTACTGTATTTTTCTATTGCAGCATATTGGTGCATTTTGATCTAAGATTTAGTGTGTAGCATTACCGCACATTGCATCTGATGCTGAACAAAAAGCTACTGCAGACTGATGCTGTTCTCTTAAGCAGTAATTATACATTTTCTTTTTGCATGAAGTTGACTTTTTATAAGGTTAATTTTCTCAGGGCTAAAATAATAATTTATCATTATGTTTAAGTGTCATATTTTTTATGATCAGAGTGGGTCTGTCTCTAACCTGCCTTTCAGCTGTAAATGCTGGAATAGACTGGGTCGGATGTTGATTACTGCTTATCGCTGTCCTAAATAAGTGTGGGGGTTTTATTATTTCAGTTAACCACATCTTATTACATTGGATTCTGGTTTAAGGTTTTCAGGAGTGGAAGGGGGGAGCCAGGAAGGCAAGGCTTGCTTGTCATTTGAGCAAGCAAGGCCCAGGCTTTTTGAACTTCAGGCTATCCCCTGGACCCTTCTGGGGTCTCACCGATGTCAGCCAGTGCTGAGCACTTTGGCTAAAGTGTATAATGAAATCAGGCAGAGCTGCAGGATGTTCAGCAGTTCTGAAAATGAGGTCACTTAATGAAGTATCTATGCTCATTGGAACTTAGCTGTAGGGCACATTTTTCTCAAGTCACCTTAGCCATAATATTGCACTTGTATTCATAGCCCATTAGTAGGCTTTCATACAGCAGTTATTTGAAGCAGAAACAGGAGAGAACCTATCTAGAGGAGAAGACAGCTTTTGACAGGGTCACATTTGCTTTGCTCCTTAATACCTTTGCCTGTGAGGTACTGCCTTTTCCTAGTTTTTCACTTAACTGCATTTTCACTGTGTTTTATCTCCACCACCCTTGCCTTGCTGTGTGCCTTTTCTGGGCGTCCTTGGCCACTGTATCCCATGTCTCTTCTCTGTTGTTTGTCTCCTTGAACTGCTTGGCATCCCTTACCACAAAGCCACTGGTGGTTCCCAGTCATTTCTTCCTGCTCCAAATCTGTCTTCTCTCCTTCTGTCTAATGGTTCTGCATCTCTCTACAGTAGTTTCACTGGATTGTCTTTCTGTCAGTTTAATGTCTTTCTGTCAGTTTAATGTCTTTCAATTTAAAGCTAACATGGCCAAATCTGAATTCTTCATCTTTCCCAAGAAACCATTTCCCATTCATGATGTTTTCTGTGATTACCACCATTCACAACCTCAATCATGCTTATTACTTGGGGACATTTTCTTATCCTGCACATTTAGAATCACATATAATTTATTATTACTATTATTTATTTGTATAGTAATAATCTTACTACATTTTTCTCTGATGTATTTCTAAATCAGATTGCTTTCTCAGTTCAGATTATTGTGCAGATTAATTACCCATGCCTCTTTGAAAACGACAGCAACCTTTCCCAGTCTGTTCAAAATACAGTTGTTAAGATGATTTGTCTTCCTTGCATTCATCAGGAATCCCTGCACTGATTCATCCTACTGCATCCTATCAGCATCCAGGTTTTTGTGTTTGCTTTCAAGTCTTTCATATATCTGCCCTTTCCTATTAGTCATTCTTTCCTTTGTTTTATGAAATGCTGACTCTTCTCTCCACCCTTACTTCCCCAGTGCTATCGGCTTCCGAGGATCCTTTTGGTCATTTCAAAGAGCTCTTTGCTCTTCTCATTTCTTACAAATGTAGCATATCACAATGTGATCTTCAGACCAACTTGTTTTGCATCGACCTATCAAGGTTATCTTAGAAACAAGCTCTTAATTTGCTATGTCAGTTAGTATTTAACAGGTTTGATTATTGAAAAATAGGATTTTTATGAAGTATGATATTTTAATTACAATTTACATAAATGAATTGGGGAAATAGGTCTTACTTTAAATATGAAGCAATAATATTCTTGCAATATCTTGAATCCTTACAGTTCTTTCTGTCTCCTGGAAATGTATGGGGGAAAAAAAAGGTTACTATTTTCCTCTTGGATATGTTTAGTATTAAGCATCAGTAACCTTCTGAATCAGCAGTTATGCTGATTTCAGGCATTCAGAGTTGGACTCTAAAATCATAACATTAGACTCCAGAATAATCAGTTTTAAAAAGCAATCTGTGATTTTTGAAGAAGAAAATCACTCTTTTCTTGGCAACTTCTTATGCAACAGAAGTCATTTGATCACAGGCGAGGAGAAGGAAGGTTTTGAATCTTAGTCATCGAATTGTAAGAGGTAAGAAAGACCACAAGTTATCAGAAAAAGTAGTGGGAGATCTGGCAGTGACAAATGATGCAGGTTAAATCCAAAGCCTTAGTATGAATTCAGAACTGGATCACATCCATATGCATTAAACTGATAGAGAATATAAGAAACCACGAACTCTCTTTCTGTGTCCCTCTGAAGAAGCAGAGATGAAGGCTGGGTTGGGAAAAAGAGAGATTATGGGTTTTTTCCACTTTTTCATTAGCAGAGAACAGAAGCCCCCCAGATCTTTCATATCCCCTCAGAGACAAACCTGGGAGCAAGCTGAAGACTTCACTTTTCAGATTTCACTGCTCAGTGCCCCATTTAAATAGAGGGTGCAGAAGGTGGGAGAAGGTGTCAAAAAGTAACACATCATTTCAATTCACCTTATGCAACAGGGCTTCTGTGTTTGTAAAACCTACAGGCATTTATATTCCTGCCATAATCTACCACCTTTCAGGGCATAATTCTGAGCTTCACAAGCCTTGTGAAGAGCCCTGTCCTAGAAACTTGGTCTTTTAAAAGAATTCATAGGCACGACGTGATCTTTCCAAATACAAGAAGGTCAGCGTACAGAAGGCCTTTCTCGAGGGAGGCAAGCCAAACCTCTGGGATTTTTACTGGAGTTACAGAGAGACAGTCTGTCTGCGCTGGAATTGATTACTGTCATTGCATGTCAGCTTCTTCTCATGGCTCTGGAGTGGAAAGGAAGGAGAGGATCTCATTAAATACATGCAGTGAAGAGGCTAGGGGCCAGGATTCAGCAACTACCCCTAGCCTCAGGTCTCTCTCTTCCAGCCCTCAGAAGATTCGCAAAATTGATCCAGGGCCATTTGAATAGGGCATAATTGCTTGGAAAGGAATGTTTGCTTGCAGTCAGTAATTGCCAGCAGATCTTGAAATAAATTATGAAACTGTGGTGAACCCTTTCAAACGTGCTGAACTTTTTCATGGCCTATCCAAAAAAATACTGGTGTTACTGGTATGCAATCTGTTCTTGAGTTGTTACAGCATGATATATGCAAAAGTAAGGTTTTATCCTGAGATACGCCTAATAAATCTTTCTAGCTGGTCTTCCCTGCTATAGAGATGTAATAACAAGTACAAAAGGAGATAACACTTCTAAAAATTAAACTAGCAGTCAGTTCAGTTAGTGTTCAGGTCAACAACCAATTTTCATGTAAATGGCTTAGCTACACTGAAATCCCTCCATTTTCTGTCCTTTGTTTTACATTTGCATTTTCCTTTGCAGCCTCTGGCTAAAAAACCTCATCTGAATAAAAGTTTGTGTGTGTTGCCGTCTTCTAATGATCTGTACATTTTTGTGTTTGACAGTGTATCAGTTGCAACAAGAGGCACCACGTCCCAAGAGAATCATCTGTCCTCGGGAGGTCAGTTCTTCTTTCTCTCTACCTTGTTAAAGCTGATGACTTGTCAGCAGCATATGATTACCAAAAAATCTTTTGTACAGTCTGCAGGTAGTATTTCCTTTAATTTTTCTAAGCCATTATTTTATAGAATCATTTTCTTACAGTTGATTAATTAAAGCAGATTAATATTTGCTAATTAGGCATGGAGGCCTCATTCTACCACTGGAAGCCATTTCATTAGGCAAGTGCTCATTAATCATTGCTTGGCATGCTTTTCTGTATACCAACTAAAGTTTTGTGTTGCCTTGTCAAAAGGAAGGTGGATTTTTTTTCCTGCAATAGAGCCAGCTAGGTTGGAAAAGACCTTTAAGACCATCAAGTCCAACCATTCCCCCAGCCCTGCAAAGTCCACCTCTAAAGCATATCACTGAGGGCCTCATCTATGGTTTTTGAACATGATATACATAGCTCCAGTTTGTTGAATGCATTCTGCTAAGGATTATGTTCAAGTGAAAATACTGAAGTGATAGCCTTAGGGCTCAGTTCTGTCATACAAACTTTAAAGATTATAGGATATCTAGAAATCTGCCAGGCTGCAGGTTTGGCTGAGTCATTTTCTTTTCCTGTTTTCTTTTTCTGTATTTCTCCATTTCTACTTAGTTAAATCTGTCGATTTCTCAACCTGCATGGCATAATAGTAGTGGAAAACATATGTAGATGTCTGCTCAGTCAATAAAACTGATAGCTTTATTTTCTGTAATGTCAGGGACAAATTTTGTGCAAATAGACATGTAATACTAGTAATAGAACTACTGAACACATGAACTGATTGCACAAGGTATAAAAGATGATGTGAAAGAAGATAGAAACTGTGGTTCATCAGTGTGATATATAGCTCTTATCTCAAACATCATCATGAGCTCTGACCTGCTTCCCACACTGTGTACTTATGGAAGTGGAGCCTTGGCATAGCATCTGTCAAATATTAACACATGCAGTCTCAAAACAGGCTTGTGTGGGGCAGGAAGTTTTGTACCAAGGCATAGGTGGTTGCCCAGGGTGGTGAAAAAGATCCATTGGAAGCCAGGAATTTAATCCAGTTTTCCTTAGTCCACCAAGTGCCTTAACAAAAAGGCCATTGCATTTTTCCCTCAAGTGCCGCCTACCAGTTGTTTTAGGGCAGGAAGGGCAGGGTCTTGGCCTCAGACTTCAAGTCTTCAAGCCGTCAGTTCAGAATGGTCCCAAGACATATAACACAGGATGCTGAGAAGGACAAGCAAAACACCAGGGTGGGTGAATCCTCATGTCATCCTTTCTCCCTGTCAAAGAGAAGGCTCAGGGAGAAGGAGCATGCTGTAGTCCTGTGGGACTTCAGTGCAGATGTGCTGAAGGGGTTTTAGTAAGACCTTCCTCTCTGAAATTCTTATGCAACTAGTGTCAGGTAGGTATCTGAGGCTGGTATTCTCTAAAGGAGAGGACATTAAGGTTTTTACTAAATTAATATCACATGACAGGCATTAAACTAGTAGTGATAAAGTTCAAAATAGTTCAGGTAAATAATTTATTTACTTCTGGTTCGGCGTTACATGAGTTTCTCAATTTGTGTGAGATAACAGTTTACCTAATATTTTATTTTTCTATTTCACACTGGTACTATGTTGAGAAACAACTTGCCTTGAGAAAGTCTGATTAATAAGCATTAAATGCTTAGGAACCCTTGTCTACTATTTGAGATCATCTTTGTTGGGATACAAGTGACTTAATCTGAATAAGTTTGATTCAAAATTTATTTTGCTAACTCAAAGCATTTTTATCTTGCCTCCATCAGTGAAAATTTGAATCAAGGTAAAATATGCTTTTAAAGTAGAGTAGCAATCATATTCTTGTGCTAGAAACATGCTTTGCAAACTCTTTACCAGTGTGCTGTTCTAAACTCATTTCCTTAGATTTAAGAACATGTTAGGTACAGCTGAACTTACCCTTTGCTCCCTTTGCCTGATGTTTGAAGGCTTATTCAGGTAATTTCCAAAGATTTGCAGAAAGAAAATAAGATTGTATTATATTAACTAAATTAATATGTAATTTGCAAAGCAGTACATAACAAAGTAAGTTAAAAATGTCTAATTCACGTAACCTGGGTTTGGTTCTGAGTAATAATCCTTTTTTAGTGACTCACCTCACTGACTGGAGAGTCCTATTTTGATTTGTTTTGATTTTATTTTATTTTTTAGTTTAGTTAAACATGTGAAAATAAGAGACTTTATTCAGGGGTACGTATATAAAACAGTATGGACTCCTACAGATGTGATCTTTGCTGGGGTTCATTACTTGGATTTTGAATCTTTGTGTAGCTTAACTGTATGTGTTCTCAACCTGATTGCTAGAAACTCAGATTCGCTGACCCAAGAGCAAAAAAACATTGCAACACTGATGATGCATTTTATTTTTACATGCAGTTGGGGAGGTGGGGTGGGTGGGATGTCCTGATACCTACATTGTTCCTTGTTATATTATTTTATATATATATATATATATATAATATATACTAATATAATAATATATAATAATATAATATATATAAGGTTCATATTATCAGTTTTATATAAAGTAGAAATACAGACTGGTTTTATAGAGCATCACAGATTGTTGGAGACAAAATTTAACACCATGTTCCTATGGCACCTATTAGCTTTTTCTTAGCACACTGACTGTAAGGTGGGTGTTTTGGGTGTTTTAGGTGTTTTGTTTTTCTTGATTCATTTGACTTCAGTGTAATCTGATGATTGTATAGGCTTGCCTCACTAAAGATGGTGTCTTATTAATCCAAAATTCCTGCCAGTTATGTAGAAAGATCTCAAAATCTAATTTTGTGTTATGCATGTGAAAATATATTAACTGGCAATATGATAGTTATTTAGTATGCAACATGATGCTCATCCAACATCTGGAGAGCAGGTGTCAGCAGGATGTGTGACTGACAGGGGATTTATCTCTCCGTGTGCATATCATAGGAACTGGACTTTATGGAGGGTATTCTCTTGTATAATTTAGAATTCAAACTGCTTCAGACAAATGTAAAGATTGCAAATAATTTTAAATCATTCATGCTATGGCAAGATGTCTTTCATTCATGACTACCAAATTCTGCACTGTTTGCAAGAAAGTTGAAGCATCTGCTGTGAGCAAAATCTGTAACAGCAACAGATAAACTTGTGAAGGGTTGGAGGATTGGTTTTTTTCTCTCACCACTTGGCATTTTCATCATTCCTCAATCCTTTCCATTGCCATCTTCCAGATTCTCCTCATTCATTTGCTTTTCCATTACCTCTCTGTTACTCCATAGTCACAGGGGTTTTAAGCTCAGATCTCGGCAGTTCTACCATCTGATTTCTGTGCATTTCTTGATTACCTATACTTTGGAGACAGGAATAATCTCTCCTGATATGCAAACCACGAGACTAAAAGCTGGGACTGTAAATAAAACATGAGCATTTCTATCTTTGTCTCTTTGAGCCTTGCTATCATGATTTTCATTTTTCTTTTTGTTTTGCTTTTCCCCCACATAAATATCTTGTCAGTAAAAGCAGGTCATTTCTGCAATGGGAATCATATTGAATGAACTGTTAGTGCTTCAGGTATCTAACGGCTTTTAATTAATCAGCACTGGCAGCGGGACTAGTGTGAATATCCTACCTTCCCAATAACATTGGATTTCTGCCAATATCCTCATTTGTAACCATATTCCTTCCAGCAATGTTTTAATGATTTATTTTTTAAATAGGGAAACTTTAGTTCAACAGCACCACTCAGGTGGAGGAGTAGCTTTTAAATATTGTGCAAGTGTGATGACGGGCACCAAAAAATCAGACTTGTTTTGTGAGGAATTCGTATTATAAAGCATCTTTTAGGGTATATTTACAGTAATGCTGATAAAAAAAAAATTACACTCTCAGAAAATAATTCAAGCATTCAACTTCCTGGTTTTATTAAAAAATAATATTTTAAAGGATTCTTAATTTTAAGAAACATTTCAGGAGTGGACTAATCAAAGTTAAAATATTTTTTAAAGAAATGTAGGCTTTAACAAAGTAAAATAATTAAGGAAGAATAGTGACATTATTTAGGTATATTTTTGGTTAAACAATAGGCTTGTTAAAAATTTCCTTCAAAGAGGGAGTGAGTCTTACCCACGGGTTTTTAAATTACTTGCGTAGAGATATTCATACCTATGAATGCTGTTCCTGTTCTGTTCCAAGCCTTAATTGCTGACAGCAATTTTTGAGGCTGGTGAGTTTGTCTGCATTAGGCCTTGAATATTCCTATCAGTGCCTTGGCCAAGCTAGGGTCAGCAATGGTGAGAAGCTCAACTAAATTTCCCCAGTGTAGACAAAGCCTTAGAGCCCTAACTTATATTATTATGTAGAAAAATGTCAGTTAATTGCCTTCCTCGTCGTTCTGAATTCCAAATAGGTTGTGTCAGAAGCGGTAGAAATTATTGTCTTTGCCTTTAAAGCATAAAAATTACAGTTTCTTCATTAAAAGCAAATGACAACAATGATAACAAAAGGGAGACTTCTTTTCAAAAAAAAACCAAGCCAAACCAAAACAAAAAAACAGTCAAAACCACCATATATATCCCTTTTTTGCTTAAGTGATTGTAGGAGACTAAAATAAAGATGGCATATTCAGACTGTACAGCTGAGAGTCTTTAACCATCCGGAGGGTCAGGAACTGTTTTCACCCTCTGGGTATCCATTACCCAGATTTATCGAAACCAGTGTATAGATAGTAGCATTTCATAGAGCGTAACTGCTGAAATGGTCACTAGCAGGTTTATAATGGTATTGCCATCTTGTACATTACTAGCAAAGAATATACAGAATCAAAGCAGACATGCAAAACTGAAGCACTGCAAATTATTCTTTGGTCAGTTATCCTCAAAGTTTCTTCTGAAGCATAGGATTCAAGCTAAGAATAAAGCAATTAGCAGAGTATCATGTAAACAATAGCAATATTGAAAAGTCCTTTAAAAATGCTGCTTACTTTTGTCAGCTCTTCTTTCAATATTTGTACATACGAAAAAGCTTGTGGTTAGCTAAGCTTGATCAAGGTTGTTAAAATTAAGCTGTAGTAAAATGTTTGCTAAGAGTACACCTGACTGGATAATAACTATTTAATCATTTCAATGAGTCTTCCATGAATTCCCTTATTCTGCTCACTTAGTGACCTTTACAAGCTGAATATTTTGTCTTTCCCTCTGTCCTCATCTTTCTAAGAGCATTATGTATACTGCAGTAGTACTAGAGAGCTGTAATAGGGCATTGAAATCGGCCATAAAATTGGTGGTGAATAATGGAAGTAAATGGGAATTTTCATGGCACTTGTTCAAACCACTCTACTGCAAAAAGCCAGACACTACTATGAGAAGGTGCCTCTTGCTGTCAGTCCTGAGAGCTTCTCTAAGATAATTCAGAATATTATATTATCTTTTCCTTAGAAAGAAACCTTAGAACACCCACAGTGACGCACCAAGAGATCCTATTAGCCAGCAATTAAGTGAAAATAAGTAGAATTGTTCCGAAACCTATTTTCATTAATGAAAATGTTTGTACATGCAAGACTTAATGGAACCTATATCTTCAAATTCTTATAATATTGCTGCTGCTTTAATTGTGTTTTTATAATTCTGACTTTATGATAGAAACAAAAAGAAACAAGGAGCACACAGCAGTAGTCTGTGGGTTACAAATGAAGCTGGAGCAATTTTGAATAGACATTGACAAAAGAAGGAAAGTTCTTCAGCTGAAATTCATAGCGAAATTAGAAAGCCTGGTTGCACTGGAGAGGGCTGAAAACAGTTGAAGACCAGGAAGTGTCCAGTTATATTTTGTGGAGGACCTGTGGAATGTCAAAATGTATTGTATCTGGCATTTCTATAAACTGGCCACAGGCAGGTTGTCCTGTTAGGTTTAAAAATGTGGGCTTACACCCAATGTCATTTTTACCTTTATCTCCATAATGAATGTTGTCCCGCAGAATGCCTGAGATTTGCAGCAGTAGATGAAAGGAAGAAGGGAGGCTGGATATTGCTTGCCCAAAATTCCCTTGTATTTATCATATCAGAGAAAGCTGTCAATGGTTTTTTTTTTTGAGGCACACTAAGGACTGACAGGAAATGTCTCTCCAAGAGTCCATGAAGTCTCACCCTACTGCAGTAGTAGGGTGGTGGAACACTCAGAGGAAGCCACATTATTCTCATTTTAACAGTCCATTGACTACTGAATGGAGAAGAAAGTTTCCTAATTATTCTACAGACATGGTAGTAAACATTTTATTTAAGTATTTGCAGCTAAACAAACCTAGAAGATTGTCTGTTCCACTTGAATTTCATCAAGTTTGATATCTAATGTCCTAGGTTATGATTTGCAAATTAGACTGATGTTCATGTTTGTCAGAGGAATCTGGTATGAACCAGTTGGTACGTTTATTGATCACTGTGAAATGGAAAAGTTAAAGCCATCTTTTTGGAAGACAAGATGGCAACTTCTGACTAATGAGCAGAAACTGTATGTAGCTGTCTTTATTGACTGATGAACTTCCTAATTATCCCTCTGGCTTTGTTTGAAAGCTTCTTTGGGAAGTCTCACCCTTCCCCTCCATTTTCCCTTCAAAGTGGGTAGCATGTGTGTGTGTGTCTGTGTTTACTATTCTCCTAATTTTTTATTTCCTTTTATCCTTGTTACGTATCACTCTTTTCATCTAGTTCTTTTTATTTTGACATCATGTTGAATGCAAGTAGTTTTCAAGCCAAAATAAATGAAAGCCTGTTTCATATCTCAACCTAGATAAAGTTTATGAATATGCCTGTGTGTAGGTGAAAATGCTGTGTGCTTTTATAGATTTACATATCTGTTCCAGCTTAGGACAGTATTCCTGGTGTCTGGTTAAATAATATGTAGAAGGGGATTTTACCGTCTCTGCTCTATGACTGATGCATTGTGAGATGTCTGGTGTCTTTTTTCAACATGAGAAACAGAATGTTGAGCAGTTGATGAATTTGTATTTTCTAATATGAATAAATGAGGAAACTTTACGCATCTGTCTTGCTTCCTACACTTCTTGTGCATGTATGTGTATTAGCTACACACGCACAGAATGATCAAATCAGCCAATTACACGTCTTTCTACACTGACACATTTTAAAGGCCCTGAATAAATCAGTGTGTGTGTGTGAGATAGAGATGGTTTTGTGAGTAGTATGTCAGCTTTGTTGAAATGAAAGCATCTGTAAGTTACCATATTGTTCATCATTTGGGAAATAAATATTTTCCTACTTAGTATTTTGCAGAAGAACTAATAGGATCTCTCCCTCTTCCAGATTCTGGAAGATAGCTAGCGCTACCAAAGCTCTCTTACTTCTCTTCAGACTGCAGATATCCTGACTTAAGAGAAACATCTGTGGCTCCCAAGTACAGAGCAGATGTATTCATAGAATCAACATCAGGAGATAAACTGAATTAATATTTTTAATATTCCTTGTATTTTTCCTTTCACCCTTTCCCTCTTCACATGCAGAAATGTTCTCCTAGTGTAGTGAAGTGGTAGTGCATCTCACCCATGATGCTACACTGAGGTTTGTCCAAGGTCCTCTCCTTATTTTCCACAGACCCCATCCACTCTCAGTTCTGATGGGCTGTTTCCTGATTTTCCTTCCATGCCTTCAGCTCATATTTGAGTTTATAACCAGTCTCCCAACAGAATGGTTATAAACATTTGTTTGGCACTTCACAAGCAGATTCACTAGGGAACCTTGCTAAAGGGCTACATGTTTGCATCAAGTTAGTAGCAGGGAGCTGGCTAGGAAGCATGACTTTCGAGGATGCATTAAAGTAGGTGACATAACACCAATAAGTTTGTGCAGATGCATTGTGGGCTGTTGTGGCATGTGGCATAGGGATGTTTTAGTGCTTCTCACTGGTTGCAGAATTGTGAAGAGCATTTAGAGCACTGATGTGGCTTACTGTGTTTATCTGCTGCTCCTGGGGATATTTTTCCTCCCATTTAAATGACTCAACACCTAATCCTTGAAAAAAGCAAGAACAGTTTAAATGCTATATTCAAATTTTTCATCTTGCATTCAAGGCAACAGTGATATTCCCTCTTACACTTAATGATGCCCTTACTATGTGAATGCAAGATGCATAATAAAATAGATGGTTCCTGCTTTTGCTGTTGAAGTTGTTTGGACCTGACCCTGTCACCTCTGACAATTTAGCAGCAGCCTTCTTGATTAAATTTATTTTAGCTCATGTTCAGGAGCACAGTATTTTCTTTACTTGGTGAGAAGATACCTTGCTCAGTCTTGCTCGTTTCTGCTAGAGCTGAATATATACAGAAATATATTCTGGTTTAGTAGCAATAGCAGATGTCCATCTGGGAGAGTTTTTTGTTACCTTCTGGAGTTTATAGTGTTTTGTCTGGTGTATTAATTATTGGCTGCTAGACAGTTTGGTCAGGGTCATAGATAGGAAGCCAACCTGAATTAGAAATACCCTCATAAAGGGTGTCTTAAAGCAGTAATTTTGGAAGTTTGGTACAAGCAAGTGAGCAGACCCAATTATTTTTTAATTCTTTGTTTTTAAAAATGAAATGATAGAAAAAACCTTGACTGAGTTTCAACCAGATTGCAGGAAGTGCCACAGTAACAGTCAGAGCTGCTAAGCTTTGTATGTTTCTTTGCAATGCGTTATCCTGTGAACGGGTCGTTATGCATTTTACCTTCTCTGTGGGTTACAGTATGCTATCAGAGCAGAGAAGCTGTGCAGCTTTGAGCAGCAGTTAATAAAAGCATTCTTTGTGTTCTTCACTTTTGTCTTTCCTTATGTGTTCTTTCTTACCAGTAGTGAACTCCGCTCCTACCATCTACCCAGTGCTCTAGGTTTTACTGCAGATTATTTTGTTAGAAGATATCAAATACAATTTGGTGCGTTGCTATGCCAACAGATTCAAACTGAGTTTTGTTATTTAGAGAAGCAGTGACCAGTTTATCACTTGAAGGTTCAGTTTTCTCCTGTAGAACAGTTCACTCAATCCACTACCTTCTCCCTGCTGCCTCCTCTCCTGAGTGCCTTAGAGAGGTGGTAAGAGACATGGTATTATTATGGTTTTATATGTAATTTATAACACCTATTCAGTCTGCTTCCTATTAATCCTTATCTCCTGAGAAGATTGCAGGCAGAGAATAGGCTGGATCATGGTATCTCAGGGCCAGAAGAAACTCAGGAGGTCATCATCACTGTGTCAGGAGGTATTTGCCTAGCCTCTTCTTAAGGCCTTCAAAGACTGAAGATTTCATGGCCATCTCTGCTTATTTATTTACTGTTAATTGTTTCTTGCACTTTCTTAAGGCCTAAACTCTATCTTCTCTTTTTTCACTTTAAGCCTATTACTTGTTGCTGTGTTCAGTAAGCCTCTTGAAAGTGTTTTTTTTTTTCCTAGCTGTCTGCTACAGCCTCTCTCTTCTTTTTTTTTTTAGGCCAACCTCTTTTCAGATCTTTCACAGTTTCTAAATCCTTGCTTTTTGCTCCAGTTTTTCTTGAGATGTGGTACCCAAATCCACACTCAATATTCCAGTGAGGGACTTTCTGAGTGGACATTGCAAGGAGAAGATTACTCTAAGTGTCTTATTGACGGCACTCTTGGTTCTATACCCTAGTATGCCATTCTGATTTTGGCAGGTTTTGCAAGACAGCATCACTGACTTATGTTCATTTTATAATCCGTAACAATGCCAGGATCCTGTTCTGTAGGAACCTGTCTAGTCATTGCCCCTCTGGTATTCTGAATGATTTTGACATCTTGCTCCAAGCTACTTTCTTGGAGGCACTGTAGTCACATGGCTGAATGTGCATCCCTTGAGTGGCCATAACTCTGGCATCCCTGCGGCTCTGTGACTGCATGACAAAAGGAGATGTAGACTTACAAAACTATATATGTCACTTTTCTCTCTGGAGAGCCTTTGAAACATGGGCAGCACAGGTGGAATATGTTCTGGGGGCTTGTGCATTGCCAGTTTCTTTCTGAGGAATGTCTTTGCTCCTCCCCCATCATGTAGCCAAGGTACATGAACATACTCATGAAGTAAAGCTACATGTGCTGGATGGGCTTGCCAGATGAAACCTGTCCCATTAGTCATGCTGAATGCCATTGACTGAAAATCATAGGGGAGAAGACCATCTTTTCACTCTGTTTGTATGTACTGAGTGTCTATAATTGGCCTGTCCTTGGCTGCGGAGTACAGATGTTACACTGCTGCTACTCATACTAACAAAATTTGCAGCAAGCATTATGATATAATACTTTCCACAAAACCAAGAGTTGCTTCTCTTTGAAAACATTGGTGCCAGAGAACCTCATAGGTAATGGTAAGAAAGTAATAAAAACACAGTAAAAAAAGGTAGCTAAATATTTTCTTTCAGAAAGAATGTTCTCCCAGTTTAAATTGCTTAAAGAATTATTGATGCAAAATAATGTGTCCTATGTGGAGGGCAAGTTAGACATACTAATTGATCTAAGTAAGTATTTATTTCTTTAAGAAAAATTTGGAGGCAAAAAAATTATAGAACTAATGAAATGCAACACAGTTTTTTACTTTATTACATTTAATGGAGGCTTACAGTCTTCCTTAATCCTTTTTGGTTGTTGATTGTAAAAGCTAAAGTTTACAGTTGGCTTATGACAATTCTGCCAAAAGCTGAATGATTCAGACAATGAACTGCTTTTCTATGTAGTCTGCTTTTACTGGGCTTGTCTTGAAAACTTCTCTTCCAACTCTTCTATTTCTCTTTATGCCAAACTGAGCTAAAATACAGATTTATTTCTAGTCAACTAGAATTACTGAAAAATAATTAGAATTGTTCAAAATAGAAAATACATCAGATGAAGCTTCCTTTGGGAAAGTGCTCACTGCCTGCCCTAAGTGAACACACTGACATTATTAGCTCTTGGATCGTGTTTCTCTGCAATTTCTGTGTACTGCAGAGAACAGAGTGCCAGGTGCAGCTACCCACCTTATTGTTTCCCTTCCCCTTTAATATACTCTTCATGGATGCGTGAAGGCAGTGGTTGAAATAGGTAGCTATACAATGTTACGCTGCGCTGGCCCTTCTGAATTACAGACAGATTGCTGTCCTAGAGGGATTTCTAAATTTTCATTCCAACATTTCTAGATTTCAGCTTTGGCCACTGCATAAGGAAATATGTCCGGTTCAATGAAGCTGAAGAGAAACTAAATTTTCTGAAATTAGGGTTATCTTATTTCTGTGGCAGTACTTAGGCAGAAAGAATTCTTCAGGGTATCTTCAAATCTTCATTGCAGTGTGGCTTGGATGTCAATGCTAGTGATGAAAATCTATCACATTAGGGGATGCTCACCTCCTGCCTGCATGATTCCCAGTAGTTTTGTGATGAGCTATCTTGCAGAGTGGTGTAGGATTTTAATATAATAATCTGTACATTAGCAGGAGTATGTCATGCCAGGGCTAAACCCTCCTGGCCAAAGGAGGAGCCACAAATCCCATGGCATTAAAATTCAGTAAACTTCAAAATTATGTAAATGTCTCACTGGTTCTCACTGGTTGCAGAATTGCGAAGAGCATTTAGAGCATTGGTGTGGCTGGCTGTGTTTATCTGCTGCTCCTGGGGATGTTTTTCCTCCCATTTAAATGACTCAACACATCATCCTTGAAACTAGTGTATGTTTTGAAGAAGACTTATTTCCTTCTCAGTGTTGACTTCAAACCCCTATTCAACTAACTCCACACCTTGAAGAATATGCTGTAGCATTGTAAAAAAACTTGTAAAACTAGACTAAGTGTACAAGTGAGGGTTTTTTTTGGGGGTGAGGAGTGGCAATCAGGTTTGGCAGGCTGAGAGTCAAGGCTGGAGTATGCAGAGTCTCTCAAACACGAGTTTCCAAAAGCTTTTGGAGAGTGCCAGGAGAGCTGTGCTGAGTTTCATTCTCTTTGAGCATGCTTAAAGATTAGATGTCATTGAATCATTGGCTTTGAAGAGTACTGGATTAGTAGTGATTTAGGCTGCTTCACCATACTTCTTATTTTCTAATCAACTTCACTTTAGTTTTCAACAGTTTTGGCATTCATTGCTATTCACAATTTATATGATTATGAATTTCAGTAGTAATTTTCAGTGTTTTCCCCATGGTTTCTGGAATACCAGTCAGAAATGCCTGCTCTGCAACATTTTTGGTCTGAGATTTCCAATAAGACCTTTTTCTGAGCCAGGAAATTACCATCTCACATTTGAATTGAAAGCTGCCACTTACTTTTAGCGGAGAGAGAGAACCCATTTAATTTATCCTCTGCATGGGAGTAGTAAAACCAAGCTGTGGAGCTCTTTAAGACAAAATATATTTTCAGTATTATTAGTTTTACACAATTTTCCTCAGTTTTGTACTTTGTTTCTGTCTATTAGCTTAAGAGTTCTAAATGGTTCAAACCCTCTTATCTCTGCCATTGCTCATTGTCTAAGGAGATGCACCAGAGTGATGGATAAAACCAGCTGGTGACCTGGGAACAGTGGCCTGTGTTTCAACAAGGAAATTGTGAAGGCTATACAGAAAGTGATCAAAGTGTTCTTCATAGCCAAGAGCTATGACAAAACCCTAAGTGTATGTGTCCTCAGAATAAAGCTGGTTTTTTTGGCCTCCTACCACTGGGGAACAGTCACTTTTCTACCTGTGGATTTTCTGTTCTTTCCACCACTAAGAATTCTCTTAGGCAGATCTGCCTGACTTTGTGTGTGCAAGCCTATTTATAGCAGGAGAGGGAAAGCTAATCCCAGCTGAATTGCAGTCACCTTTGCCTTCTGGGATATATAGAATTTCCCTTGAAGTTTGTACAGAGTCTGCTCCTTTGATACTTTTAAGCCCCTGCTCCATCAATAGTGCAGGCTTTTGGTTTATTTCCAAGTTCAGTCCAACATTCTGGTTTTGATCTAGAGACCCTGATGTTATTTTGATCTTTTGTCTTGCTTTAACTTTGTTTCCTTGTGTTTCTTCCTATTGGTGAAGGTGGTTAGCAGTGAAATGATTATTTCATGTTAAAGGTTCCAGTGAGCACAAGAGAGGAGTTTTAGATTCTGGGGCAGCTGGATGGGTTGGCAGAGCTGGAGCTTCATTTTGAGAAATATTACAGTATCTTTCTTGCATAAAGCCAAGAGCTGAAGTAGTGGCTATTTTAGACACATGGATGCTAAAAGATGTTGGAATGAAGGTTTCTGTTTCATGGAAGAAGAGGAAGAATATGGGATTTGATGGGTTTTGTGTGGATTCTGAGAAGAGCAAATCATTTAGCTTATGATCAGCAGGAAAAATGGAAATCACAGTGTCTGGGGCAATTCAGTCATTTGCTTGTTTAATGATAAAAATTTCACAGATAAATTCGTGGGTTTGTATAAATGGTGGTGTGAGAAGGATACAAAATGTGCGTCCATTTACACAAGGAGTCCAGATTGATTTTATAGTTATACATATATACAATAGTGGAGAAGCTTGTGCTTGCAGGTAATTTTGAGGGTGAGTGCTAATACTGTTCATTCTTTCTGATGTAGATCAAAAGTGTTGGGGTTTATTCTGTGTATACATACAATCAAGAAAAATCTGTGTTTTTAAGTAAAGCAGATTCTGAATGCTCGGTGAAAGTCATGCTTTATCTTCTGTGGTGTAAAGGTTTTATTTGGCTTTCTGAGGGAATGGAAGTTTATCTGTCTATTCCTTGTCACCATGTTCAATGTACTGAGTGGCCTTTGTGGTGGTCTTACTTAACCCAGTATCTGATACCCATTTTTTAATTAAGTTGCCAGCTAAACATATACTTGAGAGGTCATTAAGGTCTATAAGGAGGACAGGAAGGCAGTGCAGTTCCAAGGTAATAAAGTCATGTAGTGCTAGTAAAGATAAAGATATGAGGAACCTCCTTTCTGAGGTAACATGGCTTTTTCTTGATTTTTTTTATTTTGGAAATATAAAGTTAAATAAATGAATTCATACGTTTTCTTCTCTGACCTACCGTATATGCACATAAACACAGCACTTGCACTTGGTAATTCCTCTGATTTTTGCTCTCTCTTCACTTCTTCGTTTGCTTTTTACTCTTATTCTTCCCCTCAGAGCTCAGAAATGTTGGTATCAAGGTACTATTCCTAGGCAGGAGTTTCAAGGGTGTGACCCTGCTATTGTTAGTTGCTGTGCTAGAAAAGAAATGCTGAGCTGGGAAGAAGCACAGTAAGGACTTTATTGAATCCCCATGAGTCTTCCATTGAAGGTTCTTATTATCTTGTTCAGACTTCGTTCATCTTGCTCTGTGTTGTAGCCCTAGTGACTGCAGGGTAGAAAGTCAGCTGCTCTGGTTTAGTGTGGGGTGTGTAGATTATTGAATCAAAAATGTGACTTTTGTGCATTTGCTATGAAGAAATACAGAAACCTTCATCAATTTGAAGTTTTTATATGTTAAATACTGTGATATAATCAAAACAAGAACAAGAATGCCTGTTTCGGGTCAGATAAAATGGTGAGAATTCATTGGTTTTACACTAAAGGACGAAAGTCTTAAAGCTACAATTTTTCTACAGCCATGTCAGTACGTGCTAAGCAGTAATTCCATTGGTATGGACAGATATGCACTCGGGTGCCATTTTTTAATTATCAGGAGACTTTATGTATATCTTGCATTAGTTCTGTCATGCTTACCTATGAAACACTGGCCAAAGTTGCCACTACTGACAAGCACCATAGCTGGTCAGAGGGAGAGCATCTCTTTAGAAAGACACTTAAAAGAGTGGATTTATCAATGAATGCACCTGAAAACCACCTGAAAACGCATTGCAGGTAAGGTGATGCTACTGACAAGCGACATAGTTGGGGCAGAGAGACAGCATCTTTTTATAAAGGCACTTAAATGAATTGGGTATATCCATGGATACGTCTGAAAACCGCCTGAAAATGCGTTCGCGGTGACCAGATGTGTAACAGCAGGCTGAGCCCCTATGGCGGAGACGAAACGGGTACCAGCTCCAGCAAAAGGGCCTGGGGCGCCCCCTGCCGGGCAGGCCTTCCTGATGGAGGGGAAGGCGGAGAAAATCACTCACTCCTTGAGAACTTGCCTTAAAACTGGGGTCTGAGAACCGTCTCCAAGTGCCAGAAGCAGCCAGGGTTCCTCAGTAGCAACCGAGGTTCATGAACCTTGGTTCAAAGCTCTTAAAAATATCCGGGCGTTCTCCCAGCAGCCTTAAGCATACTTAGGATCTGCCTCGCAAGTTCTTGATACTTCAAGGAATTTAAGATGAGGTCTAAATCCAGAAGCCTTGTTTTTTTCCCCAGAATACTAAACTTTTATCCTCAGGCAGTTACCTTATATCAGCAAAAAAGGTTTTTTAAGAGGCTAAAGAGGGTAGAGGAAGAATACTCTGCCTTTATAAATACTAGGTTGGCAAAACTGCAGTAAACTATTCTTTATCTGTTTTATCAGGTTTTTACAGTTATGTGTAGTTCTACTTTTCCACCATTGATACATGTTATTCTTCCCAGAAATCCATCAATAAAACTACCTCTTGTGTGTTCATTTTTCCGTTCTACTATGTAGTCATGTTCCAGTCAGAGTTCTGAATCTGCAGAATTTTGTCACTCAGATGGGTGCAGTAGTAACCAAACGCAATTGATTTGTATGTAGTCTGTTTAAAATTAAGTATGGTTTTAATTATTTTTTCCTTTGTTTCAAAATTTAGGTGGAGAACAGACCAAAGTATTATGGAAGAGAGTAAGTATTTTCCTCTTTGAAGTATGTTGGGTGTATCCAAAAGTAGTTGGTTTTTGAACTACGAAAAAAAAAAAAAAGACACAATGAAGGTCTACTAAAATATTTTATTTCACCTTTCACATCAACCAGGAGTGAAATATACCAAAGCCTAATAATCTAGCATGTTACAGTCCAGTACTGCTGCTCACAATCCTTGGACTGTGCTGCTCCGTGAGCTTGCACATTTATTTTGCTTTTCTCAGGGCAGTTTGGTAAAAAAGCAGTGTCTGGAGTATTTCTTCCTTTTATTTTGGTTGTTGCTCAAACCTCCCACTCATCCTGCAGTGGCCCAGGGAGGAGAAAAGCATCATGCTTCTCTCCTTACCATTTTGTGTGTCTTCCTATACATTCACCACCGTACAAGGTTGTGGAAATATGCATATATGCTACTGCATGTGTAAATGCTCTCCTCCCTGCTAAAGTTATGAGGTCCAAAATATCCAAAGAAGAGGTGTATTTTTGTTGTGAGGAAAATAATGGACCTTTGTGCTTAGCAGTCTTCTTGCCAGTAAACAGCTTGAAAGGGGCTGGACCCTGCATTGGCATAAAAATTTGGGCAGGTGAAGTTAAAGGGCACAGCCACTGCGGGAGCCACCCAGATCTGGCAGTGGCCTATACTAAAGTAATCTGCTGAGGCTCTAGCCCTTATCGCTAGCTAAATTACTTGGATCACATATTCTATTTTTATTTCCATCCCAGACACTTCATCTGTGTTTAATGATCCTTTTCTACCATCAAAAACCTCAATTGCCAGTAGCTTTGTCCATAATTACTGAAGTTTCATTTTAAAGTATTATCTTTGACATCAAGGATTTCAGATATAGCCACTAGAGTACCACAGAGCTGAAGACAGTACCTAGCTGAGTAACCCGTCACACTTCCTGAAACAGAACATGTAAAACCATCACCACAGCCTCTTATCCAGGAACCTGCCTGGCTGTTGGCATACTCAGGGTTTGTGGAGCAGCAGGACTGGCAGGAACTATAGGAAGTCACCTCAGTGAACCTGCCTAGGCAAGATCCCTTTAGGTATTATTGTTCAGAAAGATTTCAGAACCATAGAGACAGCCCTCTAAAAGCAATTGACTCTGTGACCGGTAGTGCTTGGAAAGAGAATCAGGGATTTCTAGGGAAAGAAATTGAAAAGCCCATAATTATATTACTATATAAATCTATGATGTGGCAGCATTTTAAATAGTGCACGTAGCTCTGGTCCCTCTCTTCTCCTTCCTTCTCCATCCTTTGTAGAAAGGTTCTAGAAGAAATGAAAGGTACAGTGAAGTGCAACAGTGGAGCAAAGGGATGCAGCTCTTAACATAGGAGGAAAAAGAACAGGTCTTCCTCAGTGGGTGTCCAATAGAAGGACATGCACAGTGTTCATTGCAACTGGGTGCTGTGAAGGCTAAAAGCATAAAGATACCAAAGGGTTTACAAGTGAGATTTATGAAGGATAAGGTCACAGTGGATCGTACACAACTTCTGGCTAAACCAGTGATGGATGGACAGGGATGTGAAGTGAAAGAAATATGTCAGTGCTCCATGTACTCTTTCCATAAGCATTTCTTGTTTACTGCTGTCAGAGGCAGGCATCTGAGTTCAGGGGATCTTGTACCATGTACATGCTGGTTTTATATCCTTATATAAATGTACCAAACATATCCGTGAGAAATCTTGGATTACCCAGTGTTTATTCAACCATGGTTAAACAGATTTCACAGCTGCCCCATGTACCCTGTCCCAGTGATTTCTTAAACTGATCACCAGGAAAGCTTTTTCCCTAATATCTAACCTAAAGCCTGCTATATTTTATATTGAGCTTCTGATGGCAAATAGCTTTATGCTCGTTATTTTTAACTGAAGTTACAAATTGCCACAAGTTTACTGGTAAAGACAAGCTTAAATTATGTCATCTAGGGGATGCTCGTTTCAATTTGCATGTGGCAATAAATGAGGGTGTCCCCACCGATACAGACAGAAAGTATGAATTAATTTACATCATTTTGACTAGAAAGTCAGTCTGGAAAGATCACCTAAACCTAATACTTCCAACATGTATTAGTTGAAATGACATTGTAAAGAGAACGGAACAATTACATTTACATCCAACATGTTTTTCTTCTTATTCACTGCTGAGCCAGAGGCAGTGTTAGAAATGTGCCACTTCATGTGTTTTGTCAGAAAAGAGAAAATGCTGAAGGCCAGTACGTTTTAGTTCTATTTTTTCAGACAGCAGCAAAAATAGAAACTTTCAGAACCTCTGAGGAGACCCATGGAGACTTATCAGCTAACAAAATGTGCATAGGAGTTAAGATTTAAACTGCTATAAAGACTGCATTTGTACTTATGGAAAGATCACTATTAAATATTGATTATTGTAAGGTTAATTGTGTATCCTAGGGCCTCTTTTCTTTCTTAAAATAGCAATGACAGAAGAATCAGAGAAGTATTGCTTTTTACCAGCACTGAATGCAGAACTCACTGAAATGAAGAAAATGGTATTTTTCTTAAGGCTACTCTGATTATTCTACTTCAATATACAAGGAATAGAATTTTGAATAATTGTTGCCATTTTTGTCTCAGTTTCCCTTATAAATTTGAGGAAGCAATGCTAATGTAAAAATAAAGCAAACTGATAGTAAGAGCCACCTCTCATTTTAATTTTAAGTCACCTCCATTTAAAAATATAATGCCTTCATGCCTAGTTTTCAATTTTGTTGTAAGGCTTGTAGAAAGGAAACAAGGAAGAGGGGCATAGACTGCTGGAGGAGAGAAGCTGTGAAAAGACGGGGCATTTACAGAACATAATCTTCGGGTGCAGTTGAGTGTTTTGCTGACTGAAACTGCATACATAGCGTAGTTCTTGTTTTGTCTCAATGCTGCTGCCAATGCTGGATGGCTGTCCTGCCACTTCTAGACCATGATGCTCCACAGTGCAGAAGTTTTGAAAAGGCCTCTTGGGGTGGAGGAGGAGGTGTTTCTGGTTGCATTGTTCTGTAAATCACTGAAATATCTTCTCTTAGGTTTCACGGGATCATTTCTCGGGAGCAAGCAGATGAAATACTTGCTGGTGTAGAAGGAGCATATATACTTAGAGAAAGCCAGCGGCAACCCGGCTGCTATACTCTTGCTCTCAGGTAAACGATGTTTTAATGAAGGCTTATAGTTCAAATGTAAATGTGTTTAATGGAGGGGATTATACCAGACCCTTTTGAGCAAAGTCTAGGTCCACTCTTACGTAATACACTTCATGGTGTCAGAAGGATTTTACACCTTTTCGGCAGCAATTTGACCATCACAGTACTGCAGCAGTTCAGACATTCCATCAGCGCTTGGCTAGGAAGTCCCTTTTCAGAAGCAGACTCTGCTCATTTTCAAAATCTTTGCTACCTAGAGGTGAGTGTTGTTAAGATGGAGCTTCTCTTTTAAAACTGTGTAAGAGGTGAATGAGAACAGAACAGGAGAGTGCGCCAGCAGAGGACACAGCCACGTTGTCCTCTGAGCAGAGTGATGTGTTGTACACAAAAAAATTCCTGGACTAACCTGGAAAATCATGAAGTTCAGTGGCTGAGCAGCTGTCATAGGCACCATACTGCACTTCAGTTTCCTTCCCTATCTGGAGTTCAAGCCTGCTGTGTATAATACAGTGTAAAGCATGGGAAGCTGCTGTTCAAAGAAATAAGAGTCCGCTATTCAACTGAATGAAAAATTCAATGGGAGCCCAAGCTACAACCTCACTGCCCCACACAGTGCCCTTCCTCGAAGATACAGCCACTCTTGGCTTTAGATGTGCCATTCAAAACCTGCCCATGCAACAGTCTTAAAGCTGCTGCGGGTTAGTGGCAAGAGGACAAGATATTCTATTGGGCTTTGAAAGAACAATCTCCCTGGCAATAGTTTGCAGGTTTTGTAGCATGATTACTTCTGTAAGATATGCACAAAATAAAAGTCTGTGTATTTTATCCTTCTGCTGGAAAGCCAGAAGGAAAAATCCTTTAAGGAGTTACCCCAAGTAGCTGTGATACAGTGCTGAAACCATCCTCAGGATTTGTATTGATGTGCAGATGGTAGAGCTGGAAAAGCTGGTGAGTCATGCCAACTAAAAAGTGGTGTAAATTTAAAGCAACTTTTGTCAGCTGAAAAAGAACAAACGCAATTTTTTAGAGTCTTAGCAAGAAATTTCAAAATCAAGAATAAAAAGAACTACTAAAGGATGGGGATTATGGCAAAGTGCCTGTTGTTTTGACACAACAGCATGATTTCTAAGTCCTTTTTATAGAATCAAAAGCTGAATTTGATTATAAATTGGCAATTCTCATGAAAACTGTGGGAAAAAAATAAGAGGCTTGAGCAGTTTTATTTGAATGCCTAACGAAGTATGCAGAGACAGGCACATTTGATGCACTATAAGGACCATTTAACTCAATGTTGTTTGAATCTATTAATCAAGAATGAGATTCCAACCTTGGTGTTATAAACTGAATGTGCTACTACAGCACTTTGCTTTTTAAAATACTTTAGAAAAAGCCCATAGATTACACCTGCCACAAATAGGGCCAGACTTACCCCGCAGTACTTTGGGTGCTTAATTGAGCCCCCGAATTAGGAGCTCAGTCTCCCTGACTTCCTGCCAGAGAGTGATTTGACCCTTAGGATTTGAATGACTTGCTAGAGATTCTCATCTCTCTTCACTGACTGTAAATATGCCCATGGTGGTTAAGCATCCACTTTCTGCATCTCAAAAATGTTTCTAGATGGAAGAGCCCTTAACATGGTTATACATCCAGATACAATGTCTCATCAATGCAAACTTACTTTTCCAGTCACTGCAGTAGTCCCTTTAGGATTTGGATTTAAGCCGTGTACGTCTGGGTCACATAACTTGTTGCAAAGACTTGGCCTCAGTTCTGTAGCCCAGTCCATGTGATGCAGTCAGGTTTGGGATTGGGTTTGAGTTAGTCTCTCCGCAGAGGTCCAGTTGCAGCCGCATGCATATTCAATATGTAATGCAGACATAGACTTGCCAGCAAAGTTACCTCTTGGGTGTTTTGCCAGTATGAATTCTCACTCTTCCCTCTGTCTCTTCTTCTCTCCCTCTTTTTTTTCTGGTATTTTCAGATTTGGCAATCAGACCTTGAACTATAGGTTGTTTTATGATGGAAAGCACTTTGTTGGGGAGAAAAGATTCGAATCAATCCACGATCTGGTTACAGATGGCTTGATAACATTGTATATAGAAACAAAGGCTTCTGAGTATATTTCCAAAATGACAACAAACCCCATCTATGAGCACATTGGCTATGCCACTTTGCTTAGAGAAAAAGTGTCCCGGAGGCTGAGTAGAACAAAAAACGAATCAAGAAAAGCAAGTGTAATGAGTGAAGAAAATACCCCTGTTGAAAAGGTAAGTACTGAGCTTAAAATATTGGTAATTAATACCAGTCTTTCTATCAAACCTGAGAGGAAAAAAGTGTTTTGTGCAAAGACCTGTTTCTATTTTTCTGTACTGCATTAAGTATTACTATCCCACTGAAAAGTTTGCATCCTGTTAATGCGATCTTGGCTCCAAACTAATATTTGACTGGAGCTTATGATGAAAGATTTCTAATAAGTACCAAATGCAAATGCTTTCACTGTGTACCTATAGGTATATATACCATCTAACTTAGGAACTGCATCTATAATTTTTCACAAGTTGTGTTTCTTCATCCATGCATCCTGACGCATATTATAACAGTAAGATGATGAAACTGGTTCCCACTGACCCTTCACCACAGCTCAAGTTTGTTATCTTTCCATTCACAGTGCAAAGCTCCTCTTTTCTGCCAAGTCTTTGGTGGATGGGTCTCAAATTGTGATACTTTGTGTTTTCTTTCCTTTCTTCTCATGGGTCTGAAATTGGGATATTATGTGTTTGCTTCCCTTTCTTCTCGCTCTTCTCATTTGAAGTGGGCTTTCCTTGATCACCTTCTCTCACGCATCCGTATCCCATAGCATTGTATGGGCTAGGACTTACTTCCATGATCATAAATGGGGAATTTTGTGCAGTTAGCAGCCATTTGAAGATGTAAAACTAGAAATTCTTTTACATATGAGAAACAGTCTTGTAAGCAGTGACATGTGGATATTTTCATTTCCCAGGTGGTAAGGCAGTAAGAACTGTCAAGCAAAACTTTTTTTGAGTCCGGTGTTTGTGCTAAATTGACTTACTGGCATCTGTAAGCATACCACTGCAGTGTTCTAGTGTTCAGTGTGCTGGCTAGCTAGTTGGGAACTAGAGGTAGTTTGTATTTGGGAAGCAGGGAGCGAATTTGCTGTCTTATAGTGATATTGAGCATGAAAAGACACCAGCTTTTTTGTGTGCATCCTCATTACTCTAGGACATTTTTAGCATAATTATCTGTTGGGTTCACATATCTGCATTGGCTGATTATATACTGGTTTGGATTTCTCAGTAATAATAATTGCTTGAGTAACTGACCTGACATAAAAACCTATTCATCCTCTAACAAATTAATTCCATTAACAATAACATTTTTTAGGGAAGGCGTATTGCCACAGGGAAGTCCTTTGGAGAGTGGCACAGCAACAAGTCCTCCATTCAGGTTTTATTTCAGAATGAATCCATTTATGACAATAGGTTTTGATTCAATTGGATGGTGCTGTAACATCCAAGAGGAGCGGATGCCATTGAGATGGGTTTTGTGCTTGTTCAGTTGATTCCTGTGATTGGACTCTGGTTGATTTTGTATGCTATAATAGGCACCAGAAGGTGAATTTTGACAATAAAAAATAAACATGGTGCAGTGTGGCAGATGTCTTTGTTTAGGTAGGAGAATGGTCCACAGGATGTTCTGGGACAGTTTCTTTTGTATCAAGAAAATACTGGACTGTGTTGGGATGACTGTAAATATTATTACATGACTGTAGTGAAATAATGCAGTCATGACAGTTGAAAATCATGCTACATTTTCTGAGAAATCAGCAAAAATTTAGATTTTTTTGTATAAGGAAAAAGCACAATTTCAGAAGTGTGTTCAGATTTACTCACAGTTCTTACAGTTGAGGAGTAATGGTGCTTTGTATCTCTCACAGTGCTCTCGAAGACTTCAGAGGTGTTTTTCCTAGTACCATGTATTTCCTAGCAGATTGTGTTCTCTGTTGTGCTTGGGGTTGGATCTTGGTTTACAGGCTGGGCAGTTCTGAGTAATTACTGTAAAAACTCTTTTACACCAACAGAAGGCAAACTGTAGCTGAAAGGACCCCTGCCCTCTGTCCTTCACCACCGCCTTTTTGCTTTTTTTTTGGTTTTATGCAGCTATACAGTAGGTGACGCTAGAAAATGGCTCCAGATTAAAACTAACTCAGCCGGAAGAAAAAATGCCTGAATTTTCAGTCAAATCTCCTATGTAATCCACCTCATATGAGTGGAACACAGAACAAAGGCGAGGGCAATACTTTTTTCTGAAGACACCTCAAAAAATGATGAAATGCTTGGACTTGATGTAACTCGCTGTCAATAGTGAAAATATACCCCTGGACCTGTTCAGTGATTAGATTAGATCTTTTGTTTTGTAGGTGAATGAAATGTAATTGTTTAGAGTATTATTTACATCCAAGGTGGCTCATGGTGTGGAAGGCAGTATCACAGGTCCTTACCCTGCAAGGATAAGTGCTCATCGAGATTTCCGTACATGCAGGCAGTTGAAGCCTGCAAGACCGGGCTGCATGGCTGCACTGTCGTGTAAAAATAGCTGGCTTCAGCTAAGCCATTACATTGTTGGCAACCCTTTCTGCCTTCCTCCCACTAAGGGGAAGCAGCAGGAGGAAGAGCAGCTGTTTCTGACATATTTTCCTTGCCAGGAGGAGTAGGAGCAATCCCAGCTACAAGAGGAGGAGGGCTAAAAAGGCAAGGTACTCTGCTCACAGGCTGAAGACCTGCTGTAGCAAATGAAACCTTACTATTGATGCTTAGGACTCCTAATGGGTTTCTCTACTGGTAGCGGTGGTTTTCCATCAATGCATGCAAATCCGTGTGATAAAAGATTATGTCAACTAAATTATTAGCACCTGAAAAAATATCACCAAATCTATATGGAAAAGCCTACTATGTCTGGTTTTGATTCATGTGTTCCTGGGGGAAGCTCATAAGAGGTTTTAGTAGAAGACAAAGACTCAAGGGGCACAATTCGCATTTGTTCCTCACAGTAACCTCAGATAAAGTGTGGCCTGGGCTTTGGAATAAACTGGTGAAATATTGAGCATTTGTTAGCACACAGGGACAAAGGAGGATAAAGGGAATTTAATGTTTGTTTTTATATAAACTTTAGAAGTCCTCTAGAATATAAAATTAATGTGGGGAAGTGGTAGAGAGAGAGCTGTATCAGATGTTTTGCTTGAGGCCGTCATGTGTTGTACAGCATTTTAGACAAAGGCCATGGTTTGCCCACAAACCAAAACCTTCACCCACTTCAATTACTCCAATAAATTTCAGACCTTTAGAAATAAGTGAATGAATATTCAGAATGACGTTTTTCTGCAAAGTAAATTCTTTGCTGCATGTGTGAAAAATCATTGAGGTTTTTTTAGGCGTGTTTCCCCTGGCCAGTTGAACCAGTCAAATGGCATTTTTTGATAACTGAGCTCGTTTATTTGAAAGTGCTGGCTGGAGTATTTTGACTGTTTGAGAAACAACTGGGGGGAAAGCCATACATGCAGGACAGAAACTTCCCTTATTTCTTAGGGGGAAGGTGAGAATTCAGTGCTCTAAGGTTAAGCATCCTCTTACAGATTAGGCTTTTTACAAGTGAGATTTTGTTTTATACTGAAACCAGTTCCAGGGTGTGAAAGTGCAGCTGAAGGCATTTGTCTGTTTAGTGGGTTTGTTAACACCTTCCGGGGAGTCTGCTCATTCTGTCGCCTCCCACATTGGCAGCGGAGATTATCCCATGTCTCAATCACTCGAGCGCGGCTGCTCCCCGTGGGTAGGTCGATGGAGGGGGCCACTAAGGCACGGGCTGGCACAAGGAGCCAGCATTCGTTCTGAGTGTCTTGGTATTGCCTCGGGTACCTGTCTGTTCCCATAATGATAATTCCTTTGAGGTTGTAATTAGTGGAGTCATGCCTATTCCAGACAGGGGATGTGATACATGGGCTGGATTAAGCTGTTGTTGTTCATGCCGTTTTATCCAGCATTTTTTGTAGCAGGCCTAAGAAAATGTTTATGCTTTGAGATTCTTAATACCAATGTTTCATCCAAAAGCTATTTCTGTCTGACTTTAAAGAGGTGCTGGTTTTGTAGACAGACTCCAAATTTTAGTCCAGATAGTTTAACAGGTCTTAAATCTGAAAGGAGCCACAGTGATTTTTAGGAATGAAGTGTTGTGAAAGAGCAGGATGCTGCAAATATATTTCTTAGCAGGGTAGGCAATTGTCATTTTAACAGGATTCAGCTTCAAAGGGATTTGGATAGAAAAACAGGTTTTTTTGTGCAAAGAACATTTGAAGATTGCATGTTGTCTGCTTAGATTGTGATTTAAGCTTGGGCAAGTTGTGATCACCTCCTTCATGTTTACTCTGCTTATGGAATGCTGTACTTTGGCAAATGAACACATACTAGAAGATGTAGGGCAGATAAGTACCTGGTACTGGTACGTATTGTAATTAATCACATTGCTGAACGTAGAAGTGTAACTTGCAGTAAGCAATTAATCTTCGCATGTAGGAAAAAAATGCAGTAGTTTTGTCAGTAAAATATGTAGTTCTGAAACGTTTATTGCTATCACATATCATGTTATCCTGCAAGTGCTGACCTTACTGCATCAGCGATCTTTGCATCCCAGCAAGGAGAAAAAAATCTTCCTTTCTAATCCTATCCCAGTGAGTGTAATTTGGGAAAATATATTCAAAGAATTGAAATGTTGGAAGTAAATGCAGCCTGGGGCTTCATGACTGCTTGGATCAGGTAAAAGCTGCCATGGTTGCTGATGAGAAACCATCTCAAGAGAGTCCCTGCTCTTTCACTGTCATTCCCACTCCTGTGACCTGCCCTGTGCACTACCACAGACACCCCATGCCTTCAGTGGGACTGAGATGCTATGAAACTGTACCCTGTGTCAGGCAAAAGCTGTGCCCTACACTTTGTTTCTTTACTATCCTGTACACAGGAGCAGTTTTTTGGTTTGGGTTGCCTTGTAGCTTCTTGAGTATTCATGTTGTCACAGGGGACATGATGAGAATGGCAGGCTGGAGTTAAAGAATATCTTTGGCAGTGGTTGAGCTTAAAGTATTTGCTAAAAGGATAATCTTAACCTATCTGACAGAGTACAAACTGTTGGTAAACACAGTAAAGATTAAGGAAGGTTTTGTCGGTGCCAGGTCTCCACTTGGATTTGGCAAAGCTCCCATCAACTTCTCTCCAAGTAGGATCAGGCTCAGTCAGTTCAAACATACCAGTTGTACATGAAATACGAGTTTTCTCGGAGCGCTTTTTCTACTCGCTGGTTGCAAGTACAAGCCAGAAGCAGCAAGGGGCATTTAACCATGATGGTCTGTAAAGAGCAATGTAGCAGTTTGAGCTAAACCAAGATGGAGCTGTGTGTGGGCTCTTCATTTAACAGCAGGATAGGGCAGAAAACCGTGTTGCTGCTTGACATGGTAATCTTTATCTGTTTTGCCAGAACTCATTAAATGTTTGCATTGAGGTGCAAACAACAGAGCCCACAGTTAATACCGCAGCTAGAACTACAGAGCTGAAATGATAAGCATATCGCAGAGTCTGGAAGGTTGTAGATTTCCTCAGCAGAAAATCCTCCACAAATAATAGAGAGATAAGAAAGCTATTCCTATTAAGGCAAAGGTGACAGAAAAGGAAGAATAACTTTGCTAGAAGTTGTAGTTGGTATGACTGTCCTCATTAGTCATGCTGCTCACACAGTTTCCCACAAAAGAAAACATAGGACTTCCAGGAAAAACTGTTTCTAACATCCCTTAATTGAAGATGTAATCTAGTTATGGAACTAAATTTTTTAAGGGCACTGCAATTTTCCTTACATCAAAAGTGCATAGGAGGCAGCCAGTTTTAAGAGAACCTTTGGTTTGGTTCAATTTTTATAAGTATTTACACTTCTATGTTGTTATTCATACCGCATTCCTTTCTGAAGGCCTTTTAGCCTCATCTTACCACTCCATTTTTGTCTCTTCATTGAATTTTCTACAGGTACTGCTGTTAGCCAATGATAAAGAAATCTCAGTCTTCCGTCTATTCATTGTTCTTCCAGTTCTGTAGCTCCTCTAAACCTCTAATGATCCCATTACAGGTTGGTAGCTAGTGTTTAATTCTCTGCTGGGATGTCTATCCAGATGTCTATCATTTCCTTTCACATGAGGGCTGCAGGGCCCTGCACTGTCCCAGCAGCAGATCATGGGGTTAAGAAGATGGTGGGCAGAAACAGTCTGTTCTTGCAGACTCTGAGCTGGATCTACACTGATGATTTGACTTGGTGTGGTTTAGATTGCCTTCAGCTCCCTGGTTTTTGCAGCGTGCTTGGTCAGAACAAATTAAAGTGGCAGGGACATTAACAACCCACCGCCTTCTTTTATTAGGGGTTACACTCTCATTCCTGTATTCATAGCCACAGAATTTACTGGGGACCTCTGCCTGACAATACTGATTTTGCGTGGAAGAGTCTCAGACACCACGCTGATAAGCAGTAATAGATAAAGCCTATACAGGAAGGTGGCCTTTATCTGCAGATTTCAGCAATACTTGCAGTGATAAAACGTGTGTGGCATTTTTGCGGCTAGAAGCAACAAACATACATCAAAATGACTTTGGAAGTAATTAGTTCCTTTCATCAGTCACTCAGGTTTGTTATGCAAGAGTAGTATTCTACACACAGGTTACTACATGTACGTACTTAATTGTTGCATGCCCTGACATGACTACTTAACTACATACCCAGCTGTGCTTCTTTAAATAACTGTTAGCAATTCAGTAGTTATTTCATCCAGAATATTCTTTCAGTGTCATACCACAGCGAGGAGGATTTTATATGAATACAGCAAATCTACCAGTACATATATTTTAGTGAGCAGTTTTATATTTTGAAGTGGCAAATACCATCTTACTGAAAATATAGCCAGCTGATAACTTTCTTTTGCCTTTCAGTGTTGGTGTTCTTTTGTATTTTCCAGTTGTGTCTCTTTATAGATCCTTTTTTGTTTAAAGCATCATAAATATGAAATAGGCAATATATAAGAAATAAAAATAAGAAAGCTACCAAAGTAAAATAATGGGAAGTATCTTTTCTAATTCCTTCCCTCTGTCTGTGTATGTTTGTGCACAGGGAAGGGGACACTGTTCTGTGGTTGACTGTGGCATTCTTAACTCTTACCTAGTGTTTTGCCTGATCAGGCAAGGATTTCCAAGGGGAATAGTTTGGGTTCATTTTAACAGTAATGGAAATTGAGAGAATCAAGAGAAAAAGAGGTTCCATTGCAAAGTATTTGCTTACATTGCTTCCCTGAGCTGTTAGCATCTCTCCAGGTTCCTGGTTTATGTTATGTTATTACTGTCAGCTTAGGATTCATGAGTTTTGCCTTAAGCAGAAGAAGTGATATGATTATGCCTGAAGAGAGCTTGTAAGTTGGAGGCAACACTGATTTATTTACACAGATGACATGAACTGATGGATATCATCTGATTCAAATGCTACTGAAATTAATGGGAAGACTCTCAGTGATTTCACTGGGTTTTGGAGCAGGTCAGGGCACTGCTAAGCATGTGCAACCAAGGTGAATATAAAGTTTGTTGCTACCAAGGTGTTTCGCAATCCAGTGTTTTAGAAAAGTAGCCAAATGGAAGTGATGCAAAAATTTCATACCTGAATGCTACAACTGTAGATTGAAATTATCTCAAATGAAGAGTGTCAGATTAGTAGTAAAAGTGATTTGATACACCTGAAGTACTATAGTAGTCCTAAGGCAAACTCCACTTGTCTCGTCAAGTACAGTATTGTACCTGCAGCTAGGCTCTGCTGCAAACATAAATTAATCTTCGGGGTATTTTCCTGATAGGAGCATATTAATAATTCTAATAAAGCTAAATGGACTGTTGCATGAAAACATGCTTAGTTTGTTGTACTGAAAGTAAAAGCCTTATATGGTTTTGTTTTGGCTTTTATACTCTCTACATAGTTTGATGGTATTAAATTAGTATTATTAGGAATTGAGGTGGAGCCTTCAGCATGAACATTTCATTTGTCTAGTCACTGGAAAATGAAAACCCCTTTTTTAAGTAAAAATCTATACTTGATTGTCTCATATGAAGTGTACAAATAGGCACTAAAATTTTACAAGGGCCTCTAAACTGCCATGTTTTGATCTTGGAAGACAAGTGTTAAGAATAAGAGAGAAACTTATTTCTTTTAGTCCTTTAGGAGGACTCGGAGTTAGTGTCAAAAGGAAAGTGTTTAAATAGTGACTAACATTTGTCCTTTGTGTTTTGTTTAGAAAATAATTATTTTTATTGACAAGTTTGTTTAGGTCATACATTTGCATGGCTAATTATAAGGAAAAAAATAACCTGTCCTCTGTCTTAGTGCTGGACATGACAAGAGATGATAAGCCTGAAATACAGTGGTGAACATTTCGGGTTAACTATTAAGAAAAAAAAAAGGAAGAGCAATGAAACACTGGGATGGAGAGCTTGAGGGGGTGACAAAATCTCCCTTGTCATAAGGCATAAAAACACATTAGGAAACATCTAAGAGAAACAGCACAGATAGCACTGGTATCTGAGGCAGGCTGGAGAAAAACATCCTAAAGTACCTTCTAGTCCCATTTCTCCATGGTTTGCTGTGCCTGAAAAAAATAGTACTGGGGCTCTGATTCATCTTGTCCAGATGAATACTTCTTACTAATGTAGCTAAGGAGCAGTTGTTTGATTTCTCACCATTGGAGGAGCGTACATTCCACCTTCTATTCAGAATCACTGCTTCGCTACTGAGAAATAAACTGCAACCATGATCCTAATGTCAGAGGCTTCCATGGAATGCTTAATGCTAGCTAAAATGCACTAAGTTTTTTACTTCCATATACTCTGCAGACCCATGAGGGAAGGTGTTGCCTGGCTTCCTATGTCCCTACACGCTGACTGGCACTTGTCCCATCATGCTCAAGGATGTTATCCTTTCTGAGCATAAAACATGTATGTCATATCCACTAAGTATCTTCTTCCACACCCAGGGTGCAGTGGGTCTCATCTCTTAGGCATGTGGTCACTTGAGTGAAGTCAGGTGCAGAGCCCAAGCAAATAACCTTTGTTTGATCATCTCTGTTTTGATCATCTTTGTTTGATCGTTGTTTGAGCTGACTCAGCAGCCTGCATCCTCACCCTGCAGCTGGGATACTGGGAATCCAGGTGTGGGATGTCCTCTAGGCTGGCTCAGCAGCTTTTAGTCTCAGCTGCAGGGCTGGCAGAGCTGCCAGGCAAGGGAAGGCAGCAGCCTGGGCAGGGTGACAGCTAGTAATGGCCACAGTGAAGCACGTGCTGTTTGCAGTGTTCTCTGCTGAGGCTTCACTACAGAGGAACCAGTAGTTTTTATAACTGCTCATATTTGGAAAAGAAGACGCTGTGATGTGAAAAGTACAAGTTGTAACAATGGGCTTTTTCTTGTAATGTATTCTCAGCCCCAGAGAACAGTGGGACTGCGCATGGTCATCAGCATGAGTTATAAAGAATGAATACTGCCAGTTAGACTTGATTGCCTTTTTGATAGATTTACAAAAGTAGTGAATGAAAAGAATGCAGCAGATGCAGAATAATTGGATTTTTAGCAGAGTAGTACAATGTCTCATGAAATCATACTCTTGACATTAATTCAAATTGGTTGGCGCCGGAACTCGGTCACATGGACCAAAAATAGGTAGAGGAATTTCAAGCAAAGAATAAAGATAGGCAGCAACTCGATAAGCTGGGGAAAGGTGGCTGATGAAGTACTGCAGGGACAGGAGTTTCACTTAAGATTTTTATTGATCTGTAAAAAGTGTAAAAAAGACATTACCAAAAACCCCCAGGCAGTTTATGCTATGATGTGACTCAGTATAGGAGTGTAATCCTTAGAAATATAATCAGTGTCCATGACAGAAACATCAAGAGAATCTCGATCAGAAAATGTGAGAAGACATCTAATGGCTTGTTTTAAGCACATGAAAAGGAGCCAAGCCACATATGTGGAGTATCTCTTCTGTCGAGAGCAAGGGGATTGTTTGCATTTAAGCCAGGTGTGCCACTATTAAGCAGGGGCTAGAGGTGAAGGAGGAGAACATTGCCATAGATGCTGAAGAAATTGTCTCCACTGCTTGTCGAGAGTGGAGGTGTTACACTTCGAAAGCCTCTTTCCCTGCTTTTTTGCTTGTTCACCAGCAAAACAATACCTGTCACTGTGGTAACTTATCCCATTTTGTCAAGCTGTGAGCCAGGAATAAATAGTGCTTCTGCTTCCTGGAATGGTTGTGCCCAGTGTCTGCAGGCAGGGAGGTGCACTCCATGCCTTATGTGCTGGTCCAGGTGCCATGTGTTCGAGGTGGCTTTTCTGAAGTCATCAGGCATGTTTGGGATCTTAACAGTGGGGTGACTCTCCTGGGTCAGTTCTTGCTGCCTTCTGCATTGCTTGAAGCAGCCTGAGGCGTGGGCTTCTCAAACAAAAAAGATGGGCTGGGAGTATAGCTTGGCCATTTGGCAGGGTCTATCAGGAGCAAGAGATGGAAAATACTTTGTCGATGAGAATGCTGTAGAGTGAGGGGTTTTCAGGGGGAGGAAGGTGGCAAAGGTGGAAAGACATCTTCAGATGCCTCTGACAGATTCTATACTGTTAAGACTTGCAGGGAAGAGCTTGAGAGGGATTGATCAAGGTGATTTATGAATGAAATTGTCCCAATTAAACACTAGATGGCATATTTACTTAAGAGTTTCCAGGGACTGTATTAGCTTATCACACACTGCTGACACCCATTTGTGCTTGTGTGATGAGTGTAGTTTCATGCAAACATGACCACCTGATGCCTTTTAATAACAAGCAGCAATCATCTTGTTCTTCCAAGTCTTGACACAGCCACCATTGTTTACTTCAGTCTTAAAGTTAGCCTTTGGCTTTAAAGTCATTACCGTATAAATGCAGATTATTCAATGTGCAATAAGGAATAGGTGTAAATGGCAATGATCCTACAGAGTCCAGTCTCAGAGGACTTGTGTAAATAGTGAGAGGGTTAATATGCAAAGACATAATATGATTTACTTGTTTTACTTGTCTGAAAGGCTGGAGGTAAGAATATACAGTGCAGTGAAAGAGTCAAATGAAGAAAACCTAACATTTCTCCTTATGTGAACACAGAACACAGCTTTTGATTTCAGAGCTGTTTTTTTAAGTAGTAGCCTCCAGTGGTTAGGATAAAATACCCAAAAGCAGAAAATATGCTTTTATTCTGTGTCTGAGTGACAGCTGTTAACTCAGCCAGGCTCTGGTTTTTCCATATGCTTCTGCTTCTCCATCAGTGAAAGAATAAATTCAACTTCTTACAGAAATGCCTTTTTACATGGTTCATCCTGGAGAAAACCCAGTGCCACAGCCATCACCAGGGCCGAGCACTTGGTCTCTACCAAAAAATACCATGTATGTCTGCTCTAAAAATTCTTCATTCTTCCTATGGATGTTTTCAGATGACAAATAGATACTTTGGACTAACTGCAGATACTGCAAAGATAATCTTCCTTGGGGCAGGAGACACTTGTTGCTTGTTGCACAGGTTATTGCAGCTCTCCCTGGGAGTTTTAAGTCCCCATCCACCCACAGCCAAATTTCTGGGACGAACCCTGTTATCCAAGATGACAGCTTGGCTACAACTCGTGTATATAACTACTTTTTGTAACTCATGTAACCCCATGGCAGGGGGATTGGAACGAGATGATCTCAAGGTCCTTTCCAGTCTTAACCATTCTATGATTCTATGTGTGGGCCTTTGAGTCAAAAGAACTGGTTATAGCTGCTCAGTGCGAGCTCTTACAAACAAAGCAGGCTGTATAAAAAGAGAGCTAAATATGTGGGTCTAACCTAGGGTGTGCTGATTATGCCAGGGCTGAGGAGAGTGGAAAATAGACCTTGCTATGAGAACAGGATTATGGGGATAAATCCTTTCCTTGTATGACACTGGCTGTGCCCCAAATGTGCCTCTCCGCTTCAACTGGAAAATAAAGTCCTATTCCTTTTCCATCTTCTCCTGACCCACAGGAAGTAGGCTGTACCTGCTGAATTATCTGATGCCAGGGAATGTGGTAGGGCAAAAGCTGAACATCTTACAGTTTGCCTTGGGACATCAAAAATGTATCCAAAGCATCTGTGCTCTGGCATCAGGAGACTCTACTCAGGTTTGTACCACAGAGGTGAATTTATGCCTATTTTTTTTTCAGTAGTATCTTTTGATGCCTATATTATTATGTAAAGTTTTTATGCCTGTGATTTTTCCAGCTCTCAGAAAATACTAGTAAAACAGTGTGTAACACAGACAGTGAACTGAGGTCTGCTGCCCTGCACACTGGCTGGCTCACTTGCTGGGCTGCATTCACAAAGCTGTGGTTTACAATATAGGTACATAGACAGACATCTGGACAGCTCTTTCAAATAAATTAATTCCATTTATTTATATATATTAGGAAGTAAAGAAAAAATTATTTCCTTTTATTTCCCTCTTCCTCTCCCTTTAATTTGATTAATCCAGTCAGTGCAGTTTCCTAAATCCATCTGGTCTATAACGCATTGCTGAATGTCAGGCCAAGTGAATTTGCAGACAAAGCTTAAGGCACTTCCAGAATGGCTGACAATGAAGTATACTGGCATAGATTGGACTAAAGAGAATGTATTTTTAAGGACACTGGTCACATCATTTGAGTTCTTATAGACCTCAAAGAACTAGGAATTAAGGGAAAAGGCTGGATTGTGGTTTCTTTGTGGCCTGGCAGAATCCCAGTTGAATAAAGTCAAGTCATCATTTGATATAACTCACTTCTTATGAGACACTGTGTTCAGCGCGGATTCATGTAACTTCCATGTGATGCTTTGTAGGGAATTTTTCCATGAGTGTTTTTTTAATAAGCTCTCAATTCAGTGGTTTAAGTTTCTTTCTCCACATGTGAGCAGTGTACAAGCTCTGTAGCATCTAGCTATAGACATTGAGTTTCATGAGAAAATATAAAATCTTCTGACATTTCCTTTGTTCTATTTCTTACTAAATTTTATGTTGCAAATTTAATAAAAACAAAAATGTAGCTACAAGTAGTTAGGGTACACATAGCATTTTCTTCCTTTGTAGGTCACAGTGTATGCTTGCAATAAAGGCATGACGCTGCCCCTGTTGAAATAAGAGCAAGCCTGCGTAGCACAGGTCAAGGTATGTAGGTTTCTCATTAGAGCTGCCCAGAACCAAAAATGTGGTCACATATGCTGTGATACACATCTACAGAGTCCAGTGCCTTGGGGCTGTGATGAGCCCCCCTACCGGACAGGTACAGTGCAGGCAGCTCATACAGCCGTTTCAGGTGGCTTGGTCATACATCAGCTCAAGGGCAGTTCACAGAGCATGAGGGCTAGTGCTGTGATCAGGTTACCTGGAGATCTTGGTACATGCATCTTACTGGGTGACAATAAGAGGAAGTAAAGCACCACACATTAAAACACAGATGGAGTTCAGACATCACCACAGTGTCTTTTAAGTAGACTTTTGTAATGGGAATAAATCAGTATTTAGTTCAATTTAGTATCTAGTATCTTACTAGATATCAGAACATCTTACTTGCAGCAGAATTCAAGATCAGACTTGGGAACAGAGTACCATGGTGGCTAGTGTATGAGCTACCTATGGAGGAATAGATATTCGTATCTTCTCTAACTCAGGACAACCCTCTTTGGTGCAAACAGATGGGGATGGTGATTTTGATTGTTCTGCAAATTGTATTTGAGGTAGAAGATTTCAAAAAAAGGGGCAATGACTGAAATGTTACTGGTTTTCCATTTTATTGCCTATTTTAATTTTAGGTAAGAATCATGACACTAATAAGAAAGAGCAGATTTAAAATGTAGCCATCAGCAGCCTTTCTGATTGTATGTGGAATGAGTTAACAGTTGTCGAGGTTGCACTCTTTAACACCACCACCTATTTTTACCTTGCCAGGTATTGCTAGGAGTAATTTTGCTTCAAAAAATACAAATGCTCAAGTTCTGCATCATCTCAGAAAAAACACCACCAAATACTGTAGAATTCAGAAACAGAATAATAACTTACTGCAACAGGGAAGACGTATTTTTCACAAGATTTCAAATACCAAAATTATACTAAAAATGGCAGGGGGAGGGGAGAACGTGTCTGTCCCTGCTAAAGAGAAATCATCAAATAGGAAACTGTTCTATAATAACGCATGTGGGACCATGGAGCATTTTGGCTATGCACTATGGGTAATCCTAGCTTATCTTTTTATTATTGTTGTTCTGTTCATAGTTCAGTGTGTTTTAAGAAGTTAGTCGTGGCCTTTTGGGGAATAATTGTGGTTTTCACTTGATCTGTAATTTAGTAGCTGGAACAAGACGACAAAAGGTTATTTGGAATCAGACCTGACAGCCAGGAAGCTAAAGCGATGACATTAGTCCACCGCCTGACAGGTCTATGCCTCATGATTCATCTGTGATGTATTTAAAAAGCAAGAAACCTAGCAGGAAGGATTCTCGGCCCACACATAGGTGCAGGCAAAATATGCGATAATGAGCCTCAAACTATCTGTTTTATTGTCAGCAGGATGCCTTGTTGGGGGTTTTTGGCTAGCTTTCACTGTACCTAATGAAAACAGCTGTCGAGCGTCAGAGGATGCCTTTCTGCTCCCAGAGAGCATGTTGCTGCTCTTTGTCCTTCTCAGCTTTCCTTCCATTACCAGCACATACTCTGTTGAACTTGAATCCAGGATTTTGACCTGGTTTCTGCCTCACCATTTCTACATAGACAGTTGGCCTGGCAGTGGTCATGTTGCCCAGTGTTTGACATTTGCTAGGCAGAATAACTGGACATTCTTCACTATCTGCTCTTTGTTACTGCAGGGTTAAATGCTGTACCCAGCTGAATTAATGTTAGTATCTCAGCAGCTGGTGAAGTCCTTTCTTCTGGCTTCCACCGTGTCCTTATCTCTGCCACCATTGCACATGCAGCTCTATAGGCAGATACTTTCTTCCTTCCATTCACAAATAGGAAGGCTAAAGTGCACAGTGAATTTAGGACAGAATTACAGCTCTGTCTTGTAATTCTTGAGAATGACGTGCTACTAAGGTGGCTATGATAATAGGGTAGTTTTCTAAATATTTTCCCAAAATAGTTTATCTGGAATAGTAATATTGATGCATGATGTATTTTGTGTATCTAGCTGCCTTCAAAAGTCACTTTGTAAAGGAGGGGGTCTGGTGGGAGGATGTTAAGGAGGCATACTTGTGCTAGTGGGACTGTCACTGAAGGCGAGGGTTGTACCTGAGCATGTGTCCATAACAAGACACGATTAGGCATAGTCTGCATTATAGCCAAGGCCAGTAAGTTGCTGCAGCCAGGGCATCCTTTTCTGTTAAACACTTTGCAGCTTTCTCACCTGTGACTTTGCTGACTCCTCATGGGTGTATCTCTGGTAATGGTGCTTCAAGCTTTAACTTCCTTAGCTTTGGGCCCTTCCATTCAATCTAATTATTTGCTTTCATAGGTGTTTACTTTTTCTCTCAAAATCAAGCTTGAGAACTTTTGGTGGTGTAATAAAGGAGTCCAGGGAACTTGTTCTGGCAAAAGAGACTGTCCAAACCAGAAGCTGAGGAGAGAGGCTTTGAAATGCAGCCTCTAAAAAATTAAAAACATTAACATGGTTAGATTCCACATCTGAAGCAGACACTGCGAAACAAAGAAGTACTGCTGAATCTGACCATGTGGTCCGTATAAGAAAGTATGACCTACCTCAGTAATCAATTTTTTCCCTATTTTAAATCTGTGCTGCTGACTTTCTAAAAACGCGGATGCTGTGCTGTCACTTCAGGAGAGGTTCTGCTGCTCTCTTCAAAGGGAGCAGAAATAAAATTTAGTATTATTTTTTCCAGTATTATTTCCAGAGAGGTTATGGCTGCCCCATCCCTGGCAGTGTTCAAGACCAGGTTGGACAGGGCCTGAAGCAGCCTGGTCTAGTGGAACATGTCCCTGCCCGTGGCAGGGAGTTGGAACTGGATCTTTAAGGTCCTTTTCAACCTAAACCATTCTATGATTCTACAGTCAGCCTATTCCACTGGGCAAGAGGGATAAGAGAGGGTGTGATTTGTAACTAGCCTGTATTCCTGTACTGTGTACACCACCAGTTTTCCCCAGGGTAAGAGACATTAAGTTGACATGGCCACTTTTCAGTGAAGGGGAAACTCCAACAACAGGCCATTGCTGAAAGTAGAATAAATTCAAGTACCTGGACCTTGGGAAGAGGCAACACCAAACTATGTCCTACTGCCTCATCCTTTGCTTGTCCATGGAATGACCAGGCTTGATAAAAACCATAGCTGTTTTGTGGCATTTATCCTAATCCCACAGAAGGAAGAGGGTGTAGCATCAGCTCTTCCCTGTACCTATTCATATTCAATACTTGCAAATCTTCCCCACCTGTTGGATGCCATCCTGAAAGGCAGGAGGTCAGCCTCAGTCCCTATTCTGCAACATAAATCTTTCACACAGGATGAAATGAGGGATAATTTTGGCAAGAATGAGACTTGAGGTTCATCCACATTTCATTGCAAAGAGAAGCACGTGGTAAGAAATGTGGCTTCCTATTGCTGCTGCTAAAGAACAGAGCAATATTAATTTCTTCTGACAAGTGACATCCCTTCCAGAGAAGCAAAGAGGGAAGAAGACAAGCTAAAAAATATGAAATAAAGATCTGTCCATTGGCAGATCTTAGTTCCTTTGACTTCGCTTTTCATTGAAGATGTAGACACATTCCTAAGCAAGCTATTCAACAAAGTTGTGAATTATTGAAGAATTTACAGAAATTGCCTTCTTACCTGTCTTAAGTCACCTTGAAGGCACAGAAACAAGTGGAAAGAGGCCTTCAAATTCGGAACAAAATGGTCATATTTTACAAATGTATGCATAATATGTAATAAAGGGTTGGATCCAGCTAATATGTCATACTAAGCTACAGTATTCATTTTCAGGAACAGTCCTTTTAATACATCTGGGAATGGTAACAAATGTTCCACTCACCATCATTTAAAGGAACAAGGTTATGAAGAAATAAAACTACTTTTGGCCCCAAATGTACGGCATAACTGTTATGTGAATATTGAATGTCGGTAATATGTGAATGTGAAACTTACATTAAGCAAAAGAAGTTGTGTATTAAGAAACTGTTGGATCTGGCTCACCAACAGCTTGCATCAGCTTGAGGCTGGTGTAAGATTTGCCTGCCAAAAAAAATCATTGCAGAATTGAAGCATTATTCTTAGGGTCATGATATATATATACACCAATTTTTTTTTCTTACAATAACTTTTAAGGAATTCTATGTCCATAACATTTATCTTTGTTTAGAAAAGCAACCTTTTTTTTTTTTTAAAACGTGTATTCATGTACACAGGTAGTCAGGGGGAATAAAAAAGTCTGGCATCATCAATATTGCTCTTTTTTAACTTCCCCAGCAAGGTCATCCAGACTGCATGTGCAAAACCCTCATTAGGGAGCATTTTAGTATTTTACATCAAGTGTGTTGCAATCTCAGCTTTCCCCTTATTAGCAAAGGGAGCTTTGGACATCACAGTGTGTTGGCCATAGCAGGATTAATCAGAGCAACATCAGAATAGACAGTCTCTACAAGTTTGCTCAGCCCTTGCTACCTTCTTTCAGACGTCCCAGTGGAAATGGGAGCTCTTCAGAGAATCTGGAGAGAAGAATGCCCTGGGGAGGTATATAAAAGACCCAGTACATTGTTGGGTCTCCTTCCCTGAAGCTGAGGCTCATGAGGTGGCATGCCTGGCTGCATTCATGCTCTTCTACTTGCAGGTTTTTTGGAAGAGGGGCATCAAAGGTAGAGGAGGAGTACTGCTAACAGCAGGGATCTGGATGGGAAGAAGGCAATTCAGAGCTGCTCCATTAAAAAAAATAAACGCACCTATTCTCTGCAGCTGAATTGTCATGACTGGAAACACTGCTTTGTGCTTCTCCTCAGTCTTCCTCATTCACAGGCAACAACCGAACGTATTGAATCCCAACGTACCGGGTCTTTCAAGCAGGGTCCTACACTGGGATTCTGCCTGCAAAGTTCTCAGGTGTTGCTCTGAGAAATCTTGGAGAAAATGCCACTGAAGACAACTTTTGCCCCAGTCAGCTGTGAGAAAGTACAGCAAAAGTTGCAAATTCAATTGCTAAATAAAATTGTCTCTCAAAAGCACCCCTCAGTAGGAATTTTGCCTTAACACACTTGGATCCTTCTTTTTAAATTCTTCAATAAAACCATCACTTGAGAAGCCAACAAACTCTTCTCCGATCTGATGCACTGGAGTTCCTCCACCTCCCTGCTGCAATTTTTTCTTCTATTATATTTTTTCCTTTTATTTAATATAGCATCCTAAAAAACATTGTGTGCCACCTTTATTTTTCCTCATTATTTCCCTTCTTGCCTTCCCAGGACAAGAAAAAGACTTTCTTTTGGCTTTTTCCCACTTTATGCTTCAGAAACCCCAACACAGATACCCTGGTTTCTACCTATGGAGCACCGGTACAGCAAAGGAAAACAGTCACGTTCTGCCGCAGCACAGAAGATGCAAGAAGGACCAGCAACAAAGGGGTTAAGGGGAGTCCCATAGCAAAGATATGCAATGCCTTGAAATTTTAAGCACTAAAATCTATGAATATATAAGAGAATAAATCTTTGCAATTCCAGATATTTGTGGTTGACACAAAACACTTAAAGGGTTTTGGTTTTTAATGTGAGCACAGGAATTGGTGGTGTGGGATTTTCTATTCATTTGTGCTCGATCTTCCTGCACACCTTACTCCCACTTCAGTAGGAAGCCCAGCCATCCCTCCAGAACTTTCACACATCCCTTCCTCATCCCCATTCCTTCTCCTACCCTTTTCTCCCCCTTAATGTTTCCTTTTAGCTACCTGCAACGGAGACAGAAACCATTGCTACCAGGCTGGGCAGGAGGGAACGCAGGAGCTCAGACTGTGTGTGTCTCTCACCTCCATCCAACTACAAAATTTCATTAAACTCAGTTGCCTGTTGCTCTATCAACTTCAGCTAAAACTTGCCAGCTGGTTCAGAAGATAGGGCAAGCAGCAAGACAGCTTGACATGCAGTGCCACTACAGTCACATTTCTGTAGGCAACCAAGCTAATTTGAGGCTGATATTACCTTTTACTCATAACTTCTTAAGTTCCATAGGTACGGTTTCCACACATGCTCTTTACCACCCTGGAAGTGTAAATGCAGTGATAAGAGCCACCTCTTCTTCTTTCTCCCTTCCCCTGTCTTTGTAAACATACCTCTTCTGCAAAATACCTAGCTGCATGAGCTCCTCTGGTTTCCTCCACCACCCCACAGACTACTGAATGTTTTATAGAGAGCTAACCAGGTACCTTGCAACTTGCAAACCTATAATATCCCACAGATTGGCTTCAGGTGGCTTAATAAAAAAACAGATTTTACCTTTCCCTGATGCCACAGCTGTAGTTGACTGCAATTTCTACTGCTTGATGGCTGCTGGGAGATGATGTGGCTGTGGGTGAGTTGAGCACCTCACTGGTAGTGTCTGAGACCTGTTCATTTGAATCTGTGATGTGATTGACTCCTGCCTCTCCTGAAAGGGGTGGTGGTTTTGTATGGGATGGAGAAAAAAAGGTTTTACTGTGCTTGTTCTTTATGCTTTTGAGTAACATGTGGCTCCCAGCCTTCTCTGTGTTCTGGGTGGACTGAAGGGAGGAGAGCATTTGCTGCTGTGTTTAGCACCTGGGAATAGCAGCTTTGGAAGTGGCTAAGTGCCCTTATCTTTACCTACAGAGGATAAAACAGAGGGAATCTCTTACCTTGTTCTCCTTTAGCAGATATCCCTGTGAAACTGTCCATTTTTACCTCCATCCTTCAAAGCAAAGGCTCTGGGTGGTAGAAAAAGGGCATCGCCCTTCTGTGATATGGTTAGGTCCCAGGCTGAGAAGCCTACATTGTGTCCTTGCTGCAGTGGCAAGAAGGGCCTTGGGAGTGGGTCTTATCTTTGTACCTGAGTAATCACTATATCATTCAGGGGAATCTGTTTTGTGAATCATCTGAAGTGAATCTCTTACTTCTTTAATGAGACTGTTCCTAATCAGTTACTGTCTTGGTTGTGCAGAGAGGTTAATGTCAGGTTTTCTCCATTTGAAAAAGACCCCAGAGATGCTTCTGGTCAGCCATTTGGCTGGGAGGTTTCCACATCACATGTCAAGCTGGCTTTTCTTCTCTGGCTGCAGAAAACTGCTCATATTAGGTTGCGGGGAAGTACAAGGTTTTGACAGAACGTGAAAGATCACAGCTACATCAATGGGAATTTCTCTACACAGTGTTTTTTTTTTCTGTTGAAAAATGCCAACCCCTTGCAGAGGAGGGTCACTTCTAAAAATGACTCACTTTAACAGAGACAGCCTGAAGGTAGAAGACACTGGGCTCAGGCTGGTGCCCGCAGGGTGGTGTTTGTACCCTGTGACTCTCTCCCTCATAGGGCTTAAAAATTGTGGGTCCGAAGACTCATCATTGTCCTGCTGTCAGTAAAATGTAGTGAAAATTCATTGATGCCTCATGCTCATGATGTCTCTCTTGACTGACCCACCCACAAAGTCATCACCTGCTCCTGGCTGGCAGTCACTGTGCTGGCTCATACTGCAGATGTCTGTCCTTAGGGTTTTAAGTTTTGGTCCAGTCTGGGTGATTAAGCAGATTAATGTTGGGGTCATTGGGTTTCCGCAGTTCATATTTTTAGCCTGGGAAGGGGGTTCACGTTGCTGCAGGAGTCCAAAGAATTTAGGGAAAATAGTCACCATTAGAAGAGCTTTGAAGGCACAACGTTAAGTATTGGAAGCTAGGGAAGGCCAAACAAAGGCTGTCCAGAACAACCCCATCAGCGTGTTTATATGATGGTAGAGTTTTTTAGTTACTCATTTGTTTGCTGTGTGGCTTCTGCCTCACTCAGCACGCTTTGCTCTACATGGTTATGTAGTTAAACATTCTGCTGCTCCTGATTTGGATTCAAGTGGTTTAAAACCAGGAAGAATTTCCAAAGTTTGCTTTCCCTGAATGACAGAGCTGTAGCTGATGACAATTTCTACTGTTTCCGCTCCTTGATGACTGTTAGGTCATGTCTGTGGGTGACTGTGGGCGGCTTTGCCTTGCTCTTCATGGAAGTGAAAGGCATGTGACGAGAAGGAAAAAAGTCTACTGCAGTGATGAAACTGGTTCAAAGTTGCACAATGGGTTGGATTACATCCCTGCCCAGAGCCTTCATTTCATTTTGGCAAGTAGCTCAAATATGTTCAGGGGCTAATGAGGCTACTTCTGTTACTGAGAGCACAAATTAGATTCTGCAGGAGTATTGAGTAAATGCAGGTGAAACTAATAGGGTCTGTTATCTGAATATAGAAAATAATATACCCTATTAAATGTTATTAAAAAAGAAATGCAAGCTGCAACTCCAATTAGGTGCCAAAAAGAAGGAAAGATTTACATAACAAGTCAGTCTTTTGCCAGTGAAATGGGAATAATACCAGCCTTTTGATGAAAATTGTCATGCAGCATCCAGACTACAGAGCTTCCTGATTCCCTGGAAGGCTGGGGAATGAGGCAGGGACATTAACATTCAGGATGATTCTATGATTCTGTGATTTAGAAGAGAGTTTGAGAGGAACATGCATGATGAGAACTGGCTTGAAAAAATAGTCTATGCTCATGTAAACACAGACAGCATCATAAGACTTTAAGGGTCAGAACACTGCTTGAATTAAGACAGTTCTCTCTTCTTTAATATTTAGTGTGGGGAAGATGAAAGAAGCACTGCCCTAGAAAAATCAGTTTTAAAGTTCTGCTGGATGCTGGGATTTCACTTGAGAAGTAAATAGGGACATTCTTTTCTTTGCTTATCACTTCAAAGATTTATATGCATGATAGTGAGTAATCAGATGTTCACTGAGTGCAAGTCGGTGTGATGGAAAAATCGCCACCCGTTTCTTGTGTGAAGTCATGGGAAGAAACAAATAAAACAAATGACACAGGGAGTGTTTGATGTTTTTTAAGAGCATAATGTGTCTGAATAGAGCATTTCTTACCTCAGCGGGTAAGGCAGCAGTCTGCCAGCATTGTGGTTGTTACAGCAAAATCTTTAGTCACAATATTGTAATAAAAAGAAAGGAAAATGAATCAGCTTTTTCAGAAAATGCTTCGGAGGCTTTCTCCCTAGACCCTGCTCAATTGTTACTTGCTTTTCCTCACCCAGAAGCAAGTATCTGCTCATTTCACAGATATCCTGAGGATTACTATTAATGTTTTCCCTTGTTATTAATATCTGTTTTCTATAAGAGCACTGGTGTGTGCCATGCACTTTACATAGACAAATAAGGAAGCAAGTTACTTTTCCTGGAAACTTGCAATCAATAGGAGTTTGCCTGAAGTAGTGTAAAATGAATCTCTCTGAGCTGTATTTATTAATCTATTACTTGTAACGATTCATCTTGCATGCCTGGCCATGACAGCTGTTGTTTTACAAAAACTAAAATGCAGTGGGTGATCCACAGAGGAATCAAAGCAAGACCTGCAGCTGGAATGATATTTTAAGGGGAAAAAACAACCCCCCCAAAAAGACATTCACAGATTAATCTGGCCTGGTTCGTTCTCTTCCCATTCAGCCTCCAAAATGTAGGATCTCAAACTCAGCCAACCAGATGTTTCTTAAGCCTGCCAAATGTATATGTTAGAAGGAAATGGGAGAAGCAAAGTTCTCGGTGCTGATGGGGAACCACTGGAGAGAAGTAAATAGCAGAGAGGTCAGCACAGATGCTGGGTGCTCTGAGCATCCTGTCCCTGCCAAGGAGGGTGGTGGCTACAACCTGTTTCCTGCAGAGTCTCTGGTGGGTGCTCCAGGTTTGATCCTAAGCAAATGGCATGTTTAGGATCAAACCTAAACATGTTTTCAGGGCTTTACCCTGAAAGTGGGTAAAGCAAGGAAGTCTCTTGCAAAGTTTGCATGAGAGAGAAACAAATTCACATCCTCACTGGCATTTTAAGTGATGTAAGGCACTACACTTCCCTGATGGCTGAGAAGGAATAGCTCTAATAACTTCTGCTAATTGCTGATATCATTTTAAGGAAAGATAATTTCTTTTCCTTTGGTAGGCAGCTCAGGCTCTTATTTAGCGAACACACTTGCTGACAGTAAATGTACGCAGCTGCTTGAGATGGAAAGCTCTTTTAATAGTATACTTCCTACTACTGTCTTTACTTCAACAATAACATTTGAACGGTACGCAGGAAGAGGAACAGGTGACATGTTTTGCTCGGAATAAAATCTTTATTTTAATTTGGCTATGAGCTTCAATCACTATAAAAAAGTGTTCCATGTTTCTAACTGCTGTACTTTATCCCTATATATCCACTACTAAAAATACAGTTGTATGGGACTGTAACATATAGAACTGTGATTCCAAAAGTCTAAATATTTGCATATCTCTGATGAAATATTCTGATAATTGTATTTTATCTGTACACATTTTAGCATAATAATGTCTGGTTTAGGGACAGACTTTGGGTACGTGAGGGTGGTGTTTACTGTGCAAGGCTTCAGTTGACATGCCAAGTCTTTGTTTTGCCTCTAGTACATTTTTCAGATATCACGAGCTAATTAAATTTAGATACAGAGATGCTTCTATAGTGATATGCATGTTATATACATATATATTATATGTGCTTAGCATATCAAAAGATATATACGTATGCAGATGTATTAAAGAAAAATAGGGTAATGTTACATTACATGAGTATAATAGATTCATGAATATAAAAACGCTCCCACTGTTCTTTGGTTTCCTTGCAGATTTATGGTCTATCAAATGGATTAAGGCCTCTGGTCACTGCATAGGGAAGTAGGCAGCTGCTCAATATTTATTTTTATCTTCACTGCTGAAAAAGTAGACCCACAGCTCATTAAATGAGTCCTGGTTCTTCCAGTAAGCACAGTCTATCTCCTTCGGCGGGAGTCCAGGTTAGATATATTTGGAAATTTTCCAGCAACACCTAGGGCTTTTTTTCTCTTTTCTTTTTCAGGAAATGTATGTTTGAGCCTGATGTATTTCATTCAAAACAAAAAATACACCCAATCCAAGTGGCTGTGTGTATTCACACAGCACACCTCCGTCTTCTGCACTCGCACCTCACCACTTCCTTGGATTTCTTTAGGTGTCCTCAGCCTTGGTGTAATATGCCTGATAGACTGGCTAATTATGTTGGAAGTTAATGATCCCTGGGCCTTAGGGAGTCAGCCGTTAAGCTGAGAACCCAAACCACAGTCTGGCTGGCAGATCTTCCCCAGACACGGCAGACCTGAAACTGTGCAAATTTGGCCGGAGAGCTCCTTCCACCGGAAGTCCACCATTTCCCCTGGGGTTTAACATTTTGGAAAACAAAGATGAGAGGTTTTACACTGAAGAAACCACCTTGCTTTTCAGCCAAGCCTAATCCACTCACACTCTTTGATAAACCATCAGCTTAATCTTAATATTTGCTGCTTTCCTATTATGTCCATGGAATGGCAGGCTATAAATACATATACATGTGTGTATATATATATATACACACACACACAAAATTAGACAAAATATGTTGTCTGTAAGTTGGTAGATTCGTGTTGTACCCAGAAGGGCAGTACTGGAATTCTTCAGATAATTCTTAGCTTTGGTATTTCTTGGCTCCGATATGTTTGACTTTGCGGTCTATTTATATACTTAGGAAGTTATTTTAAAGATTTATTTTAATGGAAAGTCTAAGAGAGGCTCATTTAGAACTGAGATACTTGTGATTTTTCTGTAGATGTTCTAAAAATATTTTAGTTGTGTTTGTGTTGTTGACAGCAGGCTTGCAATAGCAAGGGTTGGTTCTCAGGCAGATTGGGGTTTGCTAGGAATTGCAAACTGGAGTATCGGGTTATAAAACAATCTGCATCCCATTATGATTTTCAAGGAGAGCTCAAGACTTTTATAAAAGTTCAATAAATCGACTGGCCTTTGTTGTACACATTTCTCTCCTGAACTTTTGCAGATTTATTCTCCAAAGAAATAAGGGATCTGATTATTCTGGGACAGCAAGGAGAAAAAGCTGTGAATTAAAATGGGGTTTCTACTTCCCTCCTCCTCTTCATTTGGATGTTAATCAGTAATTCAGCACTTAAGCAAAGGAGAGACAGGATCTTTACTACCTGGGGTGTAATATATAGTGCACTTTTAAAATACACTGGTAATTTGCTGTTGGGTCCTTGCTCCAATATTTGCAAATTCTTTTTCACAAGCTTAAACATGAATGTCTTTGTCTGTTGTGGTTATGTTTCATTTCATATTTTTTCCTGCGTGAAAAAAAAAGCCCTTGTTACACAGGTGGGGCAGCTTTCTAGACTGTAAGCTCTTCAGGGCAGGGAACGGTCTTTTACTCTGTGTTTGTACAGCATCGCTGTTGCCTTGGCCTGGTCAAAGGGCTCAAGCTCCTGTGCACTATTGCAATGCAAATAATAAACATTACTGAAAAATAGTCTGTTCCGTCAATTGGAGTCTTACCCAAGTATGAACACAAGGAAATTAGGTGTCAAAATCAATGCTCTCCATTATGGGTTGTTCAGCACATAGCAACGATTTAAAATGATAATGAGTTTTATAAATTAGCTGTGCAGCTAGTTGATATTTTGCAGACTTTAGAAGATTTGCTGATGATAAATATGATGACAATTTCTTCTTAATAATAAATAGTGAGACTGTACACTTTTACCAAATAAACAAAGGAAAAATTCTTCTTACTCTGTGACCCTGCCATTTAAAAAGCCCTTGAATCCTAAAGGGCTTCTGTAAATATAAATCACAGTGAACTGCAGAATTGCTAAAGCATACATTAAAGTACGTCTGTAAAGCTAGAGTGTCTGGTTATTCAATTCACTACATGAATTACTGTATACTTAACCACAGAGGACATTTAATTTTTTCTACAAAATAAAAAGAAAATAAGTTTCTCTAGTTCACCTTAGAGCATAAAAATGAAACTTTACTGATGAAATTAGCTCAGTAAGTGTTTTTCTCATTTGATGTTTCATGTGGTCATGGTACCATCTCAGCTGAATATGAGCAGAAAATGACAAGAATATTGATTGTATGTAAAAGTGCATTAAAAATAGTGGTCTAAAAGTGTTCAGTAGGATGGACAGCCCCCTTCTAATGTCAGACAGGCAATTACAAAAGGGCAAGAAGCAGAAGGTGAAAAATACACAGGGTGAAAGTCTGTCATTATGAAATGGCAAATATCCTGGTTAGAGCTGGTGCTGAACTATGGAAGAGTCTCGGCAGAAAATTCACTGAATTTTTCTTCCTTTCAAATGGAACTTTTTATCATTCAAAGACAAGAAGTGAAAGTACTGCAGTTGAAAGTTGTCTTTGATGTACTGCTTTTGTAGGAGGAGTGTGTCAGTCATATTGCTCTGGCTGCTCAGGATAACTTTCTGATTCCCTAGCTGGTGTTTTTCTGATCTGCAAGAATCACCACTGTTCTTCCTCTCCCATACCCTAAACTTCCCATGACATTGGTCCGTGTAAAACCATAGAGCTGATCTCCTTATCCCTGAGTGATCTCCTTATCCCTTCTGATCTCTTTTGGTGCTTAGCACTGCTGTGGTTTTTGAGATGTGATGCTTCCCTCTCATCCCTTCCCTTTGCACACAGTGTGCCAAAACCTGGTACCTGGCCCTTCTTACTGGCTGGGGGTAGGGAGCTGGAACTCAGTTGATTCTTAACTCTTCCCCTTATCAATGAACAGGTATGTTTTTTGTACCGTTGAGACCATCATTGATTGGGCTGTCGGAAAAAAGCTGGTGAAAAAGCTGCAATTGCTTTTTAGTGGCTTTGTTGTTAGCTGAGAGCAGCCACTTGTTCATTTCCAGGGGCTGGTTCTTTGTAGCAGGGGCTCCCTGGGACAGATGATCCCCCTTGCCTCTGCCTCACAGAGTCCATGCAGCTGAGGTGATACAGAGGTGCAGGGCTTCATCTCACCAACATCCAGTGCATCACGTGGATAGAGGCAGCAGTGTGGCAGTTGGTGGCAAAGCCAAGCTCTAGACTTGGAAGCTAATCTAGGTGATGTGATGAAGCAACCTGAAAGTCTATTGGGGATTACAGCTGCTCCTTCAAGTGCTGGTGTCTGCTTGGCATGTGTTACTAGAGCCTGCAGCTGGGGGTATTACTACACCCTCCTTTGGCATTTCTAGGCAGTAGTATCTAGTAAGGACATTTTATGTATTTAACCTGTATCTACCTGTGGATTGCAGTGGTTTCCTTTAGAAGCGTTCCTTGCTGCTATGCTGTGTCCCATTGCTGCTACAAGCTGCTTGTTACTAAAAGCCAAGCTAGGAACCAGTGCTAGAGCAGCCGCCTCTTCAGTGGTTTGAGCATTGCGGAGCGAGTGGTGCATATCTTGTAAGGCATGCTTTGCCTGCTAATTTGCAAACAAATTTAGGATGTTGAGTTTTGGCCTGTAAAGCTTGAGGTGATCTTTCTCTTTGTAACATTTTGCCACTGCTGAAGTTAATGAAGGAGATCGGTAAGAAAGCAAGAAGCTCCTTGTCCTATATATGCATCAGTAAAGTCTCCAGGTCTGGTGCCTTGCAAGTGCCGTGCAGCACTGAAAGCTGCGAAACTGGGGTGCGAGGGAAATGTGGAGCACAGGGGAAGTGGAAGTGACTGGCTTGCATTCCATGCCAATCTTGTACTTCTGTTAAATTACTAAGAATGCATGTTGGCAAGTTGCAAAAAATTGCTATAAATTAAAAATAAACAAGGGCAGCATATAGTCATGATGATGCTGATAGAAGATGGCAGGACATTTAATGAAATCTCCCATTAGTATTAGAGCAATAGCAAACCAACTTGTTAAACTTCTAAAAGAAAATCAGATGGTTTTAAAATGAAGTGAAAATGCATTTAAGTGGTAAATTAACTTACTTTGTCTGAATGGGCAATTCAGTGCTCAACCTATTTTTCAAAATGTAGAGCTGGCAAGCTGTTATTTTTAAAGTTGCAATAAAAAGAAAAGAAAAAAAGGAAGTTTTGTCTAATTTGGAAATGAACTTGATGTAAATGGAGGCAATTAATGCAGTGTGAAAATGTGCCACCAAAAAGACGTGTGGAGCTATAGGTTTCTTTCACTGCAGTTTAATCTGATTTATTTGTTATCTTGTGCTTTCGCAAGTCTTTGACTAGTTTGTGTAAACATGAAGCTTAAAATGCTGCATTGTCTACTGCTGGCTGAATAAATCCTCCTTTAATGCCTTCTATATTAAGTGTGTCTGTCCCCTCCACTGGGGCTGAAGTGTGATACTTTACAAACAGCTGAGAGTCTTTCTAAGGCATTCCTTCGTGGGTGCTTCTTGTCAACAGGCCTTTGCAAGGGCATGGCTGCAGTGTGGTTCCTTCTTCCTGGGCTGGCTAGATTAAGTCTGTCTTTCAGTTGAAGTCCCAAGAGAGCAAAATTGAAAACAGAAGGCGGCTGTGATTCAGGTCAGCCTGCTCAGACATGAGCCTTTTGTTACTGCGTTCTTCAACCCAAACACTTCTCTGCTTGGAATTAATAAAGTATTAGAGATGCGCCTTTTGTTTTAGTAGCAGAAAAGGTGTTCTCAGTGGGACTGAGGCTGTCACTGCAGTCTGAAAGACCCCTGAGGAACAACAGATTACCGGGAAAAAATGAATGAAAAGCCCCTGTGTCTCTGTATTGAACTGATGCAGGGGAATGGAACTTTGCTTGGGTAGAGGATTACCTTTGAAACTAATATTTTGTGAAAGGACTGTGGTGAAGGGTTATAACAGTAATGGGCAATTTCTGCACTTTTGTTCTTACTTTGTTCTGAGTTGTGATAAAAGTAAAACACTCAACTTCTCGTGACTGAGCACTGAGGAAGCAGGATAAAAGGCAGAAAAACATTTCAATTGGATTGACTGAAACCATTCCAAGAGGTTTTAATTTTTATTAACTGTTTTTAACAAAGTTTTAAGCTGGAAACAGAAAACTGCTTTTAAAATATTTCGAACTTAAATGTTTCCACAGTTTGGAAAAAAAAAAAAAAATGGAATTTGGGTCTTGGGTAGAACTTCCCTGTGTAGAGTTCCTGCTCTGATGAGTCACGTACTCTGTAACAAAAATGTTTCCTTGAAAAATCCCCCTCCAACCTCCAGTGTGCTGACTGATTGATAGGCTGTTCTACTCTTCACATTAGCAAAGTAAAAAATGATGATACTTTGTGGAGTCCTCCCTCTTTTTTTGTCATAACCTCTGGTCTAACTCTATGGTGTGCTGAATGCTTTCAGGTCAGAATTAGTGGAAAATGTGAAGTGCATTGCTCGTTCAAGCCCTTCTAGTGTATGTTGATGCTGCTGTCAGCATTGCTGAGATAGCAAAACTCAGAGCACATTTGATTGGAGCTGTTACTTCTCATGTCTCATCAGCATCATGGTTTTCTGTGCTCCTATCCACTGGCCACAGCTGTGCCAAACCATGGCAAACCCATGGGTTTGCTCCAGCAGTCTCCCAGAGGGAGCTGGTTTATACAGCTGTGCCCAAGGGGGTAATCTGAACCTTACTCTGTGTGGTTACATGCAGGAAGAAGGAGGCTCAGCTTGGTTCTTTGGGCTAAACCACAGACAGTGACATCTCCCACAGATGCTGATCTGTGCTGAGGAGTAAAACCATCCTCAGTCTGAGCCTGATGGGGGCTGGGGCAGGAGCTGCGGTGTGGTTCTGTAGGGTAGCAGATCCCAGCCCCAGCTCGGGCCGAGTGGAGGAGTGCATCTCTGCTCTTCCCAGTCACTCAAGGAAAGAAGAAATTGCTTCCTTTTTTTTTTCCTTAAAGGAAAACAACCAACCAAATAAAAATCAAAACAAAACCCCACACAACCAAAGCCACCTTGAAGGAGCATTTTATTCTTTGTGGAATGGTTTCATCTTTACACGACACCATTCCTACATATCTAGTACTGTAAGTGACATAAAGAGGGTGATAGCAGCTACATGGACACTTTGATGAGGGTCTTCAGTGAGACATGTTGAAAAGCAGAATTTTCTGCTCTGCAGAAAAACTTCAGTACAGATGGTGCCAAGTACCACGCATACACAGAGGCCAAATTCCTCTGTCCCGAGCAGCGATCAGGTAATATACTTAAGATAAAACATAAATTCAGATAAACACTGGCTGCAGAAAATACTTTAGCTGGACAAGATCGCTGTATACACAGTCCTTTGAAGGTATTTGTAGTTCCCCAGAGAATTCATTGTGGAGTACCACAATGGTTGCTGTCCGTTGTTGTCCAGAAGGGGAGAAGGGAGAGCAGTTTCATAGATCTGGAGGTGAATTCAAGGCAGAAAGGTGACTACTTCCAGAACTCAAACATTGTGCTGTTTGGTTCCATTGACTTAAGTGGGGATATGAGATATGGATGCAATGTTTTACCTACAAAATGTCTTAGCAGGATTGGTGCAACTCATTGTGCTTCCTGTTTCCCCAACCATTTCTTATTAACTCCTCATCACAAATGAAACAAAATAAATAAGCTTTAAATCATGGTACTGCAGTTGAACTACAGGCCTGGATAGAGGTAGGGTACAGTATCAGTCTTGCTTTCAGAATACTTTATATGTGCTGCTGCTGATAGAGCAGTTTCTATTCAGATCGGCTTAAGAGCTGTTAAAGAATATAAATATTAGGGTGATGGAAACAACATTCTCAAAAGCAATGTCTTGCATTCTGCGAAACACAAACTTTCTTCTTCCCATGGGCAGAGCTGACTGCAGTTTGAGTTCATGCTGGTGGTAGCCCCATAGGCCCTGTGAATTAAATCCCAAGGGGGATAGTGACGTCGTTTGCTCAGTTCTTTTTTAATCTCCTTTTTGTGCTGAGAACAGCCATCTGTCCCCCTCCAAACAATGATGGAAGCAGCTGCGCATGGTGTGCCAGCAGGAACAAAAGCCGCTGCTTCAGTCCAGAGGGCAGCGGACTGCAGGTCATAGGGAGTTATAAGGATATCAGGGTCAAATGACACCTGTACAGGAAAATAAAACATGGATTATGCAGCCTTTATGTGTTCATTCACCAGCAGAGAAGTGGGGTCAGTCTTTGTCTGAGCTTCTCTCTACTGGCCATGGGAATGCATGTGTGTTTTCAAGGCTAGCCACACTGCTGCTTACCCACGGAGTAGTGGAGTAACAAAACCAGCTTCAAGCAGCAGGCAAAGCAAACATGACACAAAACAGTGCTTTCGAAGGGAAAATAAAACAACTTGGATTCATTCTGGTACTTTCTACAAGTTCAAAGAGTGTGATCTCAAGTGCGTATCCTGTAACAGACTCTTGTAAAAGCGCAGTGAACCATGCTTTTCATGTGCAGCCTGCAGCACACAGTAGTTCCCTAAGCTCCTCTGTGGGAAAAGGGAAGCTGAGGGTGGCTCAGAAGCCACATCCAGGAGAAGCTGGTTAAGCTGTGATCTGCTTTTTCTGCAGGGTAATTTGGTGGGTACATACTCCACAGGATGAAATTGCCCATTTCTGCAGGTGGCTTTCTACTTTTCAACAAGTGGTACCAGTCCTGTCCCAGCTATTCTTTTTCTGTGCTGGGTCCATGAGAACAGTAGCTGATACAGGTTTAAGCTATAGAAACCTTTCTAAGGGGGGAACATAAAATATGAGGTAAAGTTCACACATATAATGAAATAGGTAATGATCATAGTTAAGTACAGACCCTCCTATCTTTTAACACCACACCACTTTTGTCTGCATGGATTCCTGCTCTGTTCCTAAGCAAACATGCATTTTGGAGCCATTAGTCAGAGATAAACCAGGGTCATATTTCTTTTGGGATGACAATCTGGGATTTGACCCTGTCTCTCATGGACAGGGTGACATTCCTTGAAGCTTGATGGGACAGAAGCACATTCTTCATAAATGGGTAAGCTGTAAACACTGCATGCTCCCACCTCAGGGGAGCACATTCTGAGATGCAGAGGCATTCATGGATATACAGCTTAGCTCAGACAAGCTATAAGACAGCCATGGCTGGCCCAGCACCAAAGCCAGTGATCCCTTCCACTCCACAGTTCCACTTACGCACATGGAAAATGGTTCCTTATTGGCCTCTCTCTTTTTTTGCCATGTGGTTCATAAAGGATACTGAAATAGAAGTTCACAGACACAAAGTACCGTATTTTTGGTAAAGTACAATGGCTCAGGCTTGTTAAAAAGCATTCTTTCAAGCTGAAAACTTGTGTTCTTGTTTGCTAATTGCCTACTTTGTGTCCTAAAGGGCATGAATAATCCCTTTTGCTATTGACTGTCTACCTAGTCTATGTGTTTTTACAGGAAGAAGTCACAAGATGCTGCAGTAATAGGGGACAGAAATATTACTGATGATGGAAAACACATGCCTAGATTTCTAGGTTCTTTATTGTGCATTTTACCAACAGAGTCCTGCCTGCTGAGCAGCAATGTAGCTCAGTCATGCTGTTTATAAGTTTGAAAAGATTTAGGGTTCTTTCACACCACACAGAAACTGCCAAAACTAAGAAAAGAGTCTTGTTTGCTGCTTAATGCTTTGCATGCTTGATGCTTGATTGCACTGTCCTACCTTCAAATTGCTTATTATTCCCATGTTCCTGTGAGTGCTAAATGAACAGAGTGTCACGCCATTGAAACTCCGCTCCTGAACAGTTACTGTCCAGGAACAATTGTATAGATTTCCATTGTACTTTAGACAAGATGATCACTGCTTCATGAATTGCCAGTTCAAAAATCATTTGTTCTCTTTCACTTACATAAATGTCTTCTTTAGCTCACATGAAATTCTCTTGTTTCAAGCTCTCTTGAGCTGGAGCACAGCTTAGGGCACTGCTGTTGGTTCCCAAGACTTCCACAGCATACTTTACATTCTGGCAGTTTTCTTGGTGTTGCTTTACAGCCCCCCCCAGAGATCAGCTGGCTCTTCTGAGCGGTTAGTGGCTCTAAACATAAATCCCATTGCTGTCTGAGGCTGTGGTTTCTGGGAAACTTTCCTGAAGCACGTTTTCCTCTCTGTTTTGTCACAATCCGAAGAGGGGAGGATTTTTGCTTCTCTGTATGAACAGAAACTCTGACTATGGTCCATAAGATTCAGCCTGGAGCATATGCTGCAAGGTTGAGTTGGTCTCACTCTGATAGAACTTTACTCCCACCAGCACAGGGTATCAGAACTTAAAGTGAGAAACAAAAGAAATCTGTGGTTTATTTTTTGTATGGTATTTATATTTGTTGTATTAAGTTTTACTGTGTACAGAGCAGATAGCTGATTACTGTATTGCTTTGGGGTAATACCTGCCTGCAGGGTATGGTAGTGTTTGAGGCAGAGAAATGAGAATTATCCCAAATATGAGGATGTAAGTGTTTGTGTACAGTGTTGTGTGTGTGTGTTGAGGTGTGTAATGAGGCATACAGTCAAACATGGAGGCCTTATGCCCACTGGCTGTAGCACTGGGATTTATTATCAAGCTCATTCATTTGATGTCCTGACACTAAACAGACTTAATGCAGTCTCACAAAATGCGGTCCTCAGTTTAACCCTGTGATTGAGCACGGCACCCAGCCAGCTCCTTCAGTGCACTTGCAGTTATGGTTAATGACAACCCCACAGAGCCAGCTGAAAGGGCCCCAAGGGCAGGACTGCTGCACTTATGGCACCCCTAGCCCCATTCCCATCCTTTCAGGGGTACTGCACAGCACTCACAGGCATCATTGTTCTTACAGGGGACATTCTTGCCTTCCTCTCTCTCCCCAGACCAGGAAGTAAGTGTGTTAACTGCTCCACTTCATTTTGGTAGCTCAGCAGGTTTGGCTCTTGTTCAAGCTCTGCAGTCTTCTTGCAGGGCAGTGACACTTTTGATCAATGGCAGGCTGGCTTTCCTAACCAAAGTGCTGTTTTCTTCAGAAAGCAGGAGCTTCATAGCAAAAACATAAGATGAACGCATCATATACATGTATAGCTTACATGGTGCTGGGCCAGCATCCACTGGGGTCTGGATAAAAACTTTGATGTTTAGGACATTTTTTTAAATCTCTGTCTCTTGACTAATAGTCCCATATATTGTAGAGAGCATGAGTCACTTCCCTCTTAATTCAGAAAGGCCATTGTACGTCCTATTAAGTTCATTACGTTGCTAGGCTATTTTCTCTGTGGGTGAAATGTGGGTGAAATACTGGCTACCCATATAGTCAGCACCAGAAATTTGTATTAATTGCAGACTGATTCCACTATACTTATACTTTTTGTACAAGTTCATCCAATGAGCCCAGATAAACCTATAAAAGCACATGCAGTGTAACAAATTATACAGTAAACTAGGTATTCCATGTTGCCAGAGCATGAGTCTTAGCCAGGTCTGATAACCAAAACAAAATACAATTATTACTCTATAATTACTTATAGATGTATTTGAAGCTGATAAAATTAATAATCCCTTATTTAATTTATACTGAATATATAATAGAAATAGAAAAGAGTTTGGAGAGACATTAATCTTAGCTAATTTTTAGTATCTTAAAGTAAGCTATCTGTTTCTACTTGAGTCATCTAATTTCTTTGTAAGGTCCATAAGAAAGCTGCAAGGATGCAATTTGTGCTCACCCATTTTAAACTTGATCTGTCATATGAAAGGATGAATCACTGTCTGGAGGTTTCTGTTTTTTCTCCTTTGGTTATAAAAAGAGTCTGGATTGCTGTTTTAGATCAGACATCTGCCATCCATCCATCCATCCATCCATCCATCCATCCATCCATCCGTCCATCCACCCATCCTCTCCTTAAATGGCTATGTTGTTCGAAAAATACTCTGTTTTGTTGCCAGCAAAAGCAACTTCATTGACAGAATAGTGGGATCACTGCTGATTTTTTTACAAATATCAGGAAAAAAATTATGTTTGATTTTTTGTTTGCCAACAGACCAGATGTTATTATCGACACACTGTCATTTATAAGTGTGATAACGGTACTCATTCACATACATTGCAGCCAATTGTGTGTTGTATCCACACAGAGAACAAGAAGTAATTCAGAAATAAATTCAGCGCAGTTTCCCTGAGAAAGTCCTATTTGCAGATGAAGTTGCTCCTGACAACCCCACCGCAGGGGACCTGGTGCGCCACTTCTGTGGCAGCCGCAATGGCAGTGGCTCTCATCTGCCCTGGTTCTCTCATCTGCCCTGCATAGTGTTCACGGACTCGCTCTTTCATCCCTCTGCTGCCGTTTGGGTCATGAATATTAAGCACAGAGGAGAGGATCATGAACTCCACCAGGAAAATGTCATTAATAACCTTGACAAGTATGGAGATGGATTGGGAAGGATAAAAGAGAGAGTAGGAGGAAAGGAAGTCAAGGCAACCAATAGGCCAGACCTGCTGTTACCATGTTAATCTCTACAGGGTTATTTGAGTGAATTGCTGAATTAGTTCATACTATACCTAGATCCTTCCCTTAATTCTGGACTAGTTCTTCCTTGATACTGACATTGCATTTGTAAGACAATGCATATTTATAATAGTTCACAAAAATAAGAGATCAAAATACTATTTTGGGCATATTAAATACAATGGTGGATGTGAAATACACAACTTAACACATTAAATGGTACAGTTGCCCGACATCATGAGAGGTTTTAGTCCACTCATTATTTTTTAATTGGAGATGACTGTGTAATTACATACGACTTAATGTATAACCTCCAGTTATTGTTCCAAAATAGACAATAGTTTATTATATTAATACTCTATAAGAGGCTTACAGCAACTACTATTTTTAATAATAGTCTCACCAGTGCATTGCTGATTCTGCAGCATTTAACCTTTTGCTTCACTACATTGTTTTGGGAAAAATAATCATGATGCTTGTAGAAAAATCTTTTTGAGGAGGATTTAGAATGGGGATCTGAAGTTTAAGGGAGATTATGTTTCCATTTGCTGTCGGTAAATTATGTCTTTTATCATCAGGAGAGGGGACTGAATATCAGAAAGAAGTGCATATAAATGACAGCTGGTCACTGTGATGCTAATAAACAGTCAATCACATTGATTTAGGAGAGGTTAAAAGTCAAGGTTAAAATTTAATAACTTTAACTTCAGAGCATTTACTGCAGTAGTCCTCCTAAATGGGCAGTTCCTATTGCTCTGAAGTGGGTTATCCTCAAAAGATAAGTGTGATTGGTATTGATGGCTCTCCAGAATAGGAGCTCAGTGTAGATAATCTGCTGCCACAAGCACTTATGCGTATTTTTGGCAGCTCCTCAGACTCATGATTTGCAAAGTCTGAGGTGGTTATTAAAATAAGAAAGTTGAAATTCAGTGGAGTAAAAGTCAAAATCATAGTTATGACTTAATCCATTAAAAACACCTGTGGTTGTTTTTAATGACAGTGTACAGTTTACTGAGCACCAGTGCACCTGAAAGGAAGTTTTGTGCTGGGAACAAGAGGCTGTTGGGCTTTCAGTGGGAAAGACTGGAGACGTCCTGCTGGAAGCTTCCCGGCCCTGCTCACCTCTGCGGTCTCTGTTCACCTAATTGATGTCAAGAGCCTTCCCACCAGAGGGAGGGTTTCTTAGGAAAGTGGGTTTTGCAAGGTCAGGTTGGCAAGCGCCGCTCTGCAGGCGTTGTGCTCTGCTTCATGTACTCTACAATTTCTGCTTGCAGTGTGTTTCATCCCACTGTTTCAGCAGCACAGAAGCCTTTTTCTGGCAGTGGGAGGCATAGGCTGGAGGCATTGTGGTATAGCAAAAGCCTTTATCTGACCAGCCTCCACCACCATTTCCCCTCTGTGCCCTGTGTTTTGCTGAGAGACAGCTTCTTCTTTGGCATTGTCTCCTGAGTACATTGTGGGAAGAGCTTGTGGGAGAAAACCAGGAAAAAACCTATAGCTGGGAGATTTTTGCTTCATGTGTCATTTCCACGGTGTGTTTGCGATTGAGCAAACATAATCTGTCTGGCAGATTACCGAGTACGCCATGTCTGCAAGGAAACAGGCCTCTCTTTGACCTATGACTGTATCTATGTGCAGTGTTATATGTACTTAGTGAGCAGTCACTGATTTGTCACAATGCCTCATCATGGAGCAAACTCCCTTTCACTTGTGGTGTTGTCCAAGGAGACATGCCCATGCTGCTCCCATCTGCCATAGTTGTGCCCTTTGGCAGGTAGAGCAGTGAGCCAAGGACATGCCATTTAATGCTCCTTCCCTGCCAGCCCTGGGCAGGCACAGTAGTGGCTGCAGGAGAAGAGCCATTGCTCCTGCAGCATCTTTTCCTGCCATGGTGACACTGGCATGGAGGAGCCAGGCAGCATGCGAAGATCCCCCATGGCTTGCTTCCAGTGAGTTCTCAGTGCTACCCACACAACTACAACAGAAATCAGTGCCACATGTACAAAACTGAAAGCTTTTCATACTGCAATTTGTTCTTTCCTACCCCCGAGGCCTTTATTAGCAAACAAGACGCCAGTCTTTAACGGGAGAGACAATGGTGTGGTTCAGCTCGCTCTGTGAAGGCATGCTGGAAATGGCCAACAGCTGAGTCGCCCTTCTCCCCCCACTTTATTTTTATTATTCTGGTTCAGTGACATTTATTTTGCTGTAAATGCCCAATTTGCTACACAGTGCATGTGTTTTACAGAGAGACTAGTAAATTAGAATCATACGTTATGCAGAAATCCTTTGGTCTGTAAAACGCAGGCAACCCATATTTGCCTTTCAGCCTTCACTAGCTTAGACATTCAGTGACAACCAGCAATAATATTTTTAGACACTGGTATTCTTCTCCTTAGCTGCAGGCTAACTTGCTAACTTGATCAAGAGATGCTCTTTAAGTGAGTTGACACCACGTGCAGTAAATCTTGTGTTCAGAAAAAGAAGATGGATAAAGGAGAGCACTGGGGTTGGCCTGTGGCATCAGTACATTGAAACTGGTTGCTGCTGAGAATTTGTCGTTGCTGCTGTTTACATTATATTTAGAGAGGGAAGGGATTATATATGTAGTCCAGCTCATCTCAGTTTTACAGCAACATTTTAGACACCAAACCTGGTAGAGCTTTGTATAGAATCATAGAATGGTTTGGGTTGGAAGGGACCTTAAAGCTCATCCAGTTCCAATCCCCTGCCATGGGCAGAGACACCTTCCACTAGGCCAGGTTGCTCCAAGCCCCTTCCAACCTGGCCTTGAATACTGCCGGAGATGGGGCAGCCACAGCTTCTCTGGGCAACATGTGCCAGCGTCTCACCACTCAAAACAGGGAAGAAATTTTTCCTAACATCTAATCTCAGTCTACCCTCTTCCAGTCATATGATTAAGCTTCTTAAGAGGAAGCATTGACTGTGGTTTTGGTGCGCATCCTGTGTTTGCAAGGGATCCCATTAAATAACTATCTAAACAAGGCCCAAGAAAGGCAGAAAAAGCAATCTAGGGGATAAATATAGTTTCATATATGATAAACATTAAATACTGATCTACCTTAGTCATATGAACTGGTTTGACTGTGCTGTCCTCCTCCAAGTCTATTAAGTTTAATGCTTCTGTGTGAACACTCAGAGTTTCCATTAAGTATAGTACTGGACGTCTGATCCCAGGATGACAATGATAGTCCAAAAATAGTTTAATAAATAGAAATTCCAAAATGTATCATCATAAGCCTGTAGTTCGAGTATCAAATCTGCCATGTTACGTAATATCTATTGGTAATATAATGGGATTTTAATCAGTCTAGTTGCATAAATGCAAATATTAGAGCATTATCAGGAAACCAGCCTCTCTCTGACTTTGAAGCCTGTTATGCTGGAAGTCAGAGAGAAAGTAGCTTATGTATATCCAAGGATTTAGATGCTACAGCTTCAGAGGTATCTTAACAACTCAGAGCTAGTTTGGGGATTTTGTTCCTGACAAATTTAAATGCATTTAAAAAGGGTACTGGGGAAAGAAATTGGAGTGTGATAAGAACTTCAAGCTGCTCCAAAGTCTCCTTTGTGGTGGACCAAATTGAAGCCTTTGGAGTCAGAGAGATCCCTAAAGCCAGCGCTCCTCATCTCTTGATATACACTGAGAGAGAGCTGGGGAGCTATAGTCTTTGTTTTTCTGCTGGAAAGCAGATAAAGCTCCTGAGCTAGCAGAAATCAGGACTCACTAGTGGGAGGACATATGGGAAGAGCAGCAGGGAATTTCATCCAGGCAGAGCAATGTTCATACATAACATCACACCCGGTTGTCACAGTGGTCAAGTAACAGTACCGAGCCCTGAGGAAAGGCCAGGCAGCAAATGCTTGGAGAGCAATGGTGTTGTGTAGAAGTCCTCCCTGCCAGGGAGCAGAAGCTTTGGATACAGGAGAACATAAAAAGAGCTACTGTGAGTTACCTGGAAAAGAAAGGAATTTAGTGTGCTATACATAGAACTAAGTGCATCGTTTTATAGCCTAGAAGCTGGTTTTGCAGGTTGCACAACTTCTTGAAAACCCTAAGTAGGGCACTATATGAAATTGCATGGCCTGATGTTACTGACAGCCAACCATCTGTCCGCACAGGCTTTCAAATCAGGAAAACATCACTTTTACTGAGAGCAGGCAGTCTATATGGTGGAGTAAGTGAACTAGGTGAACCTTCTGCCTTTTCAGCCTGAGGTAAAAAATAGTCAAGTCCAACTCCGCAAGTTAGCATAAGTGAATTAAATACCTTAATTTCACATATATTCTGGGTAAGTTGAAGCGGGGCGGACTCTAAAAGGCTGGTATGGTCTTTTGTGTCTCTTGTTCAAAGACACAGTTTTCCCAGAAGCACTGGTAAGCCCCTACTTTGCCCTATCGCAGCATCTCGAGCATTAGACACACATTAGAGAATTAAACCTCAGAGAGCTCTGCTGAGGACGTAACCCCTGTCTTCCTCTTATGGGTGGAGAATGGGCATACTCACTAAGGGAACAGGAGAGGGGGGCTGGCGGGGTGGAGGCACTGAATGTGCTTCCCATGGAATGCTCAGTCTCCCCCATCTTGTATGTCCTGGGACAGGGAGCTGCCTCACCAGAAAGAAGTGAATCAAGTGACCAGAGTAACACTAAAAGCTGTAGCATAGACTGGTCAGGATCCAGATCCCTCCTGACTCGGGGCTTTAATTAGAAATCAGTTTCTCTCCTAACCCCTGCCCCCAAATCTATAGAGCACATAACCAGAGTGAAGGACAGCTGCTCTTGCTACCTTGCAGACCCCGTTCTGCAAACAGGGCTGTGCACATGGTCTTCCTCAATCCATGTGAAGCTCCGCAGCTGCCTTCACTTGGGCAGTGCACAAGGCTCAGGGCTTCCTAACCTGCTGGACTTCAACTTTCCCTGACAGTGAGCTAGCTGCCTGCTGCCAAGTGCACACTGAGAAAATGCCGTGGTTTAAAACATGGCATAAAAGTGCTATGGCTAAAAATGCTATATTGGAGCGCTGCTGGATTTTTCCCCTTGTACAGGATATGAAAAGTAAAGGGAAAAGATTTTTTAGCCCTATAAGATTAAGCAGTCATCATGGTTTTAAGGGCTTAATCTGCTGGCATGCAGACTGCTGGCTGATAAGTCTGAGTATAATTGGATGCAGCACTGGATTCATTTCTGTGGGCATTCCAGGGGCTTTTTGTTTGTCTCTTCATTTTTAACACACTGCAGAGTTGAAGTGATCTGTCCCTGGAATGCCTTTGGGTGTGAAGCTGTAACATTGTCATCCCCCCCCAGCCTGTATTTTGGCAGCACCTAGCTGGAGACCACCACTCGGGGAGGGGAAGTGGGGAGGAAAGTTGATCAGTGTATGAATTCACGCTATTGTTCAAGGCACACATCTGCCTTAAGAAATCGCACGGCACAGGCCGTTACTTATTCAGATGCAGAAGCTCCTTCCGTCCCACAAGACAGCCCATTCAAGTCACATGCCAGAGGTCTCAGCAGAATGGGCTGCAGCTGCTTCAAATCTGCTGTCTAACATCAGAAGCAGTTGGACAAACTGTGCTGTACTGACTACAGTCAGGCTCCCCGGCGCCGAGGAAGACAGGGAAAAGATTTGGGATCCCAGCGCTATGTTCTCAGAGGATCTGTGGCTGGAAAATGAGAAAAACTGTGCTGTTGTTCACAAATCGAAGCGAGCAAGGAAGCGCCAAGAGCTCCTGGCCGTAGCCCTGGGGGTGAAGGTGGGAGTCAAGGGGGCACTTTTGTGGCAACCTCTGAAACTCTTTGCCTATTCACAGATCACCTCCTTGGTCAGAAGAGCAGCCTTAACCCAAAACGACAACCACTTCAACTATGAAAAAGCACACAATTTTAAGGTAAGCACAACTTCCTATTTTTGGCTGTAAAGTTCTGTTTAGATGCCTCGCATTTGGATTTTTACTGTGATGGGGTTTTCACGCACCCATCTATATTAGCTTTGAGAAAAGTGTTGAAAAAATCATTTTTGTTTCTACTTTAAGTCCCCTTGGCTGCATTCTTAATATGCCTTTACATAGGCATTTAATACAGCTAACAGGTTTGCTACTCACTTCACTATTTGACTGGCATTTTAGCTCTTTTTGCCCAGCTTCTTCTTTCTTTTTTGTTCAGAAACAAACTACTTCATACTGATAGCTTTTATCTTAAAGTGCATCTATTTTTAAATGAGAAAAGAGCCCCTTCTCAAAACCTAGCAATTGTCAGAAGCCAGTAGCATTTCACCTGCAAACATTTTGATTGTTTCTGTTTTCAGAAGTTGAGGGAGCTGGGGTGCTCCCCAACAGTAAATCAGAGCACAGTGGTGGTATTGTTTCCTAGCTTTTGTTCCACCACCATATGCTAAGGAAATGCTCTCAGAGTCCCACTGAGCTGTAGGATGTGAGTTTGTGTTTGCTTGTCAAACTAAACCAAATAGCTGGACAAACACAGGGATGCTCAAATGGATCATCTTTTGCCTGTCTTATACATACAAAATCAGATTCTTGGGGCTTTTTGCCCCAGGTGCTGTGTCTGGCATGCTGCAGTAGGGAAGTGACTCAGCTTTGGAAACAGAGCTTCCAGGCAGCTCGTACCAAAATGTTTTGCCAAAAGGACTGTGCTGGTTTCAGAGTATGCCAGCCAGTTACCATATCTAATGCTGTCAAATTGTGGTTTGATGCTTATCGGGATGGATACAGACAGAGTAAGAGGCTGTAACAAGACAAGAAAGGAATGCATCTGAGCTTTGAAACCTCAGTTTACTTAATGCTCCTTGAGGATGCTGATCTGGGTCACGGTCAGAATAATTCAACTCATTAGCAGAAAGAGAATTTTCTGGTGTTTATCATGGACTGTCAAAAAAAGGAGAAACACTGATTACAATGATTTCACTGATTTCCTGGTTTAGCAAAAGAGCTTCACTTCTCATTTTTCTGTGTATTCCACTGTGCAGACATTGCTCTCCTCTGCAGTGCTTCTGCTGTAGTTGGTAAATCAATAATTTAGTATTAGTGAGAAAAGCAAATAATAGCATCCTTCTTCTCATTCCCCTCCTTGACCCAGTCTACAGAAAAGTCAATATTTATCCCACTGATCGGTGCTGAAGGAAATACGGGAAATACTCTGAGTTTTCTTGCTTGATTAAACCAGCTTTCGTTTTTTTCTGGGTTTTGCCCTCATTATCGTTTAATATCAAAACTATTTTAGTTTAACAAGAAAATATTTTCTCATGACTGAGACTTTTTTCCGCTTTGACCCATGCATTCTTTCCTCTTCAAAGTTCCCCTGTTTTGGCTTTGATTTATAATTGGACATGGGCCCAGTTAACTTTGCGTTTGCACAATCTAGCTGTTGTATAGTCTCTGTTCCCTTCTGTTTCAAAAGAGTCATAGTTCAACTGGAAAATCACATGATTCATGTATATATGTATTCAAAGGCTTGACAGGACAAACTTATTGTCTTATCCTAGTAAAGGCAATAAAAAACTTAGGGAAGAAACATTGTCCAGAAAGACAAGTCAGAAGTGTTACATTTACTTAATGAACAAATACATTCTCTATGCAAATACAGATAGTTTTCCAAAGGAATATATTAAAACATGGCTAGCTGTAGAACAAAAAATGTGGATAGAAGCTTAGACTAGAATTTTTTAGATTTAGAAGACAGATAAATTCAGGTTTAATATCCTTAATATATTCATTACATTAAAGGGTTAAGGAATCATAAAGAATGGCTTCAGGAGTCCTGGGGAAAAATTCTTAATGGCTTTTGACAGCACTCAGGCCATGATGATACGGGATTTATCTGAAGGAGAAAGCTATTTTCAGACATTCAATGAGTTGTCTTCCCCATTTTTTAAGTGAATACTGACATGTATTGTATCATTCATTTTACTCCATAGGAACAAAGGTCGTGTGTCAGTGTCTCTCATCATCTTGTCGTAGGCAGTTCTTCATGAACAGACACATTTTAGCTATTGTCCTTTAGCCGTGAAGAATCTGAAAAATGTAGGGCGCATTTTTAGTGAAGCTAATGAGATTTTTGTAGATCATACGCTGAAGATCCTACCTACTGGACAAGAGAAGGAACAGCGGAAAGAAGTAGACTCAAGGCACAAATTCAGAGCAAGGATTGGAGAACTCTCCCTCCATCCTTTCCAAGCTAATGCAAAAAAAAAGGAGAGTTGGAGTTTGAAGCGTGAGGGTACCACGTTATGCCCTTCTGAGCATTCGCTTCCTCATTCAGCCTCTCTTCCAAATTTCAAGGCAAATGAACAAAAAAAAGATTAGTATCCAGACTGATTTGTTAAGCTGGGTTCATCCTGAGTGCACAATGCAATCACATGGGTTTAGGTTTGGAGCTGGTGTCTGTCTGGCAGGACAACTTTGCATAAGCCAGCGTAGACACACCATAACTCAGGGAAGAGAATAAATCTCTGCTTAGAAAAAACACGGATGTATTTCTGTAACTATGTGGGCGTCAGCCTAACCAGATCACAAAGTCCTCCTGCATCTCATTACAGATAGGATCCAGCAGGGCCATTGGGTTGTGCTTTACCTGACAACTTCAGTGGGATCCCAGCTGGTGCTGAGACCAACCTCATGCCCAAGGACAGCAGTGTGTGGTTTGGGGATGCTCCATACATTTTGTTCTAGGCTGAGAATTCATGAGAGGGTCTCTGTGCTGCTATAAATGAGCCAAATACAGCTGAATAATGTGCATTTACCACAGTATTGTGCCTGCTTGCTGGTATAGCGTGGGCAAATCCCATTTGCAGGCAGGCTAGCAGAGTAAAGGCAGCTGATTACATATAGGCCAGCAGATCTGCTGGGAGAAAGGATACTCTGGGATAAAATTCCCCTTGTGTTAATCACTGCAGATCAACACTGCTTCTGGGAAACAAAGGGTTTGGGTGAGGCATTTTTACAGACATCATGTGTATGCATTTAAACAAAAATAGCAGCAGAGAGGGAGAGGTCCCTGCCCATGGCAGGGTGGTTGGAACTAGATGATCTTAAGGTCCTTTCCAACCCTAACTATTCTATGATTCTATGTTGCTATGATTCTATCCCTTGCAAACAGCTCAGGTTCAGCAGGAGTCCACAGGAGAGCACAAAGAAGTATGAAAAAAACCTTGTTTTCTTTGGAGGCAAATAGAAAAGTCTTCAAACCCAGGTCACGTAAAAAACAAAATTGTCTCAGAACCAGCACTATATAATGCCAATAAACCCCATACATTTCAATTGAAGTCAATGTTTCAGTTTGTTTCTGCAATATTGCTTTAAGGGATTATTCCTTTTTCCCCAACATATTGGCACTCCTTAACTTTGGACTCAGTTTTGCTCCTCTGTGAAAATGGCTCAAACTAAAAGTGAACGAGATAGCACCTCTGGCATGAGGGGGGCGGAATTCTGCTATTTGGAAGCAAAGGCACCAGGTAGCCAAAGGGCCAAAGTGAGAGCACAGGAAGACAATAAGATTCACACAGTGTAGTGTGGGATTTGGCCCACAGAGAACAGAGGATGAATGTAAGCAACAATTTTTCATTGAAAGAGCTGGTGTCGTAGTTTAAGCCCAGCCAGTAACTCAGAACCACTCAGCCGTTTGCTCACTCTCCCCCCTTTTCCCCCCTGCTCCCTGAGGGATGGGGAGGAGAATCCAAAGAATGTAACTCCCACGGGTTGAGATAAGAACAGTCCAGTAACTAAGGTGTAACACAAATCACTGCTGCTACCACCAATAATAATAATGACAAGGGAAATAACAAGGGAAGAGAATACAACCGCTCACCACCCACCAACCGATACCCAGCCGGACCTGAGCAGTGATCTAACCCTTTGGGTAACTGCCCCCAGTTTATATAGTGGCCATGACGTGCTGTGCTGTGGAATACCTCTTTGGTTAGTTTGGGTCAGGTGTCCTGTCTCTGCTTCCTCCCGGCTTCCCCTCCTCCCTGACAGAGCATGAGACTCAGAAAGTCCTTGGTCATAGTAAGCATTACTGAGCAGCAACTAAAACCATTGGTGTTATCAGTGCTGTTCCGAGGCTGAAAGTCAAAACCACAGCACTGCACCAGCTACCAGGAAGGAGAAAAACGACTGCTACTGCTGAACCCAGGACAGCTGGAAAGGAAACAGAGTGAAGGACTTAGACATTGTGGGAAGAAGATGAAAGAGTGAACAAGAGAAGTACAATGTGTAGTCTGAAACATCATGTTTTGGCTTACATAAAGAAATACTTCCCTGTAAGTTCTTTTCAAAGTCAGAATGATGTATCAACCGTATCCCAAGCAGCCTGAGCCCATGGTATGTGTATGCAGAGAGGTCTCCCAAGACTGCAGCATGGGGTAGGGACCAGTAATAAATTGATCTTCATCATGTTTCCAGAACACCTCAGCCCAGTCCATTTGTAATGATCTAAAAATCTAAAATCCCATCTCACAGACCTAAGACCAGCTGCTTCCTCTCCTTGTTTAAAATAGAAATGAGGCCAGTCTTGCAGGCAAAATTCCTATTTACCATTCAAAAGTGTTGCATGTAAGCTTTGGGCTGCGTTTGAGTGATGTGTTCATAACAGACTTCAGCATTATTTCTTTAAAATTAATGGCAAGATGTAAGAGACTTAGTTCAAAACTGCATCTTAAAAGATTTTTCTCACCTTTATTAAAAACTTTTGAAGATCTCCCTTTTTCACTTAGAGATTGTGAATATTCAACTTGAATATTCAACTGTTGGTGAATATTCAACTTGAATATTCAACTGTTCAACTTGACCAGAAGCCACCAAGACTAGCTTTTGCAAGGACATTTCAGCTGGGAACTGGCCATTTGAGCTAAAATGCAGATCAGTGGAAAACTGAAGAGCACAAATAAAGAGAGCTGAACCTTCAAGGGCCACCAAGCAGAAGGGAACAAGGGAAGGATGTTCAGTCAGCACTTCTCAGGTGGAGCCCTCAGCCAGCTCTGATGACTTTCACATTAATGACAGCAGAGATCAAGGAATAATCAGCTGGTATTTTCTAAATATGCTGCAGTGAGATCAGCTGAAATAAGCTTTATGTAAAGTGAGCAAGTAGGCCCCAAATATCATAGCATCTGTGATGGACACTAAATGTGAAATGCAGTGGTTTTAAAAACCCTGAATGAGCTTTTACAGCCTCCTCTCACAAGGTTAGCTTTTGTAAGCAGCTGCAAAGCGGAAGACAGTTAGAGATCATCCCACAGCAGATGATTGTCATCCACAATTAAATGCAGGTGCAGACCTACTAATTATGTGGTTATCAGTCTAAAAACGGTAAAGATGCAGGCATAATTATTTGTATCCATAGCTTTGCTTCCACTGAAGGTCACACAAAGCATATGCCTGAAACTCAGGTCATCAGCTGATGTTAGGTATGGATGCTAACCCCCGCGAAAAGCTGTGTCTGAAAATTCATGCTACCCATCCTGAAAAATAAGATAAAATGCAAAAGAAGTATGCGTCTGTATCTATCAATCTATCTCAAACTTTACTGCAAAGTGTTGCTTTCCAGGACTACACATTTTTCTGAGGGATAAAATACCATTTCAGAAAATATATACGACTAGTCAGGCATTCCAGTTTTGACCTTTTACTATCACAAGGGAGGAAGAATTACTATTGCTTTAAGCTTATTCATGCAATTCAATTATTGACTGTGAGTAGTTGGTCAGGAGTCATTTGTGATCAGGCTCACATTTTTATCCTTAATCAGAAAGAGAGGTCTGTATTAAAATCATTCTTGGGGAACGGACTCAAGAGTACAGGCTCATATAGGTGTGATCCTGCAGACAAATGGGGCCAAAACTTTAGCAAGCCAAACGCTTGGCTTAAAACTTCACAAAGTTTGCCTGAAAAGGGCAATGACCATTTTTTTTAACTCTATGAAAAGAAAAAAGCAGCTCTCCCCAGCCCAGAGGGTGGAAGTGGCCTTTCAGCCAGCCAGCCAACAGGTAAACAAGAGCAGAGAGAAGGAAAAGAAAGCATTAGCAGCCAGAGTGTGCATGATTTATGTTTTGTTAAGCTCGGTTAAGTCTCTGGCCAGCACTAGCTCATACCATAGCCGTTCACACGGGTGTAGACCTCACTATTTACTCTTGGTTTCAATGAAAATGAAATGCTTACTTTACCAGAACATGCATCTTAAATAAAAGTCTTCCACTGTAGCCTTGGAAAAGCAGTGGAGTAAGCAGTGGTGGTATGCAAAACCTGGCCAGGGAGCTGTGGGCTCTGTCAGCACGCAGGTCATTTTATTCCTCCTTATTTGCTTATATTTGGACTGTGGCAAAATGAAGTTTGGTCTATTGAAAAAGAGTTACTGACATCTTTTCCCTCTGTGAGTTCAGTTCACTCACTAGAGTGGGGAAGAGTATCATTTGCTTTTACCGCTAAAGGATTCCAGTGTGCAAAGATCATTACTCAACTGCTGCCTGGAGTGGCTGCACAAATCATTCATCCCTGATACATATTTACAGCAATCATCTCAAGTTTTTTCAGTGTTGTTGCATAGAAATGCACATGTAGCACCATAGTTGTATTGTGTTCAGACCTGAGCAGTGCTCTTAGAACATGGATCTCACACTAGATCTGTGGTCACATATGGTTATGGGGAACCAAAATATGGTGCATTCAAAGGGGCTTTCTGTCACTACATGTCCTCTAGTTTCAAGTGATCAGCTGAAGAGCATTTGAATCTCAGAAACATTCCTGTTTTGTTTGAGCTACTCAAATAAAAGCACTGACTGCAGTTCCTCGGATTATTAGTTTTACTTTATTCTTCTTTGCCTAGTAAACCTGGTTTCCTGCCCTTTGCTATAGCTAAAATGTCAGCTAGCAGAAATTATTTGTTTTCAATGTTGTACACAGCCCAGTTCTCTGTTATGTTAAGCCTACTGAAAGATAAACTTAAAGATCAAAGCAAATTTCTGTTCCCGTGGTTTATTTCATCTAGACTTTGGAAAGATGTGGGCACTGCGTGCTATGGATTTACTCCTCCTGAGTCTTCTGTTGTTTATCTGTTTCAGCTGTTCCATCTGTTAGACCATCTGCCTCCCAGTGACCCCATTTCTTCTTTTTTCTTCCCTCCTGTTTGTATTACAGGTCCATACGTTTCGAGGTCCACACTGGTGTGAATACTGTGCCAACTTCATGTGGGGTCTCATCGCTCAGGGAGTGAGGTGTTCAGGTAGGCCTTCAACATCTTCTGTCATTCTCTTGAAATGCTCAGACACCTCTCCCACCCCCAGCCTGCACTCCCTGCTGGGGGGGTAGGGGTTACTTTACAGAACAAGGCATGAAATCCTCCTGTGTAACTTAGGCTGTTGTCATTTACCTCATGAGCTGGTTTAGAAATGAAGCCACCAGCCACTGGTCACTGAGGATGACATCCTTTCGGTAGTACCTTGGTCATGTGCGTGCCTTGATGTATTGATCTTTATTGACAACCATAAAGAATCGATCCTTATGGTCAAGTTATCCCTGAATGTCTTAAGAAACAAGCCCTGGAAATGGCAGACCCAGCCAGCAGCTAGGCTTTACAACTCATCATTTTGCCACCAACTGATGAGAAGTGCCTTTGTCTGCAAAAAATCTGCCACCTGTTTCTTACAAAAATACTATGCATTGCTGCAAGCCTGAAGAATCCCACCTTGAGGGAAAGCGAAAAAGGCAACCTTCATTTTCATAGAAAGGTTAGTTTTCTGGCGGCACTATAACTGTATTAGCATTTTAATAGTGCTTTAGTTATTTAAAATTTGTTTTTTCTTTTGTGGAAAATAATCATCTTGATAAAGTGCGATAATCATCACATCATGAGCTTTTGGATTCAGCAAGGAGAATTATTCAGTGCACTGCAAATGGGGTTTCATTCTTTCTACAGACCTTCAACCCCTTCTGTGTCACACCTGAATATGCTTCTGTCTTGCCTCTCCCTGCCCTGACCTCTAGGCATTCCTGATCTCGAATTGGCACTGAACATATCCAATCCTGACACCCGCCTGTCTTGAATAGAGGAGTTGGTTGTTACATAAAATTTAGACCACAATTTGAAGGATCAAAATACCTTTTGCATTAATGCACATTTTAAATTGTTATTTTTTTATTATTATTTTTATTAGTAGTATTAAACTATTAATGCACAGTTTTAATAAGTGCAGTTGCAGCTACTGCTATGTCTTGTCTGCTTGTAGATGAATAATGGTAGCACAAAGAATATGAGGACATTAAAAAAGAGGAAGAGGAATAGTAGTTTGCTTTTCAAGCTATTTGACTGTAAACACATGTGCAAAAACTTACCTCACTAATGCATAGCGCTGTTTTTGTTTGCAAGCATAAAATATTAAACTTATGAAAAGGCTTATTTATTTAGTATGGAACATAACAGTCTCCCTCATTAAATGACAAACATTTAACTTTAAGTAGACAGATACATTTGTATTTAACTTTACATGCTTGGAGAACAGCACTTAACAAAATACAGGGAGGCTCCTGGCTGCAGCTGCTCACATTTGTTTAGATTTCACAGAACAATAATGTAGTATGCAGTAATAACTGTATGGAAAAACACACAAAGACCAATGCAATTCCATTAAATGTGTAGGTGTGTTTGTAGTGATTATATTATTTCACTCGATTAATATTTTATAGAGAATAATACTGAAATGTGCTGCAAGGAATAGTATCATGTTTATATTTTTAATAGCTCAGGTAATAAATCTACATGAAAAAATAGTAAGTAACTTGCTGGTGATGATATTAGTTGTGCAAAGTTATCCCAAAGGGTACTGTCAATGATGAGCACGACTGGGAAGCCGTTAAATTAGGAATCAGAGTTACGTGAGATAATGTAACTCACAGTGGTAGTGTTTGCTTTACTAAGGCTTATAAATCCATTTGGCTGAATATTTGAATCTATTAGAAAAATTCAATTTGTGGAGGTGAAGCAGTGCTCTTTAAGTTAATAGAAACCCACTACTGCAACCAAGATTAGGATTTGACACTGTAGTAAGACACCAAGAACCAATTGTAAAGTGAATCACTTTTTTACATTGTGCCTTTTATAACATCTCATATTCTTAAACTGACCTACAGACTAAACATAGGGGACACTTTAGTCACCGATAAAGTGATGAGACAGGGATGAGAAGGCTGCTGATGTGGCAAAGGGAGCCAAAATGCAACACTGCAGGAATGGGGAAGGGAGGCACTCTAGCTCAAAGCACTGTCCCAGTTTGCGTGCTCAGGTGAATTTTTGGTCCTTCATCCATTAGCAGCACTAAGCCACAAGCTGGCCAGCAGAAGACAATCATTACTGTGCTAATCTTATAAAAGGCTAAACTGTAATACCCAGTAGTTAAGTCCCACGGGTTCAAATGCAACACCTAGAGCTACGTGTCTGGCAGTGAACTGGCCCAGATAGCACAAAGGGATGTGAGGAACATGCAAAGTTTTACAGCCTTTTGACAGCTCTGCTGGAGCTCACTTTGCCCACCATAGGTTTTTTACAGATTTCCATGCTCATCTTTCTCATCTCCATTGTATTTATTCTAGTTTTGTTGACTGATGGGGAAGTGATGCCTCTTGCTTGATATGGCCCAAGGAAAGAAATTGTTAAACAAGACCTATCAGCATTAGTATCAATTAACCTTGCTAATTTTGCTTACAGACTGCGGATTGAACGTACATAAGCAGTGCTCCAAATACGTGCCCAACGACTGCCAACCAGACCTCAAGAGGATAAAGCGAGTCTACTGCTGCGATCTCACCACACTCGTGAAAGCCCACAATACCCAGAGGCCGATGGTTGTGGACTCATGCATTCGAGAGATCGAAGCAAGAGGTTTGTGTGCTTAGGTTAAATGAATGATTAAATGAAGATGACTTAAGTGCTGAACTAAGGACAGGGTAGTATGCTCATCCCCACTGAAAACAGGATGAAAGGAGGATTTTCTTAGTGTAGGTGATACATTGCTTTGCATTAGCTAGTGAAATTAAATCATGGCATTTCATAATGCAATTTCCTGAAATGCTTTCTGAAACATGTCAAAACATGTATTACACTACACTTCTGAAAGGGGTGAACTTTAAAGTGAACTTTAAGTTCATGTCTTTGTGTCTTTTTTCATTACTTTCTTTTAACATACCTAGGGACACTTCCAATTTCAGAGTAATCAGTTTAAATCAAATCCTTATTAATAACCCTTCCAGACATTATGGGCAAGAGAACAGAAGTGATCAGATAAGTGAGGTCACAGGCAGTGCCATTTTGTGGTATGTCACAAACTGCACAGTGTTTCACATGATGATCAGCTGCTGTCTGATGGATACCATAGATCAGGTGTTATGTCGCAGCTGAGACTCCATCTTGTGTCAGGTTTTTGGTACACAGACGAGTGGCAGATTGAAGAAATGCCATATCCCTTCCAACACAACACAGTAATGATAGCTTATTTTTGCTTTGGAAAGCAAATGTCTGTGTCGTGCTGCCTATATTTCCCTGTTAGGCATAGCTTCAGCACAGGTATCCCATAATGTTGAACTCATGGCATCCCAGTAATCTGCATGGCAGCACTGTGATACTAGCCATAGGGATTTCAAAGCCACGCACCATCTACTGAAATGAGTCAAAGATTAACAAGTAAATCCCCTGCACCGCTCTGTAAAGCCCTACTGGGATTATATCATCATTGCAGGAACAGTTTAGTTTTGACTAAAACGGAAGAGCTTCACTCCAATGATATAGCAGGAAGCTATGTTGTAGTTGAGATCTAATCACTTGTACATTTATTAAGAGCAAATCTGTGGCTGCTTCATTTTTTTTTAACATCTTTTAATTTCTTTCTTTAACTGCCATAGAACTATGTAAGATATGGATTTTGTTCTTAAGAAAACAAAATGTATTGAATCTTAAAGTGGGTTTTCACTGTGCACAGTCGCAATTAGGAGTTCTGGGTTTAAAATAAATAATGTGTGTGTAACTTTGCTTGCCTAGCTCTGCCTGCTCTGCTGGGCTGCCCTGCATTTAATGTTGGTCTGGAGCAATGAGGGGAGAGTTGTGCAAGTAGAAGGGACATACTGAGGTGAAGAAGAGCAATAGCCATCACATCTACCGATTTGTGTATAGGTAAAAGCTGACAGCTAAACTGGGAACAAATGTGCTTATAGGGAAAGACAGTCTGTTACTTGCATTGCTGTTTATCATTAAGCAACTGGTAAAAGGAAAGGAGACCTCTAAACCTTTGTTAATTGTAGCCAAATCCAGGAAAATCTCCCACATGAAATGAATTATAATATCACATGCCCCACCGTAGCAAACTGCGATACTTTTCTCTAACATAATCAACCATGTAACTAACAAAATCAGGAGGTATAAATTCTAAAAATTCTTTAATCCTTTAAAAAATGATTTAAAATTTTCTTGATCATCCCTTCGTGCTCCAGAGTTTCACATTATAATTAATATTTTCTTGCACTTACTAGATCTCTTGTTCTTGCTTTATTGGTTTTAAGTCTAAATATATGTTGGTTACAGAAACTAAGTTAACCAAGATCTTTTTGTTTCAGGTTTAATGTCCGAGGGCCTCTATAGAGTTTCTGGCTTCACTGAGCACATTGAAGATGTGAAAATGGCCTTTGATCGAGGTATACCATTTTTTAATCTTGTACAATTTTAATCTAAGCTTTCAGTCCTATTTCTTCTGAGATTTATATAGGTACCATTGCAACAAAACAGGCATATAAGCATTAGTACAGAAAGCATCCTGTCTTTTCTGAGTTCTTAAATTAATCTGTAGTCCTTTTCATAAGAAGAAATCATATTTTATAGTTGGAAGGAATAATTAAACAGTAAGTAATGGTAGGCGGAAGGCTAAGTGCTCAGGGGACTGGATGATTACTCAACTTAGCAGCACAGCCTGGGCTCCTAGTTCAGGTATGAGCCTAGATAGTACCAGGGGGAAAATTCTTAGTCCTATCTTTAGTAGATTCGGTACTGGATTACAGTGCAATAATCTCGTTATGAGAACAAGGAACTTCAACTGGAAAATCATTCTGTATGCAGCCCTGTACCACACCACTGTGCATGTGATTGCATCTGCACAACAAATGAGAGGAGCATTAAGGAGATTAGTTGTACACCATGTTGAAAATCTAATAATTAAAACACTGCCTGATTACCATCTGAGTAGCCCTTCTGAAATGATTTAGCTCATTACATTGGTTCTGGTTGCGCACACAATCTCTGCTCACGTGTAAGTACACATTTAAGTATCCATGTAAGTGGGTGCAGAATATGGATCATCAACAGAAGTACATTTTCAAGTACATTTAAGAAGTTACATAAATACTCTTCTCCTTCCCCAGAAATAGTGTTTTCCTTCCTACTTGATTTTTTTAGTTATTACCTGTAACATATTTAGGGAGACAGGCACAGTCCAATGATTGTAAGCCTGCGGGGATGAGGCAGGTTCAGATAGAGCCAGAATGTCAGACTGTGGGTGAGGGGACTGACCAGAAGGGTGACTGGCCAGGAACAGGCATGGCCATGGTGTAGCTGAAGACAGCTACAGGTCACTCAGGCAGGGACTGGGGTCCCATAGGCAAGAGGTGTGGGAGCTTCAGGGGAACCAGGGCAGGACCAGCAAGGTCTATGGGTGGCACATCTTACACTTACTGTGCCTGAATACTTCTTTGTTTGAAGATGGTTTGTTCTGCATACGTCACTGGAAATTCCTAGTGGGAATTTCCAAAGTGACTGTTTTCATGCTGTTTTGAATATCCTTTAAAAATAATGCATATTTGAAAATGTCTTGGATGATGCAATTGTGAACACAAACACATATGCACACTGTCGTGGTTTAAGCCAATATAACTTGTACAGTCACTCTTTCACTCACTCCCCCCTCTTTCTTTCCCCAGTCCCGGGGGATGGGGAGGAGAATCGAAAGAATGCAACTCCCACAGGTTGAGATAAGAACAGTTTAGTAACTGAGGTATAACACAAATCACTGCTGCTACCACCAGTAGTAATAATGACAAGAGAAATACAAGGAAAGAGAGTACAACTGCTCACCGCCTGATATCAAGTCCATCCCCGCAGCAAACCCCCACAGTGCACCCCCCACACCCTTCCGGGTCTCTGCCCTCCGTTTTCACACCCTGGGCATGATGTGCTGTGGTATGGAATACCTCTTTGGTCAGTTTGGGTCAGGTGTCCTGTCTCTGCTTCCTCCTGGCTTCCCCTCCTCCCTGGCAGAGCATGAGACTCAGAAAGTCCTTGGTCAGACCAAAACACTACCAAGCAGTAACTGAAAACGTCGGTGTTATCAGCGCTGCTCCCAGGCCGAAAGTCAAAAACACAGCACTGCACCAGCTACCAAGAAGGAGAAAAATGACTGCTACTGCTGAACCCAGGACATTATCGGCGGTATTGGCTTAAACCGTGACACACACATAGGCGAATGAGATGCACACTGATATATGGGAAGATACATTTTGCAGACGTGCCACGTGAAGCACTGCTACTGGGAGAGTCACAGTCCCCATAGACCACAGTCCCCACAGTCCACAGTCCCTATAGTCTCCATATCCACTAAAAGCAGTGGAACAATGAACCTTGTTATGAAAATTGCATGACTAGAGACCAGAAGCTTTGCAGTTTTGAAAATGCTCTTTTTTTCCCCTGAACAGAGATAGAAAAGCAGAAGGGGTTGGTAGTTTTGGAGTTTTTTTAGCAGGAAGGGATTAAAGAAAACCAAACTAGACTTTTTGTTCTGACTTGAGGGCTGTGCAGCTAGAAGGTGGATGTCAGCAGCAGAAGGTTGAATTGGCAAGATGCTTCCACCCTGACAGCTCAGGGCTTGCTTCCCTGTCAGATCCAAGTTTACAGAGACAGGCATCCCCCTGCTCCTTTACATTCCAGCCCGATGGGTAGGAGGATCACTTTTCTGCTGCCTGGTTACCCCTGCTTCACTCTAGAAGCCAGAGCAGCAGCGAGCGGACTGGCCCAAGGATGTGGAGTATCCCAGATCTCTGAACCTGGTGACAGAGCTGGGACAGAAGGGAGCTGAGAGCCAATTAGCAGGTCTCACCTCCAGCAATGCCTGGAAGGCTTTTGTTCAAATTTCACTTTCTGCCTGGAAGGTGAAGTTTCTGGGAGTTTCAGAGCTGTTGTTTCCACGTTCATCACAGGAAATTAACATATTTTTTGCAAAAATAAAAAAAAGGCAAAATAAAAGAAAAACTGTGTCTGAAATATCAGGTGGAAAATTCCTGATCAGTTCGGATTAATAGATAGGTGTTGCAGCAGAAATAGCCATATCTGTGACCACATCACTATCTCAGACATCTCTGGAGCACACTGCATAGCAGAAGGTAAATATGTTTTAACAGAGCTTGGGACAGCTGCTGTCAAAGGAGAAGCTGAAAGCAGGCGTATGAACCAGAAAAGAGGACTCTTTTAATCTAATGGATTGTCTTGGCACAACACTGGAGGATGTACACTGGCCAGGAATAGATTTAGTTTGACAATATAAAGACCATTTTTAACCATCTGAAAACAAGGCTCTGAAACAACCTTGTAATAAGAGTAGGGATAAAAACTTTAACTAGTTTTGAAATGGAAGTTAAGGGGTTTATGAGAAGGATTATATGGCGTGGTGCCTGCAGTAGCAGGGCACTCTGCCATTACAAAGGTCCCTCCCGGCCCATTCTTTCTGAGTCAGTCTCCAGGCACCTGGCAAGAATGCCAGTGTGCTTTTGCATCTCTGGAAATACAGCTTTTAATAAATAGGTTTGAAAATAAACAAGCAGGGGGTTCTCTCATTTTAATGTGCAGGATGCATCCTTCAAATAATGCCATCAAGCTTTCTGGTTTCCCAAGCTCTTTGTCAAGCCACAGCAGCCAGAAGACAGTATGATACAGGGATGATGCAGGGCTGACTTGGCCACAGGATACCCACCTCTCCTCCTGATTTCATGCGCAGCTGAGTGGGCAGTGAAGAGAAGCCAGCCCTCCCTCTGACTAATTCTGCTCTGCCAAGGGGACACTCACTTGTTGCTTCCAAAGAATTACAGCAAGAACAAAAAAGCAAAGGCAGTCTTGAAAGTTGACATCCCAGGAAGAGAATGGGATCCCACATTAATGTTATTTGGGCTCAGTGAAGCTGTGATAGTTAGTTTTAAAACAGGGAGATCTAAACTAAGACTCCCTTCCAAAGCCTAAGCAGTGTAAATACCCCTACTGTAAATTAGCATTAGGCTCTCTGAGGCACTGACAATGTTCCATTTTAGTGATTTTTTGTAATGAGAAGGAGGGGAATAATGTGGATTTATTTAAACTGGTGAATGTTGGTGCTGTAGAACGACAGTTGCTCTCTGTCAGCATTGTTGAGCTGTGGTGTTGTAGCATCCAGAAAACCCTCATTGTGCACTTTATCCACACAGCTGCCATTGTCACCAATGCATTCTGTCCTCCCACTTGTTTGTGTGACTGGCTGGTACAATACACTTGCTAAAAATATGATTCTGTTAAATATTACATGAGTACTTAGAGGCATCCTAACTCATACGCACTTTTTTGCCAGTGTAGCTGAAAACCTGTCAAATGCAAGGCAAAAAAACCCACAAAGCAGCACGTTAGCATGGCAAAGGCTCTGCCGTGAAAACAAAGAGTTAAGGAAAAAGGAACTTATATAGAAATGCAATTCAGTATTCAGAAAGCATAGCTGAGGCTGTAAGAATGTAATACTCTGCTTTGTTCTCTAATAAAACTATTGATATATATTTCTATAGCATCCAAAGTCAGCTGAAACCTTTAAGGAACAGAATAAAGACTTTCTTTGTCTTGAGCTGTTCAAACTTCAACATAATGCAACAAAATACATTGAGAGTTAGAGGAACAGGGAAAGAGAAATGACAGGGTTTGAGTAGTGTTACATTTGTAAAGCTGAAAATGAACAAAAAAATCCAAAATTTTAGAAAAGATCGTATGAGCATATGGTCACTGCAGTGACAGTGAAAATAGGAATTACAATCTGAGTTACCGTACTGAAAGGTAAAAAAACTGATTGTGGTAATGCAGAAGGTACCATATGAAATAGATGTAGTTCATGCAGTATGCTACTGCAGAGGATCCTCTGTGAAACGTGTCATGATTTTACTGACAATGAATTTCAAGGGCTTTCAATTGCTGAAACTGAAAAGGAGAAGAAAAGAAAAAACAAAATATACCAAACTATGGTTCTATGAAAGTAAAGTAAAAATCCCCCTCCCCCTACATACCCACTGCAGAAACATGTGGGAATATTTCAACAGGTGCATTGTTACACTCACTTTAAAATAATCTTCAGTGCATTTCCAATAGCTGTACATTTGTCTCTGAAGTGAAGAGAAAAATCTCTGACTCAGGAATTAATGTATTTTTCCTACAGTAAGCAAATATGTAAGAGGGATGCTAGAAGTACATTGTAGTTTGAAGTACCTCTAGCTGAAGTGCCCCTTTAAGGAAGCTTGCTGGGCTGCTTTGCAAAGTACTAAATAAATAACACTTCCATTTAGTATACTGGTGACCTGGATAATAGATGCAGCCTTCTGCTTTTCTCTATGTGTTCTGATGCAGCTGCTGGCTCCTTAGAGGTATCTGTTTTCAGTGGAGCATTTTGAGTGCTTAGTGTCCATCAATTAAATAGAACTCTCCACACAAAGCTTTACAAGACTGATGCTACTGTGCCTGGAACGTGTGGATTAAACAAAAGATTGGGGGAGTGTAAGCATCCTCCTAGGGCTTACTGATGCTGTATTAAATTAAATGCTGATGGATGTATTCAGACTGCTGAGCTGAATCAAGAAAGGCTGTTTGTTTTAAACACTTAAGCATATAATCTCCTCTTGATGAGAACATGTAGTGCTATTAGTCTTAATGAGAATTATGTGCATACATGGGACAGGACATACCCCTTCAAGATTAATGCCATAGGCTTCTATAAAATGTCTACAATCGATATAAACTCTTTTACCCTGCTGTGAAAGTCTTTATCACCATCTTAGACACCGTCTATCAAGCACACCCACTCATCTGTCTGTTTCAGGACATGTCTACAAGTGCTAGTTACTGAGAGACAAGCAGGGCGATGGCTTTACTGCATGTCAGCACCTCAGTGGTGACAGCCAAAGCTTCTGCTTCACCTCTTGGGAGATACAAACAAACTCCTCCCTGGAGTTCAAGCAAGCAGAACCTCACATCACCCTACTCACTGTATGCTCCTAATCTTCACCATCTCCTGTGAGGAAAGAGCTTTTATCTTTGCTTGAAAGGTGGGGAATAGGACTACAGGGTATAACTGCTGTCAAAGAAGCCTGAGATAAAGTTGGGGGTTAAATCCAAACAGCCACAGCCCCTGCCTGACCAATATCCTATCCCATCTTCCTGCTGGAAGGGCCAGAAAGGGAGGACAGCAGCATTTCTTGGTCTGGAGAAAAATGTGGGCATGAGGTTACTAGGTAGTGCAGAACAGATGTAGTCATTTGAAACTGAAAAATAACAGTGATCAGCCTCACTGCTAGTTCTTGTAATGTCACTCACTGCAAGTCATGTGTTGGTCAAGAGTTTGCCGGCAACACTTGTAAATGTTAAGCTCATGGGATTAAAAGTGCTTTGTAATGAAGTTCTGACTGTGTTACAGTATGTGGCAAACAAAATGTATATCTTTTCAGTTGCATAATTCATCTATTTAACTCTTCATGCATTACAAGCATCCATATTCATTTAACAAATTCTGATCCACATTTCAGAATAAATTGTACAGCTAAATGCCGTAGCGTGTCTATTTAAATTCAAATCTTTGCAATAAGTAAGTCAAATAGTAAGAGATTAGAGGACATCCAGAAAATAAGGCAGCTCTCGCCCTAGCTAATCAGTGTAGATAGACTGGTGCGGATTTACAAGATTTGGATGTTTACTCTGACTTTGCCCACTGATCTCCTGAGGATCACTGAAAATTTATGTTATTTCTCTGTGCCTCTGTTTCCCTGAGTGAAAAATGAAAAGAGTGGTTCATACTCCTGTGCATTGATCGGCAGATACAAAATACAACATCACAACAGCTTACTTTCAGTGAATGGGCTAAATTCAATAAATATATTATTAACATGATTTTTCATCCAACATTAAAATGTTATGTGTGAGATGGTAAACTGCCTGATATTGTTGATGTAATCATCAGCCCCTCCAAAAGATGTAAGCAAATAAATTGTTCGCTAAAAGGTGAAGAGCCTACCATTCCTCATTCCTATACAGTAAATTTGGTAGCAATATATTTCCATTTAAGCCTTCCAGATGCTTTCAGGTTGTTTTTTCTTGTCAGATTGGGCACAATAAATCTACATTAGAAGCTTTGCTTGCTTCAGTCAAAAGTAGCTTGGTTTCAAAAAGATTTCTTCCTCTTCTTCTAGATGGTGACAAAGCTGATATTTCTGCCAGTATTTATCCAGACATAAACATCATTGCTGGAGCACTGAAGCTGTACTTCAGAGACTTACCCATTCCTGTTATCACCTATGACACCTATTCCAAGTTCATAGAGGCAGCAAGTAAGTATTGCATAATAATTTGCACCAATCTTTAATTACATTTCCCATCCATAAAGCTGTCCACGTTAAAGAGAAGGAAGACAGGCAACAAATTAGAAGCAAGGGCATTGTTCTGTTCATTGCTTCTCTGCTATTCCCATCTTACACAAGAAACTGTTGTTTGATTGCTAATCAGATGGGACACCATGCAGGTTAAAAAACAAAAGTAAACATAGGGTATCAAAATAACAGACCAGTTTCAGAAAGTGTGGTTTCAGTATCAGTCAGTGAAGCCAAGATGTGCCCTGGGATAGGGTTTTTCTTGCAAATGACTCAAATTCTATGCCAAGAGAAAGAATGTCCACTGCCATTGCAAGGACTGCATCTGACTCCGGGAGGATCCCAGGGCTGGTATCATGGCCACAGTTCTGGCTGACAGTGCAAGACTCAGTAATGAGTGAGGGGTAAGGGTTAAGTGAACAGTGTGAGCCTTGAGTGTGTGTCCCATTTCCCCACCATTTTGCCTCAAATTCTGCTCTTCTGGGAACAGCCTTCCACTTTATGATAGTCCTTAATGAAAACTCACCAGATGGATTGCATCAAACTCTGTTTATGAGCAAAAAAGTCAGAAAGCTGAAGTACCTAAGAAGTAACATGTTTTCTTCTTTAAAAAAGTATCCTTAATTTTGAAATGGCACCCTGTGTATCAATAAACAGCAGGAAGAGTGGTCTGTCTGTCTGTCTGTCTGTGCTGCCTTCCCTTCCCCTCTGGCTTACCCCTCCTGCAACCACAGGTACCTCTCTCCTGCACTGTCCTCTCCCTCCTTTGCAAAGAAATTACTGTTTCTTGTCACTTGTCCAGCAAAGAACTTGCCCAGAGAAAGCAGTTCCTATCATGTTAATACAACAATCTCTTAACAGCAGGATACAGCGATTCTTAATTTTCTAAAATGTTGGGATCCTGGTGCCATTTGTGTGAAAAGTCATGCAGCAAATATCTCTGACTCCATTCACATCTTAGGCATCTATACTTTTGATGTAAAACACTTGTAAATCCTGATCAGATTTTTAGAGAGATTGGCAAACATTCTTAAATGAGCACTGATGCTCTGCCATCACTGATACCTACGTATTTAAATATGTTCAGAAACCTTTGTTTATGCAATTCCATGTCATTTCAGTCTCTAGCTAAACTTACATATTCAAGCATAGTCTCCAAAGGCATATATCCACACTCTCATCTGGTTTTGAAGCTATGGAAGTAATCTTACATAAGATTTTAGAGAGTCAGTTCTGGGCAGAGTATTATGAAGCTCTTAACAAAGCTCAGGTACTGTACCTATACAAACCTGTAGATAGAGCTACATACCAGAAAGAGAACTATTGGGTGGTCTTTGTTGCTGGTTTCTTTGTAAAGCTTCTTTTTTCTTTGAGGATTCAGCAGTTGCTGATAAGCTCCATGTTTATGAGTTTAATATTTATCCCTCTAAGCACACTCAATGGCTTGTAAATGACTCCATAATAATAAGTTCACTTCCTGAATTATGGCTGTTTACAAATGGAAAGCCCTATTAACATTAATCCTGTTTGGTGTTTTAACAGAAATCTCCAATCCTGATGAACGACTAGAAGCAATACATGAAGTGTTGATGTTACTCCCTGCTGCTCACTACGAGACACTTAGATACCTAATGATTCATCTCAAAAAGTAAGTTAATTGGCATGCAGGATAATTCTTGAAGAGCTTAACAATTTTCTGCTTTGAAAGGGAGAATTACAGAAAGTGCCAATGAAGCTTCCAGTTAGGGCACTGCCACTAAAACGATATTGTTATAAATCAGCAGACAAGCTATGTTTGTGTAAATGCATAGAAGCTATGCACATACACAGCATAGATCCTTTTGCTGCCAGATCGGTGCAAACCTTTGAAGAGTTCATTGAGATTTGTCACGCTTTTCTGAGACAGATAATATCTGAAAAATACTGGAATGGTAAGTACTGGATGTGCTGCAGTAAGTCACTAGATCATGCTTTGCTTCTGCCTCCCCTTACCTCCTGATCTCTTGAATGATAACCCTAAGAGGAAAGAGCTGTCTCTTACGAGTTGTTTGCTCACATCACAGTTAAGCCAAGAATCAAACAGGGCCTATTTTTATATGACTAGTAAAAGAAATACAGGCCCTTACCCGTTATATTTGGTTTAGTTTTGAGCACACTCTGCCTCATTCACTTTACAAAGCTTCTTTAGGCATACATAATGCATACATACAGCCTATATTTCATTTTCTGAAGTGACTTGGGAGTGTACTGCCGAGTTTTCTAAGTTTTCAGCTAGATATCTAGGAAAACAAGGAAGTGCTCCAAAGGGGGTGCCCCACTTTCACTAATTTCAAGCATAACTGTTTTACAAAACCATGCTAACTCCACTTTGCTACTTTGGGTATTGGTATATATGCCCCAGGAAGTCTTCTTTGTAAGTTTTCAAAAATCAAAGCTGAGTAAAGACTGGCACTGTCATCTGAAAGCAGGCCTTCATTTAAAGATGTATTGCCTAAGATGACCCTTGTCTCTGGTTCAAGTTTATAGTGCTACTTGGAATCAACAGAAAAGGGGATAAGGCAGGAATAGAATTTTTACCTTTTATACAGCAAATCCTTGATCTTTGCTTAGTGGTCCCACTGCTTGCATCACAGTTGCAAATTTGGAGTGTTTTCTGGGTTTGATCTGCACCAGTCTGCACTGTTAGTGCCAACCTACAAAGAAAAAGGCCTCAAGTCATGTAAATTCCATCAGAGAGCTTATGTGAAGTGCATTTCATGCTCAATCAGGTTCTTATTATGCAGAGACTTTTCCTCATTTTGAATCAGCTCAGGTCATTGCAGCTGAGTAATTTTTCCTTTCGATGAGACATTACTGTGGCATGCCGGAACTTCTTTGGACTCTGCAGAAATGAGATGTGCAAATATAAACCCTTGTCAGCACGTACACACTGGACAACTCGGGATGAACCATGTTGGCTTTTAGGGAAGCCCGTGGAGGCCGTAGACAAGCAACTTGCACACAGAATCAATAACAGGCAAGTATTAACTTGCCTTCCTTCTTTTTCATGAACTGCAGCACAGGCTTTGGTTCAGCTGTTGAGCTGAGCTACGGACGAGACAGAAATAGTCCAAACAGCTGATCAAGCTTCTCTCTCAAATACCTGCAAGTCACACAATGTATTTCCTCTCCCAAACCATACCATTCAGTGTCTGCAAGGAAATCAAGTTTGTTTGCTCACATCACAGTTAAGCCAAGAATCAAGCAGAGCCTACTTTTTTATGCATATTAGTTTCTATAGAGAATTTTTTTGAGGCATATTAATATGAAAGAGGGAAGGATCCTTTAGGTTCAGATTATGCTGTTCTGTACGTTAACAACTCCAGCCCCATAGGGCTCTTCCTGCATGCAGAAAGCACATGCCCATTTGAGGAGTCTATGTAAAGACTGCAGGGGCATAGCTTCTACACCAGCACTGTTTCTCAAGAGAAAGGAAACTGCACTGAGCTATTGTTAAAAGCACAGGGAAATCCAGCAAAGGCCAATGTCAGCAATGAAAATTGAGTTTGTCAGTCAATGACTTAATTGCTTTTTTTCGGTTATCTCTGTGATAACTTTCTGCTCAAAACTGAAGGGAATACAATAGCACGAGCAGTCCCCCATGTGGTGAAATAAATACAGCTCCATCCATGGTGACATTGCAGTGAAGCTGTGAATCTTCTCTGTGTTCTCCCCATGCCAGCAAGCACTCCTGCACAGAGATGCTGGCAAGATGTATGTGCCACTGAGTAGCTGTTCAACATCTGTGCTGCATACATCCACAGACAGAAAGCAGAATGTTACACATACACTTGCACAGAGGTGGCAGCCTTGGTTTATCTTTTCTCCTTGTAAAGCCTTTATTATTTTATCTTTATTTAAAGATAAAATGTATCTGTGCTAGAAGATAAGGATGTATCTGTGACTGCAGGCATTAATGGACTTCTGTCCTGAAGGCAAAGAGGAAGAGTGTTTTTCTGTGACAGAGCCACTCTTTGCAGAGAGCCAATAGTAGGAGCAGGAACTAGTCATCTAAAGACCTTGCAGTCAAGGGCAGACCAGATTACTTCTGGTTTCAGCCTCTTCATGCTCCCCTGATGGTTTGAGTTAATCCGCTGCTGCCCAGCTGGGAATTGCCGTGGCCAGGGGCAGTCTCAGCTGTTCCCAGAAGAGCTGGCTCCTATACCAGAAGTGGTCCACCCCGGCAGAGGGGTTCCACAGAGAACTTATGCTGGAGTTAGTAATAGCAAGTGTCTGGACCAGGAGGGACAGTGACCACTCAAGGGACTGTGGCTGTGTCTACACTGCAGTGCAAAAGCACTCTCAGAACCAAACTTGAATGCCAAAGGCTTGCTGGGACAGCACTGATGTGGCCCAGCTCTGTTACCCAGAGGAAAACCTTGAGCACACTTTCCAGCAGGCCTGACTGATTTTCCAGTCAGGGCTGACTTCTCTGCAGCTTGGCCAATCCTTGGTGGTCTCTGTTCCAGTCACACATAGTCTACCTATTGTATTCTTACATTGTATGACCCATGTCAGGGAACAAAACAACCTGGGATCCTTCCTAGAAGTGCCCCTTTATTCTGTCAAGGAGAGATGGCATTTGTAGCAGCCTGACTTTAGCAAGCCCCCTCTCCAAGCTGCTCCAGGATTGAGCCTACTCCTAAAGTACAACAAGTAGTCACTCAGCTGCTAGTTGGCCTGAGGCAGTCAGCAAGGCAGAAATGTGGGAAGGGGTAGGTTGTCTGGAAGCATGTCTGGGAGCATGGGGGGCATTGGTAATCAGTATAAAATCTGGGTTCATATTTGGTAAGCCCACCCACACCTCTGGTGTGATGCACACCAAGCACAAAGTGCCAGAGAGCTGTCGTCCCTGTAGCATAGGGGAGTGCTCCACACATCATCATTTATATCATGATTATACTTTTCAAAAAAGCAATTGCCACTAATTCGTGTACCCTGAAGGTGGGAAAATCACTTAAGAGTCAGATGAGGGAAGTTTAAAGGCACTGGAAATCTCAGCTCCACTATAGCTGCCTTGGACTTGCTGTGGAAACAGTTACTATAATGAGCGAAAGTAAAAGTTGTTACTGAAAAATGTCCTTGTCCACCAATGCTTCATGTGGAGCAGGACTGCACATTAAGATGTATGTGTCCTTTTCTTCTGGAAGTAAACAACTGCTTACCTTTCCTTTTTTTCTTTTTCCTTGTACTTTAGGGTTACCTTGCATGAAAAGGATAATTTTATGAATGCTGAAAACCTGGGAATAGTGTTCGGGCCTACTTTAATGAGACCTCCAGAGGACAGTACCCTTGCTACACTGAATGACATGCGGTACCAGAAGTTAATTGTGCAGATTTTAATAGAAAATGAAGATGTTCTCTTTTAGACAGGGAGAGGCAAATCTTCAGAGCCATTTGTTTGAGAACAATTTGTTTGAAGGAGAAACATTTCTTTACTTTTTTTTTAAACAGAAAGGAAAAAGTTCCTTGACTGCACTTCAATTTCTGCCAAGTTGCAGATGGATGCCAAAATGGTTAGGGAAAGCCTATGTCTCATAGACATATGCCTCTTTGTAGAAGGGAAAAAAAAAGGTCAGAAAAAATCCTCTTACCTTATATCTTTTGCCTTGCCTCAGATGTATATTTGTTTTGAGAAGTTGCAAACAATTTTATTGTTAACTTATTAAGAAACACAAGACATATTTTAATATGGCTAGAGAAGCAAAAAGGTACTTAATCAGTGTTACTTGTATACACCTATACATTTCCCTTTCCATGAGACATAATTATATATGTCACTTGTGAAACAGAACCTATATTATAAAGATATTTTTCCTTTACCTAGCTGAAAAAACAGCATTTTATTTTAGCAAACTATAAATCAATGCGGTGCATTGATTATTTTCCACATAATTTTTCTTGCATTTTTGCTACGATATAATGAAAACAATTACTACTATTGCAGTATTATCCTGACATACCTCTTGTATTACAAGTTTTTTGCTTTCTTGTGAGTATTCCAGCTTTCCTTACGTTTCTCTGCATTTAGGCACTAGCATCCTAAGACTGTACACTTTAAGTCGTTTGCTGTTTCCCAAAACATATTTTCTCTCCTTTTTTTTTTTCCTCCCATATAAAATACAGTATTGAGAATTTCTCAAAAGTCCTGGTGGTAGAATCACTTCCACATGCCAGATTTTTCTTGAATTACAGACAGATGTAATTTAAGCGATGCTGGGACACTGGATATTTTCTGGCCTTGTTGAAAAGTTAGCACTTTTGGGGGTTCAATATGAAGGATTTGGTTTTTCTGTAAAAAGCGAGTTATGTTTTGTCATGTTTCTGTATTTATAAATGTACAGTAAATCTGCTAAAAATGTAGGTATTTATCTTGAATGTGTTTCCCAATGGTTTGTTAAAAAAAAAAAAGAAAAAGGAAAAAGTAGGAAATGTGGGGGTTGGTAAATTTAATTATTACCAAATTTCACTATTTTTCATCCCTCACACATTGACCTATGGAGTTCATGGTCTAACTGCAACTTATTCCTAATATTACGACTGTTCCTCAGCATGAGATTTTTCTGCAAGCATAGAAAATTGACATAGACTTTACTACCAAACTCAATTTTCAGTACAAAAAAATACTTAATAACCCTTCATCTTGATCATTTGTAGCATATGCTTGGTAACTCAGTGATGCCGTTTCCTGAATTATTTCAGGGAGCACATATTTCTATTCAAATTGAAAAATATGTGTAACTACGATAATGAAGGGAGGTGGAAGGTATGGCTGTAAACTTGTTGTCTCCTAGAGAAATAACTAAGGGCTAGATAGATTAACCCAGATTGCAGAGCCAATGCTAAATAGTCTGAGTTCCCAGTACTTCCATAGATCCTCCTGCCTTGTACAGGACTATTTGTTGTAGGTTATGTACTACTTAATACTGTCATAAAAATGATCTGGAAATGGTTTTATTTTGTGAAGTGAAATATGCTTTGTAATTTATGATAGTGTAAATGGAAGGAGAAATCCCATTAAATGTGTTAAAGAGTTCTGGTGTCTGTCGCTCTGACCAGATGGCAAGCTGCCAGATGAAAATCAATCGCTAATTACGATCCTGACATTGCTGGGAACTTTCCTACTGGGAAAGCTTAGAGCAATTTTACTGAACGTCAGCAGTTCCAGACTGGCACTTGGATGCCCACATTACCACAGCCAAGCCTATGCACACATTTGTTTTGTGCGACCATCCTGAAACACCTCTGTGTAAAACTTCAAGTGAGAGATGAATCACAGTATCAATCCAACCAATACCAGAAAATGCCATTGGAGCACTTTTCCACTCCCCTGAACACAAACATTTGTGTTCAATATTTGATTGAATTCCCAATGATTTTCTTTATTTTTTTTTCTGGTCAGTTCAGTAATGAGTTGGGTTTTTGTTTTTTTTTAAGGCAGGAGCAGTATTTTAGAACCCTTTTAATTTATTTTCTGTAGGAAGACAGGCAAGCCATTCTGCTTCTCCCTTTCCCTCTACTATGAGCATACTTCCAACCTAGTTGATTCTATGATTCTATACTGGTAGCTTTGAAAAGTCTCACCATCTGGGGTCTTCCACACACATCTCATCCTAAGGATTCAGTGACAGTACAAACCGCTGTGTTTAAAAATACCCATGCTTAGTGTCTTCAGAGAGCAGACATTCTAATCTGTTGGACAGAGGGAAGGGTATGATTATGCATCTTAAAACACAAATATCTCATGAGTTGTTCATGTTTGTCTTGGCTAACTGATTTAACAACGTCCAGCATCCTCAGGAGCATACTGAGCATGGAGGTGAAGGGACCTTGTCCCCTCCATACCCCGTTAGTGCCACCTTGTGCTCACGCTTCATCTCGTGTCGGACTTGCTGTAGCCGTCACTGCTGTGCCTGGGGCCAAGCAGGACCTCCGAGATCAGATTGTTCCTGTTCCAGACCCACCATTCAAGGAAATAAAAGGGCAGCAGACTTACTTCTGCAAAACTCACTGCTAACACAGAAGAAAAAGGATATTTATGGAAGCCTATCCTCCAGTACACAGGAAAAAAAAAAATGGATTACACCAAAACCTTTCCTTTGCTTCAAAACATTCAGTAAGATCGTAACTTCTCTCACATGAGGCACTACGAGAGAGCAGTAAGAGTAATTTGAGAGAGACTCCATGAGGCTGTGCTCAAGCTGATGTAACTTCCCTGCTAGGTCATTTCATCCTGAGTGGAACCAGCTCTGCTCCTCTGGAAGCAGGTGAGATACCTGTGTCTGACTGCCCTGGAGCCTGCCTGCAGCCAGATGTTGGGCAGTAACCTTCTTCCACTCCAGGTACTGGAGAAGGCCTTTGGTGGAGTGCCGTGGGTGCAGCGGCAGTGCCCTACTGCAGGCATCTCCCCGTGAATCCGACCTGCCATTCAGCTAGCCCCATCTTCTGATGTGATGGAGGCAACTCTGCACCCCCTTACAGCTCATCCTTGGAGCAGCAGGGTGAGACAACTTGACCCCCATAAAGCAGAGGTGTCTTACCCACAATTACTAAAATATCCCCTGACATTAATGGTTTGTAAGGTTGAACTCTCCCGAGTGCTGTGGAACAGCTGAAATCTCTTCTTTATACCTGTCTTTGCAAGACTCATTGCTGTCAGGTTTAAATATTGCAAACCTTCCAGGGCAGCTGAGTGAAGGAATTGTTTCCTGAGAACACTACAGTGGAGACAAGGCAGCATGTGCTGCATCTGACTCCAAAGTGTACTGGAAAGGCAGCTGCAGTCAAGACCAAACAGGGAACCAACTGTTGAAGGGTTTCCCCAACTGAGACACCGATTTGGGGCTCCTCTACCCAGAGACCAGTGTTGTGAAACTTAATGATCTCTCTCCTGCTGTCAAATACCATTAGAATTAGACAAAGGATGTAGAAGTGTCTGAGGAAGAATTTGCAAAACAAGAGAAACATAGAGTGTAAGTGCGGATACAGTTTCCCTGGGAAGACTTCTTAAAAACGAAGCTACAAAGCAAGACAGAGCTTTGCTCTCAACTCACCATTCTGCAAGCTGATGTCAGATTAAGCTGCACAATGGGTCTAACAGAGCACAAAACTGGGTGAACTGGTACCACACTCATTTTATTTCTAGGCAAAAAGTAAGACTACACTTTGCTATACACTGAACAGACTCAAAGCTCACACAATGTTTATGCTTAATGAAGGAGACAGGGCTGCAGGGGCACTTCACCTGGGACTCTGGGGAGGAATATATCAGGTTTGGGATCTCTTCTGAAACAAGGTGCTTGACAGACTTGAGCTGTGCATTACTATCAAATTTAGGATACAGGAGGGACTGTGTGTGTAGTATTGGGCAAAACTCTGGTTTTAGCGAGACCTTGGAGAGGTGGCAGGAGTAAACAGCTGGGCTGAAGGGAGGCCTAAAGCCACACTGTGAGGAGGCGAAAGTGAACATAGGTACTGAGAGTGGTTTGCAGAGTAGATGGAGCAGCTGTCTTTTATAAGCTCAAACACTGCGCAGTGTAGTACAAATGAGGCACTGTGAGACGATTAACTGTGTTTGCACAGGGCCCTGCCTGCAGTCACATATCCAGAGGTAGAGCATTTCCCTAACCTATCCAGGCTGCTGTTCTCTCCCTGTCCCTCCCACCTGGAGATGGAGACAGCCGACAGCCTCTCGTGCTCTACCTTCAGCTGCTGCCAGCATCACGCTCCCCCATGCAGACTACGGCAGGCGAGGGCAGCCTGCTCCCCTGATCCTGCTAGTGGCTGGGGCCAGAGAGGGCAGAAAAGGAGATGGGGCTGTGAGGAAGGCTCACAGGAAGGTCCACAAGTGGGCATTTCAGCTGTTCAAGCTGCCCAGAGTGTCAGCAGCTGGAGAGGCTACATCATTGTCCCTTGATGCTGCACTCTCCCCAAATCTTGCTCTACACATGAACCTGTGTGGCCACAAATCTATTCCAATGCTCCATCACCCTCACAGTAAAGAAGTTCTTCCTCGTGTTCAGGTGGAGCTTCCTATGTTTTAGTTCATGCCCGTTGTCTCTTGTGCTATCACTTGGCACCACTGAGAAGAATCTGTCCTCATCCTTTTGAGATCAGATACTTACACACACTGACCAGATCCCACTCTCTTCTCAAGGCTGAACAGGCCCAGCTCCCTTTTATTTCCTTATTGACAAGCACAGAGTCAAGGTCTGCAGAAAAGGGAGGATGATTTGAGTGCCAGCAGACCCCCCTGCCAATAACCAGGATCTGATGAAAACTCTGAGTAGGAAGGTAATTCATAAACACACAAGGAGAAGAATGCCATCTAACTGGATCTTCAAAGCAGAATTATATTGCTATATCCCCTACAGCTATCTAAAGGCAATGAAGAGACTATAGGGCTCATGTATTGATGCTCTCAATCTTATCTCCATTTTATGTTCTTTAGCTGTAGAGATTAACTCCTTGATTAAAGATCATGGCAAAGATTCAGAAATCTGAACCTTAGGGAACTATGATTATAGCTGAATGCTCTGGGGCTTGCAGATTCAGGACATCAATGGATGTTGCATGGGGGGCATACTTTATCTTTCTCTGAAGGCATGGTATTCTGGATATAATTATGCTGATGCTACAGCTAGAGCCAGGACTGGGAGTTCAAAGCCTCAAGGCCCTGGATTATTGCAGGATGTTGTAAGGACTACAGGTAGGAAGAAATCTAGTGCCAGCTGGAGCCAGTGCTTTATAAGCTACAATAGAAATGAGCAGCTGGTTATAAGTAGAGAAGCTACTTCTAACCAGTTCTGTTCGCTTATAACCTGTCAGGGTTCAGTTTGCAGTAGACTTGGGGATAGCAGGATCCAAGCTCATCAAAGCTCTGCAGAGCCTGACGAGGTGAGGGTCAGAGTATTCTCTCTTTCTTGAAAGCATGAGCCATCTGTTATTAATACAAAGGTTAGAATGAGGAGTAGGGTTAGCTCTAGGATTTTAAACTGTAGATATTGAAGAACTGCTGCTGGTAATATTTGGCAATACCTCATTTTCTGTTCTACTATACAGCAGGCATGGGTATGACCACTGTGCATGAAGATCCATATTATTTACCACATGCTGCTGCCCAAGAGCATTAAGAGGTTGGGGTTCCATAGGTATGCATAGCAAGGTAACAGGTTAGGTACCTAAATACTGAGGAACCTGTGTTATTACTACTGCACGTTGCCCAGTCCTCGGTATTAGGAGTGCCAGTGTCAGTACAGGACAGTTAATATATAGTGGGGTTTTCTGTTGTTACAGACATGAGCTTCACAGTTAGCGCAGGGATCAGGGACAGACTTTGGAAATCTAAAGCCTAAAGAACTGAGTTGTTAGTGAAGTTGCAAAAACTGCAGTGTGCTGGTCTCATTAATGATCAACTCCCTCTCCCTGTTCAGTGTGTGGGTTCTCTGCTCAGGAGTATGGATATTGGATGAATTGGGTTTTTTGCAGGGCCTGCGGAGCTAGGAAGGGTACTGGTGTCAACAGCCACAAAGACCCCTATTCGGTTCTGCTGTAGGAACAGGACCTTAGTTTTATCTTCAGATACCATGATAGAGGACCAATTTTATTAATGAGCATAGTAGCTGACTTCCATGCATTGAAAAGAGTGGATTGTTTTACTTTCCTTTTTATATCAACACTGTAAATTTATGCCTAGTGAAGGAACGCAATGAGCGCAGTTGCAGCAAGAAAAGGGCAGGACATGCATTTTCACTGTCAGAGCTGTTTTCATATAAACACTAACCTTAGTGACAATCTTGCAGAACAGCATGTTGTGACTGATTCTTAGCAGCGACTTTGAAATGCAGAGCAGGTTTTGTTGTCCTTCCCCGCCACCACATACACACACAGGCAGCACCCTCCCACACGCACGTCTCTTACAAAGCTTTCCAACCTGCCTGTCTCTTTTCAGCAGGCCCTGCTTTCAGCAGTGTCAAAAAGGACAAGTTTCTTTCACTGGGAGACTCTTTGAAACAGGCTTGACTGGGAAAAACGCACATCAGTTTGTTGTAAGTTTGGCTTTATGTGAGCTAAGAGGTCAGGTCTATGGTAATCAAAATTATGTATTCAAGTAATACAGTAGCAAATGTTTTGTGTAAGCTTGTAACCAGAATGGAAGCTATAAATGTCAAACAATAACACTGTGAAAAAGGCTTTTAAAAATAATAATTACCTTTATTTCACCATAAATTCCCTTTTTACTAGGCACTCCCCTGGGACAGAAGATGAGGAGAGATGCTGGTGCTCTCTTTCTCTATAGATACAAACAAGTAGCGAAAGAGTAGGTCATATTCACTAGGGGAAACTTGACCCTATGATCTGTTACTGTCCTTAGGTCAAGAAACCCTAATGCCCTGGTGCTATGCATCTTAGAAAATGTGAGTTGCATACGTGTTAGGAGGGAATGTAATGGCTGTCTTTTCTCACTGGAAGGTACTGTTTTATTCCATAGGAAAGACATTTTGCTGCCGATATTAGTATAATAGACAGTTTATAGGGTACTTTCAAGTGGTGTGTGTATCCATATCCAAAAGCCTTTGGGTTTGAAGAGAGCAATCTAGAGAGTAATGTGAGTGCACACTCCAGGCTCCTCTCCCTCAGTAGCCTGCAGTCACCAATTTCCATACATCTTATCTTTATGGGCTATTCAGAGAAGCTGCAAGTAGCAGAAGGTGATCTGCAGATGATGAAGGTGAAATACAACTGCTTTCACAAACTCCTCCGCATGATCATAGACATCCTTGAGTAACTGTGTAGGTCATGGGAGGGGTGTTAGGTATCAAATGTGTGTTACAGGGCAGAGTTCTCCAAAGAACAAATCACCATTTCTAACACATGGTGTGGTACAAGCAAATCTTCCTTCTCCTTTCTGGATGAACAAAAAAAGGTAAAGACATTTGTATGGCCATATCATAAAATCATAGAACCATAGAATGGGTTGGGTTGGAAGGGACCTTAAAGATCATCTAGTTCAACACCTCTGCCAATGCCCACTAGAGCAGGTTGCTCAAAGCCCTGTCCAACCTGGACTTGAACACTGCCAGGGATGGGGCAGCCACAGCTTATCTCAGCCAGTGCCTTACCACCCACACAGTGAATTTCTTCCTACTATCTAATCTAAATCTGCCCTCTTTCAGTTTAAACCCATTCCCCCTTGTCCTGTCACTACATGCCCTTGTAAAAAGCCCTCTCCAGATTTCTTATAGCCCCCCTTTAGGTACTGGCAGACTGTTATAAGGTCTTCATGCAGCCTTCTCTTCTCCAGGCTGAACATGCCCAACTCTCTCAGACTGTCTTCATAGTAGAGGTGCTCCAGCCCTTTGATCATCTTCATGGCCTCCTCTGGACTTGCTCCAACAGTTCCATGTCCTTTTTATGTTGAGGACACCAGAACTGCACACAATACTCCAAGTGAGGTCCCACAACAGCAGAGTAGAGGGGCAGGATCACCTCCCTTGACCTGCTGGTCACGCTCCTTTTGATGCAGCCCAGGATGCAGTTGGCTTTCTGGACTGCAATCGCATACTGACAGCTCCTGTTGAGCTTCCATTCAACAACACTCCTAAGTCCTTCTCCACAGGGCTGCTCTCAATCTATCACCACACAGAAATTCAAAGTCCCAATTTTAAGACAGTTCAAGTAAAGATATGAGATGGCACTGCCTCTCTTAGTGGGTCAGCTACGTTCCTTTTGGTTTTTTCACAGAGGCAATTGAAGACAATTCTATTTTCTCTAATGCTGCAAAACCCTCACCTGCGCACAGCCACTGTGTGCATGCACGGAACATGTTACCGTGTCAGCCACGCAGGCTGACCCCACCGCATCCACTGCTCATCCCAGGGTTTCACTACACCCACGCCCTCATCCTCATCCTCATCCTCATCCTCATCCCCATCCCCATCCCCATCCTCATCCCCATCCCCATCCCCATCCCCATCCTCATCCCCATCCCCATCCCCATCCCCATCCCCATCCCCATCCCCATCCCCATCCCCATCCCCATCCCCGCCTCCTCACGGTCGGGTGTTCCTTTAGGGGTCACCGACCCTCCTGCAGCCCCGCCCCGGGGGAGCCGCGCAGGTGAGCGGGAGCCGCCCGGGCACCGGGGCCGTCCGTGTCGCCGCCCCGCCCATAGGGGCGAGCCGGGGGCCGGCCCGCACCTGCCGCGGCCGCTGGGCCGCCGCTCTCGTCCGCCTTTTCTCTCTTTCCCGGCCGCGGCGATGGAGCCGTAGGGGCGGTCGCTCTTCCCCGGGGGGGAAAGAGAGCGCTCCCGCAGCCGGAGGGCAGGTCAGTGTCGCCTCCCGTACCTGTTGCGGCGGGAGCCGGCGGGAGGGAGGGAGGAGCGAGCGAGCGAGCGGGGCCCCATCGCGGGAGCCCGCTGAAGTTACACGGGCTCCAGGCGGGAGGCAGCAGCCCCAAGGTACCGGACTTCGGGGTCCACTCCTGGGACTGGGGGGCGGCGAGCGCAGGGAGCGTGTCCCGCGGCTCGGCTCCGGGGCTGGATTTAACTGTCGGCCGCGCACGGGGAAGCGGGCAGCGCTTCAGAGCCCGTCACCGGGGCTCGGCCAGGGGCACAGCCCGACACCCCCCACCCGGCTGCCGGTGCCAGACCCGCGCCTCCCCGCGCCCGGTGGAGGGCAGCCCTGCCCCCGAAGCGTTGCCCGCCTCTCCTGCGCAGGGCAACAGCGGCGGAGGGCCCCGGTGCGCTGCGTGCCCGGCTGCCAGCCCGCCCTCGCCCTCTTCCTCCCTGCAGGAGCCCGAGATGGCGGACAGCGCCGCTGCCGCCGCCGCCCCCCGCGCCGGCGTCAAGGGCGGCTCGGCGGGGCCCTGGTGGAAGTCGCTGACCAGCAAGAAGAAGCACAAGGAAGCGGCGGCCGCGCCGCCGCCCGCCGCCAGCGAGGCCCCCGCCGAACCCCCCAGCCCTGGCGGGCGGGAGGAGCAGTCGGTCCCGTTCGGCAGCGGCGAGGCCGCGGCGGCGGGCGGCGGCAACCGACGGAGCCTCCGCGTCTCGCACTCGGGTCGCTTCAAGGAGAGGCGGAAGGTGCGCACCTCCCTGCTGGCCGACAGCCCCGACGTGTTCGACGGCGGCGGTGCCGCGGGCCATGCCGCCCAAGGGGGAGAGTAGCCCGGGAGGGCTTCGCCCCGGAACAGCCACTGGACAGGCGGCCGCAGCACCGGGAGCACAGGGGCTGGAGCCCTCGGCTGCCCCACAGCCCAGGTTGGCCTCTCTTGGCCCCGCTGGCAACGTGGAGCGGCCCCCCCGGCCTGACCAGACACTGTGGGGAGCCCGGCACCTCGTACGGACAAGTGAATCGCGTGCGGTGTCACGCCAACACCAAAGCCCCAGGTGATGGGATGCTGTGATTGTCTTAAAATAACACCAATAAACACCCCACTCCCTGCACTGTGGTGAGCGGACTCGAAGGTGCTATCCCAGGGCCGATGCTGGGGTCTCTGTACCTTCCCCCAGCCCTTGCCAGGAGCCAACACGCTGACGCCTCAGGCCTGTGACCCAGCACCTCTCGGCTCTCCAGCCGAGGAGGCGCTTTGCTGCTCTCATCTCACATGCTGTCTTATCGAAGGAAGGGGAGACAAAGTGCTCTTATCTAATTTCAGGGCTGAGGACCTCTGGTGGGGCCCTGTGGGCTCCTGCCCTGCATTCGCTGCCACCCCAGGAGCCCATCTTCTTTGCCCTGTAGGGGTCAAAAGAAAGGTATTGTGAGGGGCAAGGGCTTGCATTGCCCATGTCCCACACCACATTGTATTTAAATATGCAAAAAGCAGGACTGTGCTGGTTTTCTCCCTCCCCTTACTGTGTAATGATGAGCGGGTTTTCAGAGGCTGGTCTCCCATAGTTCTGTTACAGAGGGAGGCAGCTTGTTGTCAAGCAATTTGCGCTATTTACCTAGGGAACACATGATTTTTGCCTAATGAAGATGAAGAAATTGCGTGATAAAATGTAAATTCTCTTTTGGGAGATGAGGCTAGCTCAGGCAGGGTTGTTCTGATGTGGAAATAGGCTTGGGCACCGCTGGAAATGTTCTTTACTGTTTACCATGTCCAAGGCTTGTGAAGCAAGATTAAAGATGCCCAGGATTTCTTTTGATAGCAAAAGAATGTGCTTTAACTTGGGTAACTGTCTGCTTCTTTCTCCAGCTCCTGGATGTTTGGACAAAGGAAACTATAAGCCAGATTTGTACTGGTGGTGTGCCTTGCAGAGCAAGTTGTGCTAAAAACACTCAGCAATTACACATTTCTGGATAGTAGGTGATGTAGCAGCAACTGATTTATTTATTTTAAATGCATTCCCAATATACTTTATATTTTTTAGACCTTTTCTCATGTGAGATAAGATATTCCATAGCGGCAGAGACTGAAAATCATTTCCTAGGCGTTGGGTATTACACAGTTATGATTTTGTTTGGCTGTAACTAATGATTCAAGGTCAATTAAAAATAAAAAGTGACCCAAAAGAAACAAGAGCTGAGTTCCAGGTGAAAATACCAATTAAAACAGTGACAATCTGGGCAAGTGCCCCATGGTTCAATGTGTGTAATAATACATAATGAACTTCGAAAGCTCCTGTGTGATAAAACACAACCTAGCTGCCTTAGGTACTTACTAGTCTGTCACTCAGTTGCTCTTCTGGACTCTGAAACCCAAGGACAGAGGGACCGTAGCATCAAATCTATTTCCATAAAAGCTTCTTATCTACCCAATGTATAGACATATGCTCTTTTCATTTAGTAAGACTACAAGGTTCTGGGTTTGGACTGCCTTTTTAATATTCCTGACTGCATGCTGACCAATGAAAGAGCTGGGGGGTTGTGGGGGGAGCTCATGAACGTTTCTTGGAGATGCTTTTCTTACGTGGAGCCTCTTCATTCAAGGAGCACCTGGAATCCTTCTGTCAAGAAGAAGCAGTTGGAGCAAATGCAGCCTTAGATGAAGGGGTGCAAGAGAGGAGGGAAGTTTAAAACCTGGGAACAGGAGAGAGGAAGAAGAGCCCTGCTTCAGCTACAGCTAGTCCCAGGCTAAGGGGAAGGAAGTGGAAAGGGGTAGCTTTGCTGCCAGGGTTGTCGTACTACCTTTTGGAAGGCAAGACATTGTATTTATTTCAGGTGAAAAATTCTGCCTGTGTTTATGTATTCTGGGGCCCAAAGAACCTTTGTTGTATGTGTGTGTCCAAAATGGAAGAACAAGTAAGCAAATACTGCACTGGTGCATTTCTTACTCCAGTGTTTGGTGTGAGCTCAGTGTGGGTCAGATCCTCAGAGGCCTGAGTATGCAGACTAGTGCTTTGTACATCTCATGCTGATGCTTTTCTACATTTTTAATCCTACACTCCTTTCTTGTGCACCTCCAAGTACCTCCCTCTACAGTGAACATCTATTTGCTCTCTGTAAGCGTTTCATGTTTATTAGTGGCAAGTCTTTACCAAGGCACAAGATACCTCCCAATTTGGGTTTTATTTGAGAAGAAGTCTGGTATGCTGTTGAGATGGCTGCTGATTTTATATCAATACTGGTTAATATGTAACTAAATATTCGCCTTGTCTTAATCCTTTCAGCTTCAAAATTTGATCAGAATGCCAAATCAATAAATGCACGTAAAATGACTCACAGCCATCCTCCATCTTTACCCTGACCTTGAGCTGTGGGAAGGAGACGTAATTCTATCTTCCTGCTCAGTCAAATCCTTGCTTCAATGAATTTGATAGCAGCCACTGAAAAACTAGATCCATGAGAAAATGGGCTGACTGCCTCGTCTCACTTTCCCCACCCTCTGAGCAAGGGCCACGCAGCAGTATCTTTAGGTTAGTGCTGACCCATGTACCCCAGTGAGGAGTGAGAAGCCCCGTTGGCATAACCAGCTTGCAGTGCAGAAACAGTCCTCTTTTTTTCTCAGTCTGAGCATCAGATAAGGCTTTAATTAATCTATACCCATGTAGATGAATTAAACTGGTACAAAAAAAGGTGGCATTTCATGGAGCACCTGAATTACATATTTTTTTTAACCCTTAGAGTGGAGAGAGTTCAGCCTTTCTTTTGTGTTGGGGAGTACTTGCTCAGTTATAACAATAGTGCACTTCTGTGCATTGAATTATTCAAAGCCTCTTGGCATTCTTAATATAGACATTTTCCTCATCTCCTTTATAAAGACCATGCACCACAAGGTAAGTGTAGGAAGTAGGGCAGCTGAGAAAGCAGTTGCTGTTTGTTTTGAAAAGCAAGCAGTGACATATTGACAAAATAAAAGGAACTAAGCGGACAAGTTTCAAACTCAGGTACGTCAGTTGTAGTGCAGTTTTCTTAATATTATTCTACATCCTGCCAAGGATTGCAGGGCTGGGGCAAAAAAATGGCATTAGTGAATAGAGTGAACTTCTCAAATACACTTGCAAAGTATATGCCTGCTTATTCCTGCTCTTGCCAAAACTAAAAATAAATCTCTTAGTTAGCTGCCTGGTGAATCCTTCCCTGCTATTGTAGGCTGGTCAGTCTGGACCTCAAAAAAGATTATAAGGAGCACCTGCAGAAAATGATCCTAAACTGGAAACGCTGGAATAAATGCCTTGAAAGCGTCAAGACTTTTAACCTCAGATGTCAGGGTATGACATAAACTGAACTGAAAGAATGGAGAGGGGTATCCACTGGTTTGGGTATTTATTTTGGTTTTGATTCTGTTTTCAGTGTAGTACAACCAATGATAATCTCATATTTGAAATATCAAATCACCTGTCCCTTAGCAAGATAACTGCATGCAAGGGCTACAATCTGAAGGAGAGACTCCCAGCTTTAGCCTAGCCAGCGCAGCTGGATGCTGCATGTTAAAGACAGTGTTTAATTTAGCTCATTCAACCATCTTATATTTAATTGTAAGAAAAGCTGTTCCAAGTGCAGGTACAAACTGGAAGCTCATTTTGTTGCCTTTTGGGATCCTATCCGGTAAGGCAAAAGAAAGAAACCTAAACCTGGTGTTTTCTAAGATGTCTTTAAAAAGCTGGGGTGAGAGAGGGTTGGTTATAGAATTATACTTGAAACCATGTAATTACACCATGTTGAAAATCAAACCTTTCCCCTTCATCACTGTTCTATTGTAAGTTAGATGGGAGACCTGCTGGCTCTGATTTTTCATTTCAGAATAAAACAAAAGGAATAAAGTTGCTCAATTTTATAAACACCAGAAGTAATGAAGTAGTCTCTTTTTATCTGTTTTATCCTTTATGACACATCTAAAATCCACAAATAGCTCTAAGAAACAATACTTGGATGTACTCTTCAACTAAAGCATATTGATTAGCAGCTGCAGCTTGCAAAATTGAGTTAGTGCCCATCTATCTAGATAAAGCAATATAACATCAGGTAATGCATGTTTTGGGGATAGCAAACAGCTTTCCATGATAGCTGTAAGGCATGATTTTAAATGAAGAATTTACTCTGGTGAGTAATCTTCATCAGATCTAAACATGATGTTTTGTGTGAGTAAGAATGAGTTAGAATGTTTTTCAGGGTATTAGTTACCAGACTATCAGATGGTTTGGGATGTGTGAAGTAGGATTAAGTCTGTGTGTGCTGTGAATGTTCTGCCGCCTGTTTGCAATGCCTAAGGTCTTTATCCAAAGTTACTATCTTCCTTTACTAAGGAAGTAAAAAACATGCTCCTCTGCATTACTGAAGGTAGGAACCAGGCCTATGTATTGTCTATTAGGATGAAAAATGAGAGGTACTGGGCACTTGAACTTTAGTGGCTTACTTTGTTTTTTTGTTCCCTGCTGACAGGTTCATTTTGCTATCCAGGTCTCTGTTTTATCCTCAGCCTGTGAATGTGTGAGCAGATAAACTGTCCGCTCATCTCACAAGAATTGCTCAGTGATGGGAGAGTGGCCAAGGAAAAAGGAATAGTTGTAATAGATCCATTTCTGCATGCGCTTCTGGGCACATTCCTACTCAATTTTGTCAACAGGAGCAGAACTGAGCCTTAACCTTGATTCTGGAAACACAACTACCTGGGAACAGAAGGAGCTTCGTAGTCTGTACATCTTAAGTACTGGCATGCATTTTCAGTGGCACAGGTTTCCAAAAATCAGAGTTGGTTTACCTGTCCTGTTTAACATCATTGGGTTCAGGACTAGGAGCATGGTGTAAACTTAAGAGACATCCTACCAACAGTACTTCTAGGAATTATGTAGCTCAGACCTCTGCAAGGAAGACAAAAAAAAAAACATTTTCTGGATCCTCTATTTTTGGGTTCTTTTCTTGGTATACCAATACTAGGGCAGTCTCCTTGCTGGACCCTAAAGCAGCTACAGAAGTAGAATTGATGAAATAGGCAGACATGCAAAATACACTTGAACAGCATTTTGCACTGGCATTCTCTTGAGGAAGAGACAAACCAATGACTAAACATTACACTGGGCATTTAAAGGTAGTTTAATTCTTCCTGCAAGGCTGGGAAGCTATGGTCTGTTCTCACCTGGCTAGCAGCAGGTATGAAAAATGCCTCTAGGTAATATATTAGCTATCGCAGGTATTAATTAACATCTGCTGAGTTGGATCTGAAACGGAAAACAGTGAGAAAGTGAGGAATCACATTAGAACAGCAAACATTGCTGACCATAATTGAAATGATGTGAGCATTGGAAAGCTGAAGCCCCATTTTAAATGATCAGTTGAAGCACTTAAATTATTATCTCTTTCTGTTATAGACAGCTGTTTTTCCTTCATTTGTGTGTTTTTACTTTTCTGCTGCAATAGTTTACCATCAATTACCTTTTCAGTGAGGAATCATAATCACTATATACTATATAAACTATATACACTATCTACTAAATACACTATATACTATATACACTGCATTACCTTTCTAGTTTCATTTTTTGGTTTTCTTTTTTTTTTTTTTTTTGTGGTAAAACCCAAATTCTGCTCTTCTTGTCACCCTGCAAAACGCTTACGCAAAATGATACTCCTACGACCTAAGCTCAAGTTAGTAACAATACCTCGGAGTGGTGGAGAGCTCTGCAGAAGTGAGCTCACCACTGAAGACTGTTCCTTTCATCTTTCTGAAAAGAAGCATGCATCGCCTCTGCTTTAAAGAAAAGAAATTCAAGATGCAGGGCTGAAGTAAAGCTGGTAAGTACCTGAACAGAATGACATGTTGTCTGAGACCACACTATGCTGGAAGTGCCTAAGAAAACCAATCTGCAGTAGGTGGTAGCAAGAGGTTCAAATGGACTTTCTAAGGTTTTAGATCCCTGAGAGGAACCTTTGGATATGTGGGAGTTTTAGCATCATTTAAACTTAGACGTCATTGCACAGCTACCTCCAGGACACTTAGTGGTGCTGTACATTGTAAACTATGACTGGGATTTTAATGAGAACCTCAGAGACAGGCAGAAATAGAACTGTGGCTTTATTTGTGGCATTGACATCCCACTTGTACACTTAGGAAAAACAATTTAGTTATAACCTAAGAAGTGTATTTGAACTAGCGTGGTTGTGTGAGTATATATCTCCCCTCATTCAGCTGCAGATTTCCAGTGCGGTCAAAGGCTCACATTGACAAAAACATTGAGGTGTCTGATTCCACTTGCTTCAATGGTGTCTCAGTACCTTTGTGGATCTAAGCTTCAGTAAAACCTCTTAGAAGAGGGAGCGTAGTTACACAAAACTGTCAAAATTGCACTGAGGTGAGGCAGTTACAAAGGTACATTTCTGGTTTATTTACCAAGGCAAATAGAGTTAACAATGCAAAGGAGCTGCATAATTGCACATGGGGGTTTTATTCTGTATTTTCAGCTGTTTATGCTAAAGCAGTGTAGCTCCTCTCTCCCCTCTTCCCTGGTATATTCTTGCTTTCCAGCTGCTATTTGATCTTTTCCAGTCTTCACTCAAAATTACTCCTTACAGAACCTCTCAGTGAGATGGTTTCAGCTCAGCCCTGTGTAGTATTTCGGCAGAGCCATTGTTCTTTTGTCCTCTGCCTGTAGATCAGCTTTTACTGCTAAACCACTTCTTTAGAAACCCCAGTGAAATCTCCTCTTGTGCTTTTTGTCTTTGCTGAGAACAAAACCAAAGGTTGAAGGGTGCTTTAAGTTCTGAGGTGTGCAGGGCCCCCCATCCCTCCCTGTGTTTCGGTGTTAGTTACGGCTTTGGCCCTTACCTGTTTTGCTTTGCCAGCCAGCTTGGGCACAGCCTCGCCCAGCACAATACAAACCCATTTCATTAAGAGCTATTCAAGCTCTTTTTAAAAACGTTTACTTCAACAAATGCCTGTGCCAAGCAGCAGTCATACCACACCTTTCCAAACCCTGCAATTCAGAGCAGAAACCAACAATACAATTTCAACTTACTTTTAGGTCTGAACCATCACCGTATAGGTCCTCAGCTTGTTCCCATGGCTGGGGAAAGGTCACTTGCCTGGGCTTTACAGGTCCTTAATGGAATTTGCATGCTCTGTGGTGGTTTCTGGAAGTGATACTAAGAAAAGTCTGCTGTTTGGGGGCGGGCAAAGCCAGCAGTACAAACTGGGCTTCCTGAGACTGATAACTTACGTATGTGAATACCCAGTGTGCACTACCAAGTGTAGTATTCCCAGGAGGTATCAGATGCCCAGCCTTTGGTATCTGCTCATAAGATGCCACCTGCCAATACATGTGAAGAATGTACATTTAGGTGTGGACCTGTGCACATCAGCGTACCCTGTTACCTGCAGGAGGCATTTTGAAAATGCTGTCCTTCCCGTCTTGCCTGGGGATGATGGCATTGGCTGGAGCATCCCCACACACCCCGTGTGACTCCACAATGGCACGGTTCTGAGAAGGCCTGGAGTCTACCACACGTCCCCTGGAGCACCCTGGTAGTCCCTTGAGAGGAAACAGGGCTTGCTAAACCAGCAAAACGGAAAGTAAAAGCCGCTGCTGGAGGAGTTAATGCCACAGGGATTCTGGAGGAGCAGGTCTTAATAAATCCTCTTCGCCAAATCAAAGCTACTTGTGCTTTGGCTTGTGGGAGCTGTGTTGCTGCTGCCTTTTGCTGTGACAGCTCCCCCACCTGCTTTCATCTGCCTTTAAGTAGTGTGGTAATATTATCATGTGGATATGTTTGACAGATCTGGGAAGAGGTGTGGTTCACTGAAAGCTTGGCTAAAGAGCTTGGAGAGAAGTCATTTTTATGTGTAAAATAAAGCTAAATTTTTACGGAAGGTTCCCCCTGCCTAAGGGCCATATCTGTTAATGAGCCACCAGTGAAATTCTTGTGAATGGGAGCTGCAGTGTCTTACCTAAAGATGCAGCTGATAGGCTGAGAAAGTTGTAGCCTGCAGAAGAGAAGGCTACATGGAGACCTCATAGCAGCCTTCCAGTATCTGAAGGGGGCCCATAGGGATGCTGGGGAGGGACTCTTCATGAGGGGCTGCAGTGAGAGGACAACGGGTAATGGGTTCAAACTTAAACAGGGGAAGTTTAGATTGGATATAAGGAAGAAATTCTTTACTGTAAGGGTGGTGAGGCACTGGAATGGGTTGCCCAGGGAAGTTGTGAATGCTCCATCGCTGGCGGTGTTCAAGGCCGGGTTGCACAGAGCCTTGGGTGGCATGGTCTAGTGTGAGGTGTCCCTGCCCATGGCAGGGGGGTTGGAACTAGATGATCTTCAGGTCCTTTCCAACCATAACTATTCTATGATTCTATGATTCTATGCTCTTTCGCTCCAGTAGAAGCTGTACATGTTCTGAGGGGCCTTAAAACTGAGACTTATTTTCCTTGCTAATGGATTAGATCCCAACCTGTCAGAAACTTCTCACTCAAATGATTGGTTCAGGAAAGCACATGGACAGTCCCTTTTTATGCTGATGGCAACATAACATCGGTGTTAAATTAGTCTTGCTGTGGTGTTTGCTCATTAGGCCATCTGATGGCTCTCTGCTTTGGATAGCTGCTCTGTTACTCTGTGCTGTTAATCTTCACTCTGAATATGCCCAGAGGCTATTAAAAGTATGCCTGAGGAGGAAGATGCCTTGCTCTATCAGGTAGTTAGAGAAACCTGCCCATCCAACAGACTGGGAATATCTGCAGCCTCAGGTACCTCTCCTGACAGAGGTAGGTTTGAGTCCCCTCAGGCATGAGGGAAATACAGTTGAGGTAGCCAGCTTTCTTGACAAGTGCTTTAAATGTCAGGCTAGCTATCTCAGTGCTGTTGTTGGGGCTCAAAAACTCTTAGGCAAATTCCAGTGAGAATAGTCACTCAATAAGAGAGCTATTAACACAGAAATGGGGTTATAACCCCCACCCATGGGAACTTCACAAGCAGAAAGCCTTGATCTCTTGTCACAAGTGGGAGAGCATAGCAGAGGATTTATCCTGTGTTCATCCTGTTCAAGAAATGAGGGTATGAGACATGGGACCATTTGCAGTCGGTTACTGTCAGAGGGTACTGGACTAGACGGACTTAGTTCTGACCTGGTAAAAATCTCTCTCGTTACAACAAAATAAAAGTAAGCCTCATGAAGTTCTATGAAAGCAATGGTGCTGGCCCTTGAGCTCAGGAGGTGATCCTGGTCTCTGGAGCATGCCTTGATGAAAGCACGTCCCAGCAGAAAGACAGGACACAAAAATGTCGTGTCTGTCCCCAGGACATTCACCTGAGCCCAGCACCTGAACTTTGAGGAGTCCCAGCCTGGAATGGAGCCCAAAAAACAAGGCTCGTTAGAGAACCTGGGATTCGCCAGCAGGCCGAAAGTCATGCATTTTACTTGCACCAGAGCAAGGAGCCTTTACACAAAGTAGAGTAAGGTCAGCACTTGTGAGTGCTGATTCCTCTGTGGTTCAAGCCTAGCAGGCAACTTTTGCAACTGCTGTGACCAGCTATATCCTTGCTATGTTTTATCTAAATGTGCCTGTACTTTCGTACATCGTGTACTAATTTGTAGGCAGATAATATTAGCTAAATGCTTTTGAATGCCTCTGCATGGGAGCTGCATGAGCAGAAGGGATGGCTTTCTGCTCCTAGGGGTGAATGAGTACTTGGCAGGAGTTCCTGTGCCTGCACTGGAACATGAAGTATCTTTAAAATGACTTGTCTTATTCAACAGTAAAAAGAAAGCAAGCCAGCTCCGAGTGCTCACAGGGTGACATGACATGCTAGTTTTTATAGCAGCTAAACTGTCCAATGTTCAAACAATAAAATATTCACAATCACGCAGCAATAGATGATGTCCTTCCAGCTGCAGGGAGGGGTTGATGTGAAAAGCTTTTCACCCACATCCTTTGGGAGGATCTCACATCCTCCTCCTCTTTCCCAACAGAGACACCCAAGCCTGTCAGCTCCCGGAGCTTTCCTTTCGCAGTAGATGACAGCTCTTACACTCCTGTACTCTTTCTAGTGACTCTCCAGATTTTAAACCTACCTACCAGGGGAAGTATTTTCTGTATCAGCTATGGTGATCTGGAGTGCCTTGGTAGAAGTTTAATCTGCGAGAAGAGTGAGACTTTTACCTGTACAACTCCAGCTGCCTAAGGCTGCCCATTGCATAGTCCCTTTTGCTTGTGCGTAAAATGGCTTAACATTGATTATTTCCTGCACTGGCAATCGTATAATTGATGGTCTCCGGCAACAGCCTCAGTCTCATGGAAACTGGCTGTCTTTTTGAACCACTGTAATAAACCCAGGGGAAAAAAGGCACTAATGATACTTTTTTGTCATCGGTACTTCAGGATCTGTTTAAAAAAATAGGAAAAATAATAAATCCAAGTTTGAGGGTTTTTTTTTTAGGACATCGACGAGTTCCTGTGCCGCAGGAGCTATTGCAAGTTGCCTGACTAACTTCAGACAAGGAGATCAAACCACTAACTTTTAGTAACTACTGAGGTTTTATCCTGTACTAACGATGAATCCCAGGTTCAATCTACTGCTCACACAAGTTTTTTCTCACCCTCTTACACAGTTCACAGTCTCTGTGTTGGGCGTTCGTAATAGCTGCTGTTATTGATTCTGACTCTCTGTCAGGAGTGATCCTGTGAGGAGGATTTAAGCTTTCCATAACACTTAAAGCTTCTGCTCTTTGATGTATTAGTCTCAACGCTCACTTTGTCCTCTGAGGTTCTGAGAGGCATGCTGAAATTGCAGATTGGGACTTCAAGGGAAAATACATCCATGAGATTCCAAGAGTTTTTAATCAGGTTTTTAATTATTTAAACATAAATATCCTAAAGCTTTATTCATTAGGAACAGCCATATAAATGATAATTTTTTTGTGTTTGCAGGCCTTCCTTCTGACACTGATGACCCAGGTAAAGACGCAGCTTTCAGAGGTTTCTAAAGCTGTCTTCTATCCACAACTAATCATATACTGTAGGAATAGCTTAACTTAGCTTAAATTTAAGAGTACTGTGTATAACTAAATCAGGAATAAGACGGGCCTATAATTTTATTAGATTCCTTGGGGAGGGAGAGTTAATCTGATGTTCTTAACATTCTTGCAAAAGATGTCTGGGTGCTCAAGGCACTACTAGGGACAAACAGTTCACTCTGCCAAATGTGGCAGAAGCAGAGCTTTGAAGAAATAGCACACAGGTCTCTCTCCAGTTCAATGTATCAGCCTTGTTTTGTCTTGGGCCTGAGCAATCTCAGCGAGCACCAAAACAGTTTTTAATCTCTGCTCTGTCACCTTCCCTGGTAACTCCATTCACATCATGTGGTGGCTGCTGTCCTCTGCTCAGCTGTATGTAGGTGCCAAGTAAGGTAAAGGTAAAAGATCCTTCGTTCTCACGCTCTCCAAATCCCAAATTTTCTACATCATCTACATTTTAATTTCCCATCTTCATATGTGAGAGGAGTTGACTCTTCCATGTGTTAAGCAACTCTGCTTTTTACTGGTCTAGGAAAGCTGATCAATGGATGTCTCCCACAGTGTGTTTACACACACTGCCAGCTCCAGAGAAAGCGATGTCAGGCTGCACCAGGCCAGTACCTGATTGATGATCTGCTACTGCAAATACCCAAGAAGGCACCTTGAGCCAATCCCCCTTCTTTCCCCTACCCAGAGCATGAGGAGTAAAGTTCAATCTTAGTGCATTTGCTGTGATTGCTGCAAATGCTGGTGGCTTTCAACTGTAAATTGCACCAGGGATGAAAAGTAGAAAGAGTAGGAAGACCAGCAGCCAAGGAGTAGAACGTAAATGCTCTGTGTTGGTTATAGATGCAGCAGGGTAATTTGCCAGAAGGGAATAAGGCATGATGGTATGTCTTCAGAAGTGACATGCATTATAGAACAGGTTTGGATGTAAATATTTATGCATGTTGTATGCTCTGTGATGGGCAAGCAATCTGATTTGGTACAGTCAGAGAAAACAACCCAATAATGAACCGGGGCAGGGTTGACAGCCTGTGTTTATTGTTATCTGCATTTATAAGCATGACTCAACACCTATTAACAAAGCCTATATTGGCATTTTAAGTAATAATGTACTAAAGTTGATTCTGATCCATGACTGGTGGATGAAAGAACATTTAATTTCCCAATTGAGAAAATCTGCTGAGGATGGAAAAGCTTTCTTACTGTACTGCTGATATCTAATATTCAGTGGCGTATACCAATGGTTCCTGCTGGTCTCAGCCACAGTACAGCAACTCCGAGGTTTTTTCTGCTTTTATTCTCCAAGTTTTATTCTCCACATAAATGCCTGGATTTCCTGCTACTCCTGGAAAACAAATAATTGCTGGTATATACACTGATAGCTTTATTGTGCTTTCAGACTGTGGTATCACTGGACCATAGGACTATACAGCCAAACCAGTGCTTTGAGTGTGCAGCAGCCACTGTGTGTATTATAAAATGCTGCAGATTTGACTGCAGGATCCAGAGATGTTAAGTTTAAGAAAAGACATTTCCTTTTAATTCTGGGTGTGAAGAATGAGACTGTAAGTGGATAAAGGGCATGGGATTAAAAAGTTGTGTCTTCCACAGCAACAGATCTAAACAGAATGATTCCCTTGTTACTTGGGAAATAAATTATTAAATTGGACAAGAGAAATAGTCCTCTCATGAATCAATAGTTGTTTAAAAGACAAAGCAAAAACATCCAAAGGGTAATGAACAGTCAGTTTCCCAAGTGCAGGCAGTGGAGGTCAAGGTGAAAGTCTATTGATTATTCAGAAAAGTCAGAGTTTACACAACAGTCTCAAGACTTGGCAAATAGAATGGCAGATGAAAGTCAAAGTCAGTGCAGTAGTGGATCCAGGGAAGACAATCTTACAATGGTAAACTCTCCAGAAGTTATTACTGTTCAGTAAAGAGAGATTGAAACTGTTGTGTTGGCTCTTTCAGCATGAATGCCAACGAAGTGGTCCATGGTAGTCCAGAAAGGTAAATAAAATGTGAACATTTATCAGTAAAGGAACAGAGAGCAAAACTGAGAATTGCAAGCTCATGGTGTGACCACAGTTTGACTTTGTTTGAAGGCAATTCTGGTCATTATTTGAGGGAAGGTATAGTAGGGCTAGAAAAGGTATAGGAAAAGGTGAAAAGATGATCAGAGGTTTGGAAAGGTTTTTGGTCAAGATGAGATTAGACAGATCTGGGAAAAAGTACAGTAAAGACTAACACAGTTATACAAGATCATGAACAGCAAAGAAGGGTGAGCAGGACACCATTGTTTTCTCCCTCTACGCAAAAGCTTTGAGAAAGCTGGTTTTTAGAGCAATTTGGATGTATTCCTCATGGTCAATGAGTTAAGTTGTGGAACTCCTCATCAAAGGGTGTTGTGGAGACAAAGCATATAAGTAGGTTGAAAAAAGTGTCATGAATAAATTTGCAGGTAAAAATAACCCACCAAAACCTATTAAATACAAAGATATGGGTTAGATCTCTGTCTCAGGTAGTCCCCAGCAAAACTGGTAGGGTCTGTAGTGTGTAGTGCAGGAATATAATTGTGCACTCACTTTATTCTTCATAAAGAAGATATAAACATCTGCAGCTGACTGCCACAGAGGCCAGCTACTGCTCTAGGTGGACCTTTGCTCGGATCAGTGTGACTGCGTGTGGGCACCGTAAACCTGATTGTTTGACAGGCAAATACACTGAAATTAAGTTTATGCATCAGATAGTGCTGGATGATACATGCTATCTTATGAGAGTCCTATAAAAAGTATACAAGCAGTTTATCATTCTCTTGCAAATATATTGCAGGGAGCTATTATAAACTGGCATGATGTGCTTGTTACCTATGCTCTTATCAGACTATCAGCACTAACTCAGTACTGTTGTATTGATGCAGATTATATTATTTTCATAACACAGGCCATGGCAGAATCTTGGCGCCAGAACTTATGATAGTTTAAAAGGTTATTTCTCTGTTAAAGTCAAAGGGTTGCTTTGAGATCAAGGTTTTGCTACCAATCGGTCTGGTTTAACAATAAATTGAAATATGTAACATCTTAAAAGTTAGGATATGCTTAAACTACGGGTCTGAGATGCATTAGAGTTCATAGTTGTAGATGAATCTCTGAAAACAAAACATGACTTCAAAGAACTAAGAGTTTACAAAATATTGCAAACCTGAATGAATTAAGAACTTGAACCCATGTGTTAAAGAGGGCTGAGAAAAGGATTTTTTTTCCCCATGATTATAGGGATATCCAGTCTAAAGAGTGGTTTATCTTTAATAGAGATCAACCACACTTTCCCATTCATGTGGTACCATTCATTATCCCAGGAACTCCAAGTGTTTTACAGATGTGAATTAGCTAAGACCTAATGTAGGCAGACACCAGACTAACCTCCTTTTCAGAATGAGAAGATTTACTGCGGAAAATTCACATGGTTTAAGACATTTGACCTGGCAAAAGGCACCAAAAAAAGTGCATTTTGTAAAGACATCTTTTTCTTATGTCCATGTCTCTGTCGTGTTATATATTCACATTATTTTAATATGTTGCACTTTGTATTAAGAATATACCAATTATTTACTAAAGGGATATCTTACAGTCCAGTAGAATTCTGTATTTTGTCGCAGAAGACACCTTTTATAGCTGTGGTTGAGTTCAACTGAACTTCCCTCTTTACAATCGTGTTCCTGTTGGCAAACACCACTTCTGCAATTGAATTTCCAGTGAGCTTGTGACTCACACAGTGCCGCCTTCTGCAATCCTGAGTGCTAGCTTTGAAATCATTCCTTTCTCTGGAATATTCTCTGTAGGTGAAGTTCACATACTTGCAATAGCAAAGCCATCGTTCCCTGATCAACTTACATTCCCTTTTTGAAAGGGAGGAGAGATGGTATGGCATTTTGGGGAAGCTGGAAGCTGACATTTGAGGTGAGCAAAGCTGGTGGCTGCTGCTGCCCTTTGCTACTATGAGCTACTGAAAATGGATGTCTGGATTCACCTAGAGGATCAGTAACTGGAGATGTTTTAGCAAACAGGCTTTGGGGTTGGAGATGATGAATCACTCCACTTTAAACAAAAATAACCCACAAAACCAAATATCCCCATGACCAAACTTTCAGTTTGTGCCCCTGCCAAATGACTTGTGAATGTAAACAGTAAAGCAAGGGCAAGGAAGGAAAGCTGCAGGAGAGCACGGGGGTAAGGCTTGTCCTGGTCAGCCATATAACTTCACCTCTGGCCTGCAGAGTTTTGCAAAGTGCGTGGGAAACATGACTTCCTAGGAAATGGATGGGAAGTTTCCAAAGGAAATTAAAAGGCGGGTGAAAACAAACCTGGATCTCAACCGAGCTCAGGGCTGGCAGAGCTGGCTGAAATGGTAAATTCTGCCTCTCCTTTGGCAGTTGTGGTTTTCAGGGAAAGCTGAGCTCCTCCTTAAAAATTCAGTCCCTTTAAATTACTTTTCGAGTTGAGTACCCAAGTCATGAGTCACCACATCTTGCATTAGCTAGTGATCAGCTCATGTCTGTATATCTGTTTAAATACCTTGGTGTTTTCTGTGGAGTATTTTCCACAGAGTACTAAGATATGTTTAAACATCTTCTGTTTCAAATGAAGAACATTTCAGTGAAGAAAAGAGATAGAAGACAGACTCTCTCAGAGCGAGATGGAACAAAAAGTTAGACTATCTTTCTTTAAAATCCTTTTTCTTTCATGGTGACATTGCTTTACGCTCTCTGTAAAATGGAATGTGGAATCACTCATGCAAGTAGGCAAAACATTCAGAAATTAATCACAGTTTTTTCAGGGATTTACAAACAGCAGCCTTTAGGATTAAACATCTGCTATAAATAACAACTGACCGCTTAGCTTAAAACCTTTCACATAATACAGAGGCCAAGGGCTGCCTCACAACTGAGCTTTACAGGACTCTTATGTAATTTTGTGCAATTTTCAATAGGTTTTAGCCACACAACTTCTGCTGCTTTTCAGTGGGAAAAGAAGCATGAAATTCCTTAAGCCATTTTTGAAATGTCCTTTCTATGTTCCTAATCCGTCCAGCTCACCTCAGATGAAGCATCCTGATGATTTTAACCAACTGAAGGAAAACAAGGGGGACGGTAGTTGTTGATTTACAGGGATATCACCATTCAGGACCATGGGAATATGGGTGTTAGGAAGAACTTTGCTTTACTATGGAACATACCAGGAAAGTAGGCAAAGACTTCATACGAATGACAGGATGCGGTAGCAGAACAACTAGGGCAGCAAGAATTGCTGCAGTCTGGATGAACTGCATTACAGAAGTAAGTCAATGAAAGTGAAGAATGACAGTAATTTACCGAAGAGTCTATATCCTTAATGAGCATAAGATCCCTGTAATTTTACTGACAATGCATTTGATGTACTGTTCTCCAGTTCATTGCAGAAATAGCAGGAAGTCTCTTTGAAAGCAAAATAAGAAAACTACAGAAAAGTAATGATGTCTTCTGTGTCCAGGCCTCTGAGTTCTTTTCTTCCTAAAGTTTCATTCTGACCCCTGCATCCAGAAATGCGGTGTTCGTACTTGGAGTCCCTTAAACTCTGTGTCTCATTTTTTGCCCACCAACAGTGCCTTGAAGCTGTTGCAGAAAAAGTGTTGAATCCAGAGTAGCATGACCTAGAAAGTGACACTTCAAGTCTGTTCTGCATTGATGAGATGACAAATGGAGCATGCATCCAGGTTTGAATCCTTCAGGCATTAATAAAGAGGGAGGGTAAATAAAGGGGTCTACAGGAGGTACTTGATATGCATGAGCAGAAGCCTAGAATGCATGATATATGAGGACAGACTGAAGAAATTAGTGGGGTTTAACTAGAATGGAAAAGAAAGAGCAGGAAATATAATGGTCTTGAAACACCTATAAAATTGCTGCAAGAAAGAATAATCTGCTTCCTGTGTCCTTGGTACCTAATTCAAGGAGTAATAGGTCTTGACTACAAAAAGGGAGCATAGATTTGACATTTTAAATAGCAGAGCTTGGAAAGTTTGCTTTTGCCGTACACGACTTTAAGATAAGAGGCTCCCTGAAATACAGCTGACACTGCCCTGGGGCAGGAGGCTGGAGCCAGGGATCTCTTTGGATTCCTTCCAGCCGTCCAAGCAGTTGATTGTAAAGGGAGAAATAATGGCTATCTGTCTCTACCGGCTGTTTTATGGGCACAGGAAGAGCAATCCCACTGAGGAAAGAAATTTATACCAAGTTGATCTTTCTGAGAGCATTTGTTGGGTCCTGGGAAACATACTGGATGACTGCAATCCCTGTATGGACCTAGGATAATTCTGATACCAGCAAAGACTATAACCACCTTCACCCTACCTGGCATGTACTACAGGAAGGTAGAGTAATAGAGAGGAAAGCCTCTTTCTGGGGATGATGCAGGATCTTTCTCAGCAGTAAGATCTGTAAGGGCCTGTAGGTGCCAAAACCCAGCCCTATCCAGAATGACTGCGGAGTGCAGCCATCTGGCCTTGGGGAAGCTGGAGCCATAAATGACTTCTGCAAAGTGCATGTTAAAGGAATTAGTGGCTTTGATGAAGAAGCAGTAGATAAAAGCTCTGTAAGAAGTGGCCATCACAGGTGTTTCCAGGGTCCGGAACAAACCAGTGTGGGAGGATTCCAAATCTCACGCCAGCGTGTGTGCTTTACTCACGGTGTGCCCACAAACATTTACCTTTTCCAGCCTAAGCAGAAGCCAGTCGTTTCCTAACCAAGCAAAAATGTTGTTCAGATAGTTTGCAGCTATAGAGGCCTAAAAGAGGCATGAATCAACATGAAGGAATGCCTTAGCTTAGCCCCTTGCAGCAGTCCCTGGATGTTTCCTTTACACAGCGGGCAACACATTGCCTACCCTCAAGCTGCACAAATCTGAGGAGATATCAAATAAACACATTCACATCTATCTGCAGCAAGCACAGCCTTAGAGCAGTAAATCTGCCAACTCAGATTAGTGATTAGCAATAAAAATTCAATGATTAAATAGCAGCAAAAGGCTGCAGCTGAGAAGTTTTAGATCATGGAGCAAGAACTAGCATTTACTGTCTGCCCATTCAGTTCAGAGGTTCAACTGTGAACCATCCTAGCGTGGCTGGGTCTCCTTACAGCAAGACAAGGAAAGGCTCTCATTGCTTACTTGTAAACAGGTTTCACAGACTTCTCACTTGTTCATGGGATAAGGAGAGGAGGTTAAAAGCTGCCTGGGTAAACCTATGACGTCCTGTCTGAACACCAGAACACTGAAAATAAGATGGGAAAATGAAGGAGTTGGTTACGGTACTAGTGACAGTCCAAGAGCAAGCCAAAGCTATCAAGTTGGGGGGAGGCTGCAGTCCTTGAAGCAGGGAGACCCAGGTGTGGATATGTGCTCCTCTGAGAGCACAGCCTCTGCAACAAGAGCCTGCTCCCAGCTACCCTTGCTGTTGCTGATGTGGGGCTGCTCTGGCTTGCCTCTAGACAGAAGGATTTGGGTGCTGTCTTGGTGCTTACTGGGCTATACCCCTGCTCCTTTACAGGACAACGTGAGACTGGGTGTAGTTTCTCCCTTCCAAATGCATTTAGATTTCAGTTTTAAACACAGGATGGAGAAATTGAAGGGGGGAAAAATGATCCGTAAATACATTTACTATAGAGTATGGCCTATAAGGCATAAAAAAGTTTATGCACAGAAATATTAATGGAAAAACACTAGGGGTTTTATTAAGAATTTTTATTAAAAGAATTTAAAAAAATGTACATATTTTTAGTAGTTACAACTTGACAGGTCCAAAATCAGTGTCAGTGGGAAATTTGCATGCTTGCATTACCAGTAAAATCTCACATGAATTGGTCCTTATTTTCATGTCATTTAACATTTTTCATCAGTGACATGGAAGAGAAAATAATTCCCAGTCTTAATGATTGCTGGAAGCTTGAGCTGATGCAAAGACTGGAGGCAGCGGGTAAAAAATAAGGAAGATACGTTATGGATAGAGACCAGTCTTGGTCGTCTGGTCACATCGAACAATGTGTCAAAACAGAAAACTAGTTCATATGGAGATGGCAGGGCAAGCAGGCCATGAAGAGCAAGCCTTTGCAAGCTTCCATTGCCAAAATATCTACTATAAACCTTGATGTGTGAGCAGGAGAAAGGTGAGAATGACGGGGGAAGGCATATTGCCTCCCTCATTCCACTGGTGTAGCCACTTCTAAAAGAACATTTAGTTCGTTTATCTGCTAATGATTAGAGAGAAGACTGATCATACAAGATCATACAAGAATGATTAAAGCACTGGAAAATACACCTCATAGGGTAAGACAAGAGGAGTTCAATCTATTTAGTTTAACAAAGGAGCCACAGCATGACAAAACTTTGATCTCGGGCTCCTTGATCTAGTAGACAAAGATATAACAAGATCTGGGATGGGATGGCAGCAAACTGAGATTATAAATAAGATGTAATTTTTTATAAACTCGTTTCAATTTTAAGGTGGTAATAGAACTATTTATAGAAAAGAGGCTCTAACTCAAGCAAGAAATTGATCATTGAAAACCTCCTAATTCATGGTGTGTATGAAGTCAGATTCAATAACCAAAATAATCCCTCAAACCAGATAATCTATGGGTTACTAAGAAAATTTCCCATGACTGCTACATTATTATTTCATTATATGTTACAGGCATGTCAAGAGACTCAATAAAATCCAGAATTCTTGGTGGTCAGTACTACACAGCTCTGTCCCAGAGAGAAAGTCCCTGCCCCAAAGGAGTTCTAAAAGAAATTGGTTTATGCCCTTTTTTGCAGATTAAGTAATTTGTCACAAATCAGATAGGAAGCTTGTGGCAGAAAATTGATTCGGATCTACATAGTCCTTAGCCTCAACTAAAGTATCATCCACACCTGACACATCCACATCCACTGTGACATCTGCGGGTGCTATGTGCTCCCACAGTGAGTGTCGCTCTTCAGCTCTTTGCAGTGCCCACTTGCTATAGCGACTCATCCCCTTATGCTGCAAAATGGAGGATGCAGATGGAAAGGGGTGAGGAATACTGGCACGTGTGCATGGTTCACAGGGAAAGCATCTCAACTGTTACTGATGGGTCAATATTGATGGGATTTCTGGATCAGTGTTACTTCTTTTTATTAGAGCCTGCTGAGGACAGTCAAGATTCACATAATGTGGATTAGCTGTTAACCTGTCAGTACCAGATACAGAGACACGGAGTGGGGGGGTAGGAAAAGCAGGTCCATGCTCCTAATGTGCACAAAGCTGAGAACGCTTTCAGGATTCATTCTGCTCTGGAAACGCTGGAAATGCAGCCCAGCAGCTACCTCTCAGCTCATTATAACCACAGCCACACTTTGCTCCTGAGAAGCCATTGCATCAGACTGTCTAGGCTTTGGATGTACATTGTAGGGTGCCCTGTGGTCCTGGTCCCATTACCTCCCCCTGCTCTCCCTGTGTGTGCTGTTCCCTGTGCATTGACAACAATGCAAGGAAATGGAGGCAGAGGGGCTTGGTACACAGAGAGGTCACACCAGCTTGCCCCCAGCACATCCAGTACATTCCCAAGGAACGGTCTTTAACCCATCCTGAGATTATAACTGCTCCAGGTCTGTCCTCTGTGTGTGAATGACCTGGTACATAAAAGCCCTGAACAAGGCAGGCAGGCAGAGATGCAGTGACAGGAAGGATTTTTCATGGAAAAAATGCATTCAAGAGCTGAAGTGAACTGGTTTTTTGTTGACAGCTATTCCTAAAAACACTGAATCTCTTCAGGTTTTAATTAGTTCCCTGCCTCCCTTGTTCTCTGCATTTACAGAAGAGGAAATGATTTTTCTCTGCCTTTGTTTTAATTTTGTTTTGTCATGCTGCTTTTTCAGACTGCATTTCCAGTGAAGCTGAACAGTTTGAGCAGGGTTTTCGTGGATGGGGGAGGAAGAAAACCCCAGGATTTCCACTTAAAAAAATGGAGGTCCATTGTCAGAGAGCTCTGGAGTTGGAATGTATATACATCCTTCAGTGACATTAAGTCTGTAGGAAAGAACCACCCAGACTTGATGGCTATTCCTTTGGAGGGGACATCCATATGTAAGGGACATCCATATGAAGGGGACACATATGCTTCATGGCTGTGTGCCATGAAGTGTGGGGAAAGGAACCCTTTTCACGTGCAGTGCCACCAAGCATGCACGTGAACACACACACACATGCACCCAGGCACACTATGCATTCTAAAGAGTTGGCTGGTGCTTTTAAGTATTTATGTAATGCCATCATTGCTAGTTAATGCATTGGGAATGCTGAACAGCAATTAAATAGCAATTAGTAAGCTGAACACTTTATTGTGGTCATAATTCCTTTCCATTTTGCTTAGCAAAGGCAAGAATGTCTCGGCTGCAAGCCAAGTGATTGCTCAGAAGGGTGATTATGCATTTCCACAGCATCCAGAGGGTTAAGTTTCCCAATGAAATCCAAAAGCCAGCAAGAAAGAAGAAAGTCTGTGACATGCCTTGCACCAGTTACTACTATCCTAATGACATGTTACATATGGACAAACAATTTGGAAGCAGTTCCCTGGTAGAGGAGCTGCAGCCTTGTAGATAAGGACTTTTTCTCCCCTTCTATGATACTGCTTTTTTATTGTTTCATACTTTGAACACTGTCTTATGAACTCAAAAAATTACAGCACTTATTTTCTTATCTTGTTTGGATAAGCAGCAGATGAAAGACTCTGGAGATCCAAAAACCCCCTTGTCTATTTGGTCCTGTGACCTCTCCAGCATGCCCTGTGACTGCAAGAAGGCATATCACAAGCTGTTCAGCTGCAACTAAGCTGACTAAATGAAAATAAAAGAGGTAAAGGTAGCCGGGTGTGGTGCCAACCTTTGCTCATGTGCTTTGTTTGCTGTTGGCAGAGTCCAGGCTCAATTTATTTATCTTATTCACTGAAAACCATATCTCTATATTTAGTTGTTGTCAAAAGGAAATGGGCATGCCTTGTGGCTCCTGATTGGGTTGGGAAAAGGTAGTGGTCACCTTATATTAAATCTAGGTGCTTTGCTGCAGGACTGTGGGGCCATCCAGGCCAAATGTGGAGCTCATTGTTGCTGGAGTTTTTAAAGAGTCCTTAAAAACTTTCAGAGAAGCATAGCTATATATAGAAGACTTCTCCAATCATATTTCAACATGAATCAGAATTATCCTTGAACTACAAGTACCTTTTCAAATAGATGCAGTACAATAACATATGCATCTGTGAGGTATAACTTCTGTAAACTTTCTTAAACCTTTCCCATCTAGGGATGCAAGACTGGATGCTAATCTGGAACCTAACCTACTCCTAACTCTCATTTGAAAAACTTGATAGTTCAACTAGGTAAGTGAACTCAGAGTATCCAGCAATGCTCCTGTACAGACAGTGGTGTTTTAAGGCTACATGTGAAACTCATCATTCTGTGATTCTGTGAAGCCTGAAAACCTAATTGATAGGCTTTGTGGAATTATAGAATGGTTTGGGTTGAAAACGACCTTAAAGACCATCTAGTTCCAACCTCCTGCCATGGGCAGGGACGCCTTCCACTAGACCAGGTTGCTCAAAGACCCATCCAACCTGGCCTTGAACACCTAAAACATTTCTCCAAAGCTGTGAGTTACAGCTGGCTGTGTCGAAAGCCCTTTGCTTCTTCTAAGTCATAATAGACTGCAGCGTTTGAATACTTTGGCACGGGTGACATTATAAAATGATTTGTTTCCAGTGTAGCCAGATCTGCTGGGATGTCTTATGCTCAGAAAGCAGACTTCTGGATACTGTTTTCCTGTAGAATTATTTTGCCTCTGCTATTCAGAAGTATAAAAGTCTGGCTTTCTTCAGTTATGCCGGAATTAAAAGATCAGGCAACATACTTCCAGCCTGGATAATTTTTAAGAGGTCGCCACCCAGTGGTAAGAAAGAATTACTGTCATTTTTCAGCTCCTGCCGGCAGCAGCAGTGCGTGTATAGCAAAGCTTAGAAACTACGGTGCAGAACAAAATTCCACCATAATAACGCATGCAAAGCAAACATTAAGGATCATGCAATCAAATGATTTTTTATTTTAGGGCGGATTAATCAAGGAGGTAAGCCATTTGAAATGTAGATGGCATAGCTTTCCATACCATACCCTGCTGTACCAGAAATGGCCCTGAGTAGGTAACTTATTATTTGAACTACTGACATTGGTTATTATGAAGGCAGGAACCTCCTGGACTCCACAACTCTTACTTATCACCATTCAGAAAACTCAATAGAAATGATTGCATTAACACGTCAACTTTTTTATCTGGCTGGGTTTCAAGTAGCTAAGTCTATGAAAAATTAGCATGCTATTATTTAGTCACAGTTCTTCTGGACTGATAAATGTTACTTGTAAGCTGCATGGTTGCCATAGAGGTAGGATTATTCAGAGGGAGTCCTGGACAATGAGTTGGACATAAGCCAGCAGTGTGCCTCTGCAGAAAGAATCCAGCAGTATCCTGGGCTGGAGCATCTCACATACAAGGGAAGGCTGAGAGAGCTTTAGCTTGGAGAAGACAAGGCTCGGGGCAGGCTCTTATCAATGTGTACAGATATCGAATGGAGGATATACAGAAGATGGAGCTCTTTTCATTGGTGTCCAGAGACAGGACAATAAACTGAAACACAGGAGGCTCTGTCTGAACATCAGGAAACACTTTTCATAGTCTCATAGAATAGATTGGGATGGAAAGGACCTTTAAAGATCATCTAGCCCAAACCCCTGCTGTAGGCAGGCACAACTTTCACTAGCTCAGGTTGCTAAAAGCCCCATGGCTGTTAACACTTCCATAGAATCACAGAATGGTTTGGGTTGGAAGGGACATTTAAAGGTATCTAGTCCAGCCATCGCTGTGATGGTGATGGAGCACTGGCACAGGCTGCCTAGGAATGCTGTGGAGCCTCCCACTCTTGAGACATTCAAGATCTGTCTGGGCATGGTCCTAGATAAGTGGCTGTAAGTGACCCTGTGTGAGTAGGGGAGCTGGGCAGAGGACCTTCAGGGTGCCTTCCAACCTCAGCCATTCTGTGATTCTATGGCAAGACAGTGATCTGGTTTGTTTTCATTTGCTACACCTAGCTTACCAGAGCTATTGCTTAAAAGTGAAGCTCTTGATTCAAAAAAAAGAAGCTGTCAACTTGAAAGTACTACAAGAGGAGAGAACGGGAACTTCACAAGCTACATCTACATAGTGGTTGATGTATTCAGTCCACTGAATATGACTTTTCAATTACTTTATTCATTCTTATTTGATTGCCATTTTAAAAATATTTTCTGTATTCTATGACTGAAGTCAGAAAAACACACAAATCCAGCAGCATGGGTTCTTCTGTAAAGCTAACATACCTCACAAGTCACTTTTAGATTATGTTAACGCTTGGGATCAAAACTAGCAATTTCTTTAAAGCAAAGTCATCTTAAAATAGTATTTTTAGGCCAACTTGATTCTGTGTTCCACAGTACTGCTTGAGGGCTCTGCGATCATAAGGCCTTATCTCTTTCCACAGTATTTATTGATCGTAAAAGCCAATTATGCAGAAGGAAAATACAATCTTCAGGACCCTATGGTCCACATGGCATGTTCAAGTGCAGCCACAGAATTCACCTATAAGTGGTGGCCAGCTCCCGGCCCACAATGTTTCACTCCCATGTTTCTGGATTTCGTGAGAATTAATTTCATCCAGAACTTCGCAGATTTTGATCTGCCACCTAACAAAAGCGAGGGTGTTTGGAATCCTGCCCTCTGTGAAATGCAGTGCTTGCATAATCATTAATCCTCTCCTGTTTACCCCAGAGTTTTGAAATGTCACTTACACAGTGGGAGACAAGTCTCTAGTTTCATGTGATTTATTCAATGAAAAATAAAATTGCCAGACAGCAACTTCTTTCTGGGCACTTAAACAAAGACAGTCTTTTGTGTCTCCAGTGATCCATGAACCTTATCACCATGAAATGTTCGTGTTGGTAATTCACTGTGATGTGACTGACCACATACATCACCTAATGCAATTAGCTCCAAGGATGGAAAAACATGCACATACACAAGATGACTTTTCCTTCGTTCTCTGGAATAAAGAGCCTCCTGCAACCCCATTGTACCCTGTTTTGAGGCAGTGATCCAACACAGACAACCTTGGCCAGGGAATCCTGGCTTGTGTTTCAGCAAAGGCCATTCTCCAAACTGCTGATACCAAGAGGCTTCCTGTTGAGCAGCAAGGGCTGACTGCCTCTCAGGAGCATACCCAAAGGGAATTTTACATAAAGATTGCTGCTTTGTGAAATAACTTTATCTTTCAAGGCAGATTGCACACTTAAGTCCAACTTCTGGCAGTTGCATTGGAACTCAAACCTGAAAGCGAGCTCCAGCTCCAGTCACGCACTGGGTATCAGAGCAAACTGCTCAGGATGCAGCCACTACCAGTGTCACAATCACACTGTTACAGCATAAAAAATTTGTGTCCTGAAGATACTGTGACAAAACTAAAATACCCAATGCTTTATCCTGCATGTAGTTATACAAATGTTACTCATAGTTGGAATGCGTTCATTAAACTGTGTATCTAGGTGTGTGTTCGCTTAAGACCTGGGAGGAATGCCAGACTTGTATTTTCCAGCTTCCTGCTGCTTACAGGAGCAGGGTGCTGTTGAAATTCGTTGTGTAGTGGGCAGGATGAAGGCCTAAAGACTGCAGGAGATGTAAGGCTCCTTCAGTCATGCATGCATACAAACCAGTGAGGATTATATTGTATTATGACAGTGGTCTTGGTGCACATGAATGCTAGCTAGAAATGAATTCTAAATTCAAGGGACTAGGTCATCCTTGTTTTAGCAGAATGATGATTAACATGTTAATTGTATTTGGTTTTAAGATGATAAAAAACTACAGGGAAACTAGGCAGCAGTAGGAAATAAAGATGCAAATCATTTCCATATCTGCATATTATCTGTCCTCTACTCATGTAGCTGTTGCTGAACTAAACTGCCTGATTTGTGCACCTTGTAATAATTATGCCTCCAAATTTATCACACAATTGCAATTTCTTGATTAGTGTAAAGCTTTACTTGCTGAAGGTACCATTCAAAGTTAATGCCCCAGTCTACTATGTGGACAGCTTATACATCAAAAGCTGCTGATGCTGACTGCCTAAGATGTGGTGTTGTCTAATCATATTTACTAGGCTATCTTCTCAATCATATCAAGGTCCCACATGCAATTTCTTTTTTGCAATGGAAGCTTGTGTGCAGGCTGCTGCCTTGACTGGTACATTGAGGAATGAACCATGGACCTTGGGGTAAACAAACCTCTAGGATCTATGTGCTGCTGCAGTTTAAGCTGAAGAGTAGCTGTGGGCTGTAAAATGCCCCTGTGAACCAGCACAGACAGGATTCATATCACGTACCATGAGGCATTTGCACTTCAGTTTATCTGAGTCTAGCTACCTCAAGCACATGATATTTGGCCAAGGGGTTGAACAATGAACTGGTGTGTTTAAAATTCTACTGGTTTAATGAATAAATAGCTATGAAGAACACTATCAAAATGGTCTCTTCATCTCTTTGCCTTTATTCTCACTCCTACAGCTATTGCAATAGGAGCAGTGTCAATTTGTGACTTCTAACCTCTGTGATGTGACAAGGTTATTAATCCTTTTGTCAGCTTAAGCCATGTTGAGAGCCTGAAGCAGAAAATGAGGATCAGCTTTCTTTACCAGCATCCTCCTTTGTTTGGGTATGTGTATGCTGAGCTATAATAATGACAACCGTATTTATGTCAAACCAAACCCTTTTTCTTTTTACATATTCATGCACATTCATGGAAATCTAACATGTTTAGCAGAGATTTAATTTCTTTGTGTAGAAGAGTATGATGAAAATAGTCACAATTTTGGCAACTGTCTCAGAATATAAAGGTCTGTTCATGGCTCTAAGTCAATGTTTGGCTGTTTCCATCTAATCTGTACAACTCCCTTGATTATAATGTGTTTATACAATTTCATCAATGTTAAAGTAATGAAATAGTGTAGTAGGCCAACTATCTTCTCTTCACAAACCCAATGCTGCAATGAACAATCTGTCAAAGACATAAAAACTCTTACAGAAGGTAATCACCTGACCTTGCCAGTCACAGTCAATGACAATGGTTACATCAGAAAAATCTCACTAATTAATTCCTGTCACTGTGACTGGTGTCAGTGTCAGAATTTGGGGGTTTTGACCACAGGTCAGTTTATACAGCAGCAGTGGTGGAATGATTCACGCGATTGAAGTGATGCAATGGATGGCTACAGGCTCTTCAGAAGGGATAGGCAAGGAAAAAGAGGTGGTTGGGTTGTGCTGTATGTCACAGGATGCATTGACTGCCTTGAACTCAGTGTTGTGAGTGAGAAGGCTGAATGTTTGTGAGTAAAGATCAGGGGGAAGGCCAACCAAGCTGATATCCTTATAGGAGTCTGTTATATACCACCCAGCCAGGGTGAAACTACAGTTGATGTGTTCTTTGCTTGCCCTTGTTCTCGTGGGGGACTTCAACCTACCCAATGTCTGCTGGAAGCACAACACAGCAGAGAAGAAACAACCCAGGAGGTTCTTGCAGGATGTGGAAGATCACTTCCTAACCCAGCTGGTGCGTAAGCCAACTAGGAGAGATGCCTGGCTAAATGTGCTGCTCACAACAGAGAAGGACACAAGGGTGATGTGATGGTTGGAGGCCCTCATGGGCAAAGCAATCACAAAATGATTGAATTTTCAGTCCTTGGAGAAGTCAGGAAGAAGGTCAGCAAAACCTCCACCTTGGACTTCTGGAGGGCTGACTTTGGCCTGTTTAGGACGCAGAATTCCTTGGGAAACACTACTGAAGGACAAAGGGAAGCAGGAAGGCTGGACACCTCAAGAATGGAATCCTGAAGGCAGAGGTGCAGGCAATCCCTATGTGCCAAAAATCAAGCCAGTGGGGAAGAAGAGCAGCCTAACTGAACAGGGAGATATTGCTGGAACTCAGGGTAAAAAAGAGAATTTATCACCTGTGGAAAAAGGTACTGTCACCCTAGGAAAAGTACAAAGATGTTGTTATGTAGAAAGTTAGAAAGGCGAAGGCACAGGATGGGATTAAATCTGGCCATTGCCATAACAGATAATAAAAATTACTTTTACAAGTACATTAGCAATAAAAGGAGGGCCAAGGAGAACTTCCATCCTCTGCTGGGTACTAGGCGAAACCTAGTGACTGAAGATGAGGAAAAGGCTAAGTTACTTAATGCTGCCTAGAGTTTGGACCCTAGTGGGACTTGGATGTCAGGATTGCTTTAGTTCCACTTCTATGTGTTAGCAGGGTAAGCCAAGGCCCCAGAGGCTGAAAACATGGATAAGAAGACATTTGTTCAAAACCAGTTCTGTTCATTGTTTTCAGACCTGTTGTGTTTCATGCTGTAAGAACAAAGTGCACTCAACTGAATTCATTCCACAAGCTCGCAATGCACTGGCTTTTCCCCGAAGGTCCCCCTCACTCATGCTCCTGTCTCTCCAGGGTGCAGCTGCTAAACTACATTTGGCTATCCTAAACTGATTTCAGATCCTATTTTTTCCAGGAAATTCACTCACAGCCACTGCTCAGCCACAGTGCCCAACTTGACACCAGATTTATCACTAGGCTTACTTTATTATGACAGGATGACAAACAACAATGGTTTACTGTCAATCAGGTAGTGGTCAGTTGTCCAGCTACCCGAATCCCATAACCCTCAAGCTGTAAGTCTCTTTTGTATACATTTATTTAGTTCCTTATATCTTGTAGCATATCATTGGGTATTGTCTTTTATCATGCACTTTCTAAATGGTTACATAATCCCTAAGGAGGCACACAAGCCCCAGGTCTCAGCAATGATGGGTACTCAGATCAGGCTATGTTTCTTTGAATGCTGTAGCTGGACCTGTAACAATGTGCAGACACAATAACACAGGTATCTTCTGTAGATCATTCTTAGTCCCTTCATATACTACAGACATTCTGCTCATTTGTCTGGTATTTGAGCCCTTAGCAGTCACACTCTCCTCTTTACTTCAGTTGCAAAACTGAAATAATTAGACTTGCTGTTTTCCAGCCCTTTTTTGCATTGCATTAACCTGTGCCTCACTGCAGAGTCCACATCTCTACCATTTGCAATACAAATGCAGCTGATGTGTGGCCTGAAGCCCCAGGAGTGCCTCCAAGGGTTGCCTGATAACCAAAGAAGGACTACACCAAGGTCACCCCCAAGCAAGAGCTGCACACCCCAGTCTCGCATCTGTCAGGCAGCCTCCTGCTATTGGGTTCATCCATTATCTTTCTCTCTCCATCCATCATTTTTGATGAGACTTTTGGAGTCTCATGCATCAGCATCCAGGTAAGATGAGAGGTCTGATATACAGCAGGAATTTGTTTGGAAAGGGATTCTCTGCCTTTGTGTACAGACTTGTTTGCATCCACTCCTGTTCTTTCTTTCCTCTGTACTGAAAACCTTTCTCTAACCAGCCGATAATGTTTAGTACAGACTTACACATAAGAGCAAAGTATGATAAGGTATCTGCAGCAACAGATGATTAAAGTGAATTTAAAAATGAAAAATTTTGAAGGTCAAATGTATAGCAGGAGGTGATTTAATTACTTACAGGATAGGGAGATAGAAAGCCCAAATAGACAAACCAGTGCAGCTGGAATAATGACACCCAGCAGCCTCCCAGGGAAGTACAGAGGAGAGATAAGTCCATCATGAAAGAGTCTTAAGATAACTCACATTACATTTCATTTGCTGGGGGCTAAGCCTGAGCACAGGACAGTTGCCATGGCGTAGCTGATGTGCAGTAACTTCTTAAGCTCTCATACCTCAATCACATGTGTGGGCCCTAAGGCTGCAGAAACACACACTAGATCAGATTGGCAGAGTTCCATAAAGAATGCAGAACTTTAAAAACTAGGAAAGGAAACCTGAATTTGACTCAGAAACAGAGAAAAACACTTTTTTCTGTCTTTTGTAGGTGCAGTTCAAATTTCTACAACACCTTAACCTTATTAATGTGAGATATAATAGGGGAACCACTACAAGAAGGCTGGAAGTCAGTGAGGTGAAATAGTGTTGTAGTTAAAATAATGTAAAACTAAATATAAATTTCAGTTGTGTGCTGAACTGGATGAGAAGCAGAATGTGGTCATGGATATTTAAGCAAGAATCAAGAACAATTCCATGCTTTGGGCAAAAAGAACAACATCCAGGCTTAGTGCCAGAGTCATGGAAACAAATCATCTTTATCAATGTCTTTCCCACAGGAGTCGCTCATACACTTCAAATGTTCTTTGGGTACAGAGAGCAAGAAACGGTGCAGTTCAAGACACCCATGTGTGACTTTCAGGGCCAGTCCCAATGACTGGAGTTAAACAAAGTGGACAGGTTTCAAGAGCAGATAGATGTTCAAACACTCCCTGAGTCAATGACCAAGGTACAATCCTATAATATCAGCCATAAATATAATTCCTTGTTCCAAATCAGTCGAGGAAGGGATCTGAACATCATCTTCCTGTACTCTGAGTGAAATCTGGATATGTAGGTAGATCCAGTATAAGCAGCAGAGACAAGAGCTCCCTGGGCAGCAGAAACCCATGGCCTTGTTTTGCACTTTGTCAAAGCCAGAGCCTGAAAACTCAGTCAGGGCTGCTGCTTAGGACAGGAAATGAGTCATTTCAAAATAAGTACTTGTCGTCCTCACCTGTTCCTCTGGCAGCAGCAAGTCTCTCCTGAACTGTCCTCTCCACTCATCATCACAGCTTTGTCCTTCCCCCCCCTCTGTTCCTCCTTTCCTGTGGTAGGCAGAACCCATATCTCTTCTCCAAGCAGCAAAGTTCATTTTTGCTGATGCTGCTAAGATGCCTTAGGCTGAACCTGGTGTAAGCACAATATTTTCGCATAATAAATCTCATTTTATTCCAAACTGTATGTACTTTTATCAAAACTCAGAAAGAGGTTTTTTTTTTCCTCAAAATGAGTTTTGTTTAATTCACAGAATATTTATGAACTGTAAATTAAAAAATAAATATTTTTTGTCTTTGTTTCAAATACAAAATTAAAAATTTCGGATATCTTAGAAAGGAGTGAAATAAAGGCACAACCCATTATAAATCAGAATGAAAGAGATATACGTAACTTCAGAGATGAGTAAAGAAAAAGATCTGTGAAAGATCACTGACTATATTAAATGCAATAGCTGTGGTAGAAGCCACATGGTGTGAAACCACTGATTTCAGCAAGTCAAAATCCCTTCTTTTTTAGTGGGGACTCCAGAACTGTCACCCAGCTGGAGACGAGGGTGGTATTCAATATGCTGCAGAGTACTAGAAGGCAAAGAAAAGGCAGAAGTTAGCTGTTAAGGCAAAGTAGCTGCCTGCTGGGTAGAAAGCAAATGGCATAACCGGTGAAGATGTGGTGTCCCTGTTGCCTGGAAACATTTAAAGTGAGTTTTGTTAGCGACCTTCCGGTTGGCTGGAGTAGACTTGGCAGCCCGGTACAACCCAGAGATGTTGGTAGATAGCTAGCTGTGTGCTGGTGGCTCTTTTTCTGCAGGGTCATTCTGCCCTTTGTATTAAGACTAATTCAGCTGGTGAAAGGAGCTGCACGAAGCTGGCTGCTGCAGGGCAACTGTGGAGTTTGGCACCCAGCCTGCTGCAGAGTTCTCTAGAGGGAAAGGGAACTGAAGGCTACCTGCATGGCTTCAGAGGAAGACTAGCATTCTGCAGCCCTCTGGTGCTAAACACCAAATGCCAGAATAATCAATCTGATTAGTGCTGAGCTGCTCCTCTACACAGTGTGTCTTTGTTAATTCTGGGAACTCAATTAGAAATTATTTCACCTGGGCTTGTTCTGTTTACTTATTTGTTTAGGTTCTGAGCTGAAGTGCACACTTCACACTGAAGTGCTTATGAGATGAGCTGATTGGGCACTTCTGGATACTGCAACACTTTCTAAGGGAATAAATATTCTTATATCTTTTTACTGTTGCAATATCTAGGATCCTCAGACAGCCTTCTCTGAACCTACCATAAACAGCACACTCCAACCTCAGAATAAACATTTCATTTCCCAGTATTTCCTAAGAATGTGTTCGGCTTTGGCCTGTTTTAGCTCATATTCAGGTAAATTATTTATGAGAATTTATCTGTGTATGAACATAGTGACTTGATATTGTCAAAAACAAATGAAAAAGCACAATAAAAGTGCTAAATAAAAGGGAATTTGATGGCAGGTCTGTAATAGGGAAAGTGAAAAAGAAAGATCTTGCCCCAAATTCTGTTTATTGATTTTCCACCTGTGGGATTTCTTCAGTTTCATAAATTACCATCTCCTTTGCCAAAGATTATTAATCTAACTTTTCCTAAGGAGAGATTAAAGTCACAGTGTTACTCATGTTGCCTTCTCTTGTGAAGTACTAATGCTTGTGGGTATGTGGGTTAGGTTGCCAAAGGTGGAGAAATCAGAGAATGAAAGCTGGGCTATTTCCTTTGTGTTTTGCTTCTCAAACAGGATGGTAGCAAATCTCACAACAGCAGTTTTTCCTTGCCAAAGAAGGTGAGGCATCTTTGTCTGCATCAGTAAGAACTGTAGTGGGTCTCTCTCAAACTCACAAAAACTCAAAGCAATCCTGCTGCTCCAATAACCACATTCCACTTGCCTTGCCATCCTTTAAGGTCATTCACAACTAGACAAACCCCACAATTTTATTTTTATCACAGTAACTAGAAAAAACAAATTGGCAACTAAGCCCCTTCTGTGTCCTGTAGGGTAAATGGATATAAGTAAGAAGTTAAAAAAGAGGCCTTTTACAACACTTCCAGGACAGTTAGTGAAAGGCGACTGAATTCCTTCTCTTGAAGAGTTTTATCCCAGATACTTAAACATCTGGCTTTTAATGCAGAATTCATTAGCACCTTAAGTCATAATTAATAATGGAAAGTGCATTGAGATTCTGAAAGAAAAACAATTGTTATTGCAAAGTATTAAACGTTGAGCAAAAGAAGCAGCTCCTCGGTGGCATGTAATAGTTACAGCTCTTACTCCACAAATCACTTAAAGCCACTTATAATCACTATTATTAGCTATAAAAGCCCACTTGGGTTTTATGAACGCTGCAGAACTGAGACAGAAAGATTGCTTTGAAAAGAATGGTGTCTTGGTCATCGTAAGCCTTTTGGCCTCCACACAGACCTGGTCAAAAGAAAAACTGAGATTATACCAGTCCAGTAACCTAGAAAAATGTCCAAAGACTTAAATGCAGTGTATCTAGGAAGATTTCATTTTAATTAGAACATAGCAGAATAACAGCAGCAACCTGCAGTGATATCATCAAATCAAGGCTGTTTCTATGGTAACACCGCCAACTCCCAGAAATTATCATGTCAGTTTGCCATAAATGGGGGGGGGGGGGGGGGGGAGGAAAGGATGTAAAAAAAAAGGAAAAGAAAGAAAAAGGATTACTGGAGAAAGAGAATGAAGAGGAGAATCCAGTCCTCTCCTTTCGAATCTTATTGCCAATATGTTGTCAAGTTTTATTCTGCAAAAAAAAATGTAGTGAGACAAAAACCTAAGTCAAATTTACACTGCTCCTGCCATGCATGTGAGGCCTTGAACACGTTTTCTGAAGACTTTATAAATGACTTTATGGAAAAACAAAAGCATGCAGTGCACTGTTCTATACTGATCTCCCTGCTTTAAGTGCTGTCTACAGCATGAGTGAGATCAAGATTGGTGTGGGAGAGAGAAATACTTCTGGTCAGAGACACTTGCTGTATTTCCTCATTTCTATTCTCCTGTTAGCTCTGCACTTTGAAAGTTCAGTCTGAAAGGGATAGAACTACAGAGAAAGAAAAGTATGCAATTAATATCACTAACAGAAGCTATTCTTTCCCTCCATGCACTTATCTGATTGCTTCCAGCCTGGTGCCTTCAGAAACCACATAAACACAAGGGAAACCACTCAGGTTCTTCCCAGGAATATCTCGAGATGTCCTATCCCTTTGAGACTCCAGTCCAGCAACATTTCTGCACTCTGACACTTGGCAAGTTTCTTTCTCTGGCTCTCCTCACCACTGCAACACACTCCCTTCTTTAGAGGCAGTGTCTTCCCAGTGAGCTGCCCAGGCCACTGTTAATAGCTTCCCAGCACTGTATTCCCAGCTGTGAAATTCTCTTGCTCATGGTTTGTGACTACTATTTTTCCACTTACAAGACGTGTTCTTCTCTCAATGATTCTCATTTATTTCCCCTCGCCAGCCATTCCTCCTGAAATTATCCATTACAATATTTTTGAGCCCCGCTGTATCATGGCTAGTACTAGTACCTGAATGTCGCACATTACCTGTATCATTTGCTTCCTATATAATTTGCTTCATATGTACTGAGACAAGGAGGCACAAAATTAAATACAAACCTTTGTAAGTAAGTAGAATCAGTTCTAAGTAACTTTAAGTTTGATGGCTTTGTAACAGTAGTAATGGAAAATAACTGAGGGACATGTTTCACAGAAGAAAAAAATATATAGTCAGAGTGCAGTCAGAGAACATAATGAGAATCCTTGTATAAGATAAACCATTGCAGTTGGCATAGTTTTAGGTCCTTATGACCTTAGTACAAAATAAGTGTAAGAAAACAGGATAGAGAAACAGGACATGTAGATGAAGAGTATCTGAAACTAGCAGATGTCCAGGATGGGCTGCAGCTAAACTAACTGATAAGTAGAAGGACAAGATGATTATGTCTGCAGCGTGACTGAACCAATTAAGCTGGTGGAAGCATTCTCTACTGCGCGTGCTTCAGAGGCTGCCAGAAGTGATGAAGATTGTTGGAAGAAGTAAACCACCCCCAGAGACCACCACCACATTTTTGTACACATGTGGGAAACTGTCTGGAAGAATGACGTAATACATATGCCACCTCATGAATGTGCATGTATGTATGTAATGAATATGTATGTATAGTGACTATATAGGACGGCTCGTTTAGCAATTGGGGGACACACGCTAGATGGAGCTATCCCCCGTGTCTCCCAGTGTCACAATAAAGAATGCTTGCTTGTCAACTTGAGCTTTGTTGGCAAGTTCCTGGAGATTTCTCCGAATCAGTCTGGCGAATCATATGTGACCCGCTCTGCTCGGCTGTAGGACCCGCTGAGGACAGGGCTCCCTAGGGCACTCCCAGACTTTTCCCAGAGGGACCCCTCGACTCATTTGGATCACTGCAGGAGCAGACAAGGACCTTCTTCATAAAAGGTATTCTTTTATATAGTCTGTAAGATGCAGGGGGTATCTTGCATAAAGACTAAATTGGGTTGGTAGGCATATGCAAGGTTCGGAAGCCTTCCGTAAACTGAGATAAGAAATCTCATAGGTAAAGGCTGCTAGCATCCATTTGGTATACATCCACAAGAAGCACCTTGTGGTTTGGGTCCTACAAGAGACGGGGTATCTTGTGGAAACAGTTTTGGATCTTATTTGTATTTGACTTATTTTGTGGCTCATTAGAGTAATGATTTTGGTCTTGTGATTTTGGTATTGGTGACAGGATGTTGTAACTGTGTTATTAATTGTTGTTTGATTGAATTTCTGTCTTTGTCTCAATGTTGTAACTGTGTGGAGTGTGTCTGTGGGATCCCTAGTGTATGTGTGAATGTGAGATTAATAATGGGAAATCAACAGAGTGGAGAAATCCTGAAAAAGAGTCCTTTAAGGTGCATTGTGGCACATTGGAAAGAACTGCGAGGGTCTCCTGGGGGCTCAGTAAATAAGAAAATGTTGAAAAAATATTGTAACCAATAGTGACCTTTGTATACTTTGGAGGATCAGGAAAAATGGCCTAAAAATGGAACTCTGAACTGTAATGCGTTGTTACAATTAATGTCTGTCCTGGGTTCAGCAGTAGCAGTCATTTTTCTCCTTCTTAGTAGCTGGTGCAGCGCTGTGGTTCTGACTTTCGGCCTCGGAATAGCACTGATAACACTGGTGGTTTTAGTTGCTGCTCAGTAATGTTTACTCTGACCAAGGACTTTCTTAGTCTCATGCTCTGCCAGGGAGGAGGGGAAGCCGGGAGGAAGCAGAGACAGAACACCTGACCCAAACTGACCAAAGAGGTATTCCATACCACAGCACGTCATGCCCACTATATAAACTGGGGGCAGTTACCCAGAAGGGTGAGATCACTGCTCAGGTCAGGCTGGGTATCGTTTGGCAGGTAGTGAGCGGTTGTATTCTCTTCCCTTGTTATTTCCCTTCTCATTATTATTATTATTATTGGTGGTAGCAGCAGTGGTTTGTGTTATACCTTAGTTACTGGACTGTTCTTACCTCAACCTGTGGGAGTTATATTCTTTCGATTCTCCTCCCCATCCTTCCGGGAGCAAGGGGAGGAAGCCGGGGGGAGTGAGCAAGCTGCTGCGTGGTTCTAGATTGCCAGCTTGGCTTAAACCACGACAACGTTTTTGAGGTGGCAAGGAAAATGGGATGAAGTAACGTATGCAGATATGTTTTTCATGTTGCGAAATCACCCAGAATGGCAAAAAGAATGTGGAATTAATATAGCACCTTTGGATCCTTTAATTTTAGCTTTAGAAAAAAAAAAAAAGGAAGCAGGCTGGGAATAGATTGGAAATATGTTGTTCTGGTTGTGATATTGGTGAAATGTGTTTGAAAATTAGGAAAAGAACTGAAGATAACATGGTTGAGGATAGAATGGAGGATCATGTTTCCTCAAAGGTACCAGACCAGAGACCACCTCCAATTCAGGAGGAATCCTCTGATTCAGATGAAGATCAAGAACAAAGTGTAAAGAAAATTCCCTCCACTCATGCTTCTGCCCGAGTCCATAGTAAAGCTAAGACTGCCCTACAAGCCCTTCCTAAGGAAGCAACGGGAATGGAAGGACATACCAGGATAAAAGTGAATTTCTCTTTAGGAGATTTAGATACTTGGAAGCAGATTGCAAAAAAATATTGAAATGATCCTATAGGGGTAGCCAAGAAATTTGAGATACTGGTAAAAAGTCAGGATCCTGATTGGAAGTATGTAGATGTAATATTGGATGCATTAACAGAGACAGAAAAGCAATTTGGTATAAAAAGTGCTTGTTCTCAAGTAAATGCTCAGATTACAGCAGGGGTGATGGCTGGGAGGGTTGAAGATCATATTCCCCTTACCGGTCCAGCCTGGGATTATAATGATGCTGGAGATTATGCATCTCTGAAGAGATATCAAAGTTGGAGTAAGTATGGGCTTGAAAATGCTATACCTAAAGCAGTAAATTGGTCGGTGTTGTTTGAAATAAGACAGGGACCAAAAGAGTCACCAACAGAGTTTCCGGACAAGCTCAGAGAAGAGATGCGAAAATGCACCACAATGGATCCTTCCTCAGAGGAAGGCTAATTACATCTTGCAAACTCCTTTGTGGGGCAGTCATTGGAGGACATCACGCAAAAGCTTCAAAAGTTACCCAGAATTGAAATAAGGGATATAGAAAAGTTATTGGAAGTGGCTTGGAAAGTATATAGGAATAGAGAACAAGCAAAAGAAAGGAAATTAGGAAAGGTCTTGACAACGGCTACAGGTGCAACATTGGAGCAAGTGAATGAGGAATGTTAGTGGAATGGTGAATAATGAGGAATATGAGAAAAATGAGGAATAGTGGAATGGTGATGAAGGGTAGAGGTCATGGTCGCAAAATGGTAATGAGAGGCAGAGGTGGAGGAGAAATGTCAGGCAGAGGTGAAAGAGTGAATTCTTCTCCTGTGGGATTGGATCAGCATGCATACTGTAAGGAATTTGGACGCTGGAAGTGAGACTGCCCTAAAAGATATACCCATAATGTGGTTCCGGTGACTGAATTAGAACTAGACTGACGGGGACCTTGGGAATCTACCCTAGCAGATCCACTGGTTAAATTAAAGCTAGGAACTAGAGGAAATAAAATGGAATTTTTAGTGGATACAGGAGCAACTTATTTGGTGCTAAATCAGAGGGAAAAGAATTGGTTACAGTTGTGGGAGCTACTGGCTGCTAAAAAAAAAAAGAAAGAAAGAAAAAAAAAGCATTCTCTCTGAAACACTTAGAGTACAAATTGGGAAAGCAAATTGGCATGCATAGATGTTTATGCATGCCAAATTCTCCAAAATCTTCATTAGAGTGAGAAGCAACATTTAAGGAAGACAAAATGGAATTAAGAGTTAAAAACAATCAGTTAATTGCAGTTTTGAGTTTATCTTGAATTCAACAGAAAAGCAAACAGGAGGACCTCCCTGGAATAGAAGAAATCCTTAATCAGGTATATCCAGGAGTTTGGGCATCTGAAATCCCAGGTAAGGAGAAGAATGCTTTGCCTATTGAAATTGAAATAAAAAAGGGAGCCTGCCCAGTCCAAATAAAACAATATCCTTTAAGGTTAGAAGATACAAAGGGAATTAAAGAAATAACTGACAGGTTTCTAAAATATGGTTTATTAGTGGAATGCGAATAAAAATATAATACCCCCATTTTACCAGTAAAGAAAGCAGATGGGAAAAGCTATAGGCTAGTTCAAGACCTACTCAAAGGCAATAAATAAAATAGTAGAGGACATCCACCATGTAATGGCTAATCTATGTACTTTATTGACCAAACTAAAATTAAATCAGACATGGTTTGCCATCTTGGATATAAAGGACGCTTTCTTTTGCTTATCATTGGCCAAAGAAAGCCAGAATTTATTTGCTTTTGAATGGGAAAATCCTGAACACAGGAAGGAAAACTCAATTAACTTGGACGGTATTACCTCAAGGATTTAAAAACAGTCCAACGATTTTTGGAAATCAGTTAGCACGTGAATTAGAATCATGGAAGCCACCCACTCAGATGGGGACTCTGTCGCAATATGTGGATGGCCTATTTATTGTCACAGAAACGAAGGAAGAATGTGTCCAGTGGACGGTGGGATTATTAAATTTTCTGGGACTGAATGGTTATCAGGTATCCAAACAAAAGGCTCAACTAATACAAACCCAAGTCTCTTACCTAGGATATGAAATAACAGGAGGACAGAGGGAACTTGGAAACGCTAGAAAAGAAGCCATTTGTCAAACTCCATGACCACTGACCATCAAGGAGCTCCAGATGTTCCTGGGAATTACTGGATGGTGCAGACTTCGGATCCATGATTATGGTGTTGTGGTAAGACCACTATATGAGCTGTTAAAAGGAAATCCTTCCTCTTTAGAATGATTCGGCAGAGGTGGCTTTTAGAAATTTAAAAATAGAGCTAATGAGAGCTCCAGCTCTGGGACTTCTGGATATGACTAAACTCTTTGGCTATATTCCTATGAAAACCAGGGAATCGCTCTGGGGATCCTTGCTCAGAAATTTGGACCCTATAAAAGGGCAGTGGCATATTTTTCGAAACAGCTGGTTGGAGCGAGCAGAGGAATGGCCTGGATGCCTAACAGCTGTGGCAGCAGTTGTCATGAATATCGACAAAGCTCACAAATTCACCTTGGGACAAAAGATTACTGTGCTAGTGTCCCATGTTGTATCAGCAGTCCTGGAACAGAAAGGAGCCCATTGGTTATCTCCTTTATGTTTTTTAAAATACCAGGCCACCCTTGTGGAACACGATGATAGAGAAATTGTGGTCACTAATGTTGTGAATCCAGCACCCTTTTTGCAGGAACAATCGACAGAACCACTAACACACAACTGCTTGGCCACTACAGAGACTGAATATTCAAGCCAAACAGATTTGAAAGAAAAACCTCTGGAACATGCTGATTCTTTGTTTACTGATGGTAGCAGTTTCATGAAACATGGCGAACGGAAGGCAGGATATGCCATTACCACCACTTCACAGGTAATAGAAGCTAAACCTTTACCCGCAAACACCTCCGCCCAAAAGGGAGAAATAATAGCATTAACGAGAGCCCTGGAATTGGCTAATGACAAAAGGATACCTATTCGGACTGATTCTAGATATGCATTTGGTGTGGTCCATGCACATGATGCCGTCTGGAAAGAATGAGGACTTTTGAACACACAAGGGAAACAGATTAAACATGATACAGAAATTCTGCGGCTACTGGAAGCTGTTCAGCTACCTGAGGAAGTAGCTATTATGTATTGTAAAGGGCATCAACAGGGTGAGTCTAATCAGGAAACTGGAAATAATTTGGCCGATTCTGAAGCCAAATGGGCATCTGAACAATCTAAAATCATGTCCTTAATCCCTGATGGCAAACTTACAATTGAGAAATCTAAACCTGATGTTCAGAAGAAGATAGAAAGTTGATTGAAGATCTGAAAGGACAGGAAAACAAAGAGGGTTGGGTTCAGACACTTAATGGGTGAACGGTAAATCCCTATAATCAACTCTGGAAACTGGTTCAGGAGGAACACAATAAAACTCATTGGGGTAGCAACTCTTTATATAAATATTTAGAGAAACAAATTGTAGGAAGGAATCTATACACCATAGTTCAATTAGTGACAAAACAATGTCAGCTATGTCTTAAAATAATCCTAAAACTGAAAATAGAAATCAAACTGGGACAACTGGGAGAGAAAGTTATCCAGGACAGCAGTAGCAAATAGATTTTTCTGAATTACTGAGAAAAGGAGGTTATCAATAGTGGTTGGTGTTAACGGATACTTTTTCAGGCTGGCCAGAAGCATTCCTTGTAGAATAAATAATGCCGGACAAGTAATCAAAACGTTATTGGCAACTACATGTTCCATACAGGCCTCAGGCCAATGGGCAAGTAGAAAAGGTGAACCATCTGATTAAACAACAGATTAGTAAAATATGTCAGGAAATAAATTTATGTTGGTACCAAGCCTTACCACTGGCTTTATTAAGAACTCAAACTAAACCTCGATTGAAAGAAGAGGTTAGTCCATTTGAAATTCTATATGGAAGACCGTATCAATCCCAGCTTAAAAGAGAAAGTCTTTAGGAAGTGGGAGAAGGCTATCTCCAGCAGTTTCTGGTCAATCTGGGAAAAAAATTGGAAGACATAAATAAGGGAATATTAGGGACAAGAACAAGAGGTTTGGATTATCCGATTCACCCTTTCAGATCAGAAGACTGGGTTTATATTAAGAATTTTTCAGGAGATCCCCTAGAGGAGAAGAGGAGTGGACCATATCAGATATTATTGACTACCTTTACAGCATTGAAGATAAAGGAACAACCTGCTTGGATGCGTTATTCAAGAATAAAAAAAGCACCAAAACCAGAGAAGATATGGTGGATCGGACCCTTACATACGAAATTGTGTCGGTCATAATTTGGACTTATATGATAATTGGTGTGCAAGCTTGGGACCAAAAATTATACCTGAAATTAATGCACTGTTACTAAAGTCTTTAATCGTAGTGACTGCTGTGTGTGTGCACAGTTGCCTAAATCAGGAGAAAATACGGACCTTCCGTTAATTGGCGTTCCAATTCCCAGCACTGTCTCATGGAACACTAGCAATTCTATATCCAAGGGAGAATTTAAGACTTGGGATAGTTAATTCTAATCCAAGTAGAAAATATTATACCTGTGTACAAAGATGTATTACCCCAGGAATCAGTGTAGGAGATCATGTTTGCTTACATGCCACAGGTATAGGCAACCATTCAAATTGCAATCACACTTTTAATATAGATGGTATCACAGTTCAGTGGTGGCCCATTCCTGAAGGGAAAGGATGGTATTGGTTATGTGGAGAAAACGCTAAATGCTCTACTGCCCAATCGGAAGGGGGCATGCATCTTAGGTGCTGTGGTACCCAATCTTACTAGTATTATTGGCATACATCCTTCTGGAACCTGGGTTACAAGCTTTGTTAACAGATCAAACTAGGGTTTAACCCTATTGCCAAATGAAACACCGCATTTCATAGTTTTGCAAGATGATTAATTCCATCTTTGGGAGTAAGTGAATTAGAGAAGGCAATTGTAAATATCTCAGCAAACATAGAGGAAATAGAAAGTAAAACTATTGATATAATCCAAGCAGAACAAAAGGAGATAACTAGCGTATATCAAGTGGTATTACAAAACGGAATGGCTCTAGACATGTTATTGGCTTCACAAAGATGAGTTTGTTCCATAATCAATGAGAGTTGCTGTTCCTACAGATCAAAGTGGCAGGATTGAAACAGATCTGGAGGAAATTTGGAAACAAACTAATTATTTCATGAAATGGCCAAGGATGATACCTCTTGGGGCTTTGAAGAAATACAGAAAACTTAACTTTGTGGTTACCTAATCTCCCCTGGTTGAGGCAACTGGTTGCAGGAATATTAATATTAATTGTTTCAATATTGATATACTTGTGGTATGATACAATGTTCCTTCTGGTGTTGTAAACGATCTGTGATAAATTACGAAGATTGGAAAAGGAATGAAATGAAGTATCAGGTAGAAACAGGAAAATATTTCAGAAAGACTCTAAATGGTAATGGAAGCATATAAAGTGTCACAAAAGAATTTGCAAAAGGACAGAAAAAGGGGGGATTTGAGACAAGAGGCGCAAAATTAAATACAAACCTTTGTAAGTAAGTAGAATCAGTTCTAAGTAACTTTAAGTTTGATGGCTTTGTAACAGTAGTAATGGAAAATAACTGAGGGACATGTTTCACAGAAGAAAAAAAATATATAGTCAGAGTGCAGTCAGAGAACATAATGAGAATCCTTGTATAAGATAAACCATTGCAGTTGGCATAGTTTTAGGTCCTTATGACCTTAGTACAAAATAAGTGTAAGAAAACAGGATAGAGAAACAGGACATGTAGATGAAGAGTATCTGAAACTAGCAGATGTCCAGGATGGGCTGCAGCTAAACTAACTGATAAGTAGAAGGACAAGATGATTATGTCTGCAGCGTGACTGAACCAATTAAGCTGGTGGAAGCATTCTCTACTGCGCGTGCTTCAGAGGCTGCCAGAAGTGATGAAGATTGTTGGAAGAAGTAAACCACCCCCAGAGACCACCACCACATTTTTGTACACATGTGGGAAACTGTCTGGAAGAATGACGTAATACATATGCCACCTCATGAATGTGCATGTATGTATGTAATGAATATGTATGTATAGTGACTATATAGGACGGCTCATTTAGCAACGGGGGGACACACGCTAAGTGGATCTACCCCACATGTCTCCCAGTGTCACAATAAAGAATGCTTGCTTGTCAACTTGAACTTTGTTGGCAAGTTCCTGGAGATTTCTCTGAATCAGTACTGAGAAAAAAAATCTCCACTTAGAAGTTGTCCATGATAATAAATTATTATTGAATTTTATCTCATTGAATGGCTGAAAATAATAATGTCACTTTGGACAAAACCAGATGGTGATACAATCAGTAACTGCTATTGAGAATATTGACAGTGAATGTAATGATAGTCCTTCAAGTGTCATATTTCCTCTTTAGCAATTTGATTGAAAGTCCTGTCTGCATATAGCACAGCAGAGGGCACTCCTTTCTTCAGGTCCCTACAATGAGCCTAACGTACTTCAAATGCTCTCATAAGCTGAAAGAGATAGCAACTATATTTCAAAGGGGAAAATGCCTTTAAACATCTATTAAAATGCTGATACCATCACTTGTAAAGAATATATGTGAGCCCATTTGTTCCAACAGGACTTATGTGAATATTTTTCCTATCAGCAGCCCATAAAATATTTCAGATTTTGGTGCTAAGTCATGGAAAGCTGAACAGGCATTTACTAATATATATTTAAATCTTGGTTTCAAATGAGGCTATACCTTTCTTTAGACATAAAGGGCCAAATTATTATTTCAAATAAAATCTGGAGTATTTGCAATAATATACCCAGATGATAAAGCTGCAAATTTGCTTACGCAAACAAATCATGAGACCTGCTGCCTGTCCATCTCCTACTATCTAACACTATTGACTGGTCCTTCTATATAGGCATGATTTTAAGGACTGCAGAGTTGAACAGTTTTTCAGGTCTGACTTGTGGTGAACTAGATAGAGAAGATGGACGGTTCAGAGGCAGAGTATAAGGGAAGTACAATAATTTGCTGAGAATACTCAGTTGTGACTGAGTTATTGTCAGGAGCAGTAAGGACTACCCGAGCAAGGTGACAAAATAGAGACTTACACCGCTCTTTGATTAAGCTAATGCTTAAGCTGCACATGCAGTGTTAATAGCTGTGTTTGCCATGATGTAGGAGACTTTCTTTTGCTGTTCATCATCCTGTTCTAGGCAAACTCTGAGCTAAATCTTGTATTTGACACATCAATGCTTAAAAAAAGAAGTATTCAGAATAATATGTTCAAAGCCCAGGATATAGAAAAACAGTCATGCTGCTTCTTTGCTATAATGTGATAGCTGAAGCAAAAGGACGTTTGTGGGAGGAAATTGTTCACAAAGATCACAAAGTACCTTTCTATTTCAAGAAAGTGGCAAAGGAAACCATCGTCTTGAAACAGACTATTTGTCCCTACTAATTATTATCTTCAAGTACACTCCCCCTGGTGGGGATGAAAAGGTTATACTCTGAAAAGTGAGATTCAAAAATGGTATTCTGACTCTTGCCGTATTTCACTTTTCACCCTAATTGCAGGCTAGCACCAGGCATGCTTTCAGCCCATTATTCTCTACAGAGGCCTGCTAATGGCATTTCATCTACTGCCTAATTCTACAGCTTTAACATGGAAAAATTCCTTTCAAATTCAATGCCAGTGGAGAGCAAACAGTAGGTCTGCCTTTCTGCTTTATGTTTAGCTGTTCAGTAACTGGATAAACATTAACCAGCTGGGTAGTGCAATTATAATTTTTTAAGGTACTGCAAATGCTTGCAACAGCATATTATCTGGCATCCTCACAAATATTAATGAATGCATTCTTGTTCCACTCACGCTATTAAGAGCGATTAAGTACTTTCACAGAGGTCATGCAGAAAATAACGTCAGAACCAAGCACTGAAGAAAAATCCAAAGCTTTTTTACTAAGAAATACTTTTAAAGACATCCTACAGCATAAACAGAAATAAGCAGAAGAAATACAACTAGTGGAGGAGTTGGCATTAGGTACTAATTATTTACTATGAGCCTGAATGTATTTAGACTATTCCCAATGAACTCAGCAAACAACTTGCTCAACAAAATCAGGAGTAAGGGTTTAGGATTCAGATTTAAAACACTGGGAAAAAGTAAACACTAATATTCTCCTCTAGGGAAATCATCTCTACTAATTATTTGTCTGCAGCTTTCCTCAGTATTGCAGTCCCAACTGCATTTGTAAACATGGCTCCGTTGTTCTGTAACAAGCAACTCAGCCACTCCTAAGAGTTTCTTATTAAAATGCATTAGAGCAAAACTAAAGTTCCGAGTTATCATTAACTCTCTATGGAAAAGACAGAATTTATACAGACAACAAGGAAAAAGACCGATATTTGGGGACAAACATAAGGGAATATCTCTGTTCATATGTGTGAATGCTGCTGGTAACTGTGGAGTTAGTTAAAAAAGTCATCAAACACAATGGATGAGACTATTATTGTAACAGAATTTTCAGGTGTTGAAAGCTATTCAGAAGTGTAATCAAATGGCAAGCTAAAAGCAAGAAACTTTTTTTCTTTCTCCTCTTAAGCTTTCAAGTTTCATGCATTTTTACTGCAAAAACTATTTGTTACATTATGCTCAAATGCCTCGACCTATAGTTTTAACATGCCATTTGAGTACAGCATGCCAGAGTGTTCTACTCAAAATGAGTAACAATATGCCAAATAGGAGATGTGGTTCTTCTTCCTCTGTTTGGGACACTCTTTATCTCCTCTTAAATTGCTTCATTTACTTGGGTCTTTTTCATTTTCTTGGGTGGGATTTTGAGAGGTCTTGAAGATTACAGTGTCATAAACATGCTCTTAGTGAAGAAGGATATTTTTAAAGGAGAAAAGGTCAACTATGTATTTGCTAAGGAATGATTATTATCTAGTATTGAACAAGTTATGAATGGGAGGAATCACCTATTCAGTAATATGCATTCTTTGAATTTGGTTTGGGTTTGTTTTTTTTTCATTTGTTTGTAGTAAGAACAGAACAATCAAAATGAAGTTTCCCTTGCTACAAAGTGTCACTCTCCCACCAGATACTATGACAGGTCACCGCAGGCCATTCACATCTCTCCTGCCTAATGGCTTCTTGGTATAGAGCACAGAGATTCTGTTTCCTCCTGTTTTACGTCAGGTTAGACTACACAACTGTAATATCTTAGAAATTATAGGCTCATAATGAATTCAGCTCTCCACAGAAGGGCTAAGACCAGAAATGGAAGGGTGCAAAACATCTCATTTAGGCTGTCAAGGCTGAAGGTCTGAGCCAGGGCTCAGCTGTGCAAAATATAGCAAGAGAATTAACTGTAGGAGAAAGATACCGAGTATAGCTGCTACATCACTCAGCACAGCCACTCAGAGAGCGCTCCCCACATTGACCTGACAGACATGTTCCCAAACTGCGGCAAAACCCAAAATAAGTCTTGCAGTTGCTTGCAACACAGTACCAAGGAGCCACAGAGAACATCACGCTGGTAGCCATCTCAGACAAGATGCAGAGGTTCTCCTTTTCTGAAGAAATGGATATATTGTTCAATCCATCTTAAAATGTATTTGTCAAGAGTAAAAACATAATTTCAGTATTAAAAAAAATTTAATAATTATGCAGATAAAACATATGGAAAACAAATCTGTAGTTTATACCTATGCTTTGTAAAATGTATCAAATGTTTGAGGCAAGTTTTCTGTATTTGAAACACTTCAAATAATCTTAAATTGGTAAATAATAAAACCCAGGAAAAGCACATCCTATATATTAATTTGGAGTCTGTTTTGTGCCTGCTGCATTACCCTTCCTGTGATCTTGGATGCAGCTGTGAGGAGGAAGATTTCATATGCAAAACCAGAAGAAATGGGGGATTCAGTGCACTAGTCCTTCACAGATCTCCTTGCAGGTTGTACAGAAGTTTTTGGCCTCTTCCACTATCATTGTGTGTTCCAGAGGTGCCTTCATACCAATTCAGCATTGGAAAGGGAGCACTTCTTTTCACCTATGCCTTTCAAGAACAAGGAGGCTTGTAATCCCTCGGCATGCAGCCCTGTAGTAATCTTTTAATAATATCTAATTCTCTACAGGTTCATGTAACCAGCTACCACTATGCCAAGAGGCAAGTATTGTACACTTCGGTGTACCAAAAGTATGGAAACTGTGTACCATGGTTAAAGCTAATTATTTTAAACTAGATCAGTGCATAAACTTCGTACCAGCTGCACGATTGAAAGTGGTCAATGTTGCACCATACAAATTCTGCTGGCGTTATGTGGACCTCATTGGGAAGTGAAAGGACATGAAAGAAAAGTCATAGGAATAGGACAAAACCAATTTTTTCCTGCACTTTTGCACTTGTTCCCCTGAAGTTCCTTTTTCATCTAAACCAAAAGGTGGACAAAGTCCATTTCAGCATTACCAACCTAACATCAAATCTCAGCTGAGATTAATTTGCATGAACAATGAAAGCTGTTTGCAAATGTAGCTTTTTTTAAAAAAAAAAAAAAAAAAAGAAAATGCTTACTTATTTCCCCCCGGGCACTACCTATGGCACACTTGGCTTTGCTTTGCGCTTTGAAGTTCAAAGCAGTGACCAGCTGGAAATGGGTTTAAAGCTCCCTGACCACTGTGGAAGCAACTGGGGCAGATACTTAGGACTGAGAATTATTTAGTCTGACAAGCAATCAGGAGGCTATTTCCAGAATAATAAATCAAGCTCACACCTCTGGACAAACAGGACAGAGATCCTGGTTTTATGTCCCAGAAATCGGATTTTATGTCCCTGCCCTGATGAGCAAAGGTGCCTCAGCCCATCAGGGACCTCCACCAGTCTCAGAGGCTGATATTGCCATTGTCCAGATCCCAAATGACATTGATTTGTCCGGACTGCTTTATAATCAAGCAGGGCAATAAAACCCCTGATTTTACATTTCTACAACTAATCAGGTTTTCCAGAGAAGATGGGCTTGCCTCTCAGCCACCTGCAAGCACCATCCCAAGGCCACCAGGCAGACAAGAACCCGCACTACGATCTTAAGCTATTCAGCAGCATCCCCATTCCTGGGGTGTTTGCTGCATGACAGTGCGGGATGTCTCATTCCTCCAGCTGGCTGGAAGGCCACTCCGCAGCAGCAGCCCCGTCACCCTGACAAGGAAGGCTCCCTAGTGTGAGGCTTTAACGTTTCCATATGCAAACTGCCTTGACAAAATACAGCAGAAAACAGGATTTTTTGCTTATCTTTTTGCAAATGCTTCTAGTGCACAATCTGGGGCACAAGAAACAAGGGTACCCATCCAGCTGCAAGGGCAGGCCTTCAGGAGGCTGCTGGGCTGGAGCAGTTTGGCAAGTGGATGGCCTTTGACAGTAGGACAGGGTAGCAGCACCTACCTGTCCATGGGACAGCATTTTGGCTTCCACATGGGCTCTTAAAGATAACCAGCTCCGCCAAGGCACCTGCCTGCAGGAGGGAGCGCCAGGCCGCAGCTGGGCTTCACCCACAAGCAGAGGGTGAAGTTGGGACTTCATCAAGGGCGAAGGTGGAACACGGGGCCCACGGGTGGACGGCCTGGCAGCGCGTCCTCCCTGAGGGATAGCCCCGCGGAGGCACGGCCAGGCCCGGGGCCGTGGCGCTGCCGCCCGCGGGCGCTGTCGGGGCGGCGCCGGCGCCCGGCGCAGTGGTGCTGCTGCCGCCAGACCCGTCCGGATGCGGCTGGCGGTCACCTGCGTCCCTCCGCTCTCGCTCTCGCTCGGGCCGGTCTGTGTGTTAAACTGCTACTTAAAGCAAACACAACTGTTACTGCCCCGAGGATCGGAACCGGCTTTTTTCCCCTCAAGATCTTAAGATCCTTCCCCCCGCCTCCCAGCCAACTCCCACCTCCCCTCAGGGGAGGCGGGCGGGCGGGCGCCATACCTGCCGCCCTCTGCCCGGGGAGGAGCGCGCTGCGCCGCCCCGGCCCCACGGCACCGGCCGTAGAGCAGGTGGGCACGGAGCGGCTGGGGCTGGGAGGGTTCCGGTGCCTCCGGCCGGCCGCTCAGCAGCAGTCAGCCGGGGTGAGGGCGGGCAGGGGTCGGCGGTGGGCGAGTCGGGCCGCAGGCCGGAGCTCCGCGAGGGCCGAGACAACTCTGCGGACAAACTTGCTACCCCGCGGTTCGTAACCGGCCCCGGCAGCGGCCGGGGACGGCCGCCTTCCCCCAGGCTGCGGCGGGGGGAGGAGGGCACGGGGATACCCCCGGCTTTGGGGATGCGGTTACTCGGAGCAGGTGAAGGAAGCGTGGCTGCTGCTAGGTACGGGGTGTGCGTCGGGTTCGCCAAGTAAAGGGAAACTGTTTCCCTTTAAAGTAAAGGGAAAAGGCTGTTTCCAGGCGGTGGTGGACCGGAAGAACTTTTTTCCCGAGCTCTCGCCCTTGAAATAGGTGTGCTGGAATAGGTCAGCTGAGAAACGGGGGTTGAGGTGATTGGAAAAGCTACTGTGTGTTAAATGCTGATATACCTGTTGCAGGGGGAATGCTGGAGAAGTGTTGGAAAGAAGTTCTCAAAGGTTTAATAGCAGTTAAGATGGGAAAAAATAAGGCTACAACCTCACTTTTGCATCAGCCTGTTAGTGCTAATACAGGAGAGGGAAGGAATGTGTTGGTAAAAGGTAGGTAGCAAGAGGGTTTTATGTTGTTGTTCTTAGGATAGGCTTTATCAAAGGTGTTCCAGTGGTAGGTTATTTCACAGCACCTCTGCCGGTGCAGGGACGGGTGGAGGAAGGGGTGTTTATGTCCCGCGAAGGAGCTCAGGAGTTCCAGGAACAGGAAGGCTGCATTCAGCCCGCATGTTTTTTTCATCCATTACTGAAAGTAACAAACTTACTTGGTAACAATCTTACTAAGTGAGATTTATGGGGGGTAGCAAAATAAATCTGACTTACCAGAAAAGACACTGAGATTCACTGACGCTGAGATAAGGGTTGATGATTTCAACACAGAACAGTCTTGGGACAGTATGTGGCTAAAATTTACAAGTCCTTCTGCTGATTCAGATAGTGAAACGTAACTGAAATTGTGATAACTGTTATCATGCATGCTGCATGAGGTTGGTTGTTGAATTGCTTCCTGGTACAATTAGTATTTTCAGCTTCTCCACCTGTATATCCAGCACAAATGCCCATGTATTTAACCACATATATTTAAGCATTGTTGAAGTCTTCAGTTTGCACCCTTCGTACTGAAAGACAAGCCACAGGGAGGATGATCAAGAAAATGAATGCATCTTTATTCTGTGGTGGCATCTTGAGCTGGGGCACTTGTTAGGTATGTGTGCATGATATGTATATGTGCGTGGTATGTGTACATGAGGATGGCTCCCGTTCACTGTGTGGACCTGTGACCCAAAGCAGTGTCCCGGCTGGAAAGCGCGGGCGGTGCAGACGCTGCTGCCACCCACAGCTCCTCAGGGACATTGCCGGCGTGAGGTAGAAAGCCTGGGTCTGCTTTGCTGTCAGCTACCAGCTTTCACGTACAAGGTAACATACCAGAAGCTCGGTGTGGGACCCTTAAAGAGAATTGCGTAAGTGTGTTTTGTTTCACTGATAGAATGCTTTGGATGTTTTGCCGTTGGTGATGATGACAAAAAGTGGGTTAGACTCATAAGGTGATTCTCTTCCAGTAGAAGATCCTGGTCAAGGAATGGTGCTTGACAACCAACATGCAACCCCTTGTGATGTTACAATGACACTGTTATTAAACATTTTTAAGTGTTATCTACAGCATCTTAAAAGATTGAGGCTCTAGTAGGCTAAGTGGTATACGAAATTGCCTGACAGTGCAGGTGCCTGTGCCAGCTTGCAATATGAAGCTTGATTCATTAATTGATTTTTAAATTAATGATATAAATTCTGTGAAGACAGGTGTATAAATAGTTTGATCAATAGTTTGCATACAAACTTGGGTGTCTTAGGGGCAGATGCAAAGCTTAATTCATTAGCTGCAGTGCTCAAGTCATTGCTGGTTAGGATCTGTTCCTGAAAATGACTGAGATGCACTACAGACTCCGATTCTGTGATTGCACTGCACTGGAAAGAGCAACATATGACTGTATTTGTCAAATCATATAGTATAATACAAAGCAACCTGACTCCTTTGTTTCTCTCTCTCTCCATCAGTACCTCCAAAAGGAAATACAAATAAAGATCCTGTAACATGTTAATTTCTATTCCTGCAGTACTTCAGGAAAGGCCATGCTGGACTGCGTACATAATGATGGCTAAATCTGAATTTGCAGAAAGTATTTAGATCATTTTTTTAACAGTAAATTAAAACATGGTAGTGTCACAGTCACAGTAATCACACCATAAAAGTCAGCAGTGTTTGCTGAATGTCTTAACAGAACATAGCATAGATCTTAATAGGCGCTGTTTATACTTTAAAAAAGTAATTTTGTTGCCTGATGAGGTCAGTATTTTGGGGAATTCTTTGTCCTCTGAAAAGAAGACCTTGAACTGAAACCAGTAGCTTGGTCATAACAAATAGAAAAATATTTGCACATTGTAAGAGATACATGTTAAATGCTTCAAAGGTGAATGATATTATTTGCTATTTTATATTACATGTCAAATAAATATTAAGTATTGCATACTTTGGTATTAATATTTTAAAATACTCAAAGAAAAGCAGAGCAGTGAAAGGACTGGCATCAAATTTCTTTGTATGTTTGTTAGTTATAACTTGCCTATAAGAATTACATGGTCTTTTCAGAAACATTTGCTTCTGTGGAAGCTTTACTCCTCTGTGCTCAGTGACTGGGACAAGTTCTGTTCAGTTATGAAAAATAGGTGAGACTGGACTAGCTCAGTTCAGCTCTTACCCTTTCCATAAGTTACTGCTCCTGGATGTGTGTGAGCATCTGCTGCATTAGTATGTGGGTATTTTATGCTATTCATTTTAAGGTCTAATAAACGATATCACAGGTGAAAAATTGAAGCAGGTGGTTGCTTTGGAAAATGATACTGGGCTCTGTTGTGTCAGAATAAAGATTCCTAGCTTCTTCCAAATATATGCAAAAATTAATATCTAAATGAATGTAATAACTGTAATATCCCATAAGTTCTTCAATCTGAAGTCTTCAGCGCTCACACAGAATTACTAGTGATTGCTGTGCAGTTGTGAGGTACAGCTCTCTGGAATGCCTTTACCACTATTTTTGTAGATCTTCTCACGCAGAGTAGTTGCTCTCTTTGAAAGGCTGAAGCTTTCTGAAAATTTGCTCATAGTAGCAAAACCTTAACATGAATTCACAGTTGCTTTTTCATCTGTGATCATTCTGCACCAGGGTTGTTCAGTAGCTTCATAGCCACAGTGAACAGCGATGTAAACAGACCTATAGCGGCAACCAGGAGAAACAAATGCCCTTGGGACTTCCAAATCGGACAGGAAAAGAGAGTATTTTTTACAAAATTGTATCTTTTGAGTATGCCCACCTGAATTTGACTTCTGAGTATTGTCAAGTGGACTGACTTAGTATTACATACTTGATAGCTGTGAAGCTGCCTTTGGATTGCTTTGAAGGTTTGTGAAACAACTATAGAATTTTCATAGGGTGTGAAAAGTGTGCTTTCATGCCTTGGTAATTCAGACAACAGCTGAAATGGATTTCCTTTAGACTACCAGAAATATCTCTCAAGTAAGATAGGGAGGCGGATTCTTTGCAATGACCCTGTGTTGTCTTACACCACTGTTATGAATAGATAAATATATAACCCTCTGTGATGAGAATGGCATCATTCTGTAGGCAGCCCAAGCAGAGGAGAGCAATGCTAACAGCCACACTATTGCTACAGTGTAAGTGATAATGCAAAGTGAAAAGCAGAGAAAAACTGGACCAAAGGTCCCTACAAGATAAAGTTCACTAAACAAGACAACAGGAAATTCCACATAAAAGCACTTGCTCAGTCTTGACACTGCTCTTACAAATGTCTAAGAAAACTACCTACCTGTGTCTGCTCTGCAGCTTCTATGTAATGGATATGCTGTATCCTTCGTTTATGCTGTTGGCGACTGCAGTGTCTGCCTCTATAAATTAAAGCATTGGCTAGAAATTACAGTGCTGCTTCTTGATTCATAAGATAGGGATAGCATGCTTCCTTCTAGATGAACAAAGTGAATGAATGGGTTTAGAGATAGTAACCCCTTTGTGTTGGTCCCTTTATGCATAGGTCTGTAAACGACTGCTGTACCATTTAACTTTTTCTAGTTACTAGATCATGTTTTACCTTCTTCAATATAAGTAACAAAAACAGAAAAAGAGGAGAGCATGATATGGTACTGGATCATAAGGGAGGTCTTGAGATCTTTCTTTCCTCCTTTGTATCCTCTTGTTTGAAAGGTATTATGTTGTTGCTTTCCTAGCTGGCATAGTTTTGTGCAGTGAAAAATACACATGCACCAGCCCTACTGACAGCAGATAAAATAGTCCTGGCAGGTTTTGGGCTTTTGTCCAAGTCAGTTACACTTTTTTGCATGCTAAAGAAGAAAAGAAATAACACTATATCTGTACAAAATCCATGGAACTGCTATGTTAGTTGAGTAGGCACAAAGAAAATCCTAAGGTGCACTAGAGGCAAGCCAGGCTCACATAGACTTCTTTTTTCAGCAACTTCTTTTCGGAGGGCACATTTACTCCTCTTGGGGGTGCATAAATCACTGCAGAAATACCTGTCAAATTCTGCCTAGGATTTGGACAGAAAGTTGCTTTGATTGGTCAGTTGTGGGAGTGCAGACAGCTGAATGTGTTAGTGATGTCACTTGTGTTGCAGCAGCTTGTATTTGCTGGAGTATTTTCAGAATTAAAAACTGAAGAACTGACCACACTTCTATTGAAAATAAAGGAAAAATTAGCATAAAAAATAAGAGATGAGTTAGTCTCCACCCCCTCTGTCAATTTACTAATTTAGGGGCTAGCTCAGTTGTGTACTGTGTGACAGATACAGAGCCCAACAGGGCATTTAATGCAGAATGAATGCCTTTTTTAGCCTTGAAATGACTATGTAGCAGGGAAACTATGCAAAAATGGATTGTTCAAAATATTCTTGGATCAAGTGATCATGAGTTTACGTTGACTAAAGAGTAAGACTAAATGATGCACTACGTGGGATACTTGAGCTTGCTCTGAAGAAGCTGTACCAGCAGCTGCAAAGGCCTGGTGTAGCTGCAGAATGTGTATACTGTGGTTGCTTTGCTGCTTTCTTCTGCCCATAATAATTTACCTGGTTGTTTTTCTGCAGTATTTCAATCTTTTATCCAGTCCATCAGGTGAGGCTTTGTACATTGGTGCTAATACTTACCAGCTCTAGTCAGGATATCTATCTCTTGGTACCTCCTATAATCACATTTCCTTTTTTCTAGAGCTGGATCAGCCTAGCTCTGCATTTCTTCTGTTTTTCTCAATACTAGCAACCTGCGCTGATCCTCTAGTGTCATCATGCAGAGATACTTACTTTTGCACCATCGGCAGTGTTTCTTCTCCCCATGGCAGACAACTCCACCTTTGAAATGAATTGAGTCTATTTGTCTTGCCTTGTGTCAGCAGCAGAGGCAACAGGTGAAGTGAATGGTGAAAAGAGCAAAGACAAAGAATAAAGTGGAGGTGGGGAACAGAGAGACTGATAAACCACTTGAAAAGGAGAGAAATTTTCACAGAGGGAAATAAAGAAAGAAAAGGGCCTGATCCAGCATTAAACTTGACACCAGAGTTGGCGGAAATGAGTGAATCCTCATCAGACCAAGCAGGGCAAAGATGGTAGCTGGCTGGCTGTGCTGGAAGTATTCCTGGGAGCTCATTCTGCCAGCTGATTTTGATCTACTTGTTCCAAGAGGGAAAATTGTAGAAAACCATTTTGCTGCTTTGTATTGATGATAGACACAAATTCAAAAAAATCTGCTATTGCCAGTTAATCCCTAGAGCTACTTTCCTTCTTCAGCAGAAGTTAGTTGAGTATTTTTGGATTCTTAGTGTTTATTGCTTATTCTTTGTGAACAGGGATAGCTACAATCACAGTCCACTCTGAATGTAATGACTTTCCCAAAGAATTGCAACTGAAGTCCTTTAATAAGTTGTCATGGTTTAAGCCCAGTCAGCCATGCAGTCTCTCTCTCACTTCCTCCCCTCACCTCCGCTCCCAGAGGGATGGGGAGGAGAATCCAAAGAATGTCACTCCCACAGGTTGAGATAAGAGCAGTCCAGTAACTAAGGTATAACACAAACCACTGCTGCTACCACCAATAATAATAATAAGGGAAATAACAAGGGAAGAGAATACAGCTGCTCACCACCTGCCAAACGATACCTAGCCCGACCTGAGCAGTGATCTAACCCTTCTGAGTAACTGCCTCTAGTTTATATAGTGGGCATGATGTGCTGTGGTATGGAATACCTCTTTGGTCAGTTTGGGTCAGGTGTCCTGTCTCTGCTTCCTCCCGGCTTCCCCTCCTCCCTGGCAGAGCATGAGACGCAGAAAGTCCTTGGTCAGAGTAAACATTACTGAGCAGCAACTAAAACCATTGGTGTTATCTGCGCTGTTCCCAGGCTGAAAGTCAGAACCACAGCACTGCACCAGCTACTAAGAAGGAGGAAAATGACTGTTACTGCTGAACGCAGGACCTAAGTCAAAGGGCTTAATCTTCAGTTTCATAAAACTCATATTGTTTTTTCTGAGAACATAGTTTTACCAGCAATTCGAAACTAGGCCTACAAATCAAAACATCTTTAGTCAGGGATGTTTTTTATGCAGTTGCAATTAACTTTGTGATTTGTTGTTCATTCTATAGAGTGAAATCATTGTCCTGAATAAATGGATAAAAGTTTGAAGCTTCAACATTTTGTCCATTGCCTTTAAAAACAGCTGTCAATTTTCTGTACAAGAAAGCATATTTACGCTTTTATGTACATAGGAAATTTTATAAATGTATGAGCTATGACATTTAAGGGGCAATAAGGCACTTCACATTTTATTTTTTTTAGGTCAATGAATTAGTTAAAATACTAAAAATGCAATATTATGGTAGTGTAGTGAGGCTTCCTTAATGACATAGGGTTTTATATACCTTTTACTTGCAAGTGTGGAAGGCTTACCCTGGGTAAAGAACATCTAAGATGAAGTTATCAACTATGTCATTGAAAAGGAGTAGTATTTTCAACAGGACTGACAGATAAAAGTATGAAACTAAGAATGTATGAGCACGTTCAGAAGTTACAGTTGAATTTGTCAGGACATTAGGGATAGGATTTTTACCTTTTGAAATAGATTTGGAAGGGAAATTAAGTAATCACAACTTCACTGAAAACCAGGATCAAAGCTTCCCATTCTTTCTTTGAGGCGAGGATTTCCCTGGCAACTTATTCCTGCAGCTCAGCAAATCATTACATTTTGCATCCTTTATGAAAGACAATTCTTCTTACAGCATTTGGTGACCACAACCCGTGCTGAGGCATGGTGCTGATACTGCATTGTAGGGAAGAATAGTTCATGTTAAATTGACAGATTTCTTTTCCTTGCATTGCATTAGACTGTGTTTCTTAAGCTGGTAGATATTAGCCTGTCATGGCACGCATGCACATTTCTATAAATTTATATTTTCCAGATGGAAAGCTATGAAAACAGGATCTCTGATGAAACATCATGTGTTTGAAAGTGAAAATGTTAGAATTGTGACATGGATTTTGAAAGTCCCGTAGTCTTCTGATGCTGATTGCAAATTTACTCTTGCAAATACTTTTCACTTGACTGGTGTTTGAAAACAGACATTTGTTGAGCTGTGTATAGCAAATATGAAAAGCTGGATACTGAATACTGCCTTGTTTGGCTTTTCTCTTTTGATGCTAGCTACTTAATTGAAAGCGAAACTGTCTTCTGTTGGGGGAATTGATTAAACAACTTTAGGAATTTCTTTGGTGGGAACCATTCTGTGTACTGGTACACTTTTCAAATATCTCTGCGTTTTATGAATGATATAAAGAAATATGTGAATACCTATAAAGAAATATGTTATTAATAATTATGTGAAAACAGGCCATTTACTTCTGTGCAGAGACTGCAAAACTTGTGTTAACTTGTAACATTGGGTTGTTCAAGTGTTGTTCACACTGAAACTCTTGAGGAGTCTGAAAGTAAACAGTCATCTTCAGAATGCAGCAGTGACCTTGAACTTCTACTGAGCTACACTTTCTTTATTTAGCCTAGGCCAACGGTTAACTTTGCTAATGACTGCATATCGAATTCACCATTGTTTATATATCTGGCAGTGAATAATACGTGTGGATGGTACAGTATATTTAAAGGAAACCCTTTGTATAAATTGTTTCCTTTTCAAAGTTATGTCTTTGTGCAAGTCCTAATTGCTTCTCATTTACCTCATTTGTCTTAGGCTCTTTAACTTCAGGTTAATACTACATTAGGTATAATATATTTCTTCTTATGTGTCGTTCTTTTCTCTTACTCCGTATTTAAAAGAGGATGACGAATTCTAGTATTCTGCTCCCTTGCAGCAATTAGTCTTCTACGGCAGATCCCTGTGAAGCAGAGGAAGTTACACCCTGAAATAGTCATGTACAGGGCCATGAAGTCATCTGTGCAGCTTTGCCTCTGAAGGGAGGTTTGTCAAGACATATCACTTTAATTTCTAGCCTCAGCACTGCAGGGAGCCACAGCACACATGGAAGCAAGGCATCTCCAAATTCCTGTAATCTGTGCTAGGTCAGCCCTGGCCAATTTGTTGCAGTGTTATCAGGCTCCTGACGAAGTAAGAGTCATGCTGGGTTTTTTTTCATGCAGAAAGGAGATGCAGCACTTAGCTGGATTGAGCCTGGTGGAAGTAGTCCAAACTGAGGAGAACTTATGTTCCTTGGCTTAAGTACAGCGTTACGTGCTGTGAGGCAATCCCACAGACCCTCTGTAGACAAATGCTGCTTAAGCATTTCATCACGTCTTAAATGGAGGAAGAACCCTCAAGTTTTGTACATTTCAAATGAATTGAAAAAAACAGGTTCTGCCTTTAATTGCAGTGATGTACATGGTGACTGAGAGCAGAAATGTCTCTCTTTAAGTTGCATACAATCCAGGTACCATCTGTTAGGAAATGATGAAAGACTAGAGTTTTCTGAGTCAGCTGTAGGATTATACATGTGAATGTCTTAAAATACATATAGTAAGATGGGTATATATATATGAGTGTTTGCCTTTCTTCTGTAAAAGAAGGTTGTAACAGTTTAACACTTCTGCAGTGCCTTTAAATCTCTCATACACAGCAGAGCTTGTCAAGGCGTTTGTGGATGGGGTAGTTTTTGCAAAGGAGAAGCCTGTAAGGATACTCAGAATCTCTACCTTGATTTTTCCTTGTTCTGTTCTCTAAACACAAGAAGTCATTTATACTGAAAATAGTAGAAAGACATGTAGCAACTGATGCTTAAATTTACGTGGTTTGATTCTGTTATAATTAAAATATAAACTGGTTCATTTCAAACAGAAGCTTTTCCCAAGTGATTTTCAGTTGTGTGACAGAGACAGTAGAAAACTTTATCTGTGTAACGCACATCTACTGTTTTTTTCTCTATTTTTTTTCTCTTCTCTGCCTTTACGTGTGTTCTACTGTCTCTAAAAGGTCTGTGATATGCTTGTTCCAGTGATTTCAGCTGTTCTTTGGTGACGTTTCACAGGAGCAAATGGGGACACAATTAGGCTCACTGTCTACTTTTCAGATCATGAAAGTTGAGCAGATGCTGTTTCTCCTGTGTAATTTTCAAATTCTTTTAGTTTTCTATTAAATAGAAGGACTTAAAAGCTATAACTGAACAGGATAATTAATGTGGAAATCATACTTGATTATATAAAAGCTGATTAAAAGTTAAAACCAGATTTTGTGGTCTACTTTTTTCCTTCAGTTTTTAATTGGGAAAATAAGACCGATATTTTAAATAAGCTTCCCTGTACACCTTTGAAATGTCTACCCCAGCCTTCTCTCTGAAGCAAAAAAAGACCTGTTAATTTCCCCAAAGCTGAATTAGCTGCCTCAGAGTATGCAGTTGCACTGATTACAAATCCAGTAATAATGAATCTGTTATTTTGCAGTCCTTTCACCAAATTAATTAAAAAGGTCGCGTTTTCAATTCCAGCCATGTTGCTTCATATTAATGGCTATACCACTTAAAGACCTAAGGACTGTAGCCATTTAAACAAATATGCTACTAATTAAGAAATATTTTTGTGTATAAATGCATATTATGTGCATTTAAGTAATTGTGATTTTTTTCTCGTCTTTTTCCCTTCTAGACATTAAAAGTTTCGTGCCTTCTCTTTCCAATGATGGTTGAAGGTATCTCGGCGTAGTCCTTGCAGACAGACCTGTGGTAGTTCTCCCGAGCGGCAGTGTGGAGATGTGTCAGCTGCTGTCCAAAACCTGCATTATTTCTTAGTGCGGTTCTGTGCAGCCAGCAGGACTTTGGCTTAGTTGTAAGCCCAGCACTGTGGCAGCGACGCTTCAGGAGGAAACCCTTGGGGAGTGCTTGAATCGAAGCTCGTGTACATCTGGTGGCTGGGCAAGGTAAAACCAAATCTGCATAAAACCCTTGGCAGAGGTGTTGAGTTTCCCACAGGTGAATTCAGCACAGGACTGAGAGACCAGCACATGAAGAGAGATCTGCACCTATTCTGCTTGCCTGTGCTCAAAATCAGAGTCTGGGTGAAGACTTTATTTGAGCCTTCAGAAATTTGGAATTAGAGTTCTACATTGAGGACTGCACTGTGGTTCTTAAGCCCATCTGCTATTCAAGAAGAAGCAAGGAACAATCTGTGACACCTAAATTACCAGTTTTAGAATTACCCTTAGGAAGAGTACAAAGAGGCTGATTGTTTTGAGATCAGTTCACTGACTGATGGAATGACTTGTGAGAAGTAGAACAGCTCAAAAAGTATAACTAGTCCTTGTAGATGTACTTCTGAATAATAATAATTCTTCAATTTCACAAAGTTGATGCTAGGGGTAGGAGAAACTATTTTGCTTGATATAAGGTAGAGTCACCTGCAGTGGAGTTCAAATGGGATCAAACTAAGAAAAGGAGAAATTAGGCTGAGTGTCAGGCAAACTGAACTAAGAGAGTGTGAAAGAGCTTCCCAAGGGAAATAATACAAGCCACATTATTTGGGACACCTAAAATTAGAATCAAAAAGCACTAAAAATAATGTACAACCTTGCTTTGGAAGGCAGGTGGACTAGAAAAAGCAGGGTTTGAGATTTTCCTGGGGTTTTTTTTTGCAATGAATTCTGCAGTTGTTGGGCCTGATTCTGTTCTGCGTCATGGAAATCAAGGGAAGATTTACATTACTTTTTGGCTGATAAAACTGAGGCTAAACATACAGGCTTTTCTCCTCCACCTGTTGCGAACATTTTAGACTCTCTCTTTTATTTCTGTCCTTTCAGGGATAGTTCAGACCCCTCTTTTCCAGTTACAAATATGTATATTTAGAGGAGAGGAGAAAGGATATGCATGCCTTAAGGACACTTTGTGGCATTTTCCTCTTTTCTGGCTCTTAACAGACACTGGAACTGATCAACAGGATACTCCTTTATTTTTGGTTTTAATTCATAGAATCATATCATAGAATCATCGAATAGTTAGGGTTGGAAAGGACCTTAAGATCATCTAGTTCCAACCGCTCTGCCATGGGTAGGGATAACTCACACTAGACCATGTCACCCAAGGCTCTGTCCAACCTGGCCTTGAACATTACCAGGGATGGAGCATTCAGAATGTCTCTGGGCAACCTGTTCCAGTGCCTCACCACCCTCACAATGAAGAACTTCTTCCTAACAACTAACCTGAACTTCCCCTGTTTAAGTTTGAACCCATCACCCACTGTCCTGTCAGTACAGTCCCTGATGAAGGATCCCTCTCCAGCATCCTTGTAGGCACCTGTCATGGGTTCAGCAGTAGCAGTCATTTTTCTCCCTCTTGGTAGCTGGTGCAGCACTGTGGTTTTAATTTCGGGGGGGGGGAAGGGAGGGAGAAGTGAAATTTACAGCTTAAACCACAACAGTTCAATGTTCTGAAACTATTGTCTGAAATTTCCAGCCATATTTTAACTAGCAGCTTCATGGTTGAGGAGCTGGGTGTGGAAAGAAAGAAGGAGAAAATGAAATACAGCCTTTAACCAAGGAATAGAGGCCTCCAAATAACATGTGTTGATATACTGAAAATGTTGCAGACTTATCCATAATTTTCTTTAAATACCATGTAAGTTAGGTGCAGTAATACAAAAGTTTCTCAAAGCCAGTCTTACATATGCCAGTGTGTAGATGTGCAGTTATGACTAGATTTTAATACCCTTTTTATTATTATTGTAAGTTAGATTGAAGATGCCTACCTTTATCTACATACAGTCCTTCTTTGCTATCATTGTCTGCTTCTGTGAATGACAGCACTCCTTCCAAAGCTTGAACAAATAGAACCTTTCTGTGGAAAATGGTTCTTCATTGTGTAGGCATGAGATGCGATTACCTTCACACTGTAAGAGTAATTCTATAAAAGACTTAATCAATTTGTGTGCATGGGAATCAAGCCTCTGAGATTGTGATAGAAGAAAGAAAGACACATATCCAGAGTTTTCTGAAAGCTAGTTCATTTGCAGAGGATTTGAAACAGCATGGGAGGAGAGCTATAGTGTGTCTCCGGTATTTCATTCAAGGGCTGTGTACTATAGCCCCCCAAAATGCAGTCTTCTCCTCTGGAGAAGATTCAGGGGGATTCAGGATAGGGGAGTGGGATACATGGTAAAGTGAACACTACCTCTGCACTGAATTTTGGGTTGCAAATCACACAGTTTCTGTTCTGGAACTTAGGCTGGAGCAATGGACACTGGGGCAGTGACTGGTAAGAGAGGCAGCCAGAAAAGTCATTTGGTTGTGTTTCAGACTGGGACTTCTAAATACCAAGAGCCAATTTCCATTTCCTTTCTCCCACTGCTGCTCGCCTCCAGTGTGCATTACCTCCTGCTGCTACTCATGTGGTCTGCCACAGAAGTGTGGGTTGTATTTTTTTTCGATTTGACTAAGAGCACATTTCCTAATCTAAACCCTTAATGAAGACAAAAGGTCTGTATTGCAGGGTAGGAAGATACTAACCCGAAACATGTTATTAGCAGGGAAGAGTCATTCTCCTTATGTCCATGTTTTTGAATGACTTAATTGAGGAGAAGAGCTCTCTTCTGATAATAGCTTTTTGCATGGGGCAACAATGAGGGTGGAATGGTGGAGATGCTGTGATGCCTGCTTTCTTGGAAAGCTTCATTAAGCTATTATTAGAGTGATTATAACCAATTCTGTTACAGATCCAGAGTGCTTTGATATGCTAGTCCTTTGCATGGCAATCTCTCAAGGGAGAAAGCAAGTGTTGCAGAGGCTATGCTTGTTTAATTTTTGACTGATCTTCCATAGAATTTTACAAGATACAGCGGAGCGGAAAATACTCAGATATTACCTGCATGTTGTTCACGTACACTAGGTAGGAAATGGACAAGGCTGCATATATGTTTTAACTTCATTGCCTCTTCTAATCTATCCCTAACAAAACAGCCAAGTATTCCCCCAAAGGTTGTAACTTGCCCCATTTCTGTCTTGTCTTCTCTCCTGAAGTTCTCCAGATTTAACTGTCTCATGACTCCGGCTTACACAGGTGATTCTTAGATTTCTTGACCAAAGGTTTCAGACAGCTGGAAAAGCACAGACTGCCTGCTTTTAAAAAAGGAGGGATGAGGGAAATAAGGCCTGGGAATTGTGGTCCATTCAACCTAACAACAGTTTCTAAGAAAACATCAAAATGAGTAACATGTTTCTAAATGCTTGGAGGAGACAAGAAAAAAAATCATCGTCTAAAGAGATGTATAAAGAGCAAATGTGTCAAATCAATGTAATTTCCTGCTAACGTAAGGCCTTATAGAAAGGAAAGAAATAGTGGATGTCATATTTTGCTTAACTGTAGGATTTTGACATTGTTTCACGTGAAGAGTCTCAGAAGACAGTCATGACATGGTGGACATAAAACTAAATGTAAAACCATGTTTGGAGCATTTAGCCAAGCGTTGCTATCAAAATAAAAGAAGTTATGAAGTGTGGCTTGCAAAGGGCTCCCTTTGGCTCTGCCTAGTACTTTCATTTGCAGTTTTACTGATGAAATACAGCAGTTGCATGTTAACTTCACAGATGACCTCAGATTGAGAGGGTATGCAGTCATCCTGGGGGCTGGGTTAGAGATGAAAATCAGTGAGTGATGCACTGTTATTTTGCAAGAGACATTTTAGGGGAAAAAAAAGGATATGGTTTTTGTTGGAAGATCTGTGTCTCTTTCATCAATGTATTACAAAAGAATTGTGAAAAGTTAGCATTTAAAATGGCAGGAAAGACTCGTGTGCCTTGAATTCTTGAGATGTCTGGTACTTATATGTTGTCATTCAGCAGCAGAAGCTTCAATTTGTAGAATTGTTTCTTCAGTTATTATTCTCTTTTCTTTCTTTTTAACATTGGAGCAAGTCCAGCGTACCTTACAGAGTTCCTCACTCTCCCTTAGAACAGCAAACTTCTGGCTTAAAATCAACAGAGTTGTTGTTCCAGCAGAAATGTCTACATGTGATTTGTTTGCCACTGACTTGCTTTTCAGGGCTATGAGGTAGATTAAGGCAAGGTGCAATAGTTAAATCTGGACAGGCTGGCATCTATGCATTTGGTATTCATGGCACTTGTCCAGATCTGTGAGCTTGCTCTTTAGATGAATGCTGTCATCAGATAACCATAATGAGGCTGTTTGTACTGTAGGGTTGGATGTAGCAGAGTATGAAATTCTCCAGTCTGCCGAGAGCTAGAAATGCAGCTGATCTGCAGCTTACAGTGTATAAACACGTTCTTTCCCCCCCACCCCCCCTTTTTCCTATTTCTCTTTCTCCTCCCTTCCTTCCCCTCAAGGACATAGATTTTGGCTGTATTCTTCATAACTGCTTGAAGCTAGAAGTCTGAACGGATGCCTGTGCCGCCACCACCACCACCACCACCTCCTCCACCACCTCCACCACCTCCACCGCCTTCTGGAGGGCCCCCTCCACCACCGCCTCTGGTAAGATCTACTTGTCATCTCTACAAGAAAAAGCTTAGCTGTAGGAGCCTGTTCAGTTCATTTATGACTGAGTATATATTGGGATGCGTGCTTAAAATATTTCTAGTGCTAGGGGTGCAGGATCAAAAAGTTCAGAGATGATTGCATTAGAGTGCATACGGCGAGACTTTAGCATTTGTGAACACTTCTCCAGCCGCAGGGAACTCATTTTTGTGTTGGTAACATGCAGGTGGTAAATGTTAATTTCTTCATCCTTTCTTACAGCTTCTATTAAGACTCACAGTGTTAAGCTGTAGGTGTTGCTTTTTCTAGCACATGCTGTCTTCCCGAGGATACAGCACAATATGCTTTTATACATGTGCAGCAACAATTACTGCTTGTAACAGATCATTACTCTGTTGTGTTATGAAGTAGAACATGTGCCCTGCCAACATGTTTGCTCTAAGTGGAGGATGCTCTGAGTGGAGTTTCAGGGTATTACATTTTCCTACAATCACAACTATTGTACCTATGGTAAAACATGTTTAAGTAATTCCTTGTATTCTGCTCTCATTTGTTCATAGCCTATTTCTGCATTGAAATTCTTAGAGCATTTTTGAAATAGTGAAGCCTGGCATGGTTGTGTTCAAGATATCAAATCTATCCTGGCTTCCTTTTTTTCGTACATTTTTCTGTCACTGCTATACTTACTTGAGGTAAATGTTAGTCCCTGTGGCAAAGTACGTGGTGCTTCAAATGTACTTCAGTTTTGGAGTGTTTTTAAAGAACCTTGTTCCTCCGTTCCATTCTCTGGCATCTTTGCCTGTTCCATTCCCAGGAAGGTCTATTGATTTTGTTTGATAATGTTCTTATGTTATCTTCTTCCAGGAGGTTTCCTTGCATGTTTCTCTCTGCTGCTTTACAGCAGAACCATTTTTTAAAACTCTCCATGAATTGTGGAGATGAAGAGGAGGAAGATAAAGACAGCACATGAAATAAGCAGTGCCTGACTCCTTTTACCATTCTGGTTTGACTTTGAGCACCATGAGCAGAGACAGCAGCTCTTCTGGATTGGTACACAACCTATAGTTAGATACTGAAATATGTGGGCTGAATTTTGTGAGCAACTTAATGCCCAGCAATTAATGTCAACAGAAGCTGCAAGTGTTCTTATCCTAACAAATTTAGCTCAGTAAAGTATCTAGAAACATTTTTAGACTCCTCTAACATACGGTAGTTGTAAATGACTTGGGAAAGTTAAGAGGATGCCTAGGGACCAGTATGACCAAGTTTGGGATTTTTTGTTTCCTGTTCTTTTCTAATGACTAAAACCACCACTGTGAGAAGGTTTTGATACAAGAAGGCTTATACTGTATTTCTGTGGTTTAGTTAGATCAGTTTATTTCAGATGTAATCTTCTATGCATAAAACATGCAGAATTTAGGGAGTTTTGTCTTGGAGATATGATGCAAACTAGACATATTGCTAATGTCTCTAGTTAAGCCTTCCTCTTGAGAAGTGTGGACTGCCAAAAAGAGCACATGAAATAATAATAAAGGATTAGTAAAATAACGTGGCAGAATGTTGTTTTTTTCTGCAATAGCATAAGGCCTTTTCCCTGTCAAAACTGAATGGGAGAGGGCTGACTGAGAGGATTTGTAGTCTGTTTGGTGTGTTCAGCAGAAGCACAGTGTAAGTCAGTCTCCAGTTGGTGCCAAGTTGCAGAGTAAAATCTTACAACTGAGGAAATAATGAAGAATCGCTGCAGACCCTATTTTCTTTTACTAATAAACTGTTTGCTAGGTGTTGGCATCTGTCTTTTACAGCTGCTAAAGTGCCCAGCTGTTGTTACACTTCCTCTGTCTACAGTTGGAGGATGGAAGAAGAAAAAAATTCTCACAGGCATGTAGCTTTAAGGAACACCTGCAAAACAAGTAAGCTTTATTTGGTCAACACCTGGAAATGTTCCAAAGTAAACAGCACTGTGATTAAATCAGAGCATTGTTTACACATTAGCAATTAAAATTTAGGTTTTAATTTCACTATTGCTATGCGGGCAAGCCACTACTTTAACTTACTTCATTTATGTTAAAGAGAAAAACATCTGTGAGTAGGCTGAGGTTTTAGAATCCTGTCATTTTGACTGATGCCATTGCATGGGTACCATAGACTTGTCTTGCTTTTCTAATTATCTGGATAATAGAATCATAGAATGGTTTGGGTTGGAAGGGACCTTAAAGACCATCTGATTCCAACCCCTTCTGCCACAGGCAGGTACACCTTCCACTAGATCAGGTTGCTCAAAGCCCCGTCCAACCTGGCCTTGGTAGTTTCCTCTTGATTTCATTATTACAAGATTTTTAGCAGCAGCAGTCACTACATTATCTCTTTTTCTACATATTTTCTCAGTGAATATTGCAAGTCATGGTTCCCAAGGATTCCGCAGTCCTTACTTCATTGAAATACTAAGCACTATTGGCACTTGACTTTTTTGTACCGTTAACTCCCTCTATTCTTAAGAAAAGTTGGGTTCTTCCCTACTGTTTTCAAAGATCTTGGATTTGCAGATATTGTGTAAATACTCGTACTGAATTCTGCTCACAAAAGTTGTTGCAAGGCAATACTAAAGTGATTTGGAGATGGTATTTAAGACATGCTAGGAGCCACCTGTGCTCAGCAGCTGTAAACCTACTGGCTGTTAGAGCGTACTTAAAAGGAAACAACATGGATTTTTCAGAAGGGAATGGTAGGGTATCAGCAGTAGCAGATGTAGGTGGCTGAGTCAAACGTAAATATAGCTGATTGGATTAATTGAGCATGTCTTGAAATGCCTGCCTTCTGAGGGTCATAGATAAAGATGAGAGGGATGAGTAGGCAGAATAAAACTGTGCCCAAGTATATTTTCTGGCACTGGCTTATAGAATTCAGATCTTCTCTCTTTCCCCCTCCACCCCAATAAAGAAATCTTAGGAGGCATTAGGATGTTTGCTCTAAACCTCTTCCAATTTTATAGACATAAGTACATCACATAAGAAAGGGTTTTTTTTAATAGGTGTTTGTATTTGCTTTTTTGGGAAACGTTATGTGTTTATGGTTTGGGTTTTTTTAAAAAAGCTTTCTGCTCCTGAAAAGTTGTTTGGTTTTTTTTTTGTTTCACTTTTATTTCTTTTACCCCTTTTGCCCTTGAGTTTGGCATATCACAGAATCATTATGGTTGGAAGGGACATCTGGTGTTCATCCAGTCCACCCCCCCTGCCAAGGCAGGGTCCACCCACAGCAGGTTACACAGGAATGCGTCCAAGCAGGTTTGGACATCTCCAGAGAGGGGACTCATGACCCCCCTGGGCAGCCTGTTCCAGTGCCTGCCACCCTCAACAGAAAGAAGTTCTTCCTCATGTTGAGGTGAAGCTTCCTGTGTTTTAGTTTATGGCCATTGCTCCTTGTTCTTTCACTGGGCACCATAGAATCTGGCACCATCCTCCTGACACCCATCTTTGGGATATTTATATGCATTAACAAGATCCTCTCTCAGTCTCCTCTCAACTAAATGGGACCAGCTCCTGCAATCTCCTCATAAGAGAGATGCTCCAGACCCCTGATCATCCCTGTGGCCTCTACTGGACCCTCTCCAGAAGCTCCTTGTCTTTCTTGCATTGAGGAGCCCAGAACTGGACACAGTACTCCAGATCTAATCTCCCAAGAGAGGATTGAGAGAGAATTTTGCTTTGATAAACCACATTAACTTTCTACATGCAGTGGCAGCTTGCTCACTGCTTTGCAGCCTTTGTACATTCAGATTCCTAATGTTACAAGCAGTCATCACCTATTAAAATGTTAATATTGAAGGAAGTGTGGATGTGTAGCAGCCCTGCTGGGTTAATGCTTTATTCACAGAAGATGTTTGCTTAATGATTCATGTGTTTGTGGAGTTTCAGAAAATACTTCTGTTCTCTTTAGGATTGTTATTATTGAAGTCTTAACATAGAAATTAACCCCAAAAGTCACAAGGATTGGATGATTAAAGCCAGTAAAGCAGCACCAGGAGTTTAGCTGCCTTATTGGCATACTGAAAACTAGGAGAGCAGAAGATGAAAGGAATATGGTTACGTTAGTGAAAGAAGTGCAAAACTTGAAATAATACTGAATGCTGGATGGCACGTGCCTGAATCTTAATGATTGCCTCACTCTTACGTAGTCTACAATTAAAAAAAAAGAAAAAGAAATAGGATAAACGTCTTTAGATAAGCCTATGTCAGGGTTTACCATTTATCCTGACCCTACTTTCTACCCCTGTAGTAAAAAACTCAGAAAAGCAATTCCTTATGGTAGAACACTACGATAAATGCACGATTTACAGAGGTGGATTTCCAAGGTTAAGAAAAACATCAACTGGTAGTTTTCCTTGGGGGAATGCTTTCTTCTCCTCCTCCACGCAGTTGTCAGAGTGTAAACCTTGTTGAGCTGTTTCCTTCAGCCTTCCCAACAAATTCAGAGCTGCAGTGCTTATCTGAAGTTTGTGGGAGCTGGGCTTGCTGCTATGACATTTAACACTACTGTTCTTTGGAAGGAGAAAAAACATCACATGCGAAACAGCTTGGCTGAAGGTAATGATGATTTATGGTGTTCTGATTTGGTCTTACCAAGTATAAGAGAATGCGTTTGTAAGTGCGCATGCATAAATGTGTGCACATGCATTTATTGTAAAAATGAAGGTAATTCTCCACTTTTCATTCAGACCCTTAGATGTGCAAGCATAACACTGGAAGAACAGAATCATGCATAGTGCCAACTACCAAAGATGAAGGAATGTGTTTATTAAAATTTAATGTGAGCTGTGAGTAAGATGACATTTAGTACTTTGTCATGAATTCCCTAAGTCAGGAGATACTAGATCATACTTATTGCAGATTGAGTGCATCTTGTTGATGACTGGCCATCGTGCAGACTGTGCTAAGGGCTAGGCTAAGTGCAGCTGAAATCTTTGAGAATGCTTTGTTCCAACCCAAATAAAGCAAACTGGTATATAATGTTTTGATAACGTACCGCATCTCATACAAGTCTGCTGTCACAAAGAAGTGAGAGGCAATTATATAGAAAAAAATGGTGTGCCTTTGTGTGGTTTATGCCACTTAATTTTCAGGTAGTGGAAAGTGTGGGATTGCTTAGCTATGGCATCTTGAAGTGTTGCTGCTTTAGCCTTCTATTCTTGTAGTCAACAAATGCAGGAGGGGTAAGTGAGAGATAGGAAAGGATTTGGAAGGTGTAAAGAAAACCTAAATAATAATATTGCTCTGTGAGTTTCTTCTGGACAGATACAAGAGCATGTGTGTTCATATGTGCTAATCTTGAACACTTTACTTGAGATCTCTTAAGTGAGCACATTGAATGTATTTAGGTGGTGATTTCTGTTTTGCAGGTTTCTTCATAATGTTGTGTGTTGTATATGTCTGCATGGAATGGAAAGCATTTAAATACATTTTTCTTATTGTTGCTCTCTTTCATTTGTATAATTTTCATATGAAAATATAGAAATTGCAGCATGTCCCAGAGGTACCAGTGTAACCGATCAAACCCATGCAGGTAGAAGCAGCCTAGCCGCAGAGAGCTAATAGGTTAATATACCATTCTAACCACAAGGTAATATTGCCCTGGAAAAGCAATACACAGTGGCTACATATTAAATTCCATCTGTCAATTAATGCTACACTTCCAGCCTTTTAATTAAAAGAGAACCCAGAATTATAGCGGTACCTGAGTTGGACTTCTCTGCATGGCTGGAAGGTGACACTGCAAGAAATGTTATTTCTCACTCTTCTCCTATCTTGGGCTGACCATAATTTTGCATGGATGCTGAAAGGCATTTCAGAAAGATCAGTAGCTTCTACACAGGTAACTGGGTGGGGAAAATGCCCTCCTGTTCTTAGAATGGGATACAATTTGTGATACATGTAGGTTGTGACATGTTGAATCTTTTGTTATCACTACTCAAAGTAGTCATTGTGGGGTAGACAGAGAATAAACAGCGGTAGCATCACCAGCTCTCCCAACAGTATACTCAGGCCTCATGCTACTTGATGTTTCCATTGCAATGCCAGGGTCTCAGTTTTCCTGTTTATATAAGAATTTTTACTTCTGTTGTCATTGATGCAGAGGAAATCTTGGCAATTTGATTTAAAAAAGGAATTAGAAATCAAAAGGTGAAATTCAGATTTATTTTTGAAGCCAGTCTCAAGGTATTTTTGGTATCTGACTTAGGATCTTTCTGAACTGCTGGGAAACACATCTAGAGTAGTTTTTATTTCACACTGCCCCATTTTCATGGTTTCTGTTACTGCATACTTTCTTTTAGTGAAAGAACAGCCAGAATTTGTACTTAAAATGTGTGTGTCAGAAGGTTAAATACCCACAGAAAAGCTAAATGGCTCAGCAGGTATAAACCGTCATACTGATTCTGTTGTGCTTTTGCATTCAGGCACAGAAATGTAGCAACCCACACTGGAAAACTTTAAGTACACCCTTGTTAATAAGCCCACTGCTCCATTACTAACAGGACCAGTTCAACCTTTGAGTAGACAAGATTTTACATTGTCTGATGGAGTGATGCTAACATAAAATGGAGAGGGCTTTATTGCGCGCAGTGGTGTTTGAAATGAGCACTGGAATGCAGGTGTAGAGGAGAGAAACTCCTGCTATGCTACTCTTTTATCTTTTGTTCCTGCCACTGTTTCTGCTGGTACACTGAGAGCAGGTCGATGCTAGAGCAGAGCAGGCACTGGGCTCTGCTGACGCTGAAACGCCCCAGTATCTGGGACTAATGCCAGGACTAGGAGGCAGCTAAAACCCCGGGAAGAGATCTGGAACAGCTCCTGCACAGTACTTCCCTTGCTAGAAGTTGAGGAACAAGGCTAGTGTAGGCACAGCCTATCTAAGTACACACATTGTTCGATGACCTTTTCAACCTGGCAGGTTCAGATTGCAGAACTTGGTGTGATGGAGACTGAGATCACGGTTAATCATTATTGAGCTGGGTGTAGATGGGATCGTGAAATGCTGGTCCTGTCATTCTCTTGAAACAATGCCTTTACTGGCTGCCAGGAAGCTATTTGGCAGGTCCCCTCGCGGGGTTTACCTCAGAAAAGTTGGCTGGAAACTGACCGCTCGCATGGGAAGCATCTGAAGCTGGGCTTGCTCGAAGGCTGAGAGGCTGCTGTGTTCAGCCAGGTAGACCAAGTGCCAAGAATTAATTAGTTTCATCCTATGCTACACAGCAGAAACACAAGAAGCGGCTCTGATCTTGTGATGGACTGTGCAGGTGGAGTCTTGTGCTGTGGCGAGGTTTCCCATCATTACAAAGCTTAAAATCAGAGGTCAGGGTTCTATTGTGAATAGATGAACCCAAACTCACACGTACCAGATCTCACAAGCTTCTTTATAAGCAAACAGGTTAAAATACTTCAAATGAAAGCAGCCACATGCTTTGTTGTTGAGACTTGTTGGGTTTTTCCTTAAGCTGGACAGGGAGATTGTTTTGATTATTTTACTTTGCATTTGACAGTACATGCAGGAAACCACGCCCAATGCATATCTAAAGTAACTTTAAGAAGGATGACAATACTTTTCTCTATAGTACTTCTGTTTGTGACTTCTTGGAAACTGGGTTTATTTTGTTATTTTAATAAGCTTTCGGTTGCAGTTGCTTTTCTCAGCACATTCTCAAAGGAGGCTTTAGCTGCTGCTCTGAGAATTCATTGTAAAAGCAATGTTCCTGCCTGCTGGGCAAACTGCTGCTGCTGCAAATACAGAATCATGAATTCTTGGCATAATTCTACTCTATTAATTTCACCTTGGGAAAACAAGTTCCTCTGGCATTTCAGATTTCATGTTGGGCCCCAGAAGCATAGATGACTTGTATAATCCTATGCTACATCAAGGAAGACATCCTGGCTAGCTAGCACTGAGATTCTTGGTCATCTTCCTTATTCGGCCTTGTTCCTAAACAACCCATTCTTCTATTAAAAGGTTATGACATTGTAGCTTGTTAGAATGTTCTGGCATCTTACTGTCAATATATTCTTTTGCTGTTAGCTCTTGTTTGGAAAAGGGTGCAGTCTTTGAAGTGTTTAATTCATGTAAATACATTAGGCTTGATGGTTACAGAGACCTCCTTATGGAACACTTGTGGTCAGGAGCTTGTGGTTAAGTGGAAGGAAGTTATAGAGTAAGTTGCTTGCAAGCAGGTCTCCCTTGTTCTTAGTCCACTTATTTTCATCACCAGCATTCCCAGAAGGGTATTTTAGCTGGATGTTGCCCATTAAGGCCCTTCATTCTATGTCTGTGTCCTCCAAGACTGTTGTGAGCACCAGCCCTGTTGCCTGGCTTTCCTTCAAAGGAGCTGGAGCCGTATGGCTGGATGGGGATGCAGTCATCCTCTCTCCCTCCGCTCTCTCCTACTTGGAGAGCCTTGCTGTGCCATATGGGTGCTGAGAACACCCATCAGCCTTCCTCAGATGATTTACCAACCCCCAACAGGCTGTGTTTACATCTTGATATTCCTTCTGACATGACTCACGTACAGTGTCACAAGCTACCTTCACCTTCTTTCCTGATCAATCTATGTATGTCTACACCAGAATTCTACTTATTGTTAACATAGGAGTAATATTTGAATGGGGACTTTTGTTATATTTCCAGTTGTTCAGGCTCTTCCTTGATGCTTTGCAGGCCCTTGAATTAAGGTTTAGGTGTTTCAGTTGTCTCTCACTATTGGCCAGACTTGGCACTGTCGCGTTACTGACCATATTGTCTATGCAACTACTGCTGCTTTTGCCCTGTCTGCTGTTCTACATGTTGGTTTTAATTGTCCACTGCCATGTTTGTACACTTTTTCTTTTGCATATCTTAATGTAAGTTTGGCACCTAAATCATGTTGGATTTGAAGCCAGAGAGGTCCAGCACTGGCCCAGGAACTCATTTCCATGAATGTGTGTGTATCTGTGATCCAGTATCCCTTACCCTAGAGCTTTCTGTTCATCCTTCTTTCATAGAATCACAGAATGGTTAGGGTTGGAACGGACTTCAAGATCATTTAGTTCTAATCCCCTCATCTGGTTCCAATTCCCATCTTTATCTTGCTGCAATGTCTTTAACTTCATCAAAAGCCAAACCTGGGGTGTTGCACATTGTACTGGTGAAGATGCCTTGGCTCAGCCCTTGTCTGGGCAGGTTTGGCTGAGCATGACAGGCAAAAAAATAATAAAAAGGCAATGGTTTGTTAAAGGGTGTCCTCAAACTCTTCTTTTACTAAAATATGTGCTGCTTATGCCTTCTGCCAGCATCTGTGCCCTGCAGTACCTGCCTGGAGTCCAGAGGATTTCCCCTTTTCTGTGTGCAGGGGTGCTCTTTAAAATCTGAAGGACAATAGTTAGCACTACTATAAACTTCCTCAAATGCCTGGTGCCTTCTGCATTTACATCAGTTTAGTACCTGAGCATGTATGCCTCTTAAATATTTTAAGTATCACGGGAGATAGGTCAATGCTCCCATCTGTCTTGCAAGATGTAAAGTGACTTTCCCAAGGTGATGCAAGTACCTCAGTAGTCATACACCCAGAAAGGGAGCTCATTGCCAGTGGATTTCAGTCCATTTTCCTTAAAACCAAAAGTCTCCCAGCAAGTAATTTGCGTGACGCAATCCAGTTTAGGGTGTTAAGACTTGTGATTAATCAGAGCCAGACCTTGTGTGGTCCGTATATGCACCATAAACAGAACTGTTCTCCTAAACAAAATGATTCACTTTCACGGAACTCGTAAATGGAAGAAACTGTTAGGAACCACGGGCTTCCTGCCCACTGCAAGGTACTGCATGTCAGCAAGTAGCTCTGCATGGGGCATAATGACTTGTGCTTCACAAAACTCACTTCTGCCAGAGAGGATCCGGCCTTGATCTGAAGCCCAAGAAATTGATAGCCTGCTGCCACCTGCAGCCCTTTGCTGCAGGGAACTGTCAGTCTTGCTGCTCTCATACTTGCTGCTTTCTAATCAGAGCTCCCCTGGCTGTGTCTTCCATTAGTTCACCAAATCCCTGTCTTTGCTGAGTCCTCACCAGCATTTCCCTGTGAAGGTCAGTGCGTTGTGCAGGCGGATCACCCTCAGGTAGATTTCAGGGCTGGCAGACCACACCGAGCTGCTAAAACCTGAACTGTTTCCTCCATCCTATTTGAATACCGCTTTGGCTCTTTCCTGCGCAGCTCCAGTTTTCCAACGTTATTTTAAAGATCTGCAGACCAGAACTGAACCTGTAATTTCATTTTGGCTCACATGATCTTTTCTGAAAGGGTAAAATATCTCAGACGAGTGTGCTATCCCTCCTTGCCACAGCACTGTGCTAGGAGGTCAGGCACATTGCTGGAGCCTGTTGCCAGGTTCAGGTTTGTGGCACTCTGGACGCAGGCCTTCCTTTCAGAGGTATGGCCAGAACTTTTCATCCAGTCGTTGTCAGCTTTAAATTTATATGTTATGTATCTTCTGCGGTTTTGTTATCATTTTCCCTTCATTATTTTCTCCCCCAGTGGTGGGGGAGCATGTTTTGATTTGTTGTCCTTTTTCTCAGCTCCTCAAGCTGCAGTGGTTTGGATCTCTGTATGACCATGCTGTCCTCATCCATTTCTCTGCCAATCTCAGTTATCAGCTGCAAGTTTTGAAATGCTTATTTCCATCACTGGTGATTTACACTCTGGAATGTCACTCTAGATATTGTGATTTGATGGTATTTTCCTGCTTACAGGTACAATGCTCAAGCATTGACCCTATACTTTACTCAAGGGCAATGGTGAGCGTGTAATTTAGGATACTGAAGACAGAACTAGTGGAGTTTGGTGAGATGAAAAGGGAGGAGTTCACTTACATTCAGGCTATTTACATGTGTGGTTTGATCTGTTCCATTTCCAAGAATGTACTGAATGTGCCATTCTTTGTGCCTGAAATAGTAGCAGAATAACCTAGTGGTTACTAAGGTAATGAGAACCCACTGTTCTCTAACCAATTTGTGTACATAAAGTATGGAATTTAATTTCACCCTGTGTTACCTGAGGCAGCTCTGGGATCTGATAAAACAGCTGATCTTCGCATTGTTCTCCTCTTCCCTTCTGATTATCACTGAAAGATTGAGAGGTTTCTGTGTGTAAATAAATGTAGCTGCCCTGTGGATGGCAGGGTAGAAAGCAGCCTCAGGATTGCATCTTTTGTCTCGCAGCTGGCTTTCCTCAGTGACTCAAAATGCATTTGTCTTCATGCTGAAACACTTCTATTGCATGTGATTAGGATTGAGGATTTGGCACCCACTAGAGTTCCTCTTTTTATTTTTCTCTTAATACACAGCTTACATGTTTGGTATCTGTTCTTGTGCTATGGATTGCAGGCATAGCATGAGTGTGCATTCCAGATTAGTTTCTTTATCAACGGGAGGAAGGTTCCTTTCTGATTGTGTATCACACAGCAATATGGTGAAAACACTGGTTTGCAAACACTGGACACCAGTAGGTGAATGGGTGAGAGACTTACCTGGGGAAATGGTTATTGACAGGGACTGTCACTGGGCTTGGGAGTGCAGGCAGCAAACAACAAATCCGAAGAAGCTCTGACTGCTGTGCAACCAGGCAACACTACACCTCGGAGCGTCTTGACATCGTAATGGAAAAAGAGAATCCATATCAAGCTACTCAGCAGCTAATCAATCACCCGAGTCCACCAGGCTGGGCAGGGAAGATTGTATCTCACATACACAAGGAGGAAGAAGAAGCGGCTGGGGCATGGGATGGAGTTGTGCTTGAAGTAAGGGGATCTTCTGTAAGAGAAAGGCATCTTGTTTGCTGCATTATGGGTCTGCAGAATAGTGCTGCTGCTTTTATATGCTACAGACTGTGAACAAATTAATCTCTCAACCATGTTACAGTGATGCCAAGTCATGGGTCAGTCAGGAATACAACCTGTCACAGGTGGGGTGTTTTAGCCTAATAGCTATTGACATATGAAGACTTCATGTTCCAGTAGCCTATCTGCTCAGAGAAGAAGATCAGGGAGATGAAGTGGACAGCTGGCATAATATACAGACACTTGAACCCGGAAACAAAAAGACAGCTGCTGGATCTAATTTTAAACAAGTCTTGATCAGATCCGTCTAGATCCTGGTTGTCCTGATACAGCAAAGTCACTAGCAGGAGCAGAGTAGGTGTGAAGTTGAAGACACGCATAAAAAGCTTCTGTGAGAAGGGGAATCGTCCTCTTGCAGTTATGGTATTTCCATTTCTCACAGTGAGTATTGTCAGCTTACCGAAAACGTGAGTGGAAAGAGCTCCTGGCTGGTCTAACGCTCCTTACACTGGCAGCTTTTCTGGGCTGGCTTAATGGGCAGTGGGATAGGCTGTCCCGTGAGCACAAGGGCAGGCAGCGCTGCTTCAGATTAGGAAACTGTGTGATAGTGTGGGGGGCTTCTAATAGTTTAAAATCATACAGGTTACAGCCCCTGCCAGGTTATAATTCTGAGTTTTACATCAGGCGTCAGGAATGCGGCGGGCATTCGCAGCGGCCTGGAGTGCCATCTAGTGGGGCTCTGCGAAGCTACCTTGGTTTTGGTTTGGTCTTGTCAGGTACAAAAACCACCACAAGTGAAGTTGCATTGGTATAACTCTTCGTTTAAGATGAGGAAGTCTGACATTTCATTAATTCAGCAGCGGGACAAGGATTTTCGATTTTGGTTTTGCTTTCAGAATGCTACCACCAAGTTGTTGTTTTGGGGTTCTTTCTGTCTTCGAGGAATCATAGAATAACAGAATGGTTTGGGTTGGAAAGGACCATCTAGTTCCAACTCCCCTGCCATGGGCAGGGACACCTCACACTAAACCATGCCACCCAAGGCTCTGTCCAACCAGGCCTTGAACACTGCCAGGGATGGAGCATTCACAGCTTCCCTGGGCAACCCATTCCAGTGCCTCACCACCCTTATAGTAAAGAACTTCTTCCTCATATCCGATCTAAACTTCCCATTTAAGTTTCTGTATTAAACTTTCAGCTTTCCTGCCTCCTCTACAACTGGATCCTGTTCTTGTTGATTCAACACAAAGGCCGTGAAATGATGGCTACCAAGGATGGTTTATTTCTAATATCCTACCCTGTGTTTGCTTATGTGTCCTTTTGAAGCATCCATTTCTCTGTGTGCCTCCCATCTAATGCTCTTATTGTTCACAGGCAAGTTCAGAGATACCAAAGTTGCGAAAGGAAGACCAAAAGGCACGGAATGCACTCTTAGCTGATATCCAGCAGGGAACTCGCTTAAGAAAAGTGACTCAAATCAATGATCGCAGCGCACCACAGATTGAGAGTAAGTGTGTGCTCCTGAGCAAGGTCCTGGGTGAGCTGCACTCCGTTGTGGAGGTCATTTGGATGGTGTTCAAACTGAAGGGCAGGTTTGAAGTTCAGCAAAGGGCAGCATCTTCACTGGGCTTTAGGGTGTGGAGAAGGGACACTTTCTAAACCTGCATCCTGCTCGAAGATCAGAAACTATCAACACTTCATAATAGCTCTGTAACCTTAACAGGGATTTCTCATCCCCAAAAAATCACAAATGGTAAAATCGTTGAGAATTTCTCAATGAAATGTTTAAGTGGAATTGTTGCTCTAGCAGAAAAGTTGTTCTTTGCTAATAAGAACAAAAAATACCAAAGAAATCTGGAAGCATAAATGCAATGTTGGCTAACACAACTTTTCTGGTGTCATTACGGATGTGAGATTAAAAAGCACCAAAGTGTACTTTGCTCCAAGATACGGGTCAGAGATTAATTAATGGCTGTTTACTGTATTACCAGTAACTTTCCTTGCTGAGCCTGCTTAAAGAGGGAAAAGTCTGGTCTTGGCTATGTTTGGTGCCGAGTCTTCACAGTGTGAGGATGAAGTGACTTTCTGATATGCCCTGTTTTTTTGTTCCTTTTAACAGAACCCAAAGGAACTAACAGAGATGGAGTTAACCCAGCCGTTAACAAAAGTGGCCCTCAGCAACCCCTGGGAGGCTTATTTGCAGGTGGCTTTCCTGTCCTCAGACCAGCAGGCCAGAGGGACATGTCAGGTAAGGGCTTCATTTGTGTCTAAGAATAGCTGGGAGGAAATGTGATTTGGAGTAGAAGTACTTTGGCATGAGCTTTATTGATTGATTTCTATTGGGTTTTTTTCTGAACCCTTAGCTCACCATGTACCCATGGAAGGCTCAATTAATAATGTGCTTAAAATCATCTTCCTAGATCTCAGTTGCCTTATTCCTTAAAATGCAAATAATGAGCTGTCTCTACAATGGGGTACGAAAGAGATTGAATGGATTGTGCAGAGTTCTGAGACTTTTTATATTAGTTTAATGAAAACTTCTAACTGTGCCTCGAATAGAGTATTGAAATCTGAGCTTATCAACTTCAGCACAAATGGCAAAGCAGTTGTATTTCCCTCCCTCCATTAGTGTGTATTTCTATGTTACAACAGGCTTGTGTGTTGCTTTAAAGATCTGTGAGATTTTTGCCCTCTGGCTTTTCTAAAGCACAGCTTTGAGCCAGAAAGGCAGCTTACTGACCTGTCACAGACGGTTCTTGTTGCTTCACAAAGGCAGGAGGCAGGCATGTGTGGGAGCCCTACTGCTGCTTTCACCTCAAGAAGTGCCAGCATCAGTGAGGGGTGACTTGTAGAGTGGCAGATAATGGCCTCTAGCACTGCTGGGCAGCTGGTGCCTGCTCAGGCAGCACAGAGCTAAGCAGGTATGTGCAGGGATAGACAGATCTTGGCTCTACATCCAGGGTTGGTTGTTTCTTCCTGGAAGGCAAACCCAGGACGCACAGCACTGCTTTTGCTAGGGCTTCCTCATGTAGCATCAGCTGCAGTAGCTGCTGTGAGTTGTTGAATAGTTGCAATGACCATGCCTATCAGACTATGTGAATATAGAATTGATGCCTTGACATCTTGCTCTGTGAAAAACCCTTGACATTTAATCAGCAACATACGCTTTGTAAGGTCAAGTGTTTGGGCATTTGCTGCTGAAAAGGAAGCATCTGAACCTGTCCTTATGCGAAGCCTTTGGGCCCTGCTTTTAAGACCTTGGCTTTTATCCTGTGGGATTGCGATTTATGTGAAGTTGGTGTGAAGTTTTTAATCTTAAGTGAGCACCTGAAGGGTGCAAGTTGATGCATGTCACTCCACTTGTGTTCTTTGAGGCCTTTTCGCTAGGACCCTCAATTCCTTCAAGCAGACGGCTCATGGATGTTCAGTAGGCTGTACCAGGCACATGGGGCTGGTATGCAGGTCCAGGCCTCTGCAGAAAAGCTGCTTCTCCTTAAACTGCTCCGTTCTGCAGAAACTGCTGCGCAGGGAGGAGAGCAGAGTCCCTGCGCTCGCTGGAAGCCACCACCTCCTAAACCCGGTCACACCAGGGGCAACATGTGGGATTATGAGGTGTTTTGGGGAGAATTAGCCCCTCGGGGTCACCACTGGGGAGGGGAAGATGAGGAGCTTGTCCTTTGCAGTGTTCTGCCTGAGGAGCGGGCACAAAAAGCCGCTGTGTAACGTGTCACCTGTTTTCCAGCTGGGAAGCCCGGGCAGCTCCCTGGGACCCGTTCCGCGGTTCCCAAGCCCGCTGCCCCCCTGAACAGCAGCACCGCCAAGGCCAGCGGCGTCCCCTCGCATCCCACCGAAGGCCCCAGGGCAGCCGCCCCACCGGACCCCCCCGGCGCCCCGCGAGCGGCCGGCGCGGGCCCCGGGCGGCCCAGCCTGCCGGCCCCGCCTCCGCCGCCTCCCGCTTCCAGCAAACCCTCCCTCACCTTCCCGCCTCCTCCCGCGGCGCCCCCTCCGGCAGAGCGCCCTCCCAAGGGGGTGTCCCCCAGCGCGGCCCCTCCTCAGCCCGACAAACCCACGAAGCTGCAGGCAGGGGCCCCGCACGCACCCCCCCCTCCTCCTCCCCTTGTGCCCCCCTGCGGGTTTCCCAGCAGGACAGCCGATTTCCCGGCCGCTGAAGGCAGGGACTGTCTGCCCCCCTCCCCGCCTCCCCCTCCGCCCCACGGGCACCCCCTGACCACCAACAGGCTCTCCTTCCCGCCCTCCCCGGCCCTTACCAGCGCTGCCGGCGGCGCTGACGTGCCCCCGCCGCTGCCCCCCAAGTCTCCCAACCTGCTGTCCCAGCTCCACAAGCCCAGCAGCATCCAGTCCCTGCCGCTCCCTCCCACCCCCGGCCTCCCTCAGCCCGCAGCAGCGGTGGCACCCGAGACCAGGAAGAAGAGGCCCGGCCGAGGCGGAGGTGAGAGCAGCATGCTGGAATGCTGGAAGATGGGAGGCTTTTTCTTCCCTTTGGCCAGTCATGGAATTGCACTGGTGGCTGGAGAGCTTGGAGGGGTGAGGATAAGGCGCAGGCACAGCTGAAGGATGAGGTCCGTGGCATGGGAGGAACACCGGCAGGGTGCATGGCGTGCATGTGAGACCTCAGGTTCTTCTTAGCCCTGGGCACATGTGCCATATAGTTTAACTGATTTGGAAGGAGCATGCTGATCAGTGAAAGCAACGTCTTGGGACCGCTGAGCTGCTTCTTGCCTTTGTGTTGGCATTGCTGCATCTCCAGCAATCTAACAGTCTCCTAACACCCTCAGGTAGGGCAGTGGAGTGCACACCACCGCGTCTGCCCCATCTTGCAGCTGCTCCAGCACCACCAGCCTAGCCATGACATCCATCTACTGCTGTACCCCTGCAGTATGGGGCAACATCAGCAATGGCTGGGGAATGTCACAGGAGAGAATAAAGCAAAGATGGGGCAGCTCCAGCCATAGATGAGCAAAGGCAACACAGGTGCAGTCCTCTGCTTCTCAAGTGGAGGTGCAGGCAGTGCCTCCTGTGATGAAGGCGGTGGGGCCAAAGGTTTCTCTGACTCGGGGAGCGGGGATATGAGCTATAGCGTGCCCTTGAGCAGGTGGAGGACATTTATCAGACTCCCCTGATATAATGGGTAATTAAAAAAAAATGAGGCTAGACCTGTGTGGGTCTGAGAAAAGGAGACAGTGACTTAATAAGGCACATGTGAGCAGAATGTTCTGTACCCCGTGCTTCAGCAGCCACCTGTCCAGGGAAAGATTACTGGTTCCCTTTGACAGCCATGGGAAAGGCCATGTGCAGGTCAGGGCCTTTCTGATGGGGATTAATGGTGCTCAGGAACTGTCTGATGAACCGTTATTTTATTGAGCTATCTATACCACGTGGTGGCTCAGCTTTCGCGGTTTCCATCAAATTAGCCTGCCTGTCTCCTGGCTGTCCAGGGGGAGCAGCAATTTGGAGAGGCATTGGGCTCCTTCCCCCTGACACGGTGCCCATGGTAGGTGTATCCAGAAGATACAAACTTTGATGGCTCTTGCAACTCCTCAGTGAAATGCACAGGAATAACGGTAATATCGCTGCAGTGGCTGTCAGGAAATTGCTTTCTTTTAGAAATCCCATTCAGCATGGTTGGACTGGCTTGGGGTTTTTTCATTAAAGAACCTGCTTGTTCTTGTGAAAGTGGAATGATAGTCTTCCCCTCCAAACAGGGGCTAAACCATACTGCAGAATGTTGGACTTTCCTTAGAACCAGAACTAGCATAGTGACTTTAATACTTCATGCTCTAAATCCATGGTCAGGCTTAACAAACAACAGTTATGAAGCTGGGTATGTTTGCCCCCAGTATTGCGTTCCTTCTGCACTTCCCCTCCTCTTCTGCAAAGCTTATGCTTGGTTTGTTAAGTCACGGTGATGTTTATGCACTGGTCTGCCACTGCTTTTTCAGGAACTGGTGCTGGGAAGCTAGTCACACCTCCACAGCCACCAGCAAGATCACCTACAACTGAGCTTACCAGCAAGTCTGGAGTCTCAGCCTGGGCTGCAGCTCATGACCCGTACCCACCACTTAAAAATGGAAACATGCACATCATCGGTAATATCCTCTAAATCAGGTCTCTTAGCCTTAGTTAACAATTTCAGTATAAAAGCCTGTGTGTCTCAGACCTCAAAAAAGTCAGTCAAGACTTTCTCACAGCACTAACAGGGTAGTATAACCAGAGCCATTAGAGACATTTTTGTACAACCTTATATAATGAGAGAAAATTAAGGCTTTCACGCAGGCTTTGAATCATCCAGTAGATGAGAAAAGCACGGGCTACCTGCAGAATTATTTAAGATTGTGAAAAATTGCCAAAATGTCCTTACATTACTATTCTTAAAACCAGTTGTGTGGGTATTTAGTAGCTTCAACACTATAGAGCAAAGACTGCTAAGAATTATTTTTGTGGTCTGATGAACTGGCCATTCATTCACAGCTAAATGGCTTGAAAACCACCTAGGAATTACCTCTGTACCGCAATCATCAATGCGGGAAACTGCAACTGCAGCCAGGAGCTTAACTTCAGTTAGTAGCAGGCAGTGTTCGCAATTAAGCCTGGAAACTTGGATGGCTCACAGAAGTACTCACCAAGATTGGTTATACAGAATGAGCCACTATCAATTCCAGGGGAAAACGAGTCAGCATTTTAAACTGAAATGACTTGTGGCATTTTTATTATTGTCTGTCTCTAACAGTGACTGATGTTTATTTCTCTGAAACTTTCCAGATGACTTTGAATCTAAATTTACTTTCCATTCTGTGGAAGATTTCCCCCCACCTGATGAATTCAAGCCATTTCAGAAAATCTATCCCAGCAAGATAGCTAGAGGTAAGTGTGTAAACATGAGAAGATCTGATAATTATCCAATAGGACTAGAAGCAGGGAGTGAAAATAAAGAACAGAAAGCAGCATTAACTTGAAGAACTGGGCTGCCAGCATAGGCACAGAGAGTAATGGGATTTGTTACAGTGGTAAGAGGGACTAAAGATATAATGAAAAGCACTTAATTAATTACTTTAAAGTCTTAGGAGCTAAAAATAAAATTATGTGGCTTGGCATGCAGGCTGTGTTCTGAGGAGTGTTGAATTTGCAGAGCCCTTAATGTTAAGAACAGTGGTGTCACATAAGCAGGCTTTGTTCATGAACTTGTAAAATCACAAAAGAAAGGTGACTTGATCAGTGTCTTCCATCATGTGTTTTGAGTTAAATCCTGCACGTGGTGTTTTACATACCTGAGTAACAAAGGGACTCAGTACCCGAGCCTTGTCGGGAAAGTAATGAATGACTGAACCTTGCTTCTCCTTTAAGTTAAAAACTGGGTATCAGGTCACTGTGGTAAGAGCAAAAGTTCATCTATCCAGCTTTGAAAACTGGTAGTTGAAGGTGCTGAAAGATCTCATGCCCATATTCTGCTTTTTATAAACCCCTGCCTTTTCTGTATTGTTAGTTCCAGCTATTTATCTTCAACTTTAAAGCTGAAGGGGATTTTTCTTTTTCCACGTCAAGGTACTTTGCATGACTTTTCATAGCAGCCTCTGCCAGTCTAAATTGTCTGCTGTATGATCTGATCAGAGACTTTCCACTGAAGGGCTACAGAGCATAAGCAATATATGTGTGTGTATATATATATGTATCAGTTCAAGGATTAGACATAAATGCAGCATCCCTGCTGTAGAACTGCTTCCAAAATACATACCCCCAAAATGCATCTGTCTCCTCTGATTAAACCTCTCCTATCTATTTACAGATCCCTCTAAAAATCCTCCATTAAGAACACATGTGAGATGAGAAGAGTCTTCTGATGCTCTCTGGATTAGTATTCAAAAAAGAACAACATCAAGATAATATCTGAAACAGAGGGATTCCCATTACAGTGATAGAGATTGTATTTGAATTGCAAGTGCTGCACTGTTAACATTCTATAGACTGGAACAGCGATGTACATGATGCTTTTTGAACTGGACTACGTACTACAGGAATGTTAGTACAGGCTTTTAAATTACTGTATATAGGTGGATATTTTTTAAGCAAAGCAGCATAAAACTGAAATTCTTTGTACTGCTCAAACAATTCTCAATCATGCTGACACATTACCTCAGGATACTTTTTTGCATTACATGCCTGGAGTTAATTTTTCCCCTTCCATCATAATTTTAAAGTATCTTGGAAATTCTCCAGTTATTATTCAGCCATTTTTCAATGAACTGCCAGAAACTAACGTGCTACCTTTAGTGTCTTTGTATGGTCCTTTACTTCTATTCTGCCTATCCTCAGATTGCAGCAGAATGTCACTTTCATGAACAGATGGGCCCACAATCCTCTTCTCATCAAGCATGAAGAGGACAGAGATGACCAGGAGCTGTGGCTGCTGTTGAGCCTACCTCCTATTGAGTACAGATCCTTATAGGATAGTGTCTGAAGCAGCCCAGCTGGGTAGGGTGGTCATGGACTTGACTCGAGAAGGAAGATGGAACTTTTCCAAACTGGAAGAAAAGAGGAGTTGTTCTACTGTAAGGAAAAAAAACCACACCCCAATGGTGTGTGTGAATACACATGCCATGAAGTATGTATGTAAGGGCAAGTGTCCTGTATTTTCCTGCTGGCCAAGTGGTTATTTGCATTTTGTGTGACAGATTGTCTTTATCCAGCAATCAGAAGGCCTTTGGATGAGCAGTCCAATACCTACATTTTAAACAGGCAACTGGAGCTACTATTGTTCACACAAGGCAGTGAGGATTCATTGTCCAAAATACACCACGTGGAGCAAGCAGTCCCCAAAGATAGAGTTGGCTGAAAGGTAACAACCTAGAGCAAAGACATGAGCTTCTGCTTTTCGTATGCAGCCTGGGGTAAGGTCTTTGGATCGCAGATGTTCAGATGCAGTAAAAGAAATCTATTCCCAGGACAAATTACTCTTGTGCATTTCACTGCATTAGGAAGAGTGCTGCCAGCAGCTTAAGGGTGGTGATCCTTACCCTTCACTCGGCACTGGTGAGACCACACCTGGACTTCTGTGTCCAGTTCTGGGCTCCTCAGTACAAGATATATGGACATGCTGGAGAGAGTCCTGCAAAGGGCACTGAGGTGATGCAGGTTTGGAGCATCTCTCCTATGAGGAAAGGCTGAGAGAGCTGGGACTGTTTAACTTGGAGAAGAGAAGGCTCAGGAGCATCTCATCAAAGTTCATAAATACCTGAAGGGAAAGTATATAAAGGTGGATCCGGGCTCTTTTCAGTGGTGCCAAGTGGCACAACCAGAGGCAATGGGCACAAAATTGAAACACAGCCCTGCCTGAACATCGGGAAACACTTTGTGATTGTGAGGGTGACTGAGCACTGGCACAGGTTGCCCTGGGAGGCTCTGGAGTCTTCATCCTTGGAAATACTCAAAAGCCATTTGGACACAGTCCTGGGCTGCCTGCTCGAGCAGGAAGGTTGGCTCAGATAACCTCCAGCCATCCCTTCCATCCTCAACCATTCTTTGATTCCCCTTCTTACAGAAGTTGGCTGCACTTGGGTTACAACAACCCCATGCAAGCTTGGGGAAGAGTGGCTGTGGCTGGAAGTTTACTTGGTCCTGGTAAGACTGCACTCTGAATAATCTTCAGGTTTGGGCCCCTCACTACAAGAAAAGACACTGAAGTGCTGGAGTGGGTCCAAAGAAGGGCAATGAAGCTGATGAAGGGTCTGGAGCACAAGTCTGATGAGGAACAGCTGAGGGAACTGGGGTTGTTTAGTCTGGAGAAGGGGGAGGGGAAGGGGGGCCTTATCACTCTCTACAACGACCTGAAAGGAGGTTGTAGTGAGGTGGGAGTCAGTCTCTTCTCCCAGGTAACAAGCAATAAGACAGAAATAGCCTCAAGCTGCACTAGGGGAGGTTTAGACTGGATATTAGGAAAAATTTCTTCACTGAAAGGGTTGTCAAACATTGTAACAGGCTCCCCAGGGAAGTGACTGGATTCAAAAGAGGCATCGATGTGGCATTTAAGGACATGGTTTAGTGTGGGACCTGGCAGTGCTGGTAAAGGACTTGCTGATCTTAAAGGTCTTTTCCTATATAAACAATTATGATTTACCTGCCTTAAAAGGGCACTGCTGTTCCAGGGTGAGCCTGGTGCTAACAGCCAGGCTATTTACAGTTATGGCATTAATTTATATAATTTCTATAAATTCCCCTCAGTTACAACTGTAATAACATTATAGATCACAGGTAAAGATATTTCCCCATGGCCATGACTTTGAACAAAACTATGGGGAAAAGACAGGGTAACTGTGTCTTCACATATTCTGCTTTTCTCTTAGTTCTTGCAGCAGCTCAGTTGTGCTCCATCTCTTACTCCCATACATGTGCATGCTTATCGTGTGGAGATGGTGTTGATAGTGTTTTCTTAGCCTATTATGATACCTTGCTGTACATCATGTGAAAAGAAAAAAATAATCAGTGATGCTTTGACCAATACTTATTGTCACTGTCATAAATATGCATGAATATAGTAACAAGCAGGGGCCAGCACATCCACTGCTGCTCAAACAGCCAGAACTGTTTATTACTGCTTTGATGAATATTTTGTTATAGTACTATTAAAGGTGACTTATTGTTGGTTCTCAGTTGTTCTGGAACTTGTGTACTGCTCTGTAATAAGTACCATCATAAGGATTCTACAACTGCTTAATGCCAGATGACCTGCCAGGAGACAACTAAAGGAGAAAAAATTTTACTCCTGTTTTTATTACGATTAGATGCAAACATCATCTTTCAGGGATTAAATTAGAAAGCCTGTGCATATTTGAAAGCATTGGTGAAATGTTATTCCCTTATACACTAGATTGTTGTTCAAGATCCAATGAAGCTTCTAAGTTGCTATAACCTGGAGATACAGAGAATCACAGTAGTCATCACTCCCAGTAGTCCCACTCTGTCCTTCCACTAAGCCACTGCTGCACTCAAGACCACTGGTAGTTTTAAGGCTATGGGAGTGCTCTGGCTTTTCAAACTTGTAGAACAAGTGGTGGCTGAAGCAAAAGCAACATACTACTAGAAAATTAGTACCTGGATCACTGTGCTCAAAACAATTTATTAGTTCTGGCATAAGCAGTTCCAAATAAGGACATAAATTCCCACAAGGTAATTGCAAACATTGGTTTCTTCTTTCTTAAGAAACAAGCAAATAAGATATATTATGGTTTTAGCAGGAACACATTCTTTCATCTTGCCTCCCTCCCACCTGCCAAAGGTTGCAGATCCAAGTTGTGCAAAAGAGCTGTGTGAAGTGGTATATCCTGATTTGAGCCCTCTGGATGGGTCAGTCATTTTATCCCTGTTCTCCCCTTGTTCACAGACATCCAGCAACTCATATCAGGATGCAAAGTGCGCAGCAAGCAACAGTTTAAAGAAGCAGCTTTTAAGTTCAATATGGTGTGTGTTAAATGTACTCTGACTAGGAGTATTTTCATTTGAAGCAGCCTTTCATTCCAAAAGTGGATTTCATCGGAAATCCATTCACTTCAGTGGGCAGTGGGCATATAGCACAACACATTCAGAAATGGCCCTTGCAGACCCTATTCTGGCTAGGCAGATAGAAGCGTAATTTTAGGGTTACCTTGCCTATTTTCTCCTTCCCTTGTCTCCATTTTCATAATACCGAGGCACAGGAGTTGCTCCTGCAATAGAGAGTGTGGGAGGAGTGAATTGTGAGTGGGAAGATTATTAAGCAGGCCATAAGAGAAAGTATCTTCATGCTTGTTTTTCCTAAGTAAGAAGACTCGGTGTTTTCTTGTCCAATTGCCAGTTGTCAGATAAGGCAGCACCAAAGCAATGGGTCTGAATGGAACAATTTCATTACAAAAACTTCTGAGAACTTAATGTGCCAATATGGCAATGACTGTTTCCCGAATGCACAACTCTCACAGTATCAAGCTGAGGCGTTGCTGCCTTCTAAGGAGCTTTCATTTCCTCAGTACAGAAATCCATGGTTCCTCACAATCCCCCTCCCTGAACAGTGAAGGACTTTAACGCCATAAGCTAACTTCCACTTATCAAAGACGTGGAATTCTTGTCTGAACCTCCTGTTAAAAAAACCCGTCCATCTTCGCATGACAGGAAACAGTGTTCACTGGTTTAATTCTTAGAACTGCCCTATCTCATTTCTACAAGAGGGAAACACATGAAAAGCAGTTTTGTCTGCAGGGCTGTCAAGGAAGGGAAGCATGCTGCAGAACCACACTTATCATAAGGAAGCGTAAGACAGCCATTTCTAAGCCTAACCAGCTGGACTGCCACAACCACCAGTAACTCACTGGTACTTACTGGATTCACCGGCCATGTATACGCACCACAGAGATTACGAGGAACTGTATAAAGGCAGAAAGATGGAGAATAGTCAAGTATTACTGATCAATGTCCAGCATCTATTCCCTAAAAAAAAAATTCCCAATTTGTAGCTTGTATATAAATATTACATCTTATTAATTCCACCTTAAGAGCCAATAGGTCATATACAGATGTCCTAAGCATCCAGGCTGGCTCTGTGTTTCAGTGCTCAGCACTAGAGTGGCAGCCAGGTGCATTACAAACACAAACTTCCTTAAGATGGGTGCAGGTGAAGGCAAAACTTAACCCGGGGGACCTAATTCTGTTCATTTGTACAGGCGTATGTCAGAAGCAGAGCAACTGTAACCAGATATACCCACCTGAGGCCAGTACAGCAAGCTCAAGAACCAGGACTTACCTTCCTGCCCTCGCAAAACTGGGATTTCAACTCTACCATTCTTTGTATGAATTAGCAAGAGAAAAATGCGAGTCAGCTTTGCTGCAAGCCTAGTCCTGAGCAACAGAGGCAAACCAGATTGCTTTCAGTGATGATATGGCAGTTAGCCTGATGAAGGTAATCTTTGCTTTAATTGGTTGCCCAACATACATATTTAAACATTCTGTACTAAATTAGCCAGCATGCACACAGTAATTGGACCGGTCAGTGACTTTCTCCTTTCACTATATACATACACAAACAGGAACACCACAAGATTGGACAAAGAAAAGCAATTTGTTAACTGGATACAGCTAGCAAGTAACTTTTTTTTCCTCTAGAAATGTTTTTCCTGCAAATTCACAGGTGTAAAGACTTTCTTTCAAGGCCTGAAGAACTTTGCGGTCTTCCAGTGAAAAGGCTAGCAATAGCCACCGTAGCTGAAATGAGATAAAATTGGTTTAAAATCCATTCCAAGCAAGAGTGAAACTGAGAAAAATAAAAACTGCCTGCAATGCAACACGGGGAAAAGGAACTCCAGAGACAATCTGGGCAGATGCATTGAGGTAGAAAGGTGGCTTTGGACCCGATTCTGAACACTCTTAGCTTAGTGCTAAAGAGAAGGAGGAAGATGGGAATCGGATCCAACATTTCACATTCACTGGTACCTGGTAGCAGAAACTCAGTATCTAAAGAATTGGAAGTGTTTGCTTACTTTACTTGAAGAACTTTAGTTCTGTGTCAACACAGTCATAGAAAAGATCCACTACTTCAGCAGGATCCAGAACCTCTGCACGGGTGAGGATATCTTCCATTGCTTCTAAGCCTTGTCTTTCAAGGTCTAACATAATCCTCATCAGTTTCTGGCCTTTATCCTACAGGCATAAAACAACTAAACTCAATTAACCAGGAAACACTCATTAAAGCATTTTACTGTTCTATTACAGAGATCTTTTCAAGTATTTTTAAAAATGAGAAAGCCTTTTTAAGTATGAACTATTTCAGTTAACAGGGTTTTTTTGGATGGTCAAAGGCTAAAAGGAACAGTGCTGGACACCCTATGCATTAAGAAAAATAACCAAAAAGGAGTTGCTGAGTTTAAAGCAGAAAGGCAGATGGAATGAGAGACTGACAAAGGAAAATGCTGTAATGCTTGTACATATGAGAAAGAAGTAAAGCAACTTATTAAGCCTGTAAACCTGCAAACAGAACTGTATCAGAAGAGTAGAGGTAGGATTGTACAGATCATAGTATGTATATGTGTATTCCTCAGATCATCACCTGCAAGATGATGATTAAATACGAAATTACGTGTAATGTAGCAGCATTAAGACTCCAGGTCCCAGGAAAGGCTTTGTGTGCCATTCTGACATACTGCTCTTCATGTTTCTCAGCACTTTTCTCCTAAAGAAAGTGTCATTTTGTTTTATCCAGCATATTGAGTTGACATTACAAGAGACCAGAGGCTTTAAAATAAACCATTCAGAGGGACTAAAAGCCACATCTGGCCAAAGCTGCATTTAAATAAAGTTTGTACTAGCAAAGGTTATCATGGTTTCCTTAATCACTAATGAGCGACTCTGAATGCTGTTATGATCTTAGCAAGACTCTGACCTACGCAAACAAACACAGATGAAAACTTCAGAAAATCAAATCCAACATGACTATGTGGGTCTGCCAGAAATCACCCAAAACACCAATATAAGTGTGACTGGCATGCCCTGGTGATCTCTTCCTCTGATTTACTTCTTTATAGCCAAGTTACCCAGTTTACTGCTGTAGCTGTAATTACAAATGTCAAAGAACAGTTATCAAACTACTTGCACCATGACAGCAAAACCTGTATCTCAATCAGCTGGAAAAGCTGTACAGAATAATTCCCTTCCTGCCTTTATTTATTCCCATAAGAGATTTTTAACACTTCAGATTTCTACGCTGAAAAGTTTTCAGCGCTCATGGCACTGGAAAGCATCCTTTTTTCTTGCATAGCATTTTCAATTAGTTCTTACAAATTAACAGAAATGCATTAAATCAAGACTTGCAAAATTGTCATATGAAAATTAGTTCCTAAAAAAACCCAAAACCTCCAACTACGTAGTTCTTAATCCATCATATAATTTAAATTATAACATTCCTGCCATCATCCTAGTATGTAATGCTGATATCATGTTGCACTAGCATCCAGTGTTCAATAATCACTTAAAAAGGACTACAAACACAGTGGAGGCTGAACAAGCTCATCAGCTTCTCAGTTTGACTTTTCACTTTGTAAAAGTACTGGAGCAGAGCAACACTGTCTGGGTAACCAGAAAACCCACCATGCAGAATAGTTTGTCCTTCAGAGGGCATCACTATTCAAGCTAAACATGCAAGGATTCCGAGAATGCATTTCAGTGAATGATTCTAAAGTAAATTATGGAGTTAGGAATGTACATTTCCTTTAATTCCAGGTCCCACAGTTCTTACCTGATCATTCTCAAGCAGAGATCGAGCCCATTCATGTGCCTTGTACAATTCATGCCTACGATCAGGTTTCTCTTGGAATCGAGGTATCTTTTTAGCAGGATCATCATTTCCAAAAGAAGGCGACTGTACCTTTGGTACTAATTTTACATCATCAACAAAAATAAAGGGTTTAAATATGGACCTGAAATAAATGAGAATTACTGCTTGCAGTAATAAGAGAGATTTTATATGTAATTGCAATATTCACCAGGCTGTAATAGAACAACGGCTATGGAACAGCAAAGGTAATTCATCTGCACTAGGCATGGGCTAGGCTAGAGAGTTGGCACTGGTCACAAGCAAAATAAATTTATGTCCTTTAAAGTAACAGTAAAACTTTATTAGACCTTTTACCTATAATCATGTTTGGTCTCTTTCATGCCAGCTCCGTCACTTCTTTAGAAAAGTAGGACTGCATTTGCTCTCCAAGTTTGTTTTACAGAAATCTCAGCATTCAGCCTTGCATCACTTTTTCTCCTCTGTTCATACAGCCATCTCTCCTTCTCCTCCCAGATTTAGCTGTCATTAATATCAAAACCACTGACAGAATCTGAGAGTAGGTATTGGCAAGTGCATGGAGAAACTGCACCCTGCATTCTGCAGTAAAGAAGCTGCCAGAAATGCAAGACTTCTGCAAAACATGATTAATAACCACTGACTGCACACAGTCAGCAGGTTCATTGCTGCTACCCTTTCCATCACTGTCATGAAGCCTTGCTGACTAAGAGTTTATGTGACTCACTAGCTGCACACTTAAAATAATGTGGTTGTTACTGCATTAGAGTGTAAGTTGAAGCAAGAAGGGCCTCTGAACAAAGGGGTTTTTTTTACAGTTAAGTTCTCCACCTTTTAAAAAGACAGAAATCCCACCAAAACAATTTGAAGCTTTGCTCCTTTTTATCTCAAAGGATTTGCACCAAGTCAAAGCTTTGGTAAGCAAGCTCAAACTTCTTACTTAATCCTGAAAGTCTGAGTTGCATAATGCAAAGTGGGTGAAAAGTCCCTTTGGCATGGATGACTTCTGTAGCCCTCAATAGAACCTCCTGTTTACTACAACTCTTACAGGAATGACAGTCAGCTGTTCAAGGGTGCCATTTTCTTCTCTCCATAATCTCTTTAACTCAATGCAAGTGGCAGATCTCTGAACAACATCATTTAAACCAGCTGGAAATTGGCCCTCCAATAAAAAACATTATTGGGAAAACAGAAAATCTGCAAGTCCCAGGCAACTTTTAGATATCATGCAAGGCTACCTAGAGTACACATCTCCTCTTGGCTAGTTAGACACCTCATTTGTTTCAGCTTTGCACCCGCTTGTTCAAGAGAGGTGACTAAAATTGTCTACAACCTCATCATCTCAACAAGAACCCATTGGAAAACAACTAGGCTGGAGGAGTAGTTCCTGGGACCTCTCTGAGCTACATTTACTCCAGAAGCTCTGAATTAAGGCAAAGTTCCAGGTATGGCCTTTCAGCCCAGTGGTGCTTATTTAAAATTGCAGCAAGATGCAGTTCAGTAACACAGGATTACACACCACCAACTACTGACTGCATTTCTGGTTAGAACATACTCTCGAAGCATGTTCCGATTTGGGTAGCAGGGTTTAATATCTTTCAACCCATTACCTGCTCTGCCCTCAAGGAACACCCTAATTGTGGCTTACCTTGAAGGGTCTGGTGTGCCAGTGAAGTAGTGAATACAAGGAAAACTAGGGTCCTGAGGCAGAACAGACACTATGCTAGCTGTAGTAAGGAAAGATTCAGAGTCCACACAGACACCGCTGTCCTTGTCACGCAGGACATCAATCATGGCTTGTGCAGAAACATCACCTATATGGACGGGGAGAAAAATTCCTGAGTGTTCAATGGCTTGGACTCCAGGTAACAATTTTTGCCTGAATATATTCACAGGGTGCTACAGCAGGTAGGGTCACTATAATTACACCAAAGCATAAATGCAGTGGCACATCATGCACATCAGAACAACAGTGAAGAAACTTATTTTATAATTTCAATCCTGGGTTAAAGCATTAAACTTGAGGTGGACATTAGTGCTTCATCCTCAACTGTGGCAAGTTTAGGGACAGTCTTCAGCTCTGGTCTTCCTCTCTACATTGCTCACATGTAGAGGCACTCGCAGTTACATGTTCCAGACAGAATGCCTGAAAAGAGACAGTTGTGACTAAAAATCCCGCTGCATACACAGGAGAATGGTTCAGCACTTACCACCTTGCTTTTCTAGGCTCTCCCTGCCAGAAGAGCAGGCTAAATGGTCATCAGTGAGAGAGAACACTTCAGAAAAATTGAAGTCGGAGTCTCCATTCCACCAGCCTTGACTTTTCACATAATCCCGTAGTTCAGGATGCTCAGCATCAATTTTTGTAGTTAATGAAAGCTGATTGCAAATGCATTTTACTCCCTCTGCAGAAAGAGCCACGTATTAAAAGAGAGCAGTAGTACAGTTTTTTTGGGAGAAGCTGGAAGGACAATTTAATTTCAATTAGGAAACAAATTAAACCATTGCTTAGGATGTACATAGGCATGACTGCATAACTACACAGTGACACACACAGAATTACCAATCACTGCAGGCTGCAGAGCTCAATTCTCTGTGCCCTACTTAGATATTTACACTGCCTTATGATTACTAGTGATATTTAGTCAGAATACCAGTTTCACAATCTGGACCTCTCACATGCTGACCATGAAATTACAGTGGTCCCCAATGTACCTACTCTTGTCTCCAATGGCATATTCCACTGCCACAACAAGGCTCGAGGTCTGACTGCATTTAGTTTCATGAACATTCCTTGCCCTCCTAAACTGAACATTTGATTTGGAAGATGGTTTTAAAAGCTTACCAATTGCTTTATGCTTCCCAGTTTAAAAACAATTGCAAGATAGGCTTAAAATTTAAGATTTAAAATTAAGCTAAATTTAAAATGGTATGAATTAAAAAGAAAGTGTAAGCGGCCTTCAAAGAATATTAAAGGGTCTTTTAATTTGCTTTTCTCAAAAACACTGCAGTGCTTATATCCATACACCTACAGCATGACTTAATGGTGGCTGCTGCAAATATTCCTCAGAGAGTATAAAGCAAATGCATTGGAAGCCAGAGAAAGAGCTGATAAAATAAATCTCCGAACTAAAACAAAACCGGATTCTGGAATTTAGCACAAACTTTTTCTTAAACAGAAACCAAAGCAGTATTTGTGAAAGCTATTACACTGCCTTCCACAAAAGCAAGCTTGTTTTTGTAATGCCTCGTGCATGCAATTTAAATAATGACTAACAATTCAGAGTAGGAAGTTCTCTGCATCAGCCTGCAAAAAAAAGTCACTGTCATTCAGTTCCAACTTTTACCAGGGTCGCTGACAGCTTGTTCTGATTTACACACTCCTGTCCTGGGTTCAGCAGTAGCAGTCATTTTTCTCCTTCTTAGTAGTTGGTGCAGTGCTGTGGCTTTGACTTTCAGCCTGGGAACAGCACTGATAACGCCGATGTTTTTAGTTGCTGCTCATATATTTAGTCTGACCAAGGACTTTCTGAGTCTCATGCTCTGCCAGGGAGGAGGGGAAGCCGGGAGGAAGCAGAGACAGGACACCTGACCCAAACTGACCAAAGAGGTATTCCATACTACAGCACGTCATGCCCAGGATGCAAAAAAACCTGGGGACAGGGACCCAGAAGGGTGGATTCACTGCTCGGTCAGGCTGCGTATCGGTCAGCAGGTGGTGAGCGGCTGCATTCTCTTCCCTTGTTGTTTCCCTTATCATTATTACTGGTGGTAGCAGCAGTGGTTTGTGTTATACCTTAGTTACTGGACTGCTCTTATCTCAACCCATGGGAGTTGCATTCTTTCAATTCTCCTCCCCATCCCATCAGGAGTGGGGGGGGGGAGAAAAAGGGGGGAGTGAGTGAGCAAACTGCTTGAGTTATGGCTGGGTTTAAACCATGACAACTTCCAAACAGGAAACCTTTCTTTCTTGAATTTCTTGACTTGATTGATAGGAATATGTGTGTTCATATCAGGCTAGACAAGCCACTCCTTAAGAGCTCTTTAAATATTACATTTAGTAACTTCTGTAAAATAATATTTCATGGGTTTTATCACCTTCAAGAAATGAAAATCTATCAAGCAAATAAATATTTCCACTCCGACTGAAGAGCAGTAATAGGAAGAATTGTAAAAGTGTTTATCCTTAAATTACTGTAAGAGAGTTGCTTGATAAATATTCACTATAAGCTTTACAGAACTGCAGCAGTGATGACAGAAACAGAATCAGGAAAAAAACCCAACGCCTTCACACTGGGGAATGACACATTTTCCCTGTTTTAGCAGCAGTTGTGCAGTCATTTGAAAGCCTAAGCAGCACGCTTATGGTTGCAAAGAAGAACCCCCTGAACAAACTATGAAATACAGAGTTCTTGCATAGCCAGCAGCCTGGCAGCCTCGGCAGACTGCAGGAGATGGAAACTACTTATCTGCAGCTTAAAGGGACCTCCTGAAGAGAAATGCGCTGGCAAAATCAGAACAGAGCTGCAGTGTCATTTCAAAAAGCTGCAAGCAGCAGGTGAAGGCAGCGGTATATTTGCTGGGAAGAAGGATGTGAAAGTTATGTATTGCTGGACGCAGCTAAAAAGGCTAGTAAAAACCACTATTCTTCAAGTATCAGCAAGGTATGTCAACAGAAGGCGTCAGGATGTCACTGCATGACCCCAGGAATTTCAGGAGCCAACTGACTTCCAGAATTTGGACTTTGAGGACAGCATTATCATTCTTCCCTCCCCTATGCCTGGTATCTGTTTGTGTTAGAGGACCTCTGTCCTGCAGGTTTCCTTAAAATGTAAGATTTGTTTGGGAAAACACTATCCCCGCTAAGGTAAACTGATTCATATTTGATGGCATGAACTGACAATAGGTCATCACACAACTTTACACAGCCTGGTGTTATTTCTTTGCTTTGGGATTTCCAAAGTTAAACATCCCACCTCCCCATATCTGCTATCTCCTACCTTTCATTGAAAGGGAAATGAAAACCAAATTCAATGTATCTGCCACAGCTCAAAGCACGGATGATAAAAATCCTTCCAAGTTACCTGAATTTTTAGTTCATTCAAACGTGAGTAAATTTTAAAAAGCTCTACTCTTGTGAAAATAAAAATCCCTTCAAAACCAAAACCAACAACTGATAATAAATTAAATATAAAACCCGAGACATTTGTTTATATTAAGACAGCACATATTTGCCAGATAAGTTTCAATTAAGTTTAGCCACCAAGCCAGTGAAATCTAGAAGAGTTTGGCAGCTCTGGCTTTACACCTACAGAAAAAGAAACCACCTACAAGTTTAAAGAGCAGAAAAGTATTGTTCTGCAGTATCAAAGAAGAAATGGTGATATGAGGGGACTCTATCGCATTAAAGCAATAGCAACAGCAGCCCATTCCATGTACCACCTAACACAAACCCTTTTCTCAAAGCTTACCCTTTCTTCTTAATAGTTTCAGTTTATAAGTAACAATTTGGGCATTAACTGCATCAGAAAGACATTTGACACATTCCAAACAGTAAATAAATATAGGGAAATACAACACTTACCGAAGGCAAAAATCTAAGCATGATTATTACATAGCTGAGGCATACAGGTAACAATCTCCAACTTCACAGAAAATGCTGAGTTACATCAGCCAGTGCAAACCATATTAAAAAAAAAAGGAATAGTACAAATACAGAAGGTTAAAATCAATTATTTAATCAAACACTTGCATAAATTGGTCACTTACTTAACTCTGACTTTAAAACCAACTCTTCCAAAACAATTCTTACAGCTATTTATAATAAGGAAGGTTTGCTGCAAGTGATACTGACCCGTGATTTTTTCTGCTGCCCAGTACTTTCCAGAAGTCTCCAGTATCCAGGCTTCATTTCTGTCCACAATCAAAAATGCACTTTGGAAAGTATGACATGAGTTCCCATCTTCATAATAATTTCCACCTTGTCCATGCTCTTCCAACAGAGCAACTATTACATCCAATGCTTCTTTAGCTGTTGCTCCTCTTTCTAGGCCAAGTCTGTGAGAAGAGGGAAAAACCTGAGATTCAGACAGACACATAGCAGTAAGGTCTCCATAAGTTATCGATTTTAAACATCAGCACTAACCCGATTTAAAAAACCCGAAGTGCCAGGTATGCCTAGTGTAAGAATTCCTGCTTTAATGAGTTGCTAGAATTATAGGATGATATATTAGATGTGAGGTGTCCCTGCCCATGGCAGGGGGGGTGGAACTAGATGATCTTAAGGTCCTTTCCAACCCTAACTATTCTATGATTCTATGATATAATCTGTTTCAAGCCATTATTTTCCACACTGCTGCTTCATTCTGACATCTACCGTAACTGGTCTTTAGTTCTTAAAGAGTCCAACTACCAACCAATGACCTCAACCATGCTGCAAACATGCAATGCTCTATTTGTCCCTGCCCCAGGCAGAACAAATTTGAAGGATAATTAGCAAAGGCCTTTTTAAAGTAACAGCTGTATGCAAGCTTACTTAGCTGTACAGAGAGTGGGGAACTGCGAATTAATATTACCAGAGATCAAAAAATGGAAGAGGTATTCAGCATTACAATCTCTGTACAACTTCTCTTTCCCAATGCTCCAATATTTATTTGGCCATCAAAGTATGTTATTCTTGGATGCATATTGCACACTGTAGACAGAAGCATTTTTGCACAGTCATGCTTCAGTGTTCCTGCAGAGACTTCCCCCCCCAAAACCCCAAACATTTAACACCAGATACGGGCTTCATCTGAACTAAGATTAACCACATGTCTAAAAGAACATAATTTTAAAAGGAAGTTTGAGCAAACCAAGAGTATTTTAGGGAAAAGAAAGCTGAAGAACAACAATAGGTTCTACAAAGCTATAGGGAATTACTGTACCCTGACTTGAATAAATTGGGTAAAATAATCCCTAGATTATAATTTACAGCCCTAACCAAGTCAATCAATGAAAGCAGTAACTAAGAAAGTCTAAATCAGACCTGCAAACAATTCCACTCCAAAATGTAATTACTGCTAATGAGGAAATGCGCTATTTCAAACAACAGAATATCCATGCCTCCGTTCTTTAGGACAATCACCTGGATTAGTCCAACATTTCTCTCTATTGGTTACGTCACCTTAATATTTTCTGCTTTGTTTATCTAATAGCTCTATGGACAAAGTCATTTTGACTGATGGATATTTCCAGAAAAATCACCTTTTTAAATGTAAGTGCTATGCTAGCCCTTTAAGGTCCATTCCAATCAAAACCATTCTATGATTTCCCTGGAAATCACATGACAAGAAGACACTATCATTTCTTTCCTAAAAGCTACAGTACACAAATCAGCTCCTGATAGCTTGGATAAAATTTGCTGATCTAAATACCTTTCTACCTGATCTCTATACTGGGCCCGCTTTGTTAAATAGCTGGCCACTATTAACCTTCGTTTAGGTTAAATTATTGAAAGCAGTGTTTTCATCTTTCTCAGCAGCATCTATTTATCACTTCATGAAAAACGAGAGACAACTAGAATTTTAGGTCTAACTTACAGTGACAGTTTCTCCCCCATCATCACCTTACTTTGCATTTATAGTTGTTCCCTCGTCTTGTTTGTCATATTAGCTGAAACTTGTTCTGCATTGCTGTCTCCGTTTTTAGTTCCTATACATTCATGTTATTCCTCCATTCTTTCCATCACTGGTGCAATCACTTTTTCAGAGCAATACAGAGTTGCCAGTCTTAACATGTAACACAGAAATAATGTAAAAGCCAGTCCAAAAGCATGTCTTATTTATTCCCCAAGAGCAATCAAACAGCTGTCACTGCCACAGGTAAATGAATGGGCTGACAACTACCTTAGTGACCATATAGTCACTAGGTTCATTGATAATCTACTCCCTTCTCCCCAGTTTATGACCAAAAGCATCAGGTTATAATTAGATCCAAACCTGCCAAGAGACATAACGTCGTAACTTTTAATAATGTCTCCTGACATTATCCCTCTGAGATGGCTATGGTCTACCTTTCTCTGTCAAAACTACAGAGGTATTCAGGCTGAAGAAATCTCTTTCAGGTTTTGGTTTTGTTATTTTTTTTTTTGCAAATGGCTCCAATGTTACATTTACTTCCATTTAACAAAGGCCTAGACTCTGCTTTTGTTTGGGTGCTCCTACCTGTCAGTCACAAAGGACAGCAAAAAAAACCATCCTACGCAAGGACCACACAGCTCATCTCCACAGAAATGTAGGTCTTGCCACTTATCTCTACATGGTGTCCTGGGTAACTGCAGCATAGCCCTCCCACTACCACATTTCAGAGTAGCCTTCAAGGTGAGCTGGAAGAAAATTTGAAGTAGTTTTACCCCAGATGAGACCTTGAATTATTCATTAAGAAAATTTCAGTGACTTCGTGCAATCCATTGCCTCAGTACCTCCAATACGCTATCACACTGTCAAAACATTATCTTAAGCTTTTTAATTTATCAGTTAGAGATGCCAACTTTCCAAATGCAGTAACGTACATGATGATGACATTCTACTTTATTCAGTTCTGATGTCTCTAAGGAAAGAAGTCTGTAAACAAATTAATACAATTTTAAAGAGCATTCTTGACTCCTTGCCAAGAGAGTCTCTGCGCAGCTCTGAAAAAGTGGCTGCACCAGCAATGAGAAGAACTAATACAAACACATAGGGATTTAAAATGTAGTCAACAATACAAAAATAAGGGTGTATTTTATAGGTTTCTTTATATATACTTTTTGGATGATAATGTTGTCCTGTTCTAACTGTACTAGCATAAGCAAAACTGTACACCAATGGGTCTTAATCCTCAGATACATCAGTGTTCTGGGTAACACACTTTTCAGTTATTAAGCCAGGAGTTCAGTTACTAAACAAGCTAAAACCTGTGTGAAATACATCTTCACTGATGTGCATCGTCACCTCCACTGAAAAAAATCCTTTGCCTATGAACTTGCAAGATGAATTTTCAGTTTCCTATTTCAACAACAACACAAGCTGACTTCAGAACTATACTACCCTGCTGAAAGACACCTCTGATCTGTTCAATGCCATGTGCTCTCCCAACTCCCACCTACAGCCTTTGCCCATATTGGCCGGATTTTAAATCCTAACTGAAAAGTGACAATTCCAGATCAGTTCAAGAGAGAGGAAGACTCCCCTAGAGAAAAAGAATAATCACGTTAAGAGAATGTAGAAGCAAACTCTTAGGGGAGCCTGAGCAGTCAAGCAAAATTTCATTCTATTACCTGGACGACATTCCCGGTTGACAACTCTGAAGAACTTGTTTCAGAGTATAAATCTTTAAGTTTCTTTAGCAAACAGCTACAGTCATGCATGCATACACAGAATATCAATCTTCATCCTTCGCTAAGGTCTGACACAGATACAGAAGTCGAACACATATATAGGTGTGAGAAAAATTTGGCCAGCAGAGATGTGCATTTCTTAATTAGGCTTTATTTTTATTCCAGTAAGTCCTGAGTGACAGAAATAGCCTGTTCTCAGATAGGTAAAAAGAGGCAGAGCTGGTGTCAGCTGCTTCATTGCAGGCAATATGACTGATTTTATACTTGATGGCCCTCTATTCTATGAGGCGAGCCAAACCAGAGAAGCTTAATGCAACTGGCCAAGTCTTCACAGTAAGAGAAAGAATCACTTTGGCTGGAACAAGCGGCAGATGGTAGTCTGCAACTTATCTCTACTTCTCCTTGCCTGAAGCATACCATGCATTCGAGCTACAGACCATTTCATCTGCAGATAAAAGGAAGAGAGGGAATGTAATACCTACACATGATGTTCACTCATAGTTTATTACCAGTTTCTCCTTATTTTGAGATCTGCTGATTTGCTAGGTAGGTAAACCTAGAGATGCTGGACAACCTATACATTTGCATGTTAAAAAGTATTTTGAGACTGCAATAACTATGACAAAATTAAGCAGAACTCTGCATCTAAAGCAATTCTTTGCTAAAGTTTCAAAAGAATGGTAGTAGGCGGGAAAAAATAAAGGTGGAGCTTGGAAAGTCACCTAACATATCTTCTTTTTGACAAAACCTTGTCCTATGTTTTCTTAAGAGACCCTCAGTCTCCCTTCATGAAATTAAACTCATCAGTGCAATTAGTCCTCTGAGGTTCAGCTTCTTCACAGACTCCTTCTGTAATACAGAGTTTAGAGAAAACACCAAAGAGAAGCATAACCCAAATTTCCTCATGACTTTCACACTGGCCAGACCCTACAGATCTTAGATCATATTTCCCATTTCTATTACATTCACCCCAACTGGCTCATAGTCTTCTTGGTTAATGGTAGCTGGAACCAGACACTGTATTTCCGCAGAGACACCATTAGAGAACTTCTAAAATTATAGTTTCAGGCAGCTATATACCTAACAACAACTTCTTGTAATTCATGCATCCCAGCTTCCTAATGAGAATACCTTCAAAGGTTGTAATGCCCCCTTAAAAGTCAAGGTATCCATTTCCTATCCTTTGCTCATAAAATCTGTCAACCCATAGCAGGAATAAAGCAGAATGGTACAACAGGACTTTTTCTTGACTAACAATTATTATAGCATATTTATCAACTCGTTCATATTTAAGTGGTTTTTCTCCCCTTCAGGAACAGCGGTTAATAACCACTGGTCTATAACCTGTCTATAACCACAACCCTTTTTAACCCTATTAAGCATATCAACAACATTTAACCTTTTCCAGTCATCCAGAGCCTCTTTCTTCTTTCACTAGTTTCAAGAAAAATGCGCATTCACCTGAAATTGGTTCGGCCCACTCATTAAATACCCTAGGGCAAATACCAGCAGGACCACTGGGTCTAACACTGATCCGCTTAAACAAGCAGTTGTCCTGTCCTATCTTTAACTGAGTCTAGTTGCTGCCTTTCTCTTTGTATTGTCTGCCCCATTTTCTCTTGTTCTTTCGTTTTCAGCTTTCTTCTCCCACCCAACTCTCCTACAAGGAATTCTCTCACTACAAGATCAGCATGCAGGTTGAGGCTTACAGTGCAGCACAAGTCTTTTAGGCAGCCAGCCTTCAATGAAGAGACTTACAGGAGTTTGCCAGCATTTAAAAAAGGGCAATGGTTTACATTGGAATGCATGGGCTGAAGTGAGACACAGTCGTCTGTTTATGCCTACAGTTGGCTATAAGCCCAGGATAAGCTTTTTAGGTCAGAGTAGGCTGCTGTAACGTGGGGGAGAATGAAGGGCGCACCAGCAATCTGATTTCACAAATTAGTTAGCAGTTCTTTACTAACAAAGGAATCACCTCTTATCCTGTCAGAACAGCCACTTCTAGACTATAAGGTAGGTAGACAAGGTACGTTTAGTGAACCCGCATTAGACTAGTACATATTTGGGAGCCAAATCCAGATTTCAAGTGTTTTAATTGTTAACTCAGCTGCGTCGAAGCTCTGACTAGACAGGTCTGCTTATACCATTTTAAAATCTCGCGATACAATTGTCACAAAGCTGTTATCCAGTATCATTATCATCTAATCCTTGGTGTTTGAAAGGCTGGTCACAGCTTGGTAAGCCACCCACCTGACAAGATCCATTCCAAGCAAGGCTTCAGATTCAGAAGCTGGTTCTCTGGTCACGATGGCTTCATTAGCTACACAGACTCCATGCTCGTTTGCTCCCATCTCTGCCCCCCAGAGCCAGGAGGGCCTGCTCAACACAACAGCGTGAGTCTTCGGCACCTGCTCAATCTCAATGTATGTGCACTGTAGAGAGAGCAGGAAGAGAAAAAGCAAACCAGTTGCAAGCACTCTATGTAATGCTGTGACTGAAGTAACACAAGACTTCCATGTACAGACAGGGCACATTGTTTTTAAAAAAATCCATGTCTTATGTATGAGCAAGGAATGTTTTAGACAACATTTAACTGTCATATTTGAACCTTTACAGCATTATATTGCAAGCGTCTGGAAAAATACATCTCCCTTGGTAGTTGCAGGCTTCAAAGAGTCAAGCAGAACACAAGTGCTAGAATCAGCAGAAAGCAGCAGTAGGTAGACTGCACTGTTGCAGTAAAGAAGCACAGATCACATTTGTACATAGCAACATCAAGCCATTATACCACCTCACCTAAGCACAATCTCCAGTATGTTATTAAGTACATAGCATAACAATGGTAACTGGATAAAGTACATCAGAAGGCTTCTTCCCCTGCAGCTGCCCCCAAGACTGAGACTGCTAGTAGAAATGGGGGTGCGGGTAGAAACCGAGGCTCGAAAAGATTCAGTGGAATGGCTTGATAAGCTGTCAGAGACAATAAAACACAGGCGTTGTTTTTCTAAAAGCTGATGTTTCTGCTACTTTAAATGGTCTACTGTGATCAGAGTCCTGTGAATGTATCCTAAGTTAAAAATACAAAGAAAGGCTGAAGAAAAGTCATTGAAATTACAAGGAAGAAAGAAATTATGTTATCCTTCAAATATATTTACCTTTCCCTTGCTCTTGGACTTAAAAACAAGCACTGTTTTCCCAGATAGCATGGAAGAGAGCTTGAGCCATCAGTAGATCACTGGCTTGTACAAGCCAAAAAAATGGGTTTTATATTTTATTACTGAGCTCACATTGAGTTCTTCAAGGACCAAACTCCACAGAATTTTCTTTTGAGGAAGCTGAAGCTGTGTTATTTATGAGACTCTCTTAGGGGCCAGCTTTCCTGTCCTAGCATCTCCCTTGTAGAAAGCAATCTGCAACATTTTTCTGGAGGACTATTTGGTCAGAGGTATCAAAGTAAGCAGGATGGGTAGACTAGACTAGTGGACTAAAGGTTGCTTGTCATGGAAACACACACTGTGAATACATTGGAACCTAAAGCCAAAGGAATCGGTCCAAGATTATTAGCAATGAGAAGCTATTTTTTTTCCCTAACCTGTCTTTCCCCTCCTGGGGATTACACAGCATGATTACCTTCAGCCTCCAATCTTGGGCAGTGATTTTCACAGTAACAGTTAGGCTAGCATGCAATTAAAATGTATAACAGATCACCTTTAATCAGAAATGGCATTTGCAGAGTCCTTCACTCTAACCATGCAAGGAGGACACTAGGAATGAGCTTGCCACCTTCATTAGTAATTGTGTGCAAATGGGTCAAACTGTCACCTTTTCATAAAGCAAATTACAGGTGAAATAAGAGGAGGATTTCTCACAGAGGATACATGAGTAAAAAAAAAAAGAAAGGTGAGGAATTCTTTCATTTCAAGGCATTAAAAACAGAGTAGGGACATGCTTCCCTTTCTGCTGTGTGCTTGATTTTGATTTTGGCTTAGGCAGTAAGACCCCAGCAGGGACTTATATGAACACCCGCTGTATTTGGTGGAGAAAATCCCTAACATTTGACCAAGCTGTTTGACCAAATCACTTATTCAGTAATACACTATAATTGTGTAGAGGCAGATTCTTCATCTATTGAAGTGCAACAACATCTGGCACTGGTCAGGAGCTATGACCCGACTAATAAAAAACTACACAGTTCACCCTCTGCTTCATTTGCTAACCCAACCACACTAGAGCAGACATTTATTATCAGGACTCCCCCTTCTCCATCTGCGCTGTCAGCAAGCAAATCACATTTCTGACACACTGAGTCTTTTCAGAGCTTTAGGTGAGAGCTGTTTGGATAAGCATGTGTGTGACTGAAGAGAGAATAACTGTATTTCCTTGACATGCAAAACAGGAGCTGCAGCAGCAAGAAAAAGGGCTGGGCCAAGCACCTTCCCACATTATATTTGAAGACACAACCAGAGCAGCTATCAGGCGGGCAGGGCTGCAGCCAGGCAGACACCAGTGCCTGCATAGCACTGGACTCCCTACATCTCATCCCAGGTGGGCAGCTAGCTGGAGCCATCCTGCAGAGCCATTCAGAACATGAATCTTCCCCACACTGCAGCAGAAAGCAAAACCCAAGGCACAGTAAGGAAGAGATATTAGTACTCCATAAACCCCCACTTGCATAGCGTTCTCTAGCTGAATAGCCCTATTATACAAGCTTGCTAATGCTGACGCTTTGATTTTCTAGAAGAAAAAAAAAATGATGAAAACACACTGAAAAAGTGATAGTTAGGCTAAAAAAATGCGGAATGCCTTTTCTCTGCAAAACATTCTGGCTATCCTTGCTACCAACTGCTGATTACTTGGGGCCTCATTCCAAAGCCAAACATTTCCAAAGCTGCTATTCATGATAGAGATTTTATTGTCAATGGCAGCAGTCAAGAAAGGGGAAAGAGGAAACTGTTTGCTCCTGCTTGAAGGATCCAGAGCATTCTGGGGAAAAAGTGCTTTTGCTTTGTAACTACATTATCATATGCCAGAAACCATTCAGAGGCCTCTCTACCTCAGAATAGAGCTGTCACCTTCTAAACTGCTTCTTTACATTCCCCAATACAGTGATAAGCAAACATGGACCGTATCTTCATACTATTTTCAGCTTCCATACATTAGCTTATGTACACAAACAGTGTTCAAGTCTCACTTATATAAACTGCCTTAGAAGACCTAAATAACAGAAAAGCATTCCAGTCTGATAGCAGCTGACAGGCCTTGTAGAACTACCATTGTCTTGACTCTTGTACAACAACCCTTTGTCATGGTTATTGCTGAAAAAACCTTGATAAGATTTTACCTTCCCATTAGAACTAATTAATCCAGTAAGCAGAAAAGTAGGCAGTCAATAGGACTGATGTATTAAGGCAGGCATTTGGTTCATATTTGCTAACAATAGGTATGAGCTTATCATAAAACTAGGGTCCAGATGTGACAATAGATTATTCATTTTAAACAAACCTCCCACTCTGCAACTCCACCCCCTTCCCCCCTTAAAATTACATCATAAACTTCCAGATAAAAGAATACCTTCATGTAGGAAACAGAGGAACTGAACTATCCACCTGTAGCCAAGAGACATCAATTGCAAAGGTAGCTCAGCCAAAGCCAGTCACTGCATTTGCAGCACAACAAACCATTGCTGCCTATTCCACAGAAGTCAGAATGTATGCTTCTAACAGCATACATGGAAGCAAACATGGAAGGAAATAGTGCGGAAAGACAACACTATCCACCAAAACGCCTCCCAGGCCACTAGATCTTTAGAGTTCAGATGATGACAAGATTTCAGAAGCAAGCACAAACAACAACCTCCCTGTCCTCTCTCCTGCACCCCACTGACCTGGCAAATCCCTCCAGCACAACAGCATAGCAGCCTGTTCTGCTGAGAGCGGTGTCAAACTAGGCAATGACAAATAAAACGAACATAAGGTACTGCTGTGATTCTGCTGGCTACCAAACCTGTCTTTAAAATTCTTGAAACATCGAGCCTCAGCATGTCCTAACACTAACATTTTTCTTTGAGTATGAATGCTAAACCAGAATAATACTGATACATTTGGTGGTAATGACTGTGAGTGAGGGGTGTCAGGCTCCATTCATTTGCTAGAACCCCAGCCCTGAAAGCAGCATAACTGGCATGATGCCCTGTGACAATAAATTCCCATCAGGAAATTTCAAAGCAACAGAGACTTCACTTACAAGATAACAAGCCAATGACTTTAAAGAGAACCGAGCAGGCTGCAAACTTTTCATTTCACTTACAGTATATCAAGAAAAGAATCTTATGAAGGCAGTTCTAAGTGTAGTACAAGGCACCAATGATCTCCCACCCTAGCTAAGGCATACAGATATGTTGGAGGTATTCCAAACCCAGACACAACAGTTATAAGCACAAGAGATTTCTTCTTTCATTAATGAAAAGAAACTATTGTGCAGCTTCTACTGTACTCAAGCTGCAGAAGCCCAATTCCTAGCACTGTCAGTCAGGTCATTATGAAATATCAGTGAAATCACGCAGGCTTCAGCCCTGGATAACAAAGGCAATAGTCAGGGAATGCTTTAGAAAGAAACGATCTTTGAAGAAGGGCCATAAGATTCTAGATTCCAGAAGAGATTCCTGCACACCGCTCTCATTAGACCCAGACTTTAACTTGGCATTAACTCTTTGCTTAGCCACTTCAAGCACTGCTGTACCACAGCTCATATTAAAAACCAGCAAAATATCTGTACTATTGCAGTAACTCAAGAAGTTGCACTGTGGCTGCTTTTAACATGGCAAAAATGTGACAAGGCAGTCTGCCAGCCTGCTGCCTCCATTGCCATCAAGACTGACACCCTGGTGGGATCTGTCTGTAGAGGCAGCTCCAGAGGTGACATGGGCTACCTGGGCCCTGCCACCATAGTGAAATAAGGAACTGGAAAGCTAGAACATGGCTGTTCAGTAAAGCCCCTCAGACAATCCCCTGTGGATGTGCCTGACAGAATGAGTTTTACGACAATTCTTCTGCTGCTTATTTACAGGAAAAAAATGCAATACAGTTAAAAGGACAGGGAATGACCATTCTCTGAAAAGAAAAATATGCAAGCAGTAGATGCTCTCAGCACTGCTTGCGTACGCACTTAACCAGCACCAAGTACTCAGTGGAAGACAGCTGGATGACTTTACAACACCCATTAAGCATGCCATAAAACTAGCAGCAAAACTTCTGTGCTGCAGTGGAGGGGACACCCATACATGAGGATACATCTAGCCTGAGTACATCTCAAGTAGTCAGCCCTAGTTCTAGAGGTCACACAGTCAAACCAGAATGGCAAAGTCTCTCAGTGGCAGGATGAATCCTCAGGTAGCTAGCTTTCAAAGACACATGCTATGCTAGTGCCTGCATCCTCATGTTGTAGCCAGATATAAACAGCAGCAGCATTTACTAGGTATAGAAATACAGAACAAAACCCATTCTTTGAATTCAGAATGTTTTTTCCTTTATGAAGAACTTAGCACACTTCATGTGAACTTTTGTATTTGCATATTGTTCCTTGTTGTTTCTGTTCACTGAAAACTGCAAAATCTGATTCTGTATGCCTCTGATCTCCAGCAGTGTCATCTATCCTGAAGACTAAGGATGATAGATTTGATTCTAGAAAAGAACTGGAGAAGCTAGAAAAAGCCAAACTGTTCTCCTGTCCAAAAGCAGAACTACTCTGACCTACTCAAACCTACTCTATCAAGCCATCAAGGAGTCTCAGGCAGAGGAGCCACAGTACAGAAATATGCTCAGCAAAATTAAACACGAAAATCTTTAAAGAAATAAAATACCAAAGTGCAGCAAGGCACCCAAGGTTCAGAACACTCACTGAAGACAGAGTTGATTTAGCAGTCAATTCACCTCTTGTTCTTTACGTTACAAATCTGGGTGATGAGCAAAAGTAAAACTGAAATAGGGATGAAGCTTATCAATTCAAGGTTTTAAAACATTAAGAAACAGATGTCAAAGAAGCTACAAAAAGCCTATCACAGAGATACCCCTGGAACTTTCAGGTATCCTAGGACTGATTTCTTTGCTTGGATACCTTGAAATGCCTGAGCACACATTTGTTTCGCCATAAGTGAACAGTTGGGTCAAGACAGCAAATTTTTTGCCCCAGACAATTCCGGCACTCTTCCTCCTCTTCCTCTTTGTTCCAATTTAAAAAATAAAGAAAGAAAGAAAAAAAAATGGTTCAAGTTAGCCAGTATTGCTTTGGTAGCAGAAAGGACCAAAGCAGCAGCACTCCTGCAGTAAAAAAACAGAGGCTTTGGGAGGGCAGAAACATCCAAAAGATTACGGCTTCTACCTCTGAACTGCTGCCAACTCATGCACTGGTTACAAAGCAAAGTCAAACACATTAAAGGCCAGCCGCCTGCAGTGGAGCAGAACAGAGAAAAAGCCCCCATTAGCCAAGCAACATAATCTGTTGAAGGCAGAAATCACTCTTATTAGTTGCTGTCTGCCTGTATCGTGCCTCTCTTCTATCTCTGTGCGAAGTCTAACGGTTAGTTTAAACACAGTGGATTGATGCAAGACATCTGCCTGGGTCACAAAATAAGCTGCTTACGCAACCAGTTATCGGGTCTCAACTGAGAGGCAAGACAAAGCAGGTTCCAAAACTCAGCATTGTAACTCTTTAGACTACAACCTTTTCTGTCTATACAGAGTAAATGAAAATTTTCATCACGGGCACAAACACTGCTGTGTTTCATCAACGTTTCCTGCCAGGCAGCACTTACCCATGGAGGTGTCGTAGCAGGGGAGCCCCGTTCAAGTTCGCAGCTGCAGTAACATGACTGTAAGAGTGGCACTGTCAATCTAATCTGAAGGCTTCCCAAGGAGCAAATTCTCAATAGATTAGGCTGCTGTTTGGCTTCTGTTATGAGGTTCTGAATATCTTACCCTCAGATTTAATGCAAATAACCCTAACAGCTGGCATAACAAGGAATCAAAGTATACCAGAATTAAGCTGTGGCACTAGCATGAAGTCTGGTGATTTAGTTACAAATACCAGAATTAAGATACCTCCAGGTAATACAATGCCAGCTTTAAAACACTCAAAGTCTGCTTTCCAAGCTTTATATCTATCTTGCAACATCAGATGGAGACCCCTCAGTTAGATATTCAAGCTCTGTATCAGTGCTCAGACCAACACACAGCAAAAAATCTTACTGCTCTTCTGAAAACTCGCAAGAGATGGTAGGGTATCCTTAAAAAAAATAAAGGAACAGCCAAAGAACCAAAACCACTCAGGTATAACTGTACCGTGAAGTTTTAGAGAACACAAAATTCCTCTTGCCTCACAGAGGGCTGACTTTCAGCCCAGAAGAGTGTTTGAAACCAGCATATTAGAACAATTTTCCATATTCCACAATTTGAGAGACTTTGTCGTAGACCATCCTTCCTATTTTCCCACTTGCACTCCTCCATAAGTTCCATGTTATTAAGTTAGAAAAGCTTTTGCAGCTCTGCACTGAAAGAAGCAACCATGACTACTTTCAAATCATGGATAAAAGGTCAAGTTAGAAGAAAGTGAGGTTGATCTAAAAGAAAAAAGAAAAAAAAAATGACCTGGAAAATTCAGCTAACAAAAAGTCACCACTCAGGACTCCTGAAGAAGAAAGAACACAGCAGCAGGTTACCAGAGAACAAGAGAAATCTAGTCAGTAAAGTCTACCTTAAAAACAAGATAGAGGGCTTCACTTCTTAAAACTAATAGCTCAAGTTGCTCTAATTAGATTTTGTGACCTGTCTTAATACACATGAATACAACCTGAATCCTCACAAACACATGAAAAACTCTTAAAATCCACAACTGGGGAAAAAAAGAATACACTTACTTTTAGTAGAGAAATTCAAAAAAGGCCCCTATTTACGGTTAAGGGAGCAGTATTTCACCTGCACAAACAGGCTTACTAGACCGATCACTACAATGAGGAAAAGTGCTGATAAGCATCTGAAACTGCAGAATTACAATGCATGACAAGAACAAACTTTTGAGAAAGCTGGAAAGTTGTCACATAGAGAACAGACCTTAATGAAAAGCCCCATTGTTCAGGGTCTTGGGAATCTGCTGACATGAAGGGAAGGAATTATGTTGATGAGATAACTGCAGGGTTACTTGTCTGGTAGGTTGAGCCAAAAAGATCAAGCTTAAAACGACTTGCAGTACTGACTTAATTCCTGTGTTTAAGGCTCTGCCACAAACTAGCTGATAGCTATATAGCACAGTCTACCCAGATTCCTTTATAGCAGATCTACTTAGTTTTATAAAACACAAGGGAAGGAAAACTGTAGCAAAAATACCCCCACCCAATGATAACTGAAGTGCTGGCAGTTTTCACAGGTTTTAAAGGACAAGGTAATAATTCTGAATATGTCAAAGGCTACATCTAGAAGCTTTGACATTCCTCTTCACTCTCCCTATTCGCTAATTACCTCTGACAGTAAGTTTGTTTATAAAATGGATATAGTGTTGCATGCCTGCTACTTAAAAAACATGAAACAGCTGAATTCAAGGCCTTCTGTAAAGCTTTCCGTAACTTTCAGAGGTACTACTAACTGTACACATGGAATTAACAGACTTTGCACAAGCTCTGCCTGTAAGTGTATATATATGCATTTGCTGCAAAACAAGACTAGTCTTAGACACAACCCTACAACAGGAGAGATATATACATTTCAGCTAATTAGCAAAACTGAAGACCTTACTTCTATTATGCTATTACAAAGCATGTTCAAAACATCAATCTTCTTATTCACTAGTGTCCTTATTTAGTAAAACAGCAAAATCTAGAAGCAAACCTAGCAGCCTAAAACGTGGATTGAAGAGCTGTTACTGAACAGTCAATCCTTCACAATTACTACAAAGGGGATTATTTTAATATTCTTCTAAAGACCTTTCAAGTGACCAGTTTTAAAATAAAATAAAGAGGGGGAGAGGGGAGAGGAGAGAGGGGACAAGGGAGAGGGGAGAGGGGAGAGGGGAGAGGGGAGAGGGGAGAGGGGAGAGGGGAGAGGGGAGAGGGGAGAGGGGAGAGGGGAGAGGGGAGAGGGGAGAGGGGAGAGGGGAGAGGGGAGAGGGGAGAGGGGAGAGGGGAGAGGGGAGAGGGGAGAGGGGAGAGGGGAGAGGGGAGAGGGGAGAGGGGAGAGGGGAGAGGGGAAAATGGTTATTTCTAAAGACAATTACAGCACTGGCATTTTCTAGACTTGTTTGACTGAACACTCACTTTCTGCAGGTGGGGAAAAAATCTTGAACTTTAAAGAAGAAATAACAAATCTATGCTTAGGTCTGTCCAAAGCAGAGCAATTAAAGGAAACAGGAAGAATTTCCATAAGCATCTGGAGCCTGTATGTTTCTGCATACCACCACCCTTGGAAAACTTCAGGCTAGCTAATGAAAAATTATGCAGTACCACAGACTGGCAGAAGCCAAACTATCCAGTTAATTAGGGTTTAAGCCCCTACTTAAAGAAAAAAGTATTAGGCCATTCCTGTCCCTTGTCTAAAAGTGCACATTCACCACATTGCAACAAACCTCACCTTCATTAATAAAGAACAAACTGAACACTTAAGGAGGAGGCTTGAAGGTACTGGGTAGCAGAACAGATCTACAAATGGCAGTGTGCTAAGCAAAGGGACTGTGCTCCCTGCTTCTGAAAGACTGGCAAGGGAGTCCAGTTTATGAATTATTTCTATAAAAGGCATTAAATTGGTTAATCATGGGGTGGGAAAGGGATCGTAATAAGATTATATATGTCTTAATTAAATCCTTCAGCAAATCACGACAGTCTTATCAAAGAATAATATATGAGGCAAAAAGACCAAAAGAATCAAGTACTCTAACAAGAAGTTCTTACAAAGGATCCTTTTTTATCCAAAGGATAAAAACACTTGAGAGCACCTTCTGGAAGTTCAGCTTCCACAGTAAGAATTCTTTACTAAGAGGGTGGTGAGACACTTGTTGCTCAAGTGAACCTGTTGCCCAGAGAAGCTGAGGCTGCCCCATTCCTGGCAGTGTTGAAGGCCAGGTTGGATGGGGCTTTGAGCAATCTGGTCTAGTGGAAGGTGCCCCTGTCCATGGCAGGGGGTTAGAACAAAATGATCTCTAAGGTCCCTCAGAACACGAACCATTCTATATTTCTATAATAACATATTTCTTTTTTCTTTTCATTTCCAGTTCTATGAAGAGAGCCTTAAAAAAACAAAACAAACAAAAAAAAAAACCCCAAACTGCTCTGAAGTTTTCTTATTGTCTTACTGTCACACTTTTGTTCTGTGTACTAGCACAGGTCTACAAGGTGCTACCAATACACCAGTACAAGCAAGTTACTTGTACTGTCCAAGTAGTGCTTTTGGACAGGAGGAGGGGATTTCTTCCTATCCAAGATTAAACCATTTAATAATGCACAAGTTGTACCACACATTGGTAGAAACAATAATCAAGAGAACATTAACTGTTAGAACAAACAACTCCACTGACATTTGGAAGTTGTCCCACTTGAAATTCAGAACTAAAACTGGCACTGGCCCTAGGATCCCCTCTGGGGAAGCAACAAGTCTGTCCATAAGCAACCTGTAGGGATGACAGACACTAACTGGTGCAGAACACCTAGTATTCTCAGCCTTCTGCACAGAGACAGGAGGAAGTTGAATGCAGCGAACCTTACAGCTCCGGCTTTCCCAACTGCCAGCCAGAGCAAGAACCCGTGAACACTAAAAGCTCCTGACAGTGCAGATCAGGCTCTGTGCCTTCTGCTTTTTAGCTACCTTCTCTTCACCTTCCCTTCTGCTGCCTCAGACTCTTCATTCCTTCTTCACCACACTTTCCCTTTCCTGTCTTCTTGTTTCATTTGTCCCCTTGTTTCACACTTCCACATCTGCTTATCCTTTCATTTCTTCCATCATTAAAGGGAGGCTACAGTAAAAAACATAATTAAAATTACTTCCAGCAGGGTCTCAATTCAACCTGCATCCACGGCATCAACATCCAGCTACAGGACTCCACGTCCGCCCTGGATTCAGACAGAAGCCACAGTACTTTAAATTGCCCATAATGCAGGTGCCTCAGCTGCAGAACATGTCAAAGCCAACTGTATGTCCATGAGTTATGTCAGGCTTACAAAGCCTACACTCTTGCTTTCCTCTTCACTTTGCCTTATTAGAGCACAAGTTCTCTTGAGGCAGTGATCTCTGGCTACCTATCTCTTGCAACATGCATACCACAGTTAGGCCCCGTTGTAACCCTAAAACAACTACCATGAATAAGAACAAGTCATATGGCAAGTGACAAACTTTGAAAATTTGCTCTAACTTACAGATAGCCAGAATATTTTTCCCTTAAAAAAAAGAGTCCGTCCTGCCTCTGGACTGTGGCTTTTTCCTCCATTAAACAAAAAAGTTAAATTCTGACTTTCATTTTCAGGACTCCCAAAAATCTTGTCTCTTCTCTACTCAAGAGGTTTGAGTGAAGGGAACAAGGACTCCACAATCTGACTGTAAAACAAGACAGCATTCTTGTCTTCCAAGGATAATAATTCCTCACAGTTTGAATGTAACAGTTCACCCTTACCTCAACTTTGCTTCCTGGATCATGATATGTGGCAGCAAAGTAGACCACCTCCTGTACTTCATCCCTTGGCCTTGCAGAGTTCTTTCCAAACACCACCAGCCCATCTTTAGAACATGGGGGAAAGGCTACAAAACAGTAACTTGGGGGAGCTGCAGCCATCCTGGAAAGGAAAAGTAAACAAACAAAACCAGTGTTTGCTGAATTCATAACTGCACGCATTAGAGAATCACTCAGTCTACCGTTACTTATTGTAGCTAAGAGATAATGCATTCCCTCTGTCTGTCACTTGATTGTCCAATGATAATGGAAGATCGGCTCACAGGAAGGTTATCTGGATTTAATTAAAAAAAAAAAAAACAAACCTATAGTAATTTTCAGACATTTTTCAGCCCAGGCTTCTGAAGGAATAACAAAGAGAAGAAAGGATAACTGTACCTTAATGAGCCTACTCAGCGCTCACACAAAGAAGACATTCTGCACCAGAGCTGTTCAGGAACACATGACCTAGATGTATTCTGCTGACTCAGACAAGCGCAGAGACACAGAATAACTTTAAATAATTTACTCTCTGCTCCCATGCAGGTTGGTATTTTAAAAAAGGAAAGAGAAAACATGTTTGAGAGATTCCTGAAGGAGAACAATGGTGTAACTGGAAACTGAACGAAGATATAACACAATTATATCAAGAACTGTCAATTTATCTACTCAGATCAGAGAAAGCATGAAGCACTAACTGCACTTTATTTTCTCAGTGGTTTGCCTTCATTGCTGCTCTTACCTAAAGCTAATTGATGGCCGTTTATTTGTTTATGCAGGCTAATGTGAATATTCTTTAATGTGCTTACAGAGTAGCACAAATAGTTTTAGATTTTAAGTGTTTCCAATGACAACATATAAATAAAAAACTTAAACTGTTTCAGGATTACAACACTATCGTAGGAAGTCTTGTGTGTATTGCCATATCTGCTATTTTTTCCACCATTCAGGAAAACTTCTGACACATTTAAAAACAAACCAATACAATTAAGATTTCCCCCCCAAAAGCTGCTAATGATTTGAAAGACAAAGATGGGGGGAGGGTGTGGAAAGCTGTATTGATAATTAACTTGCACATCTTTCAAACCATTCAAATTGACCTTTGATTTTTTTTTAAGCAGTACCATTTCGGCACACACTTCTCACAGGGCAGCAGGCCTCCAATATTAATCCAAAGAAAGAATACCTTTTGGATTAAGTTGATAATCTATAAAGTGGTAATCGTTTGTGAAGAACAGACTTAGAAGTTTGCCTATAGATTATGAACAGATCACACAGATGATTTACCTTCCAAAAAACAACTTCAAGAGAAGATGAGTGTTAAAGGTGTCCTCTACCAACACAATGTGGCGTGATGACTTGTCTAGAGAACTGATACTACCTTTTAATTTAGGTAAGATTATATTAAAAGTTGCTCTTCCAGTTGGAAGTGCATTAGGAAACAAACCAACCCCTTTTTATAAGCAGAGTTTTGACCAGTGGAAAAGGACAAGCTACTATGAACCGGAATGGCTTCAGCTGATAGAACACATCCAGCAGAGGACATGTACCTGCAGGCTTGCGTATTGTACCATTGTCAGTATATTTGCTTTAGATAAGTGACTTGCAGACAGACATGAAGACAAAGTCCCACTTCAGTTACCACTCTTCTGACTCATCAAAGCATTTGTGATTAAACTGAAATGCGACATGTGGAGTGTTGCCCAAGCTTCAATACTAATGAAATCACGTAGTGTTTTGTTATGAATTATTCAGAGTGTGTACATTTATTTTGCTGTGTTGGCGATGTCAACATAACTGCTTTCCAGCACCCTAAGAAGTCACATCTACCTTCAGGTAAGTCATCATTTAGTGCTCTAAATTTGTCTTCTGATGCCTTGCCAGACCAGCCAAAATCCTGAATGACTTGCAGGCTTACTGTGGATCTCAGTACTCGAAAGCAATATTTTCTTTATTCTAAACACAAACTAAGTGGATTTATTTGAAATACATAAGGCAGCTGAAAGACATTAGACACCCAACAGCCTCGAGAGAAAGTTTACAGTATTAATACTAATTTTTATTACAAGAAGTTGTAAGTAGGCTTAGGAAGATGGGAGGGAAGACTTCAGCACTGTATTACTGAACAAATTGGAAGGTATGCAAGGCAGACTTTCACATACCTACAGACTAAAGCAGGCAGGGAAAAGAATTAAAAGCTTGTATCTAATGTTCTACAGACTCCTGAAGTCCTCCTTGGAATAAAGCAGCCTCAATTGTACTTGTGAGATTTGTTTTATTTTTGTCCCTTAAATATACAAACAGTTACTAAACAAAAAAACAAACTGTGATTTTGGTAACACTTTTAAAGTACGAAAGTATGAGTAAGCTACACTGTAACTAGAGTTCACTTCAGCATATTTCATGGGGGGGTGGGTGGGTATATAACAGTTAAACACTGCAAGCTGAATGTTACAACCTTATACTGGAAACATGACTGTCATAAGAGCGCTGAGACCTTAAAGTGCATTTCTAGAGAAGGAAGCTAGCTAGCTAGCTGTCTACTACAGTTTAACTCAGTTTGCTAGCTAGCAGCTCTTCCTAGAACCTCATTTGGTTCATTTTCAGTAATGTAAGGATGGCAGTTTCTCAGATACACCCGCAGCTCATTTGTTCAGAAAACTAATGAACTTCATCTTCCATCACTTCACTAAAGCAGTCTGTTAGTAGCCACCTATCTAAGCAGGACATTTCTACTTGCCTACTTAACTTTCTTTTTTCCTTAGTTCAACTTCAGGTTGCCCTCATTCTCAGTTTCACGCGTTTGCCACCTCTTTGCCCACTCACAAGGTACCACCTCAACTCAATACCAAACACGCATTTTTCATTTACAAGAGAAACAGAATACTCCTCCTTCACAGTATCTCTGATAAATCAGGCTAATTTACAAAACCACCTACTGTTAATCCCTACTCTTCCTTCACAGATTATTTGCTCCTCCAACGAAAGGCAACCCTGAAAACCTTAGAAAACAGTGGGAAAAACTGCAAATAGATCTCAAAGAACACACACTCACACAGTTCATTACTGAAGTGCATGTAAGCATACAGGCCTGATTTTCTCAGGCCTACATGTTAGTGCAGACAAAGGTAAATCTACACTGTATGTCAACAGACCCTATATTTGCAGATCCTTATACTCATGGATGGGCCACTGCAACTTAAGAGGAACAGGGACCATACAGTCTATATACAAAACCTACATACAATCTACATATAAAAGCAGTAGAAATAGACAAAGAGCGGTATGTTATGCTATGCCACAATGTAATCTGCTGCAGTTTCACACAGTTAACAGGCACCACACTTGGCTGACCCAGAATCATTTTCCACGAAGGTTGCAAACCCAGCTCTGAGCAACAGTCACAAGGTAATACACTCCACTTGCTATCTTTGTATTTGACAAAAATGTACTGCAGCAGGGATGCAGTATTACATGTGGCCATATTTTTTTCAGAGTCTTCTGGTCACGACGGCATTTAGTTCTTGCACTATCGCTTCATGGTTCTGACACTATGAAGTTTTGTTTAACAAGTTCCTTGATTAAGATTGTCTCTCATTATGATAAATCCCATTTAGAGGCTGCCAAGCCAAAATTAATTCTATGAACAAATAACCATGGCTGTCAGCAGTAAAACACCTGAGCATTGGGCAACATTTGGCTCCAAACATCACCATCTGAAACAACAGGTATGACAATTATGAGGCCTTTATAAACATGTGTGAACATGGCCATACTCCTGAAATAGGGTGAACATGGAAGTGCTATTGCCTAGCACCACCTCAAGAGAACTAACCCACAGATTTTGACAGACACAAGAAACTAATCTTCCAGTTGAAAATACCAAGATCCAGAACATTTCATTTTAGAGTATTTTCCATTCCACAATATGAGGATCTTACAAATGCCAACGTGTATTAAGACAGGTCATAAAATCTAATTAGAACAGGCTTGCACTATTAGTGTCAAAATTTGTCTTCAACCAGGCTTCTGGAGTGGTTAACAAGGAAAAAAATAGCTATTCTTTAAGTCTGTACATACAGGTTGTGACATAATCTAATTAGACCTTCATTTAGAGGTCATTTTTCAGTTATAAAAAAAGGAATAGACAAATAGTTCTGTTATAGCAACAGACATGGAGGAAAATTGCAGTATCCCACCCTCCCCTGATGAACACAGCTGTCAGGGACGGAAGCCACACTCCTAGGAGAACAGGGATGGGCATAAATTATTCAGTGTGTTTTGGAATCTTCCCCCCACCACCTGCCCAACCCTGGAAAACTTATATAGCTGTGTATCCACAGCAAAGCACTCTAAGCTTAGCAAGTCAGAGACCAGACTGAAGACAAGAAGATTTTCATACTAACTTGCTCAAGACTTTTTGTTTGTTTTTCTGGGCGTGTTTTTTCTCAGAATAACATTATGTACTGCTTCTCCCAAAGCTGTGATTTGGTACTGAAATAATCTTTTATAAGGTTCAAGAATTTGACTGCTAAAATAAAATAACTTCTCAGAAAAGTAACTTCATCCTCCCATATCAAATAGATGTCCTCTTTTCAATCCAACTCATTTTCCTTGTTTGCCAAAACACCCCGAAGACATTAAGCACAAAGTAGATATTGGTATTATGAACTTACAAATTATGTGAAAACTGGCTTGCCAACGGTAGCTTTCATAGTCGCTATATCTTACTTATAGCATTGATTTTTTTTTAATTATATTTGGTTTTGAAGCTCTTCTAATACCTTACTGTTCTACCAATTCCAAAGCTTATTTCTAAACCAGCAAAACAGGTTTTGCCAACAGCAAGTTATTTTCTGTCTTTTCTTTCAACTGGAAGAGAAAACAATAGGCTTATAATGAAAATGGAGCACTCACTAGGAAGCAGTGGGCAATACAAAGGATTAGTGTGAGAAAACAGGGTCAAAAAAAAAGGTGTCTTGAAATCTTATTCATGCTTATTGAGCTGAACCAGTATTTACTCTGCACGCTTTTTAATTACTTTTAACTTAATGTGCTGTGACTTTATCTAAGGAAAAGCAAAAGATGCCCCTAACATCATACATAAAAACCCTTTGGTTTTAATACAAGTTAGGTTAGCTAGGGCTTCTGAAATGCTAATTAAGATTTACACCAAATAAAAATTTCTGAAGTAGCTATTCCTATGTGTAGAGCTACTCCTTTCCTAACAAGGCACCATTTAGGACACGTTAAGTGATGCACAAGTACAGTTCTGCCCTTAATAAACCATGCAGAATTTTTTTTTCTACACCAATATAGTCTCTTGCCTAAGAATTTAGTAATACCCAGGTCACCATCACATAGAGCAAGACCAGATCAGTAAAAGATATTACATGAGAAGTCAGCTACCACTATTAAGCTTGTCTTCACAAGAAATCAAAACAACACTCAAGCAGATATCAAGGAAGAGAAATTCAGTGAGCCCAAGAAGTCAGCACTGACAACAGAAAAGTATTCCCCTCATGTTACTAAGCACAGAATTTAACCATGAAATCTGTCTTGTGTTGATATGATTTGACTCAGAAGCTGGCAAAACTTCAGCTTGATCAAGCCAAACCTTCACCTAGGAGGACAACTGCTGCATTCATTACTCAGCACAGCTATGCTAGCAAGTTTTCCAGCATGGATGGAACCAGAAACACTACACCTTGCTTTCATTTAGCTTAGTGGGGAATCTGCACAGATATATCACAAAAACTCATCTTCTAAACATTTTCAAAGTTTCGTCTTCAAGAGTTTTTGGCATAACTCTTGAGCTTTCTGAAGCACAGACATAACCAAAGTAGTTATTGCCAATGCTGGCAATAATCACCATCATGTTTTCAAGACAGTGCAGGTCTCTAAGAGACCACAAAAACAAGGGTGGGAGGGTTAATGCTGGAGTTTCATCTCAGACCTCCATAGCAGTTTGGTCTGATCATACAGCCTATTTTTTTCCACTCTCTCTCCTATGGTTTCTTTAAATTAAAGCTGGTCTGGAGCAGGTGCTTTATATGCTAGAAATACACAGGGTGCCAAACTTGCTGGTGAGTTCTGAGCACAATTTTGGTGATTGACAGCATTTTCTTTAACATTTATATTGCATAAAAGATATGAGCTGCTTTAGAAGTCCAGAAGCACAATAAACCTCTTGCAACGACATTCTGTGTATTAAAGAATGACTTCACTATATTTTGGCTTTTATAAAACAGAAACCCAGCTGTGCTAATGCTTCTGAATTATTTCAGCAGCATTTAAAGACCTGTTTTCATTGCTACCAAAAAGAAAAAGTGACATAACCTGCAAGAAACATGTACAATGAAAAACTGAGAGGCAGCGTCTGAACAAGGGCCCTCAGATTTGGATCAAGACATTAGGAGGGGAAGAATATATCGAATAGGCTACACATTATTTATTCTTAATTCTTCCGTATTTTTAACAGGCTGGCAGAAAAAAAGGTCAGAACTGTGAAAACTTTGTTCAGGGTTCAGTTCTTCATTCAGAACCCCTGTTTTAGCTTTTAAATTAAACTGTGCCTAAGACGGCTTATATTTCCATTTGCAAATCTAGCCTAGTGTCTTATGCACATAGAGACATGTGATCTCTGCATCCTGCAGAAAAGCAATGCTTCCAAAAAGAGAAATGAAAAGCAAAAGTCATTCAGCTGCAGGCAGAAAACAAAGACAGCAAACTGAAAGGCACAATAATAATACTGTTTCCACCTCAGGAAACACTGAAAGGTTATTTTTTTAATTGACAATTTGGACAGCTTCAATGCACGACTTATCAGGACAGAGGAAAGTTGCATTTATGAAGAAACTAGAAAGCAGAGACTGTTCCTGAATATAAAGCACAAAACCATGTCAGATTTCCATGTCCCTACTGGTTTGGACATTTCATTATTAGACCTTAGTCAAACTGTTTGACTCTTTCCTTACCACCAACAGACAACACCAATTTCTGACTTGAAGGTGCCACTCTCAACTTTGACAGTGTCTGTCTCTCTAAACTGTGTCTGAGAAGACACCTGAGAGGAGTTAGCAGCAGCCGAAACTTAGCACGCTCAACATTTCCCCGTCCCATTCCTCCCTCCCACCCCCGTTAATTACTGAAAATTTCTGAAGAATTTGCTCAAAATGAGTAACATCTCAAAATTCTACTCAGAGATTTGAAATGGTCCTTTTCCCCACTAAGTTTACTTTAATTTTTGTATTACAAGACATAGCAATTCCCTACACCAGCAGTAAAATCAAGTTGCGCTTCAAAGCTTCCCTAAGCAGTACATCCCCTTCAGTGATTAAACTGAGCAAATGCATAATAGGCCTGTAAGGAACTGAAAATATTTCTCTTGCTGCATGTGGGAAAATTTGTAATATTCCTGGCAACAGCTGCCAGATATCTTAAGACCATCTAACAAATTAGATATCGGCTATCAAATGAGCATGCTAAAACTCTTCAGCATTTAAAGTCCTAACTAATGGTAAGATTTCAGCCGTTATGAAAGTTTACAGTCCCTTGACCAACCAGTTCTATTTTAACACACTCTTACCCAACCTTTCAAAGTAAGCAGCTTTCAAAAACAGAGAGGAGCTTATTTTTTTGCCTCAAGAAATCTGAATTATGTTAATGAAAACACTTCTATTTAAAAACAAATCAGGGTCAGTCACCCAGAATACAACAGATTTAAGTCTCATTTCCATCACAGGCTGCACATACAGGCAAAATTCATTATTTATACAGACTTTTTACTGAGTGGATGTCAGTGCACTTAAGTCTCCAAGCAGCCACAGAACTCTCTTCCTTTTGTAGCTGCTATTCCAGCCTACAGCCTAAGGTCATAACTGTAAAACCCTCCATTTCATAGCGAAGCACCTGTTTTACTGCTTCTGACACTGGCGCAGAGACCTTTGTTAGGAGCTCCTGGCATCTAAAGCATCTTTGTACAACACACAATTTCACAATGAGAAGTGGCTAAGTGCTACTTAGCCACTTAGCCTTCCTCTTTGTAAAGAGCCAGCATAACCCAATTTTGTGCTTTAGCTAGGCCTTCATCACTGCACATGAGACTGTCCACCTCCACGCACAGCTGGCTAATGCACACTGACTGGTAGTCATTTCAAATTAGCAACTTCGTTATGCTAACAAAGGGTAAAATAAAAAGCAAAGTACCTTGCTGGAAGTCTCAGTTTAGTTTAAAAGACAACCTAAAACAAAGGCAAGTGTTGCAATACTAGCAACAGAGTTCGCAAATGTTAGGATATAAAGATGCAGTATAGACAGCAATTCTGTGCAACTTCTCAATCTACACAAAGAGAAGGCCAACATACCACAGAGACAACGTCCAGCTTCACCACTCCTCAAGTCCATAATAAGCACAGAAATTCTTACTGGAATCTTCTAGCATAAACTAGCACACTTTCCCATATGCAAACTGCATAAAGCATTCATGGCTGATGACTTTTGAAGGAGAGGATGGAGAGCCAAATTCAGTACCCTTTATCAAAAACACCTAAGTCAGCAAGAGTAAATAAATGGAGCTTAAACCATGCACAACTTTATGAGGAAAAAAGTTGCAAATTTACTCAAAAAACCACAAAGTTACCATAAAAATCTCAAACTCTAAGCATCAGAAATATTTCTCTGGGGAGGACCAAACCTACTTACATCAGTGAAGGATTTCCATCCATCACATTTGTATCAGTATAACACCTGTGGGTCTAGACTATGTAAACTCTGCATTCTAAACTACTTGGGAAAGTTCACAGCACTATGAATGGCATAAGACAATTTCAGTCCCAATTCATCCTCAAACCAATGAAAGTGCTCTGTCCACAGAGATCGATTTCCTAAGTATTTATGATTCAGGATTCCAGATTTCTCTCTGTCTGGAGGGTTTGGGGAGCATGTTACAAACAAACCAACATGCTTAGAGGTGCTTCAAATCCCAAATTCTAAACAGCTTTTAGACCAATAGTTGAAACAGTAATAGTCCATAGCCAAATGAGTCAGATACTCCACTTCTCACAAGTTCATGTATTTATTACCTTCTGCACTACTGAGACATTTAACATACACATGTAATTTGCATCACAGAATTTAACAGGTGCATTGCAGCACAACCACTTCTCTGATTATTAAAGTTTCACATCTTAAGGGCATGGATGGCCTTACCCTGTTTTAAGGACTTTTTTTCATAGGGATAGGTTTATACATAAGTGCACATGTAGAATCAGGCCCTAACAAAGCTGTCTTCTGGCTGAGATATCAGCTTAATATGATTCCTCCCCCCCCCCAATTATCATCACTGGAAACAATTTTTGTATTTTAAGGCAGGTTAACCATAGTCTCTAGTATTATTATAGTAGCACAGAGATCTTCGTTTTGTAGACCGCTGCAGGAAGGTATGTCTGCTCATTGGCAGCATCACGTACCTACCTAAGCGTAACAGTATGCTTAGAAACGCACATAAAGGCATCTAGATTTCAAGATGACTATATGAAAAGGCACCTTCAAAATAAAGAAGGGGGGACACAGCCCACACCGAGTCCTTACAGAGCAGAAGGGAAAGCAGCAGCTAGTAGAGAGGTCAGCCAGGGAAGCCCGGCTCTCCGGTCTCCAAACTCGGAGGCAGGGGACAGCGGGGCACGTCGCTTGCCGGTGCCAGCCCCAACACCAAGCTCTCTCCCCCCGGCCCCGGACCGCCATCCGCATCCCCGGGGCCCGGCCCCCTCGGAGCAGCCATGTTACACAGTGCCCGCAGCCCCCGCCCAGAGCGGTGCGGTGCCTCCCGCAGCCGCCGCGGGAGCAGGTGCGCCGAAGGACATAGCAGCCGGGGAACGGCACCGACACCGGTAAACAGGCTCTGCGCCATCCCTGCCCGCCATCCCCGGCGGCATCCATCCTCCCTCCCGGCCGCTGCCCTGCGCTACCAGGGCGAGCCCCGCAGGCAGGTCGCTGCCCGCAGACCCCGCATCCCCCTGCCCGCTCAGTAAGGCACCGGCCCCGCTGCTCGGAGGAGGAAGGGGTCGAGTTGATGCCGCACTGCCCCGCAGCGTTACCAGCACAGGTACCGTACCTCAGCGCGCCCCACGCTCCGCTCCCCTCAGCCTGGCGGCGGCCCCTACCGGTAGGAGCAGGCGCGGCGAGCGGCACCCTCCCCTCCCTGCGCGCGCAGCCGCCGCCGAACCGCTCCGCGCGGCGAGTCCCGGCCGGTGCCGCGGCGCCGGCTGGTGGCGGAGGGGGCGGGCGTGCTTCGGCCCAGCCCGCGTGGGTCAGCGGCGCCAGGGCGGCACAGCGCGACCCCCGCCGGGGAGCACCGCGGGGAACGTTCCTGCCCCGGCCCAGGGTCTTCCTCAGGTCCCCCCCTTTGAGAGACAGCGCCGATGCTGGCTCCTGGCGGGCGCTGCTGCCCTCAGGGCAAGAGGCGGTGGCCGCCGGTGCCCCGCCGGGTGGGTGATTGTACCCTCAAACACCGCGAGAGAGGAAAGGCCACCGAAGTGCCACGAAGAGGCATCCGTGTCCCGCATGCATGGGTAGGGAGTGTTGCGTGCGTCGTCCTTCAGCACCTTAGGGACCAAGGGGGGCACAGTTGTTCACATCGGGTGTTGGAAGAGCAGAGGCTTGTTTATTCAGTTTTAGTTGTATAATTGGGTGGGTAACTTGTGTCCCTCTGCCTCACATACAGGATAAGCGTAGGGAGTAAATAAGGCAGGCAATTCAAAATGTGGTTGCTACCTCATTAACCAGTCAAACCACTGGACAAGGGGTTCACCAAGCATGGCAAAGCTAAGAATGACCTCATGACTGGGGACATTTCTGCTTGGCCACCTGAGAAGCGTCACAGTGGGGTCCTGCCCCTCCGGCAGCTGAACCCCTGGGGACCTCTCAGCTCTTGGGGTGCAGCAGCACCAGCACCACCAGGCCCGGAGCACGGCGGCACTGACTATCCCTGTGAGGCATTGCAAAGGGCACGGCATCCCTCGGCTGTCACGCGTGGAGCAGGTGGACTCTTCCACCCGCCAAATGGAGCTGTCCGGTCTGTTCAGCACACAGCCTGTGCCTCCGAACAGAGGTGAGAGTAGCTTCACTGCTAGGTTTAACCATGCGTGTCCCCAGCTACTCAGTTAAACTGCTCTGGTTTAGGAAAATAAGCATAGTTTGCTGGTATGAGGCATCACCTTTGTGTTTCTATCTCTGTCTTCAAGGAAAGGAACCAAGGAACCTTGCTGCACACTGCACCAATGCCTGCCTCAGACACACTTAGTGTGGAGGAGATTGACAGATATGTTTGATGGGAAGATGGGAGGGTTAAAAAGAAGCTGGTGACAAGGTCAGAAAGGCAAAGCTGTGTGGATGACAGTAGACAGAACAAAGAACATTAAAAGCTAGAGCATTTCAGTGCCAGAGCAGGAAGGAACAAGTGTGTTAGGTTGGTGCAGCAGTGTGGAACTTGGGGAAGGCACAGAAAATACAGAAATCTATAAAAGAGTGTTGTACCTAAGTCCAAGAGGTTACCAAGCTGGGTTACACCCAGCTATTGCCCCATTTCACAGGTTTTAATGCTTTTTGCCAGCAGAACTAACTACCTGGAAGAACCCTGTCAGCATGTCCTCCATAGTGCTGCACACCTGGGCTGGGTGGTCAGAGTTGGGTTCCTCAGGATATTTGCTTTTCTTCTTATTTCTCTTCAGGAGCCTAACTCATTAACAAGGGGCAAGCCAGACTAACACGTCTGCAGAAGCAGCTGCCACAAAAAGCACAGGACTGAGAGTCAGTCCAAATTTCTGTTAGTGCTACACGTGATGCACTCCTACAAGGTAGGAATCAAGACACTTAAATATCACACTGCTTATTAGATCAATAGAACTTGTTTAGGAATCTGGCAGAAGAAAACCAAAATCCCAGGCAAGCTCTGTGTATGGAATCCTACATGAAAAGGAGATTTAGAAGGAAAAATCCTGGAATCGTATGCAGAAAAAAGACTTTCAACACCACAAGGAGTAGAAGGATCTAGGGGTCTGCATGTGTTCAGAAACTATGGACAAGCTTTGGACACTTGCTGTCAAACTTAATCACAGACCAGAAGTTGTAACTTCATTATAGAACCAAAAGAGAAAATAATTTGCTGTTCCCCATCTAAGTCTCAGTGAATGTGAAACACTGTGGGATCTGCACCTTTTGGGGGTTTATCAGTAACCTGAATAGGGACTAATTTAGAATTCATTACTTAAGCCCAAAGCTTTTCATTTTTAAACGCCAGGCTGACCATCAGCAACATGGGGCCCTTCATACTCTTAAGATTTTCCATTATGTATTTTAAGCAAGACCTTTGTTTCCCTCTGCTATCAGTTTGCTGACATCAGAATTACAGTTCAATGTGTGTTGCAATAGAAAAAAGGCTGGATATCTGCTGCTTACAATACCTAACTGAAAGACGGTTTGAATCACTGAAAGGCTGAGGAGTTTATACCAATTTAATCGTAACAATTTCAGTTGAACATAACAACCCAAATTCTTTGCTCTGGAGTTACATCAAGAATTAACTGTGTCACAGGCAGCTTGCTTCTTAGAATCGGAAAGATAGCCGATGAAAAGGTGCAATTTAAAAGGAGGTTTAAATTATATCCTATAACGCACCACTTGCATTACCCGTATTATGCTCACTTGGATGACTAAGCCTATTCTCTAATTACACTGGAGATGATTATGTCTGAGTATAATCTACCTAAGAATTATTAGACAGTCTACAGAATGATTACATACTGGCGACACAGAAATCTTTGAGGCTTCCTTTCTGTGCAAGCTGTCATGAACTGCATAAAGCAGCAAGGATGAGTGGTTAGAACATGGTCATGGGAATTAAGAGAGCCTGGGGTGTATGTCGTTCTGCAATAAGCTTGCTGCTTGGCTTTGGATAAACCTTGTAACCTCATAGCAGTTAAATTACCTCATCCATGAAATGGGGAGAGCATTTACTCACAGCTGTATCTATGAAATCTTTGAATGGAGATTGCTGTGTAAACAGAAAATACAAAAGGATACAATTAGGACAAAGCCACAATGCTTGTTTATTGATTATTTGCTGTTTGTCCTTAATAACACAGCAGCAGAATTTATGGATATTAAAAAGTGATTTATTTCTTCTATAAAAAACGAGTTTCCAATTGGATGAAACATCAAGGAAGGAGCGCAGGAAGGACATATCTTTAGAAAAGAGAATTTCAAAGAACCTTTATTCCATGTTTTATCTGTGAAAGGAAGAGACCAGAAGGCAAATACAGCAACATACAGCTTAAGTTACTGTTTATTTTTGTTCTTTTTTAAATACCTCTTTAGTTTGAGATCAAAGCCTATTCAGCAGAACTAGTACCCCAAAATCCTCAAGATACTGCAGTACTAATCTTTGATTTGTCATTTCCAAAATACTTTCTTCTGCAAGTTCAAGACAGCAGCCATGCAGGCATATTGCTGATGGAACTGGTTTTCTCAGCAGTGCTTAGAATGAAAGACATTGGCTTAATGCAGATGGTGAAAAAGACCATCTAAGAGTTGAAATTAAATTTGAAAAATTTACTGTGATAGATTCTGGTGAAAGGGTAGCGTATCCAAGAAAGCCCTTGTGTTGATATTCCTTTTTGCTGTTCCAAGCCACTGTCTTAGTCTTGTTCCCTCCAATGGAGTACTGATTTGGAGTACCTAAAAATCAGATGAACTGATTTTTAGGGGTTGTACAGAGCAAGTGAACCTACTTGCTGTTAAATCAGAATTCTAATCTTATACCCATAAAGGCATTTCACTAAACTTAAATGATTCCTCTCACAGTGAGTGATAAGAATAAAATAACTTCTTATATATCTTAGGTAGAGTTAGCAACATTGAAAAACCCTGCAAGACCCTAGATAATAGTTACACCATAGACCAGTAAATTCAACTGATGTCATAAAATCATAGAATAGTTAGGGTTGGAAAGGACCTTAAGATCATCTAGTTCCAGCCCCCCTGCCATGGGCAGGGACACCTCACACTAAACCATGACACCCAAGCCTCTGTCCTACCTGGCCTTAAACACCGTCAGCGATGGAGCATTCACAACTTCCCTGGGCAACCCATTCCAGTGCCTCACCACCCTTACAGTAAAGCATTTCTTCCTCACATCCAATCTAAACTTCCCCTGTTTAAGTTTGAACCCGTTACCCCTTGTCCTATCACTACAGTCCATAATGAAGAGTCCCTCCCCAGCATCCCTATAGGCCCCCTTCAGATAGTGGAAGGCTGCTACGAGAGCTCCACACAGCCTTCTCTTCAGGCTGAACAGACCCAACTTTCTCAGCCTATCTAATGTTAAAGAACAAAAAGCATCAATAGTACTTGGGTGTTCTGGGTTTTTTGTATAGTCATATTCATATGCTCCAGTCTGGAGCAGAAACTTGATAGTACTTTTCCCATGCTGAAGGTGGCTTCAGCCGTAACACAGAAAGAGGGTGGCAGGTGCAATATTTGTATGCGAAGTAAAGATGTCACCCGCTGGGTTCAGTGAATGTTCAGGATGGAAACCAAAACAGAAATCATGGCTGCAGCCCCTTTATCCAATTACACCACTGAAGAGTAATCTATGGAAATGGCTGGAACTGTACATAAGATGTCATTGTAGGCACAACGGCAGGCTGAGGTGTCGAGCTATTATTCTTGAGCCACAGAAGGTGACTAGTTTCTTCATTGCACAAGTAACATGACAGAACTCAACTACTTTGTGTCACAGGGACAGAAGATGGAGTGCTGCAAGGACTCAGAGTCTAGAAACATATCAGGAACAGCCCTGCACCACACAACTAAGCTGCTCCATTGCCCATTGAAAAAGGTTGCTGCCTTCTGGAGTAATGATTTACCAAAAAGTTATCAGTTTCTTGATTTGTTTTCATAATTTTTGTATTTTTCCTTGTTTTAATTTACAGTAACCAGTGACAATATACTTATTTTCATAGCTCTAAAAGGTATCACAAGGCACATTTTTTTGTATTAGCTTATAAAATCTTTTTAGTCTGTTAGAACAGAACCTGTAACAATGAGGCTAAAACACTTGACAATAGCTTAAGACTCATAAACAGCCAAGGCCAGGTGGAAAAAGGAAACCTGTTGTCCTGAGAAAATAAGCCAGCAGTGACAACAAAGAAGCAGAAAACAGAGACAACAGCATTGCTTTCTTATGCAATGACCCTGTTTAATCTTCGTGTATGCTTCCATTGTTACAGATGCTGCCTGTACAGAAATGCTGTAGCAGACTGATGAACTGGAAAAGGTGTCTCACTTCCCCTCTGCAAGAAATGTGCTGTAGTAACTAAGTGCTGTAGTAACTAAGTGCTATATAGTTACCCTTTATTAAAATTATATTAAAATTCAAGCATAGTGTTTCTCAGCTTAGCATTATGCATAAAATTGCAACAGCTTGAACATCAGTACATAAGACAAAAACCAGTTCTAGTGTTACGCAGGTGATACAGGAGCTCACTAAAGTTACTACATACCTGAAGCAGCTTTGTATTTTGTATTAGTTTGTTAGGTCTGAATAATCTATGTGTAAATTGCTCTAATTAAACCACAGTAGTCAGGGAAAAGATCAGACAGTAATTCAAGGGACAGAAAATTCACTACATGATTTATCATCCATCTGGTGCAGTTCAACCAGCACTCAATCAGGGGAGGTTAGAATCTTCTGATTAGTTACCACAGCAACAGGTCTACTGAGTACACTTAAAAAGTTATGCATGTGTCGGCATCAGCAACCTTTTTTCCCCTCCCATACATAATACACTGGGGGTCTGTGAGCAGTGGCACGCTTTAAGGAGCTCGCCTCGATGATTAAATAGTTTTCGTTAGTCATGGAAGTGGTAGATATCTGCAGGTAGGAGGGGACCTCTGTTAATGTACTTCAGACTTTCAAAACAAAGAAGTCCTTTTCACTCCTGTACTTCCAAAGGACAGGAAAATATATATATTTTTTAAATGTCCACAACAGTATCTCAGTCATGAATGATCTCACATTTACATAAATGTCCTTGTCCACAATGTGCGACTGGGAAACAGTAGTTGATAGATGGGTAAAATAACAAAGCTCAAACTGTATTGTACATTTCATGCTGTTTGCGTGGTATTCCTTATGTATATATTTTAATAAAGAGATGTCTACAATAAATTACCCAGGAGTTTTTAAACGTCCGTATATTAGATGTGGATGCCAGACAACAAAAACTGGACAGTACTGAGAGCTATTCCCCTGCCTAGTTCCTCTGTGATTTCCCCCCAGCACAAGAGCCCCAAGCATGCTCTTGGCTTTACCCCCAGGCAGCAGTGTAACAACACAAACCTGGCACTGACACATGCCTGTGCTGCCCTCCCGCAGCTGCCTGCTCAAGAAGCAAGGTGCAAAGGCTCAAAGCCATCAGAGGTCTGGCAGAGCATATTAATTGGTGCTCTAGAGCCCACCTCACCAGCCCACCTTCACACAGCTCCACCACTGGATGGAGGGCTGGTTGTGGCTGTTTTCAAAGGGTGCCATGGCGCAGGTTAGCAATACCAGGATGTGTACCAAATGAATAGGAGCATTGGCTGTTTCTGCTCCATATGTGCTCCCATTGCAGTTTGTGCTTGTTTGTCAGCTGCAAGATAAGCACCACGTGTCTGGGAGCTTTGCTTCAGACTGAGTTCTGCAGAGGCAGAACACTCAGTTATTTCAGAGTGCAAGCCTACATCGGGATGCCCATGTGACTTTGTTAAGCCCAGCTTTTAACCTAACTAATAATAGTGACATTAACAATGAGGACATGATGGCACATTAGGGCCACAATACTGTACGCAAATGTACATTCTTACCTTCTGTTAAAAGGAAGGCACATTGCCAGTCTTGCCTCTTTTAGTGGTCAGCATTGCTAAGAGTAAAATCCAGCAGGTAGTAATTTTCTTTAAGCTCTGATTAGTCCATTAGCCCTATAGATTCCGTACCCAGAGATGGACATGGGGTCACCAAAAACATTCTGCATTGTATTAATGGAATGACAGCCTGTTCCCTAAAGACATATCCCAGCAGATTAGAGAGACCAGAGCTAAGCTGTGCTATTTACTCCCAGAGAGAAAGCAGGGCAAGCGCAAAAGAAACAGACATTACTTAGTTCATTATTCAGGGAAAGAGGCGGAAGAGGAAACAACAGTTGCTTTAAAGAAATCTCAATGGCTGTAACATGTAGGAGAACAGGATTGATCTAATGCTTTCAGTCTGACTCCCAGATGAGAATCAATTATCCTGCATCATTTAATCTCCTTAAGCAGGGCATGACACAAACTGGAAATTAGAAGCATTGTATCTAGTATGAAGGGCAGTTCTTAATGGTAGCTAGCATCAGTTTCAGATTTTTTAGAGGGAAACATAACTGGGAATTGGGGAGCTCTGAAGAGCTGGCTACACTAGCTTTCCAGAATCGACTCTTCAGATTTTAAAAGTGGATTTATTCATTGTTTACCTAATGGAGATGCAGAATGGAAAGGAAAAGGGGAAAATAGAGAAAGGGGAGAAGGAAAAAACAGGAGAGAGGGAAAGGTAGAAAAGGTAAAGAATGGAAAAGAAATACACTATCCCTGTGAACAACTTCCAACCATCCATCAGGAATGTTGCCTTCAGAAACTTTGCACATTACTTACCTGACAAGTTTCAAACTATTCCTTATGTTCATGGCATATTTCTCAGTGAAACCCATCTCCTACTTTTTTTACATCATTGAAAGGGATAGAAATACCACACGGCTCCTAAGTGGATGCAACCCCTAGCTAAGCCAGCCTGCTTTTGGAACAGTACCTCCTAGAATGAAGAAGTGTGATATAGGAGGCAGTTCCATCTGAATCCCCTCCAGGCTGGGAGGGCTGGTAATGAAGGTCCTTGCCCCTGTACATACAAATAGGTAAGTTTCCTATTGAGCTTTTCAATTAACATTTCTTGTGTGAAACTGTTGATACAATCAAGCACAAGCATAAAAACAGAAGCAGGATAGGTAAAGAAATATCCTTTTGTCAAAGAAGTGTTTTTCCTATGTACCAAAAGAAAACTAGTGCACAGAATGTAAGCACTACGATTAACTTTCAGGAGAGGCTAAAATTATCCAGGATTATACAAATATATGGAGGTTTTGTTTGTTTTGTTGTTGGTTTGCTGGTTTTATTTTCCTGGTACTAAAACCAAGTCAGTGTTAAAGACAAATGAAGGGGTTTGAGGTACTGGGTTTTGGCTTCTTTTGTCATGTTCGGGTTTTTTTTAAAAGCTCTATGATGAGGCCAATGTATTTTTAAGAAGCAAACTCAACATACCTGTCCTGAATATTCTCTGATATATCTTGGAAGTATGAATTTAAGCTTCGTCGTAACAGTAAAAGTCCATATAGGATCTAGCTGAAGCAGTGATTTCTAATCAAAGTCAGATCAGGAACTGGACTCGTTTTTTTGCAGTACCTGCATCAGTGGCTGCCAGTGTTCTTTCTTCCAAGTAAGCAGATGCCAGAGAATCTAGGAAACAAAATCTTTTGTATTTCTCACAGAGCAATGTGAGAAATACAAAATCTCTCACATACCACTAATTTTGCACCTTTTCCTTGAATTTTTCTCTTTTTCCTGGAATGCCCCAGAGCAATGTGCTCTCCCCATCCTGCTGATACTCACCTGCCACCTAAAACTGGGATGTCTGGATCAAGGGATAAACCACCTTGTATCTAACAGCAGAAATGATGGGATGTGTGGGGAGCATGTATGACAAAGAACTGTAATTTAAAGGCTGACCTGTACGACCTATTTTTACACTGAAGTACTCAGGAAATGTGCTATGGATCATTTTTGCTCTAAATGTCATGACAAAGAAACTATGGTAGCAGTTTGATATGTACTTAACACTGCAATTTTTATGACTGTCATATAAAGCACTCACCAAAACAACTCTACACTGGGAATGTTATTGACAGCGCAAGGGCATAAAGTACTGAAAAGTAAAGATTTAAGACTCGATAAAGTGATTCCTTCATTTTAACACTGTTTGCCTTGTCAGTTGATCTTGAAGAAGAAAGCTTTAAAAAACATTTCAGTCTTTAAGCACCATTCCTGATGCTTTGCCAAAAGCTTTCTGGTGTCATTGCATTGCCTATCAAGAATTTTCAAATAAAAGGAGCTCTGAAGGCTGCTTCTGTACCTACAGAAGGCAGCAGCTCCCACTGTAATTACTAGGTAGTGGCTGTGAATGGCAGGCTGCAGTTCTAACAGCCATCAGTACATATATAACCACAAAACAACAAGAAATGTATAAAGAATGCTCTTAGAACAGGGGGAAGGTGCACTGTATGGAACCCTCTCCACTTTTTCAAATGCTGCATTTTACTGACACACAGTGAGGGTTTGTTTCTTCTTGAATACACCTTGCACTTCACAGCCAGCCAAAATGCTGCTGGGTGTGACTGAAGTTCCAGTGCTCCTCATCCGCTCCGGGGACAGGCAGCTGCCTGCTCCTGCTCTCCTGCAGGTAGCTAGCTGGCTCCTGCTGGCACTGCAGCACAATGCCCTGTGGATTCACAAGCAGATGCAACTGAGGTTAAGACAAGCAGTGCTATTTTTACCTAAAAATTCCCTTCATCTTCACAGGAGGACTGTAACAATAGCAAACAGTAAAACTGTTGAAGTGGCTTCCCAAATCTGCTGCTGATTCTGCACTTCTGAAATCTTTTTTCAGTTCAACTTCAGAATAACACAGCTACCAAGAAGAGCGCTAAAACCAAACCCCATCCACTCATCCAGCATACACCCACATGCAACACCAAATAAAACATCTTGGACCTGCAGCTTTAATGCCTGCTGGCATTAACAACTTATCTGCATGTTCTCTGAAAGTTATTTTTATGAAATGCTTTAAAAACCTAAGCAGCAGATAATGGATATGTGCATTTCACAGCATTCACCAGCTCTGAACTCCTATTTAATACAAAGGAAACAACAGTTGCCCTTTACTGAAGGCACATACTGGCACCCCATTTTAAGCTTAGCTTTTTATATATTTGGTCAGTCATCTGGGCTAAGTTTAATTTCATGCTTTTACGCTTTCATTCCCCGGCCAGATGTTCAGAAAACATGCTAAACACTGCAGTCACCTGAAATCCTGACAAACCCAATGCAAGTCTCAGTCCTGCTTTTCTGAGTAGTGCGCACACAGTATTTCCCCTTTGGTTGGGTACCTGCCAGTTCCCACATCCTAGACAAGGCTGCCTGAAGGGTAAACTTCCTACACTACCAGCCCTCCTTGCTCTAGGCTATGCTAGTTGCCTAGGCTCCCCATGTAGTCAATAGAGTCAAACTATTTGGTAATGCTTCTGTCCCAATACAACATGAACAATATACGAGTGACATGTTGCTCCCAGATGCCAAGTGCTCTGGTGACCATAGGGTAAATCAACATACCCAGCACAGAACACGCAAGCAACCTTGGGAAAACTGAAATCAGGCAAACTTAATTTTTACAAGGAGAAAAAAATATCAATGTGCAAAATCACAACTGGTACAAAGAGCTAAATTACTCATTATTCCCTCACAATACAAGAATCAGGATTAGCAACAAGCCTAAAAAACAAAGGGAAGTATTTTCCAACACTATTCTACTGTGAAAATCACTGCCATGGAACATGAAAGAAAACTAGATAGCATTGAGGAAAGACCTAAAGGTTACTGAAAACAAAAGAGGTGGCCACAATTCCAAGTAGGCCATATGCCACAGGATACCAGACGGAAAAAAAGAACACAAAACGAAACTCCAAACTATTGCATGCCTTCACTTTTTTTCTGCCAAAACAGACAACCTGTAAGATCCATACGCAGTCAAACTATTTAATAAGGTAGTCTTCTAATACTTGCTTGCAACACTAGGTGGCAGGGAAAACGCCTACCTCATCTATAGCATTTGAATGTAGAATCTCACTTGGCAATTCTTTACTGTGAGGGTGGCAAGACACTGGCTGTCCTGGGTTCAGCAGTAGCAGTCATTTTTCTCCTTCCTGGTAGCTGATGCAGTGCTGTGGTTTTGACTTTCAGCCTGGGAACAGCGCTGATAACACCAACGTTTTTAGTTGCTGCTCAGTAATGTTTACTCTGACCAAGGACTTTCTGAGTCTCATGCCCTGCCAGGGAGGAGGGGAAGCCAGGAGGAAGCAGAGACAGGACACCTGACCCAAACTGACCACAGAGGTTATTCCATACCACAGCACATCATGTCCAGGATGTGAAGACGGAGAGCAGAGACCCGGAAGGGTGTGGTGGTGGACTGGGGGGTGCACAGCGTGGTCAGGTTTTTGGTTTGGGGGGTTCGCTGCTGGGGGGTGCACTGGCTGGGTTGGGCTTGGTGAGCAGTTGTATTCTCTTTCCTTGTATTTCTCTTGTATTATTACTGGTGGTAGCAGCAGTGATTTGTGTTACACTTTAGTTACTAAACTGTTCTTATCTCAACTCGTGCGAGTTGTATTTTTTTTTTTTCGATTTTCCTCCCCATCCCCCCGGGACTGGGGGAAGAAAAAGAGAGGAGTGAGTGAGTAAAACTGCGTGGATGTGGGGCTTAAACCACGACTGAAGTATAGAAGTGTCAGGGCAGTTACCCAGAAGGGTTGGATCATTGCTTGATTGGGCTGGGTATCAGGTCAGCAGGTGGTGAGCGGTTGTATTCTCTTCCCTTGTTATTTCCCTTATCATTATTACTATTGGTGGTAGCATCAGTGGTTTGTGTTATACCTTAGTTACAGGACTGTTCTTATCTCAGCCCATGGGAGTTGCATTCTTTCGATTCTCCTCCCCATCTCTCTGGGAGTTGGGGGGAGGAAGGGGGGGAGTGAGAGAGTGGCTGCGTGGTTCTGAGTTACAGCTAGGCTTAAACCACAACACTGGCACAGGTTGCCCAGAGAAGCTGTGGCTACCCCATCCCCAGAAGTGTTCAAAGCTGGGTTGGATGGGACTGAGCAACCTGGTCTAGGGGAAGGTGTTCAGAGACCCATGTGTTACTGGTGCCATAATAGAGGCCAATTCCTTCCCTGAGATACCCTGCCCTCTCATTTAAGAGACCATAGGAAATTGCAAAATGATTCTTCCTCTCCAGAAACAGTTTACACACATCCAAATTGGAGTTGAAATCCTCATGGTCTCCTCCTTCACGAGAACAGCACTAACGTTTACCTTATGCCTCCATTTTTCTAAAAAAATCACTTTATTTTTTAAAATTCACATCATTTGTGTGCTACTTGTGCAAATACTGCAAAGGGCAAATAAGTTCTGCAACTCAGGCAGTCACAAAGCAGGCAAGCCAATGCAGATTGTTCTTCAGGCCATACTGATCCTGTCAGTATGCTCTTCCCTTCTGGATATGGGAAAAAACTTCAGACTTGCAACATTGTGCTCAAGATCTCCCTCAAAACTTGAGAAGGGAATGGTATGACCTTTCTTCATGAATACAAGCTCTGAGTTTCAAAACAAACGTAAAGGATATCACCTTTGCACTGCAGCATCATTTGTTATTTTCCAAATTACAGACATTTCTTAGAATCTTGCTGACATTAAAAGTGAAAGCCTGACATTTAACTCCTATTTTGTTCATGCAATTTAAAGAAAAATGCAGACAATTATTGGTTGCTAATACTTTACCTTTAGAGAGACTTTCAAGAGCAAAATTAGGACAGGGTAGTCATTCATCTCATTCAGCTTTGTTATCAGTTTCTCAGCTGTATGAAGAGATGCTGATGCCTTTCTAGTGCACCTTTTTAGAATCTGCAGGAAAAAAGCAAGGTCAGCACACTGCTTTATAACCAGTGACACTCAGGAAGGAAGGGCAAGTAATTTAGCCACAGACTAGAAGTCATACATAAAGGAGTTGCTGAAAGTGATCTTAAACACACATACAAATCACAGAAAGGCACTGAAACGGATTTTGATTTTCACAATGTTCGATAACAGGAAAGTTTGTTTCATTTCTGAAAAATAAGTTAATACAAAATGTAAAAACACACTGTTGTGCAAGTCTTTTCTGCATAAAAGGAGGTACATCTCCATACTTTAAAATAGTTTAAAACATTTGTACATAATGAACAGAAATTCTTTTATATAAACAAAGAGTGTTTCTTTGCCGACAGCAGCTGTCAACTCCAAAACACAGAATTAAGTCGACAAGAGAACCAGACAGTCTGAGTCACTGCCATTTGTGTCAAAAAAATGATGCCACCCTTTTCTACAGTTCATCATGCTTGTATGTGAATTCCCTTGCAGATATAAACCCATCGCTGTCTTCATCTTCTTTGTCAAATATGTCTTCAACCAAAGCATCATGCTGGGTGTCATTGACCACTGCTCCATGCCTTTCAAATTCTTTCTTCAAGTAAATTTTCACCTATTAGACAAGAGGTGAGAGATAATGTTTTTAGGCTCATGAAAGAGTTGATTATTACAGTGTAAGAGAGGTCCACTATGTCCAGGATTGTACTATTAGACAATAGATATCTTCCTTCCTATGCCACTACCAGAGCAATACTTGTCTGACTGGTTCTGCAGCCCTGGTCAGTGATGGAAGACTCCAGTAATATAACTGACAGTAGAACTAGGAAATCAGTCGCCATACCTTGATGGTATCTGACTGAAACATGAGCCAGGAAAACCTCTCATCCGGTGTCTATACAGTGAAGTATAAATAGCCAGGCAGAAGTTATCAGCTACCAATTAGATAAGGCCCCCAAAGAGCTTTTTCACATCCTAGCACTTTAATAAGCCAGTAGATGTAAAGAGCCATCCCAAATATATACAGAAATCTGTACACAATCTCAGTGTTTGCTGCTGCAATGGGAACTACATTAATAAGGATTTATTTCTAGATATCTCAATTTTGAAGGACAAAGATTTGAGGTAGCTTTTAAAAAGACTAGTGGAACAGTTATTTACACTAATCTAGTTACTAAAGGTGAACTGATACTGAAAAATATAGAATCTATTGCTAAGGTGCAAGAAAATATGGGAGCTGAAGCCATGCGAGAAAGACAGGAAAGTTTAATTGTTGAAAGCACAGACAGGAGCTTCATTGTTGAGCCAGGAGTAGCAGCCCAAGAGCATTCAGCAGGAGAGATACCAACATGAAAAGGCATAAAACAAAGTCAAAAAAAGCAGAGAATAGGAAAGCGGCAACATAGAAAAAGTTATCTTCAAGGAAGAACAAAGACCCACCCTTCCCCACATGACAGATTATCACCTGGCCAGCAATGACTTTTTGAGTGTCTTACCATTTGTGGTACCAGTTCAGTAGCTATGTGAACAAATAGTTACCCATATTGTGCATCACTCAATAAATAACTGCCTTAAGCATTCTTAAATATCATGTATTCTGCTTGCTGAGTAGTAGATAAAAATCTAACTTACCTTTAGATGCCTCCCTCAAGTTAAGCTTTCCCTTTCCACTACCCCATCCTGATAGTTTTGCTCACAGAAGGGTAACCCACTCACCTCTTGCTTGGACAGTTTCCAGTCATCATTAAGATCCATTTCTTGGAATGACTCATGAGATCGTGGTCCATTCCTAATTTCTAGAAGGTCAATGTTGAAAATCAGCGTACTCTCAGGTGGAATTTTTCCTGCCCAAAACAGCAAACATGCAGAAAAGTTAAAAACAATTACGTATTCAGTGCCATACAAAAGCCATATGCCTCAGAGAAATATTCCAGTAATCCTATTACTTTAAAAGCATCCTTCAGTTGGAACTAAAGAGGATAAGTAACTGTAACAATGATAACTATTTCAGACCGTAGCCTGAACCCTGAGCAGCCCTTACAGCACACATACAACTTGAGATGCAACTAGGTTTGCTGGAGACTAGTACATGTTGATGTGAGCTCATATTCAACAATCATCATCACGGGTTTACTGGACAACATTCCTGAATCTTTTTTCATGGCCAGAGCCAGATAAAGTGGAAAACAGTGAAGGAGACTGTACAGCCAGCCAGCTGGCCACAGCTGCAACTTACAGCCAAGACTGACTGTCAGGATACCAAGAAGGGAGAGTACAGTCCTCCTGACACACCATAAATCCACTAGTGTCCAAATTCTTCTCCACTGCCAACTTACACCTTGTACCTGCTAATCTGGCACCGGAAAAATTCTTCTTGCGGAGAAAGTCAGGAGGCCAGCAGTGCTGTCAGTATTCCATAGCTGTCTGGACTGCTGCACAGGGCACTGAGCTATGTCCAAACACACAGCAAAAAACTAAGTAGGTAAATCTGCCAAAACACACGTGTTGGCATCATGCCCTTTCTGATGCAGCTGAAGGACTAGTCATTTCCTAACATCACCAAGGATGAGCCCGCCATGTCACCACCCCTCAAGGATTCCAGTGTATCAAGCACTGGCTTTTACAGTGATGTGATATGCCTTCATGCCAATGGCTGAAGCTACTGTCAAACACCTTTCTGCACACCACTTTGCTTCTTATATAGAGAAAGGTTGAATAGGACCAAATATATTTCTATATTGGCTAGCAGCATTCTCAAAAAGTATTCCTGTGCCTTCAGAAGACAGGGGAAAAAAATAATCCACTTCTTATATTTTGCAGCTATGGTGTTAAATACACCCTGACCTGCAGCAGCAAACAGGCTTGTTTGTTTTCTGGGACTGAATAAATTTCTGGGATGAATAGATGTGCAGAAACTTCTGGAAATACAGGGCACAGTGGCCTGCTTAGAGCTTGGAACACAGGAAATTTTTCTGAGTGCTACAGAAAAAGGCATCTGACTCATCATTCAAGTCAGACAGCAAGCAAGGTGGCAGGCTAGTGAAATTACATGCACTCAGAGGAAAGCATGAAGAAAATGGAGTAATTTGATCTTCAAGGGCATAAGTTGAATACAGCAACATAATTATTTTCAAATACTTCAAAGTGTTCCCAAAGCAAGTAATTTCTCACAGCAGTGGCAGTGTTTACTTGTTCAACCTTCTTTCACTAGTGCAGAGGTGAGGTTTGCAAGTCTCCGAAGAACTCTAGTGCTTTACATATTAATCAAGGCAATTAGCCTGTGATGACTATGTGAATACTGAAGCATTTAGTATCTTTTTGTGGAAAGTTAAGAGCTGTGCCCTGCATACAATCAGGTGATCACCACAAGTTCTGCGTTTTCTCCTAGAAACACGATTATTTCCAATACTATCTCTTGAAACCAAAGCTTCTAGAAAAAATATGTTTTAAAAGGATACTTTCAAGAAAGGAAGGTATGGAGCATGCTGCATGTATGGAGTACTATGCAGCATGGAGTAATATGGACTATTACTTAGCCTATGTTCAGCCTAGTTGCCTGATGATCCAGACATGTAAACACTCCTAATTTCTAAAACAGTCTCAGATTAATGGGAGAGGACAGTAGCAGGAAGGATTATATGTTCCAAGACACTTATCCTTTCTGCTTTGGAACCTTGTATTACCTTAGGTCATTGTGATAGCTGTTGTCATGACAAAATACTCCTAATAACTGCCCCAAGAAAAGCTAACTAAAAAAAAAAACCAAAACTCATTAAGCAGAAAAAGTAACCATCATTCAGGTTGTCACTCATTTAACTGTGAATTCCAGATTTGGCCCTCCTATTGAAACAGGAATCTGGAAATGTTTGAAAGAAAAAAAAACCCAAACCCACCAGTTTGTACAGTAGTAGCTAGGTTGAGAAAACACTACAAAGAATGCTTTTATCTGTTTGTACACCATTCAATACATTTTGAGTAGATGCCAACATGACCACTCATGTGCCTTACCTATCTCACTGTCCAAACTGAAAATAGCTAAAAAAGGAAAGAATTAAGTGGCCCTGTATGAAGTAGTAAGTGGTGACTTTTCACTGTATCAGCTAAGAACAGCAGCAGCACAGGGAGTTTCTTATGGTTCTAAAAGACACCTGTGAGCAAGAATGAGGCTTGCACATGCCCATTCATGAAGTAGTACCACAAACAGATGCAACAGCCAAAAAGCCAACTGTTACCCAAGCAACCACTTCCAGCTTGACTGTAAAAAGAGGAAAAAATAAAGCAAAGGAAAATAAAAAAGGAGGGCACTGTTGAGCACAGCACTAACAGAAAAGGTGCTCAGAACATACTGCACAGCAGCTACCATCAATTCCTGGGTTTTTTTCCTGCATTCATCATGTAACCACTTAAGGGTTGCTTCTGCAGAAAATAAATCAGTAAGAAAGAGCACCTGACTCCCATCAATTCTTATTTAATGGAATCAGCCTGGAAAGCTTGCTAACCTCTTAGGCCAAGAATAACAGTAAAATACAGAGATTCAAAATAATTAAGTGAAGGACTTCAGGTGTTTTACCTTTCCCTTCTTTCCCATAAGCAAGGGCTGGTGGAATAGTTAGCTTCCGCTTCTCTCCCACACACATGTCCTTCAAACCTTTGTCCCAGCCTTTGATAGCTTCCCTTATGCCAAGTGTAAACCACATAGGTTGACCATTGTTATGCTTGTGACTGGAAAAGAACAGAATACAACACTTAAGTCTTTGGACAGCAAGTTCCACAAAAGGTATGTGGAGCACATGGAATATGCTCAAAGCACAGATACATAATTAAAAACACATCACTATTTGGCATATATTTCTTATATGAAATACCCAGACTTTTAAAGTATTCAAACCTACACCTTGCATGACAAGGTTCCTTTAGAAGTAGGAAGAAATAAAACAACAACTACATGGTATTATTATGACAACACTAAGCAACCTGAATCTCAATCTTCACTTCCCTGATCACCTCTTTCCACTTTGAAAATGATCAGACTAGAAAGGCATTTCTACTTCAAAATCTACATTCAAGGCCATGTGTGTTCTTTGGTAAATTGCAAATCAAACCCCAGTTTGGTCATGATTGCAATATATCTTATAACATGCTTGGGAGAATTGGCCACATTTCTTCCAAAAAAGCCACTAGGAAATAAAAAACAACTACACAACAGCCTGACTAGAAAAATAGAAACAAATGCATGCAAAACATTCAAGTTCAAAAAAGACAGACCAGTCCCTTTCCCAGTTTAACCAGACAGTACACCAGGACTACTTTCACTCGAGTTTTAGAAGCTCGATTTACTAGTTATGGAGGAAAGGTGCTTAACAAGAAAACAGCACTTACAGAAGTTAGTCAGCAGCAAAAACTTAAGAGTGCCACTATAGCTCCTTTTAGAGAGGCAGGTTAACTACAAGAGAAGATTAGTCAGATTTTAGTTTAATGGCCTGCAAGAGCCTAAACATGCAAAACACTCTTTTAACACGTTCCACACCAGCAGACTTCAGATATAGCCTACAGACACTTGAGCATTTTGCTGTCTCCCGCTATTAACACTTCGTCGATGTTTTACAGGAAAAGCGCCATTAGCAAGCAGTTGCAGGCTCTTAGCACTCCCTCGAATTTCTGTTTTTATCTCCTACTTGAATTACTGTGGCTCTGGTATGTTGATTTGTCTGGTCGGGGGCCGGTGAGGCCTCCGCCGTTTCAGTAATGAAAAGCTGTCATTGTGCTGCCAGTAGTGCATATATATATATATACACACACACAAACAAGCTTGGGTTTTTTAAAATTAGAAGCACACTTCTCCCCTAGAAGTTTGCTTTAGAAAATAGACAGAAATTCGTGCACGTAAGAAGACTTTTTAAACTACCGATATCATATACCGAATCCTGTGTCTTAGGTCCAGCAGAGAATGCTTAACATCCCCCTTTCAACAAATGCCACATGGCTCTACTTTCTACAGACTAACCAGAAAACAAAAGCTAAACAAGGTTTCTTTTATAGCCTGGGTCTGGCAAAGGGGAAGGAGATAAGTTTTACTATTGGTGTTCATCTTAAACAGCACTGCGAGCCAATGATTCCTAAACTGCCAAAGCATAAAGGTAAACCTCACTTTCTGAGAATAGGTGGTGGTGGCAAGGGTCCCACTGACAAGTTTGTGCAGCGTTATTTAAGCTATTTTATTTCAATACCATGCATCGCTTTTGCTTTCTTGCACACAGGTAAATGCAAATTTTGGGAGGAAGCTATAACTGTATAAATAAAAATCCACCCGTCCTCAACAAAATACTCCTTACAGAGCTATGAGGGATGGACTGCTGTGAGAGCTGCGGATCCAGGCTGCCAGAAGAGATCACCTACATGAAAATAAAGGTACGTATCGAGAGGTATAGCGGTGCTTCCTCGCTGAAGCTCACCCACCAGCCCACTCCAAGGCGAGCTACTTACGTGGAGTGAAACATGGAGCCATCCCTCTCCAAGTAGCCCTCGTAGTGAACCAGCATCATGTCGCCCCACTTGGTCCTCCTGTGGCAGATGAACGGCTTCTGCAGCACCTCCACCTTCACGTCAGCCGCGGGGATCAGCGCGGCGGCCGCGCAGCCCAGCACGGCGCCCAGCAGGGCGGCCCGCAGCAGCGCCGCCATCGCCGCTCCGCAGCCGGGGCCGGGGCCCACCTCAGCGCCGCCGGGCCGCCATCCCGCACCCCGGAGGCAGCGGCCGGGGCCGGAGCGTGCGCGACCCCGCTCGCCCGCGCCGCAGACGTGGCAGCGGCCCTCGCGGGGGGCGGCTTCCGACGGCCCAGACCCCGCGGTGTGCCCTCTGATTGGCTCGCCTCAGAGCGAGCCCACCAAAAGCAGCCGTCCATTGGGGCACGCCCCCGTTCATCCCTCATCTTGTCCAATCAGCGGCAGCGTTCTGCGCGAGTGGGCGGGCCTCGGGCTCCGGGAAGCGAACGCTGGAGAGACCGGACCGCCCGCACGAAAGAGCCGGCTCCTGCCGGGCGCCGATTGGGCGGTGCTCGCACCGACGGCCAGTTCTGATTGGCTGCGGAGGGCCACCTGCTTTGGGCGGTCTGCTCCACCTCCCCGCTGTTCCCCTCTCGGTCACGTGGGTCGCGATTCCTGGAACCGCTTGCGCTTGCGTAGCGCTGCGGGGTCGTTCTGTGGGCGCTCGGCTGCGCTAGGAGCGTGGCGACGGTGGGCCGGCTCGGCGGTAGGGGCCGGGCCGGCTCTCGCAGGCGGGCGGGGTCCCGCTATGGCCCTGTGTGCCCGCGGCGCGCTGGGGCGCGGGCGGCGGCGGGCGGCGTGACTCCGCCGGCGGGCGGCCGCGCTGCATGGGGGCGGGCGCCGGCCGCCATGGAGGGGGTGCTGTACAAGTGGACCAACTACCTGAGTGGTGAGTTGCTGCCGGTCCTCAGCCTCCGCGCGGGGCGGGCTTCCCCAGCGGCGCGGTGCCCTCCTCTGCTTTGTGTGTGTATTGGCTGAGTCTGGATCAACGCCGAGCCCGCCGTGCTGGGGACCAGACCCGGCTCACGCAGCTGTGCTGCCACATTGTCACCGCCCGGCGCTGGAGGTGGCGTTGGACCCGCTTGTGGGGGGTCCCTGGGGTGGTGGGTTGGGGTTCGGGGTTGTTCTTGGATGCGCTGGGTCATATTCGCCAGCGAACTTCCCCTGTGAAACTTTGATTGCTCTTGCGGAGGCGCTGTGGGGAGTTGGGGGAATCCTGGAGCTGGGAGGAAAGGGTGTCGGCATTAAATCGCACTTGGGCGATTTGGGTGAAAATGAGTTGAAAACAAGAAAAGAAAGGCACTGTCCTGCTGGCGTTAGGCCCAGACTCTCATTTTTGGGGTGTCCCCGTGCCATGGGAGGCTTGACTTTGTTTGCAGACTGGAAACAGCCGTACATGGCCAGGGTTTGTTCAGCAGAGGTGGTGGGGTTAGGAATGCTGTAGAGACATGGAGGGTCGGTGCCACCTGTGTTCCTGTGGGATGTCCACCGAACGATGCGTTGGAGTCGGGGGGGGGGGGGGGGCTGTAATTTAGGCTTCTAAAATCTCTCTGTGGATTGTTGAAGGACTTTGGATGCTTGATGGTCAAAGAAAAATAACCACGACCACCTTGACATTGCCATGTGCAAGTTCTGCTCGGTAGTGTATGTATGAGGGCTGCCTTCCTGCTGGAGTTTCTTCTTAGGCTGGAACAGCTGCACCTCTCCGGTTCGTTGTGAAAGTGTAGGAAATCGGGATTAAACAAAGAAGAAGCTGAAGCCACAAGCAAGTGGTGAATTCATGTGGCAGGGGGATGGGGAGAGTGGTGCGTGAGGCTGGATTTACTGGTGTGCTGGAAGACTGCTGCAGCGTTTCCCCTCTAGGCAAGAGGTGTTCTGAGAGGGGAATCAAAATTTATCAGGTCTCAGTGAACAGGCATGGATTTTTATTTATCTATTTTTTGCTTGTGAGTTATGGAGCTTGTGGCTTGGCTTTCCCTTTCGGTTTTGCAGGACTCAGGCTGTGCTAGGCAGGCTGGAACTAGATGATCTTAAGGGCCTTTCCAACCCTAACTATTCTATGATTAGTTCTTTCCCCATATAAAAACATCTATGGTTACGTTTATCTGCAGTTCTGTGTGTTTTTCTTTGCATTGCTTAAATGCTGGTATGTATTTGGAACACTTGTGCTTGCTTTTGTGCCATGAGACCTGGGGAATGTTTGTCTGTGGGAACCAGTGCGTGTGTAGATGACTGAGAGGCATCTGGCATTGTAGTATTTGTGCCCAAGTGGGTATGTGGTAGGATCAGCTGGACTTGTCTTCTGTTCCAATGATAAGATGAAGCCTAAGAGCCAGGAGTATGCCTGTTCCATCTATATTAATGTTTTTTCTTTTGCTAGCCACTCTGATACACACTTTCAAACAAATGACCCTTCATGAAGAAGGATGATGGTTTGCAAACCTCTGTCTAACTGAATGCAGATCATTTCTTTGGATATATGAGACTTGCATCTGCTAAAAACTAAATGAGGTTTTGTTCTCAACAGAAAGAAAGTCTGTGGTGGAGGATTGATGCGTCTTTCTGATTGCTTTGCTGAAACTTGACTCTCATAGTAAGTGTGGTGGTCAAGGTCACTACGTGCCTTTTAGTTGTAGAAAATTTCATGTGTCTGAGAACAAGAAATTTGTTGCTCTGCAAGCTAACTATGCTTACATGTGCTTTCTTTTGGCATGAAATGAAGAATTCCTGCCCTGAAGCCATTAAGTTATAAATTTATGCATCAATGGAAAGAAAAAAAAACACCCACATGCTGGAATGTGGCATTTATCATAGCAGTAGCAGATTGCTGGGGAGTGAGAGACAGGAAAGCCTCCTTTCAGGGATTAAGGGAACTGAGAAGGTTCAACAGGTCATCCAGAAGAGCATTTCTGCCAGTATTCTGCCCCCAGTATGCCTTTCTTCATGATCAAGGTTAATTAATCTGATGCTGCATAGTGTAAAGGATGTATGCAAAGGGTAGGGAAAATGTGTATCATTTCCATATGTTGGTGTGTGCCTGTGCTAGTAACACAGTGCTGACACAAACATACACAGCAGGTGTTTTATGCACTTTCCTCTTCATGACAAAGAACGCACCTTTGTTTCACACAGAGGAGATAAGACATTCGTTGAAGAACAAGCTTCTAACTGTAGAAAAGGAGAGCTGCTTTCCCTTCTTGCTGTGAAAGAGGAGCTGATGAGTTTGTTGGTGATAAGAGTCTTTTGGTTTTATAACATCACCATCATGAGAGGTCAAGTCTACATTAACCTATTTCCCCCTGGCTCTTGGGCAGGGAGCTAGATCTGTTTTGTAAATTACATAGTTATTGACAGCAAGAGCATTTCAGAAGTAGGAAACAAGGTTGGCTTTCTGTGGGCCAAGAAAGCATAGCATGATTGCCAACAACTGAAAGATAGATTAGCTTGTCTTACTGCTCAAACAAGTTATCTTGTTTCTAACAAATGCACTTGTTTGCTTTATGAAGATTAGGGTAATTGAATTAGGGTTTTTCCTCTCGTCCTGATCCTGAGCTCACGTTGTGGTTTCTATATGCAGGGGTTCCAGTGCTGCCTCTGAAATCTCTTGAGTTCAGAGAACTGAGATTTTAGTTTTTTCCCCACTAATGCAGTGGCCACCAGATAATGATTTCTCAATGTCATCTTTTTAAGTGAAGTGTGACAACTTTGGATCAGATATGCATGCATAGAGGTCTAGCTTATAAAAATCCGCTTGGGATCTTGTGTTTGTAATAAGTGTGTCCTGAGATTGCTCTCATCTGTGCTGCCCCCACAACGCGGTTAAAACCTTAAGGGAGGAAGGAACTTTGCAAGCAGCGTTACCGTTGATGTAGAAAGTGTGATAGCACTTTTTCACTTGGGCAAGTATGTGATGCCTCTGCAAACTTCAAATTATAAATCCTAAATATCCCCAGAGCTGGGTGACTTACATCCTGCAGGCGTTGTTGGCCTCAGCTGAGCCTGCAGTCAAAGCATGCAACTTGATCTTAAAAAATTCCTGGACTTCACTCTTTGCCAAAACTCTTTATCTAATGTTAGCATTGCAGAGCAAAGGTTGTGGAGGCTAGGTATGGGCTTATCACATGGATAAAGGGAGTATAGCTCTTATTTCAGTTTTTTTTTTTTTGTGGTAAGCAGTTGGGGCGATTAAAGTGTTGCCCCATACCTTCCCTGTAGCTCCTCAGTCTGTCGTGCTGCCACGGCCTGTGGTCCTGGCTGAACAGAAGGCATTCTGGTGTGGACAGCAGCAAAGCCAGATCTTGGCTGCAGTGTTGTAGCAGGACTGATCTCAACCTAGGGGATGCTGCTGGCAGGACAAAGAAAGGAGAGAGTGGAGGTGAACTGCACATGAAGGCTGCTCTCTGCTGTTTGGAAGCTGTTTCCCACAGGACTCTGAACTCAAGCTCCAATTCACATTCTTTCTTAGGCATACCTTCTGATTAATAAAACAGATTTGTCTACTCTTTGGAGATTGCCTTGTAAAAATTATCTGCAGTTTTTATTTCTCACCAGGTTTATAGTATGAGTAAGCTATTGCTTACCCACAGGGAAACAGAGCATGGAGTTGGGGAATACCTTTCTTCAGTGGTGTGTGTGAGAGCTTTGTGCTTTCAAGTTAATTCCTCCCACACACCCTGCTGAAATTCAGTTCAGATATTCAGCTTAGGCACGCCTCGTGTGGGATCACTGGCCACAGGCAGGATTGGAAGAGGTTGTATGTATCAGCTCTTGGCTTGGGGATCAAAGGCAGCTTCGTCATTAGAAAGAAGAATGCTGACTGCCTCCACTGACTTGCCTGGTATTCATTATGTGCTCTGTGAAATGGCTTTGATAATTTTTCTTCACAAAGCTAAGATTTTCTTCTTATTTAAACATTGGCTTTCTTAATTGTGCTGAGTAACACTATATCGTCTTCCTTAAGGTATGACACATTTGAGTTCATGCAATCAGTAGTGACTGCTGCATTGCACCACATACCATAGTTGGCTCTCCCCATCTTCCTGTATGTTATCATCTGCTCATTTGTTGTGGTCCGAATTCTTTTCAGTTTATTTCAAGATGTCCACCAAGCAACAAATTTCAGCATTTACATAAAACTTTACATTACTCTTGTTTCTAATGATCTGGAATTCCTTAACAAACTTGGGGGTACAGCTCAAGAAAATGTGAAAAAGCATTAGGTTTTGTAGCTTGAATCGGATATGTATGTTACTGCTTATAATAGGTCTTTCTTTTGGGAGTTCAGCTTAAGAAATCTGACCTTTTAGGATGGGAAACACGTAAACTTTCAGTTGATACCAAGCTTTGGAAATAAGTTCCTATGTTCTCAGAGATTGAGGAAGTAATTGAAAACTTCATACTTAGATAAACATCTGGTTCTAAAAAGCTTTTGTTTATGATGTTTTCCCTTCTTTTTAGTCTCTGGGTATAGTCTGAGTTCTGGTCGTATAAAATTAGAAGTCTGGCTTTTGTGGAGGTGGACCTAAAGAGGTTTCTGTTGCCTTCATGGCAGTGGTCTGCCCAGTATTGTTGACTGTCGCTGCTTTCAGAGACCGGATGCTGGTTTAGATAGATGACCAAATCTTACCCAGTTCTGGCTACACTTTTCACCCCAGATGGTTTAGGCACTGGTTAGTTTGTTCTCTTCAGATTTTGCAGAGTTATATTTGTGTGGTTTGACCTTCTTTCTCTTGTCTCTCTTCCCTTCCCCCCGATCTTCCTCATTAAGCAATCTTGCTTTTGTCATACCTTTTTGGAACTGAATAATGTGCTTGCAACAGAAAAGTTTGGTGAGGCTGCAGGAATGGAAATCAGTGTCCCCTCTCTCCTCTCCTGGTGTTCCAGCAATGCTGCAAAGCCTACCTGGTGCAGTGTTCCCTGCCAGGTATGCTGCAGTACCAGTGCCTCTGCATTCAGTCTTTCTGCAGTGAAGTAAGTGCTCACAGGGAATGACTGGATAGGACAGAAATGAAAGGTGTGGCAGAATGATCATGAAGAGATACCACAATGTGGTATCTGTGTTTACATAAATTCATTGGTTGGCTGAGTCTGGCCTGATAACCACCCCAGAGGTCAGAGAGAGGAGCAGCTAGTTTGCTGGGGCTAGGAAGTGTAAACAGAGGATGGAAACTCCCAGGAGCAATGAATGATTTGAATGAACATGTCTGAGCAGTGGCCTGGATTATTGAACTTTTGCCTCCATCACTCATCACAATCCTGACTCTGCCCTTCATCCTTTCGCTGTGCCCCTTCAGAAATGCCTGACTGCTGATCCATTGTGCTCTCCATGCCTTGGCTGGTCGCTGGCATAAAATCATTTACAAGCACATCTCTCAGACAGCAGGATGCTTTTCCACTGCTGCTGGCACTGCCCTAACAGTTGTGATTGAAATGAGGGTGGATTTTATGGGATCCCTGCAAGAAAAATCATTTGGGGAGAGGATCACTATGTTAAAGTCAGTTCCAGCCCTTGCTCATGTCCCTCAAACAAGTGCTTTAAAAAGTTATACAATTAAGTGCTACATCTGTTAAATTCATTACCATTAAGGGCTTTTGGTATTGATTCATTCCATTAATATGCACATAATCAGAGTTAAATAGCAATATGGGCATTTTTAGAAGCTGATTTCTAGGTGAGAGATAATAGCTCAGAGGAGAGGCATGAATTGTCGCGCACTCCTGACTGCCTTTCTGCTGTCCCTGGATTTTCATCCTGACAAATTGTTTTGCTAGAGAGTGAAAGCTGCAAAGTGTTTTCTATTACCTGAGTTTGTCCTTCCCAAAATACTGGGTAGCCTTAGGCGGCTGTATGGAGAAAGCAGGCAGCGGTTCTGGGTGCAGGTTGCTTATGTCAAGATAACCTTTTAACTGTATTACTTCTGTTCATTTTATAAGAAAGAGGGAAAGTTTTCAAGCTTGGTCTGTGTAAGGTAACTCTTTGAGTGAATGCTTTTTCCTACTAGAAGCGTGGTGATGACTGACAGCATGAAACACATGGCCGTGTGCACGGAACTTAGTCATGCAATTAGTTGTTAAGAACTGGATTGTAAGATTTAGTGTGGGTGCCCAATAGTTGATGCTCTGGGATCTTGAAAATGAGCATTTCCTCAATTTGTGACATGGAGATTTCCATAGCCTTAATTTCTGAGGGAAATCCTCATGTGTCAGACATCGGTGCATTAAGACCAGCAGTGGTCCTTCTGGGCCAGTATGAAATGTTTGTGTTGTATAGCTGAGGAGCTCAGTGCGCAAGCCAGGGTTTTTTTTCAGCACAGTCCATTAACAGCTCAGTAGTCTTCTTTCTAAACTGGAAATAAGATATATTGACTTGATCCAATGTTTTGGCTGTTACATGCATCCTGCAACTGGAAAATATGAGTTTCCTTGTAACTGAAATGCAGGTGTTTCGTGGTCACAGTTGCACAAAGAGAAGGTGCTATCTGCTCACAAACAGCTGCCATGCAGACAACCAGGAGCAGGTTGGGTTTTAGCAAAGGTGCAAACCTGGCAGCATTCACAGACTTACATCAGCACTGACAACTGGGGAAGGACATATATTGGGTTTGCTCTTGCTTTTTTCAGGACACCCACACTCTCTTGGTCCCATTTGAGCTGAGGTTTCAGCAGCTCTTGTCTAGCTATTGGTTGTTGATGCAGCACTGAGCATAGCCTGTGGTTCTTTCACCTTTGGATGCTGCAAGATAAAACGGTAGGTGATGGTATGGTGAGCGCACAGCACAGCTTACTTTGCGCAGTGTGGAATGAAAAGATGCATATTGCTTATTCTTGCTGTGAGATGTCTCTGTCTGTCAGAGAAGCCACTCTGGGACTCTGTTGTGGTCCTGCACAGGGAAGCAGGGATCTGCCCCTGCTCTGCCACCTGCAGTTAAGTCTTGGGTCTTGCCCATAATATTAGGAATATGGATGTGATGAAGGCGTTAATTTCTCCTTCCCATTGGGCAGATGTTGCCGTCACATGGAAATTTCAGAATTATGTCTTATCCACACTTAAAATCTGAATTAAGGTCAAAGAAGTCCAAGGACTATCTGTTGCATGAGTGTTTTTTACATAGACTTACGTTTAAGCTCATGAAATTAATAAGCATAAAGTATTACATAATTCTAGGGGAAAGCAAGCAATAAAAAAATCCTGGGTGTCTGCGCTTTGTGCCTTTTAGAAATGCAACTGGAACTGGCATCTCTTAATTGCAGCTTGTTTTCCAGGTCATCAGTTTGACTTGCTGAGTATGCAGTTCTCCCAGATGGTTTGGCTTTGTGGATGTCTAACATGATCTGCATGTCTTCAAATGTTTTTTTCTGTCTTCAGGCTTGGCACTTTGGAGCGAATGCTGTCTGGAGCCTGAGTTGGGTAACATTTAGGTTTGAATTATGTCCAAAATTCAACCGTGTTATCGAGAAATGTCAAGTTTGCTCACTGATAGCTGCATCCAGACTTCCTGAAGTGTAATGGTGGAAGTAGGCAGATCTTTCAGGCTGTCAAAATTTCAGCAGACATACCGAATCCTTAGCAGGCACAGATTGCTTAAATATGTTTCTGTAGTGGACAATATCAAATCTTCCAGGTACTGTTGGTACTATAAGTATTACACGGGGGTGCATTGTGTATTAGGACCTTAACCTGTACCTTTGAAGTTGCCTGGAATCTCTTAATTTTCTTCTATGGCTGATACCTTAAGCTACTGCTCACTTTTACTGTGCTTTGCATTTTATTATTTGGAGTGGGTTTTTTTCATACCTGTCTGTCTCCAGCAAAGTCAATTTTTATTATTAATGGCTCTTTGCCTCCAAAATGAGCTGTGGAAGTATGAGCTATAGTTTGTCCTGCCTGTGCACCACCACTATAAATGGGCCTAGTAGATTCTTCTCTAAAGTTGTGTCAGTGCTAGTACCAATAAGACCTTGGAAGGTTCAGCTTTAACTTTCTGTATCGGGTGAGGTCTGAATGCTCAGTTCCAAAAATTGCAGTATTCTCAGGACAGTTTATGGGGAGAGAATAAAACCAAATAAACCCAAGACTTGTGTCAGTGGAAGCATCCAAGTGTCTTTTTGCTGCTTTAATTTTTGTTGTTGGTTATTGTTGTTTGGGGCTTTTTTTCTTCCTTCCCTTTCCTCTCTGCTTGTCAGTGTGAAGCTCCTGTAATTGAAGATTGTACCCCTGTTGCACTGCCTGTGATTTGTCAGCCACACACTATTTTTAGCTGGTTGTTTAGGATAACCTTCCCATGGCTGCTGACTCAGTGTCAGGGAGTACCAGGTGGTTACTGCATCTTCTGACAGAAAGAACCTTGCTGGGATCTTCTGATATTTTTTTTTTTTTTAAATTGTTTTCTTTTACAAAAATGTGTTTTATTGCATTTATCAGAACAGTTCTGTTCTGAAAATGCTGTCCTAGTTAACAATTGCCTATCATAGACTTTTTAATGCATATCTTAATAAAGAAGAGCTATGTTCTGCAAAGGATGACAAGTTATCGCTGCTTCCCCCTCAAAGCAACAAAGAAACCAAACCCCAAAACCACTGCCAAAAACCCTAACCAAACAGAAACCTCAACAAAATATATTGACTCATAACGTATTTTTAACCAGCCTCCAAAGTGATGGACGCAGAGTGCCTTGTATGTTGGCTAATTGATTGCACAGCCTTTGATTGATGGGATGCAGTTTGGTTTAGCATCAACTGCAATTGTAAGCTGTATGGCCGTGGCTGAAATGGTTCATGTGCAGCAGCAGGATCTCCAGACTAAATTAGAGGCTTGTATTGACTGTGGCGCTGTGCATTAGTTAAAGGATTGGTTCTGTGCCATTGAGTGTCTGAAGCAATTAACTGCTTCTCTCTGCTGAACAATCGACTCCTTTTTTTGTGAGTTCCTCTATATCAATAGTGACTTTTAGGATAATTTCTTTATTTTGGTAGCAAGACAAAAATCAGTCTTGTTTTCTGTTTTTTTTTAATTCTCATTCTTGTGATTGTTTTCCTCTACATATAAAATAAAGAGTATTGAGAATACTTTAGGATTTATAATGTTTTTACATTCTTCTAGGAAATATGGGAAAACTCTGGAAGGGTGTGGAAAAGGATTTGTTTAATTTGTTTCCCAGCCTCCCCTCAGGTTCAGCAATCTACAGACCCAGTTGGCCCAGCTACAGTGGTATTGCTTGTTTAAAAAAATAACCAAACAAAAACCCCAAACCATACTCCTATTATTAGCCTGTGGCTTTAGGGCTTTCAGACCTTAGATTGAGTTGGGCTTGGCTTCAGCAATAGCCTAAGGGATCAGTCCCTGGTGGTAAGGCACAGTCATTCCTGCAGTGTAGAGTGGGAGCTTCAGCGTCTCGCTCCATTGATCCTGGCCAGGGAAACTTGTAGCTCAGTAATGAAAGCTGCTTTCTTCCAGTGATGTTGCTGTCTCATTTCTTCTGAAGTTGATGAGCTTGTAGTTTTTAATTAGGCATTTAATTGTGCCTTGTTTGTTTTTATTTTTTCATGGTGCTGTAGTACTTCCAAAAGAGGAAAACAAAAGGGGTAATTTAGTTCTGAAGTCGGGCAGCAGGGTGGGCAAAAGTGTACCAGAACTATTGATTTTGGTCTGGTCTGGCATTTTGGTTATTCTCTGGGGAGGTATCCAGAAGAGCACATCATTAATTCAAGACTCAGCGTGGGAGCTTCCAGAGCTGTTGGGGACTGTTTAATTGAAAGATGGTTTTCAGAAATCAGTGCATCCACCTCTGTGCTCTCCTTCCCTTGGTTTTGGGGAGTTTATTGCCCATTGTTTTTTAAGACAATGTGGCTAGCCCTTCCAACACGGAAGGAAGACATGTAAGGCAAGACAGCTGGGATAACTTTTGGTAAGACGGAAGAGGTGAGTTGAGGTGTGATGGAAGGAATTGAGGGGTGGTGAACTGAAAAGGTGGGTTTGGAAGAGAGAGTATGTCAGTGATGCATGTTAGCAAAACTACTGAAAATGACATATGGCATCTCAGGAGCATACTGCTGTGGTCCAGCTGCCTACAGAACGGACATTTAGCTGCCAGCAAGCAGCGGGTGTGGTGTACAGCATCCAGGCCTGTCCACAGATCTTTACTACTTCAGGGGATTTCATTTTCCGAGGGGAACTGAGAACCTCTGGGCCTTAACTTGCAGTGAATCCCAAATGAGAGAGGTCGTGGAACTGCAGGGAGAGGAGTAACTGAGAAATGCAGTTTTGTTTTTCAGGCTGGCAGCCTAGATGGTTTCTTCTCTGTGGTGGCATCCTGTCCTATTATGACTCTCAGGAAGATGCCTGGAAGGGTTGTAAGGGAAGCATCCAAATGGCCGTGTGTGAAATCCAAGGTAACTAAGATACAGTAACACTCAGCTGCATGAAGTTTTTCTGATAATGTTGCACTTAAGATGAGATTTCAGGTCCCAGGAGCTATTTGGTGGTTTGATTTCTTCGGTATGTATTTGTATTGGTATATATATTAATCTATGTACCAGTTTTGTAGTATTTTAAAAAATGCTAGAGAGCTGTAAGCCTCCAATATAATGGGTATTCTACATGTGGGTCACTGTGTTTCATGAGTCACAGTGGAACCTCATACAGCTTCAAGTGACTCTTCATAAGCACAAAGCTGAAGCTAGAAATATGAATAATAAACTAGTACTAGGTCTGCTCACTCAGAGAATGTTTGCAACGTGTTTGAAGTACGGTTATGGGCTGGAAACCTGAAAGATAAGATTGCCAGAGAGGATTCCTGTTCCATAAAGGCTCCCGGATTTTACTGTACTGATCACAAAACTGCCTTTCATAGCATTTTATCCCACAGCTGTACATGTGTGTGTCCTGTCTATTCCCCAGCCCAGAACTGAAGTCATGAAATTGAAACAGGGGAAGTTTTGGGCTGTATGTTGCCTCTCTTTCATTATTGTTTGACTTGCCACTTAACATACCTGTTAAGATACTCAATGGGGTTGGGAAGGGGTAAGGGGCTGCTCTGAAATCTGCGTTGCTTCCAGTTCATCCTGCAGATAACACACGAATGGACCTGATCATCCCAGGGGAACAATACTTCTATCTGAAGGCAAGAAATGCAGTTGAAAGGCAAAAGTGGTTGGTTGCACTGGGAACTGCCAAAGCCTGTCTAACCGACAGCAGGACACAGAAGGAAAAAGGCAAGTATACCCTTTGTGGTTGATTTTAAATAAGCATACTAGTATTTGGAAACTGAAATGCCATCATGGTTAGGCTATGAAGATTAATTCACTTCCCTCTTTGCTTTCATCAACAATCTCACTTTCACCCTAGTGAAAAACCCTCTTGCTTACAAGTATGGTGTTATTCATGAGTCATTGTGAGACCTCTTGGCTTAACCTTGTGTAACCTCAGCAGAGAGAGTATGTAGAAGATGGAAAACCATTGAATTTTTAATATATCAGTGATCCTGAGCAAATGCAGGGGCAGCAGGTACTTCCTTTACCTGAGATGAAGAATCTCTTCATCTCTTGGCCTTAAGTGCATCTTCACCAGGTTTTGCATCTACCAGTTCAAACTGAGTCAGAACTGAGGAGAAGATGCTACTTGTAGGGTCCTGCACAAAGTGGAGATCTGATATGCAGTGCATAGAAGCAGAGCAAAGTTTATAGGTATAACTGACCTGCAGTAGCACAGGTGAAAAGGTACCAATGTATTTGCAGAACTAAATCGTGTTAATATTCTTAACAGACAAATTTATTTTGTAATTCTGTGACTCCAATGTAAAAAAAAAATACGTCTGAAAAATCTCAGATTGACTGTTAGTCATATCTGGATTAATCTGCTCAGTTCTGCAGTCTCCAGTACAAGAAACATATGGACATACTGGAGTGAATCCAGCAAAGGGCCACTAAGATGATTAAAGGAAATATCTGCTGGAAGAGCATAAAAAAGATGGAGCCAGACTCTTAAGTGAATGGATGAGGGGAAATGGGAATAAATTGAAACACAAACAACTCCACTGAGACATAAGCAAAAATGTTTATATTGTGAGGATGAGGGAGCATTGAAACAGGTTGAACAGAGAGGTTGCAGAGTCTCCATTCTTGGCAGTGTTCAAAACCTGACTAGACATGGCTCTTGAGCAATGTGCTCTGGCTGGCCCTGCTCTGACCAGGGGAGTAGGACTATCTGTAGGACTATCTGGTCTCCAGCGATCCCTTCCAACCTCAACTATTTCAAGATTCAAGTATATATATTAAATTAATCCCTTTATATTGGACTGGATTTGTTATTTTTTTTTATTTATGTTGGACTGTTTTAGTGTGAGATGTCCCTGCCTATGGCAGGGGGGTTGGAACTAGATGATCTTAAGGTGCTGTCCAACCTTAACTATTCTATGATTCTATGGATGTGTATTTTTCCTCCAGTGTTTTCCCCCAGAACCCTGATCTTTTAATTCACAGTGTAATTGTTTCCCCCTTAAACTACTCAAGATGAAATCCCTACAGTATCCCGTTTTTTGTTTTCACTGCTTAAAAGGCCTATTAAGGTCAAGTGTTGTGTGCTTGCTTTTTCTATGTCCTAAGTCTAGGAGCATATCCTATTTGCTGTTCTTATCTGTGATGGCAAATAATAAAACAGTATTTTATCTGTCAGGAGCATAATTTATGGCAAATTCAGCTCATCTTTTTGAGTTGATAGAAAATGTTTTGAAGCAAGGAAGCACTGACTGAATTAGATTGGATAATACTATTTCAGCAGCTTTCCAAAATCATATACTGAAGGATGAATGCAATAAATTTAATTCTTCTTTTGTTTCACTTTTTAGAGTTCACTGAAAACACAGAAGCCTTGAAGACCAAAATGTCTGAACTCAGACTGTACTGTAACCTCCTTGTTCAGCAAGTGCATAAAACGAAGGAAGCTAGCATTTCTGGCGTATCAGAACCGGAGGTACAGCTCTAGTTTGGTGTAGATGCCATCTATAAACTCTTGAGCATTGTGGACTCTTCTGGTTAGCCAATGTAGTATTCACTCAGAGTTACTTAATATTGCACCCTCTTAATATTGTACCTGCCTGATTAGCCTAGTTTACGTTAAAATTTCAAACTTTGCAAATCTTCCTGACCAAAGCAGCTTCATTTAAGTGGAGTCTCATTATGACAGTCATCTACCCCTTGCTTTGAGAAAGATGTGAAGGAGGATGCACATCACTTACTAGAAAAGCTGGTGTGAAGTTCCAGGATGCCTCCCCCTGGAGAGATGGGTCCTCAGGTGCAGGACAGGCAGGCAAAACATCTGAAGGTTAATTATTTGTGTGTCCAAACCATCTCTGTAAAGATATCTGATAAGCTGTTTATGGTGAATTAGCAGCCGAATGCAGAAGCATAGTGTAACACGTAAGTGACTAAAAGTCATTGTTAGAACTTGCAGCTCACAGGTGTTTGACAATGAACAATTAATGTGGTATTTATCCAGCTCATAGTTCATGCTTCTGGGGGGAAAACTCACTTTCCCTGATCTTGCTGGTATTTAACTGGAAAGATTTATTGCTAAAAGCATTTCAGCATCAATAACTGTGGTTTGCAGTGATGAAGGGTATTGTGGCAATGTGATACTTCGTTCTGCCTGGTTTTCAATTGCAGTAATTTTTTGTTCATGGGATTTTTGAAATTATTGTCTGCAGAACATTCTGTATCTATTTAATTTACTTACTTTTAATTTCTCATGTCAGTGGTGTCTTCTGGAATGTCATTGTTGAATACATCAAGGCTTAGTATTTAATATACTTTTAACACCAGAGAGAAGTAACCAAAAAGCATTGCTTTTAAAATGCAAGCATACTGAGCTTGTTGTGGTCAGAGACTGACAATAGTGGTAATAGTGTGGGGGGGGTATAGCTGCAGTAATATGTGATGCCAGTTTTTTGAGCAGCTGACACATTGCATTTTAATTCATGTTAAACAGAAATCGTGACTGTAGCAGCTGGGGGCTTTGTAGATGTTAGTTGTTCCAAATCTATCTTCTGTGGTGAGTCTATTTATTCCAGTTGGTTTCTTCCTACAGAGTGAGATTGATATGGGAGCTCTGTTAAAATCAACCTGTGACACCTTCCTGAAGACTCTTGAAGAATGTATGCAGATTGCAAATACTGCCTTCACTTCTGAGTTACTGCATCAGACCCCACCAGGATCCCCACATTTAGCAGTTCTCAGAACGAGCAAGGTAATGGACAGTATCATCTTTCTGACCTGAGAGGGATGCTAAGGCTCCATTTCATAAAGTAGCATTTGCAGAAGTAAGGAATGTAGTTTTAACCGTATTAGAGCTAGTAATCCTCCACTGGACATACTCGGCTATTTCTTGTGGTTTGCAAGTGAGGTAGGGCCATTTCTTAATAAGCAGTGACCAATCTTTTAACTTTTAATGATAGGGGGAAGTTACTAAGCATTAATTTTCTGGGCCTGCTCCAGCTGCAAACAGTAGTGTTTCGAAATACCTTGGCTGTGTGGCAAGTTGGTCCATTGAAGGAACTTACAGCAATTATTACTCTCCTAAGCTACTGCAGCATTGGATCTGTGGTAATACGCCAACTAGGAGCTGATGAGCTTTTCTTTTAAGACAAGGGTACTTTCTTGAATCTTGGATCCGCAACTTATGTAGGCAAAACTGGATCATCTCTGGCAAAGAGCAGATTAAGGTGTATGTAGGAAGGTAGATGTGTCACTGCATCTGAGAAATATTCTAATGGTGTAATAATGTAGCACCTCTTTTGTGTTTGTCTGTGTACTGCCTCCTGGTCAGAGAATTGGGGAGCATATGCTTAGTTTTTCAGCTTTTTTGCTAACTCAAATTGTGTTTAATAAAACATGAAGTTTGAGAAGCATGATACATGCTTTAAAGAATATTCTCCCTCCCCACTTATCTTGCAGATAAAGCACTCTGTTTTGTCTGGTCACACCCCAGTGGAAAGGTATAGCAAAATTCTTTACTTTCAATCTTTCTCTAATCTGTTTTTATTAGTATCTGTTACTTCCATATTTTTATTCTAGTATTGGATGCAGGCAGAATCGTATAGCTCTGATCTGTGTACTTGGAAGCTGACAACAAAAGGGAACTGATTCACCCCATGTCTCTCCTTTGGCAGCCCTTTCCCCTTTCTTTTTCTCAGCCGTCTACTTGGTGACTTACTGGTCAGTCACTAGCCAGCTCTCTCTTCAGTACTGTGTCCTGCATCTCAGGTTCCACTCCATAACCTCATAAAATCGTTGACAGAGAGCAGGCTGTGATTTGTGGAATAGATGGCAGGGGTATGTATTTTAAAGTACCAATCAGAGGATATTATTTTAGTTACAACACCTGCCTGTGATTTTCTTTTTTGTAATCAATTGTGTTATTTTTTTATTATGTCTCTTTTCTATAAAGTTCACTGAAAATATATTCAAACTCTGCAAACTGAGGTTGAATCATTAATCCTACTTGCTGCGAAGAGCTGCCTGGTTCCTTTTATTATTTCAGACAAGTTCTTTTGCTCAGAGCAGCCTGTGACAGCCTATAATTTGTCTGCTATTTTTCTCTTACAGTTGTTTGTGTGTTTTCACAGGAAGAAGCTTACCAAGCAATGTTTTATATACTAACCATTGTTCTTTCCCTTTCTTCAGGCAGATGGAATTGAGCCCCTGTGAAAATGGCTCTGTAAAAGTAGAAATTAACCATCAAGAGCAAATCTTTATTAAAAGTCTGGAATGTTTTAACCTGGAAACAAATGAAGGAAGTAGGGATGTTTCTATTGACAATCACATAGCAGAGGATTTGGCAGGTAAATACATGCATCAGCCTTTATCCGGATTCATTACTTTTTTAAATGTAAATGGAGGGAGGTGTAGGCTGCTTCAGAGTGTGCTGATACCTTGCTTCCCAGGAAGGGGAATGTCAGTGTGCTTTACTTGGGTATCTGCCCTTTGCAAGTCTTCTCATAACCACAGAGCTGAAGCCCTTGTTCATAGCTAACCTGGGACTGAATGGGGGAGGAAACCAAAAAGTCTTTTTTTGATGAGTGGAGGCTCCTCTAGATGCTGATTGACAAGTGTAACAATACAGTCTGGCAGAGTTTTGGTTCTTCTTGCGCTGTAGACAGGCACATTATTCTCAGAGGCCCTCTACTAGGAATGCTGGCACCTCTGCTAGTATGTAGAGCTGCAGTGTCAAAAGGGGGACATTAAAGCTTTGTATGCATGTCTGTGAGGGGTTGACCTTGTAGTAGCTCTTGATTGCTATAAGGAATCTTTACAGAAAATTAACCCTTTTTCTGCAACTAAGAGTTTACTAGAAAGGACCTTATTTCTGCCATTACTTTAGCAATAGCATGAAAGTTAGATTTGTGTGTGACTTCAGTAAAAGGCTGTTGAACTGACTGAGTATAAAATTCCATCCAACGTAGCTATATTGTTAGGGGCTGCTGAACTTAATTTTGGTAAGCCTATACAAGTAACACATTATTTCTGTTAGTCCTGTTGAATGGACTGCATCGTTTGTGAACAGTAGCTTTCTCTACCTGGCTGTTATTCCAAAACATATGTACACAAGTCAGTGAATCAGCTGAAGTTTTGAAGCCCAAGCCCAAGTTAATGAATATGGTGATTTTGCTCTTAAATGTGTTTTCTCTTGTTTTTTATTCCCATTTCTGTGGCTGGTATAGTGTAGTAAGTCCCTGCAGAGTAATATGCATGTGTCGCTATTTAGTGTAACACCTCAATAAAACAGTGCTAAAGCAAGGAGATCAAGCTAATTCAAGTCAGGTTGGTGGTATATGATCTTCAGTGGCACTTGAAAGTCTTCCTTTGCTGGAGAGACAGGTTCCCTGAGAAATCTTGCATGCTAGTTTGACAGTCTAGCAGCAAGATGTGCTATAGCCATGGCTTGTATGCTGCAGATGCTGTGAATATATCATTTTTGCTTCTTGACTTGTTCTGTGCAGTTCTTCATGATGTCAGAAATGCAAAAGATATATAAGACTTTGTCTTCCTTTGGAGATGCTTGTGCAGTGCTCTGTTTATTTGAAATGGATGTGCTTGACCCTAAAGAAGAGATAAAATAGACAACAGTGTGGAAGGGGCACTTGGATCTTTTTCTGAGAAACTTTAAACATACTCTCACAAATCACAGATAACATGCCAGCCCTTGGTATCATAGCAGTATCCATCTGAGCAGCCAGTTTTCTTAGTTATCAGAAGGAGCAAACAAGTCACTGTTATTCTTTTGCTTTTGAAAATGCACTGTGCCACTTTATCAGCACTGGGGAAGTTCGAACCATGTGAGAAGCAATCTTTCTTTCGGGGAGATTGGTCTGCTCCCTGTCACTTCTTCAGTCCTCTCTTAAGGCTGTCCTTGCTTGAAGATGTGTGGGCTCACCTCATTGGAGCCTGGTGCTTGGCCTGTTTCATTAAAAGAAACAGGGAGGGGACTGGTTGAAATGTGGTCTGAGGACCCAATGGACTTATGGTGAGAGTCATAGTGCTGGCAGGGAAAGCTTTTAAACTTGCATGATCCAGATATCCAAGTGCCTTCCATCAAATAGAAAGCATCTCGATGAATAGGAATAACAATATGGGTATGTAGCTGTTTTCTCTTTCTATGTTTTTTCTTCTGTTTCCTATAAATGTAAGGCATTAAAGAAGATGGAGAGAGCAAGCTGCAAGCTGTAGAAAGCTCTGGTGCCCACAAGTTACAGTTGGAAATGAATTCTTTAAGTGGATTAACTCTGTGTGAGGAAGACAGAAATGAAAATGATTCTGCTACCTTCTTCAGCGTCATGAGCAATAGGTAGTACATATTTCAGTTTAAAAGATTATTAAAACTTTGTTAAGCCTTTAACTGACTCATTTTTAAGACTCTTCTGTCTGTAAAGCTGTATTTGCTGAGATTATTCAACAAGACTGCATACAGCACAGTAATTGAAGAAGATATCCTATCTAGAATTAGCTGTGCAGAGTAGAGTGGGAGGTTTTTCCCTGTTTGTAATTACAGGCCTTGCTTGCACACCACCGAATGTGTATTTTCTACAGTTATTTTCTTTAACCAAGTGAAACAAAAGCCATGTCTGTTTAGTTTCACTAGGATTTATTTGGTTTTGCATATGTCTATAAATTTTACCTCTATGTTGGGCATGAAATGTAATTCTGCCTTTAGAAGTGGTACAAAATGAGTTGTTAAGGTAACAGCCTTTTCTGCTTTCCCTGGACATGAGGTTCAGTGATATTGAACTTCGGGAGGAGGAGGGCATTCCAACAGAAGAGTTTCTGGAGTCATGTTATGCAATTGTGCCTGTTCTTGGTAAGCAGCTCCTTCTTTTCTGACTACTTTTGACTGCTGCCAGCTGCAAGAAAAGGTGGAGCAGTTGGTTTGAAGAATTAATTTCTCTGCCAAAGTGATATAGTAGAACCAGTTCCTATCGGCAGAATCAATTTGACTGATAGCTGAAGATGTTTCTTACTCCTTCCCTTTATACAGGATCCACTCTCATTTAGTACAAACCCACGTATAGGCTGTCTGGAAATATATGGATCTATCTGGAATTAGATAGATTTCTTCCCCTCAAGAGCAGTGTGGATGCCTTGCGCATCCAGTACAGATGACAGCACACCATCAGCAGTACTATGTGTGATTTCTTGAAAGACTTCTATCTCCAGCTAATGCAGCCCCCCACCTGCTTGGTCCTTGCATCTAACAGTGGATATGAGGTCCTGTGAGCATGCACGCTTTTGAAGGCTTCCAAAGTGTAGGTTGGTGTATTTAATACTTGTACCAACATTGGTTCTACACCAAAGAAAAAAACTTTGGTTGTTCATTTATAGATATTATCGATATTCTCTTGCCATTTAGAAGGATTAAGGCAGTAAGTGAAATCAGTTGTTACTAAGACATGAGGACTGGAAAAAGACACAATTCTAAAATATGGATTTTTTTTCTTTTCTAGACAAGTTGGGACCAACTGTTTTTGCTCCTGTTAAAATGGATTTTGTAGGTAACATCAAGGTAAAAGCTTATTTCTAGCACTGATTTTTTTTTTTTTATTAACAAAGTATCTTTTTTTAGGGACTAAAGCTCAAGAATCTTTGTTGTAGGAGTTAATACTGGAAGGTTGTTTAATGTTTGACAGTGCTACTACCATCTGTCAGATCAGAATGCTGAAATGCCCCTAATTCTGTTCTCACAGTATATGTGGTCTTTGATAAATCCAGTTGTTGTGCTTAAGCTTATAAAACACTTGATTGACTGCCATATAAAAATTCTGTTACACCTAAGGACTATGACTGTGATTCTTAGCTCAGTAGGTTGTAAGTCATGATCAGGTGGTAGCAATATTGACTTTAGACTCTAAAACAAATGGGCAGGGTGGAACCCTTTCCTCAACGAAGGAGGAGGCAGTTAGTGCATTAAGCAGCAGCTCCTTAGCAGCCTCAGTTCTTGTTCTGGAAGTTCTTCCAGCTCCAAGTCTGAAAAAGTTTGAAGTGCTGCTTGTGAGAAAAGATGTATTCATAGTGAGACTTCATAGCTTTTCTTTAAAGGGGGAAAAGAAAGGCAAAACATATCTTCTGAGTGGATGATAAGGACCATCACATACATTCAGATTTGTTTGGCGCAAAGACACGTATTTGCTTATCTCACTGAAGGTAGTCACTGAAAGACAGAAAATAGCAAGAGAGAAGAATGCTATTTAAAAATCTAAAGCCTTGACTATTCATTGTCAAGTGATAGGCAGCTGCTCCTTTAATGTAGAAGAAAAATCTGTTTATCTGCCCCTTATATATTTTCTTTCTTGTTTTTGTGAGGAGTTGTGTATAACAAACTTGGGAATAAATTAAAAAAGCTTAAGCGTGCCGATGACTGTTAAGTGTAATCAAGAAAATGCAGCTTAGCAGTTGTCAGAAGGTAGTCTTGCTTATAGTTGACACATGGGGCAAATAGGACTTCGTTTGGAGAGCAGGTGGAGTTAACTCCTATTGACTGGTGTGGGAAATGTCATGTGAATCCAAAGCATTTCGTCACACAGAAATGGTAGGTTACATGTATTTACATGGTTCCATGTACTTTGACTGAGATGGGGTTTTTTTGGTGACATTACCCAGATGGCTAGCCAGATGTGTGGTGCTCTGGGAAGTCATGTCCAGCATGGCAGGGCAGTCATGCCATGGGGAGTGTGTGACATGGTTGGGGATCTGTGGTATGCTTTTGAAGGGAAGAGTTCTGATAAATAGGAGGTATTTATTGGGCAGGCCACTTTTTTCTCCTAAAAACCTAAAGCTTTGGCCCTTTTTTTTTTTTTTATTTCCTCCAGAAAATAAACCAGAAATTTATAACCAACAAAGAAGAATTTGATACTCTTCAGAAGATAGTGCTGCATGAAGTGAATGCAGGTGTAGCGCAAGTTAGAAACTCTGCTACAGAGGCTCTCCTGTGGCTGAAAAGGTAACAGCCTCATATCTGCTTACACTATGAGCTGCTAAGGTGCAATGAGAGACCTTTCACCAGTGCAGGCTTATGTATGTGGAGCAAATCAGTTACTTTCCACAGGCTTCATTAATCTAAATTGGCTAGTTTCAAGATTAATATGTCATCTGTGGTTGTATCACTGCAATTTTGCCAAAAGGCCTGCAAAAGCGATGGCAGGCAACCAAAGTTTCTCCCATAAAAGTGAAGTTATAATGAGTGACTGATCTTTCTGGGCCAGAACATCAAGCAGGTGATTTCAGGCTGGGGCAGAAATGTTTTAGCAATGTGTTTTCCCTTGGGCTGGGAGAGGAGCTGGAGGTTGTGGCTGCGTTTTTTTTAATTCAGAGTGAAAATAACATCTTGATTCTGAGTTTTATTGCACTTCTGAGTTTTATTGCAACTTTAGGGGCTTTATTATCCTTTGGGTTACTTTGTTATAAACATGGTTTCTTCCTGTTTCATGGGTTCATCCTCACAGAGGCTTAAAGTTCTTGAAAGGGTTTTTGACAGAAGTGAAGAATGGGGAAAAGAATATCCAAACAGCTCTGAGTAAGTGCCAGTTGCTTTGTTCTTTGTGTGCTTCTGAATTTACATACTTGGCTGCTTTCCTACTCGTTTAGGACCTGTTTGCTTTTCTGCATTTACTGATGATGCAGGTAATCTCCAGTTTTGAAAATGGCCACCTTCAAGTGGATTATTAGATAACTGGTCAATGTCTGTTTAATAGCAGATGAAGATTCCTTTAACTGGCATACTTTTGACAAGGAAAAAAAGTATTTGTTCTGTTTTCTCCATGAGTTTGCAGCAGGAGTGCTCTGGAATTTATAGCTGCTGTTGTGTTATTTTTTTAGTTCCTTGTGAAATTGGCCATCACTCTTTGAAATCACCTCTTTGCCAGCATGGTTGTGAACTGCCTGTATCAATTAGAAGGGAACTTGTAACAGAAGAGAAGGAATTTTTTCCAAGTACACAGTTTCTGACACTTGCCGAATGAGGCTAGTGCCCGCAGCAAGTATAAAACAAAATACAAACCCACCTTAGACTTGACGTGGTTATCCCTGAATGAGCAGCAAAATGCAGAGGTGATTCTTCAAGGTGAACAGCTCAGGGAAAATGTGATACAATATCAAATAGTTAAAAATTCAACTGAAGCCAAAGAACATGAAATTACAACAGTAACAAACTAAGACTGGGAAAATGTGGCTCAGAGATGTTTGGCTTTGTATGTAGGAATTTTGTTTGTGAAAGTGAAGCTGCCTAGGAAAATAACGAGGGTCTTCATCAAAGGCTACGTTCTGGGCATTCACAAGAGAGATCCTGAGAGTTATTTTAGTAAAGGCCTGGTGCCTTCTGTTCTAGTGATCCTCAGAACTGGACCTTCAAATGTGAAGGTGGAGTTCTTGGTCAATGCCTGAGCTACCACCTTGTTTGAGGCTGGCTAACCATCAAGTTGCAGGATTGTTTAACCCCATATAATATGTTCTCAGATTTGCACTGAACTGAGATCTAGACAGTAGAAGAGGTGTTAATTACGAAGCACAGGTAATCAAATAAAAATTACATTTGCCTTCCTGTCTGTTAGAACACTTACTTGCTGAGAATGTGTCAAAGGAGATTTGACAGCAGAGCTGAGACCGCAGTGCAAAAACCCTGTATCTGTCATCAACATTCAGTTATAACTGTGGTGCTCAGAAACAGCCATTATTTGCATCCAGTGACAAGAATATATCATATAATAGTCATTTCTAAGCTCTAAGTTCCCTTTGTGATGCAAACTTAAAACTGCCATACATCTATCTCTTGATTTATTGATTTCTTTATTTTCTTTTCCTTTAAGACAATGCTTATGGAAAGACATTACGGCAGCACCATGGTTGGGTTGTCCGCGGGGTCTTTGCAGTAAGTATTTATCTTGCTTGCTGATGAGGGTGGGGGTCTTGTTCATATGATCTTATGTTGTATGTAATTAATAACCTATGTTAAAGTTCTAAGCACTACAATTAATAGATACCTTTGTCAGACCTAATTCTCATGGTGAGGATTATGGTTATCACTATGTTTAGTATTGGGATTTCAGGGTGGAACCTGCTTTCTGGTGCCAAAGCAGATCACGCTTGCATGTACATATTGTTCATTATGTGGTTTTCAGCATAGTCTTGCAGGGCTATTAAATTAAGAAATTAGAGTTTGAAGTTGCTTTTTTTGAGGGTTGATCTGTCTTTGGATGTGAACATTCAAGGGTTTAGTGCAGAATGTGTCAGGAGTTGTAGTAGAATATATCGGTCAGAGGAAATGGTTTATTTTTCGTCCAGTCTGGCAGCTCCCCCTTGTGTTTATCACTGGAAATTATCACTGAAGCTGCAAAAGGAGACAGGAAAGCTTCATCCAGGCAATCGTAACAGAGACTTCAACTGGGAGAAACAGAAATGTTGGGGAAAGCTTTCTGAAGAGCATTTTGAGAATGGGACTTTAGTGCAGTAGTGTGTGACACTGAGTTGGGAGTTCTCTGAGCAAACTGTACTTTATTTGGGGTTTGTATTTAACGTATGTTATTTATCAGTACAATATATGATATACAGACACTCCCTAAAAATCAGGCCTCCCTGAAGATGACTTGGACTGGGGATCTATGCAGGAATAATAAAACCAGTAAAATAAAAAGATGTTAGTCTTTCTCCCGGTAAAAATCCTTAACACATGCACGTACACATAAATACATTAAAGCTATGCAATCTAATTGCAAAGAGGGATGTCTTGGAAGTTTTTCTTGGCTTTAGTTAGGTTTTTTTTCCTGTCCTGTTTTGCAAATCTGAGAGCTTTGTTTCCTCTCCCAGTTAGCTTTAAGGGCAGCTCCAACTTACGAAGACTTTGTGGCAGCTCTGTCTGTAGAGGATTGTGATCCTCAGGAAGAAACATTTTACAAAGGAATGCAGAGGGACCTCAACATTTACTTACCAGCCATGGAAAAGCAGCTAAATATCTTGGACACTCTCTATGAAGTACATGGTTTGGAGTCAGATGAGGTTGTATGACTACAGCAAGACCGCATCTGAAAACTTCAGGGACTGTCTGTTAACAAAGATTTCTTTCATTTGAGTTATTTTTGGACATCATTTCTGTTCATTGTATCTTTTCATGTGGGAAAGGTGTTGTGAGTGTTTTGGGGGAAGGGTATGTGTGATTTTTACTTTTTTGTTACACTTGGATTGTGTTTAAATGCAGAGATACTGTTTCTCTTTGGGTCATGACTATGTCCATGATGAATGTTTTTGATTGTTTCTCTCCTGCCTGTGCTCTTCCTTTTCTCTTCGCCTCATCAGATTAACAGAGCAGAATTTGGCCTTTGCTCCCTTAAAAGAGAGCTGCGTGTGCAGTGGAGCATTGGGATGTCAACACAGTGCCCAGGCAGGAGCTGCTGGCTCTGGCTTTCCCATGCTATGTGCTCACTCCCTGAGACTGTGTAGTACAGAGGTAGAGAGTTATAGTTAACATGGTAGTAGAAGGGCACCTAAATGCCAGCTTATAAGGTATGTGATGAATTTGTCCTTTAATTTGGGTTGCAGCTTTTTAATGGAGCACCTCCTCAGTTATTAGAGAGATCTTCCCCACAGGTGTATGTGGCTGGTGGTCTTAGCTTCTCCAGGAGCCACCTTTGAAACTGGGTGTCATGTTCCCTGACCAGCTTCCACTGTGTGTTATGGTCTCCCTGTCAGCTCCTGCCAGTGGTCCACAAGAAATTTGCTGGCACAGATTGGCAAAGCCCAGCTGATTTAAACAGTGCTTCACACAAGCAATTGAAGATCATGTCCATCATTCTGGTTTATTAAAGTTTTGGTGGGTTTTGCTATTTCGGGTTTAAGGTTTTCTTAAATTCAGAGAAAAAACCAAAGTATTTGCTTTTAAGTTTAATACAGCTGGTAGTTTAAGAGGCAGATTTCATGAAAATCCTTCCTAAATTGCCATTATGGGCAGTGACTTCATGAAAGTGGATATGAAATGAGTAAAGCGTAGGGGAAGCTAGAATCTGTCATGGAGCTGTTACACTGTTATCGGGCCAATTACAAATCTAAAAACCTGAAATTACATACAAGTGACTGGAAATTAAGAAGGTAAGATTTGCCCTTTTTCCTATTTTGCTTATGCAGATAAAAATGTGCTCCTTAACACTGCTGCTGTTAAAAACAGCAAGGGAGTTCTTTTACCAGTGATATGGAGTGGACAAAATTCCTACTTGCGTTGATGACTAGAAAGTTGCCTGTGGATTACTGACTGCCCATTCAAGGCGTAAGCAGGTCTTTCAGGGGTGACCTAGGGCTTCAAATGGCTTTGTGCAAACAGTTGAGTTTAACTCATATGCAGGAGAGAAGGCTGTGCTAATAAGGTACTTATAATTAGTAAGTCTTCTTAAGTATAGAAGTCAGTGTCACTATACAGGAGAAGTACTGGCTTTTCTAGGCTAAAAAATGTGTTGTCAGTAAAATGAATGTACTGCAGACCTGCTGCCCTGCATTGCTCTGTGATGGGAGCCTCTCTGCACGTCGAATACTTGATCCTTTTTAAAGAGCCTAGCATTGTGAGCTTTAAGGAAAGCATGTGATGCTTGAAGAAAAGACCAAACCTCACACTTGCTGTATAAGCAAGATACCAGGACTTTAATTAGGCATTTGAACAGTGCAATTTCCTTGGTCCTGTCATCTTCTCTGAGTTGTGCCTATCTGTAGTTCCTATGTACTCCAAGAGGAATCAGAAGGACATGGGGTCTTTAGTCTTTTGGATTTTCTTAACTTAAATAGTATATATTTATGTCTGAGTACAAAGTTAAATTGACCAAAGCTTCATTCAATTATTTCACTTCTTGCAGTGCTAAAAATGAGGTAGAAGTTCAGCTGCCTGCTGCTTCTAAGCATGAATGCTAAGAAACTACTCCTGGAGTAGAACAACTAACTCCCTACCCAGCATGGTTTCTTCAAGGTTTTCAGCTGTTATGTGGAAAACTTTGCTGTAATGGTTTTTAGCTGAATGCTTTGGAAAGGTAATGGAGACCATAATTCCACAAAATATCGGCTGGAAGAGATCTCTCTTCTCTAGAAATTAACTGTCAGATCATGACAAAAATTCAGTTCCGTTTTTGCTCTAAGCTTTTCCAGTAGCAGGGAAGTGTATTCAGCACTTAAAGTCTTGGAGGTATGTTTGGGTTTTCTGTTTTCAGTTGGTTGGTTTTGTTTTGGTTTTTGTTTGGTTTGGATTTTTTAACTAGCAGGAGAACCACTGGTTTGTTAGTAGTGCCTCATACCCAGTATTTGGTGCAAAGAGTCAGGAGGCTTTATTTCGTAGGCAGAGAACTTTACAGCTTCATTGGTTCATTAGCTTCAGCAATTGCTAATTCCTGCCCTTCCTCTTTCTTCTAACAAAGAGAGAGTGGTCCACACTGCGTATCCTCTAGTCAGCATGGCACCCTGCCTCAGAGCAGGCTTCCTTGTCTTGCTCTTCTATGTAAAGTTGGTCTTTCTGAACTCTGGAATTGGTGCTTGAGAATGTTTTTAGGCGACGGTGGCTTCAGAAGGCTCCTGTGTGTTTGTTGTTAATGGGGGCCTTCTCTTGTAGAGAAGGAACTGAGGAAAGTCTCCTTGCCTTCAAAACTTATACTTCACCATGCACTTCTCTTGCAGGGTGTTGAGTACTTCTAAGGCTTACAAATGCTATCTTTCCAGTCAGATCACCACTGAGAAATAAATCCATGCACAATGGTGTAGAGCTGAACCTCAGGTTATACCCCTAAGGATGCAGTAGACTAGTGACCAAGAGGAAGCATATACACTGCTACACAATTCTTTTCCTGTGATGCCAGTTTGGCATACGGGATTACTTTTGATTTTAATAATCATAGAGGACAAGCAACTGACTTTTGGACTTCAGATTTAGGAATGGAGAGAAGGCTGCTGTTTTCTGTTTGATTTGTTTGGTTTGTTGATTGGTTAGGGCTGTTCTGGGGGGGTTTTAAAGGCTGACATTTACAAACAGCTAACCTGCACATTGATAGAAGTCCACCTGATCCCCAGATAACAGCACCCTTGCTCTGTATACTTTACATGAGCGGCTTTAGTTTCTTACACTGCGCTAGTCTACAGTTTTGCATCCGTTTCCTTAGAAATGCTTTCGGCTGTTTCCTGCAATGTCTAACAGTTGCACATTCTCAGGGATTTTACTTAGCCATGGCAAAATAAGAGTAATCACAGCCTTACTCTAGTGGAGTAAGGCTGCTTTTTGTGAAATAAGTGTAGCTGAGCACAGAACTCTGATACAGCATATGACACTGGCAGTGTCTAGTCCAGTGCGCATCCTTGCTGAGACATGGTAAATCCCAAAGCAATCTGACAGAAGTGCTATCTAGTACTGAATAATGGCAGTCAACATATTTGAATAGAGATCATACAAGCATCTTTGTAATATAGCGCCGTCAGCATTAGAGCGGGGCTCTCAAATAATTTCAGCCAAGTTCTGCTTAGCAGTGGGAGGCTGTTATTTATTTTATTTATTGTTGAGGGTTTTGGTTTTTTTGGTTGCTTGGGGGTTTTTTGGTTCGTTGGTTTTTTGTTTTTTTTTTAACTACTGTTTTGCAGCCCCCTCTGCTACTTTAAGACCCCATTCTTGGTTGCATATTGATGTACTGTGACTTTACAGTTGTATAATATGAACTGGATACTCAAATGCTTTAGTGTAAACTTAAAGAACCTTTGAAACATCCTGTCTTGACACTGTTGTAATATGGGTCTCCCTTTAACAGATGCACTTAACTTTTACAGGCCATATACCTCCGCTTACAAGCTCTTTGTAAAGAGGATTTAGGCTACAGCTGTTTGCTTTAAAAATGTTCCGTAGTTTGAGAAGTGTCACTTTGTTGGCTGGATGCATAAAAAGTATGCCCAAAATTGCTCCAGTTGTTCAGGGTGCTTTGGCCCAGGGGTGTGGACCATTATAGAAAGCAGTGTTACTACCCATGTTCACGTGCTGAACCTAACCTCTTTCTTTTCATTATCACTTTTCATTATCACTTCAGCTGTTGTGAAAAATGTTAGGGAGCCATAAACAGCATTTCAGACCCCAGGAAAGTTTGTTAGCTTGTTCCTCCCTGACTGTATTTCCCTCTTACCCCATGTGGTCCCCATCCCTTCCTTTCCTTCTAGCATCATCTGTCAGGTCTTCCATTGTTGCTGTCAGGTCGAGGCATCTCTCCATAAGAACACAAAGCAGGAAATTTTAAGTGGTACAAATGTAAACTTGGAAAGTCAGACCCGAATTCTTCGGCAGGCAACCAAACATACAGTCAGATGGAGATTGCGTTGCTTTTGTTTGAAGTTTCTCCCTGGTTTGATATATTTTGCTAGGAAAACCACACCACTTGGAACGTTTAGTTTCACTGCTGAAATTAAAATTGGGACACTTCAGACTTGGCAGTTCTACCTCTTATGAGTGAAAGCACAGGGATTATTTTTGTTTTTAATTGGCTCCTTGCCTGCATAGTACAGATAAAACAAAAAGAGAAGGGGGCCAGGGAGTAACTGAATTCATGCGATGCTGCTACCTTCTGTAGCCTCTTTGTGAGCAAACCCTGCAAACTACTGCATGCTCTAAGCAATATAAAGTCGCCCTTGTGCAGAAGGGGTATCATAGCTCACTTACTGGCTCTGAGCAAGCCCAGGCAGTAGCTGATCCTGCTCATGGTTCACACAAGGATTTAAGCACTTACTTTGAAGTTAGAACATAAGCATATGCATCACTTAAACACTAGTGCACCCTCCCACCTGCATGCGGTTGTTCAAAATGTGATCTTTGACTGTCATTTTTTACACCCTTTTCTTGGTGCAGGATTTCTCCCCCACGTACTCCAGATGCGATGGAGGTGGATTTTTATGTGTGTGTGTATATATATATATGACACTTCCTTGTTTTCATATACAGATTTCTGCTTAACGCTGTTTTTTAATTTTATTTTTCATTGCAGCATTCAGGGGGTCTGAAACTTCCTTTATTTAAAGCCATCTTGAAAGTTTGATATTTATGTCTACTTGAAACCTAACAAGTAAATGGCATTCCAGAATATGGTGACTAAACTGAAAACCAAAGCGGCTTTCTTTGTGTTTTCCTTTTCTGTTTTTTTTTTTTCAAGCCAATTTTGGGCATACATTTTATCAATGTCAAGCTGAGCTTACGGAAAGCCTTACTTATACATACTAAAATACATTACATACATACTGAAATACATTTAAAGATGAAGAGAAGGTATATTGCCTCACACTGTAAATTTACCTAATTCTAAGGGCTTGTTCATGCCCCCAGAATCACCTGTTCCAGTGTAAGCATTGCACAAGTTGTGCTTTCATAAGCAGTTATGTCCAAGATTCTTTGGAGTTTCCAGTCCACATCATCTCTCAAATCATACAGCATCTGTCTCTTCTTCTGGAACATTTTTAAGACCTTTGTCAAACTTTTATATTATTTCATTATAATAAACTTATTTTAAATAAGCATGTTTTAAAATCTTGCTTTCTCCTTGCATGGATTTTGTTTCTTCTATTACATTAGGGGGCCTAAAGTGCTCTTCAGGGCTGCATCTGTTCTAGGTACTGTGTGAACAGTCGAAACCAGTATGTTTCTGGTTCACAGAAACTACCTGTATGTATCTTTGTATGAAGAATGTTAACAAACATGGAGCCTGCTTAGATTACAAGAATAAAAGCTGTTTCTGGCATATGGTTGTGGGTTCTTGGCCAGTGTAAATGCGTGAAAGCTGTAGTGACAAAAGCCAGCCTGGCAGCATGAGAGTAAGTATCAAGCACAATTGCTAGGATGGGGAAAATGAAGTACAGGAGATGCTGCAGGAGGCCAGGCATTTCCAGAAGTGGGTGCAACCAAGCTAAGTGTCTGTCCATCTGCAGTATTTCATCCAAGATGTTGCTATGTATTTTTTCCTTATATTCAATGTACTGATCAAAATATATTTATTAGCAGATACGTATTCCTCTCCTTTTTCTCCTTTTGTGTCTATCACAGATCTTAGATTTGTTTCTTGCATGTCATCGTTAAAAACATCAGCTTTAGAAAGCTCCCAGCTTCCTTTCCCAACCCTCTGAGGGGTGGTTCCCAGAGAAGCTGCAGTGATAGCAATGCAGAGTCAGTCCTCGCTTTGGGGATGAGGGAAAAAGCTTTTCCAGGTTCCGTTATGTTCTTGCGTTCCCCTAACCTGGCGTTTCGACTTGCAAGGTCCAGTAAAATTGTTCCAGATCTTTTGCTGTTTACCCACTGCTTTAGCATGAGATCACCATTGGTGCAGGAGTTTGGGGGGGTCCCCTTGGAGCAGGGGGACCCGAAATGGTGATACTTGTGTCCTTCCAGAGCTGTCAATCAAGGAGTCACTGAGATACTGCTTCCCTGTCAGGATCTCTAATGGATCCTGGTGCCAACCAGCAGCATTTGGCTGCTTTCTAAGTGTGTACCTTGCTGCTTTCAGCAAGATGCAGTGGCGTGTGGCCTGTGCAAAGTCCTGCAGCGATGCTTGAAGAGAGAGCAGGTCATGCCTTTCTCAAAATCGAACAGATCTGGGGCTTCAGAATGCATTTTACATCAATTTGTCTTCCTGCCAGGGCTCTTGCTCCAGCTATGGCTTTCTGCCGAAATAATTTCCAATCAATTTAGCATCTGTTTCCAGTGTTGGTATCATCAGCTCATCTGTAGCCTTCTGTGACCAAACATGCCTCACATAGCTTCCTGTAGGTCATAGTTTTCCACTGGCTTTCTTGCTTAGCAGCTGGTACCCAACCTCCTTCCTGCAAGTGAGAGGAAGCCATGTGCTGTGCAGCCTGCACTGTGTTCCCTGTTGCTTTCCCTGCTTTCTCCCTGGCATGACATTTGAACTGTGGTCTCAGGCATTCAACACTTGCTGAGCCCCGCGCTCCACATCCCACACATCGAGCAGCAACCAGCTTTCCCCAAACCAACAGAACAAGACGCTTTGCCCTGCAGCAGGACGCATCTGTGTGTGCAGTGAGAAGTCCCTGTGAAACCTGTGCCCTCCAAGCGCCGTGGTGTCCGGGAGAGCTTTCTTGCCAAAACCACAGTAAGAGACCCTCATCAAGAGCAGGAGACACCCTCTCCCTCACAGAGCTTCCTTCTGCTGCCCTTGTGTTGTGGCATCGCCAGTCCTCCTTCAGAAGGTGTGCCAGCCAGGCACAGGGACCTTCCTGCAGGCACTTGTCTATAACACAAGAGTCATCTCCTTGTCAGGGACACGCTGAACAGCAACAAGTTGCACCTTGGATCCTGCCAGGACTTTTCAGTTTATTTTCTTCAGCTTATTAAATTCCCCTTCCCCCGAAGTCTTTTAAGGATTTGTATTCTCTCACCTTTAATTACAGCACACTGTGGGTGTATAAATAATCACTGCAGCTTTACCCACCTCACACTTCATCGGTCACCTTGAGAAGGTTGCTCTCCCCGAGGGCTTGAACCAGCCTCTGAGTGGAAGCTGTTTCAAAGGACTTGGACATGCTTCTTGTCAGCCAGCCCGCAAGATTCTTTATGTGGCACTTTATTTTCTGTATTGGTCCTTTACTTATGTAGAGTTCATACATCCAGGCTTTGCTCCTTCTGAAATAGCACTCTTTTCTGCTGAAGCTCTTCGACTTTGGATAAATTAATTAAGTATTAATTTACATTTTCTTAAGCCTGTATCATCAGGCAGTGTGAACAGCCTGTGAGTATGTAGCTGTTAGAGTACAGGGAGAGGATTAATCTGTTCACTTCGTATTTTCTTGTCCACAGACCATCTCAGATGGAGCACTGCTTTCAGCTATTGACATAGGTGCTTAAAAACATGTCAAAGCAGGCCATTCCTGCACAAATGTAACTTTTCAAAGGTATCTATTTGCTATTACTCTTTCTTTTTTAACAGAAGCTGAGAAACAATCAGCTCTCTGCTGGGGGGGTCTTGCCTTAAGGGACTTTTCTTGTGCGCTTCAAGATTTGGTGAGCCAAGAGAGGGTCTGGAAAACTGCCTTGGTTCTATTCCCTAACTAAACATCAGACATTTATTCCCTAACTAAACATCAGACAAATCTGACCATCTCCTTAAATCAGAGCTGTCACGCATTTGCCCCTCAATCTCAGCAACAAGCCTTCAGTTGAGCTGCTACTGGTGAAGGTACAGAGGGAGCTCCTGCTGCTGCCAAATCCCCATGCAGTGCATCGATACAGTAGAAATGAAGAAGACTTGAGCCTTCATGCGCAGTATTGTGTGGTGTTGCATAAACCCCATCACTGAAACACAGTGAACAGCCTTTGGGGTGGTTTTGCCTGTCTTTTATCCCACAGCTGAGTCCCACTATCCTCAGGGCTCCAAAATACAGGGACAATATGAGTAGAGAGTAGGGGTTTCCCCTTGCACATAGTCTGTCTAACAGATACTTGACTGCTGAATGCAGGAGGAATAATCTCATTACTTGTATGTCCTCAGGACTCGGTTCTTCCTTGCCTGTACCCGGTACAAACTCTCTTATGTCTATCTATTTGCCCCAAGGGCCAGTCACAGCAGTTCAGGTCCTTCCGGCTGTGGTTATCCCCTGGCAAGCCTACAGGACATTACCTGCTTATCAAATAACAAGGTAGTGTGGAGTGGAGAACAAATATTTAACATCTTTAGATCAGCATAGCAGCTCAGTCTCAGACAGCTTAAGGCGGAGCAAGCCTGCTAAGCCCAAGCAGCAGCAGGTACAGGTCCCTGACTTTATTTAGAAGCTGTAATCATGCAGCATTTCACACCAGATGTTGTCTCGCTCAGAATGTCCTGGCACAGAGCAAGCCTCTCTGCCCTTCACTGTGAGGTTGCCAGCTTTGCCCTGCTGGACCCATGTTTCTGCTTTGGGGTTACTGTTGGGTTTGACAACTAATCTCTGGTCAAAAGACAGCAAGGCAGTAACTTGTTACTATGGTAACCAGGTGGTTTATGGTGGTTTGTCTGAATGCACTGGGGCATTACAGATGCAATTTGGCTTTTTATTGTACTTCTTGACCAGCCTCCCTGTGGGTTTTGGCCCATAATACATGCATTTCAACAGGACACTTCTGGACAGTTCAGTTGCCTCAACTGTTCCCTGTTTCTTACCCCTAAGCAGACATCCTCCCCTTTAAATCCAGGAACAACTCAAAACCTAAGCAGTCCTCAGTATTACCTTGCTTGGCGCATCCCATCCTCAGAGCAGTAGTGCCAGGTAGGTAAGGCGAGAAACGCAGTGGAAATGTATGAGAGGAATTATGTTGCTATAAAGTGTCAGGGTTGCCAGGTCTCCCTGTATGTTTGCCCATCAGATAACCTCCAAGAGGAAGGCATGGGAAGTACCAAATGTCTGACTGGCTCAGTGCAACCTCCCTCAGCTCCTGCATGGTAAGCTTCATGGCTGATGGACATGAGGACAGGGAGCAATGGGAGCTCTTCTCTTCCAAGCAAAATTCATCACTAAAAAGTTGCTGGCCCCCCACTGGGGGGTTTGGGAATAATATGGACTCCCTAAGATATTTCCTCCTTGCTTCACCAAACTGGAGATGCTCTGGTTAAGAAGACAAAGGAAAACAAGTCTTACACGCCTGCATTTCCATGACTTAAGTCAGTGATTGCTAGTGGTTCAGTGGGAAATGCTATTGTGTGCCTCTTCCTTCTGGAAGGATGATGGTGAATGGCTGTCATCCTCCCCTGCTCACTCCACACCAGGGATGCTGTGGACCCAGACGGGTCTTTGTCTCCTCTCCAAGAAAAACCCTGAAAGCTTCCTCCCATGCCTGGCACAAGGGTCAAGCACATATATTTTGCTGCAGGCTTGAATTTAACGCTGATGTCAGTTTGTTCAGTGAACAAACTGACATCAGCGTTAAATGGTGACACTTTAAACTGACTGAGAGAGGGTCATAAGTTGCTGAGTTTCTAAATATACTCAATATGCTGCTGTGAGAGGAGGTTTATGTTACCTCCTCTTCCTCCTGGCTGATCTATCCTCCCATTACCTCAGATCCCTGCTCCAGTCAGGGCTCTGCATTTGTGTTGTCACACACCAGCCAGGCAGGCCCTCAGCCATGCCTGCAAAACAGCTCTGGGATTGCTTTGTCCTTCCCTGTGTCCTGCAGAAGATGCCACTGGTAACATTAGCCCTGGGGGACAATGGGGACAGCCTGACACATGGCTTTTCCTGAAGAGATGTACGTGTGGCATCTTTTCCACCCTGAGCACAATGGCCAGAGAGGCCCTGCAGCACTGCTTGGCTTTGATGGATTCAGCTCCATGGTTCTCCTTCCCCAGTGAAGATGCTGAGCAGCAGCCCTTGCAGCAAGGGATACTTGTTCAGCAGTGGGTGGGATGGGAGCAGCAAAACACAGCTGTTTAAACCCTATTCTCTCTCACTGAAGAAGATCATGCATCCAAACTGGACCCTCCATCAGATGCACAGGAAACTATTAAAGTGAATTAAAATCCCTAAAAGGCCAGGGCTATAACTCAGTGCTTTTTAAGTGCCAAGATTTTGCTAGGGGAGGATGGAGGGAAGTAGACAGTAATGTAATTTCCAGCAGTATTACACTCCTCTAATATAATTTGGCCTGGCTACTCTTTCAAACACAGCCTTTCCTTGGCTGAGCTGGTTCAGGGCCATCCTCCTAACTGCCCCACTAATTACTGATGCCATGAAACCATGGGCCCGGCCTTTGCTCTGGCCTCTGCAGCCCTGGAGTCACACCAGCCTTCTGCACAGAGGACTCCAGCAGAGAGCACATTGCTGGGCATGGGGCTGAACGCATTCATCCAGTGGGGTTTTTTCACTGACCATGTTCAGTAGAGACTCAGAATGTCTCATTTGCTTGGGCTTTGTTCCTTTTTTCTCTTTGATTAAGGTTTGTCAGCACTCAGACAGTCTGCAAGTTGCACAGTCCCTTACCAGATCAATAAGCATCAATTACTCTGAACATTCACTACCTGCCTGCTTTAGTTTGTCTTTCTGTCAGCACCTTACGTTGCCTGTAGCAGAGTTCAATAGCCCATTATTCAGTGTTTTCCATGCAGGAGAATGGTTTCCAGGGGAGGGACACTTGCTTTGCTGTATCCATCTCCTTAGCAAAGGTATCAGAGGAAGAACTTGAAAGTCTATCACAAAGTGCTCTCTGTTGTCTCACCCTTTGTGAATTAAAACATGAGTTTTCCAGCAACTCTTTAAAGATCTTCTCTTGGGTCTGCCTTGCCTGCATGACACACGACTATCATCACAGAATCACAGCGCAGCACTGGTTCGCTTCTTTTGGGTTTATTTTGGTCTTCTTTTTTTAATATGTGCCCCGATTTTATGTGGCAGCAGAGTGCCAAAGCTGTTGAATTGTGCCCTAAAGCAGCTAACCTGGGAGTTTTTACCATATTACTCATAAACAGCTGGTGCTCAAGGACTGTGACTGGTCTGGGGAACTCACAGGTTAAGGGTAACCACCAATCCCCTCTCCTCTTGTCCATATCACTGAGACTGAAATGGGAATTGCACCAATGTTACCTTTAAGAAGGAAAGAACTGAGGTCAAGGGGCTTTGCTGTGACATTTGTGGGGCTGTGACATGCAGAAGATGTTTGGAAAGGGATGGTGTGAGAGAGGCTGAGAAAGAAGCCAACTAAAGCAAGTGCCTGTGGAGCAATGAGGGCATTGCAGGGTTTTGGAGGGACTACAAAGGCTATGAACTTTCGTGACATTAAAGGAAACCATAAGGATGAAGAAAGGCCATGAACTGCATGGCCAGATTTATGGGCAAGGACGGGGTTGGCTACAGTTCTGAATGAGTCAAAGTGAAGAGAGACATGATGTAAGCGTTTGGAAAGCCAAAGAGGTGAGTGTCACAAAGGTGAGCTTTTAGAAAGGAGAGGCAGAAAATATATCACCCCAAAGACTCATTCATCCTCTGGCTGTCAATTCACTTCCACTTCCCCCGGGGACAGGCTGCACTGCCCTTCTCTGGGATGTCCTCTTTACAAAAAGCCTCTGGACAACAGACTTGCCAGCTGCCTTGGCAAGACAGGAGCCTCTTCCCAAAGCCTGGGTGCTGGCTGCTGGGACTGACCAAACCCTGAGTGCCATCACCACCATTCCCATTTAGCACCCAACACCATTGCTTTCTGGTTTGCAGCCATCAGCTCAGCTGCTGGTAGGAGTTACAAACCAGCCGGTAGGTTATGAGGTAGCAGGAGGAGATAACACCCAAACTCAGCCCAAAGCCTTCTTAAAGCAGCCCATGTGACATTGATTACAGCCAGAAATCAATGAAAGTGGAGCCTTTCTGCACATGGTGTGTTGCGGGTCAGTGGGGGCTGAGGCAGAGGCGGGACCAGACGTGGGGATGCACAGTCACAGTCCTGAGCTGTCCATGCTGGTGTGACCGCACAAAGCCGGGTCCAGAGGCAGGCCAGGAGAGGCAGCAGGCATGGGAGAGAAGGCACAGGCTTTTTTCCCTCCCCCGTATCTTAAACTAGGTCATTGTCTTTAAAAACTGTGATACAAAACCCAAAACAAAATAGGCGACAGTAAGGACATAGCAGAACTAAGGTACCACAATTTATTGACATGAGCTGCTAATACACACGGTAGGTAACTACATATATTTAATTATATACTAAGTGCAATCGTAGACATTTAATACAGTGCATGGTGTAGGGTCGTACTGGTTTTGTATTCTCAAGAGCTACGTACTAATCACTAGAGCACTCTCCCACAAGCATTTGCTGCTCCAAAAGGCCAAGGAACTGCAATATCCCAATTAACTTTTGAATCAGTCTTGGCACATGTTAAGAAACTCAGAGAAGGAGGGAAGATAATTCACAGCAGTCCAGGCACCATCCAGCTGAAGAATCCCCAACTTACGGTAAAGCAGGTATGTCAGAAATAAAGAGGAAGGATTTATTTTGTAGCCTTTTAAATCATATATACTTAACACCTTCCCAGATGCCTTTCTCATGCTTTATCATCTGGGGGAAACAAGACAATAATGGCAGAGAAACTTGTTTCATGTCTTTTTTCTTTTTTCCCTTATATTTTACATTGCTTTCTTTCTGTTAAGATGTTGAATTGTTTTTGCTGTGTTAATGAAGTCCATTTAAAATCCATGCTTTGTGACTATTTTCTGATCAGACCAATATGCCCCTTCCTGAACATGTGCAGCACAGTCCAATTGTACTACATGCTCAGATCTGCTGTTTATATTCCCTACCTTCCACACACTTAGCTTAGCAACTTCGATGTCCTTTGGAGGTAGGAGCTTTTAAAAATGATGTGACTTAAACCTGAAGGTGAAAGGCCACTGGAATCATCAAGACTCCAGCCTTTCGGGGAGCAGAGATGAACTCCTTGGAGAAGGTGAGGGGTTCAGGTGAAGCGTCTCCAAGCGCAGGATGGTAACACCAGGCAGACGTTGCCAGAGGTTCATCTGGAGGGCTGGCCAGCAGGATGTGCTGCTGGAAGCATGGCTGTCCTCGGAAGCCTCCTGCCAGGATACATGCTATTGCATGGTGTGACATTGCTGGAACCCATCACAGCACAAGCATGGGAAATTAGAAGGCAGCTGTGCTAGCAGCCAGATTTCCAGAGCTTATGGCAAGTTCCTGCCCCAGTGGTTCCTTGACCTTTAATTAAGACCTCTATTTAAAAAGAAGATAAGCAACCAGATGAAAAATTTTGAACTGGGCTACAGATGCTGGTGGCTTGGCTTCATAGCAACACAAATAGCCCAAGTAAGTGACCGCCACAGAGAGTGCACTAACTCTGGGTTTTGTTGTTTCCAGTATCACTTTGGATATGCAGAGTTGAGTCTTCTATACAGGTGGTGAAAGCTGTATGCATTTCTTGATTGCTTTAATGCATTATCATTACAACACAACATCCACTTTTATTTAACTTTACAGCAGTACCGGTGTGAGTGCAGCTGTTGCAGTGCTGTCACTGGTACAGATAACTCTTGCATTTCAAACAGTTGTGTGCAGCATTGAACGTGAATCAGGAAAGAGAGACTTGTATGAAAATAACACCTTGATTTGAGGCTTTCAGTCCTGAATTCTGCACATCCATTGCTTCGTTTTCCTCTGTTATAGACTCTTTCACACATAACATTTAATAAGCTTCCCATGTGAAATTTGCTCTTTAATGTTTACTAATAAATAAGTATATAATTACCCTGACTCCTATCAGAGCTAATATAGTTGAACAAACTTTCTTAAAAACAAAAATACCTGTACATTACACTATTCGTTATACAGCATGTATGAGCATCCATGAACACCCTGCTCCAGAGTCTGAGTTACAGCTATACAAATTGAGAATGTACACCGGGGGTACCCCAGACACAACGGTGGAAACGGCAAGGGGGAGAAGACAGGGTATTACCAGGATTCAGTGATGATGGCTGGGTGGACAAGGGGATGAAAACGAGAAGACCTTCCAGTATAGAAACCAGAGTGAAGGCAATGTGTCATGCTGCAGTTTCAGGCAGGTGACCAATGCTGTTCCAGCCCCTTTGGGGTCACACGGATCCCAGCCAGCTTAGCACAAAGGTGAAAAATACGGAAACCTGTTCCTTCTTCGTCTTCGCTCCTTGTCTGATTTCTCTCGTGGCAGGGATCTCCTTGGTTATTTCACAGTATATTTGTCCTTTTGGCCTTGTGGTCTGCAGTTTCAGGCCTCCTGTGATTGCGCTGCTATACATGCACGCAGACACACGCAGCCAAATGTCTTAGCCTGAAGGTGAAGTTAACTAGCTTTTCTGGCTGATTTGCTGATCCTGAAAGCATTTACTGAAGGGCATCTGCTCCTTCAACCCACGAAGGTGTAGAGTTACTTTTAATGTCACTGAAGCCACCGCTCGTGGATACAACACTTGCAAAGTTCGCATTGTAATAGAAAAGAAAGTCTCTATAAACAGCGCATCCAAGATATGCTTCATGTTTATGCTGAGAAGGTTTAAAGACAGAAACCTGAAGGTCTTACATGTAGGTTTAACAGTGCTAAATCGAGGTAACTGTTACACGATATTCCTGGTTAGTGAAACTCAGTTTCCAGAAGCTTAACATGGCATTTGTGATGGAGCGTGAGTTGCCACCCACAGCCACATAAAGGTCTTATTGGCAAACACTGTTTGACACTCCTCTACTAAGACAGGATGCAGTGGTCCTATTTTTTTTCCAAATCTGGCAATTTAAAAATGAAAGAAAAACATCTCAAGATGGCCATCAGCAGCATGACGACTCCTCCTTTGCTTTCACACAGAGGTGGGTGGGGTTTTTTTTGTCCCAGTCCTTCTTGGATATTTGATAGTGTAGCACCTAGCACCCCGGTGCATGTGGGATGCTACCTACCTCCGCTCCCCTCATGTGAAGTATCGACACTGTGTGGAGTCGATGTAGCAGTAGGAAGTGCATCGCAATTTTCCATAAGACCTAAAATAAAAGAGTATATTTCAGTTTCAAAGTATGCTATAGTTCACATTACGTGGTTTCTGGATATAATCTCTGTAGGAGTGAAGAACATCAGTAAATACCATATGGAGTCACAACATACGGGAACCAAAACAAGAGGGTAATTTCATCAGTGCTCCCCTGTGCTCCCACTTGTCAGCAAAACAAGAGTTCTGGAGAAACTATGAGTGAGGATTTAATTCCCAGTAATGTCAATTAAAGAATAAAATCCCTGTGGGCACTGGGACTTGAGCAGGGGTGGGTGCAGGAGGCCTTGGCACTCACCCATGGGAACTGTGTAATGAAATATCTGAGCCTTAGAGTTAAGTGTTTTTCCAGTTACTTCCAATATCTCCAGCAGGCATGACTGTCCTGTCCTTTAGCTTATTTTTTGTGCGCTTGAAATAATGACAGCGACACATGCACACCTTTGAGATTAAAAAAAAAAAGGGAATGTAAGGATCCTTGGAAAATAAGGAAACCCAGTGATTTTAGTCTTTCTACTGACTAAAACTGAGCTGCAGTGACTCTACCTACTGAAGACCTGAGCAGAGATGTTAATGAAATAAGCATTTTGATGAGCTTTTATTACTAGCATATGTGTAAGTGAACAACTCATCCATCAAATAATCCACAAACTGTGATTAAGCAGCCATTAAGCAGGTCCTTAAAGCTATGTCCTGGGATAACCCACGTTCTCAGAAAACCAACATAAAATCTCAAGTGAAGGTGTGTGAAATAAGAGGACGGATTTGGGGACTGAAAAGAGTAGAAAATGGGAAAAACACTTTTAGCAGAGCTCGTGGAGGAAAGGGTACTTTGGGATTAAACTCCCACAGGAGTGCCTGCTGACTTACGTATTCCATTTTACTCATGAGTCACAGCCTCTTCTTTAGTTTAGCAGATAATTTGCATACTGCATGCACAAATATAAAGTATCTCAGTTGCTCTTCACGACTTGGTTATAGATGGAACGTGACATTTATAAAAATCTCAAGCAAAAGCTTGCTATTTTTGGCACCAAACTTTGGACTCTTAGACGGCGATAGCTTTCACAGTAGAGAACAGATCCACGCTGTCTGGAGATGAGATACTTGTAAAATGTTTCAAATTGCCAGGTTTGCTGGTACTCCATACTGGTAATCTCTTACACCAGCAGTGCTCCAACAATTACAGTGGAAGGATTAGCACAGCACCTGATTTACAAAGACATCCTGCGGTTTCTTACTCCTGTCAATTAGCACATTATTCTTCCATGAATGATGAGGGCTCTGTGCCTAATTTCATTTGCAAATTAAATGTTTCCTGCTAGCCAGTAACAATACCTGACAGTTAAATAGGGGTACTGCTGCAGGAGGCAAAATGCTCATCAGAAGAAGCTGCTTAAACAAAGGCAGAGAAGGCAAGTCAACAATAAGCAGACGTTTTAAATGAAGGCCATTGCTAACCAGATGCATGGCTTTGCATTGCAGCTCGGTGAATTTCCTGGCCTTTAGAAAGGTCCATAGATGACAGGTTGATTCAGAAACAAAGATATGAGTATGCGTTAAAGGTAAGGGCAACAGGAGGATGGTTGGAGGTTGTGGTTTGGTTTGTTGGGGTTTTTCCTTCAGTGTGATCATTTCCTTATCATGGTCTTTCCTACTTCCGCTGTGTTACAGGTGAACATTAATGCAATGATAATGCCACAGAATGAGGAAACCTTGCAAACAATGGGCAAATATATGTCTATTTGCCTTTATTCATTTTGTACAATAAGAGGTATGCGCTAATCACTGAGAGATGAGATTTGGCTCTTAAAGTCAATGATATACAGAAATAATCTGACAGAGTCTTTCTCTCCCACTGCCTGCAGTGGTCCCAGTAGAACAAGGCTGAAGTGGGTAATACTTCTTTGGGTTAAAGCTGGTGAAGAGAAAAAAGAAAAACCAACCAAACAAAAGCCCCTGAACCAAAGTGAAGGCAGGTCATACGTACCCAGGGAGATATGTTTTACATGTCAAGTATCCAAAATCCTTTCCATCACAGTCTTCAACCCCTTCATGTCTGTAGCCATCTCCACAGTAAGCACGCCGGCATCCTGGTGAAAAATACAGAAAGAAATACTTTCAAGGCAACTTATATGTAAAAGAAGCAGGTACGGTAAGTGGAACCAGATTTTTAAGGACAAAGTATTAAACAAGGCATTTTGGGGAGGGCATCCTGTAAGTACTGTCTTAGGAGGAGGAATATTCTTCACTATAAAGAATATGAAAGAATGGATAACTACTGAAACTATTTACTACAGAAACACTAATCACAACAGCATTCTTATAATTATTATTACCACAGATTATTACTGTCAAAATGAATTAAATTAAGCATAAAATAGAGTTAACATAAATTATTTCAAAAGAACACTTTGAGGTCTTTAAGTGGTTTGAAAATCCCAGCCTAGACCTTTACCCAATATTGCACGGTATCTATGTGTGTCTACTGCAAATGAGTTCCCACATACCAACAGAATTATGCAGACCTATTGCCTGTCTATCAAAATCAAAAAAGAGTATGTGATGATTGCCAAAAAGGTGTTTTTCCCACTGCTGACTCCTACTGACTGGGGTGTGAGTGGGCCTTGTGGCATTTTTTCATGGTGACTGACGTGTAGGCTGCTGTAATTTGTGGATTTGTTTGCTGTTCTAGCAGCCGGACTTTGCTTCTGATATCTTCAGCTTTTTGAGTGTGACTCAAAACAAATTCATTTAGCTAAAATCCCTTTGACATATTCTTGGAAAACTGTTAAGCTACAGATTAAGGGGACACTCAAGAATAGGGAGTCTGTAAGAGGTAATGTGAGTTATTTACAAATAGATATTATTAATTAATTGCACCAAGCATCTGTTTATTAGAAATTGATGCTTCCAAGAAAAACGAGCCTGTTTTACAGTTAAATCTACCTAACATTTGGTTAACCTTTTTCTTTTGGTTCAGTCACAAGAGCAGAAGGATGACAATGTGCTCATTTCCAAGTAACTCAGTGATAACTCCTCAGGTCCCATCATTGTCATAAGGCCTCGATTGACCTGAAGCTTTGCCCAGCATATAGCACAAAGTAACATGATGTGCCTCCAGACAAGCAATGGGCAATGTTGCAGGCACTAGAACTAATGAACATCATTTCCTGCACGCTTGTTCCCCAGAGTTAATTGCAAATTCTAATTGAATCATTTTCTCATGGTCAGAGGCTGGAGAGCTCATGGTTTCTTGCTGGATTACTCTACAGTCAGGCAAACTTAGAGGAGCATTTGTTTATATGTCTTCATATACCTGTTGCAATTGTATTGCCTTTGAAATCTCTTTCCTGTTGTCATCGACAAGTTGTTTGGGATTCCTAAGTTATAAGAGGAAATGTGGTGATGGACAGGTGGATGGACAAACTCACATAGAGTGTGGCTGCATGTGCCTCATTTGCAAAGTCAGGTTAAAGAACAGAGTGCTATAAAAATGACAAAGAAAAATTAAATCTTTCAGTGTCAGCTGATGCTGGTTCTGGAATGTGAAGAAGCATCTCTTTGCTAGAGCCAACAGAGTACCAAACCTGCTGTGTGTCAGCTGTAGATAGGGTAGAGAGCTCTGCTCTGGGGAGGGAATCAAGCGGTAAAAGTAACTGAAAGGTAACTGCGAAGGTTGACACAGCTGTGTGTATGCTTACATGCGCTTTGCTATCCACAACCAGCAAAATGACAGGAAGCTCGACTAGACAGGAATCAAATGTTGTATAAAACAAACAGTGAAGGTAGTGAAGGCTGACACCTTCCCTGCGCAAGTGAATAACAAAATCCAAAGTGGTTTTACTGGACACAGGATCTAGCCTGTGCTGGTGTGTGACATCCACATGCACAAAGGACCTCAGTTTTCACACTATGGCTATTGTGCCTAACTCCTCTGCACTCTATCCACAAGCCATGCAAGCTTCCCTAAGCGAAATGCTTGTGTGACTTACACAGCAGCGTACTCTATGGAAACAATTAATGCACATTCCCAGTTAGACAGAGGCTTCTCTTGCTGTGCTGTAACTTACTTATACAGTCATCAGTCACAACCGTATTGCCATCATCACACTCTTCCCCATCCTGTACAATCCCATCTCCACAAGTATCGCCGTCCTCGAAGCGGTAATCCATGGGATAGAAAGGGGATAGCTGGCCAAACAAACACACAGTGGTTACTGAACTGGACCGTGAGCAGCCTGGCTAGCAAGCCGAGGGGAAGGGCTGTGGGAGGCAGATCCCACAACCAGGTTTTCATATCCCGCTATTTAGTGGCTCACAGAATCTGGTTCAAAATCCAGTGGACAGAAGGACAAAATCCTGCTCCTGATTTCAGCAGGACTTAGTTGAGCAACTCGAAGCAAAAATGAAATCCATAGGTTTGGTTTGCAGGGTTTGTGGTTTTCCACAACTTTGTACCCTGGTGAGTTTTGCCTCATTTTGTACTAAATAACAGAAGTTCTTTACTATTGTAATTCCCCAAACTGTCCCCAGTTCGCTCACCAGTGGAGCCTGGTTCACAGAGATGTTAGCACAACCTGCAACACTGATGAGTTAATGCCTCAGTAATTAAGACTCCTGCGAACAAAAATCACAGTACTATGTACAGTTGTGGCAGTGCTTTTTCTACATATGACACCTTCAGTACTGACATTATGTTCTGTATTTAAAAATGAAACATACACTCACGAGTTTTCTGAGACCACAGTCATATTTTCACCTGGACTGGGAGCCATCCAACGGTATCCTTGAAATACAAAGATCTCTGATCTCTTCTAAAAGCTAAGGCATTTTCCGTGTTTAACCGGTCCAATTCTTCTTGATTATTCACCACAAAAATCTGGGGCACAGAAAAGGAGGTGATTGGTGACCCTCTTGTAGTACTTTGGCTTGTCACAGAATCTAGTTTTGCCAACAGACACGTGTATCTGCACAGTTAAATAATTACACAGAAAAATGGTTTTGTTGTTTCCACATAGAGAATGGTGTGAGAACTTACATCCATGATACCCAGACCATGAGAGGCTCCTTTGTGATCAGTGAGACACAAGTTTCCAAAGGAGAACTGTCTCTCCTGAGCACCTAGCTATGGCTCCAATGGCCCCTATTACAGCATGTACTTCCACAGGTAATGAGCATGCAAACACTTATGCACAGTCATTGCTGAGGAAAACTGTCAGATGCTCGAACGGTTAGAGGCTGGAACAACTGCAAAATACACATGGGCATAAGTGCTTTTTGGAGGTGCGTCTATAATTTGTTAGGCATGCTCATGTGTACAAAATAAATAGCTCATCACTCAATGCAACCTTCACTTTTACTACTTGATTTAGACTTCATTTGCATTGAAATACGTGTTTCATTATATGTATGCACTTTGGTCTAAAGCCAAGTCTTCAACTAAACAGAAAAGAAAGAAGTTTAAAATGGAGAAATTAGGATGAGCTGGTTTCTTAACCTTTTTAAAGTGTCTCAGTCACTGCAATGGGCTGCAAGGGGCATTAGGAAACCACCTCTTCCTTCAGCAGTTTAACCAAATTAATTTTAGCAAGATTAAACCATTTTTAAACTAAGAAAAAGCAAATGGAGTGCTTCTGATCAAAATGGACTTAGGGCTGAGCCTGACTGCCACCAGCATAAACAGAATTGGCGCTTTTTAAAGCAAAATAGCCTGTAATTTTTACATAGCAGAATATTCCCACAGCCCTCAACAAAGGCCAGTTTCATTAAAGAAGCACTGAATAAAAATGCCTTCAGCTTGAATAAAAGAAAGCAAAGAAATACAAAGCCAACAAAGAACTGATCCTGTAATTGTGTTCAGGAGCGCAAGCCCCAGCCCCAGAGCTCTAATTTCCCTTGAAACCAGTAGCAGATCTGTGCTCTCTGTTACAGACACTGGCCTTTCAAATTGCAACGGATTTAAAGACCAGAATGAACCTTAGCCAGTGACAGAAAAACAGTGCTTCGTTTCCTGGCCTCTCCCTCTCTGGCAGTACTGGCACTGGAGGAGCTGATGGGCAAATGGATGAGTATACTGGGGACATGCTGCGGAAGGATGCTGCTTTGGCAAACCGCTTGACACCGGGACTGAACAGAGCACTATCTCTGGGCCTTTTCCATGTACAGCTATAGAAACCCTAACAATAGTTTTCAAGTAGTACAAGGCAGGCTTCAAAGCTGCTACATGGGGATCTGAACAGAATAAACAACAGCAATGTTTAAGCCCCTGATTCAGAGAAATCTCCAGGAGCTTGCCAACAAGGTTTTAGGTTGACAAGCAGGTATTCTTTATTACGGTGCCGAGACACAGGGGATCGTTCCTCCAAGCGTGTCTCTCCCAAGCATCAACCAGACTGGGATTATATTGCCCTGAAACATACATGTTCATTAGATTACATACATTACATCATACTTTTAGAGAATGCCTCCTGTATGCACACTAAAACGTGGTAGTGGGCTTTCAGAGCCCTGGTGGTTATTTCTTCATCACTTTAAGATCGTTGTCACATCAGTAACCACCAGGTGGTTCTGACAAAGCTTATTTTAGTAATTTCCTTTTCTCTATAGTTGCTAACAAAGCCTAAAGTTCTTGAGGTTACTTATTTACAACCCTATTCTTCAATCAACCCCATTTTCAATCCACCCTACTCTTCAATCAACACCATTCTTCACTCCTGCTCTTGACACTCCAGGGAGTAAAACAAATGGGGCAGGAGTACAGGGACTGCTGCTACGTGAGTGCTCTGCTTCCAGAGAGCTGAGGTTTGCTGCTTTGTCATCCCATGTTTCTGAGGACAAAATAGCATTTGATCATCATCAAATGAGGGTGCATAGTGATAGAGCAGGGTATTATTATTAGGTGGTAACATTCTCATTTCCATCTTTTAAGATCTAATATGATATTGCCTGATGGAGAAGGAAAACCTACACAGAATATTGCAAGCCTTACACCTTTTCCTACAAGTTCTCCAGCCCTGAAGCACATGATAGGTTTTTCTGCAATAGCGTACAGTGTGATGTGATTTGCACTGTATTTCATGCATTTTCTTCTCTCACCATTACATTTTCAAAACAACAGGGCTTTTTTGTTATGCAGCACAGAAAGGGATGAACGAGCAGCAGACAAGACTTGCAGCACACTCAAGCAGAAGATTGAGTTCAATGATCCGGTTTAATGGGAAGTGTTGTGAGTAGGTCCTTTTCACACACTGTAACAGCTTTCTGACAACGTGACAGATGGGAAAGTTAACACAGCTAATTGCTGCTTTTTGTCATTCAGAGGGGACCAGACACCAGCAAGACCCATGCATGAGTGGAGTGGCTGGGCTGTGCTGGTACACAGCAGCAAGGCAGCATTTTCATTGCTGATTAAGTGCTACAATGCACAGAATAATAAGGCAGGGCCCAGCAGAAGGAAAAAGTGCAAGAATAGTATTTACTAAAGTGCAGGAATAGTATTTACAAAGTCCGAAGAAATCAGAGATGAAAAATTGCTAAATAACCTTCCACCAATGACTTCTCCTTTAAAGTGCTGTGTCCAGTTTGCCTGCTTAAGTGCTTAGAAGGCTAGAGATTGAAATTAGCTATACAAAGTGTATGTCTACAGACAGGAGCTCAGAAATCTGACTGCCACGGTTTGTAGAGGCTCATTTTTGTTTCAAGGTAGATGGTCTATGCTTTGGGAGAAAACTCCATTATATATGCAAAATACTTGATCCCAATATTCAGTTCTAAAATCACTGTTTTTGCAGAGGAAGATATAAAAAATAAGCAAGAAAGAGACATTTACTTCACTGACCAATCTGAAATACAATTCAATTTACTGAAATAAAGAGAACAGTTTACATATGTACAGTAGAGATGAAAGAGAGCATCCGTAGGCTTGAAAAGGATTTCTAAACACAGGCTACATTACTGATGGTTTGAAAGAGCTGCATTTCAGCACCACAAACACAAACCCCTCAGACTAGTTATGAGACCAAACTCTTTTGCACCAGCCGGATTGCAGAGGTTTTGGATACTACAGATCATACATTGTCCACACACGGACATCTTCCCTGTTAAATCAAAAATATCAGTAAGTACACCACCTCTTACAATAAAACTACTTAAGAACTGCTCACACCATCTCCCAGAAAATCTGCTTACCACAGGGACTTTTGGATAACTGTGTCCAAACACAGATTCCTCATATGGAGGGTTACTCATGTGTTGTGGGGGTCTGCAGAGACATCTCCCCGGAAGTCCTGGAAGTCCTCTTTCCCCTTTTGGTCCTATTGCGAATTGCCCTGGGAAGTAAAATACCAGGTTGCCCTTGTTGAGAAGTTAATACATAAAACACAAACACAGTCTTAGTGGAAAAAGTACAGGTCAGGTGGATATAAGCTTTCAGATATGCACATCTCCCATTAAATTCACTGGGAACTGAGGGAAGAGATTACCTTGTAAGAAATTTGGAAAGGGACTTTTTACAAGGGCATGTAGTGATAGGACAAGGTAAGAATGGATTTAAACTGAAAGAGGAGAGATTTAGATTAGATATTAGGAGGAAATTCTTTACTGTGAGAGTGGCAAGGCACTGGCACAGGGTGTCCAGAGAAGCTGCCCCATCCCTGGCAGCGTTCAAGGCCAGGTTGGATGGGGCTTTGAGCAACCTGGTCTAGTGGAAGGTGTCCCTGCACATGGCATAGACTTGGAACTGGATGATTTTCCGGGTCCCTTCCAGCCCAAACCACTCTGAGTCTATGAATTCGGTGACATGGACAGTGGGATTGAGTGCGCCCTCAGAAAGTTTGCCAATGACACCAAACTGTGTGGTTTGGTTGATACACTGGAGGGAAGGAATGGCATCCAGAGGGACCTTGACAAGCTTGTGAGGTGGGCTGAGGCCAACCTGATGAAGTTTAACCATGCCAAGTGCAAGGTCCTACACCTGGGTGGGAGCAATCCCAGGCACAGCTCCAGGTTGGGCAGAGAAGAGATTCAGAGCAGCCCTGCGCAGAAGGACTTGGGGGTGTTGGTCGATGAAAAAATGAACATGAGCCGGCTGCAGTGTGCGCTCGCAGCCCAGAAAGCCAACGGTATCCTGGGCTGCATCGAAAGCAGCGTGACCAGCAGGTCGAGGGAGGTGATCCTGCCCCTCTACTCTGCTCTTGTGAGACCTCACTTGGAGCACTGTGTGCAGTTCTGGTGTCCTCAACATGAGAAGGACATGGAACGGTTGGAAGAAGTGCAGAGAAGGGCCATGACGATGATGAGGGAACTGGAGCACCTCCCGTATGAAGATAGGATGAGAAAGTTGGATAGGCTGTTCAGACTGGAGAAGAGAAGGCTGCCTAGCAGCCTTCCAGTATCTGAAGGGGGCCTATAGGGATGCTGGGGAGGGACTCTTCATGAGGGACTGCAGTGATAGGACAAGGGGTAACGGGTTCAAACTTAAACAGGGGAAGTTTAGATTGGATATAAGGAAGAAATTCTTTACTGTGAGGGTGGTGAGGCACTGGAAGGGGTTGCCCAGGGAAGATGTGAATGCTCCATTGCTGGCAGTGTTCAAGGCTGTGTTGGACATAGTCTTGGGTGGCATGGTTTAGTGTGAGGTGTCCCTGCCCATGGCAGGGGGGTTGGAACTAGATGATCTTAAGGTCCTTTCCAACCCTAACTATTCTATGATTCTATGATTCTATGAATTCTATGATTCTATGATTAGCAGAACCACCAATTCCAGCACTTCAGGAGAAAGACCCAAGTTTGTACCACAGTCAGATTATTTCCTCCTCTTTTTAAATTTTCTACTAGGTTTGCTGAGAAAGAGACACCATTTGTTTAGAATAAATATCAGCCTGCTTGAAGCTATAGAAATTAGGACACAATGAACACACAGATCACTCTATAGCACCAAGTTTAGCAGAGTCAGTCTATGTATATATCCACAACACATTGGACTTGTGCATTTGTACAACCACTTAAACTATGCTGTTTGAGAGGTAGAAAACACAACTAGAAATGCAGGAGAGCTGCAAATTAAGATGTAAAAAACACTGCTTTTTGACTTCAAACTTTGGCAAGGATGCGCTACCCTGCAGAATTAGACTGAGCCAACACCTTTAGTGACATCATTACAGCAAGGTCTTTTAGGATGAGAATTTATATTCTAGAGGAAAAAGATTAACGAGCTTGGCGCCATATAAACATTCCATGGATGGAATTACTTCAATCTCAAGATCGTGGCTGCCATCCCATTGGCACGGTGAAAATTCTCTCCTCTGAAAACAACTTCCAGCTAATTTACTCAAGACAAAGATGTTTCATAATGGGAGACATGAGGTGTGGGAAGATTCTGAAGCAACCCCCAGCTTCACAGATGTACCATTTCCACATCACCACAAGAAGAGACCTCATGCTCACAGATGTAAACAACGGAAGAAAAAGGGAAAGCAAAATGGAAGATGACATTGAACACATCAGCTGCAGTAGAAGCAGCTGTTGTCCATTTGAAGCAACAGTAGTTTCCAGATGTCTTTGCTTTTGTTTTCAGATACTTTAGCATATATCCAGTCACTGAACACTGGGCTGTGTATTGTCCTTCATGTCTACACTTGGTCTTACAAGCTGCCCAGAGTTCATGTGCATGCATAGCTTTGAAGCTGTACAACTACCAGTTATAAGATTTTTCTCTTGATTTTACCACACTCACAATTGCAGCAAGAACAGATTTCCAGCACTTAATTAAAGCTTTTCTCCACTGCCTTTTTCCCCCACTGACTCCTGTCCCTTCTCTTCCCTTCTTTCCTTACTGCCATTGTGACTTGAGTTTTATCTAGTTTTCTTTTACAGAGCTGCACAGGGTATGTTGATTAGAAACCACAGTCTTTCACTGTAAGCCAGGATATCTGGAGAAGCAGCAGACCTTTGATGATGGAGATTAGTCAATCCAAGGCTGCCAGATGGCTTTTCATCATCCCCATCTACCAAAGACCCACAGGAACCACTTAAGCCATATTTTTGTTTTTCTTTGAAACATCAGAAGCCAAAATGTAGGCTTTAAAGTGAGGTATAGAATCCTTACAATAGACAAGGATGGCATAACCTGCCTTGAGGAGAAATCCTCTGCTTGCTGTCAGCGGAGAATCAAATGTATCCATGCAACACTTTTTGTGAAGGGGCCTGTGTAGGCATATATGATGAGTCAGGAGGGGCTAGGCAGCAAGGGACACTGCTTACCTGATCCTGAAGGTCCAGGGGGGCCCGGCTGGCCAGAAGGACCAGGCCTTCCAGGTGGACCCATGATACCCGCAGGTCCAGTGTCTCCCTTCAGCCCCTAGGAGAGAGGAAACATCCATTTATTTGATAAACTATTCATAACACACAACCTTTTCCAGCCACACTAGCTTCCCTTTCCAGAAAGCCAAGACATTTGCCAGTAGAAGCATGCAGCACAAGCTTCATAGCCACCACCCCAAGGAAGAGGTGCTGTCCTCTTCTACTTGGAGACAGAAAAGTGTGCCTCGGGCAGGGCTTCTGCTCCTAAATGTGGATGGTCCCAGAGTTCTGCTCTGTGTGGAGTCAGGAATCACCCTGACTTCAATTATTTGATAGCCTTTCTTTAAGGATACGTTTTACCCCTGGTAGCTGTCAGCGCAGCTCAGACAGAAAGGGCTGGTGGAGCTGAAATAGCTGATCCTGGAAATCCTCAGTTACTGGACTAATACACACTGAAAAAAGAGACAGTTCACTGGGCATTCGGCAAGGGCTTCCACAGTGGCATTTCCCAGTCTTAGGGTGCCATCTTTCAGAAGGACACTAATGACTTTGAAGCACACACAGTTTCCAGAAGTACCTTAGGTGCCTGGACTCCTGCACCTCATTGACTTTCACCACAGGCATAGCTACGTTAACAAATCGCAAGGCAAGCAAGGGCTTGGCTCTAAGAAGTGCAAGCTAGTGTGGCAACCCCATACTGACAAATAGTGTTCCTCTGGTACCCTATCTCTCAGTCAAAATGCTGTAACCTTATCTATGGGAGATGAGCTTACACACAGTTGCCATACAATAGCTATTATTCTGCAAAATCAGCCCTAATTTGCCTCATGGGATCTTGTTTGTGCAGCCATTACCTTCGGCCTTTGAAATTTTCACCCTAGAACTATTCAGCACCTTCATATTTATGCTCCTGAATTTAATACAGAGACACTTATTAAAAATACCTATATTTATCTTCCTGCTCATGCGCTTTCCGAGGCTTGGGTTTCTCAGCTTTATATTTTGGAAGCATATTACATAGCTTAAAGTTTAAATATCTGATTTGATGTGACAGCATACATTATTTAGCAAAACAAAAATGGTGTCTGTTGTGTAAGCTTTCCTTTAATAACAAAGGAGATGAGATCCTCAAAGCAGGTGTAACTCTAGGTTAATGTAAATTCACGGGCTTATGACGAGCGGTTACATGTCTGGTTTCAGAGTAACAAAGCATGGGGCTTTGTGGGCAATATGGGGCAATGTATGCAATAGGGCATACATTACATATGTAATATGGGGCAATGTATGCAAAAATAATCTGTTGTTATATAACACGTCATATCCCATGGATACATTTAAATATTGAGGAAGGTTGATTTTGCCATGGCCCATAAAGAACCTAATTGAATATTTGCCTTGTTTAATCCTATTAGGTAAGCTCTGTGCCATCAAACTCTTCCAGGATTTATGTGAATGTCAGCGATGCTGATCCCTAATTACTTCTTACATTATGCAACACAGAATGAGCAGACCAGGATTTTGTAGCCCCAAAGAAGTCTGTGGGAAACCTCTTTCCCCCACAGAATAGTAATGTGGCAGACATAAGCCAGTGCCAGTTGGACATGTACTGCCTGAAAACGAGCTGTCTTCTATGTCTCCTGCTTCGAAGGAGTGACTGCTTAATGCTCTCTTGTTTAGCACACATGGATTAAATAATAATGGCGGAGAGTTATATTAAACATGTTTGCTTGCTTCTCTTCAAACATAGGCATGGCACTCAGAGGAGCGTTCTCCAGGACAGTATTTATGTTCCCTTCCTTTCTTTCAAACTAACATTGTCTAAAGCCCTGAGTCATTCTCCTTATCAAGGCTGAGACCTTAAACTTGCTTCTTAGGGTCAAGTCCCAGGTTATGAAGCTTTGGGCGTTACAGCTCAGAGGGCGGTGAGGCTGTGACTTGTGGGTCTTGACCTCCTGGTCACCTTTTGGGAAGAGCCTGCCCAGAGGCAAGGGAGAGCTGGAGGAGTCAGTGAGATAATCAAGATGTATCTTGAAATGGAAGTGGAAGTGACACCTTCCTAATTTAGCTGCTTTTATCTAGAGATGTCAGCGGCATCAAGAGACAGGAAATGTCCCCATGTTGATGGAAACTATCTTCTCAGCTGAACAAACAGCCAGACAACTACAGCACTTAAAGACAGCACCCAGACCCACAGAGCCCTAAAATGCCACTGCCAACTTTTTTCAAAGGATTAGAAAAAAAGAAAGGTTTTCCTGCAGAAGATCAATACTAAAACTGCTTTCATGGCACAGGGAAGCTTTGTGTATGGAGCCTTGGGCCTAGAAGCTCTAATTTAGGGCCAGACTACAGTTCTTCCAGTCACACTGATTGTTGCCTTAAATTATGACATGCCTTATGCCACCACTTTTTGATTAAGACGTGGTAGAATGTGACAAAATGTCAAAGGTCAAATAAGGAACACGCTGTGTTCAGGTTGATCTACAAGTGCTGTGTCTTTGCTTTGCCTTGTGCTATGGAAAGACATTGTGTGCGTATTACTTTGGCAGGACAGATGAGCACAGTTTATAAAAACAACAAGCAAAACCAAAAGAGCAGAGAGCACACGTCAGCCGTTAAGATCTGACGAACTAAGGACTAAAACCCCATTTCCTGTGGGTCACAAAGCATATGTACTTTGCACAGAATTTCCTTACTTGGTGACCTGTTTTCCCTTCCTGACACCCAATTTTTGATTTTTCACACACTGGCTATTCTTTCACTTCAGATATTAGCTGACAGCATCAAAGCCACAGAAGCAGATGTGCCTCTGTTCACAGTGCTGGGCATAACCAGACTGCAAATAAAATGCGTTCAGCTAAGCCGGTTAATCACCTCATCTATAAGCTCGCGTGTCTGAGCAGATACAGATGTATGTTAGCACGAAGTCAGTGTAATAAGAACGGGTTCCCTTCCCTGTTAGTCAGCAGAAAGAAACAGGCTCTGAGGTAGCAATTCAGAGCACCAGGCACTGGTGTCCTTCATACCCCCAGTATCACTGCTTAAAATATATACAAAAGGAAAGGTGCACTCAAAGAAGCCAATTTGGTGACTTGAACAGGTAACTGTACTAATGTTGCTACCTCCTCCTTGGAAAAAGCTCTAGTGGAGGAGTCAATACCAAATTTACACACAACTCCTGGTCTTTACAATTCATCTGAAAGTCTGAAAAAATAGTGCTACCAACATAAGTATTTTGAACTCTAAGTAAGGACCATTTGTCAACTATCCCATTCCTGAACAGGTTCTATACAAGATTACCATTCCTTAAAGTCACTATGTGTCTTCCTGACCTTTCTCAGAGCAGAAGAATCTGTCCCTGGCATGCAGTACTATGGTGAGAACTGCCATATAAATATCTAGTCTAACACATCAATCTTGATTTAGAGTTAACAGAGGAAATGGGAGAAACAGAGAGGGTGTTTCAGTGCTTTGGTTCTTTGCACTGCATGCCAAACATCTCCAAGACCTTTGTGGCTCTGAAAGCTGATCTGTGCTTACCAACACCTGAGTCTGGGCAAAGTCTGAATCAGCCAAATTGGGTAGTGTGGACAGAAAACATCTTCCAGGCAGGCTAGGCAGCAAGGGCAGAGCCTGAATATACACTGGATAAACACTTCATACCTGTGCTAGAAACCCAGAGTGCATTACAGTGCAATTCAAGGCTGCATGTTGGACATACAGACCAGTGTTTTTCATTGTCGCCCCACACATACCAGCGTAATCCATTACAGCACACCATTCCTAGTGTACAGGCAGCGCCTGCCAGTGCACACAAACAGTGGTTTTGCTATCAGTAGTGTACCTCTTGACACTGGTGAGCCAGGGAGAAAATTCATGGACAGGCAAGAGAACCTCCCTTGCAAGATGCTAATGCTGCCCTTTCTGCCCACAGCTGAGGTGAGGCAGAATTAGCTTTTGTAGCATCAACAGCAATGCCCCTCCCCATTCAGAGGCTCGAAAAGCAGGTGTTTCCCTACAAACCTTCTTTCACTCATCCCAGGAACCTGTTATTGTGAGGGATAGAGGATGGCTTTGGGTGTTGAATTTTGAATATATTCCGTTTGCCATTGCAGCCTGCCTGTAAATCAAGCAGCCCTGCTCTTTAAGTCAGCTTCACGGTGAGGATCTACAAAGTATACGGCACCACTATGTTATATCCCATGTTGTCTAAGACCTGAACCTTGTATCAGCTATCTAGCCATCAGGTGGGGCTTAGACTGTAGCTCTGTGTTGCTTAGGTCTCAAAGGAGGTGTTCATGGTCTGCCCAAGCTCTATTCAATGGGTTCATTACCAAGCCACGAAAAATACGATTTTCCCCATGTTACAAGGCCAGAGAGCTGAATGCTACAGATACAGTCCCAGCCCTAAAGCTGAGGCTTTAACTCCTGCATAGCTTGTACATGCATGTGAGGGGCTTCAGAGTTTCTGTCTGCTCCTCATGTGATAAAGTGCCTGGTATCACACAAGCACACACCACACATACGCCACAAGTCACAGGAAAAGGAAACACCGTGGTCCTACTTGTTTGCCTCGTTTTCCAGGTCTTCCTATAGGTCCTCTGTGTCCTGGTACTCCCGATTGTCCCTTCGGGCCCATCTCTCCCTTGGTGGGTGCAGAGGGAAGGAAGCAGGATGTGAGTACATGGTTGTATCTGCCTTATACAAGACAGCAGATGGATGGTACTTTCGTTCACATGATTCCTCTAGATAATGCTGGCACTGTTTCTCAAAAATCCAAAATTCAATTAAATATTTTCAAGCAAGCATAAAGTGAAAAATATTGCTTAAAATTTCCCTGAAAAATCCTTTATTAAAGAGGAGGCCAAATGGAAAGTTCAGAAACACGCGCAGAGTCTTGCAGAGGCCAAGGCTAGCAAAACTCTCTGAGGCCTTGGCAATATCTTGCTTTGCTGTTAAGATGGACGTCTAATAAAATCACTCATGGAAAGGGAAGTGAATTCACTCATCTTCCAGCCTCCCTAGAAACAACTGCTATTTCCTTATCCTAATTTCAGAGACAAGATCTGATTACATCTTAAAATTATCCTCCTTTAGAGTTTCTATCCAGAAGCCAACATCCAAATTTTATTGTTTTTCAAGTAAAACTTATGGTGACATAAAAACTGGTCAGGCTTTTCACTGCTGTTTGTAGTAGTGCTGTTTCAATTCAGAGTACCAATAAGGAAATATTTATTAGCTTCAGATGAATAATCTCCACACAATTAGGGCAGTTATGAATCTGTAATCAAGAGTTTGAATATATTAAACAGGAGGAAAATTATAACTAAACCAGTGTTATGGAGAAAAAAGAGAAACAGCAAATGGCTCTATTTCAGGGTTTTCTCCTAAGATAAAAGGTCTGAAGAATTTGATCATCAATCCAAGAAGTCAGGTGTGACTTTCAATGTCTTATGCTTTCCAGGATGTCCCTGAAGCCACTGATTGACCCTGTGCTAGCACTTAACACAGCTCCCCAACACATCACACTCACTTACTTTTTGTCCCAGCATTCCAGGGAAGCCTATTTCTCCCTACAAAGTAAAAGGATAAAAATGATAAAAAAATGTGGAGTCATCTTTGCCAAAGCAGCCTCTTCCTTGGAAGCAAGAAAACCAAGTGCCATGTACAGATACTGGTTAAAGAAACCCACACTGTGATTCAGCACCATGGGTGATGCAGTAGGTAGAGAATTATAAGCACAATTTCACCGTAAATCCCCTTGTACAGTAACACATTTCCTCTGCTGCCTGCTTCCTCTCCTCCAGCAAGAGCATCCTGATCATATTTTGTCTGCAGGCAACTCTGCTACCTGGACAACTCCTGCATTTTGGAATAGCATTTCTCCATTTACATCAGAAACAGTTTACTTTTCCTTTCTCAGTTAAAAGAACCCCAAGCCACGAATCTCACCCCTCCTTTTCCCTCCTATCCCCAGCATTATCATTCACCAGTTAAAACCATTTTGGCAAGCTGTTGTGGTTCTGGACTGCACAGGCCATGAGAGACTGAGGTTATCTCCAAGCAATTCCCTCCCTGACCCATCAGCCCCCCTGTGTGCTGACACTGGAGAGCACATGGACATGGATGCTACCCCACCACCCTCCCATCAGGCAGGACCACTGCCTTCCCTCTCCACTCTTGCCCTCCAAGGAAGATGTCTCCAGGCTCCCTTCCTCCAAGCCACTCCTGGTTTTTGCCATTAGAAGTACAGGAGTCCTCATGGGCACATTCACCTAAAGCTCACAGCTATTTGGAAAATTACCTGGTCTCCTTTGACTCCTTTGTCACCCCTGTCACCTCTGGATCCCTGGAAGGAAATAACAGGGTAATAACAGCTTAATTACTACCACTTCATGAGGAAGCAATAAATATGTCTCCCACATGAGGTGTTATTCGGAGTCACACATAGTACAGTATTATCTTCAGAGTGAGGCATATGGTTTGATACCCTAAAATGTTTCCTTTTTACTTTCATTGACATTACAACAGAATTTAAAGTAAGGCTTACAGGAAAAAGGACTCTTTCTCCCCAGATAATTACTTTAAATAGGTGCTTTCCTGGATATAATACTTCCAAACTTGATTTTTTTCCCCCACTTGGCTTCATCTAAGTTGAGGTTCCACCGTAAGGTCTTACAGTAAAAACTGTCTCTGTGTCAAAGCATGTCTATATATAGCCTAAATAAACCAGGGGGGCAATTAAGAATTATTATACCCATTCTACAGATGAAGAAGCTGTAGTGAGGTGCACTGTAGTAATTTGTTCACAAGACAGGGTGTAAAACTCACTTCTTCAGCATCCCAGCCCAAACTGCAAGGCTGTGCTCCTTACTGATGCTCGTTTTCACTTCTCAGTGGGACCTTCAGAATTCACTCCATCAAAAACCAGTCTCATTTCTACAGTTACTTTTTTTGCATAACCCTTTCCAATGGTTAAATTACACATTATTCTGTTGTCACACTGACCTTTTCTCCTCTAGTTCCAGGAAAACCCTAAAGGGAATGATAGATATTTTAATGCTTCTTGCATTCAACATCACCCAAGAAGCTGAACTTGCAAACTTTGAAGTGAAGAAAAAGAATGAAGCACAAATAATTAACTGCATCAACTTGTAAATGCAAATGAATATTTATAGCTTCTAAAATTGCACTGAAACAGAACTATGAAACATGAATTAAAGGCAAGACAACTCAGCCCAAAAGCCAACATGAAAAAGCCAGGTAAAGCCAGCAGGTTTGATATTGCTTTAGAATTGAAACAAGGGAGAAAAAATGTGACCCTTAGATGACACAATTCATAATCTAAAATATTTTTAGCAATAATCTTCTTCTGGGTTGTTGTGTTTAGGTTCCCCCCCCCCCCCCCCCCCATGGCACATCTCTAAATTATATGTAAGGAATCTTCCAATGTGAAGTTTCCTATAAAACCAAGTTTTTCTTTCAGAAACATACAATGAACAAGGGTGTTCAATTCTTCTTTCCAGTCCTTTATTTGAATAAACTGACTGCATAATCTTTTTCAATTACCTAAAAATGCTGTGGCTTAAATTTGTGAAGGCAAAGGCTATGCTATAGACCATGCTATACAGATACTAGAACATTCAGACCAAACTGTGCTTACTATTTGACAGTCAGTACATATGCATAGATTTAGTAGAGGACCAAAATGATCTCCAGTCTTGTGAGGTGGGTGGAAAACATTGCAGACATGATTTAATGTGCAGATATGCTTAACAGCTCCAGTTTTCTAGTGGGTTACTATTATATGAGTTTTGCTTTTAACATGAATTTTTGCATTAGAATAATTTATCCCTAAGCATTTTTATGAAAAGCCAAAAACACAGCCAAGCCCAACCAGACAACATAACCTTGCTTGAAGAACACATCTCTTAAGCTGTATTAGAAAAGATGTATCTTGATAAATGCTTTCCAGCCAATTAATGAGGGAAGCAGCTGTCAGCAGAGCGTTAGAAACCAATGTCTGAAAATGCAGCGTTTGTTTAACAAACCTTGGAGCCCATTGGTCCTCTTGTACCTGGCAATCCCATCACACCCAACTCTCCCTTTTCACCCTAAAGGGGTCAATAAAGAGAGTTATTCATTGTGGCTCTCTGATGAGGTCATATTTGAATGTCTGAGAGTTTAGCAGTTGAGGTTTTATGTCAAATGATTGAGACAAGCCTGACCTTGGGGTAGTATTGTAGTCAGAGGTCTATATTTCAATTATGTCCTGCCTGAGTCCTCATATGTTATCTTATCCTTCTATCGGCATTTTCTTGGATGCATAACTTGAGCTTCAGTTTTGCCAGATGCTATTAAAGGACATGCAAACAAATTAGAAGCAGCAGCACATCATTTTTTCTGCATGAAGGTGCATTATCTCTACCCAGCATCACTTCCACTGAATTGCAAAAAATAAAGGTATTTTGCTGCAAGTCTTTATGGCTTGGGAAAACAGTGACTAGTTTTATTGCAGCTCTGAGACATCATACGCTTTACAGTGGTTTGGAGCCAGTAAATCATGAAAAGGCTTTACAACAACTTCTCTGGCTGCTGCCAGCTAATTATATCTAGCGTGAAATACAGAGCAGTCCCCGCAGACATGCAGTAGCACTACAGCAGAATACAGTTGGCTCTCATTCTCCTTTGGCTTTCACTGTCCTAGAAATGAAGAGGATTCTCACATTGGCTGCTGCCCCAGCAGAAGTTCAGAAAAGACTTAAAGAAACAAAGTAGAAGTAAGGATTAGAGCAATGTTGTGTCAAAGAACGAGAAATAAGGAGACACAGCTGAAAAATAGAAGGCACAGAGATGGGAATGAGAGAAAAAAAGCAAAACAAAACAAAACAAAGAGCAGTTTACTGGAGATTTACAGCAAGAAGAGGATGTAGCAAATGACCATAGAGAAGATGAGTATCAGGAGTCTGGGAAGACGAGAGTTGAGAAGGAGAGAAAGGAAAGAGAGACACAACCAGTGGAAGCGAGCAGAGAGATCTGCTGGCCTCTGTTTGACTGGAGCCTTTACTGACAAGCAGGAGTCTGAAATTTATAAAGACCCAGAGAAATGAAAATGTGAACCCATCTAGGGTACACAGGAGATGGGTATCAGAAGAGACAACAAAAGCAGAAGAATTGGAATCATACAGCAAGTATCACTCGCAGTCAAAGTATAGGAAAAAGTATTTCTACTGAATATGAGGGATGCTTCTAGAAGCATGATGAAAAAGCATAACAATAGGTAAAGAGGAGATAATATCAAAATTAGGAAGGCTTTGTAAATAAAACTAGAGCTTACATAAGGAAAGCCCAAGTGAATGATTTTTCTGACTACTCTGCTGTTAGTACTAAGACTGTGAGAGAAGGAAGTAGTTGAACCTTCCTTCTACCCTCATTGCCCCTACTGTCAGAAATCAGAGCACACAATGCATTTTCAGGGGAACACCATTTCCTATCTCACAGTTCAAAGTGAACTTTATCTCCTTTTAAGCCACACTCTTGTTGCTTGCCTACATTTCTATAATACGATGGTTTTCATCTAACACAGTGAAGATGTGTTAGGGTTGAGGGTCTGTTTTCCAGATGTGGCTTGAATTCAAAAGTCATATACTACAATTCTTGCAGTCCTCTGAGGTGGGGGCATCAGCCTTCATGGAACAAATGGAGAGTCAAAGATTTACTGGAAAATGCATCATTGAACTAAACATTGTTTTACCTGATGCATACTGAATTGAAAGAAAGCAAATTATCTCAAAAGTCCCAGTAGAAACTCCATATACTGTGGCTTCTGTGAAGAGCTGTATAGATTTCAGATGGTATAATACTCAGTAAAGGACTATCTTGAAGCTTTTTTAGAATAAATGCAGAGGAAGCAGGCACTCAGCAGTAGCAAAGCATGTCCTGATATTTCTTCTGCTGTTGGTTATTGAAAGTCACAGGAATAAATGCCTGTTTGCACAAGAATTAACTTCAAAGATGTGATCAGTAATCCACATGGTGTGTAATCTCTTTCCCCTGAGACCAGCCTGGTGTTTTCCCTCTGATTGCATGGGCACAGCTACGCTGCCAAGAAGTACACATTTGGGTAAAGAGATGATCATCATAAAAAACACTCATAAAAATGATGATCAGCTTTAAAGCACTGATCAATGTGACTGTGAGACACCAGTGGTTATCAATGAGTCTTCATTAGATTGATTTTCAGTTTCCCTCTGACATATTTTAATCAACATAAGAAGTGCTACAGTGGCTAGGCTGAAGGTGGATAAACCTAACCCTAGACTGGGCAGGTCTTTACAGAGCAGTGTAAGAAAAAGGACAAGCACGAAGTGTCCTTGCACCACTGCAGCTTTCAAACCTCTAGCAGATAATTGCTTGGAGACTTCCCATGACAACTGTCATGTTCAGATCGTGATGTTGAGCAGGTTATTACATGTGAATTTTAGTCTTACCTTCGGTCCCATAGGTCCAGGCCATCCTATTGGTCCTGGCATTCCAGGGACACCCGGGGGACCTGGTCTACCCTTGAACGGAAAACACCAATTACAACAATTCATGCAACATCACTCCTACACACAGGCCTCCACTGCTGACAGAAGATATGGAGGAATAAAGTCTTTTCAGCAAAAAAACCTGAAAATGCTTCTTTACCTTATTTTTAATACAAAAAAAAGCTATATTATATTCATTGCACAGTTTGTGTTGATGTTGCTGGAGGAAGTGTGGGCTTACAGAAACACCAAGTTATACTGATTCAAATAAGCAGTTCAGCTACAGAGTAAATCTACATGCAGTTAAAATAATAATCCTAAAACCCCAGTATGAATAACTTAAATCTTCCCCGCCCATTGCAGGGGGGTTGGAACTAGATGATCTTAAGGTCCTTTCAAACCCTAGCTATTCTATGATTCTATGATTCTTTTAATGTAATAATATGATGTAAATCAAAAAGACTTAGATGTAGTTATATCAGTACATATCTATGTTAAGAACAGAACTGGGTTTTTAACTGAGATACTTCTATATTTATTTACTGTTCTTTTGAACATTCTCATATTCCTAACTGTAACAGCTTCTTTATTAGCTACTTTATGACTAGCAATAACTACATACATACAGTTATTTATTTATTTTAATTACTGCCTGTAAATCACTGTTTGAGTATCTCCTAAAATGCTGCAGATTAGTGCCACTCCACTGCTCTATGCCACTTGACAATATGATCTTAGAAATGTCTCTATGACATCCAGGGCCATAAATGACCTCCCAGGAGCCAGACAGCTTTTAGCAAGGGTTAAACTGTTTTATTTCCAACTTGAGCAACCTCTCTTTCTGGACCTATTAGGTTTTTTTAGAAGAGTAAGTACTGATGTACTACATTTAAGGTTGCACTTTCTTGTAGATTGGTGGGCGACCCTCTCTGAGGCATTACTGTTTTGAACTCTTGAATTTATACAAGTAATATCTTTGTTTACTGTAGGGCATTTGCAATTTAGATTAAAGAAAAAGACCTCTTTTGTTTAGGTGTTTCATATTTATTTGAATTACTGATTGGTGTTAAAATCCTTTGCATGTTATTTAAAAGGTGTTACAGTCCTTGGTCTATTATTAGTAGGGTGCTTCTTTTCCTGGTTAGTGACTACCCTCTGCTTATCTCTGATTTCATCCTGCATTGCTGTCTTCTTTCAAAGTTAATTACATTAAATGGAGGTACTTAGTGACTGAGGTAAAGTGTTCTGTTTCATCACATGTAGGGACACATATTTCGGACAATATATCAGGGCTCATGTGTCACCAAGCATGGGACTGTAGTCAGCATATCGTACTGCTGCCAGAACTTTGGAAGTGTAATCATTAATGGCCATCCCCCCTTTGGGGGTATTTTTCTGAGCTTTGTTTAGACTTCGGAGAAATAAATAATTTAATGTTGTTTTGGACTTTTTTTTATGCACCTTTTGTGATAACTCACATACTCCTCTTTCCCTGTCCACAGAGGTAACTTCCCATTCTGTTTTAATCGTCGGGACAGAGATGTATGCTTCTGATGAGGGAATCTGTTGAATTCAAACCAGCTGAGACACGTCTCCAAACCTGAGGGCCCAGCTCTCCAGCCTTCACCCAGAGCTCCCTACCACCCACCATGGGTACCAGGAGAAGCCGCACATACAGGTTAAACTTCAACATTAGCTAATCTTTATCAAACTATTGCCTGCACCCCTCTCTGACAGCTGTCACATGTCAAGTATCAGATGGGTTCTGAGAGAGCACCTTTGTTCATACCTTTCTTCCTGGCCTGCCAATCTCCCCCTGCCAGAGAAAGGAACATGTTAGTCCCATAGGCACCACGCAAAGCACAGAGGTTCATTGGTCAATGCATTTACATAAAAAATAATAATTTGGGAATACCTTTGTGTTCAGGACTTTGCTTCCAAAGGTAAAATGAGAAAAATTACTTTAAGAAAACTCCTGGGTTTTTCCTGTGTTCTCAGCCCTAAATCTACAGTCACCCCCTTGTATAATAAAGCACATGATTATGTGCCCTGCTTCAGGTATAAGGCCCCTAAAAGCATCATCATGGAGCAAATGACTTAACATACAGGCCAATTTTAACATGTGTGCTGACCCATACAATAAACACTGCATGGGAGAGCTCTGCTTTACATGTCCTCTGAGAAGGACAGGGCATTCAAAGGCTTTTGGATCAGTAAGATCACTGACTTGTGCATGCGAGCTGCTTTCTTAACACATACTCTAGACAGAGGTAGCTGTCACAAGAAGCCATCAAAAGTACATAAAGACAGAAAACGTACACTGAAAGATTCAAACCAAGTCACAGCCTTACATTCAAATTAAACCAAATCCCCGCACCCGTAAGGCCCACCATTCACTGAAAGGAAAAAAGTGAACATGCCCCCACCCCCTTCTTTCTCCTTCAAGAACATACCAAACTCCATAACAATAGACACTTACTTTCTCTCCTTTTGGTCCCATTAAACCAGGAATTCCTTGTGGGCCCTAGGGAGAAAAGTGAATACTGTTATTAAACTACATTAGTAAGGAGGCACTTCTGGACCCCTGATCCTGTAGGTGTCTCCTGGGAATAAAGTTTGGGATGATGGATACGGTGTTTAAACATGTCCTCTAAATGCCAAGTCTGTGTCGCTGCTGAATGGCAGGCTTGAGAACTGGACTGATATAAGAAGTGCAGGGGCATCTTCTAAATGAAGAAAACCAGCAGGAAAAAGGCCTGGGGGAAAGGAAAGATGAGAAATTATTGGAGTCCTGAAGAATTAGTGACAATGAGGACACAGAGACACTGTGTCAACTGGCAAAGCAGGTCAGCCAAAGGGGTGGTAAGGGAAGTGGCATAAAGCATGTGGGATGGGCTCTGCAGTGTGTTATGGTCATAGAGGATTCCCACCACTTCTGAATCCTGGCAATATTTCTCTCCTTCAAATGAGGATGGTTTTCTTCTTTCAGGAGACTTCTTAATCCAGGCAGATCTTGAACCCCATCTCAGAAAAAAAGAAATCACAAACAGTGCTGTTTTTAGAGTGCTTCAGGTCATAGATTACCTCTCATTTGTAAATGACCAAGGGGAAAACTCCTATGAGCCTGTGTCAGAGGGGTGTTAGATTCACCATACAAATCACTCCAGGTTTGGATCCTGGCTGACTTCTGCTGTCCAAAACATGATGCAAATTGTACATGAATAGCAGCAAAGTGTACCCTCAAGTGCAAATCACTCCAACTATTTTTGTCAGTGGAGTTAGTTTAGGTTTTCAATACTGCAAATCAGAACCCACCCTATTAGCATCAGAGCCAAAGTTTATCTTATTACTTTCGTTTTACCTCAGGTTATTATACTGTGAGTTAAACCATTACAATTCTAGTTCTTCTGAAAAAGTGTTAAAATGTAGCTCTGAGTCAACAGTATGAGGCTTTAGAACACCTTGGAAAGCCGAGCAAGCTACAGCAGAAAAGCACTGAGAAGTATGTCTTAGATTATTTTATCTTTTTTGTAATGGTAGCATTTCTTTTCAGGTGACCATGGTCATAAAGTGCTGCCCAGAGGACTGCTGGCTCTAACACTGTCCCATCACATGACACAGTCCCGTCGTGTATAATTAAAAATTCCACAGCCATGTTATACCCACCCTACTGTCTGCTGCTGTGATAAAATCTGCCAGCCTACTCCATTTAAAAATGTTCTTGGAGGGAGCGCAGGTCGTCTGGTTGCCAGATTAGTATTATTTATAGCAATGGACCTTGTGGAACGACAGAATTAATATTTCTGTTCCTCAGGTTAAGTCAGAGAGAGCATTAAGAGGATTTTTCTTAAAAAAAAAGAGAGTCTAGAGAAGACTGAAATAACAACGGCTTCTTTAACATATACTGCAACCCTGGATCATGGCCAACTATGCTGCAGGGCTGTTCCATAATGCAGGACAGGACAAACACTTCCCATCACTTCTCACATCATTCACATGCTAAATGAATCTGCCTCATCCTGCATCTCAGCAGAGACAAAATGGCAGCACAATGAAGTCAAAGTCGGTAAAAAAAGACTTTGTGGCTTTCACATTGCAACTTCTAGGCTGTTTACGAATGCCTTCTAAATTATTGACTTCTAAATAATTAAAGCTAAGCTTTTTTCCACATAACTGAACCTTTACTGTGACCTACTGTCCATATGTTTTAAACAGTGTTTGGGTGTTTGTTGACTTCTCAGGCTGCCCAAGCCCTAGTCACAGCTTTTGCTGCAGCAAAGGTCCTGTGCCATGTCTGCTATTAGCTGTATTGCAATAAAATCGGCACCTGGGGGCCTTGATGAAGATCGCTGCCCCAGTGAACCAGGCACAGCACATAGCTTGGGACCTCCTGTGCCCCAGGAGAAACTGGCATTACCTCTCCATGAAAAGCTTAATTTTCTTTGGATAGAATGAACTGGAATGGAAGGGCAGATGGGCGATCTCCATGCTACAGAGGTGTGAGGAAAAATGTTACCCTTAGAGGTGGACCATTTCCTTGGAAGATTTTTGACCTCACTCAGAACATTTCTGAACACAGAAATTGTACAGAACGAAACGGGAGATCTGAAAGAACGGCCCAAGGCTACCCAGCAAGTCCAAGGCAGAGATGTTGCAGGTCAAGCTAGAAGATCCCACATCTCCTGAATCCCATACCACTGCCCTCCTGAAGCCCCTCCTTGTCTTTGATGTTTTCTGTAGGCGTTTGCCTTCTCAGGGATGTACTCCACTAATACGCAAGTTCATTGCACCTTTTGTGCACCCATTTACAGGTTCACATGAAGGACAACAGAGTCTAAAGCAAAGAGAAAAGTAACAAAGAGCCTCTGAAGGAAGTGATTGCACCTCTGATTTTTGCTGGGTGCTACCCACTGTGAAACTACACAACAAATGAAGGGTGAACTTGAAACCAACTAGAGTACACAAGGCAGAGATGAGAACTTAGTGCAGAATGCCTACATGATTTATGCATAGTCATGTCACAATGAAATTAAGCTAGAGCTTGATATGCTTATTAAGTGGCAAAAAGCATTTGCAGATGTTTTACAGCTTTGTAAGGACCTTGGAGCAAGTGAGAGAACAATATGGTTTAATCACAAGGGCATCACTCACCTGGGGGCCAGGTGGCCCTGAAGGGCAATATGATTTGGGCAGAGAGGAAGACTGTATTATCGGGTGCTCCTGACACAACTCTTTCATATCCAGAGCAAGGAGTTTCTACATAAAATAAAACATAGGAGTGAATATGCAGCCACATGTAGCCTGTTGCAGAAATGCATTAAGAAAAGTGCCACAAAATACTAGAGCCCCAGGAGAGTTTATCTGCCCCCTTAGGGAGAAGCCCAGGGTTTGTCACAAGGTTAACTTCACTCATGTTTGAACATTAGCGCTTTAGCACAGTGTCCTGCCCCACACTTCCTCCTCCTCCCCCAGAGGCACACTGCAGCCAAGCTGCTATGGCCTTTCAGAGCCAGTGTGGGATCCTGGCCTATTCTTAGACCTGACCCTACTCTCTCCGTTCCACTTTACATGTATCTGCACCTCTCCAAAAATAGCTTCTTTGCTCTAATAATAGAGACTATGCTCAGTGAGGGTACAGGCAGTGTGAACTTCTCTCCAGAAGACACCAGCCCATAGGCTTTCCTTTACTTCAGATCAGAGCCAATGTCTTTGATGATCAACAGAAGTTTAATCTTTTCACACAAAAATTAGGATTGCACGAGTAAACTGCCTTATGTCTTGTGACAAAAGCGATCTCCCCTGGAAATGTAGACTAACACTGAGCCAGAAACACTGGATTAACAAAACTGATCTTCAGCTTCCCAGTGAAAAGCCAGTCTCCAGAAAAGTTCCAGCTAGAGACTCCAAAGCATGAAGTTCATCGTGAATTCATGTGGCTCCCAACCTCATAGTAACTAGTCTTGTTCTCTCCCCCACATAGAGGGGATGATGTGAAGGGTAAAATTATGCTCAGAATATTCTCTGGGCTGCCCAGGGAAGTCTCAGGGCTCTGGTCCCAACCTCATCCTCAGTGAGGGAGTACACCACATTCCTAAGGAAATCTTGTCTCTGGGTCTCCTTTCTGTGGACATCAAGGCACAGGGAGGGGATGAGGAAGGTGTAAGCAACCAGATTTTGGTCCGGGGGAAAGAGCAGCCTGGGCTCAATCCTGATCTCTCTGAAGGCAATGGAGAATCTTCACTGTAATTTTTCTTGGGTTAGTTCTTGTCAGACATCTTGCTGATAATTATTATAACAGTAGCAATAATTGCAGTATTTGTATATGGTAAATCAATAGTAGAATTAAGAAAAAGAAATCATGGAGTAGGTAGAAAAACTCTTAATGTTGGGATGGAAAATATATCAGAATTAACAGACCCTAGCAATAAGAACAACTGGGCAAACATACCCATTTTATCCTATATGCTGCTTATGTTAACACGCATATGGGTACGTATCATATAGAACGTATGCGCATAGGTGGGTGAGTGAAAACTGCATACGGCAAATCAAACATGTCTGTCTTTCTGCAAAATGAAATGGTGGGATTAGATTCCATTTGAGGATTCCGGGACCTTCATTTCACCTGCTGGATAAGGCAAATGTGATTTTTACCAGGACACGTACATAACATACACCCTGAAATCATTGTGTGGGATGGAAAATTGCCTTTCTGTCCTTACTTGGTTTATTGCATTGCCATTTCCCTTAGTTCAGGATTGCCTTGTGCTAAGTTCCCAAAACAGAATAAGAATATTTTAAGTTAATTGAATTAACGGCCTGAACAAACTACTTCATTTCATGCTTTGATCTATTTGAGATTCACTTCAAGCCACAGTCTGGGATGTGAATGCTTCTCCTAGCAGAGCCATATCAGCAAAGCCAGATCAGAGAGGTTAGTTGAGTGACACCGTGAAGCAGTGCTTGAGAGGATGCTTCAGTCTTTGTTACATATAAACAGTCATGTAAAAGAAAGAAAGGCTCCAGGGTCACACTTACAGTGTTCCAGCCATGCCTGAAGGACGGTGGTGGGAACAGGGGTGGTGGAGGAGGGATGAGGAAGCAGCATGCTCCGAGGTTGAGCTGTTTCTTCTGTTCCAAACAAGGGAGATCTGTTCAATACAAACACTCATGGGTTGTCTTGAACACCACAAACATTTCTTACAGCATAAGAGGAGTTTCCATTCCACAGGGTTTTCCTACTTCCTGTGTGCATTGATTGTAACACCATAATCCAAGCAGGGATTTAAGAAACCAGATGGTCCCTCAAGTTTGTAAGTTCCTTCTTGTGCTGAAGGAACACTGTGTGGAGATTTAAGCTCTTAATGTGGCTATTTTGGAAAATTTCAGATAGGCAACACTAGAAAATAAAAGTGTTTCTTGCTTTCTCTCTCCTCTTCCAAAAGTTTATTAGAAATAGCATCTTCTCATTCCCATTATAGCCTGCATGTCACCAGGAACTCTGTGCTGTTACCCACTAACATTCCCTGTGGACAGAATTGTTTCAGGCACTTGTGTGATAACAGAATGGGAAGCTGTTCTACAGCACATTTGCTTATATTTCCCCTAGGACTGAAATCAGGTTGCCTTGTTTCTGATTCATGTATCATCCCTAAGAATAAATACTTTGCAACCCACATTTAGCTGGCAGCTTCGTCACCAGCTGACTGGTAAGGCAGGATCTCAGTTGTGCTCACTAGTGTATTCAACCTTTTCTAAGAGGTGTACTTCCATGAACAATCTGAGAAGTTGTGACCAAAGATTTGCAGAGAAAGGGTATGAAGATGATGCATTTATACTGGGGGGGGGAGGGTGTTCTGCATCAATTTACTCCTTGGGAAATGCATCTCCAATCATGGTGGGGGCCTTCTACAAAGGTTTTGCCAAGGACAGCAAACATTTATTTATGTCTGTTGGTTTCTTCCTTCAGCAAATGGCAGCTGGAATGGATGTCTGTGAACTGAAGGATGGCAGAGAGCCAAACACAGCAGGAAGAAAGGCCATGGTGGAGTATCCAGTATTAATAGAAAATCTCTAAATTAAGTTTCTAGGAAAGCAAACTGGATAAAATTGCTAGATTCGTGTGCAAATAAACCACAAGCAGGATATTGATCACATCTCAAGGTAAGGCAAATTTTCCAAGGGACAGAGATACTCTGAGATTTTCCAAATGTCTCAGAAAATGTATTATATCAGTTCTATCATCCTATGCTGTTAATGGGGGCAGCATTTTCTCAGTCCTGATGCACAGAAAATGTTCATGTCCAGAGGAATGTGATTCAGCAGTATTCAGGGATAGTTTATGTTATCCAGATATTTTTCTCTATCAAAATACTATCTGTGATGGTACCTTTGGGAGGGGAGTCAATTAAAGTCTGAAAGGTTCCATAATGAAGACTCTTTCACAACTTTAACTCACAAGTTTGAAACTGAACCAAAAACTTAAATTTAAGAGAAAGACAGAAGATTTATAATAATAATGAAAAAAAATTATAGACTCATAGAACAGTTGAAGTTGAGAGGGACCTTAAAGTCCATCCAGTTCCAACCCCCTGCCACAGGCAGGGACACCTTCCACTAGACCAGGTTGCTCCAAACCCCATTCAACCTGGCCTTGAACACTTCCAGGGATGGGGCAGCCACAGCTCCTCTGGGCACCCTGTGCCAGCACCTCACCACCCTCATAATGAAGAATTTTTTCCTAATATCTAATCTAAGTCTACCCTTCTCAGTTTAAAAATAGACCCATATTATTTCATTTAAAAATTTAAATACATACTGAATATGCCAATGCCTGTTAAAAAATAACAAAGGTTTGAGTTTGCCTGTCTCCAGTCTCACAAGCAATAAAATAGAAAGACAAGTAGAGCTAAGATCTGTATTGGCTTATCCTGAATTCAGTCACTCTTATGCAGCTGTAACTCAGGTCTTCAGTTTTTACTACACATACTTCTGTCTTTTCTTAATTTCAGGACTCTATCTGAACATATCGCATTGGGACTAAATTGCATATTACTCAAACAATGGGCAGCTGGTAATTTAACAGGTTTAAAATGTGCTTATTATTTTATTTTAGGCCATATTCCAGTATCATGACTCTTTTTAGTATTACTTCATGCCAGGATCTAGCTAAATTTCAACAGGATTGTTATCATCCAATAAGAACAAGGACATCAAAGGTGGCTCAATGTGGTTTAGTTGCTGAAGAGATCACCACCAGGCACTGTAGAAAAAGGTTTCAGTTACTGCCGTTGCACTGCTACTTGTTCTCTTTTTAAAGAAGGAGTAGATTAAAGTGTTGTCTTTTAATTATTTTACAAAGATAAGATTAAATATAGATGTACATCTATAGTCCTAATAGTTTCAATTTATCATGTCCTTGTGAGTAAAGTCAAGTCCTGGGTTATAAAGCGTTTGGATTTTCTTCCTTAGCAGCAAAGTCTGAAATTCCGTGGAATGGGTTTTATTGTGAAAAACACTGTAGCTAACCAAGTTAGTAGCAAAAGAGCCATTGCTTTCAGTCTTTATAGTCTTATTCTAATACTACTGTACCAAACCAATTTAGGTTTGCTGGCATAAATGGTGATAGCATGTACTGATCTCGATGCCGAAACAAGAAAATAGTATCTAATTACTATTATGTAGGATAGCTATCAATTACAAATGATGCGGGTAGATAATATTCCAGGGTCTCCATCATTAACCACAGCTATGCTCTGGAAGGTGTATTTGTAGGGCAAATATTTAAGAAAAGGCTGGTTCTGGACCCTGTGGCCTCTCACATTCAGGTATGAGAGGTGATAGGACAGCAGACAGAGTGAAAAAGCGGGTCATTGAGTGACTACAGGTATGACTGCTATAATCTGATCTTCCAGTAAGCACCACATCTCATTGGTACAGATTTTGTAACTGCGATGGGTCCAAGATATACAATCAGTTCAGTATTGGCTTGTTTTATATCACAACAGGGTTACCTTGACAGGCTTACAGGCTTACATGCTCTCTGCAAATGCAATGTATATTTTTAGGCTCCAGGTTAGCTTTGTTTGCTAAACACAGCTTCAGAATACTCCAGTACCCATCAGTGGAAAAAATCTCAGCCCAAGAATAGGACTGTCATAGTTTTCTGTGAAATATGAAGACCCTGCCTACACAGAGTGTGTGTTTACATATCTCCTATGGAAATTGCTCTGTCAACAACTTCAGTATCAAAGAACATGTTCAATAAGAGAAGGAAAACAAAATGAAGAACTCCTCCTAAGACTTGTCTAAGTGACAGAAGTTTTCAAAGAACATAAGAATTGTAACAGTCAGCTTTAAAATAGAAAATCTGCACCCTTTTCAAACTCAGTTTATTTTCACAGTCCACACTATATATTAATCTAGTTGAAGAAAGTAACTGCATTATCTATGGGCATACTGGCAATGGCTGCTTTATAAAATAACGTATTCTAGATGAGCTGTTGCAATGTTTCATCCTGCTCCTGCAGGCTCTTAGCTTCTGACCATAGCTGAAGTCTGGGAACTCTTACCTGAGGTGGTACGACAGAGCCAGAGAGAAGCCTTCACCCATGCTGAGTCCCCTGGAATGCGGCTCATATGAGGCCTCTGAGCTCTCCTAGAGCTGATCCTAGAGCTGACCTTCAACCCGCAAACCCCCTCAGCTACACTACAGTGGGGGTACCAGAGAAGTGCTGCCCTGGGTTACAGCTGGATTTACAGGATTTCATTGAAAAAAAAATCATAAATAAACCCTGAAAGTTACTTTTATCTTAAAATCTGGAGAAGGCTGCATGGAGACCTCATAGCAGCCTTCCAGTGTCTGAAGGGAGTCTACAAGGATGCTGCAAGAGGGACTCTTCATCAGAGACTGTAGTGATAGGACAAGGGGTAGTGGGCTCAAACTTAAACAGGGCAAGTTCAGATTAGATATAAGGAAGTTCTTTACTGTGAGGGTGATGAGGCAGTGGAACGGGTTGCCCAGAGAAGTGGTGAATGCTCCATCCCTGGCAGTGTTCAAGGCCAGGCTGGATGGAGTCTTGGGTGACATGGTCTAGTATGAGGCATCCCTGCCCATGGCAAGGGGATTGGAACTTGATGATCTTCAGGTCCTTTCCAGCTCTAACCGTTCTACGATTCTATGAATCACGAAGCTGTAAGCCAACTGTCAGGAGGAAAGGGCATGGAAGGAAAGAGATACTTAACATGTGTTTCCCTTCCTGTTTGCAACCACATTCTTCCAGCAAGCCCTGACGGGAAGCCGAGCTGCTATCCAAAGGCTTGTCACCCTGACAGCAGTGCTGGTGGCCTGCCCAGCTTGTGACAGGCAGGGCTTTGCCAGACGGGGACCTCTGATGGCTGATACCCCTTCACAGGTGCTTCTCCTGCTTGGATGGCACTCAGAATTAATAATAAACAAGCTGGGCAGACCAGCCAGTTAATGAATGTGGGCTTGTCACAGCTGAAACTGAGACTTTCATCTGCTTTCATCTGCTTTGTTGTCATTCATTCAGGCTCCTCTTACTCTCCTCACAAGAAGAGCAGCATGCCAGGGGCCGCAGCCACCCCGTGCCTTTCTGTACATCTATTGCAAGGTTACTATGGCACATGTTCCTTTTAAGTTAGGAAAGTTTAAGAACCTGCCAAAGGTGCCTTTTGAGAGCCATACAGGTCAGAATACTTCATTTACAGAGCAGATGGAGGAGCTAAGCTCTCCTTTAAAACCCCAAAGACATGCAGCAGCATATTAACAGTACATGCCTCTTTAAAACATGTTTTACAAAGCTTTGTGACAGAAATGTGCCTTATGGACATAGAAGCATAGCTGGGAATAGAGCTTGCGTCTGGAGCTGGGTTGAACAGTCAGGTTCACAAATGGTCCGCAGCTCTCAGTACACTTTTGAACTTAGACCTTACAGTTGATGGGCTAAATATATCTTTCCCTATAAACCAGCTAACATAAACGTGCCAAAGAAGTATACCAAACCCTACAGCTTAGGTAACGGTGTCTGTGTGGAGAAGGAGGAGGTGACCCATGAAGCTGCCCTTGGAGTTACAGTTTGAGACACAGAGCTGCAGCCCTCCCCTGCTTCTCATTTCCTTTTGCTTGAAATGGGGCTTCAGAGTATTTAAGGAACAGAGAAAAGTTGATTAGAAAATAATTCCCCATCTTTCTGGCAAAAAAATAGAACCAATCCAGCTGAAACCTTTGCAAGTCTCCTTTCAGCCAAGAAAAACTCATACAAATCTGAAAATACTCCATTTTTAATCCCCAAAGTGGCTATGGGCTGTGGCAGCAGTAATGTGCACTTCAGCAGCTGGCTCACATTCCAAAGCTGCCACAACAAACAAACAAACAAATGAATAAATAAAAGTACTTAAAATCAGCCTACTCTCAACAAGCTTGACAATAGCTGGACCCTGGCACACTGCCTGGACAGCAGATCTTGGTATTCACCCAGCCGGAGGAGCAAGGACACTCTGTCCCATGTCCCCATCCAATACTTATCCCACGTCCCCCAGCATCTCCAAGTGCCTCCCATATGCTCACAGGCAGTGAGGCCCCAGTGAGCCCCTCGCAGCCTGGCTGTGCAGACACAGGTGGCTGCATCTTTGTAGGACAGCCTTTGAAAACGCTGCAGAAATGGTAAAATGTAAGATTTCTAAGCAAGGGAAAGGTCTTTTATGCCCTATATGCAAATATTTCAGACATTTAATCCATGTACGTGCGCATGTATGAGGGCAATGCACATACCAAAAGATTATATTCTGTTCTCTCAGATTGACTGCAGTAGGAAAATGCTGAGGTCAGTACAGAGAGAGAAGCATTTGCTCAGGTTGGTTCTGCACTCCAGTTTCACAAGAACATGAAAACCCCAGTAAAATCTGTCATGGGTGAAACATGGTTTATTATATGGGTTTATAAATCCCTACAACCACAACAGGACTATTTTGTGCCATTTTCCTTCTATTGCCTTCCATTTGCAGATGTTCGGAGTTCTAGACACGGCTAAACAATGTTGGCAACTTGATATGCTCCCCTTTAGTACATGAGAAACTGAGGCACAGAGAAGTTAAGTAACTCCCTCAAAGCCACAGACAACTCCATTACAATACGAGAAACAGAGTTCCATTCTGGTAAACTACAATATCTCATCTCAGTCGTTTTATGAGCTGGATTATAGAATTCAACTGCTTGTCATAACAGCAGTGTAACATATATAATCTATATAAAGCCTAAGAACCTTCTACGATCTGTAGAAGAGCCTGAAATCCAAAAGATTAATGCAAGATCACTGCTGCATCAGCCCCAAAACTTCTGCATGTCATTCACTGCTGCACAGTCCTCTCCCACTTTAACTGTGAGAACAGTAGCCACAAACCCAAGAGACACCAGTGCCACCCTTCTGCAACTGCAAGATCATAATCTGCCAGTGCTGGCACAGATCAAACATGCACTCCGCTTTGATGTCGCTCCACCGTACGCTCAGAGAGTCCCAGACAATCCCTATGAGACTGTGGGTGTTCCTGCGTGCTCAGAAACACTTCAGAGATAGGCTTTCAAATTCCTCTTCGAGACTTTGCTGCCATGGACTAGATTAATTCCTCATGACTCCCTTGCTGCGACAGATTCACAGCTCAGCTGACTTTATTCTCCCACCCTTCACAAGAAATAACTCCTACTGATTTGGTATTGTAAGTCATTAACTTCATAGTCTCAAGAAGCTAAAACAAATAAATCCATCAACATTTTCCCTGGACAGAAGAAAACTGAAATCATAGTACTGCCTTCTTTAGATAAAGCATCTCCCTTTACTTGTGTGCATTCCCTAGGCACATGCATTTATGCATACATACTTGCTAGCTGCTGAGAAAAATGGTTAATAGCTACTTTTCTCTTTCCCCACAGTCTCAGCCCTCTTCTGTATTCTTCCTATATCCACCTTCTCAACCCAAATGCCTTTGTACCATTAAAACTGTGTGACTACAGAAAGCATCCTCCTAATTCCTTCGTCATTAAAATAGAGATTCCTTGGAGAGAAGAAGGGAAGAAACAGCACATCTAGTCTGGGATCTGTCAATTCCTGTGGGGTTTTTCTCTCTTGCCTATTTCTGATCTTCCTCAAAGCCCTAGAATTGAAGGGCTTTCCCAGGTCCCTTGTAGTTGCCAAGGGGCAGCACGATGTAGGTCTCCTGGACATGTCCTGGGTGAGTCCAATATTGCTGTACAGCTGCGAGTGCCCCCTGATTTTGCAATCACATTCTATTCTAGCACTGGGAGTTAAAGACTGCAGGGATACACGGCCTATCCTGACAACAAACTTCCTCCTGCACAAACACAAATGGTATTTTTCTATAGTTTTAAGTAAGATTAGCAATTTCTTTTGCTGCAGTCATGCTGCTGGTGCTCCTGTGCCGATACAGCCTACCCAACGGGGAGTCTCTGTATCCGATATGAAACAGACTGTAAGAACCAAGGAGGCTAAAAAGTGAAGTCAGGGACTGCTCCCTTCCTGCACAGGGCTTTGGTAACACTGACAAACCCACAAATGAGCTGTCTGTACTAGAGCAGAGGTCTACAAGCACTAACTGTCTACACGTATACAGGGAACGAACTGATTTTCAGCACTTTGGATTGCTTGTTGGTGGAGCTCCCATTCTTGCTCTGAGGTTCCCTTTTGGACCTGCTGCTGCCTGTCGGAAACATTCACAGGTTATAGAAAGCCCTTCGGATCAGTTACTGCTTCCTTTGCTGGAAAGAAAAGCAAGCACTGCCTCAGCTCCTGTCCTGACCTCTGTCCCTGGCAGCTGGATAACCTGTTTATCACAAAACAACCACAGGGTTTGCTTTGGTTGTGTCTCCAGAGGAGCTTTCACAGCCTCAGGTGGGACAGCTGCCTTACCTGTCATAGAAGTGTTACCTAGCGGTGCAGACCCAGCTTCCTGCGCTTCAGGAATCCAGGTATGAAACATGCCTTCTGTACTTAGCATGCCTCTGCCCCCATCCGCTCACCACATGAAGCCAAACAAGTCCACCTTTATATTCAGTCAGGGGTAACAGGGGAACCCAGGGGAGGGACACACCATGTGGTCCTTTGACATGCACTTTCTTGAGCAAGTGAACATTCACGATACTTACCTTGAGCAGCATTTACTGAACCCTCTCCCTTAATTTTCATTACAGTCACTGAATCTTTTTTGACAAGCTGAGCACCTTGTCATCCAGTAATGCCACAAGCAAATCAGGAGTCCCCATTCCTGTCCTGCGTGAAAAACCCAGAGCTGTATTCAAGGACAATTTCCAGCTTCCTCACCAGTGGCTGTGTCTTCTTCTGATTTTTATTTACTGCTCCAAGGCAAATGCCACAGCCTCCGGAACTGCCTCTGATATCCTTTCCATGTCTCTCACCCACAGGATCAAGTGGGCTGCTAATTTCTCAGGATGTCCTGAGGATCCTCTGCTATTGTGACTTGGGTCGATCTTCCCCTTGTCCTTCCCGACATGAAGCTGGGTGCAGGCACAAGGTCATGGACAGGGTGGGCACCAGCGTGGATGCTCTGCTCTCACATGACTCAGAACAGGCGTTGCACCATATGCCACAAGGGAAGGGTCTATGAATCCTTAGGTTATCTCATCCCTGAGTATTACCTGCATTGACCTAAACATGGAACCCAGTCAGGGATTCTCACAGGTCATCTCTACTAGGGAGTGTAACTATGGATAAAGACAAATCAAGTGCTTCTTTAACCTAACTGTGCTTATTTCAGTGACCCATTTACTTAAAGCAAGAGTAACCACACCACACTAGCCTGTTGTTTCGCTACCAGTCCAAGCCTTTCCCCAGAAGCTGTTCAGGAACTACCTTCTTTGAAGGTTAACTCCTGCACAACAGTTCTTTTGGTTTATTGTTCTAGCCATCCCTTTGGGCCTATCCCAAAGTTATTTGTTTGTCTCCAGATGAAGAGATACTCTACTGAAAGAATTTGTTGCCTCCCTTTCAGCCTTCTGTGAGTCACAAACAAGATAGAAAGCTTTTAAAAGCCCAGCCCTAAGAGAGTTCAGCCCCAAGACATTTGCCTAGCCAGATCCACAACCAGGTGACTGCCTTGTCTTATGGCCAATGGCACTGTGCTTTCCTTCTCCTAATGAAGCCTCTGCCAGTGGTTCATTTCCATCAGGAATTACAGTCTACCAAAGATTTCCTACTCACGTGTGTTCCATGCAAAAACTCTTGAGCAGCAGCGTCAGGATGCTGGGCAGCTCCTGAGCCCATGCTGACTTTCTAGAGCAGAGACAGGTTTCCTTCCCTGGCCTGATATTTTTGCCCCTCAAAGATCCATCTCTGCTTGCTTGTCACCTTTGGACTGTTTTCTTAGTAGGCTCTGTGAGAGTCTTCTGGCTTTTACATTTGGTCTCATTTTAAATCCCTTCTGAATCTTTCTTACTCCTGCAAGCACTCTGATCACTTTTTCCCTTGTGATTTTACATAAACAAATGTTTGCAATTACTCTCTTTAGGAACGAAATCATCCACCTGACATCTCTTCTGTCCTTTTGGGCAATATTTAGGGCCCCTACAGGTTGTTTCATTAGAGGATAAAACCTTAAACCCTAAAACAAACGCGAGGTTTGTATATTACAGAAAGGCAGCTGGGATCCTGATTCCCTCAGTGTCAGGAATCACCACTTGGGTCTGTGTTTTGTCTCTCCTGATGTTTCTTTCACATATGAAAATCATCCTCTTCCCTTAGTTGAGCAACACAGAGGGTGCCAAGGTCCACAGCATCAAGATACTGTTCTCATTCTCCAGCTGTTTCTGGCAATTTAAATACTTTCCCATCTCTCTGCAGAACCTCAGAAACCTTTGGCCTGGGTGATTTGAATAGGGGAGGAGAAGGAATGAAGGGGAGAGGACAAATGTCTTTCTTCTACCTGAGTTTGGAAGGTGGCTCCCTTCAGGCTGGTTCATGTAGCGATACTAAAGATTAGTATAAACTTCACGCCTGGTTTACACCACATGAGTGCAGCCTCCTCAAGTGCACAATGCAGGAACCTCAGAGAGCAGAGCTTTGACAAATAGTTATAAATGACACCATAAACGCAGTGGTGTCAGGGTGGGATACAAGAGGTTATCCTGAAAAGAAACCTGCTGTCTCCGGGGGGGTTAAGCTACCCATTCCTGGGGATCTTCACTGCCACTTGCAACCACAGCAACATGCTCAAGGATGCTGTAGTATTATTCCTGAAGTATTTCCTCTAGGATTGATGCTTCAGTACCAGGAGATTCAACTCTTGGGAGCTGCTGTGACATTGAAAATGCATCCAGAAACAAGGATGCGCGGTTGCTTGGGGATGATGGGAATATAAGGTGGAGCTGGCAGCAGAACAGATAAAGATCCAGATTATCTTTCTTTCCCCAATTATTCTACAAGTCAAGTCTATTTCCCCCTTACCTGTTGTTTATCTCAGCTTTCCAGTTACTGCTTTGTAAATCTCTTTATATGTGACCTGTTGCTATGCAGAAATGAAAGTACTTTTAGCCCAGAAGTTTTCAAGCATACCTGGAAAATACCCAAATGCATTTCCAATATGTAGGAAAGACAATTTGTCGCTTAAGAGCATCCTCACTGTTAAATGTGATTAGTTACAGAATTTGCAAGCGCAGTGCTAAATCCATTCTTTAAATGGGAAATTGCATCCTGGTGCCAGATACAGCTGACAGTTACAGAACATTCCAGAAACCATTAAAGTAACTGAGAATTTAAAGAGAATTAGTTCACCTCCTGTACCTGCTGTGAGATTTCAACCAGCTTTTTACTAAGGAGATATTTCTTAAAATGCAGATGCAACCAAAGCACTAAAGAAGTTTTTATGATGTCATTTTTCATACCAAATAGCCTTCATTAACAAATAATAATGGCACACAGGTATGTAACAGCTTGCCAAAGTATGGCTCTTAATCCAGCCCTTCAGCTGTGGGATTATGACCGAATATGCCTGATGCTATTTTGTTCACCTATTATCAAGTAAACGTTTATAATACGTTTGTGACAGAAGCCTTCCTAATGCTTGCTGGGTATAAAGGTGATTCCCAGTGGCTTGGCCAGAAGAGCATAGCTTGGGGCTTTATCACAGAGTAGTGCATGGGGAGGCAATCTGCTCAAACCTCCACATGGGGAACCAGATTTCCCAATCAGGTTCACACCTTCTCCAAGCCTAAAACCAGAAGCTGTTGGCTGGCTGCAGTCTGCGTGGGGAGCCCTGGGGTCTCTTGCAGGCAAGGCTCCAGGGATGCACTATGGAAAATACGGAAGTGCAAAGGGCAGAGCCTGGCATTTTCCTTCATATTTGCCTATTCTACAATAGTTTCAGTAGAGATGACAGGTCTTCCTTCTTCTAAGGGGAAAGTTAATTCTTTGTTAAAGGGGCAGTTAAAATGGCTTCTCTAGACACACAAGTATGTGCCATAGGAGAAGGTCCAGGCCATGTAGGTGGTGGATACATGACATTGTTTGACTTGGCGGCCCGTACAAGTGTCAAATAAACAAATTTAAGGTCTAATAACATACATGTTATTGCAAAGCGATTTGGAACATATGAATGAAAATAAGACTTGGCAATTCCTGTACCTCAGCATGAACTAACTAATCTCAACATAAGGGAAAAAGCCTACCCAGTTGAATAGAAATGGTAACAAATGTAAATGCTCTGTAGCATCCTACACAGCTTGGTAGAAAAAAATATTAGTTCCTAAAAGTCTGAAAGAATGGATTAAATTCTTTTTCAAAGCATGTACTTCTTCACACATGAGGCTTCTCTAGACGCTATCTTAAAAGCCATCTGAAATGACTACAGGACTGTAATAGCTGCATTATTAAATGCTATAGGGCTTTTCCCCAAAGGATATCTGCATTACTCTTCTGGCCCTCAGAATCTTATTATTTTAATATCTTTAAATGGATGGACTGTTCAGACAGACTCTTTGTAGTGAAATACAGTGTACTGGTTCTGCATGTTTGAAAAGATTAAAAAAACCCTAAACCCTTAGAGGAAATCATGCATTCGGTAACTTAGTGCAAAAATTTATCACCTCATACAAGCTACCATCCTGAAACCCTTCTCTTGTAAATGCCTTGAATTAAACCATCTGGCTCTGTGGTCACACTAGAGATCAGAGAGAGAGAAAGGCCGTGTGTCTTTAGCATCATGTCGAAGGCTTATTTCATGTATAGACTTAAAATGTGCACCCTTTTGGTCCCTGTCTTCATGTGAAAGACACGGAGGAGGGGGGATCTGTAGGTATAGCTGACCTTGACCAATCTCAGTTGAACCATGTCAGATTTGACACTGAAGGAATTAAAGATGTTAGTCAAAAGCATCTCTGTTGACAAGATACGGAATAACAAACAGAAGGCGGGAGACAGCAATTTGCCTAAGTCAGTACAAGTTCCTCATAGGAGAGATGGAGTCAGAGCGCTGGGCAGCTTTCCCCTTCCTTTGCACAGAATGTAGCTAAAGGAACATCTTGTTGATGAAACTGTGAAATCTATTAAGTGGGATTTCCAGTGCCCTGGCTCAGCTGACAACTAATTTGTTTTGCCCTTGCCTAGCAGGGATTTTCCACGCACTGTGCTCTTGTTTGCTATGTAAGTCATCCGAGTATTTGTTAGTGTCATAGCCAGAGCCAGATGATGTTTATTCTGCTAACATCCAGTTGGACTCCGGCAGCGCTCATTGAGGTCAGGGCTTTATTTATAGAAGCAGATATACATTAAGATTCATTCTCTTTCCCTTGCTGTAACCCACCTAAACTCATCCAAAATAGAAAGAAACATGCAGACATGCAAGTAGTATACTAATTGGGCCAGATCCATGAATTAGCACAGCACCATAGAAGCCAGTGGAAAAAAAAGGCATTTTAAAGCAGCTGAGGATCTTGTCTATTATTTCTTACGGGGAAGGGAAGGGAGGGGTTTAAAAACAGAAATTATAAAGAAAAAAGCAGAAACAACCAAGCAACAAAACGTCCCGGCATGTGGCAGAACAGGTCTGTAGTGCAAAATCCCTTCACCAAAATCTGCAATTTCAACTACTTGTCTTTCTCTCCTGTGTTCCCAATCACCGGAAACTGCAAGAATCAAAGTGCAGAGAGCTCTAAGCAAGGAAAAGTAACAAGACTTAAAGCAATTTACCTGCTGAAACTGAGAAGACATTGTCAACGTACGCAGTCTGAGATAAAGCAAAGCAGAAGACAAGCTGCAGGTAAGATCCCCAGACAAACGGGCTGAGGACCAACATGCTGGCTGTGCCCTGGCAGCTTCCAGCTCAGAGGCGCAGGGCTGCTTTGGGGATCTCTCTGCCTCTACCCTCGCTCCCTCTCTGCCTTGCCTGCTCTCTGCCTCTTCCCTCGCTGTGGGATGCGTGTGTGTCTGTGTGTGTACGTCTCCCTTTCTCTCACCCCCCCCCCTTCCCGTGCCTTTAGGAAGAAAGAATGACAACCATTTCCCATTAAATCTTCTCCTTGCACTAGACACGGTTATATTTAACTCCTGTGCTGGATCAGTTGCCCCTATTGTGGACATTAGCTGCTAAAACTAGGGCATGGGGGATTCTGGTTTTGCTAACAGAAGCAAAAAGACACTTTGGATAATAATAATGATGAACAGGAAAGGGAGAAATTATGAACGGGACTAGAAACAGCATCATTCTGTGCAGGCAACCAGACACTGACATCGAGATGGATAAAACCCCTGACTGATCATCTTGTACAGGTCACTAATTGCCTTAATGAGAGAGATGAGCCATGACCTAACATCTGCTTGTCACTGGTAGTTACAAGCGTTGCATTCATTTACAGAGTGCAGCGCAGGCTGGGGGATGCCATGAAGGCTTCACAAACCACAGAACATATTATTATTTAGTACTTAAGTGAAAACAACAGTATCATCACTGATAGCGACAGACATTGTAGGAGGTAAGGATTTACTGACAGGGTGCAACAGGTGGAAGAAACAATACATGTGTCATGATGGGGTGAGCAAAACGCTATCAGCTCCCATGGTGATGGTCAACACTCTGTACAGCACTGAGGGAAGAAAACAAACCTCTACCCCTCTGAAAAGCAATGTATGCCCTTGTTACCTGTACAAAACCTGGGTGCTTCTGTGCCTTGTTTGCAGCTCCCAAGGGCTTTGCAAATAAATCTGTGTCCTGTGAATAATCAGCAGAGGGATCCTCCTTTCTGCCTGGAATCTGACTGTGGTTTCCATGAAAAGCAGAGGTATTCCTTTGCTGTCAAAACCATCATTACTCACTTTCTTCAGATGGAGATGGTTTTCTGTGCCCACTGTTTATTTCTCCTCCCAAGACAAGCATGGACATCTTTTGGGTTAATTACAGAATTGATGGGGCTTTTTTCATTCGAGTAAAGTACTCATTGACAGAGACAATGACCTGTTCCCCTGGGCATTAATTCCTACTGAGTACACCACTAAAGGTCAAAGTGATGTATTTCCACAACTCTAGTTAAACACGCTTGACTGTTACTTTCAAGATATTGCAAACATGTTAACAAAATCTTTCTAAATGCAATGGCTTGATAGGAACAATCACATCTGCCTTATATATTTCTGTCCTTAAAGGACATAATATAACCACAATGCTTTCTAAAACCTATTGCCAGTACTGCAACACTTTGGATAACTGAATTTATCTTTTAATCTAATCTACTTTATTCCACCGTCTGTTACTTTTGAGTATTTTGTTACTTTTGGTGAAGACAGTAGCTTGACTTCTTCCTTAGACCAAGATGACTATGGATTAAGTAAGTTCTCGGCATGCTGCACCTCAGAGGGAAAGGCATAGCTTCTGCTAAGTTTATCATGACAAACCCTCAGAAAGCCTGCGTAGGTGCTGGAAGAAATTGTTCAAAAGTTAGAATGTCAAAATTTTGTCAAAAGGTTCACCTCTGAAAACATTTGACCGACTCAGTAGTCAGAGCACCGATTGGGTAACTTCAGTGCCTCCTGAAGTCTTCCTGCAGTCTTTTAGCAATAGAAAATTTGGTAGAAATTTGTAGTGTAAAATATGTTCTATTTGATAAGGAAATTAATTAATCCAATAATACTGCAAGGAACTAAGATCATGCAGTAGGATCCATATCTTTCCCCTCCTCTATCACCTCCTGACCAATGTCAGTTCTTGGTTCTTCAGCCTAAACCAGAAATACAGGTTTTGGAAAAAATGCAACATCTTCCTCAAAGAATATTGCAATGAATTCTATCATAAACCACATCCAAACTCTGATCTGCTTTAAAGAAGATAGGAACAAGGAATGTAGCTTTTCCTTGTAAGAAGGAATGCTGTATTAGAGGGGACCAGGAATGATGCAGAAAGCCAGGGCTGCTTTAGATATTAAATGAGGGCTTTGCACATAGATGATTCTGCAGTCAATTCTTGGGTAAAATTTTTATCAGCTTTCTTTCAGTGGAGAACCATGATTAAAAATGAATGTTTTGTCAACATTGTCCTTTCCTTTGACACAGCATCTCCATTATTCTGAAGTCTGAGCCTGTTTGAACTGAACTGGCTTTTAGCCAATGCAAGAAGAAAGCTCCGTAAGCAAACAGTCTGCTGTGGCAAGCACCATCATCCACAGAAGACTCAAAAGGAGATGTTTGGATTTATGTTTGAAGAGACCTCTTCATCATGATGTAGTGGTAGTTCGACTCATTGGATTTTACTGGGATCACCATTAGGTTAACACAAAGGAGAGCTCTCACTCATTACAAGGCAGCAAGCCAGGCCACTTCAAGGTGCAAGTGCTGGGTTTTGTTTCCTCTCATTTTAAGGTACTGTCATTGCCGCTAAAACTGCTGGCAAGGTTGCTAACGGTTTCAGCAGGAGATAAATTGAGTCTGTTGGAAATAAAACGGACAATAGCTGCAGGCTTTTTGCTTTTGACTTAGGTGACAACGCACAAGACTGACGCCCAATGCTAGATGACAGGGACATACACCTGGTTACACTGCTTGTTTCTGACCACTGTGGCATTGGTGCATGGGCAGAGACAACCCTGAGGAGGGGAAGTGCCATGTAGCAGTGTGAGTCTTACACGATGTGGGAAATTTGACAGACGCGTGCTTTCCAGGCCCCCGAGCCATCTGCCATCTGTGAACTTGCTCAGTCAAGCAGTGCGTTCTTACAGCCATTGCCATGGGATCATAAAGCCAATGCAAAGCTTCTGCTCCCTTCAGATAGCTCTGCAGCAGGTAGCTAAGGCCAGTGCTGTGAGATTAGAGGTAAGTCCTTGTTTCTACTATCCAGAGCTGCTGTTGCTGGGTATAGTGAAACCCCACATTAATATGACTTCACAGTGCAACCACTGAAGAAGATCCATAAATATTTGGGACTAAAAATATTTTACATCTTTGGGGGAATAAATAAATAAAAACATTTTTATACAAATTTATGCCACTGATAAAACAGAAGCAATCTATAATTCTTACTCTTGTCTCACCTAGAAATGGGACTCTGATACCAGGAGTAGCATTCATTGAATGAAACTATAATGGCTTTAGCATTATTTCTGTTTCAGGTAACATTAGCTTAAGAAAGAAACACAGGAAAGATTTCACACTGCAGTTTCTGAGTCTTATAAGGTACCCTAACGGCCTGAGTTGAGAACAAGAGGCTTTGAGGACTTAAATATAAAAAACTGTGCTATGGTGAGAACCCCAGAACACCAAATGTCATCTGCAATTCAGTGTTCAAGGTTAAAGACCCCCACAGTCTTATCGCAGCAAATCAACTGCAGTTTAAAAGAATCCTACTTTGAGTAGCAACTAAAAATGCCAAAAGCCAACCAACCCATGATGGAGAAAAAGAAGCCTACACATTTTACCTGCTTAAGTAGCTGTTGCTTGAGCTTTTCAACTCGGATGGTGTTATCTGACGTACAAAGGCAGCTGCTGAAGTAAAGAAGATGTTAAGTGCACAAAACCAACAAATGGCTTCACCATGCTGGCGTATTTAAATTCAATTCAGAAGCCCCTATAGGAGCAGACCTAGTAACTGTGTGCGATGAAGTAAATACAACCACATGATGAAGTTCTGGCTTACTCCACAGCTCCACCCGTGCCAGTCACACAGCTGGATATCAAGCACAGGGCAGGTGGCCAGTTAAAGGCAAGCCAGAGCTAGTAAATCTTCAGATTACCCACTGGATGAACAGGGTGAAGGCAGGACATTGTTTAGCAACTTCCAAAAGCAACCCCTTTTTGGAAATTGGCTGCTTAATGGATGCTACACACTGCATAACAGGTGGCGGCCTTCCAGCCTCCTCTTCTCTCTATAACCCGTGTTCACGGAAATGCAAAACTGGCTAGGGAATCCAGATTATTTTTACACCTTTCAGAGTATTTTTACATCTTTGTTTGTTTCCACAGCTCTCACCCCATTTTTAGAAAGTTCAGCTCAAAACTCTGATTTTGCACTTTAAGACCTATTTCAAAGACTCAGTACTTAACTTTTTCTCCTCTGATGAGTAATTCCCATGTATAATTTATTTTTCTATTGATGATACCGGAACAAACTACCAAACAGAAAAGTTATGGACATGATTAAAAATAATGGGATAATGCAAAGTGACTTCCATCAAAGCTATAAAAATTGTAATGGCCTTGTAATGGTGGAAGACACAACAAAGTAGAACAACTTTAAAACAATAATTCAATCGCAGACCTTCATGAGATTACTCTGCCTCCCCTTTCCTTTTTCAGCTGCATTCTGGACCCTGCCTTTCAAACTGCAAATCATTTAGCATCCACTGTGGGATTGTATGAAATTTTGCATAATGGCAGTGCTCCCCTTCACAGCTGAAATAAGTGCATATACATAATATGGTGGACACGCTGAAAACCTCTGCTTCCCTACAGTGCATGAACATGCTGTAAAAATCTATACAAGAAGAATTCCCTGGACTTGCTAAATGTGTTGGTCAAATAAGCAAAAAAGTTTGATGGCTGCTCACAATGTCCAGGTATGTGATGCACACAGAGTAAGCCAAACACATTACCATTGCGCTGTACCTACTATGCAGGAGCAGACCACCATGCTGAATGCATGCTGGTTCTTGGATGAGATGCACTCATCACATACGACCACAAGCCTGCACAGAATCAAGAGATGTGTCCAGGATTGCCAGGTTTTTGGAAATCCTGGACAAATATAAAAAATCCCAGAATTAGTCATAGAAAAACGCTCTACTGGAAAAGGAAGATGCACATAGAAATCCATGTGTACAATAGCCTTTACAATGGGAGTCCTGGCCAGCTGACATCTACATTTACTAGTAGGTAAGTAGATAAATAGCTTTTCACATCCTAGGGTGGTGAATCACAGAAAAGTCACAACTATCACCCACTCTGTTCTTGATACTCATTTAGAGGAGATGGAAATATGCCTCAGAGTAATTCTTCCATCTTATTTTCACTTGCATTGTTCAGTGCTGCAATTTATTTGTATTAGTAAAAGCCTGCAGAACTCGCTGCCCATACTAGTATCACTGCAGTGCTGCTGGAGGCACAGAACAGAAGAATATCTGGCAGTAGCTGGCTCTCATGACTCCTGATTTATGGGATTTATCACCTGTCTTGCCAAACAGCTCAATCAATTAAACACCACAAGGCACAATCTTCTTTTTTCTCTGTTAACATTCTTGCAGGAGAACAAACACTTATGTTATTGTTGTAATGCTCACGCTGTCTCAGGACTCTTAATTCCAGAGAGCTTAATGGATGCTGGCAATGCAGCATCCTATTCCCAATTTTCATACTGCATTACCACCCATTCAAGATGCAAGCAAACGCGGATCCAAACACCAGTGTGTACATACTTAGGAGAATGACTCCTCACAGAGGCTCTGTGGCTCTCTGTAAAAGATCCTTATCAGATGTGCTGGCCTGAGAACCAGAGATTCAGGAAAAGACTTAATCAGGAGCGAGCGTAACCTCAGGCATGCAAGAGAAATCAATGAAGCTACTCCTGATATGAAGCATGTGCATAGGTGCCTTGCCAAACAAGGCCTTGAAAAAGCTTCAGAAACTTTTGTTTTCCACATAGAAAGATGCCTCATTTTCCAGCAGCTGGTTTTCCTCTCCTCTCCTGAGGACCTCTGGGAACTAAATATTTATGGATCCTGTGCCTTGCAGAATGCAAAACCAGGAGCAGAGCTGCTGAGCCCAGTGGGGAGCAGTAGTAGAAGACAACACTCATGCACTTATCCGAAGGCCTGACAAAAGATGTTGCCCAGGGAAGTTGTGAGTGCTCCATCACTGGCGGTGTTCAAGGCTGGGTTGGACAGAGCCTTGGGTGGCATGGTGTAGTGGGAGGTGTCCTTGCCCATGGCAGGGGGGTTGGAACTGGATGATCTTAAGGTCCTTTCCAACCCTAACTATTCTATGATTCTATAAGCTGGGGATGAGTAAAGAAACAGGTCACAGTAGAACAACAAGAAGTAGCAGTGGGCTGCCACATTTGCTTGCCCTTTTTTCTAATTCTAGCTAATGGTCGGCCACAAGCGCTGACCATGATGTTACAGCAAGCAGGACTCAATAAGACTTCTCCAACACCATAGTCGTTGGGCAGCCCACATGTGTGTTTTAAAACTGCCATAGTATTGAAAGCTGATGGCAAATTTCATGATGATCTCCAGGGGTGCCGGGTTTACTGTGGCACTGCACACTGCCCAGCCATGCTGGGATGCCAGGGTTGTCATCTTCCAAACACAGACTAACAGCTGAACCTAATCTAACTGGACAAATGCATTTCCCCAGCTTCCTTTGCAGAACCAGGGAGCAGTAATTAAGACTGCATTAGCGGTTCCTACTTTTGAAGCTTCAATCATTTGTATTTAAGACATCCTTACCAAGCAGCAATTTGGCACACAGGGGTGAAAACTTGGAGAAGAAACTAGCTCTTACTACTGAGTTTTAGTGTAAAGGTCTCACTGATTTCAACTACATAAAACGAGGCCCAGCATCAGCTGCTTATCTGCGGCAGCTTAAAACCCCTGGTAGGGCTGAAACATGATTTTTTTCCTAACATATTTTCTGAGTACTTGAAAGATATCCCTGTTTGCAGAGCAAGCAGAAGTTTTACGGCCTGGCTAATGAGGTTTTACAAATCTAAAGCCCAGCAGCTGTGCCTCCTTGCTGCAAGACAGACACACTGCTTTGGCTGGAACTTCAGGTATACCTTCAAGTCCGCCAGTATTGACATCACTGTCTCCAATGCAAAGGTCTGTAAAATGACATGTGCACATTATCTTAATGACAGTACCAGGATACAGATGATAAATTCTTCAAACACCTCCAGAAAGTGCCAACTCCTTTTTTTCTAAATACTTTTTATGTGCTGATTTCATTAGAGAGCGGCTCGGATCCAGACACTGTAGAGCTCAAGCGTGGATGAGTGCCTGAGGATATGTGGTCACCACTGCAGCTCCAAGGTGGTGCAGAAGTAGGCAAAGCCGCAGTAGCCGCTATAAGGACAGCAGAAGGGCCTCTCTGCCCAATCTGGTTCTTTTGAAGTTTCATGCTGCAACAGCTACAGGTAGTCATTGCCCAAAATTCACGCCTAGGAATAATGATTGCTTTCTGGAAACATAAGCCAAAAAACACTTACATTGCTGTGTAGACTTAAGGTGTAAAAAGGCTTGTATAGTCTTTCACTATCTTCCCCTCACGTGGTAGCATTACCGATACTAAGTCCTAGAGGAAATCTCCCATCACCTATGTGCAAAGATATCCTACAATGCTGACATTCATGTGTCCATAGTCATTTACATGACCTAGCTGGGTTGCTAATCCATTTCTTCAACTCCAAAATCCAGCAATTCAAATCCTGTCTTCAAAAGCATCTCTTTTCCACATCCAGTTTAGAATTTGACACAGGGTATTACACAACTCATTGCTAGTTGGATTGCTCAGATGTCCTATAGCTGTCAAAAAGTAAAAGAACTCTGGCTTAAACTATTCTATACAATGTTTTCAGTCGTGCGCTTCTATATCTCTATCACCCCCTTGAAAAAACTGACAAAAGCAAAAGATTTCTAAGAATGCTGACTCAAGCAAGCAAACTGTCATCCTATTAATTTCTCTTATTTCTGCACTATTTCAGTCAGCCTGGAGGTTCCTGGAAAGAACAGACACTGAACTAATTCTCATTTATATCAGTATGACATGATTAGCTGGAAGGGTCTGCTTTACTGAGGGCCTTTTTAAACCTTGTCCATCTGGTTTCAATTAAAGCATCCAAAGAAACAGCAAATGGCTCCTCCAAAATAGCTGTTTCTTACTCATTACAATGTTCAGTTTTAAGTAAATAAATAGACAGAAGTTACACTGCCTGTATGTCATAAAGACAATAAGCTCTGCTACCTGGTCTGACCTCCGAATGCCACAAAGTCCATCACCTCAGAACACTGCTCTTTTCTCTACTAAGCACAGCCATCAAGCTCTTTAAATAGCATAAAAAGAGCTGCAATGGGGATTTTGGTTCCAACATATAGGAACCACATCAGGAATGAAGTGTCATTTACATTTCTTAATAGGACTTTGTCATGGTTTAAGCTCAGCCAGCAACTCAGAACCACACAACCACTCGCTCACTCCCCCCACCCCTTCCTCCTCCCGCTCCCAGAGGGATGGGGAGGAGAACTGAAAGAATGTAACTCCCACGGGTTGAGATAAGAACAGTCCTGTAACTAAGGTATAACACAAACCACTGCTGCTACCACCAATAATAATAATGATAAGGGAAATAACAAGGGAAGAGAATACAACCGCTCACCACCTGCCAACTGATACCCAGCCGGACCCGAGCAGTGATCTAACCCTTCTGGGTAACTGCCCCCAGTTTATGTAGTGGGCATGATGTGCTATGGTTTGGAATACCTCTTTGGTCAGTTTGGGTCAGGTGTCCTGTCTCTGCTTCCTCCCGGCTCCCCCTCCTCCCTGGCAGAGCATGAGACTCAGAAAGTCCTTGGTCAGAGTAACCATTACTGAGCAGCAACTAAAACCATCGGTGTTATCAGCGCTGTTCCCAGGCTGAAAGTCAAAACCACAGCGTTGCACCAGCTACCAGGAAGGAGAAAAATGACTGCTACTGCTGAACCCAGGACAGACTTTTACTACAGTTTATAGCCAGTATGTGGTAGTTTCCTGGGTACTGAATGGCAGGCCTGAAGATGCATTGCCACTTGTTCTAGAGTACTTGGGATTTTGCATGCATGCTTAAAAACAAATCTAACCAGACCAAGTATACATCTGACTCCTCCTCAAAGTGGATACATGCTACATGTCATAATAATCAAAGACAAGCATACACAACATATACCCAAATATGGTTCATAGGGCAGTCTACAGAGTTCACTGCAATCTAAATAAGATAATTATTAAATAATAATTACAAACTAAACCCATTAGCAAGCTGAGCACACCAGGAGGCTGAAAACACACACTCAACACTTTAAACTACCTTGTGAGGTGCCGAGACCCTAATAAACCGTACTTCTCATTCTTTATTCCTGGCCACTGTGTTGTTGCTGCCGACAGTTTCACCTGTAGTCCCACAGGTAAATTATCTGCTGGGTTTTGGACATCTCTGTAATACCCTTCCTGTAACCACCTCTTGGTCCCAGGTAAGTCTCAATATTTACATTCCGTACCTCTTCCACAGCAGCTTCCCTTAGCTGAGGCCCCGCCATTTTCTTCCTCTTGAGTCTGAGCTTTTGAGTCTGTTTAATACTTTTAATTCCATGCTCTGGCCTTGAAGAAAAATTTCCACTGGCTGGAGCCACATCCATCATTTCCCAGACTTACGGCATCTGTAATATTTTGCTCCTTTTAACAAAATTAGGACAATTCAGAGATACTTTGTTTCTGTTTCATCTCCAAAATGGTTTTCTTTCATATAGTTTCCTTTCCCCAACTGCAGTGTTAATTCCTTTCTTTTTGGATTTCATTATGTTATCACCTTCCCTCATCACCTTGAAAGCTTCAAATTCTTTGCCTTCCATTTTCTAGTCATCCTGACTTAAAAAGAATTGTGCATGTCATTGTGGTTGTTCAACAACTTTCCTAAACATCCAATGGAAGCTGATTTCCAAAAGCTGACACAAAACACTGATATAATTTAAATACCCTCATTAAAGGCAAAAATGTATGAAAATCACTTTTTATTAATTTTCAAATATAAAACAAGAATTTCTGGACTTGTGTATCCATTGCACATGAGCTCCCCTGTGGTCAGTTCCAGCATTAACTCTTACAGATATTTTACATCACCATAATGGATTGTGTTTAATCACTGCAACATAGTAAAATCAACTTCTGAGAGTTAAAAAGAATGAAACAAAATTGATTACAAGATGCAACGTTCCATATTCCTTGCAGAGTACTCCACAAAACACAGCAACTCTGCTGTCTCAGCAGCCTTACACTTGTTCACAAGTTGTATCAATTCTGCAGATTTTATCTTTTTGCACTTGTTAGCAGCCCTCCTAAGGATATTGCCCTGTCTGGACTCAAGCAGCTAATGCCACATGGCTCTTCCTGCAGCCATAACAAGCAGTGGTACCTCCAAGTCAGACTCTGGTACTCTTGCTCATATCAGATGCTCTCTTTCTGCAAAAGCATGCAGAGGCAGTCCTCTGCCTAAGACTAACCCACGGCCTCATGCCAGGCCCAGACTGAAGTGCAAGCACTAATAAGCCAAGCTTTTTGCAACAAACCTAACTGTAGGCCTGGCAGCAGATCCTGAAAAAGTGCCTTTAACTAGTTAACCAGCACTTAAAGTCAATGGAATAAAACAATCAAAACCCATGACAGAGCCAGAATTTCCCCTTTTACATATATAACAACAAAGAACCTCCTGTGCATGTAAGACAACATGAAGTAACCTGTTTAGTTCTACACTGAGTAGTGTGAGACTGTATCATCAGTGCTCCTGCACATTCTGCTAGAAAGCCTGGTATAGATTCATTTGTGTCTTTCATTTCACAATTACTTCTTTTAATTATTTAAAGAGTCCTCTAATAGCAGTTCTAGAATCCAATCTTGTTCCAATGTTTATGTAAAATGGAGCTGTACCAGTTCCGCTTCTGGAAACTGATTTAGCTTTGCTTAACACACTGCCTTGCACCACCATCATCTTCTACTACAGGTTAGAACGAGTCAGCCAGTGAAACTCCTGGAAGAAAAAAACGAAACCAGAACAGAATAAAAATTATATCAGAATGGGCAAACAGTAAGAGGAACAGGACAGAAACACGTATTGACTACTCAATGGAATCCACCGCAAGTAAAGACTGCTCAAAACTTTTTTGTCTCATGTTGTCAGGTATGAAAAGAAAGAACCATAAATCACAGGAACAGTAATTAAAGACACTATGCTTTTTCCGTGGTTTGAGTGATACCACCTGAAAATTTCAGAGGCTTGCCTACATGAAGATTGCAGAAAAAGAAAGGAGAATATATACATACCTGTTTCTTTCTGTCAGGACTGTGGATCAATCATTACATTTATAAGAGAAGGTGTTTGCTTGTCAGTCAGGCTTGCTTTCAGAGCATTCTGCAATTCTTCTGGTGTTTTAACAAAGTATCCTTTACCTCCAAAGGCAGACATAATTTCCTCATAGTGTGAATTTGGCAGGAGAGACACAGGAGGCACACTGTAACAAAATGTAAAACCTCTAATTAATAGCAGGGAAGAACTGCCAGACACCAATTTAATTACTTCACACTTTCAAACCAGTGCTAAGATGATCATTGTCCTGGCCTAATGAATTCTTGTGGGCTGGAAGAACTAAGTTTCCTATACCATTAATACTATGTTTATAAGGGAGCATACTGATTTTCATCTTCTGGAGACATTCCCAAGCAAAGCTTTAGCCTATGTCGTGGTTGTGGTTTAAGCCTCCAAGCCACGCGGTTTACTCACTCACTCACTCACTCACTCACTCACTCACTCACCCCCTCTTTCTTCCCCTAGTCCTGGGGGGATGGGGAGGAGAATTGAAAGAATGCAACTCCCACAGGTTGAGATAAGAACAGTTTAGGAACTAAGATATAACACAAATCACTACTGCTACCAACAATAACAATACAAGAGAAATACAAAGAAAGAGAATACAACTGCTCACCACCTGATACCAATCTGACCACACAGTGCACCCCCACCCTTCCGGGCCCCTGCCTTCAGTTTTTACATCCTGGGCATGACGTGCTGTGGTATGGAATACCTCTGTGGTCAGTTTGGGTCAGGCGTCCCATCTCTGCTTCCTCCCAGCTTCCCCTCCTCCCTGGCAGAGCATGAGGCTCAGAAAGTCCTTGGTCAGACCAAAACATTACCAAGCAGTAACTGAAAACACTGGTGTTATCAGTGCTGCTCCCAGGCCCAAAATCAAAAACACAGTGTTGCACCAGCTACCAAGAAGGAGAAAAATGACTGCTACTGCTGAACCCATGACAGCCTAGTTTTCTTGTTATGAGTTCTCAGCTCCAGAAGGAGAAGTCCAGTGTAATCTCAGAGTACAAGTCTCAGGTAGTTTTGGAGATTATCATGTTTTTGGGGGTCAGCCTGATACGTGCAGCCTGAACTGCTGCACAATCCTGAGATAACTAATAGAAACACATCTCTCTGCTGCATAGTTGTGTAAATTAGGTTGGTTGCTTACCTTTAATAACTGGTTCTTACTTACATGAACTTAGCCTAGAACTTAAATTCACTTCAGATCATAAAGCATTACAAGTGAAGAGAATGACCATTTTGGCTGCTTCTTCCTTAATTAACAGGACATACTTTGAAGATGCTCACCATGTAGCAGGATCTCCAAACTTTAACATCTCCTTCCAGGCATCTGCACCCAAACCAGTGTAAATCCCATTGTTGTTTATGATGATAATCAGGACTGGCAAGTTGTACCTATAAATAGATGCATTTGGAAGAATTCTGAAATACAGGCACCTTTCTGTAAGGTATTAAAAGTGTTACTTTTCATTAAAAGGAAAATAAATAGTCTAAAAAAAAAAAACAACAAAACCACTTCCTCCTGAAACATGATCTACTCATCACTGGTGACAACACATTAAGCTAAACCAGCATAAACACAACCATGCATACTTTTTGCCTGTTTTCATGTGCTGTTACGAGTACCCCATCTAAGACCAGTGTTCTTGGCTGCCTAGTTAAATGGATCCTGGCAATACGTGAAGAGGGTCTTGAGCAAAAACCAGTTACCTGCAAATAGTCTCCACCTCCATCCCAGAAAATCCAAAAGCACTATCTCCTTCTATGCAGATGACTCGCTTTTCAGGTGTTCGGTCTTTAGCTACCATTGCAGCTGCTATAGCAAAACCCAGTCCAACTCCCATTGTTCCAAAAGTACCTGCATCAAGCCTAAAGAGGACAATACAGAATTACTATCCCTTCATTTCTGCTCAAGCTTTTAAGTTAATCCACAGTAACTTGTCTTTACTTCTAATTATCTTCCATATAGTATTCAAATACTGTTTCATAAACAATTGGTATAAAGAGATACCAGATGTATAACTCATTATATTCACTCAAACATTTTATAAGGCTGCAAACATTTTAAGTGATGTAAACATACTGGAACTCAAAATTAAGAGCTCTCATACACTAGCTGTACTACAGTAATGAACTATTCTTGCATGCTTTTAGCTTGCATAGTAACAGTATTTCAAAAGCATTCAATTACTGTAGAGGTAGGCAGACTACACAAAATCTTTCCATGTTTAATTCCTCGAAGCAATTGGTTAAATACTGCTGTTCTAATTTTAGTCTTCTGTTCAACTTTTGAAATCAAATTTAAAGCTGTAATTAAGTTAGATCATTTCAGTCAGAAGCACATAATGGATACAAAAGTACAGAAAGAACTAGATTATTCTGGGGTTAACTTTTCACATTTGCTTTCAGATATGTGCAATGCAACCTGAAAAGGCAACCATTAACATTACTGTGCCTTTATTTTAAATAAGGGGTGGCGGAAATGCAAACTCTTCCCCCAGCTTTACTGGAAGCATGAGGTTTTTTTTTGGTTGGCTAGTGGTGTCTTCCTGTTCACAAAGAAGTATTTAGGTTCATTTAGGACTTTAGGCTACTTTAATGAGAAGGCACAAACTTCACAGTCAGACCAGCAATTTCACCTCACCACAGAGCTCACTTTTCACCCCCATTCAAGAAGTGGCATTTAATTCTGTCTTACATTAAAACTAGACTAGACATAATGACATACCAACACTTCCAAATTTGAGTGCCTATATTTTAGGTATGCAGGTTTATATGAAAGTGCGTTCAATATACAATCTAATTTTCAAAATTAATTGATTCTTCTTAAACGTTCTCTGGTTTTAAGTGTGTTTCAAAGAAAACCTCTTTGTATGAATTCTTTTCAACTTGAGAACCCAACAACTGCTTTTATTTTAAATCAAAATTTACCAGACTCTGAGCACAGAAGTAAGTATCTAGATCAGGGAATTTAGCATGATGCTCTTCACTCACTTTCCACAAAAGAGTGACAAACTATCTGTTGCAGAGTACACAGAAAAGTCACAGAAAACTATTAAAATCTATGACAGGACACCAGAAAATGAGTGGAAAACTTCCCGTAACCCCTCTCCCAACATACTACATTTTTTTTCCCCTCCCCCATTTAGAACCTTTAAAAATGACTGAAAAAAAAATCTGAATCATCATACTCCTCACCTAAATGTTAACATTTATACATAGATCTATCCTGTTGCCAGAACAACAAAGAAGATACTGCACCTTTGACGGGGATAGTAATTCGGAAGCATAGTTCGTCCAATGTCCATGGTGTTTGCTCCCTCACTTACTAAGATGCAGTCCTTGGGTATCAGTTCTCTGATGTGGTGGAAGACCGTGTAATAATTCATAGGCAGAGATTTCTGTAACGCTAATCCCTTAAAAAATAAGAGATATTAGTAACTCCTATGGATAGACTTTATAATACAGTGCAGAACTGAGATATGTAAATAATAACGATGGAGATAAAACTGCACCCTGCTAGGTAAGGCTGGAGTATTTGATTTTCCATGCACTATATCAAGATCACTCCTTCTGTTCCTATCCTGGTGACACAACATATTTACCAGAGGCTCATTCAGCTCTGCAACCCTGGAGGCCCTCTTATTAACAGTAAGCTATTAAAACTCAATTTAACCCTAGACTCATATAAAATTTTTTTGCACATATGTTTGACTATTGATAACCCTAAGTGAGCTGTCCCCTGTGTGCTGGGAAGTAGTTCAAAAGAGCGACCTGCTAGAATTTCAGATCCCAATCTCAGAAACATGCATCTGAACTTGCAGAATATGAGTTGCATAAAGTTAGGCATATGCCAGGCATCTGTGGTCTTTTGGCCGGAATAGCTACTTGCTTTTAATACAAATTGTACTGCCACCAACTCTGCTAGCCAGCACAATTACAGAAGAAAATTAAGAATATATCTTCATGTAAGCTAGCTTCCACTTGGACTACCTGGAGGTAACTTGGAGTACCTGCCCATTGCTTAGAATTCATTGCCCATAGTACAGCAGCTCTGGCTATGGTCTTCTGCTACTGGTTTTAAAAACCCAGCCCCAAAGTTCAATGGCTTCCACACAGTTTGAATTTATAAAAAAAATCTAGAATGCTTACCTTACAGTCAAGTATTAAGACTTAACTTACAACTCGTAAGCCTGACAAGAGGAAGCCTGTACCAGAATGGCATACATTTTCAAAGCCTGAGTGACATGACTCTCAGACGTAATTGAGGAGTTTGGACATAAATCAGTGACAAAACCAACTATGCACTGGTACCTGTAAGGAAAGAAACCTCTTTTCTTTAACATTACCTTTGATCTTTCCTCATTGTTCAACATTTTCTCTCGCAGTCTCTTCCACCACTCTGAATTAGAAGGATATTTCAATGGTCTTTTGCTAAATTCTTCCAACAGCTGGAACAACATTGAAATGTCACAGAGATTCCTTTCAACACACTTCAAAAATAACAAACCGTCACGAGCATCAAGAATAACATTACCAGGAAAGATCCCAGCACAACCACAGTAACACTAATCAGAATCTTTGAACATTAAATACATTGCCTGAAAAATGGTTTTCCTTGAACAGTTTTCCTCTTTTTCTCTAGTAACTTTATATAAATCAGGGGAGATTGAGTTCAAAAGAGGAGGACACCTGATACTACGTTACCTGTCCAGTCACAGCGTTTATGTCACCTAATAAAGTTGCAGCTGGTCTCACATTATTCCCCAGCTCTTCCGAACAAATATCAATCTGTATTTCAAGAAGAAAGACTACCATTAACTCAAGGATATCAAAGAGATTTTTTTTTCCAGTTACAGTGAAAAACATGGTCTAACAATGCCTTCACACTTGTTTTGGCGGTACAGATAAACCCTCCGTCTTTCATTGACACGACATAGGAAATAATTTATTTAAAGGAAAATCCTGTGGTACATACCCATTTTAATAAAAGTTTATATATATATATATGTATATATACATGTATGAAATTGACTTAAAATTAACTACTTGCTTCTTACAAGCTCTTGCTGACTATTTAGAACTTTATCACTAAAATCACCACCACCTTCTCCTTGGTATTCTAATAATTATATGGTAACTACAAATCTAGGCTTAGGTATACCCTTAAAGGCTATAGAAAGCAGTAATTTCCTTATTAAGTCTGTGTGTGCTACCTGGCAATAAGAATTTGGATAGGATGAAGAAACTGAAAAGTAAATTGTGACCACTGAAGCAACTTCCCCATTTCCTTTATCAGTGATGTAGCAGGCCTCTTAGGTTACATGGAATACTAACTTATGATCAGGTCACACAGGCTATGAACTGAATCAGTATTTCAATACTAACCCTTCACAGTGAAAAGATATACTTTAAGTAAGGTGAAATAATAATAAAAGTTTTCTTTGCCTTCTTTAGAAGAAGGAAACATAAAAAATGTATTATTTCATAACTCAAAAGGAACTCTAGCTTACAAAAACTATGTTATTCCTCTTGAAAAGATGCGGAGTTTGGAACCTGAGATTATGTTTCAGACGACTGAAGGCAGGCCAGTAAGCACACTGAATCAACTACTATTCTTTGATCACAGACTCTAACGGAGGAGATTTTGAGGACATAAACAATTTAATGACTTGTTTTTCTACGAACTGGCAGATTGCCAAATACATTAACTAGTTAAATAGCTTTTCTTATTATTATTAACATTTCTGAGCGACTTAACTCTTATAATAACTGACTCTGGATCTGAAAGTAATTCTATTTAAGAAAATCTGCCTGGGAGAGCAATCAAACAGTTTGAAAGATGTCACACTTTCAACACAATTTGCTTTCAATCACAGGAATTCCAGTGTTCCAAAGATCACACAAATATTGTGAATCTAATACTGTACTAGCCAGCTACATGGAAACGTCTGCTTTCCTCATTAGAGCAGCACCAAGTCCTTGGTAGCTGGAACAATGTTGTAACCAACCATTGTTAGAAAAAGATACGAAAGTAAAAGAAATAAAGAAAGAAATCAGAAGTATTTCTGGACAACTCCCATAACTATGGTGCACTGTTCTCGCTGTCCATAGTGTAATTACATGTGGCAAGTAACGCCCTACCAAAATAATTAACAGCAATTGCTCTAGGCAATGCAGGAAGAGGAGGACTTTCTGCACATGACAATCATTTTCCTGCTCACCTGAATAACCTTTACATCTTTTTGAAACCTTGGGGGTAGACCAAAATGCAAAATCCAATTCAACCTTGCACCAAGCAAGATGATTACATCAGCATGCTGTAATGCCCTAATAAAGGGAAAGAAGAGAATCAGATAAGGAGGAATTAGTATTAAATCTAATAATGTTTTCAAAATTAGAAGTAAACCTAACCACCACAGCAAACCTCAGAACATACATATAATCCTTCCTTTCTCTAAGCTGCTTGCTTAGCCCCAAAACCTGTATCCTTTTACATACCCAATCATCAAGCCATTCTTGAGTTTAGGCACTCAGAGAAGCTGCGGCTGCCCCATCCCTGGCAGTGCTCAAGGCCAGGTTATATGGGGTTTTGAACAACCTGGTCTAGTGGAAGGTGTCCCAGCCCATAGCATGGTGTTGGAACTAGATGATCTTTAACTCCCCTTCCAACCCAAACCATTCTATGATTTTTCTGATACACTGTGGTTGGGAAAGGAACTGTTACAGTAGAAGACTTACAAGATGCTATAACTATGCTGAGGTTAAAGGCTTACTACCCTGACGCTGGCAACAGTGGATGCCAAAATTAAGATTATTGTGGACCTTTCATCTTAGACCCCTGTTAATTTACCTTTCAGCTGGGCAGACAATATCTGGTATGGTCTTTTATTCTCCATTTTTTTTAACAGCATGTTAACAGTGATAAAACTAAGATGCTCAACAGCAGAAATATTGTAATCTCAAAGTATTTAAATGCTCCACCTGTAAGCTGACTGTACATATTCATACCTAATAGGGTTCTTATAGCCCATTCACATTAATTTTGCCAAAAGACAAAAAAACGCCACTTCTTGCAAATGACTTTAAACACAGTCCTTCAGTGTAGCTTTAAATACCTTATATTTCTTTTTAAATAATGTGGAATTTAGTCATGGTGTATTGCAAACACCATGCAGAGGTAGCAGATAGCAAAACTTCAACTGCAATGTACATCTTAAGCTCTTGTTTATGGTTTTAAAATAAAAAGCTGGTAGTGCACCAAGTTAAATGTTTAACATAACTGTTTGCCAGTTTCATTTTATGTTATGAAATACATACTAATAATGTTGATAAATCTACTTGTCACAGATTTCACAGTTAAGGAATATAAGCTATCAGATAAAGTATCTTCCTGGCCAGCATTCTTAGAGCATTGTCAAAAGAGATCCACCTAAATCTGTTGTCTCTTTCCAAGCAAGATCTTCAGTGCTTTAAAACGAGGTATAAAGTGTGGCTGAAAAATCTGTTGCATGCACTTTGTCTTCCCTGGCATCTGCAGACCACCACAATTCCTAGTTGATTCTTAGATGTTAGGATTAGAAGCTTTGCTTTATATTTACGTTGATCTTGCTGCAGCTACACAATTTGGATGGTTATCAGGAACTACTCCTTTTGCCATTGGTGTAGGCAAAAAAGGCAGTCCACAAAGGTCCACCAACTTCCTGATGTTGTTTTCAGCATGTGAATAAGCAGCACCTGAATGAAATGAAAGAGACCACTTAATACTACAGAAACCTACTGTATTTGCTTGAACTTCAATTAACCTTACCAATCTACCACATTAGTGGTAGAAAGAGTACTATTTCTCATTATGAAAGTTGCCTGTTATTTTTCATTCTGGAGAATTCAAAACATAATATGCCAAACTACAGGTATTTGGGTTCAAATTCCCCATATTTATTTACAAGAGCCTTCTCCCTCCCTCCTCTGCCCGCTAAGGCTTTAACTGAAGTATTCAGCTATTTCTGTGAAGCAGGGCAGGGAAAAATAGGAGATTTTGTTGATCTAAAATGATAATTTTGGGTGGGTGAATTTGGTATTATGGGGCCAAGACTTCTGCAGCAGCAACAGGTGACAGCCTTTGTGCTGTGTCATGTCATTTTTTGCTTGCCTCCTGCATGCTGTTGTACCACATGATCCATAACAATCTGCCCAAACAGATTTACTATAAGCCTTTAATGAAAAAAAAAAGAACCAACCAGCTCAAAAGATGACCTTGTAAACCTGTGTGCCTATAAAAACATTTACTGTGATGCTACCTTCAGTACATGGCTGCTGTATTAAGGGTGCCCAGGAAATCTAGAGCACTGGCTGGTGCTCATGCAATAACACAAGTCCATAAGTCTTAAATCCTGAAGAATAAACTTCTGTATTTCTCCATAAACTTCTGCTAACAACAGTACGTAGCAGAAAGTTCAGATGTATTTGTTAAGTAGATTCTCAATTGCTGACATCAACAAAACATGCATTTATGTATTATGATACTCTTAACTTTCAAAGAACACCCTTTTGTTCACGTGTATTAAGCCAGAGAGAGGGAGGAAAAAACCCGCACCCTTTCCTGATCTACCTTCTGTCTACTATTTTGTTACCTAATCAATGAAAAGACCTATTTCATTTCCATCACTTGAGTTCCTGATTAAATGTAGAACCTCTCTTCGAGATATGGATGATACCTGCAACTGCAGGAAAACAGCCTGGGTGAAATAAGTAGGTTATTTCAATTCTGTTCAGTTCTTAAAAGTATGTGTTTGGAATTTTGGAAGTGATGCTTTGGTACTGGCTCCAGTCTCCAGAGAGCGGTTACCCACTTTTTTCTACTCAAACTTGTCAAATGATGAAATGTTTTTCCCTTATACTAGTTGAAAAAGGCAACAGTTGCACAACAGAACAAAAATACTCTAAAACAAGATCAGATCTGAACATCAAGTTCTGAGGAAGTTTATAGGTTTTTAGGTTTTGTTTCAGGTAGTTATTTTTTTTTTATAGACATTGCAAAGGATATGGCTAACACTTATGGGGAAAAGAAGTCCCTTTAGCTCTTATTCTTGTCCTGAACTTGTACAGTTCAAAGCAACATCAAAGCACGCTACCTTTTCCGATGATGAGCAGAGGCTGCTTGGAAAGAGCAATGATAGACGCTGCTCTGGATACAGCAGAGCTTTCAGCTGTGCTGATGGGAGGTGGCAGGCAGCATTCCACGTACCTGGAAGTCAAGCAAAACAAAAGAGGCTCTTAAAAAATTCAAAGCAAGAAATGTTGAAAGATAAAGCCGCAGTTGCTACACACCATGTTACTCTCAGCACTTATCAGAACATGATATGGTTTTAGTTAAACAGGCTTTAAAGCTTTTCTTGCATATTCCTTTCATCTCACAGGTAGTACTGTTCCAGAGATTTACAAAGTGACATCATACTGTATTAACATCATATTACTTCATTCCTTTTTGCACATTTCATTACAAACTGTAATCCATGTCACATTGTGATGGGATGTCTACTTTCAGAGGCTGGATTTTCTTGCTTTAAGAAAATACAAAAATAACTAAAGTTTATTCAGTGACTTGAAAAATAACGCATGTAATCTTTACGCACTTGACAGAGCTCTTGTTCACCTGAAGAGTCACAAAATCTCCAGGTATGTCAATATAGCAGGAACCTGGACGACCATATATGCTGGCTCTTACAGCCTAGAAAACAGATAATCAGCATTAACCACCACTTGAAAAGACGTTAAGAATCTTTATATGTAAAAACCAAGAAACCCCTTCTGCAGGCAAAGAAGGAACATGCTATTTCATACTGCTGAACCACCACAGGACTGATTTATTCCAATAAATTCAAGTTTTGATACATTTTCCCCTATATGCAAACAGAAGCCATTCAGTAGATGGACAGTATTAGACTGTAAGTTCTTTGCCTGATTTAGAGTGAGACAACTGCATTAGCTGCTGTGTTTGGAAATCCTAAATTAAACTTTCATGCTGCATTCTATTTAAAGTAGCACCTCATAGAAAAAGCAAGACAACCAATGCCTCCATTTTCTATTACTTTGCATCCCGGTTCTTTTATTGCAGGTAGATGAATTGCTGAATTTGCACTTCTGGAAAACAGTAGCCCTATATGCGGAATTTAGGCTGACATGGCTAAAGTGTTGCTACAGCAGTAGCAAGAGACTTTTGTAACCCTTTCTGAAGCACTAGGGTAAGGAAGTGCTCTCTCTCACCCCCTCAAAAAATCCCACCAAACCAGCACCAAACTCAAAACTCAAATATAACCATTTCCTCTGCCTGCCCTCTAACTCTCCTTCACGTAATGAGAGTGGCAGAAGAGCTGAAGTTTGTATCATTACATTTCTAGTTATTGCACCTCTCCCTAAAAGCTTTTTGTATCGTAAGAATGAAGCAGACAAAAAACACTGCAGGTATCAGTAAGCGTCAGGCTAGACCAGAATCTTTCCTAACCTGTTCCATGGCATTGGTCATAGGAAAAGCCTCTCTGCTTGTTAATTCACTCCATCACCTAACATCTGCTGGATGAAACTATTTTTGGTAACAACTATATAAATAAACCCTCAAAGCTTATATAGAAGGAGACAGTTATTTAATGCTCTCTTGCTAATTTAGTATTTTCATACCTTTTCAATAACAGCAGGAATAGCTTCTAGGCTGCTTGGACGAACAGATAGCTTGTTGTACAGTCTACCAGCTTCAACCTGAATAAATGCATATAACTATTATATTGATTTAGCAAAGTGATTTGATTGTTTCCATATCATTTCATCATGAATAAAATGGAAGAAATGCCAAATGGAAAGCAACAAGCTGAAAACCCCCACGGAAGAAAAATGCAGCTCCTCAGTTGACAGAAACTGTCAAAGCCATACTCATTCTCTTAAGTGCTTAAGTATTTATTCTTTTTCCTCTTGGAAATTGGTGCTACTTTTCTTGGAGAGTTTACTGTCTTCCATCTCAGAACAAACAAAGGCAATTTATACCAGCTGAGAACCTAAAACAGTTCATGAATTCTGATATGAGTATGGGAAAAGGCATTCCGGGTTATCAGCTATATTTATACAATGTCAATTTTCAACCAGTAGATGGAGCAAGTCAACAGCATTATAAGAGTTGCTAGGAAATTAGTGTTTGGTGTTGTTATTCCCATACTAATGAAGAAACATCAGTTATTTAAATGCAACCTTACTGTAGAAAACTGTATGTCTGTGTACCTGAGGGAATTCTTGGAAAGCTCCCATGGTTTCCTGATTCCTGTCAGAAGAACCTCCAATAACAATCAAAGGCCTAGAAAAGTGTATTAAAAACCAAAACAAAACAAAAAACAATCTTAAGCATACAGATTTTTTTAATAACTGTAATCACATCTCTAAATTCCTTATGGTCAAATCCTACTGCTCTTAGGATGGTGTGCACCTTCAGCACCCACAGATCTCAAAAGGAATAGGAAGTGACCAGCACTATACAGGAGTAGATTCTAAATATCAATGCTGTCAACTGGTAGACTTCCTAGGAGCTTTGGGTCACTAGTTTTAGCACAATCTGGGCGTTTTAAGCGATCTCCATCTAGCATGAAGATTCAAAACTGAAGTCATGTTTCTAGCAATTTTCTTTTAAGTTTGATAGCATGGGTGACAAAGCGGTTTGAGAGGAATGACAACAGCTAATCTAAAAAGCTGACAAGTACTGACTGATCTAAGAAAGTATCCAAATGTTTAAGAGGCAATGTAACATGCACAAACACTAGAAATACAGTAGGAAACAATCTTTTCAGAAAGATTTTTTTTATATAGAGATGCAATTTGTAAGACAGCAGAAGTTAGCAAACTATCCAACAGCATTTCTTCCTGTGTTCAGTTTTTAGTAAAAAACCCCAAAGACCAAAGAGATGAACAAAAAAATAACATGCCTATAAGCATCCCTGTTCTTTCTTAAATTAGTTCATGGCTAGTGAAAAAGGCAGCATTAATTTACAATACACACTTACACATTCCACAGAAGCATGTTTTTATTATCACTTCCACAAAATAATTGATTTCCCTACAGTGAGTAACAACTGGTCTGTCATTCAGTTTGTAGGTCAAATCCTCAAAGTGCTAAATGATGAGTCAATAAAAGAAAACTGGTCTATTAAACCTGCTCATTCCTCCACACTAAATAAAATACTGGGGCAATAGCTTTCCAGGCTTTTTGTCCTAAAAAATTTCTCTTCAGATACAGCCTTTCCTTTGGCTGCATTTATCTATGCAATGTATTAAGCTGAAACATTTACAATGAGCTCAATGCATAATCCTAAATTTAGTCACCCTAAGATTTGGGGATACCCGTACCTAGAGCCAAGCTTCAGAACCATGCCATTTCTCTGCTACAAATCAAGAAGTCACAGTTCTAATCCCCTGACACTGTGAGATGAGAACTTCAGGCTTATTTCTGTGAAACATCATTATGGGAAAATGCATTTGATGTATGCCCTAGATATTTTCTTCTGCTGCTTCTCTCCTCTGACCAAAATGACTATCACTATCCATATATAACCAGCCTGCTCACAGTGACAAACCTTATGCTCCTTTCACTTATCTTTTTCAAATTTAAGTATGTTTTAAGAAACAAAATAACTACTGCTTCCCAATACTGAAATACAATTAAGAAAATGCCTTACTCTTAAGATTGTAAACTCCTATAGCTGTACCTTGAAAAGATTTGGTTCTGCTTTTAACGTTTACACAGTTACAACGAAGTTCTTCCCCCAATGAAATCATTGTACTACTGTCACAATACTGTAGACACTTTACAGAGCAGTGTTTATAAAATCAAACACAACGGTGAGGCAGGAAGAACACTGACGATAATGAAACAGGTAAGAACAGCAAGCCCTATGGGCTTGCAGGAGAAGTAAACTGAAAAAAAATATAAGAAAAAAATCAGATGCAACTTCAGGTGAAGAGCACGGTATTTCACCACGCTACTGTATACAGAAAACTTGCCAACTATTGCAAACTCGTCTTTGGAGTCTATTCTCATAGCCAAAGAAGATACTAAAACTTTTGCTCAGAATGAGGCAGGAGAGAAAGAGGCAGCACGGCATGTAATTCAAACCATGAAATATCAAAAGGTTTTACCCTCAGAAAAGCAGTCTACCAAAGCCTCATTAGTTACCGAGGTAGCTAGATTTACACGTCCAAATGTTCACTGTGACAAGCTTCCAAGATAAACCAAAGGCTCTTCTATTCAGCCCAGATGTGCTCAGGCAGTAAAATCCAAAAGCACAACTACCATTACATTAAGCTACCAGACTGCTTGACTTTCTTCCAGTTGGTAAGTTTCTTTCTCACAGATGAGAAAGAAACAGAACAGGATCAGAAGAATGGGATTCCAGGCCCTAGGAGAACAACTCAGACAGAGCTTTAATGACTATCCCTTAGTCAGAGTTATGTCAGAACAAGCAGAGTCAGATCAACTATTAGCTTACTTCTGTAAGAAATGAACCAAAGCTCACCCATTGTAGCACATTAACAATGCCAGAAGTAATGTCACGGAATCAACATGACACTTGGGAGATAGCTATGAAGGCAAACCTTGCCTTAGAAATTGGTCTACTCACACCACTTCCTCACAGGGGATGGTATAGAGCAAGAGACTTAACACCTTGTTGCCAGAGAAAGAGGAAGATCTAATGTGCAATGAACTGAATGTGGTTGTTGGGACAGACAAGTGCCAGAGCTGTGAAGAGGGCAAGCAGCAGTACATGGCCAAAGAAAGGTGTGGAGATGATATGGGACTATGTCTCTTTTTATGCAGACTGTGTAAGATTGGTGTAACCAAACTCCCTAGCATTTCCTATTGTTTTTTTCACCTCCTTTGCTCGGGCTACTCCTGCTCTTTCCTTACAATACTTCTTCTCCGTAATTTCTGCCCAAGCTGCTGTCTAGTGAAACAAGCTAGTAACTGATCAGTTAACAGAAAAATCCCGTTTTCAAAGCATGGCACCCTTTCTTACAATAGTTTTGCCAGCCAAAAAGTACATGTGAAAAAGCAAGTTTGGAATTCTCAGCCACTCAACGGAGGTGCCTACTACTGAATGAGCCAAGAAAAAAGTTTCAGTAGACTAAATCTAGGGCCTGTGAATGTTCTTTTCACAGCATGTGGCAGGCAAAAAACAAGCCTGATGTGAGCAATGAAAATATCACTGGGTTAATACTGTAGTTTGGCCACTGAAAACCAGTTTCTTGCTATATTGTGAAATGTGCTGAACTAGATAAGTCCTCCCTTCACCTTTTACCAGAGTTCACGCAATATCAAGTCACAGGTCTGTTTACCTGACAAACAAGACCTGTTCACCTGTTCTCAGGCAAAAGTAAGTGTGAGAAAACAGAAACCAATCCTGCAAATCCATAAGCAAGTGCCATGAATGCGTCCTTCTTACAACCAAAGCCATGACTGCTCAAAAGCAAGGTTTTCAAATTACTTTTTTCTCTAAGCTCACAAAGGGACAGCAAAACTTAAGCCAATAAATGTCTTTTTAAAGTATTTGAACACTAGAGATCGTTTTTTTTCCAGAGACTTGATTTGTTACCATTCCATTATGAAGCCCCTCTTGTTGATCAGCCACTGCTCATCTTATGCCCCCCATCAGGTGTGCAAGGTATTACCAGAGCTTCAACCCAAAATACCTCATACAACTTTCTGAGTGGCAAACCAGATAAAATTGCTATGCCTCAGTGAAAGCTTATGGAGGTAAATGCTGTCACTCTGTACATAATTTAATTCAATATTTAATGACTCCTCTAAATGTCTATGTGGAGAGCAAATAAAGATTTTAACAATGCAGTTGTCAATTTGTTCACATATGAAAGAGTAATTCAACAGTCATGTGTCTTTAAATTTAGGAAAAAACCTGTAAAAGTCTTCATGACCAATAAAGCATTACAGGCTGAATATCAACTTCATTTTCAAATGCATCCAAACAATCAGGTATACTAACAGATTTCCCAATACATGCACATGAGGCAAGATGAAAAGGAGAATTTATCCATGAGAATACAAACCATGGAACTGAATGACTTTTAGGGATGATAAATGGGGAATTCACTTCTCATTACCCACATGAAAGAAATAAAAGTTCTATACTAAACACTGTGAAGCTCAACATCTGCAACAAATAGCAGCAAACAATTATTAGACTTTTAAAAGGAAAATGTAGTCAAATTACCAGCAGTTCACGGTTGCGTTTGCCATCCCACCAAGGGCATGTAAAAACCCTGGACCGGACACCACAAGACATACGCCTGGTCTACAGAAAGAGGGGGGGGGGGGGGGAAAAAGCTGAAATTAAAATATCAATCATGTCATCACCATGCATGAATACAAGAGATTCGTATAAAAGACTAAAGACAGGAATAGGAATCAAATCATTTAGTTATCAACCTAATTGAAAGAGCAAGTGAACAGTTACGTGCTACCCACACAGACATCTGCAGCGTATGCAGGCTCGTAACACAGCTCCTTACTTCTTTCATCGTATTTATATGGAATTTATGGAACGCTTATGCTTGCAGTTTTTTCAACTTCACTTCAGCAATAGATAACAATAAAGAAAGCTCACAAAGGAAGAAGTGCTTCCAATCTAATACAAATTTTATTACGGCTTAATTTCAGGCAGAGGCACTTCATATTCCATAAAGTGACAAGAAATGCTCAGTAGTTCAGAATGACTTTTTTTCTTCAGTAGCTTTACAGACTTTATGCATATCAGAAAAAAATCCATCCCCAAAACCCCCCAGTTTAATTCAAGAGGATTATTCAAAGGATGAAAAATTACAAAACTGTATATAACAGGTGTCATGCTTGCAGATGGAATAAGGAATGGTCACCTGCATCACTGGGTGTGCATTTTTGAGCAAGCAGACACCAGATGTTTAGAAAAGGATCCAAGGGATACCCAAGAAGCACACCTCACAGGTCACAGAAAGCTTCCCAAAGCCCTTAAGAACAAAATGCAGTAAAAGAGAAAAGCCAGTACTTTGTCTGGGAGACTTTAAGGCATATGATCAGTCTCTGTACTGATAAGGCATTTGTTTAACAATAAACCCAGATGATGAGATTGAGGTATAGCAGGTCCACCAAATTGCAACAAGCAATGGTGGCATGATTTCTGCCCCTCATACCAATGGTGTTAAGCTACTCTTCAGATATTAAAAGGGGGGTCGGGGAGGTAGAATGGGGAGGAAAGTTATAAAGTGGACAATATTATAGGAGCTTACACACCTGCTTGCTTCTGCCCTGAATAAGAGCAACAGAAATATTGATGTCTTATCGACAGTTATTTTAAAATTCATGTTCCATCTTAAGTGCCCCACATCTGCACACATTGAAAATACCCAGCTCCAAACTAGTAAATGTTCCTAACTTCTGTTGAGTCTAACACACTTAATATTATAAAATGTATTACTATAAACAAATATGGAATGTACCTGCCAGTCAAATATCCAACAGCAGATGCAGCATAACAGGCCTATAGAAAACATTGGAGTTAACGATACAGTTATTATTATTTATACATTTAATGATATCTTGTACATAACTTTCAACAAAGATACTGAAAATAAGCAGATACAGATTTTACCCTTATCATCAGAGCTTAAATTTAAGTAAATGCACCCCTTCACCCTCCCCATCATAAGGTGGGTTCATGAAGGTTTATGTGAAAAATCTCATGACTGCTCTCTATATTTCAGATTCCTGTTTTTCCATCAGGATATATTTGGGATTAAAAGAAAAAAAATAATAATAAACCCCCCAAGCCCCACATATAAAAGAAAACCCCTAAAACCAGGGAAGCAAAATGAGTACAGCAAAGTAAGAATCTTCTGCCTTCTGGACTAACACAGAAGAGGGATTTGCAAGAGAAAAGCAACAAGCAGAAATCCAGCCATTACTGGAATGACTCATTGTACTTCAGAAATTTGGCAAAAGGTTGAAATCACACACTGCAGGGACTAAGTAAAAGACTGGGATTGTCTTTTACAGGCTGAGCTGTTGGAGTACTTCTCACTCCTAGTACCACACTTAGCTTGAGGTACTCCAACATTTTAAAGAAAACTGCATTTTGAACGATTTTCACAGAAGTTACACCTACAGCTTGTGTTATCCTAGCTTATCACCAGTATTATTTCAGAGTATGGTTTTATGCTATTGCTGTAGCATATTTATCTATTAAACACTCAGACATAAATTTTACCTGGTAACAAGGCAACATGTGATCAAGCAGAAAGGAAGCTTACAGGTGACCCACAATCACCAAAGGATTCACACCTGTGACACTGCCAACTCCATATTCTCGAGCTTTTGTCTTGGATTCGGCCAGTTCTAACACTCAACAGAAAAAACTCATTTTGCAATATATTTTTCTCTTTAATATATTATATATATTATATATTAATTATATATTATTTTTTTTAAGTAAGGTCCTGGCCTTATAGCCTGCCTCTATTTAAAAATGCAAGAACTGAGATTTTGTGGTTTAGTTTTGAGTACTACTGTGGTAAGAAGAATAAGTAACAAACTCCTAAAAGTTTACAAAAAATATTTTCCTCAAACCTAAGAATAATTCTAGGTAACACAGCATGCTAGAAATCTCAGCTTAAATAAGTGAAAATAGACATCTTCTAAGCTTTTGCACGGAAGGAGAAACTACCTTTAGTATCTTCATGCTCCCATAGATACAGATGAACTATGTGAGTAAAAGCATAGAGAAGAATGAGAAGAAACCCTCATTTTCTTTGCAGCATTAAGGAATTTGTTGACAAAAAAAAAGTACATTGACAATAAAAATCTCTTTCTACTTTTCATATGCCTAGCATGAAGAGGAAAAATGCCAGTAATGTTCAAGAATTAGGTAACAATTTGATGACATATCTGTGTACAAAACTTCAGAAATATCTGGAGTAGGTGTTAATAAAAGAATCTCGTTAATGGAGCTCAAAGCACGGTGTTGTGTCTCCATGGCAATCATGTTTTAGAACTAAGTGGCAAAATAAAGCAGTACATAGAATTTGGGTTCACGTACAGTCACTGTCATTAAAACTTCTACTGCTTCATTCTGCAAGGAAGAAACATAACTAAAGCTATGTGCATTTAGAGGAGACTGTAAGTAACTTTGCAGGTACGCTTAGAAGATTTGTTTTCTGTGTGTGTGAACAGTATGGACAAAAAAAACCACTTTACTAACGAACCTTGCACCCACACCCCTGAAACGTGAGCAATGGCACTCTGTTGAGGTCACAACACAGTTTATCAGCTTACACTAGATCCTGATATTCATTAGACAGGCAAGAAGGGTTTAGGCATATAAAACGAAATTTTCTACCAAAACCACACTCCACATTAGAAAGAAATGTAGGAAGCCTAGACAGAGGCATTAATCTCAGAATCTGCAAGCATCCGTGAGTGCCGGATTTGAACTGCAGCCAAAGCAGAGGCTTCTTCCTCCCATATAGGTAGAAGTACACTAAGGAGGGTTTAATTAGTCTGTTTTCAACTCAAATGTAAGCAAACTAATACAACATAGCAAGTAAACAATGTTTAAGCATTTTTATACCCAGTGGCCCAGTTGGAACTGTACAGCCATGCATAGGAGCAGTTCTGAGGCCCTTATTTTAATTGTACCTAATGCTCAATGTTCCATGACTGGCCTAGAGGGCCAGGGATCAACTTACTACAAGAACCTGCCACATGAACCTGAGTTCAATACATGGTATCTTCTGTCACTATGTACTTCAGTGTGGACCTGGAAAATCAGATCACAGACTAAAAGCAGAAATCTCAGAATAATAAACAATTTACTGAAGGCCAATTACTAGTCACTGAGAAAATGCAGCTTTGAGATATGAGATGACACTGTCTTTGCTTTAGGTAAAGTGGCAATGGCTAAGCAAGGAGAAAAACCAAAACAGAACAAAAAAACCCAACACATGCGCAGCAGGATAAGACACCTGTCTTGGCCTGGGAAAGCACCATCCAGCACGACACAGTCCATAGTCCAGGCACAGAGGACAAGGGGTAAGATCTGTTCAGAGACCAAAACATCTTTTAAGAAGAGATCCTGAATCTAAGGAGTGGAAAAAAAAAATGCCCACTTTGGTTTCAGCTGCCCTTACTGAAGTGTCCTGGCGCCTGATCCCCTTGACAGCTAGCACCATCAGCACTAACCACACCGAACCAGCTCTAGCATACTGTATACTCACAACTCACTCAGGATATGATTATCAAGAGATTGCTTTGAATATACAGTGATAATTATTATGAAAGATTCAGAACTAAACATTAACAAAGCGTGTTGTTAACAAGTAACAATCGTAACAATGAAGGCTTTTTCTGAAGTCTGTAACTGACCCGGTTATCAGTCTTCTAAACTATCACAGCAACCTCTAACTACCCAGGAACAGACACACAACACGCACGCCCCATCAAATTGCAGTAAAACTATTCAGTGTTCAAGGTGCATAGAGGACATGAGTTAAACTGCTTCTAGCAAATTTACAACGTATTATAGACCACAGGAGACAAGCTAATGAATATTGGTAGCACTACTTAGCTTTTAACTTTATGCTTTAACCTGGCCTTTCTAGTCGAACAGTTTATTCTGCAGTTTTATGGGCTTCTGCTATATCTGGCCCAGAAACGAGGCAGAAACTCAACCCCTCAGATCATACACAGCTGCCTTCACAAATAAAGGAAGCAGCTGTATACATATCCTCCACAGCCAGACTACACAACTAATAAACTTAGACAATTAAAGCTATGACATGTAAATATTAAGTGTATCTTGAATATACTGTGTATAACCTATCCTCTTCTCTGCCAAGCAATTACTCTGTCTCCACTGAGGACAAAGAACATAACCAAACCCACTCCAAGATACATCGTTGCTCATCCTTTTCCAGTTCATAAGGAAGAGACTTCCTGACATTCTGATTCTAAAACAAGTCTTCACATTATTGTTATTCTTCTAAGCAGAAATATTTCACCATTTACACAGTAGGATGTTTCTTGTCTTCTGCACTATAGCAGAAGAGAGTTTAGTAAAGAGTGATAAGTAGGACAGCATCTCATTTGGCAGCGCAAAGCAATCTTCTCTGTTAATTATAGACACATGAGGAAATTACTTTTAATCATGTTAATAACCAAAGCTAAAACTTAAATCCTTGCTAAACGGCCTACAGGAATAAAAAGACTGTTGAATTCCCAGCCCTTCAAAGGAACCAAATACACATTTTAAACATGTTTGTATACGTTTGCGCCTCTCATGTGTTACAGATTTTTCCACGTAAAGACAAGCACTCCTTTATAAATTCTCATATTTCAATATAAGGATGTAAGGATTAGACAGCAAAAACATACAGCTTGTGACCACCTGATCGAGAACAACTACCATTATACTACTCTGTTGTGCCTGGGACAAAAAATGAAGGCTATGAAGTACACGGTGGAAAACAAAAAGAGAATACTGCAAAATACAGGCATCTGAATACTGTGCAGGTCCAGAATATTAGATGGAGTTCCTTGTAAAAATAGTAAAATTCTAATTAAGGATGTTCACAGAGAGACAGAACCCATAAACAAGTTAAAACACAAGAAAAATCTCCTGATAAGATAATAATAATGCAATTTATTTATCTGTGGGCATCAGAGCATGGAAAGCTGATGGTCCACTTTGCTAGCAGTCTAAGAGCCAGCAGATAGCTAACCAGCTTGTGCAGCAACCCTTGAAAGCAAGGTACAAACCTGAGGCTCTTAATATTCTCCCTCAGACACCTAAGAAACTACTGAATGCTTACAGTGCTACTACTGGGGAAAACCAAACAAATCCAGAAGTACTGGTATAACATCAAAATGCTAATGAGCTTCAGTCAAAGTCTGGATACCTAGACAACAAAGGTGATCTGTAATTAAGAGAGTCTAAGTATATGATCATGCTTGATTTTGAGCATTCAGAAACATTGTAACTTTCTATGGTTTGCTGTTTGGTGAGCTTTTAAAACTCAGTTAAGAAAAACGAAGATTATCACAAGAAGGGCAAAGATTGCACCAATCCTCTCCCTTATTCTAGAATGACAGTAACTGCTTCTTTACAGGATGTTTTAAAGGAACATTCAGAGACCACACTCTTGACGTAAGAAAACGTAAACTGCATTTCATTCCACTGTAAAATAGCTAAAGGTTTGGTCCTACTACAGTTACATACTTACAGCTTGTTCATTTCTCATTCCTACATATTTTATTCCAACCGCTTGGGCTGCAATTGCGATTTCAGTGACTGGAATACCAACAATGCCAAACATGTATTCAATATTCTAAAAAGAAAAATGTAAAAAGAAATCAGAACTGTTTCCAAAAGACAGCTTTAATAAGCACATACCAAACACAATCGTACTAACTACACAAGCAGTCTGAAAGTAAATTATAACAGATACACATTCTCACAGATGTCCACAGGCAGCTGAGGGAACACATACGATGCCAGCTGATGTCTGCAGCTCAGTCCTGTGCAGTTGTGACAGCACTGGGTTTTGGTGGCCTACAAGCAGTGGAACAACTGATCAGCCCAGCTCCCCAGCTAATACATACTTTGTGCTTTTTACTGACCACTTCTTACTTGGCAGTCTCTGCTACACCATTTTCCTCCTTCTCAGTATGCCAGCCTCAGCTCCTCTGGGAATCCCTTGTTGTGTTTCATGTTTTCATGCTTTCACACAAAATTAACACCAAAAATGCCCCAGGAAACAGCTGCGGCACCGTGCACAAAGAAACTTACAGATAAAGGCTGTGCTCATTTTTGTTACAAGTGAACTACCTTTTCATGTGCGACAGCCAAACAAGGTCTTTTGTCGAGACCATTAGCGGTTCAGCACCATCCCAAGTTTAGAGACAAAAGAGAACTTTGGTAATTGTAGAGGTGGCGCAGGAGGCGCATAACGCTGCCACAGGTACAGCCGCACAGTGCGGTAAGCTTTGCTTGATGGGATCTTGAGCTCGGAGGGGACAAGCTCCTAAGAAGCCGAAGCTAAGCGAAAGGCGGGAGAGCCGCACGAGGGCACAGCCTCACGGCTGCCCAGGGACGCGGCGGGGCCGGGCCAGGCCGCTCCCAGGCGGGGCTCGCTCACCGGGCTCTGCGGCGGGACCTCCCTCCTCCCCGCACAGCGGCAGGGCAAGCGCTTCCCACCCGCAAGGGGAACAGCGGCAGCGCTCAGGGTGAGTCCAGCCCCACTATGCCGGCGGGAGCTGTCCCAGCCTTCCCGCCACTGCTTGCTGGTCTCCCTGCCCTCTTACTTGAGCCTTGAGGGACTCGGCGATGAGCTGAGCACCGCTCACGGAGGCCATGCCGGCTGCGCGCAACGCGGGCACCCAGGGGAAGAGCGCCGGGCCGCCGCGCCGAAGGTCGGGTGGCGCTGACTGGCACCCCGCTCTGCCAATGAGGCAGCGGAGCGGGCGGTCCCGCGGGGACGCGGCTCTCCTCCTCCGACCGCGGGGGCCGGGGCGGCGCGGGGGGAGCTTCCCAGCGCCGGGAGCGGCACCCAATCAGAGGCCGCGGGTGCCGCCGCCCTCGCGCCGCCGCGGGCCCCTGCGGGTGCCGGGCGCGGAGCAGCCGCCAGGGGGCGGCTCTGCTCGGCTCGACGCGGCGGCGCGGCGGGACGCTGGTGACGCGGCGGCGCACGGGGGCGGACGTTTAAACGGTGGCTCTGAGGGGCTGGAGCAGGGGGCGGGGGTTGGCGCGGGGCTTTCGGGGTCGGGAGGGCTCCGCACCCCCCCCAGCGATCCGCCTCAGACCGGGAGCGGTGGTCGGGTGCGCTGCCGGCCCCGGGTTCCCCGCGGCTGGCGTGCGGTGGCTCGACCTCGATAGGCCTGTGGGAGCCGCGGGGCCAAGCGCGTTTATAAAGTAGGGCAGCGGCCTCCGCAGCGTAGACCCTGAGGCGTTCTGGAGCTGGTCGGCTGGTCGGAGGTTGCTGACACGAAGGGGGCAAAGTACAGGCCGTGTCAGATGAAGATTGCTGCCAGCATTGCCTGCCAGCATTACCTGCTGCCAGCATTTTTGAGGAGAAGCGGGAGCATAGTGTGAGGCACTTCTCCGAAATCATAGAACCATAGAATGACTTGGGTTGTTAGGGACCTTAAATATCATCTTGTTCTCGCCCCTCCGCCATGGGCAGGAACGCCGTCCACTAGACCTCAGATCCGAAGAACAGCGTGTGTTCGAGAAGTGGTACAGTTCAAAATGTTCTCCCCCACCTGCTGACTGCTCGTGCTGCCTTCTGGAGTTTTTCAGGCTGGCCCGCTAATAATGGCAGCACTCAGTTGTCCTCGCTCATTAAGTTAGTTAACATAGATCTTTCAAGAATGAGACAAGGTGTACATCAGGAATCCTGTGAAATACAGAGAACTTACTGTAAAACATTTGAATGGGCAACATTCTTTAAAAACAGGTTGCACTCTGGGCAAAAGCCAGGAAATTAGGACACAATTATACAATGCATTGTACACAGAATAGACATTTTTTAGAAAAGGAAATACAAGGTCCCTGTTTGTATTGAGCTATGTTTCCATTGCAAAAAATACCCCCAAGCCTCATAAAAAACTGTATACAAAAATACATTTATGTAGGGGACATTGTTTTATATATTCAGTGTACCAGAATGACAGCAACATCATGGATATTACTAAAAAAAATATGAATTTCCATAGCAAATTTTGGGTTTGGTTTTTTTTTTACGAATAATTGTTATTGTTAGTATAGCTGAACAGGCATTTGCTGCTGTTCACTTAAGAGGACCCAGACTAATGTTCTACTTCTGTTTTTCAGCATGTTGGATTCTTGCAAGTACAAAAGTGCTCAAAGCGGGGTATGTATTGTTTTGCGCTGTGTATACATGTATGTATGGTGAGAGTTGACAAACTTGTAAGTTCCCAAAGCTGTTGAAAAGTGCATGACTGAATGCTTTGCTTCACAATGTACTGGGATTAGTTGGTTCTGGAAAACTGAATAGGAAAACAGTCTGCACCAGGACTGGGGGAAATTGTCTGGGTTGACATGCTAACTTAACCACCAGTCTTTCTACCTTTTCTATAGAACTGTAACTAGAATACCATGACTGCCTGACGGTAATACTATGTTGAAATACTCATATTTGAGTGAAATCATTCTACTGAACATGTCTGCCACACAAAAGACCACATAAGTCACAAGAAAGGGACAGAAAAATTTTAAATTGTAAAGCATTTCAGTTCATGCAAATTTCTTTTGAAGTCGTGGCTCAGGTGAGGTGACAGCTCTGTAAACCCTAAGGAAATAAACTTCTCTTCAAGGAAAGTATTTATTAGTGTAGCATTCTGCAATACAGAAACCAGCAAAACCCACCAGAATGTGGCTGAGACTTACTTGGAGCCTCAACAGCCTATAAGAGCTGAGGAAACCCTCATGGTATCCTCATTTTGGCTGGAAAGGTTACTGTCTCCAAGCTCACGCTTTGGGCTTGTCACAGCTCTCCTTGTTAGAAGCAACCCATTAGATAGAGAGGTTCTGTTGTTTACGCTGTCGACTAAGGGAGCACTCATGTAAGTGCTCAAACACTGTCAGTAGTACTAGCAGTAGTCACGACCAAGGGTAAGGACCCAGGGGGATTATTTTTGTTGGCTCAGATTCAGTCAGATGGGACTGTGTAGTTGGATGTTCAGTGCCAAACCTCTTGTGCACCTAAACAAGGAAGGGGTTCAGGGTAGTACTTTGAGTGTTTCAGAGCACCAGAAAATAAGCCATGGTAAGGGAAAAAAAGAAAAAGGGAATTCTTCAAGCAGCATCTGTAAAACAGATTTTGTAGAAGCCCATTAACTGCTAATTGGTGTTTTCAGCTTAGAAGGCCAAAAGGCTAATTTTGTAACCTGTAGCAGTTCCATCCTGTGACCTGAAACTCACCAACTTTTTCCATCACTAGTGATGAATTCTAATTGCATCTTAGTTGACAACTTAATTGAGGAACAGCTGACTAGAACCCATTCCTGTCCTAAATAGGTGTTTTGGCTCTGAAGGGAGATGGAAATAGAAAGGAGTTTTGTCAGTGGAGTGCAACACTGGTTATTTTAAGTGGCTTCCTCAGCTGTGAGAGGCTTTCTACCTCTCCTCTCTCTCCCCCTGCTACTGCTTTATATCTTAACACGTACTTTGGTATTTCATTTGCAGAGCTAAGCTTAATAGGACAAAGTAGGATCCTCTATTCTTGACATCACCACCCGCCCCATAAGTACCAAGTGTTTTCCTCAAGATGTGGAAGAGCAAGGGTAGCTGATTGTACATCACTTCTCAAAACTGTTTATATAAACTGAGTAACTTTAATTTACGTTGACAGATGCCAAGGCTTTACTCTGTTTTTATTGTGCTTCAGGTAACTTTAAAATTTACCCTTGAAGGCATGTATATATTGACACTTTGCTGAAAATGCTTTTAAACAGGACACAGTTATTTAGAGCACCAACACAGTTAGATTTAAGGTTTAGAAACAATATGCATGTGGTCAGTTAGGAATTTAAAAACAACACAGTTCAAATGCTGCTGAGAGTCTCAGTTACAGTCCATATTTAATAGCAACCTCTAACTGCTGGCATGATTTGTTGATCAAGCTCTCTCCACCCCACCTGTTTGGGCTTTTTTTTGCTCTAGGTTTCCGGCATACACCATGGTGGATCTGGGCTGGAAGCTGTTCGTCTGCTGCTTTTGCTATCAAGTTGTCTCAGGAAGAGTTAAGAGGGAGGGGCATTATATTGCTGCTGTATATGAACACGAGTCCATACTGAGTCCTAACCCAACAGCCCTGGTTGATCGACAGTCTGCACTGGAGCTCATGGGCAGGAATCTAGACATCTATGAACAGCAAGCAGTGGCTGCTGCAAGACAGGTATGCCACAGCTTAGTAGCAATTGCATGGGTCCCGTGTTTATATAGGGTAAGTGCTGTTTGAGGATAATCTTTCACATTTGTGTTCCCAGGCAACTAAAGCCATATTTATATACATAACTACGATCTGGTTTTTCAGACATTCTGACCTGCCAGCAGCTCTGAAGAAAATCAGGCCAATTAGCAGCTTGCCTGGCTTGAGTTATTTCAAGCTTGGAAAAACACGCCTATAGTTATTTAGTATAGGGGAATTAATTTCTATTTTGGTCTGAATACCCAGCTACTTTCTGTTTTCCTAAATGGAATGTTTTTATTGAAAGATTGTCTTACAGGCAGCTGTCTTTGGGTTTGATTTTATTCCAGTGCTCTCAATGGAAATTCCTGAATGTCTCTGAAAACTAAAGAAGTTAAATGCTTTGGAACTTAATATTCCACCAGTAACAACTTTGTGGAAGTAAAGTTTTCCATTCCTTTCTCCTGCCCTCCATGGAATGGTTCTCAGTCTAAATATATTTAGAGGGGAGAGATTAGTATTTCTAGCTGTTCTTATGTACAGCTTGCTTTCTTTCCCTCCCCAAGAAAATCCAAAGCTGGTTCTAGTCAGAGGGAGCAGAGAAGAAGTGACTTGCAAGTTTCACACAAGTGTTGTTCTGGAACAGAAATTTTTATACAATTTGAAAACATTAATTATATATATATTTATTTATTTTTATATGTTCAGGTGACTGGGGATCACAGTTCAGAAGCATAAGTTATGCAGTATGGCATTCAGGACACATAAATTATCCCAAAGCCATAGCACATTTGATCTGACTTTTGAAAAGTCACAGGAATGTCAGTGTCTGAGGCTATGTCTGATTTAAGAGGAATTCACCCCATTTTTAGGAACAGTTCAGATCTCCCTGAACTTCAGGTACAGCCAGCCTAGCTCTGGCATGGCTATGTTTCTCCCAGAATCATGGAACTCATAAAATGGTTTGGGTTGGAAGAGACCTTAAAGGTCATCTCATTCCAACCCCCTGCCATGGGCAGAGACATCTTCCACTAGTCCAGGTTGCTCAAAGCTCCATCCAACCACAGTCAAGCTGTTTCTGGAATCAGTACTCCCAGTACTCTATCCAGCCCTATACACCTAATCAAGGTATACAGACGATTACATGGATACAGCACCTTTGACAGAGTTCATGTGCTACTAGTGTAATTCTGAAAAAAAAAAGGCAAATTTTAACATCATTAGTCTTTAACCCAAATGATACCATTTTCATGATTCATATCAATGGAGAATGCTTTTGGTAAGACTTTTGGTGAAGTCTGCTCTTATTTGTGTGCCTTTAATATCCAATAAGTTATTTTTCAAGGTAAGAGGTATATGTCAGGTTAAATACGCTTTTTTTTTATACAGATAGTTATACTTACTATGAAGTCAAGGAAGAGATACTTTGAAACAACATTCCTGTCAAAACATACTTGGGTTATCCTTTACTTTCTTTAACTCTTTTTACCCATGAGATTCCCTTTTTCCCTTTCGTATCTAGGTTGGTTGTTGTTTCCCTAAAAAAATGTGTCTTTGTTTCACATACAGGGGGCACAGATCATTGTTTTTCCTGAAGATGGAATCCATGGTTTCAACTTCACCAGAAGCTCCATTTATCCTTACTTAGATTTCGTTATGCATTCACAGTCTGTGAAGTGGAATCCATGCAGAGAGCCGTATTTGTTCAATGACACAGAGGTAAATGTAGGAGTGATTTCTGCAGAGGTGGAATAACTGAACGCTAGATTTATGCTCCAAGTGGGAAACTGGCTGTAGTGGTTTTGCTTAAGGAGGTGAGCAAGAAGTTCCACAACTCATAGTCCCAGGTTCTGTTTTCATGGACTCACAAGTTTATGCAGGTTTCGTTCTTAGCAAAGGAGAGTTTTAAATGCAAGAAGATTAGCTTGTTTGTGAACCATCTGGATTTGTCATCTCATCCTTCCCAACCCATGAAATGGTAATTACTGTCTAATAGGATACATTGTGTGATTTAATTTTGAACAATATTGTTTTACATAAAACAACATAACACTTCTTCACTGTCGATGCATTCCCATTATGCAGTTTTAATGACCTAATGACATCAGAACATTCTGACTAGTGATTGTGTGTGAAACAATCAGCACAAGTAACAGGACTTGACCTGCTATAATGTAATAGAGGTCACAACTTGGCACATACCAAGTGTGACCTGCAGGGTACAGAATTGGTATTTTCAACTGTTCTGAACCTGAAGTGAAAATAACCATGTTTAGTAATACAAACTATTCTTATTAACATTACAGTAGTCAATATAATGAAAGTAATCATGCAGTGCCTACTAGGCAGAATTTGTGTGCAAGCATGAATCGGCTGTAAACGGTGACCTACTTCACCCTGTGAATCTTTCTTTACTACCACTGAGGATGGGCAAGCAAGCAAGAGCTGAGTTTGCCATTCAGCAGTACTGGCAGTCTTTGGCACATATACGTCTATGGTGCGGAAAAAACACCCCAGTAATACTGTAGTCTGTAACTTTTTGTATTTCCTTTCTATAACTATGCAAAGTCTATCCATTTCCATCTCTGCTTCTCTCAAGTTGGACCTAGAAATCTTTTTTTTTTAATTATAGAGTAAAAATATCTAGTTGTAGGAACAAGCCATTACAGGTGCAAATCGTTGAATCATAGAATGGTTTGGATTAAAAAGGACCTTCAGCTTCATCCAGTTCTAACCCCCTGCCATGGGCAGAGACACCTTCCACTAGAGCAGGTTGCTCAAAGCCCTGTCCAGCCTGGCCTTGAACACTGCCAGGTATGGGGCAGCCACAGCTTCTCTGGACAATGTGTGCCAGGGCCTCACCACCCTCATAGGGAAAATTTTTTCCTAATGTCTAATCTAAATCTCTCGTCATCTTAAAGCCACTGATGATCGTAATTAGATGTTTGCTGTTCTAAAGGCAGCCACACAGGTGAGTTACGCTGTCTTGTCAAAGCTTTCAGTTGACCTGTGGTGTTTTAAACCATTGGTGATCCTGCAACAGTCAGAAGTTTCTGAAAATGAATACCCTTGAAATAGAGAGATTTCCTTACTTCTCAGGATATAAACCCCAGATTTGGTTTTCTTTGTCAGTGCTATTTTTAAATTAGTACGTGAAATATTCTTCAGTCTAGAAAGCTACTGGTTCCAGATCATCAGAACTTTTAAATTTTACAGATATGGTCAGATGTGTTCCATTCCCGTTGAAAATAAGGACTTGAAAAGTATTAAAAAAGTCACAGCTGCTTAAGTAAAGCTTACTCGTCCGCGTTCCAAAGTGCTTACATTTCCCCCTGCTGTTCTCCAGGTTCTTCAGCGTCTGAGCTGCATGGCACTGAAGAACAAAATATTCCTTGTGGCAAACTTAGGAACTAAGCAGCCCTGTGAGCACACAGATCCTCACTGTCCTTCTGATGGAAGATACCAGTTCAATACCAACGTGGCGTTCAATGCCGATGGCATGCTGGTAGCCACATACCGCAAACACAATCTGTACTTTGAATATGCTTTTGATACCCCGCCAGAACCTGACTATAAATTCTTTGATACCCCTTTTGCTGGCAAGTTTGGTATGTTCACTTGCTTTGATATACTTTTTTTTGAGCCTGCGGTGAACCTCATCAGACAATACAATTTGAAACAAATTGTATATCCAACTGCGTGGATGAACCAGCTCCCACTCCTGTCTGCTGTAGAATTTCAGCAAGCTTTTGCAACAGCTTTCAACATCAATATGTTAGCAGCTAATATCCACCACCCTACCTTGGGCATGACAGGGAGTGGCATATATACTCCAGTCAAATCGTTCATCTACCACAACATGGAAAGTTACGGTGGCAGGCTCATAGTAGCAGAAATTCCTGTGATTACCACTGATTATAAAACCAATGTGGAGAGTAATGAAAGAGTCAGAGAGAACTTGCATCATTCATGCAAGACTTTTCTAGGCACCTCACTGGATGATCAAGTTTGCTTTAAGGATGGAGAAGAGCCCCCCAGCAGAGCGCCAGAAAAAGGAAATGAACAGTTCCTTCCTGTATTTTATTCAGAAATGATGTATGACAACTTTACTTTTGTTCCTGTATGGGGGGAAAAAGGAGAGCTCCAAGTTTGTGCCAATACCCTTTGTTGTTACTTAAACTATCAGAGAGCTGTTTTAACTGATGAATTATATGCTCTGGGAGTATTTGATGGGCTCCATACAGTGCACGGCACATACTATGTCCAGGCCTGTGCGTTAGTAAAGTGTGGTGGTCTCAACTTCAGCACTTGTGGAGAGGAGGTTACGCTTGCCACTGCTCTGATAGATTTCCAGCTCTGGGGAAATATGAGTACCCCTTACATCTTTCCTTTACTGCTGACATCTGGTATTACCTTGGACTTTGCTGATCACATGGGCTGGAAAAACAACCACTATTTCATGAGCAAAAATAGAACATCTTTTGGCTTACTGACAGCTGCTCTATATGGACGATGGTATGAAAAGGACTAACAGAGATACTTGATTGAATCAGAAAACAACTGCCTGTATGCTCAGAGCATATATCTTAAGTTGTTGAACATCTGTACTTCCTAAAGGTGTGTTTGTACATGACTCCTGATTGGATTTCACATTTGAAATGATAAGTGAAGCACTTAACCTAAGAGGCTGTAAGTATTATCTGTACCTTGGTACCTTAAGTCCTACCAGAAGTAAAAGAACTGCCTTGTGAGGATAAAGGCTTGTTGTAATGCGTTGAGACGCTTTATATAATGAAAATAACATTTCTCATTTCAACTGAACTTGTATCTTTTAATTTAATCCTTTGGTTTTCTGGGGTCCTGGCTAGGAGCATGGAAAGGAATGGAATGGAAAGAAGAAAAATAGAAAAGGGAATGGAGACAGAAATATTGTGCATGAAAATATATCTGTATACATACATATAGCTTGTATATGGTGAGGGTCTGAGTTTTGGTTAGGGTGCCATGATTTGGTTTTCTTTTCTGATGAGTCAAAACCTCCCAGCTGAAATCACAGCCACGCACTGGCCATTGGGTTGTCTGTAATCCTGTAAGAAAACTCTTGAGTTTCATCATATACTCTTAACAGCAACTGAGAGTTACAGTTGTGAACATCTATGAACAGCTAATCTGGGGAAGAGGATATCAAATGATTGTGAAAAACTAGACTGCATTAAGACACAGTTTCCAGCCTACTGTGCAAGAAATTGTGTTTAAAGAAAACATCAGCAGTGAATATCAATGACTGTTATGTACTGTTTAAATACTTTTAACTTTCCCTGTTTGAGAGATCATTTCAAGACTGTTTTGACTTTAAGGTGTCTTACATGTTGTTCATAAATTCATTCAACAAGAGCTATGAAAAGCACATAATGAATTGTGGGTCAGCAAAGCTTTCACATAAATGCTTTGTGTGCCAGATGGCAGGATGCTGCTGCTAAATAAGTAAAACACACCGTTCTTTCCAGAGCAGCAAGTGCTGTAACTGTTGTACTGCAGTGACAAACTGTGCTACTGCAGTGAAGAAATTGGGAAGAGAATATTCAAAGGATATAAATTTGAGGTTAAATTCAGAGAAGATAATTTATTCTTAAACTTTTTCATTTTGTGTGGTCATATTGGCTGTTATGACTTAATCTGCATAATAGCTGTTGACTAATGGAATAAATGCAACCATTCCTTTGGTGAGTCCCCATGTTCCAGTTGCTCAGTCCGTTAGTCAAGTCCAGAGGAGCAGAGCACTAACAGGAGAGCTGTGAGTCTACGTTTGGGTGATTTGAGTCCGTTCTGAGCTGTGTTCAAGCTCAAACCACTGTGGCAGCTACAGGTATGTTCACTGGAAGGTGCTCAATAAGCTCCTGCCTTGAACGAGCTCACTTTCTGGCTTCAGAAAGCCAACCAACCAGGAAGTTGCTGATTTTCTACCTGAAGGTTTCTGAAATATTTACACAATGTAAGGATATAAATATTGACGATCTTGGGCTCTATCAAACCTTCCTTATCCAAGTTCCATTACTGTGAGCCAGGACCTAGTCACATTCAGCTTTGATGCAGCAACACGACAAGTTCGTTTATCCTGCAGCATATATTGGACAGAAACACAGAAATATCTGTATCTCATTGGTTATAAACATGTTGATGTAAAAGGAGGCCATCCCACTGCAGGGTTATTAATCATTCATTCTTTGGCACCCATAGCAGTGTTCTTGCTAAACGCTGTACAAATTCCAGAGCAGGAATTTGGGTTAAACAGAGGAGCATTTTTGATGCTTACTTGTGCTTCTGGTTCTAGTACCGTACAAACAAGTCTAAAAGGAAGAAGAATTTCAGGACAAGCTTCCCCACTCTACTTTGTAGGCTGAAAAACACGCATCCTCTTGCACTGACTTCTGTTTTGGATTTAGTCCTAAACCAGTATCACAAGGAATTAGGCTAAGCAAGTAAATAGTGTTACATGTATTTTCTGTGCTTAAGGAAAACAAAAGTATCTGTGAGACACTTGCAAAGTGTGTTGTAACTGTGGATATGTCAAAACTATTAGAAAACAAGATGTTCTGGCCTTACTGTTTGCATGGGGCATGTTGCTCTGTCTCCTCCCTGAAAGTGTGTTCTCATGCTTTGTTCAGCCAAAGGAGCAGCCTTTAGCAGAAAAACACTGGCAAAAGTGGGACAGACAGTACTAGACACAATGAAGAATTACCAGTAATTAACTTACCCCCCACCATCCCAATCTTTGAGTGACAACAGACGTATCCTGTTCTGAAACAGAGTGACCAGGCAGTAACCCGTGACACTCATCATCACCGATGGGCGGCTTTTAGAAGTCTGCACTGGAATATCAGTCCCAGAACTGCCCTGCTGAATGCAGCACTGTTCCCAAACAACCTAGTGATCAAAGCTACATACCGTTTAATGAAGAGGCACAGTCCATCATCTATTATCTCTTCAACAGACAAACAGTTTCATTAAAGCTCCCTGCACTGTTTCCATCTGTGAGTGCAACAAAACCAAACCAGAGCACAAGGATCTTTAGGCATACAGAAAGCACAGGTGAAGCCTAGAACAGCTTTAAGTCACGCAGTCCGTTGACATAAGTGAAACCAGGATTTGGAAATATGTACTGACACCAAAAGAACATCCTGCCTGATACAGACAGCGGGGATGATGTCTTTGAAGGGCCTTGACACTGCCCCCAGGAAGGGGAGGACAACCACAGAAACCGTCTGTCCAGACAGGGGGAACAGCATGGAGTTTCCTCATAAGGGATCTGCTGGTTTGGGATTCACATGACCAGTGAGTTTTCCAGGTGGATGCGGGATACTCTGATTACAGGGAGAGAAACCACCAGAAAGCACGCTAAGAGCACATTTAGCAAGCAGGACACTGGAGTTGAGAGGCATGGGAACAGCCCAAGGAACTGGTGACAGTCTGGGACAACATCTGCACCAGGCATGAGTGCACATAAGCTTATGAAGTCGGATCTCTACAAGTAAAATGAACCAGTATGAATCAACTGTGCTTCAAGGGCTTCCTGCAGCCAATGCAGCGGTAAGGAAGCCATTATTACGAGGCACAGCACGGTCTTGCCCAGGCTGTGACCTCTCTTGCAGCATCAGGTATTTAACAAACATCCCAGCATCACAGAAGACCCAACAGGACCAACACAAACCACTAACTGCCCTCTTTGGCTGCTTCAGACGTACCATCTAAAGTGAATAGAAGAGCCAAGTGAAGAAAATAAGGTTTTCAGAACTGTCACAGGATCTGAACAGTGCCTAACCACCACTATGGCACGCACACAGATTCAGTGGCTCGAAAGTACCACCCCCTCCCTCCTCCTCCATTTATGTAGGTTTAAAAAAGAAAGTGACAAACGCCATTCCTAACCCCCCAAATATTCATGGGTTGAAGTGAGAGTTACCACTCAATCAAGTTTTTAATGGTCAGCAGAAGTCTGTCAGAGACCTACTGTGCTCTCCTCCCTCCCTTCACTGGGAGGACAGGCATCGGCAACACAGGTCAGAAGTCGGAGACAATTGTTTAGTGGCACCCACAGGCGATCGGATGAATTCTTGGTAGAAAAGCTGAGAAATGTTGAATTCAGGAAGTTAACGGGCTCTTAGAAAGATCATTTTAAGATTTCAAGAAAACCATGCAGACAGCTTGAATAACAGAGTTTGGCAAGGGATGTGGCAAGGGATTAAGTCCAGTCAGCCACGTAGCTAGCTCACTCACTCCCCCCCCCCTTTCTCCCCCACTGCTCCCAGAGGGATGGGGAGGGGAATCAAAAGAATGTAACTCCCACCGGGCTGAGATAAGAACAGTGCAGTAACTCAGGTATAACACAAACCACCGCTGCTACCACCAGTAAGAATAATGATAACGGAAATAACAAGGGAAGAGAATACAACTGTTCACCACCCGCCAACCGTTACCCAGCCTGACTGAGCAGTGATCCAACCCTTCTGGGTAACTGTCCCCAGTTTATATACTGGGCATGATGTGCTCTGGTATGGAATACCTCTTTGGTCAGTTTGGGTCAGGGTGTTCCTGTCTCTGCTTCCTCCCGGCTTCCCCTTCTCCCTGGCAGAGCATGAGACTCAGAAAGTCCTTGGTCAGAGTAACCATTACTGAGCAGCAACTAAAACCATCGGTGTTATCAGCGCTGTTCCCAGGCTGAAAGTCAAAACCACAGCACTGCACCAGCTACTGAGAAGGGGAAAAATGACTGCTACTGCTGAACCCAGGACAGTATGGGAAATACCTGCCAGGATGGGATGCGAATCCTTGGATTTTGCTTTAAGACTGTTTCAGGTATCTAATCGATTCCTTCAAAAACAACATCTGAGACCTTAGAGTCTTGAGCTTTCTGAACCAAGTCAACTCCCAGGTACAGTGAGAAGCAAGCCTGCGCGTCTGTCACCTGACAAGGCTTGGAAGCTGGAGTTTGTTTTTGTTCTGTTGTGAGTCTGAGTAGCAGAAGCCCTAGTTGCCTCTGTTTCAATTTTAATGACAAGAAGAATGTGTTTTTCTCCTCTAAATATTGACTCGCAATAACAATATTAAGACAGCTTGAAAGGCTCTTTAGGTTCCATATTACTCAACTGTGTTTACAGTTACATGGTGAAATACTGCAAGGTTCCTTTCCCAACCTTTAATATTGTTAAAACACAGCTCCCTCCATTCCATGTTCGGTTTATTCTCATGTAAATTAGCACCCAGATAATTCAGACACTGCCTTATTCGAAGACAAACTAGACTACGACACTGGAAGACTTAAGGTATTAGAGACTGGGCTACCAGGTTGGGAAGAGCTGCAAGAAATCTTCAAGTCCTGTAAGAAGGGGCACTCATCGTCTTTCCCTGTCAGGAGCGTTTGTTGCGACATGGGTTACAGGGACAGGAAGAAACCCACAGCTTGAAAATGGTAGTCACTTCCGTAACCATTATTCCCCCAGGGAAAGGAAACGACACAGCTGCAGTTTTCCTGGGCACTGGGTAACTGAGCAACTGAAAGAAACGCTCTTTGCTGAGGCTGCCAGTTCAGGCTTTCTCTCAGTAGACACAGCACGTGGATCACACAAGTGGCCCGGGTGGCATTTACAACGTCCAGCCAGGCGCCTGCTTCTCCTGTGAGACAGTAAAAGAGATTTTGTGATAAGGCTTACAGGTCATTATAAATAAGGTATTTTAAGAATCAGTTGTTTTGCCATTTCAAGTTAATGCACGGTGATCCCTTTACACTTAACATGATTCAAAACCTACGGATATTATGGAGAGAAAAGGACTCCAGAAAGAGAAAAAAGCCGTGCTACCAGCTAACAACTCAGGCTTGCATTGCACCTCTTCAGGTCTCGGGTTTCAGTCTGTACAAGAGACCCAGGATTTATGAATCCTTACATATAATGTTTTACTCATAAATTTTGACAGCTTCAGGTTTATAAGGAGTTTTTTATTCCTAATCTGAAAGAATTCTTCTCCCACCATCCCATTAACTGCTGCAGCAGATTAAAGGGTTACAGGGAAGTTATCGCAAATCAGTGGGAGGTTACTAGAAGAGGCACTGATCACCAGTCTTAGATTTAAGGATGTGTATGAATTTGCTGGACCACCTTCAAGCATTTACTTACTTTTGCTTGACATTAAAATGGATTTTGCTGAGTTCAAGCCCAGACTTCGGCAGTGGTGGTAAAAGTTTTAGCTACTTATGAAGAGATTAGAAAGGCACTTCTTTCCAAGGCTATTAGCCTGATTCCAGCCTGGACTGGATTACCAGGAACTACTGTTACCAGGAATCCATGCTTTTTAACCAAAAGCATGATGCCACTTTTGGTGAAGTGGATACATACCACCGGCAGAGCCACAGAGCAAAGTGCTAGGAGATGGGGAGACTGGTGGCTCTGCTGCCGGCTCCTCCTCCAGCCGTACCCAGGGAAGCTCACGGAGCTCCCTCGCCCATCATGCGGTACATCAAGCCAGACAGCACGTCCTCCACCGCTGCCATTTCCATCAATATTCACCCTCTTTATTTAGGTTTCAGTCTCGAAGACGGGAACCTCACTGATCCAAGTGTGGGATTCAGTGGCATGGGATCCCTCGACGCACCCAGTCTTGTTAGAAGTGTTCCAGGATGATGCACGTGAAACAGCTTCACACAATAAATGCCAGACAGCAGTCCTGTGTAGCGTTCACTGTTGCCTGCGATCTTTCTGCAGGCTTATCCTCTCACCCAGTTACTGCATGCTCAACACAGTTCACCACAGACATACAGTAAAGAAGCTGAGCTACCAGAACAACACTTGTGCACATCTCCAACCGCTAGATTTAATGTAAACTAGAATGTAAACAGAGTACGTTATTCTGGATTACTGCAGTAGTTGTTGCCTTTAAACGGGCATCATCTCTGGGTAAGGCAGGAAGGCCAATTCCTCTCAAACCCAGAATTATTCAGTTGAAGGATCTGTAAGCGTAGCCTCATGCTCCTTCTTAGTCATCTTCCTTACAGCTTCAGTAACAGCTTTGGTACCTTCAGTGCCCCTTGGGTAGACGTTAAAAGGAGCACAGTTTTGAAGTAATTTATTTTAAATACCAACTTTTTTTAACCAAACATTTATTAATTCTTTAGCCTGGTAGACAAGTCAGAATTCCAAACAAGAAAATACACAACCAGCAAAAACCCCAACCAACCAACCCCAACCAAGACCCAAGCTAAGAAGTGTGTATTTCTAGCTCTGATTGTCCCAAATATGTGATTATTTTTGAGATATCCGTGTGGAGAAGCAGTAAGGAGCAATAGAAGGAAATACAAAGCGAGAGAGACAGAGAGGTCAAGGGTTTGTGAAGAGATTATGAGAAAAACCTTTCTGATTACGCTCTTGGCACGGGGGGAGAGGCAGACTGATTCTTTGTTAGTTTTGAAAGCCAGGCTGGATGGGGCTTGGAGCAACCTGGTCTACTGCAAGGTGTCCCTGCCTGCGGCAGGGGGTTGGAGCTGGATGATGTTTAAGATCCTTCCATCCCAGATCATTCCACGATTCTGTCATTTGAAGAGTATCCACTATTTGTGCTACCACACCACTCCAGAAGAGACAGCTCAGCCTAGGAGAGTAATGCCGATTTGGCATTTTCTCCTGCATCTTGAGAACTTAAAACCACATAAACCATCCCACAAGTACACGGAAAGCTGAGCAGAGCTGGTTGTCCTCATTCCTGAAGTCCATTTGACTTTGTTTTCAGGATAAAAAGGGTCTCTTTTATTCCAACACAGCTGTTTCAGTGGTCCAGCCAAGGCTCACTGGTCTCTCTCAGTGAAAATCCAAGAGGCTGCCTGGATGAAGGCTGTGACAATCATGGTGCCTATTCATTGGTACAAAAAGAGGAGGATTTCTTCTGGAAAGACTGAGGTTCCAGGATCACTTTCCAGAAATGAACAGCCCTGCACTGAGGTACGAACACCTTTCTAAATACAAACCCCTCACCAGCCACAGACAGCAGTGTTCTTGTTTCACAGAAACAAGGAACCTTCTGTTCCTCGACCTCTCATTAAGAAAGCGGTCTCTGACCACAGCAGCATGGTTCTTTTAACAAGTTCCAGTTTTGGAGTAAGACCACATTCTAATAATAGTCCCAATTATCACTTAACAAGGCACAATTACTGTCAGGTAGTAATGGAAGGATTTTCTTTGTTCTCTTTTGGTTTGAAATAGGAACAACCAAATACCTGCAATCTACAGCCTATGTAAATTCTTATGATGAGATAGATGAGACATGAATCACACAACTCTGAATTCCTAAATGGAACATTAACAGTTCACAGCAGGACAGATCTTTAGCTCTTTAGAAGTTCATGAAACTTAAAAATAATGCAATTTAATGCAGTGTAGAAGTTTTCTTCCTCAAATGTGAGTAGCCATGAAATAGAAAAGAGGCACAATTTCTGACTGACGTAAGAAAGCAAAGGTGTTCAACAGCCCTGTTTCCTGTATTCCGTATCCAAACCTCCAACTTTTATACCTCTATCATCCAGGCACAGAGTGGATGCATGTAGCTCAGTCTCTACTCCCCTGATAATAGTTCAAGTAAGGACAGTCCCCTGCTATAAAGTGCCCTGTGGCCACAAGCACCACACACTGAGGTAACGTCATCCTGAAGTCAAACAGAAGTTCGTGCAGATAGTAACGGCCTATTAATATCACATTGTCTCAGTTCCTTTGGATCAACAAAACCTGGGCAGTTTCATTAACAGAAACCTCCAGTTGTTACCATCATTAAATAACAGGCATGCTACTTGGCATTCGGAATCAGATTTTCCACAAGCGTATGAGGAAAATGGGTCTGCTTAGCCTCTGTGTTCAAACAGATGCCAGTGAATCTCCGGACAGGCCAGTATGGAGTTTGAGTGCCGCCTGCATGCTCAGCTGAGGCACGTATGTCACTCCCACACTGCCCCGTACTTAAAAGATTCAGAGGGAACAACGTACAGAAATCACCATATCCCCCAAGTCATTTAATTCTGCTCACAGACAAACACGGCAGTAGAACAATGAGCACAGGCACAAATGGTGAAGAAGGTGGTACTTAAAAGGGAGCCTAAAGGAATAATGACGTAATTGACACTTAAAATGCTTTAACTGTAAATAGCTCACCTCCACTTTCGAATAAAAATGCTGGCAAAGCCTTTGTGAAGTAGATTTTATAAATTCTATCAATTCAACAAGAGACTTTGTCATTAATGCTCAGCAGATACAAATAAATTATTCATTAGTAGAACTCACATTTGGGTTTTATTATACACCGTAAAATATACAGGAATCTTGAAGTACTGAAAGAGTGCAGGTAAATACAGTATTCAAGCAGTCACTATTTCTATGTACATGCTCATTAATTCTTCAAAACCCCCTCAAAATTATCAAATAGATCAAAATATTGTCCCCTGTTGCCGCACTATGTTCAGAAAACCAGCCGATAATTTACAACATCATTAAGATCTCCAGTTTCACAATACAAAAAGGATAAAAAGGAAATTGGAATCAGTTTGTAGTAATTTATTTGTACTTTACCAGGACATGCAAGGATTCCCTGCATGTACATAGACAAAGTCACTTGAAAAGTAACAGCTATAGTTAAAGCAGAGCCAAATAAAGTAAATATTCATATTTAACAGACAAAACTTGAGCTTACTCATGTCAGTTTTTTCATTCTTCAGGCAATTAAAAACCCCACAGTAGTCTGTTATAAATTAAAACCCATAAAAACCTCCGGGCACATCAGAGCTACCTTACAGGGACCTCTTTCTGCTGTTTGCTTTCTAAATGGAGCACGACAAAGATACACAGCTCTTCCCACAGACCAGACACGGTACTTGATTCTCTAATAGGGAAATATACCTTTAAACTCACCTCCCCCACCCCTGTAACTCCAGGATAAGAAACAAACCCCAACTGATAGGGATATAGAATTTTAATCTTGGACACAGATTTGTGCTGTGAGGATCGGACTAATTATCGGGAAGAACTCTCAGTCTCAGCGGGGTCATTGGGACGTTTCGGTTCTTTGATGGAGGTGCAGAGTTTCCAGGTTACTCGTGTAGTTTTAAATCAGAAAAAGAAAAGTCTCAATCCAACCCCCAGAAATGAAAACCCCCAAAGAAGTCTCAAACTGTGCAACTGATTACCGCTCCCCTCCCACTGCTCCCCCCCCTCCCCTTGTTTATTACACTGTACACGTTTCACCCTGACTTCACCTTGTTAGCTGGTTTAAATTTAGTATTAGAAAAGTATGACAAGTTTGTTTTCATTTCACCTAAAAGAAAAGAGAACTTAAAAGCACATCTGCTTTCTTTCACGGTACATTTAATAGCAGTCGGAAGGCTTTCAGATGATTAAAAAAAAATAAATCAACATTTAAAACCAAATCTAAGCTTCTTTTCCAGAAGTAATTAAGGTTTGGTTGAAACAACTTCTGAAATAACCTATTCCAGTTTTCACAAAAACTTAATTAAAAACAAAAAAATCTTTAAGTTATTTGGTCCTTTGGCAATTTGCAGCACAAACAATGCCTCCTGTACCAAACTCATTTATTGCCTTCAAAATGGTTTGAGTTTCATTGATAATATTTAATCTCGCATCCTTTGCGTTGTACGATAGTGTTGTTCATTTACATCAAGTAGGGTGCCCAGTCTGCAGAAATTACTCCTGGCACCAGAAACAGAATGGTAGAATACGGTTAAATAAAACAGTTTTGACATTCTTTGTTTTGTTGGTTTTTTTTTGCCATGGATTCCAAGTACTTTTTCAAGAATTTATGCTTCTTCTGCAAAATCAGCTCTTAAAAATCCTCCTAGGGTCTCACAGGTTTTTATTTTTTTAATATGCAACCACATAAAAAGCATCTTCTCAAAGGTCTGTCCTCTTTTTGTATTCAGACACTGACAGCTTTATGACAGCACAAGTCGGACCTTCCAGCGTGACAGTGAACTCTTCAGACCTACAAAACACAGCTTCTAATAGGTCTCAGAATCTGAGTCATTGAGTTCGTCTTCTTCTGTGTACGGATAGCCACCTTCCCTGCCAATGTTGTTGAAAGTACAGTAGGAGCTATGGTCACTCCTCATGATTGGCAAAGAATCGAAGGTGACAGTTTTTGAGGTGTTGGTGTAATGATTAATGGCATTGAACGTAAGGGAAGGTAATGTGCTGCTCGACGAAACAGGCATCATTGTGGCCAGAATGAGTGCAAGGCAGTCAGCCACATCCTTATTGGGCGCACAGGCCAAAGCTGGTGTGTAACCTAGGAAGTCAAGAGAAAACAAAACCGTCATTTAAAATGACGACAGTGTAAAAGTTTCCCCAAGATCATGTCATCTTTCAGCTGCAAAAGTGTTTTATATGGCTTAGTTCTGCACTGCTTTTTTAAAAAGTAAGTGAAAACACAACCACCATAAAATTAAATGCATTATCAATTCGAGGTTTTTAACTCTCAGTGACAAAACCAACCCAGGAGTTAGTGGGCTTTGGAATACAGATGTTCTGTTACGCGCAGTCAGACACTCCAGGCCAGCAAGAAAAGCCTGGCTATGTAAATGGCGTGGCAGTCACTTGGCTGGGGGGAGGCAGCTAAAGGCAACCAGGAGTGGTGGGTGAAGGCATTCTCTACAGAGCCGCTGCAGAAACTGCAGCTCAACAAGTCAGGGATTTCTTCATCCAGAAGCTTCCACATTCACCACTAACAGTCATATTAATAAGACTCTCCTATCTCAGTAACAAGCTGGTTAAAGCATCAGGCCAGTTAACCAAAAGGCAAAGCGCCCAGTTTCAGTCAACCTATACTTTACTGCAATATATAGTAATATAAACTATAAACCCAGGGTCTAACATCTATTTGAGGGATATCAACTAAGAAATCCACGGAAGTCTAAGGAAACGTCAGCTGGACTAGCAGCAGCAGGCTACAACTTGCAGAGAGAAACTACTCGGTGGTCCAGCTGGTGTGGCCAGATTCTTGCCAGGCAATGCTACCATGACAAGCCCCATACGCAGGGGGGCTCCAGCTGTGGAATGATTTGCAGCCAAGTTATGTAACTGTGAAGTCTCTTCTGGGTAACTGTGGCTCTAACAGTCCTCCAACATTTCTCTTTTTGCAGCTTCCCCCTTCGCTAGGTACGTGCTTCTGCTCATTAACTGTCAAGAAAAACGCTTCCCATTCTCCTCAGCGATTTGCATTGCTCCTGCCTCTGGCTTTATGGCTTACCATTCAGCAAGGCACCTGAGGATTAGTTTTGGCACACGTCTTAGGGTATATCTACAACACTGAGGCACTACAATCGGTGGTGACAATAGCAGCTCTAGAAGCAGGGCAATCACATAAATACAACCACATGTAATGGCTGATTCTGCTGCCAAGACCCACACAGAAGCAGGTGGCCAGATCACCATGTAGCACCCTTGCCGCACCTCTCACCTCGTGACAGATATGCCCCACACTGAGCTGAACAGAAAGACTCACATTCGGGTACATTTGGGAGTCAACTCCTGTACCACCCTCAGTCCACAACTTAGAGGTGGTTAAACATCCAGGTAAAAGGCACACAAGTCATTTAAAGTAATATGTGACTTTAAAACAAACCGCAGGATGGATCTCTATCCAGACCTCAGGAAGGCATGGAAAATGAGGCAGTGCCTGTTCCACCACAAGCATTTCAACTGCTAAGGAATCATCTTTACTGCAGAAGTAAATCCAGGTCAACTTTTAGGATAGATCCCACGAGTAGTTACTGTGTTGTACAACTGCACAGAAGTTTTAAACAAGTAGGCATATTATGGGAAATAACTGTAGATGCAAATTGAGAAATGGCAAGCAGGGACAATCTTGCAGTTGATTATTTGCTCAGGACAGACCTTGTGCTTGATGCTTGGAACAAAGAAACAGTCCCTGCCCAGAGGAGCATACAGTCCAAGGAAACACTCGGGTAAGTCAAGCACAAAACGCACCAGCTGACCATGCGATAGGGCCGTACAGAAGTGCAGCGCAGCAGATGTTTTCATTGTTAGTAAGGTATCACAGCACTTAAACAGCTCAGTTAACAGTCTGCAGAAGAGATACATTTTGAGAGGATTCAGAAGCAAGGGCCAGCGCTCACTACATGTGGGTGAAAACTGCATTTCAGGCACGTAAGGCACAACAGAAGGCTCAGAATTGATATTCATATGCATACAATATCTACAGTTGCTGGAGGTTATACGAAGGTAAGATGACACACAAAGTTTATTCAAACTGACCACGTTCAACACCGTTTCTTTCACTAATGTGATCTGATAAAGTTCAAAGAAGAAAAATGAGCAGTTATCTGCTACCTTTTGGGGTTTTTTGTTTGGTTCCACTCCAGTCTGGGTCATGTCATTCCCCTCCCCTTTTTTTTAAAGGCTGCTTCTTGATAAGATCTCGAATACTCACACTCATGTTCCTTCTGGAACAGAGCATCCCAGTTCATCATAAAAAACATTACAGGCCAACGTAAAGACTAAACAGATTACTTGTTTCTGTTAAAAGTTCCCAAAACCAATGTTCATACTAATATTTGATGGTAGGTCTGAAGCTCCTGGCTTTCTTAAGTAGGAATGAAATAGCACAGTTTTATTCTTGCCTTAAGTAACTGCTTGCACCATGAAAGACTGACATCTGCATCCTCCACCATTTTATTTTTGTCTGTGTTATTTTAAAATTATAAGAACAAATTATATTTTTATGTCTTAACTGCAAAGTGATCATTTATATGTCAGGACAACAATGGGAATAAATACTTAAGATGCTGGTAAAAGTACCAACTCCACTTAAATACTCTTACTCAGTTCCCATACAAAGCTCCCCACAATCTGTACTTGTGGATGGGGCAACAGAAGCAGAGCGAGGTGAAGCAGCTTCCTTGCACAAAAGAAAACAGAGCCTGCGTGATGGACACTGCCTCAAGAGCAGGGCTCCCCCCACCCAGACGCTGAGCTGCTCCCTCCCCCGGGCCTGAAAGGTTCCATGAAGGCGCCTGCAGGAAAATCAGAGGGTTATTAATGTGGTCAGTGCAAAGACAGCTCTCAAGATAAACTGAATGAAGTCTCGCACTTGGGAAAGAGAAGAAAGTCATCTGAGGCATGAGTCATCTCATAAGCATTTACAAGGAAAATTCCTTCCAGAAATCTGGAGATCTCAAACATAAACCAGAATATGAGTAAAGGAAGGACTGGATTCTTTTCCAGGGGAAAAAACAGTAACAATTTCCCCCCTTTTTTCTTAAGAAAGCTTGAAAGGCCAATGATCACCATAATGATGAATCTAGAAGAGAAACCTCCATACTACGTCAGTCTCTGGAGTGGTAGAGAATGCCTCCTCTCACTGCTGTGGTGCACGTTAATACGACAACTAAAAGACAGACTGTAGCAGGAAATGCAGCTGGCCTAGTAAGTTAAATAGCAAAGGAAAAACCCAAAGCAAACAAAAAGTTGGAAAGTTGTTTAAGTGACCGAAAAAACCCAACTCAACCCTTCAGGTGGTGTCCAACGAAACAGAAAGTTAGTGATCTCATTTAAGGCAGGTAAACTTGCATAAATAATTCAAACTCAATGCAATTTTTTTAGATGTGGGTGATGGCAAAACTCCATCATGACAGGTTTGGAAACATGGGAAAAGAACTGAAAGATCTGAGTGAGAACTGCTACTGATGTCACTCCCCCCCAAATTCACGAGTTGTACTCTTAAACCTTAATAACAACATTATTATTAATTATTTTAATATCATGGTTTCTCCAAGGCAGGTATAACAAAAGCCCATCGGTACCCTTTTGGGTCCTTGAAATGCCCTCTCCTGTGATAGTCTATGGCAAGGATGCATGGAGCCTCTGGACCAGTCACAATAGGGTGCTCCTTCCTGGTCAGGCTGATTTCAGCCTACCGTACAGTCAGCTCTTGGGATCCTCCTGTCACTCCAGAAATACAAGGGGCTCTACTCCTTGATAGCTTGATGGCATCAGGGTGCACTGTGCACCAGTATTTACTAGAGCCTTATACTCCTGTGGGACTGATGTGCCAGGCCATCGGATCCACAGAGTCCAGTAAATCTGGTTGTCCCTCTCCTCCACCTGCCTGGAGGCAAGGGCCCTCTAGTCCTTATCCCAGCATCTTCCATTTACTTCTTAGCATTTCTTTCCATAGGATCAGCCCTACTACTCCCTCTGGGGAACTGCCCACTGGAGTAGCAATTTTCTTGGAAGAACCCCCTTTTGTAATTGCTTTTCCTTGCAACTCATGTACTCAGGTGTCTAGAGCTAAGGCAGATTTTCCATCCCAGTTCCTCATGTCTGCTCCGTGTTGATGCAGGTAGAATCACAGGGTACTCCGTGGTCTGTACCTTCTATAACCTCTTAAGAATAGCTAGAACATTCAAAAGTGTTTATTTTTTCAGTCTGCTTTGCTAAACACAAAGCTTTCACCACTAATCATATTTCCTTTCCCCTAAAATAAGAGTTTATCCTATATTTTCACTTTATTAGAATTGAAGAAAATCATGTATTTGGTTTTTGGTTTTCTTTCTTTTTTTGAAACACACTCCAGGAGTAGATGGTAAAATCCAAACCAGGCAGACCTAAAGCAAAACCTGCCTATCACTACTGCCAGCTTTTCCATCTAATATAAAAGGTACAACTATGGAAAATCAAGAAAATCACATTCATCCTACAGAAAAAGAATTCATTATGAGTATTCTCAAAGATGCTTAAAATTCTATAAATAAAGCAATTGCTATTAGAAAGAAAACCATGGGGAGGAACAAGATTGGGCAGCACTCAGTTACTTTAAAATAGCAAGGTCCTACACCTGGGTGGGAGCAATCCCAGGCACAGCTCCAGGTTGGGCAGGGAAGAGATTCAGAGCAGCCCTGCGCAGAAGGACCTGGGGGTGCTGGTCGATAAGAAAATGAACATGAGCCGACTGCAGTGTGTGCTTGCAGCCCAGAAAGCCAACGATATCCTGGGCTGCATCAAAAGGAGCGTGACCAGCAGGTTGAGGGAGGTGATCCTGCCCCTCTGCTCTGCTCTCCTGAGACCTCACTTGGAGTACTGTGTGCAGTTCTGGTGTCCTCAACATAAAAAGGACATGGAACTGTTGGAACAAGTCCAGAGGAGGGCCACGAGGATGATGAGGGGACTGGAGCACCTCCCGTATGAAGATAGGATGAGAAAGTTGGGGCTGTTCAGCCTGGAGAAGAGAAGGCTGCGTGGAGACCTCCTAGCAGCCTTCCAGTATCTGAAGGGGGCCTATAGGGATGCTGGGGAGGGACTCTTCATGAAGGACTGCAGTGATAGGACAACAGGTAACGGGTTCAAACTTAAACAGGGCAAGTTTAGGTTGGATATAAGGAAGAAATTCTTTCCTGTAAGGGTGGTGAGGCACTGGAATGGGTTGCCCAGGGAAGCTGTGAATGCTCCATCGCTGGCGGTGCTCAAGGCTGGGTTGGACAGAACCTTGGGTGGCATGGTTTAGTGGGAGGTGTCCCTGCCCATGGCAGGGGGGTTGGAACTGGATGATCTTAAGGTCCTTTCCAACCCTAACTATTCTATGATTCTATGAACAGAATTAAGAAGTATTAACATATTGCAGTTACGCCCCCAGGCTGCCAGAGACCTGTGAGTTTTATACAAGCAATGTTTTTCTGCGAGGTCAAAGATCCGCCCTAACAACAGCCTGTTCAGCTGCACAATAAAAGCCCACATAAATAGGAACACCTTCAGTTAGCCTAGTTGTGATGAGAAACAGAATAAAAAGATAGGTTTCCCAATTTTTTCATTTTAGGGAGTTTATTTAGCAGTTACCACTGACCACTATTCTAGGCAAGGAATGATCTTTAGGTCACCCATTCACTTTAAGCAGTGTAATCTGAGAAACAAAGTCACAGTAAACAGTAAGAAAGGAAAAATTTTCCAAACTGGAAGTACAATTAGAACTATTAATTAGGCACACCCCAACCCAATCCAAAAAACCCAATAAAAAACAAACCAAAAAAACCCAAACAAAAAATCCCACTGCAAATCAACAACAACAAAAAATAATCCCCAAACCAATCCCCAATCCCAACAAACCAACTACCAACTGAACAGAAAAAGCCCTAACCAACAAGCAAGAACATTATCGCTCCACCGTCAAATCCCAGCTACTGCTTTCATTTAGAACCCACTGGAGTATGGCATAAGAGCAGGAGCTCTTGAATGCTTTTAAAAGCACAGCTTTGGAGGAGCACAGATGTCTTACAAGAAAATACACAAATAAGAAGTCAGTAGATCTAATTTGCTTTTTGTTCTTACAAGGGTGTTGTGGTTTAAGCTGTAAACAGGATTTACTCTCTGTGAGAAAGCAGTTACTTTTTCCTACTTCTGTGTACCAAAATACACTGAAGAGCCAGAAGCTTGAGACCAGTAACTGAGCTCTGTAATTTGTACTTGCTTTTAAAAGATAACACCAGTATACCTACCATGACAAAATGAATGGCAATTCAACCCAGATCCTTAATATCTGAAAGTTATATTTTACTTCAAGCATTACTCAATGGTTCTTCTGACCATTCTCAGTATGCCAAAGCTAGCGTATTTGTAGGGCATACATATGAACTACAAATGCAAACCAAGTATTTCTGTGCTGTGACCTGCATTATTCTGAGTTTTCAACTCTCCTTACACTTCTGCTGCTTTGCTAAAATGACCCATCACCAACACATTTCTTTCCTATGGGTGAATGCACTGCAAGGCTCACGTGAAATTCCCAACAGGTTACTGCTTCCCAGAGAGCTGAGTTTAAGATCACTCTTCCTTATGAGGAAATAAAGTGAAGTTTTTCTTACCATTTTCATCTACAGCAAGTACACTTGCTCCCTTCCCTAAAAGCTCTTGAACTACAACCGTTAGTCCATTCCGAGCAGCAACATGCAGAGGTCTGTGAAGACAAGCAAACTCTTATATAAACCTTAGAACAAGATATTAAGTAAGATAGGTAGCTTGCATCTACTTAAATGAATGTTAAAGTATTTATACTTGTATGTTATTTACACATTATATAAATATTATAACAATTAAAACAGGAAAACCAGCAAAACTCTTCTCACTGCCAACAAACTCTACAATAAAAATTATGCCCTTTCTTCTTTTTATGACACCACACAGTGGGGAAGTAGCTACTAGAAAAGACCTATCTGCTTGTGAAATGTATCATGTTGAGAAGACCCTGCTGTTGATAAATCCTTCACTGAACTCTTGTAACAGATACTGCCACATCTGCGAGTTACTGTGCATCACTGGCAATAATCATTAGCATGCTAACAGCAGAACTGTAGTCATATTTTATTGTACATAAATGCTTTTAAGTGAATGCAGAAGCATTTACTCTTCCTTTTGGAAACTACTATATCCCACTGTGACTAGAGATTAAAAAAATATTTTAAGTATAACGCAAGAAGCAAGAAAAGCAGATTACTTTTAGAAACCTGAAACTATTAATCATAACTCCATTTTACAGTGACTTGATCTCTCATGGAAAGTGTACCTCTAATATTTTAACTGTATCTTTTCCAAATGCAACAGCTTTTCAGCATTGGTTTCCACTGATTTAAAACCCTACCACCAGTCAGCAGGAACAGAATCATCAGCTTACTTCCCTTCTGCTTTATATTGCTCTTCATTCATTTTGAGATTCTTAAAATTGCTTGAACTAACTGTGACCTATATTTTGATTTGGAAACAAGTGACTTACTTAGACCAGAAATGCAAAAGATACAAATAGGAGCAGCGGTATCCATGGTGCTTTTATTAAAGTATTAAAATTCAAGAACCACTGCACACCACAGATATACTGAAAAATGTACTGTAATTAAAATAATTTTAATATAAAGGCAAACAATTTTAATGCTTATCTTGCCACAAAGAAAGACACTGTTTAAGCTGATTAGAAAGTCAGTTTAGTTACTAAAACACATTTGTTAAACCAGTAGTATTTTAAACAACTGTTAAAATCTTGCAATTTATATAAACAGTCAACGGAGGTGTGAATATGTACCTATTTTTCCCCACGACATCCCTTGATCAGACTACATGAGCCAAGGCATGTGGGTGGAATTACATGAGCCTGTGGTAGCATACTTTCCCATCTCTGTTCCCAGCTCATTATTGCTTTCTCTTCTCTGAATCTCACTTAGAGCCAGAAATGAGGCAATCAGTCCCTTTCTTGCTTTCTGGTTATTTCATGCTGCTTGAGGTATGTTACGGGGAGCAGCAAGAGCAGAGGAAGAAGTCTTTAACTCCTTAGTTCAAGCAGATTTCTGGGAATAGTTGGAAGAACTGTAGGAGTTTGAACAAGACACATTCCAGAAGTGATGTAAGGCCAGAAAAATACACGAGTTGCTTACTAGTTCCAGTAATAATAAATTACTGTTTGTTATTTTTATTTCTAAATGGTCTGTGATAGCATTAGTATAGCAGTCTAACAACTCATGTACATAACTCAGCTACCTATCAAGTGTCAAATACTGCCTGTAACACAAACACATTCTTTAAAAGGAAAAAAGTGCAGTCATTTTAATAGCTAATGCTGACATATATTCCTTAGTATGACATACCACTATGTTTTTAAGTTTTCTTTATGACTGTGCTAACAAAATAGGCTTAACTCTACTTGACAGACCTTCACAAAATGTTAAGAATACTGTATTATCCATAATATTGAACAGAAAATAGTCTTTCATCCTAGTAGGAATAGGTGTCTTTTGCTACCAGAAAGCATGCTAAAGCATAAAAGCATACTTCAGCTAGGTTTTTTGTTTTAATTTGCTACCTTTGAAGAGCAAGTCTTAGTTTGCCTCGAATGACTTGAAAACTGAAATGAGTTTTAACGGAAAAAATGTGATAATTTATATACCAGTAAAACACTGGTTTACAGGGGGTCTCAGTGGATCACATTAATTCCACACAGGATTCCCTAAGCCACAATACTGTAAGATTTATCGTACCTTTCACCAAGCTAAAACTAGAACTTTAAGTATGAGCAAAACACTGTCTTACTTCAAGTCAGTTCAACTCCTGGTACTTATTAAGCAATTAAAATTCAACCAATATGGAAAAAAAATTCTGAAAAATCTCCTTCCTCTATGAACAAGACACACACCAGAAACTCATCTGTAAAGCACACTCACTGCTGATACGTACGTTTGCAAGGCTGCGTTGGTGGCATTGATGAGGTTTCTATCCGTAATCTTCTCCAGTATTAACAAGGCACTAGTTTCATGACCCTTAATACAGAACAAACATCTGTCATATAGTACTCTTCAAAAATTGCTTTGGATGCCTTTTAACATTAACAAGTTAGCACTTGCAAACAGTGCTCAATAACATTCAGCACTGGCAAGTCAGATGACATACACACCTTGCTGCAAGCCAAATGGAGTGCTGTGTTCTTAGAACTGTCTTGCAAAGTCAGATCAGCCTTAGCACTGCTAACCAGCACCTCTGGGGAAATAAAAGATTTGCCTTAATGCCTTACATTTGTGGAAAATGGAAACAAAACGTTGACAAAATATATCCACAAGAACACTAACTATAAGGCAATTTTACCCACAGCAAGATTAACAAACTTAACAGCAGAAATCTGTAAAGCTTTCTCTTTACCAACTGTATTCGTCTGTCCATTTTCTGCAGCCATCATTAAAGGTGTTTTCCCAGAAGAATCTACAGCATTTACTTGAGCATTGTGGCTGAGCAGAAGCTGTAGACACTCAACATGATCTGTAAAAGCTGCTGCATGAAGAGGAGTTCTACAATAGATTGAAAGACAATATAGCCATGTTCAGCCATGCTTTCTACTGTATTTAAAATGGCATCCTGACTGTTCTCCTGCAGATACAAAAGACTGGGCTTCCCTCCCACTGATCTTCTGAAGTCAGTATTGCTCAAATCGTGACTGCTGCCTTCAGAAAGTCATCTTCAAATTTCAAATAATTCCTCTGTGTAGTTTATAACATATAGAAACAGATACAATTTGATTCAGAAAAATAAAATATACGTCAGATACTACCTACCAAGTGATACAATTTAAAACATGCTCAAACTTGCCTATTCCAGCCCAAACCAGCATAATCATAAAAAGCCAATTCAAGTTTCTTGAATCAGAAGAAGATTTTTAAAAATCTAAAATTTATTTCTAGCATAGAATAAAAAGAAAATCTTCAAAAGATAAGAATGGGGAAGAGAGATTTAACGTAAGTAGCAAATATACCCACCCCCCCCAAATTATTATATTCTTTCACTGTGCATTTACACTCTTACCTTCCTTTTGAATCTGTTGAATTTACAATACCAGCACCTAGTGTATCAATTAACATTTCTGCAGCACCTTCATTGTCGTTTATCCTACAATGGATTGAACAGGCTGTTATTTACAGAATGATAAATCTTTTGTTAAATAAAGCAATGAAATCAATAAACAATAATTTTGCACTTCCTTACACAGCACAATGCAATGGACTGAAAGAATTTCCTTCCATTTTCTGGAAAATTTCCTGTTCCAGGAGGAGTTCTACACAACTGTCATGACCTAAAGCAAATAGAAGAGTTAGGTATCAAAACCAAGGAAAGGTCTATTTATGGATTACAACAAAAACTATGTATCTAAATCAGATTAAGCAGTATTTTATTTGAAAGCTTCGAAGACACACTTGTTATATTTGATAGGACTACATTTAGGAATTAAGACATCTTTAGAATCCTGAAAATCAAACTAATGTTTAACACTGTAAACTTAGTGAAATTTAGAAGGGATGTCATGCTGTCAGAAGAACATCCAGAACACTACATTTAGTTCTTTACATGTCCACATTTCCAAATCTTCTGTATATTCATCACTTAGTCTACATGAAAACATCTCCACTATTTGAGGTCTAGTTTTGTTCCAATGTCTTGCTCAACCGGAAGAAAAACCAAGTCAATAGTCATGACAAAAGCTTGAAAAGAAAACATTCTACCTATCATACTATTATTTGCAAAATTCTATAGCCTGCTCCTGGTACAGGTAGCTAACAATTGTAACTGTTTGATCTTTGATGTGTATATGCAGAGAATCTTAGTTCAGCATTCACTGATGTCTGAAGATCTGCATTTTCACAAGTCTTGTCAAAGTTTCATTCCACAAATAAAGCATATTTCAGTTCTGTTATATTCAGACACTGTGGTCACTCTTAAAATGGACCAAGCTGCAAGAGTTTAATGAATGTAACAAAGAGAAGTTATTCTAGTTCAAATGATCATTGTATTATGCAATTGCTTCAGCTGTGAAGACAGTTTAGTTTGTTATTAACTTAAAAATAATTGGTAAAATGAAGCTCTAAACCATTACTTCTTGATCTACCATGTGACTTGGGTGAAATAAATGAGAACCTGTATTATGTTGGAAATGAACACACAGAACAAAATCTTAAGCAAAGGAGCTGAATGAATTTCCTACCTTTTAAAGCCTCCCTCATCCCCATATTCATGAAAAGTATCAGTGCAAATAAAGATCAGTGAAGAAAAAAATGAATTTTATTCAATCACTTCCATGACTTCAGCTTCTTGTGCCTATCAAGGTTGCTTTGAAGCAAGTTTAAAAAAAGATTTAATCTGAAACCATTCCTTCCATGCCTGTGAAGGTAATTTTTTGGGGGATGTGTGACACATCTATTCACAGGTACTACGCTGAATTTCTTGAAAGATTCCTTGAGGCATATAACTAAGAAGGCAGTTCATAACAAAAATGTAGTACAAAAATAAACACCTCATATTATGGATTAGATGTTAATTCATTCCCCCTCAAGATATCATGTCTGTCATCTTGTCACATTGACTAACATAAACTGAAAGAGGAATGATTTTATATGTTGCTTTTGTAAGTAGTAATAATTTCTCTCTCAATATCAATGAACACATTTAGACCTGTACTTGAACTTGAATGCACCTTACCATTATAGCAGGCCCAATGCAGTGATGTATAGCCATGATTGTCTGCTATTGCAGGTACCACATCCGCAGATGCAGCTGACTGTAGGAGAGCTCCTAGAACACCTATATGTCCACAAGCAGCTGACAAATGTATAGGCGTTCGCCCCCTACAGTCTCGTAATAAGGACTTAGCACCATGTTGAAGCAGTGCTTCCACACACTCCTCGTGCCCAGTAACTGCCTGCGAGAGACAGACAGGTAATAGAAAGCTTGCAAATATTCCTAAGAGCAACAGTGAATAACTAAAGCAAGCAAATGTCAGGCAATTTCTTACATTTTTAAGTAATGACAAAATAAGCACAGTTTTATTTTTTATTCCTGGAAACAGCCATTCTGTTGGAAAAATAGCAATGTATTATAATATTGATGATAGAATAATTTCTTGGAATAATACTGACTGAACTACTGATCTCCAGGTCTCATTCAATTCTCTTATCTGGCAGAGACTACAACCAACCAGTATTGGAATATGGCATGTATCATCCTTTTCTTCCTCCTGTTAACACCAGCCCCCACCACATAACAAGCTGTACTCTTGCGACCTCTCCAGCCAACACTTTACAGCAAGATTAAGAGACTCTATGAGTCCAAAACAATTCTGAGGGTACGTAGCAAACAGGCAAAAGCTAGACTTTTGAAAGCAACTAAAAAGACAACTAAAAACTAAGAATATCAAGATGAGAATAATGATAAATTCACTAACACTACATTTTAAGTCTTTATTTTAAATTAGTATGCATAAAACTGGAAAGGACAGAAAAGGAATATTCTCTTACCCCTCTATGTAATGCTGTCCTTCCCCACTTATCTTTGGCATCTACATTTGCTCCTTTGTTAAGGAGTGAATAAACGCAGTCAGTGTGCCCATTGAGAACTGACAACATCAGAGGAGTCCTAAGCAGAGAGTAAAATAAGGTGTAATCTACATGGAAATTAACGGACTAGCATTCAGCTGAAATAACCACAGTTACTATCCTTCTGGTCAATCCTGTTAAAATTTATATCATCAATGATCTTCTCTAGCACTAAATTCACTCCAAGAACGACACTTGTATTTCCTTTTAAGATTCCAGAAAATAAATATCCCTGTATCAGAAGGCCTGATTAAGGTACTAGAATCCATTTTTCCAGCATATGGGTAATAAGACACATTTTAGTTTCCTCCCAACTGAACAAATTTTCATCACCAATATTATGCTTATTGCAAAATACAAATTCACATTTGTCCTAGTTGAAATATCTATTAATTATCTATTTATGAAATATCTATTTATTGAAGTAATAAAAATCACCAATGTAAAATGCTTAGGTTTTCCCTTTATAAAATGCAGTAACTTGTGAGGAACAGAATGTGTACAGTTTAAACTCACTGTCCATTTCCATCTTGAATGTCCACTGCATTCTGTGGTTCTGCATTTCCTATCAATAGCCGCAAACATTCTGAATGACCATTGGTAGCTGTAAAACATTATAAAAATACGAGTTTTACATTTATTGCTTTTGAGTATACAGCTCAAACAGAATGGTAACCTGCTCTGACTAAAGCCCATTAGCTTGAGAACCCACTGTACAGCTTTACCATTGTTACAACTTCAATTTACAAAACAAAAACAAAAAAAGAAATGAACACTAGAAAATGATTTCAGAAATCTGGCATTCTCAACTGCATAGTATTAAAAGTAATTAATTCCAACTGTCAACTGCCAACAGGTATTTGTTTTTTACATATAAATGAAGTTGCACACATTAACCATAATTAGAATATATGCTTATACAACATCCACAAGAAGGAGTAATTAAATACAATAATTAGCATAACTTTTGCTTGTTTTAAGGCACAGGTAAACACATAGCTAGTCAACCATACACAGGTTCTGTTAGCGAGTGTAGCATTTGCATAGTTATGAAATATTAACTGAAACCACATTTAGAAAGAGGGGAAGGAAATGTAATGCATAGAAGTAATTAACCCAGCAGTTAAAAGAAAAAAAAGGAAAGGAAAAGAAACTAAGAATTGAGACATCACATTTAAATGCAGCTCATGAAAGATAAATGATTGCTTGTTGGAGGGGAAATTATTTCTGACATATGGCTGCTGTATTCAGTCCACATAACAGTGACAATTCGTGCTTCTCTAGCTGACAGAAATTCTGACAGAAGCTAGGAGAAGCTAAATCAAATAGAAAAATACAGCTTGTACTCATGGACAATAAACTAAGTGGTTAGAATGATGATGTTTTGTACATAATGCTCTTTTTACTGCCACATTTCTGAAACACTGTAACTAAAAATATCAATTTAAATAAGCCTATTTTCAAAGACAGGAAAAAAAAAAGAATATATCACAAATGCCAGACTTTGAGAAAAACAGGTTTATAGACCCAGCAAGAAAATATTGCAAAGGCTTGCTGTTATTTTGAAAACACTCAGCAGCCATTTAAATCCTTGGAAAAAACCCAAAGGATAGTTTTCATGTCTCTTCTCAAACTCGCACAATTCTCCAAGACTCTAGCCATATTTAGAAGCATTTTACTGCCAAGACAGGCAACATAATTCACACACCTAAATTTGGGCCTACAGTTTGGGCTGCACAAAAGATGAAGAAACAGGAACATGTCGCTGGGACCTGTCAGTACAGCCAGCATAGCTAGCTGAATTGGCAAGAACAATGCACCCTCCCAGAGAGCACTGTGGAACAGCACTCCTGCAACCAAGACGGTTAATACTGTTTTGTACCTGCAATGGCTTTGTTACACCTTTCTTAGCATAGCATATACCTTAAAGTCACTGCACATTCCTAAACACAACTTCTTAGAACACCAATGAGACTTCTAAATACAAAGATGATCCACTTGAAAAGCGAGTATTTTAGAGGTTGGCGGTTAGCACATACCTGCAGCATGTATTGGGGTCCTCTTTACAACATAATCTTTCACCAAGATTGATGCTCCCTGGTTAATGAGCACATCTACACATTCCACGTGTCCTTTAAAGGCAGCAAGATCCAGTGGCGTCCTTCCATTATTATTCCTCACATCAAGGTCCAGCAGTGACTGTACCAGCACTTCCAGAGCTTGATGGTGGCCATGATAGGCCTACAAGAGCAAGAAAATGCTTCAGTTTTCCTGTCCTCCTCATTTTTCCCTTTCTTACCAGGATTACAGAAATGAAACAGTGAAAGCTGTTCTGTGAAGCAAGTTTGAAGTGAAACACAAAAACTGTCCTGTAGAGCTCATTCAGGAATAGTAGTATATACTTCTGCATTTCATTTATTACTATTGATCTATTTAAAAAAAAAAGAATGAATAAACCTGTGTCAATAACTGTCTGCAATTAGATGAGCTATCATCACTAAAGAATGAAATACTTACAGCTAAATGCAGCGGACTTATAGGTGCTCTGTTGTCTGAATCATTCAGCATGTCAGTACCTGATGTTTCCATCAGCTTAGCAGAGAGAGAAAATCAGAGTAAGTGCAAATCCCCCCTCACCTTTAAAAACATTCAGCATAATAGCTACAGTTTCCAGCATACCCATATTGAAAAATAAAGGAAGAAAATTAAGAATAATATAGGATTACAGTTTCCTTAGCAATTTTAGATCTCCTTCAATCTTTAAGAGTCTGAATTGCAATGATTGCAACCCCCCCATTCATCTCCCAAGATCAGTTCTTTAATTTTGCATACCAATGCAATAGTTAAATCAGAAACTGATCGAAAATGATTACTTCTCCTGAAGCATCCATATGAAATAATATAGATAAAATGCACACAAAGGGACAACGACAGGTGAGAACAGCTGTAGTAGAAAAAAACCCCAAACCAAAAAAGTAAGCATTTAGATTAGGTGAAAAGACAGTAAGAAAACAATATGAAAAGCCAGAAGGCAGGATTGATGTCTCAGAATAGAAAAATATTTCCCAAAGAGGATAAATGGACTGCAAAACAGACACAAGCATTATAAAATAGGATGAAAATATCTAAGCATATAGATTTTGTTACTTTCAGATATGTTGTAAAGTTTTAATTATTGCTCTTTTCAAGACCGTATTTCAATTAGTACACTAGTAGAATTAAAATATTAAAAGCATTTGAAAAACACCAAATATATTCAGATTACTATGTTTCCATTATCACACTTTTATGACATGGCCATATGAATGTTTAAATTAAAAAATAAATAGCTTAAAAATAGCTTTCTATTTTAAAATACTGGGTTGCAGTTAAATCTAAACTGCAACTGAAATGAAATAATACATCTATGCATTGAAGGAATGGTTGAATGAGTCTAAAAATAAATAGCATTTGAAAAATTACATGTTACAGTAGTACTTTAACAGTGAGAAACAATGCACACTTACAACATCTAGAGGCGTTTCGCTTGCAATCTGCAATTAAAAACATTCAGAATGCAGTTTGAATACACTTGAATATAAAAGTATATTTGTATAAAACTACTAAGTTGTATAACAGAGATAAAATTAGCATATCAAATAACATACACCGTTTTACAAAGGGATTATTAAAAAATCTACCTGAGGCTTTATTATCTAAAATTCTATTATGTGGCCATTAGTTTCTGTCACTATGTAAACTATTTCAAAAGACACCCTTCCTTTCCAGGCTTTCCCTACATTTTTATTTGCTCCCTCTGACAACATTTGTGAAATTTCCTAACACTTCTCAAGTGGGACAACCTTGGTTATTTTATTTCAGCCATCAGGAAAAAAAATTTGTCTAAGTTAAGGAACAAAATAAAACTAATATCCCACATACTCAACCAGTTATCTCTTTATCTCAGTGTATTACCTTTTTAGACTGGTATCTAGCATCTTTTAGCTCCTGACCTTGTCCCTTTTAATTTTAAGAGTACCAAGTGCTTAAATATCCTCACAGGGGCTGAAAATCACTCTTGACCCAGCTTAAAAATGAACAATTAAGGTGGAGGAATCCTCTGGCCTCTGTATCATCCTGTTACAGCTTTCATCTATGATAGATCTTCTTACCAATTCAAGACATAAGCGATGACCGTAAGCAGCTGAATAATGTACTGCATTGTATCCTTGTTTGTCTCGGATCCCTGGATTGGCATCATTTCTTAGCAAGTATTCCAGGCACCTATTTAAATGGACATAAACAAAACCATATATCTAAATACTGAATTTCAACTTTATGCTAACTGTCGAATAATTCAAATTCAACTGGAAAATAGAATACAGCACACAAGAACACTGATTTAATGTACAGTATTGGCTAGGAGTAGAGAAACCTAACTCATTAAACCAAGTCCTAAGGTCAAACACAAAGCCTCCAAAATTTGAACAAATCCTTTTCTGCAGACATCCTGCATCCTCTGAATTATCTGACTTGGTTAAAGCTAGTATTTCATGGCTGTTTTCCTCCTAGCTATTACAATTTCAGTTACCTTTGTTAATATAAATGATTTCCAATTTTGTATATTTTTCTGTAGCAGTACATTTTTCTGTACTTAATATAGAAGGAAGAGAAACAATAGCTCAGTTCTTCATGGTGGGTATCCACGAGTCACACAACATACGCTTCCAATACCACACACTAATTTATCAATTTATTTACTCAGTAAACAGCTGTTGGCATACTTATATCCTACCATTCCTTACTTTCATTACACAAAGTTGTAAGGCAGAACATGGTCATCACAATTTCAACCACAGACAGCCATGAGGATGAGAGATTACTTTAACTCATCTCCCTTTCCCAGTTTTTCTAAGAGATTCCATGTATGCACACTGGACAACTCCAACCAACAACCCTTCTTATTAATAAATTTATGTTGTCTATCATTTCAGCAACACTCTGCAAAGTCATCATCATGACCCTGAACTTGATGGAGAAATCCTACAAAAGCAGCCATCCCTGGCAGGAAGACAGCATGACCCTGCAGCAGCAGAACTTTGTATAAGTTTTTTCAAGGAAGGGGTCAGCAAATGTAACAGGACAAGTTCATCATCTCAGTGAAGTCCAGTACCAGCTGTGATGAAACAGAAACACATTTCAACGGACTAAGAGACAGCTGTACTTGGTCAAAGGCCTGGTAAACTCAAGTGTAACAACAGTGATTTGCTGAAGACCTGACATTTGCTTTTCCAGTCATAGGCTGAATAATGTACAAACCATGAGAGCGAAGATGAAAGGGGGGAAAAGCTGCAGGAAAAACTATGAACAAGGAAATGTCCAGTTACAACATACTCTGTCTCATTACAAAATTGAGAAGGAGTACTTTCATTTTCATCATTTTGTGCCCAGCATAAAGGACTTAGGTAGGTAGTGAAAAAAGGCAGAAATCCTCCAGTTTTCAAGAATAACAGATGTAACATAAGATATAAGTAACTGTACAACAAGTTCAATGCACCTAATAAAAAGCTACTTGTAAAGCATATGCTTGCAACCAACTAATCTATGTTTGCAACCAACTAATTCAGGTTTTATTTGCACGGTAAACCAATGCCACTAATGGCAACTGAACCCACATGTTTTTATTTTAAATGAAACAGGATGAGATTTCTGAGAGTCCAGAGGAAGACAATTTGTCCCACTGAGAATTACTGTCCCTACCTTTTATTTGTCCAGTCATCTTTCTTTGTTAATTTTAATCAGTGATTTTGTATTAACATTCATGGCTCATTTATAAATGTTAAACACTACTGGCCTTGGCTATCTAAATCTATTTCTTTGTTTTCTCCATTTGTGCGCTCACAAAAAAAAATATAATACACTAAATACTGCAGGAAGCAAAGTCTACTAAAAACTCTTGAGCACCCATTATTTCCAATGAAAACCACATAATCATTTTTGCTGTTTCTTCTCATCCAGGAAAGGGATTAAATTTGCATCTTTTGCATACTTAACTGTCCTCAACAGGCCTCTTTAAAGGAGATAATCGAACTTTGTGAAAGCCCAGATAAGTTAATCTTATTTACCATTTACTTACTGGTGTACTGCCTATTAAATAATTCTAACATAGAAAGAGTGTGGGCTTTTCTCCCCTAAAATGCTGCTTAGTTTATCTCATCCTGCAAAGACGTTTCTTTCCCTACTCTTGTGAAAACGGGGCTTACTGGTCTTTGGTCCAGATCAGAAGCATTTGTTAAACACATAAAAGAAACACTTCCAAACAGGAACAAACCAGAAAATACTTTTCAATAAAATCGTCCTTGTCCCTAAAATCTGACTTTAAAGATGTCTGAACAAAGACTATAAAAACGCCCATAAATATCTTTGGAATTTCTATGTAGATTATTTCCTGACCTTTTTTTTCCCAGACTTTATATTCCAACTCAGTAATCATTTTTAGCTTCATTCCTATTTTGAATATCAGCTGAGAGGTTCTGGTTTTCCAGCTGTTACTAATCATCTTTCTGCATCAATAAAAAGCTTTTCCTCAGGCCATTCTGCTTTGCAGCCTGTCTTCTAGAAAGACAGCTGTGAATCAGAAGGGCAATACCATGTGGCTTCCAGAGATGATTCTTTGAGTTATCTCCCAAAGCTCTGCAGCATTGCCATCATCATTCTTGCTTGTGCTTTTTATAAGACAGATGGCAAAACGATGTCATCTGAAAAACCATTATAGTTTGGAGGTTTTCAGAGCAACTGTGAAGCTAAAATTAATACTAGCTCAACTTGCAAGAGGGCAATTAAAGTAAGATTGTCTCAGCAAACTCCAGAAGGAATTGAAAGTGTATCTAAAAAGCAGCAATTTTGTTTTGAAATAAAAAAGCTTATACTTTAAACATTAACTGACCATATAAGTATTATTTTTTCATCTTTCAAAACTCAATCTGCAAGTCACATGCCACCTAGCTCATATTGCTACCTCATCTTTTAAAAGGTACCTTATTAAACAAGATGATGTGGCACGAAGTAGCACTCTTTTCCAGTGAAGGTGTCACTGGGTGCATTTGAAACACGATGCTGCACACCAGCTTGTTCTGACCTGTGTATGTGAGTGTGGGCACATGCAAATGGCACTCTCTCCAAGTCTCCTCAATATATACAACATCTGGAGCTTAAGAAAACATATCAATTTTGTGCAATCTACGTAAACCTTGCATGTAAGCATTTAAGTTAGTTGGTAACTATGTTAAATATAACTTAGCTACAAAAAAAACCCACTTACACAAGACATTTGTAAATTTATGGAAGTTTCTGGATGAATTTATTAATAAAAGTCTAGCTACCTCCAAAAAATTTACACTAACAAGAGTTTTAATGCCAAACATGAACAGTTTAATAAAACACTGTCCTGGGTTCAGCAGTAGCAGTCATTTTTCTCCTTCTCAGTAGCTAGAGCAGTGCTGTGGCTTTGACTTTCAGCCTGGGAACAGCACTGGTAACACCGATGGTTTTAGTTGTTGCTCGGTAATGTTTACTCTGACCAAGGACTTTCTGAGTCTCATGCTCTGCCAGGGAGGAGGGGAAGCCGGGAGGAAGCAGAGACAGGACACCTGACCCAAACTAACCAAAGAGGTATTCCAAACCATAGCACATCATGCCCCCTATATAAACTGGGGGCAGTTACCCAGAAGGGTTGGATCAGTGCTTGGTCGGGGTGAGTATCAGTCGGCGGGTGGTGAGCAGTTGTATTCTCTTCCCTTGTTGCTTCCCTTGTCATTATTATTATTGGTGGTAGCAGTAGTGGTTTGTGTTATACCTTAGTTAATGGGCTGTTCTTATCTCAGCCGGTGGGAGTTACATTCTCTTGATTCTCCTCCCCATCCCTCTGGGACCAGGGGGGAAGAAGGGGGGAGTGAGACAGAGGCTGCGTGGTTCTGAGTTACAGCTGAGCTTAAACCACGCAAACACTAAATAGATAAGGCATCTGATATTGAAATATTAATTTCTAACCTGATGTAGGCCTACTCAGTCTAGTTTTATAGTGTATTTCTGGCAGAGATTTTGGGGCAACATTAAGAACCCTACCTAAAATACACCCTCTTTCATCAGAATTTAATTTTAAAGCAAAATAACTGTACTGCACAAAACTGTCATATTCCCCACAAATGATATTTACTTGATATCCCACTACACAGCAGGCAGGATTAAAACCCCTGTTCCAAATGAATTACTGAATTAGGACATAACCAAAAAATTACAGTAATTTTTACTACTGTTAGTTTTTCACAGAAATATTCGTTACATATTTTATATACAACAAAAATGTTTTATATACAACACTGTCAAATTTAATCTTTAAAAATGCAAAAAAACGCAAAAAAAAAGCATTTGGCAAGTCTGAAGGCAGAACATACACAAAATACACAGCTCAAAGGTTTCGAAGGAGAAAGACTTAGGTACAAAGCATGCCACTTACTTTCCATCTGTATCTGATGCAGCTGCATAGTGCAGAGGTGTACAACCCCTCTCATCAAGGTCATTCACACTAGCTCCAGATCCCACAAGGGCAAACAGGCACTGATAATTACAATTGGCAGCAGCATAATGGAGTGGAGTTCTTTAGTACACATTTAAATAAAAAGTACAATGGTAAATAACAACAAAATAATATTATAGAGACAGAAAAAGCAAAATAAAATGAAACTTAAATCCTCATCACATTTTTAAACAAGTATTTGCGGTTAAGAATGCATCATTTCCAATATTAAACAATGGGGCCATTCTATAATGCAAAACAACCACTAGGGGATCTATTTGACAGCCAAAATATGCACAATCTTTGTATTAAGGGAAGCTCTAAATGATTTTTCTTGTGTAAAAATATAGAGGAAAATCAAGTCTATATTAGAAATATTCTCTATAGTTAAGTAATTTCAAGCCACATGGAAAAAATATGGACATATCCAAGAACTGCACAGTAACTAAACAAGATCAGAATAAAACAACTGACAAGTAGATGTTTTCGACAAACAGATCAGAATTTTGTCTGAGGCAAGCATATTTACTTTTAACTACTGCAATACGCCTGCAATGCTAGTAAAGAGAACTTCTAAAAACATGCCTTGTCTACTTAAAAAAACCCAATTAAAAATCAGTACTTATGTATCTTCTCAGTGAAAACTTATTCCAGCTTCAAACACATAAACAATTCTCTAAATAAACCACTTTGGATACAATTTCAAAACCGCCGATTCAGAATTCCATTTTCTATTTTTATAAAGAGACTGCTACTGTAACTGTCTCAATTTTGAGGAGACAGTCCAGCACTTTAAAGTGTTCTACCTCTTCCCTCTCCCTTAAAATTACTTTTCCCTCTTTCTTTCCAGCTTTGACTATTTTATTTCTTTTCCTTTCCTGAAATAATTGTTCTATGTAACATGCATGTTAAATAAAAAAACCAAACCAACAAAAAACAACTTTCAATGACAATAGTTGTGATAGCTAATTGTTCCATTCTCAGGAAAGAATGGAAGTGGAATTTAAAGCAAAATACATCATTGACTCCATAACATTCTCCTCAAATCCTATTCCTGCCATTCACATCCTGGAAAGCCATATTTTCCATGATGTGATGTGAGATTTTACACAAGTACTGATCATGCCATCTAAACTTAAATATTCCTATACTAAAAATAGAAACTGATGTCATTCCAAAGAGCTCAGAGCATGAACGAGGAAACAACAAGGAACGGATATATTGAAAAGGTGAAGCAGTTGTAATAAAATAATGGATTTTTGAAATAAACCCCCCTAGAAATATCAACAGATTTATAGATTTGACTGACAAATTACTTGGAAAACATTACTAATGTCCTTAGATGAGAGCAATTTAAACTCATTAGATCCATGTTATAAGCAAAAGAGGCTCAAAAAATATTACAGTCTAATAGGGAACTCAGTCTTTAAAAACAAGACTAAACACCTACTTAATACAACACAGTAAACAAAATAAGTTTGTAACTTTTGGTAACATATGCTGAAGCATAGCTTATTAGACTTGCCCTCACAGCAATATGCTACTTCTGTAATACTTTTAACAGTCCTTAGCAATATACAAATCTAGAACGTCTTACCTCCCAAATCTGTCCTTTTTGTTGAAGTCTGCACCAGTATTTAGCAGAAGATTTAGGCACTCCAAATTCCTATTAAATTAATGCATTATTACTTCTGACTGCAAATCGTTTTTTTTTCCTTAATAGTGGCCTCTGCAAACATCAGAATTGCTACACATACACATCTCATATGTTGGTTTTAATGGAACCGAACTACTGTACGAACATTTTGAGCAATATATTTTTCTATGTAAAACAGATTTCAGAATTGCAGGGCCAAATCAGGAAGGAATATAAATAATTTCATATTATAGAAATACCCATATATAGAAATTCTATTGATATCAAATGGCATGCATAAAGCACAGGAACATTAACCTAATTCAACAGAAATGTAAATTCTTTAAAGCAAACAAATAATAATACCTGCATGCTTTTTGCTACATGCTTTTTGCTACCAGGATTCCAGCACAGATACAAGTTTTCACTATATAGTTAAGGCCAAATAGAAGTTGCAACATAAATATTTCACTTTTTAGTGTAATTTGTTTTCAATTCAATACAATTATTATATGTACCATACATCTTATAGTTTGAACAATATCTTAATAACTTTCCTAAACTGGAGATGAATGAGCAAATGTGTCACAAATTATGTGGTTTTATATGAAAAGATAGCATTTTACCCTTAATCGTTTGCAACTTAATAGATACAAGTATCTACCAAGTATCTACCAAGTATCTATCAAGTATCTTTTGACTTGGAATGATTACTGAACAGTATTAACTAAACAACATTGAAACAGAAAAAATGAAAATAGCAATATCATGGAGTTCTTGTGTCCCACAAAGTGTATCATGAAATTATTACCCAATTCTTCCAGGCAATTTTGAGTAGCTGCTATAGAAAACCTACAATACAATAACAATAATCAATATGGATCACAACTCAAGTGATGAGCAAGTAGTTCTGACTACTTCAGCCACCTAAACTCTGGAATTTAATTATGGCTTTTAATTTAGTTAGATTGGTCTTTTGTTTAAGGATTTGGTAAAAGCATATTTCCCAAATTTGCTGCTTTCCACCTGATGCCCTAGAGTTATCTTAGCTGGGCATGCCATCTTTGAATGCTGTAAGTTCTAAAAATTCCATTCATCCCCAAGCATGAACCTAAGGTAAGGCTTGGACACTGCACTCCAATAATTCCTTATTGAGCTGAATATTTATTTATACTGTTTGTAGATGGACTCCATCTTGAAATTATTTTAATTTTTACATAAATTCCAAGGGAAGAGGGCAGGAAAAGCACAGAGAGGAAATAATAAAAAACAACAGGAATGATCAGCAATTGAAAAGAATGCTAAATATGAAAGCATGAATGCTTTTTTTACATACCCTCCAGCTGCAGCTGCATGAAGGCAAGTCCTGCCAAAGTCATCTGGTGTGTCAATGTCAAAACCTACAAATCAAGTATTTTGTAAAATGGTTATGTAAGACCACCTTTGACAAAGCTGTACTCATTCACCCTTAAGAGAAACGCTTGCTAAGCAAACTTAACAGTTCCTTGCAGAAAAGCACTTATGCACTGAAAATTTACTTCATTTGCAACACATCCTTGCTATTCACAGTATTCTGAAAAACAGGCATTCAAGTAAAACTGAAAGGGCTAAGAAAAAAGACAAGTAGCTGCACTGAGGCAAGAGACTATATTCCTTATTATCCTATTTACCTCCTAATATTTCTGTGTAAATCAGTATTGAATATAAAATATATGAAGCACTATGAAAATTTAAGAATATGGTAGAATTTGTCAGTGTTATGCTGAGATTTATTTATTTATTTATTTATTTAAGGGGGAGTTTCAGCATTAGTAAATCCAGAAGCTACTTATATTTCATCCTTCAGTTTAGCTCTTTAGTCCCAGAGAAAGAATTTTGTTAAGCTGGAGCAAAGGCTGTCAATAGTAATTACTTACAGAGAAACCATTCAGAGAACACTGTAGCTTTCTCTTCCCCAACTGTGTGAACTATGTAACTTCAAATTTAAGATCACAAACTTTAACTGTGCAGTTCCATATCTAACAATGTATTCTGACATGAAGACTGCTATTTCAATCAGGTTTAAAAGCTACACTTTTAGTTTGAGAAAACTACTGTATCCTCTAAAGAGTCTTGCTTTTATGTAACAAAACTTACTCATTAAATCTCCAATTTTAGTACTTTTGCCTAGGAATGCAATTATTTTTTTAAGGATTGTTCAACAACGATAAGTAATCAGTAACACAGGATGTGTTATTCAAGACTTTTCCTACTCTATAACCCCCCAGACGTGGGTTTTGTACGTGCTGCTCTGTTCTCCCATTTCAAAAGGCAGTGATATACAGCAAACAATTTATGATTTGAAGAGTAGTCTTTGATGCCTTTCCACATCCTTAGGTTACTTGTCTAACACCACTAACTACTTAAACATCATTCAGTACTGGGACAGGGCAGATTGATGTTTGTTGGGTTTTTATTTATTTTTTTTTTAAATTTAAGATCAGCACATGAATATTACTGAATTCAAAAATCAGAGATTCTTGATTTACCTAAATGAGACTCTTCCTCCCAAAACCTAAAGAGCACATTGTTTGCAGATACCAATCACCACACCAACAGCATGTAATAATCAGCTGTTAGCAGAATCTAAGTCTTTCCAGTCTGAAGGCTGAACATACTCTTTAAGACCTTTCTGCTCCAGGCTAGATTTACCTCTAAGTTTGCTCAACTCATGTAAAAGTCACAGAAACCACTTGCAAGTCTTCCACAGGGCTTCCTTTGCCATACTGCATCTTCAGTAAGGGCACAGCCAGCACAGCACCGTGTGCAGAAAGGAGAAAGATCCAGAGTATTCCTCACTTCAAATACATCCAATTGAAATACTGTAAACTACAGGACAGTTCTTCCCTGAAGCAAATCCTTGCAAGCTTGTCCATGATGGAGCAGTGAAATAAAAAGCCTTACCAGTGGTAGCTTTATACTTCTTTAGTTCTTCTCCTAGGCTTCCCTAGCAGACAATATAAAGCTGGGGAAGAAAGTGCTTGCTCTTCCTTCTCCCCAACACTTTGTCCCCTACATTTCTTTTTCAAAACACATGAAGTGCCTTCAGTTTAATGTACAACCATTTAGTTCATTTTTCTTCTTCTGTTCCTGATGTTTCCCCACAGACACATCTACTTTCTCAGAACTGCAGTGCTTCTGAGAGCTCAGAATTCACACCACAGCAGACTCTAGGCAACAAGGGAAGTAATAACCTTGCAACTCTCTCAACTTCAGGGAGGAATCAAACAATGAAAGCAAAGCAAAGTTCAGGTTACCTTTAACTAACAACAAACCACCAATGCAATGTTTTTTTAATGTAGCAGTCCAGAGTCTTCAGAGCTACTAGGCACCGAGTGCAGGAATAGACTAACCTGTATTAAACTAAAACCATCATGGAATAGAAGTGGAGGATGCTCCATGAAGTCACATTTAAAAGAACATTTGTCTTTCTCCTTGAAGTTGAATTATGGTCTGAACCAGTCATGACACCTCTAAGCCCAACTTAAAACACACAAACACAACAAACTATAAATATTTTTATCTATTACTAAATTAAGACCTAATTAAAAGCTATTCTATGGAATAAAAAGTGTAGTACACAGCAGCTGTAAGACTTTAAAAGAGTATCCTACCTGACGAGAGAAGCTTTCTGCAGCAGTCTGAAAATCCACTTAATGCTGCCAAATGGAGAGGAAACATTCCATGTATACCCCGCCTAAGATACACCATAATCAGGTATCACAGTTTCATTACAATTAAAATAAAACAAACACGATTGTGTCCCAAAGTGCACATGTAGGGTTTGTTCAGCAAACCACTTAATTAGAATACCAAGCCTTAAGAAAACTTTACATATTAATGCTTTCTTCTAAGCTAGCAGGATGCATTAACTCAGTGCAACAGCCTATTAAAACTTTCAGAGCTTTTATTTCACATTAGAGGAAAATCCATTTCTCTTTCCTCTTGTACAAATTCCGATGTACTGAGTAGCTACTTAAAAGTACAGTACAGGCTAACACACAAAGTACTTCCTATTTCAAGTTGAAGATGATATTAAAAAAAAATCATACTAGTTTTGTTAATCTAATAAATACATTTCTAAATTCTATCAGCTTGCATTCATGCCAGAAAAGTTACCTACTTTGCAGTGTCAGCACCACTCGTAATCAGAGTGTTGATTAATAGCTCATGGCCATATCTAGCTGCTATGTGCAAAGGAGTATTTCCATTCTTATCTTCACAGTCTATTTCAGCTCCTACAATAGAAAGTAATTACTAAGTAGGCATACAGATACTTTTGTCACAAAAATAGAATCATAGCACTGATGATGATTTACATTAACAACTGTCCATGAATGGGTACTTTGGATTTAAAAGTCTATACAGCTTTCAGTGGTATTTAGCAATAATAAGCCCCTCCTCCCGCTCTTTTTACCATTTTGAATGATGGTTTGGGATCTTGAAAATCTACCATGGATCGCTGTCATGTGCAAAGGTGTTTTCCCATCTTTACTCTGGAAAAGAAGAAAACGCCCATGTTTACTTATGGCCAGTAACAGCCACAAAACTTTTGCAAGACAGATACTGGCAGTGACAAGTCAGTATGACATGGCAAGCTTTTCAAAAGAGCTGCTCTTAATCACTCTTCTAGCTGTGAGTGACAACTGAGTTGCCCACTCATGGTTATGCTTTTGTGACAATCACTCTCAAGAGGATGATGACAGCGCACAACTTTAGCAACAAACCTATGTCCAATTCTTCCTCTGCCCAAGTCTAAAACAAAACAGTGATTCTTTGTTTCTTTTTAGAAAATAGGTGTATTTACTATAGAGGTTTACACGTTATATTAGAAGACATCACATTAAAAAGATCATGCGTTTCATGGAATTTTCTGTGAAGTCATATTTGTAAGCAATATATCATAAACCACAAGTAATCCTAGGGTAGAACTATTCAACCGTAATTGACACTACACATTTGACAGATGTATCAAATATGCACTTAAGTCATTCATTCATTCATCAGTAAAGGCCTTCAGACAGGTCAACAGTAAGGCAGAAGGTAATTTCAGTTTTTAACAGCACAATCACAATGCACTTAGGAAACCATTTTTCTTTCCCCCTGTTATTCTTACTTGAGGAGTACTTCCCCTACACCCACTTTAATACAGGTAATGGGAAAATGCAAACATGACCCTCGCAAAAAATAAAAGCACTCTTGGGTGTACATGGATGCCACATCTTTAAATTTTAAACATTGGCTTTGAAGAATATGATATGAACATATGCGTTGAAATATCACACATTGTTGCCATGTGCAAAAGTGTCTTCCCATCTTCACTTTTCCTTTGGAACGAAATGACAAAGCTTCTATGGATGTGTTAGTGAAAGTCTACTGGAGAGCCTTTTAGGCAGAGTTGGATGTAGAATCATCAGTTGTGCCACCGCACAGAGAAGCATACACCACCTAGAACAATGCAATTATGGGAAAAGTTGCACTCTCAGACCTAGATTGAAAGAAATAAAACACCTGACAACGAAAGCCAAGTTATCTCCAGATGTTTTAGCTAGCAGATTTCTTTGACTGTAAGGAATCTAAAAGACACATCCACATATCCATAGCAGATGCAAAGAAACACAGAAAATGGGGCTGAAATTCACTTGAGAAGCAGAATAATTGCCCAGATCCTATCACCAGGGGCCTGGAGGCCAAGTAAACACATCGTAAGTGACAACTTCCCCAAGCAATCTCAATGCTCTGATTTTCTTACAAAAAGAATTTTCTTCTTATGTCTTTTTTCATCTTTTTCCCCACGGTTTAGTTCTGCCCTCCTTACCCAACCATTAATATTCTCTGTGTCAATTTTTTTCCCCTCCTTTAAAGCCTTTTTTACAAATCTGGCACCTCTTTCCCTTTATTTCTCCTACTTTAAGATGAAGGATCAAAAGGAAAATAATCATATACGCTCAGCTGGAGTGAGTGACTACAAGTGGCTTTGGTGACTAATGCTCTGAACTTTAAAAGGGGAAACTCTGAGAAAGTAAGGAAATAAATTAGTGAAGTAATAGAAGAAATTAAGAGCTCGGATAAAGCAGCCTGCGATCTCACTGGCTCAGGATATGCTAAACCTGTATCTCAAAGGAAGGCCGATGAAGAGTAAGATGGAGCAGAAGAAAGTAGTTATTTCATTAATCTCATTAATAAAGTATCTCTCCTTAATAAAGTACCTTAAAAGGACATAAAAATAACAGAAACAAAGGAGCATGGTGGTCAAGTGAGAACCCTTGCAATACAACTTGAGTAAGATCTTGCAAAGGACAGCAAAATAAGCCAAAGAATAGTTTACTAGTTGTAAATTGAACCCACAGTACAACCAGTAATAGATTTTTAGATTTACTCCCCTCAAATTTACTTACAAATACACTTAATGTAGATTTCTAAGACATTGGGCTTGATTATCCGCAGTGCCTCTTTCTAGTCTAAGTCTCCAGTTCCTTTACTACCCAGGAATAACATAACACACAACTGTCTATCAATGTATAAGCATAGAACAGGTATAAAATTATATGGTGATAATTTCCATGCTGAAACTAAACTGCTAGGCATAGGACTGCATTTAGAATTCTGTTCTTAGACTTCACTACGGAAGGATATACAGAATCAGAACCAGTAGCCAGAGTTCTTCAAGCAACACAACAGGAAGGCTCTATTTATTGAACAAAGCACCGTTTCCTGAGATGCCAGGAGGCTGGACCGCATAAGCAAGGAGGTATCTTCAAAACTACCTTCAAGTTCTTTTTTTTTTTTTATGCCTTTATGGTCTACCTATATATTACATTAACTACTAAGTCTGATTTTATGAGATCAGATAGGAATCAGAGCACATGACAGAATAGCCATGGGCTAATTATAAATTCTGTTGTCTTCACTGAAACTCAGTTAAGTGCAGTAATAGGAAAGAAATCACCCAAGTCTCCTCTATCACTAGAGAAAATATATCCACAAAATACTTAGGATCATACTAAATTTGCTTAGAACAGTAATTGCTGTTAGACAGAAAAAATTAACACACAGGACAAGGTGTTTTATCAAGTGATTACTTGGATATTAACTGCATTCACACAACTGGGCTTTACAGAGGTTCAGGGGAAATGTGGGTCTATCATGTCACAGCATTCCTCCAAGTGAAATCGCCCCCTGGCAACAATTCTTATGTTCTAGTATCACCAAAGGAAGTAAAATACTTTTTTCTATTTAGGTCACTGAATTTTCAAGCAGCAAAGGGGCCCATAAAATAATTAATATTGTCCCATTACGAACTCATTTCAACGTGCTCTTCCATGCATGGAAATCCTGAATAGTGAGGAGAGAGTGCTGCAGTAATGAGCAGTACTTAATAGGATACACTGTTCTACAGCACTACATGGACATTGACAAGACTACGAAACCAAGCATGAAATTATGTCCTCTGTCTACAGAGGTGATAAAAAGCATATAACATATTTCTACTGTTTCATTATCTTTTACTACATATTCCCTTCCTGAGATGAGGCCTCCATTCACAGATATGCACAAACACCATCCATCCATCTGCCACCAAGGGTAAGGTGGCAGATGTTTCCCTTTTGCTCTCCCCCAACAAGGTCATTCACAGCAGAAAGTGCTCTAATAGTACTGTCTAGTCTACACCTAAACCATCATCCATTCCCTAACTCTGTTACCTCCAAAACCCACAAAAAACAGTTGCACAATGGAGGGAACTACCGCATCTAATTACACAAGCAACATATTTATGATGAAAAATAAATCAACAATTTTAACAACTACTTTGAACTTCAGCCTTAGTATCTGTAAACTGAAAAGGCTTTGTTTCAGTAAATACTTGATAAAAATGCTCTAAAAGTGTCCCATTTTAACCCTACAATTATTTTTACCTATTCTAATTCAACTTCCCTCTGCTATTTTTAGGGATTGTTTTTCTGATTAAATCCAAGACTTACCCTTAAAAGCCTTTCCAAGTAAGCAGAAGTTGACTTGGAAACGATTGAATTTTGCCTCAGTTCTTGCACTTTTCAACTGCGCAAGCGGTAAGTTTTCATATACAAAGTAAGGCTGTTCACAAAAAACAAAATCACAGGCCAAACACAGCCATACTGGTATGAATCCAAGGAAACGCTCGTAACAAAATTACAATGGAGACACATGCTGGCGCGGAACCACGGGATAAACTGCTGTTTTCTAGCTGTAATTGCTTAAAATGCCTACATGACTCTACTTGATTCTGTCACCTGAGAGTAAGCTTAAGAGAAAGCCTGGGTTTACTCATACTAGATCTTCTAACGATTTCTTCAACCTTACAGAAACTGACAAATCTGTACTTTGGATCACGTAACTTCAAACTGAACAGAAAAGAAAGCAGCAATACATCTCTCTGATGTTAAAAACATCTTTTGTCACCTCCAAATAAACGTACACCCACATTACAAACTTCAAAGAATTTGGGAAATTTGCCAGTCACTTTGAAGATATTAGCCATTCTTTGCACAGTTTCTAAGGTTACTTTGTGTTCTGACTAAATTGAGTCAGTAACTACAGTGTATACCACACATAAGATTCTTATTTTAATTTCAAAAATAAAGATTATAGCAATTTTATCAGTGTTTTATTATCCTAATAGAATGTTGGAAGTTTTTTTTCATTCCTAACCTACAATTAAGGTGTATTTGAACACGAACAGCCAGAAAAGCCATCATTACTTGCTGTACATCTTTCTAAGATGAAGTCCTCCCCACTTCTCCATCAGAAATATGTACAAAGTCTTGAACCTTTGCAACCCAGCATACAGGCAAACAGCAATGCTTTTCTTGGAAATATTACACTTTTGTTCTTATTTGTGTAAGTAACATACGTATATAATCGTGGCTTGAGGCCATTTTCTCTTGTCCTATCACTTGTTCCTTGGGAGCAGAGATTAGCCACCTCCTGGCTCCATCCTTCTTTCAGGTAGCTGTAGAGAGCAGTAAGATCCCCCTGAGCCTTCTCTTCTCCAGGCTAAAGACGCCCAGGTCCCTCAGCCATTCCTCATCATACCTGTTCTCCAGATCCTTCACCATCCTCGTTGCCCTTCTCTGGACCTGCTCCAGCACCTCAGTGTCTTCCTTGTAGTGAGGGGCCCAGAACTGAGCACAGGATTTGAGGTGCAGCCTCACCAGTGCTCACTACAGAGGGATGATCACTGCCCTTGTCCTGCTGCCACACTACTGCTGATACAGGCCAGGATGCTGCTGGCCTTGGCTGCCTGGGCACAAGCTGGCTCATGTTCAGCTGCCCATCAATCAGCACTCCCAGGTCCTTTTCCGCTGAGCAGCTTTCCAGCCACTCTTCCCCAAGCCTGGAGTGTCGCCTGTGGTTCTTATGAATGGGCGAAGAGAAACCTTGCGATATATTGCTGTAACGTAATGAACAACACACAGAACAGGCTAGGCAAGCGCTCTCATTTCTTCTTTATTGCCAATAAAGCGGGTAGCTTCTGAAACTGAAAATTCTCGTATCATTCGGATGTGGAAAGTGCAATTGAAGCACAGCTGCTCAAAGCTCACAGCAAGAAACACCTCCATTTTGGTGGCCAGGTGATCACAGCCAGCACCTCAATCTGAGCGAGGGGGGAGAGCGAGGCAGTCATACGGAAAGGTCATGAGGAGAGACAAGGGGTGGCCATGAGGGAAGATCATGAGGGGAGACTGTGAAGGGAGAGAAGGGGTGGCCATGAGGGAAGATCATGAGGGGAGACTGTGAAGGGAGAGAAGGGGTGGCCATGAGGGGAGACTGTGAAGGGAGAGAAGGGGTGGCCATGAGGGGAGACTGTGAACGGAGAGGAGGGGCGACCATGAGAAGTAAGGGAAGATCGTGAGGGGAGAGGAGAGGCTGCCATGAGGGGAGTTTGTGAAGGGAGAAGGGCAGCCGTGAGGGGAGAAGGGCAGCCGTGAGGGGAGATCATAAGGGGAGAGGGGAGGGGGCAGCCATAAGGTGTGGCCATGAGGGGAGATTGTGAAGGAAGAAGAGAGGCAGCTGCGAGGAAAGATCATGAGGGGAGAGGAGGCATGGCCATGAAGGGTGAGGGGAGATCTTGAGGAAAAAGCAGGGGTGGCACTGAGGGGTGAGGGGCAGTCATGAGGGAGACTATGAGAGGAGAACACCGGGGGAGAGCACAAGTAGCCACGGGGTGTGAGGGTTGACCATGAAGGGAGATCTTGAGGGGATATGAGGGGTGGCCATGAGAGGTAGGGGCGGCACCTATACAGTGTGGGCCACTATAGGGTGCAGATCAGGGGTGGCTGCGAGTGGAGATTATGAGAGGCAGCCATGAGGGGAGATCTCAAGGGGAGATCAGTTTGCCCTTATTGACATGGGTTTAGTGGTGAGCTTGTCAGTCATGGGGTAATGACTGGACTTGGTGATCTTAAAGATCTTTTTCAACTTAGTTAATTCTATGATTCTATATCCAGTTTGGGACATTATGCAGAGCAGAAAGGTGGCAACAAAAATAAATGGACTGTGACCTGTGTATTTTAGGGCAAGCTGACAAAAAACCCTGTAAGCACAACTCCTTATTTCTCCAGGGCACTCCGGTGATGAATTTTTCCACAACCGAATTTAAGAATGTTTTCATTAAATGAGCTGAATGCTTAAATAGAAGTGAGCAGTAGCATACATCTAATCTTTTTTCCACATCAAATACGTCATTTTTACATTACTCCCAAATTTTCAATGAGCTACAGATTTTGAACTAACAGTAAGTATAAAATGGTATTTTAGAATTACTTCACTGAAAATCAGTTATCAGTGTGAATACCTTATGTGGAGTGAGCCACACACCCTGTGATTTTTAACAGAAATATTAGCTATTCTAATAGTCACTTCTTATCCAGATTGTGCTGAAATTCAGGCCTAACTAGCAAACAGATTTATTTATTTCAGAAACTAAAGGATAAATTATTCTCTTCCTACCCCATCTGGACAACAGTATTATAAGAGGAATACTTGGACTCTTCATGCCATGTACCTACTTCCCACTTACCCCAGAGCCTGAAACCTCTTGAGACACCAGACACTACCACTGAATATTTCTGAATACAGTTACGTTTTTATTACTAGAGTAAAAATCAACTTAATACAAAACAGGACCTCCTCTCTCACACCTCAAGATCTTACCCTACACACTAGAGAACATAACAGAAGATATAGGTTCCGGTTTGCTTTTATATGTGTGTGGACTAGAAATTCTTCCCACACTAAGACTTGGATTCTAAGGAATATTCTGCAGCCAAAGACTTGTGACTGAGTAGAGATGTAAAGCACACATTGACTCTGCTCACAAAGTCCTGTTGGTGTAATTAAAAAAACCAGATGTTTAGGACTTTGGCCTAATCTACTTATATTTGTATTAGTAATATACCTGTCAAGCCTCTCCCTTATTAACTAGATTTTAGGATCTTACATTGTCGGCTCTTCAACTGCTCCAGCAATTAGACTTTCATACACATTTCTCTGGAATATCCTTGATTTTTTTAATGTGGCTTATTTATAAGAAAAACATGTTCTTTTGCATTTTTCCACATGATTTGCTCTTACTCATAAAGACAGACTGGGAAAGACAATTATGTGGAATTCTGACATTTAGTATAACCAAGATTGACCAGAAAGTATTGCTGCATTTCTTCTTTACCCTTTTGGGCAATTTATTACATCCCATCAAGGTTTTCAGATTCAGATCAAGCTCCTTGAAGCAACATACTGGCTCATTTTTCCTACAGTACTTCTCACAGAAGTACTCCATCAATCAGAGGAAATTTCTAAACACTATGATAACAGTGATTTCGAAAAATTACCTCTCAAAGACAAACTGCAACTTCAAGAGTGATTGGATGGCTTTGGATTCACCTACCTTCATATTTACATCTGCTCCATTACAGACCAAAAGCTCTAAACACAACGCTCCATGTGTTGATGCAGCAGCAAAGTGCAGAGGTGTAAAACCCTTCTCATTCATTTGATTTACATTAGCACCACAGTCTATGAGTTCATTCACTACAACATCTTGCCCATTGTAGCAGGCTACATGGAGAGGTGTATTTCCATAGGCATTCGGTTCGTTCATCTATCAGAGAAATAAAGTAAACCAAAAAAACAAGATTAGTTAGTAGGCAAAAGCCTGTATTACCGCAGCATTTAGCTATGACAAAGAAAAATCTCATGTTACGAGTAATTTTTCTTTATGTTTTGGAACTCTTCAACACCAGAAATTAAAAACAAGTTCTGGATGCAGTAGTTTGACTGAGAAGTGCGCTGGGGAAGAGTAGAATTACTTCATAAGTGAGCCAACCTCCTGCAATTGTCTCTACACCAGTTTCCTGTATGTAGTATGCAACTTCACAGAACACACACATGGAAACAACATCAGCAGTGGCAATTTGCACAGACATCACAAACTTAAGCACAGCACAGAGCTCTGTCAGTTTTCAACAGCATTTGCGGGCTTCCACTAAGAACAGAGATCGAAGGGCAGGGGCAGAGTGTGTTGAAATGTAAGTTGTTGTTAAGCACAACTTGGTAATTCTGATCTACTTCTCAAGATAGAATTTTGGCAGCACCCTCCAGCCTTGTAAGGCTAAAATGTAATTCACAATGTGGATTTCTTACAGTTTCACAGTTTGTTGTTAACATACTTTCTACGTGCAGGTATTGTACCATACAGCCTTTTAATTTAGTTTGCATTTCAATATTAATTTGGCCTTCCTTACTGTAGTATGCAAGTTTCTCACAGTTTTTTTATTACCCAAAACTTACATGCTGTAAGAAAGTCAGTAATGTCTATTATTTTACAAGTAACTGAAGCAATAGAGTTAATTTCCTGCAGTTCAAAGGGGATTGTGTTACAAAGTTAGGAATAGAATATCTGAGTTCTGATCCAATGAACTAAGAGTAAGACATACCAAATCAACCAAGAAAACTACTAAATACAAACTTATGTCCAAATAATTGTGCAAAATTTGTAAGACTCTTAAAATCCCTTGGGGGAATGAGGTTTTATAACAAAACCCAACCTATGTGAATAAAGATCTTTGGAAATATTACTTTGACTACATCATATCCTGCCCTTAAATAAACAGCGTGCTACAATACTAACAAGAGCATTTCAAACAACAACAATAACAACAGAGAGTATCACTTCATTTCATTCTTCCTTACATCAACTCCAAGATCTAGAAGATATTTGACCACACTTATCATCCCACTAGACGCAGCAGCATGTAGGGGTGTATATGATTTCTTGTCTTTGCATGTCACTTCGGCTCCGTGTGCCACAAGTAATTTCACAACTTCAATATGACCTAAAAGAATAAAGATAAAAAGAATCAAGCTGCATTTTGTATTAGGCAGCACGTGTTTACAAACTTGAAAATCGTACAATTGTTATAACATGAAAAAGACATTATTCAGTTGGACTTAATCTGGAAAAGAAAGAGTTGTTCTTGTATTCTAATTGTATCATGATCTATAAAAGCAACATAAAATATTATTTCCATATACCCCCTCCAATAATCATAGTATTTTTACTACAAAAATAATCTTGCATATTAAAACAATAAGATCTTGTCTTCTGCTTACCACAGGATTATTTTAAGACTTGAGAAGTAGGGAGGTGAAATAACTTTGTAGTTATTAAACATTTACTGCAAATTTCTGTTAACAACTTAAGAGAGAATGCAGCTGTCACTCTTCCACCTTCACCTCAACTGCAAACACTCCCATTAAGGTTTTTAAGAACTTCAGCATAGACTTTGAAACAGTAATGCAATATGGAAAGAAAATATTCTATGTTTAAATAAAAATACACACAAACTCCCAATCCAACTTCCTTTACTTGCATAGCCTTTAAAATGTGGACCCAAATCATACAGGAATTAGCAAAGCTTTATTGTCACAACTGACACACGCCTCTGAGGAACTTCTGAATGCACCACCTACTCCTTAAGGCACTGGGAGAATAGGAAGATTCGAGTGGGATAGTGGAGAAAGGATGACCTGGAGGAAGTTCCAGGTAAGAGGGTGGAAAAGGGAAAGAAGGCCAGGGAGCTCACCCTGAAGTAGTGGGCAGCCACACCTTTTTCCAGCTTTGTGTCTGGGCTAGGGTCCCCAACACCGCACCACAGCTGCAAAGGAGAGTGAGCGTTCCCTTCACCCTGCCTGCGTGCTCCCCCACTGGTTTGCATGCAGCTGTGACACTGCATGCTAAGAGAAAAGCCAGAAAAATGGGGGAAGCAAAAAATTATCATTGTTGCTCAGTTGTCAGTTTAACTGCCAAACAGGGCAATCACTGAAAACACAATCAGGAAAACATCTGCAGAATGCAGGAGCACACTTGAATTAATAGACCATGATACATTTAGTGCTTCACCTTTGTAACTGGTGCATACAGACAGATGGGGGATTCCTTCGTTTACCTTTCAAGTGACACCTTAGAAAAGGGGTGGGGAGAACACTGAATACTTCTGCTTATCCAGTCTAGACACGTAAGTAAGAAGTATCAAAGCCAGCCTTCAGTTTAAGTGCTTCATAAAAGGTGGGGTCTTTGCTTTCTCAATAACTAAGAGAATTTGAAACAGTTTGAAATAGCAAGCGTCTCCCCAAAGGAATACAAAGTCAGTCACGATAAAACCTATTTTATGCTGTATATCCAACAACATACAAAATGACATTTCACCCAGATATATTGATCAGAAACATGGAGTTCACCAATGCGATGTGAAGGGCTGCAAATATTTCACTTCTGAATTACTTCAGAGCATAGGAAAGCAGAGAAAGAGACATGTAAACATGATAACCATCTTCTGAACAAAATATAATGGGGACAAGAATGAAAACAAGCCCTATGAGATAAAATTACAGAAGATACTGAAAGCAGTGAAAGGATTGGAGATACTGAACAGAAGAGTGAAAAACATTAGAGAGAATGAAAACAAAACAAAAAAATCCCTGACCTGCATTGAAAACGCAAGCAGCAATCAGTGGAAGACACTCAAGCAGAAGATGAAGGTATCTGAAGTAGAAAGCACTGAGGAGACATCCCGATACACTAATGAGGGCAATGCTAGCACACAAGAATGAAAGTCCATTTTAGTCGCAGCACTGCAGCTAAGACAGCAATGGAGCCGGGTGAAAAGCAGGAAGGAAAGCAAACAATGGATATAACCCTAGGAAGTTATTTATAGTAGAGTGACGGAAAGCCTAACTTCTTTTTTATTCCACGGTCAGTTTTATACGCCGCAAAAGCTTTAAGGCTTTCTTCAAACAATTGGAGCAGTGTAAAATGGCTCTAAAACTGGGGGAGAGAATGCCACAGTTGGTTTGTTGGGGTTTTTTTGTTTCTTTTTTTTGAAGACTTTCAAAAGCTTTTTGTCTGCAAGGATATTTAGGTTGACCAACATCAGATAAATTACTTTTTTCCCAAAGACTTCACTAACAGAGTTTCTGGTTAATAGCCTATGAAGCAGCATTGACTAAAATTTGAATAAATGCAGCTTATCTGAAAAACAGAAGACTTTGCTCTCCTCTAGTTAAGCGCAAGCCAGAAAACATCGCTGTTCTCCCACTGACACTCATCAGATCTCTGCCATCCCATGCCCAAGTTTAATTCAACAAAATTTGTGTAATCATCTTGAGTAAGGTGGCTGGAGAGCCTGTCACAGACACTGCTTTGCATTTGAAAGTAGATTAGAAAATACTAACATAAAATATCACAAAGAACCTTCCACCAATAGTGAAGACTGCTCTTTAACTTCTTAGTTTCAAGTACTGGTATTAGTACTTAAGATGCAATATCATACAATTATAAGCTAGAACAGTAATAACTCTGTGATAGTCACTTCATAATTCGCTGGCACATCCAAGACTTCTCCTTTTAAGATAGCTCAAGAGGGTTCTGTTGTTCTTGGCATTTCACATATGGATTTCACAGCCTTATTTTACATTGCTATCAGGTTAGCTCAGACCTGTGTTGTCAGGAACGTAAGACTAAAGTGAAATTGGCCTGAAACACAGTTGTGCGAAGGCAGCAGTTAGTAATTCCACTTTGGTGTGAGAAGATCACTTTTACAACCATTGAGATCTCACAAACAAGCCCAATTTTGTGAATGTGTGAGTTTGCATTTATAAAGGCCAAAATTCTCAGTCCTCAACCAAAGTACACTGCATACAGTGAGCAGCCCATCATCAACCCTCAAAATTCAGGGTAAGGTATTTGGCAACTGTATTTAAGTAAGTACTGCCCCACATGCTGTTGCTCATTTGTTTTGCTCAGTATTTAAGTTTAAAATTGTATTTCCACTTTTAAGTTACTGCTTCCATTTGCTCTTTCCTGGCAAACATTGCTGGGATAAATGTAACAACTCCAAAGCAGTTAGATGTTACTCAGCGCCACGTGATGAGTTCAGCAGCAACCTGAAGTCTGTTTTTAAGAGCCACCCCACACACATACACATCGAACAGCATTATGCCTATTTATAAGTAATTCTCTAGCTCATAACAAAGAGCATTAATACCAAACTGCACACGAGGGACATATCAAAACATAACAGGAACAAAAAGCTACAGATAATGAAGCCCTGTTTGCCCATTTCATCTTCCAAAAAATTCCCAGGCACGCAGATTCATACAGGACTGATACTAATGCTTTTACTCTTCTCCCTTGGCTGGATAAAATTACAAGCGACAAGATAAAACACCAAATGACAATCAAGACCATGGCATTATCTCTACTGGCTTCCTCCTGAAACTGACACTGAAACATAATTGTTCACTGCTCATATATGACACACATCGCACGTGTTCAAGGGCATTTTTAGACATTTTCTTGAAGTTAAAAGAGGCACTATGTTTTTATGTCTTCTGAGCAGGTACAACATTCTGCAATGACAAATGCAATCTGCAGCTGCATGTGAGTTACTTAGAAACAAAATGATTAGTCAAAGCTAAGAACTCTTTGTCAACGTCAGCCTAGGACTCTCAATACACACTTTCTATGATTCACCTTCCAATGGTTTATATTGCTCGTATTTTAAATGAAGCTCAAGATACAAAATTCTATTTACTATAGCTACGCTGAAGAAAACAGTTCCTACCACTTAATAAAATGGAAGTCACGTAAATGGCTATTAAGTGCATTACTCTTACAGTACTGCCAATGCATTGATCAATACCATGAGAACAGGAATAATCCACTCTAAGAATAGCAAGGCAAGAATTTGCAGTTTTAGATGAAATGCTCTTCTTTTAAAATACAATCCCGAAGGTTGGTGTAATGAACTTGTTTCAGGTGCCCCTTTTATTAATTTCTTACTTTCTGTTTGACGTTATTGCAAGTTTTCACCTGTCATTTACACAGAAATATGTAAACCCATTAAATACACGATTATTGTTGTGGTGGTAAAAAAAAACCAACCAAACAACTGAAACATGTACATACCCATATATGCTGCCCAATGGATGGCTCGTCGGTCTTTCTTGTCAAATGCATTAATATTGGCCCCTCTAGATAACAGTAAGCTGACCATCTGAGATAAACAGAAAGAATCATAATGGAAGACTCCGCTTAAGTTAGACAAAGAAAACCACAGGAGAAAAACAAATATATGCATTTTCAAAGGATTTCATTGTATTGATTTTTGAGTATTCCATAAGCTTGAAAAAACTGTCTGCCCACCTTGACAGCAATAATGGAGCGAGCTTGAGGAAAAGAACTTTTCAACATTAACACTTCCCAGTTAAATATGGCAAATCTGTGGATTTGAAAATCTTTGAAATCTTCAGGGAGGCTATTACCAAGAATTCACTAAAGTTAATCTCTAAAAGCAACCCTATTGCCAACTTGTCACCTACTACCTATACACAATTACAATGGGAATTTCTCAGCAGCAATTTTTCAGGGCTTAAAAACTAGTTAGAGCTTATTACAGGCATTTCCTCCACATTTCAGTGACAACATACAATATGTTCACTATCTACTGGAGAGAAAAATATCTCTTTTTCCCATTTAAAATTTATCTATTATTAGTGTAACTCCATTTAACTCAGTAAAATTTGCTTCAGTCTTAAGAAAAGTAAACGCTGCAATAACCTTCCAACTAAATTATGTAACAAGTATTTTTCACAACCATTCTGTACACAGTTGCATACAAAAGAAATTCAAATACAAAACAGGGGTTGGAGTATTCTGAAGGGATGTGGGATAGCATGATTTTAAACTGAGAAACTAACCATCAGAAATACGAGTGACACAATGATGAGTGAGAAACAAGCTAAGAAGAATAACTCTTACCTCAACATGTCCACTGAAGGCTGCATGATGCAGTGCTGTTCTACCTGCCCGATCAGACAGATTTACATTGCTTAGGAGAGGCACCAAAGCTTCAGCACATTTCACAGCTTTGTTGGCAGCTGCTATATGTAAGGGTGTCTGCCAGTTTTTATCACGAGCATTGACATCTGCTGAATGCTTTAACAACACCTGAACAGCATCCTGAAAGCATTTACAAAAAGAGAAGCCACTGAGTAATTTGAAATGCCTGCCTTAAATCCAAGGACAGTACAATGGAATAGAATGTGTTCCAGTTTGTTCTTCTGTGAACATCCTCTTATGCTTTGGGATTTGTACTCTACCATAAATCCAGACTTGGGCATGTTCTCAAAAACATAAGCAATACACTCCCTACAGGGTTCAACTGAATCAACCATTTCCAGGTCTTTTATCCAGTTCTTTAGGCTGGCTGATAAACTGCTCTGTCATCGCAACTGATTTCCAAAGCTCAATAAACCTCCTTAGAACTTCTTCCATTGCTAAGGATTAGTGAAACACTATGAATTTACAATGCATTTCCATCAATCTGCCAAACAAAAACTTTGCACTGTTGAAGTCTAGCAACGGCAGAGAGAAGAACAGCTTACTAAATACACATTTAGAAAACCTCGGATAAAAACAGAGCACGGTCACAAGAAGTTTCAACACATATTGTTGCAAAACTCGTGCAAACCGTTTCTGATGTTGAACTCCATTCCATCTCGCAAAGATTATTCATTTCCTTTTGTTAGAAGCACAAGCTGAGAAAATTTGACAAATAAGACTGACAAGCACCTATCACTGCCTTTTTGGTAAACAGTCTGACTGGTTTACACATTTGAGGAGCATTTTGTTTAAAATATTCTACAATTAAAAAAATACGACCATGGTTGGAGTTCTTGGAGTTACAATTTAGGTCTAGTTTGTCTGCAGCACGCCCCTCTGCAAGCATTACTGACAGAAGGAGCTTTTATTGTCCCTCAGCTCTGAAGAATGAAGTGCTTGATGTTTTGGTCAGCTCCCAAAGGAGCAGCCTAAAAATACATCAAGAACAACAAATAGCATTTGGGAATAAGGTGCCCTTGAAGATCCTTTCTCAAACACTGTTTTGAATAACACGATCTCCACAAAACTTAGCTATTAATGCTAGTGACAAAATACTGCAGTTTACCCAGGAAATTCACAAGTGAAAAGTGAAACAAGACTTGCTGAGATAGTTGGTGGATGAAATACTTGAAGTTCAATGCTTGTCAAAAGTATCTGTCTTCTCAAACAAAAATATACACAGAATCTTTAAAAAACCATTTTTTGATACATACTGAAACGAGTATTGATTTGACTCAATATCTCTAAGGAGACAGTTTTGCATAAACTCTTCCACATAACAAGCTCAGCATTTCTCTGTTTTCATCTTCTACAGGCATTTAACGTTTTTATTACGCCATCAACAACAGAGGAACAGCAACAGAGGCATTTCTTACATTGCTACATTCTCCCAACCGTGCGACTGGCAGACTTCAAAAAACCTTTCTACGTATTTAATTTACAGATTTTAGGGTGATTTGCAATACTATCAGTACTTATTAATCACTCTTTTTATGTGTGCAGGCCTTACCGAACTATTTATCTCTTCAATGTCTGAAGAGACAAGCATGTAAAAAATGAAGAAATGAAAGATTATGCTATAAAAGCTGTACTACATTTTAATCTCTACTTTCATGCTGAACCATTCGAGTTACCTTAAGAGAAGTAAATTGGACATGAGAACACTTCATGCAGAATCCTCTGCTTGGGAAATGGTAGAGAGCAAAGCTGAGAACTGGAAGGGTAGAGTTTTCCCCTTTTCTTCCAACTCAGGCACATTATATATATACATACACATACATATATATGTGTGTGTGTGTGTATGTGTATAAACACACACACAGGGCCTCAACAGGAAAATCAGTCTTGCAAAAATGTTCTGCAATATCAGACATTTGGAGTAGTTTCACTTTGTAAAAACTGAACAATGAACAGAAGGTAATTTGAGATGTCTTATTTTAACACAGAGCAGTCATAAACCCCAAGCATACCTCACTACAAGATGCCACAGCTCTGTGTAAAGGAGTCAACCATTTGCTGTCTTTGGCATTAACTCTAGCTCCTGTAACAAAAAATAAGAGTAACAGACATTTGTAATACATTTATAGAAAAGCTTGAATATTTTCAAGTACAGAGATTGGAAGCTACTTGTTTTAGGCTCATAACAGCATCACGCCAGAAATGGAAAGGAGTCTTTCTCCAGCAGAAACCCATCTTTTTGAGGAAATTCTTTTTACGCTGCACCCATAATAGTTTTCCACCAAAGCATACTCATCTTTTTACACTAGGTAATCCTCTATCATCTTATGCACTTCCAAAGGCACATAAAAGACTGTTGGGTAGAAAGGCTGGCTCCTTGCCATCATTCAGCAACAAAAATCTCAGTTTCCAACTATAGCTGAAATTCTCCACTAAAATACAGAGGCTACATTTATTCCCCACACCTCCAGTTTCCTTGTGGTTGGGGGGTCTGAACTGTAGCTATACAGAATAATGCTGCTGCTTCTACTGGGAGTTTAGGAACGAATCTTCTCAACTCCCCAGGTCAGCTAACTCACTTCAGGACCCCCTTAATCTCCCTTCATGAGGTCAATTGCAACAACCACACCTCTCTGCTTCTAAATGAATACCTGAGAAACAGCTGTGTCTCTTCCCTCCCCAGGAAAAAGGTCTTACAAACATCTGTAAGGGACATAAGCCTGGGTTTGGATGTTAACTTTTTCTCTTAATAATAAAAAGAAAGAAGGATTTGGGGATTATTTTTTTTCTTGCAGGAAAAAACTGAGCTACATTCTAACTACAAAAACCAAGAAAACTTAACGATTAAGCTCAATGATTTAATTTCTTACCGATATACACACACATATGTACATATATACACATACAGTCCTGATTAGCGTGCTCTAGGTGACCCTGCTTGAGCAGGGAGGTTGGACTAGATGACCTCTGGTGGTTCCTTCCAACCTCAACCATTCTGTGACAGATGCGGGTATATATACACATACAATTTAAGGGTTTTATACCTTCAGTGGAAGTTTAACCATCTTTACTTGAAAACTGTCATGATTTTACAGAGATGTGATAACTTAGACAAAACGTTATAGTTTTGAAAAAACAGTTCACAGAGCAATATATATGACATCACATGGTAACATTCATGCTACATGGTCAGAGATTATTAACTTCTCAGGATAAATGTAATATTGTTATGTCAGAACCACCTTTTTTTCTACGCGAAAAGGACAGAAGGCCAGTGAAATGAGAAGATGTCAAACAGGCTGCTGGCAGGATACTCAACTGGGAGACAGGGTGTTTTAATCCAAGTCTCCCAGACCTGCACCAGCAAAGAAGTCTCTCCCAGTCCAGATGAACCAAGCTGAACCTGACCAAGAAACTTAGCAGTCTGTATAAAATCGTGGCTGCACATACTAAGCAAACCAAAGATTTGAAGTCAGTTCTCCAAGTTAATAATTTTCTTGTCAATCCATCCCTTTCAGGCTTAAGAACACAACATGGAAACTGACACTAGATCCAACCTCCCTCTTTGACCCTACGTCTTCCGAGTGTCAGGCAGAACCTCAGGTCTAATCACTGGCTACAGATTTTAGAGATTTCCATCATTCCTTACCCAAATTTCAGCAGCTTTGGGTATCATTCTATTTTCCAAGTTCAAAAGTTTCTGAAAAGTAAGTTTGAAGGAATGGGAAAAGTCCAATCTCATCTAAAGAACCATCCCCAAAATCTAGCAAAAGTTTAAGACACTTATCACAAATATCAGCTTTTGGCAGCCAGCATAAGGACATAGCGTACAGCACCATACTAGGTACCATAACATAATGCACTGTATAAAATTCTGCACCAAACTCTAGCAAAGAATTTGAGGAGTCTAGAAGTTACTAGAAATGCCTTAGGACTCTTGGGAACCCAAAAGACAATAACCTGAACAATGAGTAAATGAGAATGTAATCAATATATTTCAAATGTATTTGTAATTCTTGATTGTCTTCCAGGTTGTTAGGCACACCTTGCTTTTAGCAGGCAAGACAAAAATAAGAGCCAAATGGTACTTCAAGCTTCACCTGACTTAATGTGTACAGCCAACACCAAGGAATGAAGACTTTCAGAGCTTTACCAATTTTTAGTTCTAATTTTAGGATACAAATGTTTTTTAAGCATTTTAAAGGAATTATGGAAGTTCCTAGGTCATTAGCCAAGCCACCATCCTGACTGTCCTCAGGAAAATGCATTTGCAAGGCTTGAGATCAGGTCAGATCCACTCAGGAGACGAAGCCTGAAACAGGAGAAGCACCATGCCCAGCAGAAGGGGAGAAATGCACATTTTCACCCCAAAGAAGCGGAAGTTACCTAACCCCTAGTGAGAACGTGCTTAGGGTTCAACCTGTGTTCATGAGTTAGCTAAGCTGTTCACTGACATTTCTGGTACTTTAACACACAGCCTAAAAATCTCCTCAGAAGCGAGCAGGAATAAATACAAGAGATACTGCACAAAAGATTTTTCCCAGTCATAAATGAATCAAAATGGCTATGACTAAAGGAAAAGAATATTTGAAAGTGTTTGCTGTTTCTGGTGAGAAAGGAAAACAGCATTAGCCGAAGAAATGCCTGGGGAAATTTGAAGCAATATCTAAAAGTAGCATGGTCCTCTCAAAAGAACAAAATCAACAATATCTGCCCGCTACCCTGTAAGCCATCTTCCACCCAAAGAAGCAAGAAAACCTAGGTCTAATACATCTACTAATTAGTGCAATACATAGACACTAAGATAGCTTCTCAAATGCACATAAAAATTGTGGATTCTTTAACAAAGTAAAAAACCAAGGTGACTTTTGATGAAAGATCTGAAACTCTGATAGACTTCCTTAAGAAACCACCACCAAGCTTGTGTGTCCTCCCCCCAAAAAAGTTCTTACAGGAGCTCCAAAACTGCTAGATTGAAAAGCAAAGTCTTTAAGTAATAATCAGAACAAGCACACTACTGAAAAACAGGTATGTACTATTAATGTGAGAATTGGGAATTCTATAGCTCTACATACGTTAAACAAAACAGTATTTTAAATTAACATAGAAATACTTCCCCCTTAAATTTCTTCAAGAAATGCTGCCAAGAATGATTTAAATTTCATAAATCACCTTTCTCCGGGCAGTCTTGTATCTCAGGACATAATCCCTCTCCAGGTTGTTCTTTATTCCCCAGCACATGATTTGGGGAAAACTTTACAACTGTTCCCTTTGCCTTAAGATGCTCTCTATGAGACTCAAAGCTCCCTCAAACCTATCATACTCCTACCATGCAACAGTGAGGAACTTACAGCATTAATCCACTGGGATAAAGCTCTACCCCAGATTTTCCAACAATTGTTTCCAGATTTGGAAACAAACGTTGGAAAATATATTATACCTTTACTGAGTATCTGTTGCTTGCAGATGATTTGCTGCACGGCTTGCTTGAAGACAGTTTGAACACACGTATGTACATAATTCACTGCACAACGCTGCCGATGCAACATTATCCCTGTGAAGCTCAACTTGCTGACATGTTAACCAGGGCATTTCTCACATTTCAAATGCCTTCAAATGCCAGTTATGCAGCCGTTTGCTCTTTCAAAGCACAGTGCAGGGTACCTCACCTCAATTCCTAATTTGTAAGAAAGGCAACAAAAGCCCCACCAAACTCAAACCTCCCCCCTCCCCCCCAGGTTCTTCCAGACTTCAGGGGCCTGGTCTTAACACAGTTATTAAAACTGCTCAACTATTTCATTTGTTTAATGTAAATTTTTTTATATTTCATTCTTTTAATGCCATAGAGCTCACATGAAAAGGATGTGGTGGCTTGCCAAGGATATAGAAGACTGCAACACAAATACCCATCATCACTATTTGAACTGAAGAACTGATTATGCGAACAACACTCCTCTCAAACTGCACCTCCTAAACCAACTTATTCTTCCATGTTGGTGCACTAAACTGAAATACTAAACAAGATCTTCCCTTTCATCACCAACTTCGCCAGTATACAAAAAGCAGGAGTTTTGCTCTGCAAAAAGGAGGGAAGAAGCTTACATATTTTTCTTCCCTCCCCCTTGAATCTTGTATTTCCTTTGTCAAAGTTGCATTCACAAGACTGACAATTACAAAATGATGTTTTATGTAATAAATCTATTACAGAAGCTACTGAAAAATTCAGTGATGCTTACTCAGGCAATGAATGACTGGGCAGGAAATGCTGCAAGGAACCGCCGCACACCTCCTCCTTCATCCATAAAGTGCCAGGTAACTATATATAGCCATGTCTCAGCACCCCAGTGTTCCTCTTGTAAGAACTTTTGCTGAGACTCTCTTCCTGAGCAACTCTGCACCAAACTCTTCCTATTTGGAAAGGTCCTTGAAGACTAATGAAAGCAGTGGCTGCATTTCTTATGTGTCACTAGTTGGAAATAGATTCCGAAAATACAGCAGAACTGACAAGCCATTTTTTACATCTTCTGTTTGTAGTCTGTATTTTTAGACTGATGGTATTTTCCCTTGTTATTGTACCAGATGTGCGAGTGACTGAACAATGTAACATATGCAAATAAAGCAGAAGTGTTTTCATCCACATATGCAATATGGACACCTGATGATCAGTACTTGAAGCTCTGAAATGTTTATTTAGGAGTAAAGTGTTCAATTCTTTAGACTATATTTTAAAAAGCTAACAAACTTTGTCTCAACAACTAGTATATGGAAATAATTCCAGGAATGATCTTTGCATAAATTAGGAAGATCTCAGGTATAAATCACTGAGAATAACCAGCAGTCCTACTGTAATTAAATCCTATTTAATTACAGGCTAGTATTAGCTTGAGAAGTTTTTCTTTCTTAAATGATCCACTTCTTATCTAGAGATCATGGAAGTACCTAGAGTGGCAAGCAGAAATTCTACAGTGCAGAATGAACAGGAGGAGGAGAAGATTTTAATTAGACAGAAAATATGTGAACATTCAGAAGGAAACACAAACAAAGTTTGTAAAGGATAAGACAATTTACGAGATGAATCGGAACAATCAGTATTAAATATGTAAGACAATTTCCTACTGAAAACTTGGATCCTTGGAAAATTATTGCTTCAGAAATAATAAATAAAACCTTATTGGAAGAAAGCTTCTTATTTATAAGCTAAATGCACAGTAGATCTATAGAAGAATGAAAAAAAATCTGAGGGGGACAGGACTGAAATACCTTTTGAGCAGCCACAACGATGCTTCAACAACAGGGTTTATTTGTATTGTTTAAAGCAAAATAATCAAACAAAAAAATCCACACACCAAAACAAAACAAACACCCCCTTCCCCCATCAAAAAAAACACATGGAGATACACTGGCCACAAAAGGCAGGAAACCCACAATCAAGCCAAAGCCAAACTCCAGAAATTCGCTGTCTTGCCAATATAGTAAGTTAATTTCCTTTCATAACTTGATGGTTTCTGCCACAACCCAGCCATCACCTCCTCGACTTTCAGACTGCTGCACAAGGTTCTCTGACTCCCTGAGCTACTGAAAGCTTCTACCATTTCTTAAGTCAGCTCCATTTTCCCTCTCAAAGAGCACCAGGGATACTTTCTTCACAACAACTGACTCTTACTGCTGCCAGAAGGAAGTTAGGGCAGCTCAAAACAGCAGCCAACATCATTATCAAAAGAAGAGGAAGCAGCCGAAAGATAAAGCCAGTGTAAAAGGATCCCCTGTGAAATGCCTTTGGCATTTGGGTACATCTGCAACCCAAACAAAGGGAGCTTCATGCGGCTGTTACAGCCTTTCATCAGCTGAGCTGCGTGAATGTCATTGCATGTACTTTTAATAATCGGATAGCTTCAGAATTAGATGAAAAACACAGGTAGAGGGGAGTTAACACTGAAGGGTCTTTACTATCCTCCAAAATCTGTTATTACTGTAATCACAGTTTTCCAGTGTCAGCATAATTCTTACATTTTCCAGCTGACCCAGAGGAAGCACAACAAAAACTCATGGGCTGCCAATCCTTAATGCCAGTGAGTTTGACAACAGATTCATGCTGGGCTCCATGCAGTGAAAATTTTGGGTTAAATCAACAGAAATTGTTGTTAGTATTTAAGTATCAATACAATACACTAACTAGAACTATTCAGAACAAAACAACAGATAATTCAGATATTTATCTTCATGAACTGCACTGATTTCAGTGAAAGCAATAACAGCCTGCGTAGTATTTTAAAGAAAACATACACACAAAAATATGAATCGAAAGAAAACATTCTGGAATCATGTCCTGCTCCTCACGTGTCTCCTGCCTGCAGAATAGACTCTGATAGCATTAGAAGAAAGCATAGGACAAAGAAAGAATAACTTTTTATAAAGCTAGAAGCCTCCCCAGAACAGCTCACATGCAGAACTTAACTGAAAGAAGGGTTTGATTTCTTTAATCACAACTTCTTGGAAAGAAGAAAAAGTGTGACTCTCAATTAAGTCCTAATTATTTTACTTTTCTACTTCTCAGTAGTTTGCCATCAATTATTTACACAATAAAAGTCACGGAATCATACAATGATAGAATGGTTTGGGTCGGAAGGGACCTTAAAGCTCATCCAGTTCCAACCCCCTGACATGGGCAGGGACACCCTCTCCTAGACCAGGTTGCTCCAAGCCTAGTCCCGAGCTGGACTTAAACACTGCCAGGGATGGGGCAGCCACAGCTTCTCTGGGCAACATGTTCCAGCACCTCACTAGCCTTTTAATAAAGAATGCCTTCCTTGTATCTAATCTGAATCTACCCCCTTCCAGCTTAAAACCATTCTCTCTTGTCCTATCACAGCATGCCCTTGTAATAAGTCAGTGCAATTATAAAAAAAAGATAGATGTGTTTGTGCACAGGGATGCAGAGTTGTGCATACATCATAAAAATAGAACTGTGATGTGTTACGACTCTTCACAGAGTAAAACAAAAGAGAAAATGCTTCTAAAATTATGATTCTCAAGTGACTAAAACTTAAACCTCTGTTCCACCATTCTGTACACTATAAACAACCATCTTCATGCCTCTTATTTATTGTTCACACCTCCTTACACCTAATAAATTTCAGAATGCTAATTGCTTATCAAGGTACAATCTAACAGGGAGATATGATTTGAATACTCAGACTTCCACAGACCACGCTGTTCAGAGTCTGTATCCAAATCATCACCTTCAGGTCCCTTGCCCAGGTGAAAGACTACGATAGGAGAGGGCACAGGGCAACCTTGAGGCTTGGTGGGAATATATCTCAAGAATTAAAAAACTAAGTAAGGATGCTTGCAAGACTGAAAACTTACTCCACAACAGTCTGCAAATAGGCTGAATCGGTTCTATCTTCAGAATGTGCAATAGGGTTGCTTACGTCCGTAGCAAAGTCATATAAAGATATTGTAACAGCAACCTATGGTCCAAAATACATACTTGAAAGCAACGTGGACCCCTGGACTGGGATGGAAAAGACATTCCAACCAAATCAAAAAACCCCAATGTCTAGGTAACATAGGATACACACTTTTTAATAGAGAATGAGAAAGAATCGTGCAAGAGCCACTGAGTAGTGGGAAGATTAATACTGACTTCAGTCATTTTCAGATCCAGTTTGAAGAAAGAATAAAAAAGGCAAAGCAAAGAGTCTTCACAATATAGCCTGCGCAGCAGGAAAACTGTAGAGTGGTTCCCGATAACATTCCAGCAAAACTCTATCAGAGGATATTACAAATTGCAAAGCCAAGATCTCACAAGGTGAGAAATGCTAGGATGAAAGTATTCTATGCTTCTTAATTCATTCCCTTATGCACACATATTACAACAGGCAATTAAAGCCAAATACAAAATTTTTACATGGAAACTTACTGCACAGAGGAGACTGATGCTCAGAAATGTTACTTATGCAAGACTATTTTCTCATTGTTCAAAAAGAGGTCTTGCAACATGGCAAGTGTTCTTCAAACCTTGCTCTGGTAACAGATGTTCTTTATTTTCCCCCTAATGCTCATCTATTAGGACAAAATGTAACATTATACATCTGTCTCAAAGGAGAGATTTGATTTCCAGCCGAAACACTATAGATGAGTTTTCCCTATCATTATGAAATAGAGAGGATAAATACACTAAACCCCTGTGCCCCATCTTCCAATTGAGAGGATTAAAAGAAAGATCTTGGGTTGTGCATCCTCAGTCACCTAGACCTCATTTCTCAGAGAAGCAGCTGGTGCAGTGCTTCAGATTCAGCTATGAGTGCTCACACTTCACAGACCTCAAAGATTTTAAATCCAGCATTCAGAAATGAGGAAGACTGAATTGGTGGCTGCTTTTTAAAGAGGCTGGTTTAAGCTGCTTGCCTAAAATCACAGCTTAGCAGCAGGTAATATACAAATAGGCAGCCAAGTACAGCACAGCCTTTCAAACTCAACAGCCTGAACATGCAGACATCACTTTCTCATCCTGCAATTAAATGCCCCTCTTCATTCACATACAGATGCCATCAACAACTGGCATCTGTGCCTCCTTCACTGTACCACCCCGATTCACCCCCAAACACAGCCCTTCCCTGTGAAATTCATGAGGCTGTGTTTTTACAGCAAGGCACAAACATGTAACTGAAGTCTGCAGCACAGCACATGAGAACAGCAAGGTTAGACTGATAATTGCCTATACAATCCTCAGCTTTTGAAGCTCTTGATTTCGCAACTATTTAACATGTTGTTTTGTGTAAACAACATTTATGTAATTAAATCAAGATTTATCTGAGATGTATCAATGCCTCCCAGTCTTCTTGAAAAACCTACAGACACAGCATCACCCCACAACCTCTCCATCACACAATAGCTCAACTTTGGACTATTCACACAGCCCTAATTCTTAGTTCTTTACTTCCCTCCTTTGTTCTCCCATTTTTGTCACAGTTATCTCCAGGCTATGTGCCCAAATAGCACGACATACCTTTCTTCCCTCACTGCCATCCCCCAATAAGGATCTTGTTTCATTAATATCTGAACTAGAATCTTGCTCCTTCCATAAGCCCTTTGTCCATGAGAGGTATTTTCTTCAACTGCAGTTCTGGTAACTGGACTCTGTTCACCCTGAACCAGTCAGAAGCTCCACTCCTAGAAGTACCTGACTACAGCTTTTGTTTGTAACATGGCCAGTTGTTTGGGGATTTTATTTGGTTTTGGTTTAAATCACTGTGAAAACTGAAACAAAAAGAAATACCCTTGCAAAATCCACAATCTCTCTTTAGAAGAAAGGGGTCGATGTATTTTCAAGAGTCACCAGAACCTGGTTTTTTCTTGATAGGGAAAACCAGCGCCTTCTCAGCAACACAGGCGAAACTTTCTCAACAAGTTATAACTACAGAATACTTCCATGAGGAAAAAACCCAAACAAAACACCACCATAATGTGATTCTAATTAATTATAAGTATATATCATTATATAAATATATGTAATGAGAAAATTTATCTTGCTAAATTATAAAAAATTAAATTGGGCCTAGCAATTTCAACCGAAAGTATGGAGTGATACCTACAATCTTAAAAGTGGTACCTTAAAGCAAAATTTGTTATTGAAGGTGCACGGCGAGGATAGTGGTGGGGTGTGGAAACGGCCAGCTTTGCACAGGTAAGGTGCACCATCAAGCAGACTGAATGCTGAAATAGTTCTATGGGGCTGTTACAAGTTTTAATCTTTCTGTTTAACCTTAAATCTCCATATCATTAATTCAGCCTCAAGCTACTTGACAGGCAGATTTATCCAAGATCGAAGACAATCCATGTCAGTCATGAACTTCTGCTTCCAAGTTTTGGGTTAGTTTCCTGGTTTTCTACCTTTTTTTTTTAAGACAAAGCATGCTGTTTTACAGAACTTGTGCTTTGTCTTAGTATAAGTACATAGGAAAAGTGATGTGAGGTTTTAAAATACTCAGCTGTTCCTGATTCTACTCTGTGCATTTAAGCCAACAGCAAAGGATACTTAAAAATAATACAACCAACTCTGGATGTCATCTTCTGCGGTCAATTTTCTCTTTCTGAAAACAAAAGCAATTCTAATAACATCTACCTATAACAAACTATCATGCTTTTAAACTAAACTACCTAAAGCTGATCGAGCTGCAAATAAAGCCAGCTGTGAGAAAGGTTTCTACAAAGAAATATTTTAGAGCAAAACTACACGGTATTATAACACTGATAAGTTTTGAGCCCAAAATTCCAGTGCAAACATCTTTAATTTCTGTTACATTAAGTATCTCAATAAATGCTACACAGTCTAAGATGTACATAAATATTGCTTTGGATGTGCATAGAGTTATTTTTTTTCCATTAACAGGAACAGAACATACCAGATAAAATAAGTAGTTCAATAATTTCTGCATCTCCCAGATAGGCAGCAGCATGTAAAGGGGTCCTTTTCTCATTATCCTGTGGTAAGAGGGGGGAAAAAAGGTTTTATTTAAAATAAAAAAGTATGGTTTAGCATTCTCTATGAGTTATGAAAAAAACACGGCATAAAAGCGCATCTTCCAAATATTGTACATTTTATATTCTAGAAAACAATTACGCTAAAGACTTCAGTCATGTTAACTAAGACCAGCATGCTTCTCCCTTAGGAGCGCCTAATACCTACCCGTTCAACTAGTGTTTTCCTGACATACACAGATTGACAGATGCTCAGCACATCTTTAGATCAACCCACCAGTTAGAAATCACCATTGATTTGTCTCTAGAGACGGGAACTTTAGGCTGAACTACACTTTAGAAATGGTGCGTCACCTTCATATGCAACAATTAGTGAGAAATATTTTCTTTGGAAAGTTTAAAGTTAGGTTCAGCAGTTACTTTTCTAAACCTAAAACAGAACAGAAGCTACAGTGAGCAGGGAAAAAATACCTAAATCCAACTTCAACTGGTTTGTGCATTGTAAATAAACCAAGAGAAGGTAGATACGCAATTTATTTTGCAGAATAACACTGAAGGATGCAAGTTAGTCCCAGCACTATGGATTAGTTCTGGCTAATCTAAGGTCCTTTTGAAGGTGCAAGTAGGGAACTTACTTAGCCATACACAATATATACTAAGATTCACTTATGAAAGAGTAGCACAAAACACTCCTCAGCTCTTTCAGCATCAGTGCCAATTTCTCTGGACTAATTTACAGCTTAATCAAAAGATCACTTTCATACCACAGCAAGTGATTAAACTGGACAAGAACCACACCAACCAGTTTGCTCTCCAAGGGAAGATTGCTGAGAAATAAGAAAAGAGGCAGACCGTCAATCAGCATCCTGGCTCTGGCCTAAGCTCTGCTTAGATGGCTACAGCTGCAAATACACGGTGGGGAGGGATCAAGATTGTAAACAGCAAGAATTTTAAGTCACAAGACATTTCTATTAATTCCACTGCTGATTCACAGCTGCAGCAAAATTAATGCACATTTCAATTGACATTTTATTGTGAAGAGCGTTGCTCTCCCTTGCCAAAATAACCTTCTTCAGTGAATCCCTACTGGAGAGCTAGGAGCATACAAAATGGAAATTAAAGCTAATCTCAGGAGAGATCTGATAGTCGAACTGGAGCCGAGACCCAAGAAGTCACTTCGAAAACATAAAATGCAATTTCAGAACTTCAACATTCACTTCCACGTACCCCAAGACAACATCACACAGACAATCCCTAGCCCCAGAGAACTACTCCCTGTTTAGTACCTGCTCAGAAAACATCAGTTACACAGTCACCATTTTATCAGTGTTTCCTAACACAATTTTCTGAATTACACACAAGTAATCCCAAATTGAGCAGTGCAAACCTGACACTGATGCACCCAGAATGAGGAATCTATACTACTTATCACTAACACCACGTAATGCCTCACAGTACTGATTACTTGCCAGCATGTCTCAATTGCAGACTACACATTTGTGACAAAAAGACAGCCCCTGGCACCAAGGACTTGCTGTCTGGGGAAAAAAGGGAAACAAAAACTAAAGAGACAGACAGGAAGCACAAGGAGAAAAGTAATACACATCTTAAACCTGCTACCCAGCCCAAAGGCAGTTAAGGCGACCCAGCAACAAGAATCAGTTTTCATTCCTCTAGTCTGGAGGAGTTGAGTGACTACAGCTAGCTAACATTTTGCAACCCCTTTTAAACCTTTCTGATAATGCTAAAGAGCCTATAACCCGTAAGAGTAAGGAACATGCAGAAACAAGTATGATATTATACTGGCCGCAATTTCACTGTAGAATTCAAGAAAACGAGACGGGTGATGAGTCTGTCCTCCATAGAGAACCTGTCTGCTCAGGAACACAAGAACTGCATTCCCTGCTTAAAGGGCAACAACTCATTATTGTAAAAATATTAATCATATTTATTGTAGTGTCAGTTTGGCTTTTTTGTTTGGCTGTTGGTTGGTTGTTTGGCTTGGGGTTTTTTAAATGTCTAAGTGACAGAAGTCCCGCAAGTAACCAGTCTGATATAACCAATCATAAATCATCCAATAAAATGGTGGGGACAAGGGAGCTGTTTGTCAAAAAAAATACTGATCACCAAACACCAAATATATATTCCTGAAACATCCATGGTCCAAATTCCTGTTAAATTCAAGCCACGCTTCTCCAAAAATCCGACCTCTACTAACAGAAACTGCTGAGCATCCTGAAACCACCAAGATGCAAGTATGAAAGCAGCTCTCACACAAGCAACATAGCCATAGAATTGTTTAGGCTAGAAAAGACCTTTATGATCACTGAGTCCAACTGTTTCCACTCCAGCACTCCCATGTTTCCAAGCTGTTTCCAGTCATGCAAATCATTCTGTTTTGCTGCTCTTAAACTGACAGCCTGAAAATACTCAAAGCCCGACTCCCAGTTCTGCAGCAGGGAGTACAAACTGGGAGTGGAGGAATGCAGGAGGCACTACGCCTGCTGGGACGCTCCCAGCTTGTCATCTTCTGGGTCAGCCCCAGAGATTGGTATTTCAACAATCCCAAGCCCAAGAGTCTCTATTAACCACAAGTATTCTGCATGCCAAGGGTGCTTTGACATAAGCCCTTTTTTCCCCCTAGTTTCACAACTGGCACTTTCTGATGCTTCCAAACAATTGTTTTTAAATTTAACTTCAGTGAGAAAGTTTTTGGTTTAGTTTTTCAGCACTCCTTACAAAAGCAGAAACGCTGCATCCAGCAGCCCATCATTAGTATGCAGAAGTCTTCTATTCCACTAAAAGAAAATCCTGATTTTGTTCCAGCTGAAGTTTTACGTTTTATTGGTGACCTTTAATAAAGTAAATCAGAGAACAATTAAAGGGATTTCTGTATTTTAAATGCCACTAAAGTATTGCTATACAGACCAACTACTTTTTATTGAAGAACAGTGATGAGTTGATGAACAAACTTTATCTGCAAATACAAAGTACTCCATATAAAACATTACAGTACAGAATGCTAATCAAGCTTTCAGTTTTAACAAGCAACCTTGCAAGCAGACATCTTGCAGCACTGATATATCACAGAGTCATAGAATAGTTGGAGTTGGAAAGGACCTTAAGATCATCTAGTTCCAACCCCCCTGCCATAGGCAGGGATGCCTCACTCCAGACTGTACTAATATAAATATTGGTCCAAGTGTTGTTCCTTTAATTCCATAAACTTAAATGGCACTAAAAGAAACATACAAATACAGATGCAGTTTTGTACATTACAGGCACTGCTACACAAAATGTAAAATCTAGCACTGTTGGTACTATTTAGTTCTAAATATCACAGCGTTACTGCAGTATTTGCCAATACAGAAAAGCGAGTGTTGTGCCATCTTAATTTTCCAGTTCAAAACTCTGCAAGGCAAATGGGACTATTGCAACTCCTAAATTGGCTGTAATGCTCTTACAGAAACACATCACCCTAATTACATTAGGCAGGTTTTACACAGTTGAAAGAGAATGTTGGCATTCCAGTAGAAACAACAAAGAAATTTATATTCCTAATAGGGAACACTAAAGTTTAATTCCAGGTACTGGTCACCGGTGTCAACAAACTAAAAAAGCAATAAAAGGCTTTGGTCCTTAAGAAATCAGTTTTCAGAATGGCAGTTCTGAAAAACCCCATCATCATATTTATACGCACCTTTGGATTGCATTACACAACAAACATATAATCCTTCCATTTGTAGTAATTCTATTTCTCAGGTTTTTGAAACATTTCCTCTACATAGGAGTTTCTATAAGGATTCCAACATGAGAAATATACAGGCTTATGGCCCTGTTAAAAACAAATGCGGAATAAAGTGACAGGGTAGTGGTGCTACAAGATTCTATTGAACTCCCTTAACCTAGAAAAAGGGTAATCACCTCTGTTTCTTTCTACCTAAAACATGGGGTTTAATTGTTTCACCATTTATTTCAGGGATCAAAACTTCTACAATGTCTTATTAACCATTAATAACCATTAGTTTAGTCTACGGCTAATTCAAACATGCAGCGTTCAAATCCACCTGCTCTTAAAGTAGTAAGTATCCTCTGAATTATAATAATTTATTCCTGGTTTGGGTTCTATTTCAGCAATTGACTTAGAATGACTACACACAACTACAGAGAGCTTTAAGGAACCAGATGCCTTAACGGCAGATCTCTTATCCTGTACATATCCAATAAGACTGCCATAACTTGACTACGCCTTCTCCATGAGTACATAACTTCAAACTGACTATAACTTCAATTCACCCTTCAAATAGTTCAACATTAACAGATCTGAAATCTCTGAATTAAAGTATTTCTTGGAGAAGCATGAATGCAACATCCCCCTTCATAAAACCCCTTCTTTATGCGATCTGCTCTTCAAAACCAAATTTTGCAGTAACACTTTAGAAAACTCTCATTATTTCGTGATCACACTTACAAAATATCATTTAAAAAGTGTTTTCTGCTGCATCACTTGTCAGCTGCCCGCTTCAGTACCATCTGTTGTTTCTTCAGAAATCAACCCTAAATACACAGTTATAAATCTTGAAAGAGTTTCAACGCCAAGATAGCTGGTAATAGCTTTAATAAACTTTCCTTGCAAGTTGAACTATTTTTAAATGTAATACTTCATACAGTGTATTTTTCAGTTAGGCCAGAGAGACAGGACTCTTCAACCAGCGTGATTTGCAACTCCTGAGTTCACAGGCAACAGGTAAGAACATGATTACAAATATTTCCGATTCTTTGAGTGTCCAAACCCACAGAGGTCTCACCCACCATGAAGCCCCAGGGCCACGCTAGAGAGCCACTAGAACACTGAATTTGATTTGCAGATTTTGCTACAGATTTGAGAATTATCATTTCAAAAGGTAGAAAAACTGTCCTCAATTTTTTTGTCTGTTTTTTGAAATGAACATGTTTAAGTATTTGGCTTTGATGTTCCAACCTTAAACTTCACAAAAGTTTAGGTTAGGTATGTAATTCTGTAACTGAGGCCACTATCTCTTTGGAAGTGCCTTAGTACAAACTGCTATCTTACACATATCTTAATTGGAACTTGAAAATTAATTGTATGATTGTCAACTGAAAGTAGCAGAAAAAGACTAAGTATCAGGCTTTCAAAACTTTTACATCTGTGACCAATTAATTTTGTATTCCTACCTTGAGTGCAATTAATCTGATATTTCTTTGGATTTTTTTTCTTCCCCCAATGTTTCTTAACTCAACCACAAGAACATCACAGTGCCAAAAAAATAACAAATTTTAACTCATGTTGACTAACATAATTTTAAGAAGCACAGTTCTATTTTCTCACCGCATTACAAGTTGAAGACACAGCTCCAATATAGTGAGCAAGCCTAGCAAGCTACAATAATAGTCTTTTGCATGCTTAAAACCAGGAGGAAAGCATGCTATTAATGACAAAAATAACACATATTACACAGCTAACCACAAAGTATCCTTTGAAGCTGATGATAGATACACTGCAGTTGACATGAAGAGATTTCTCAGGCTGACACCATTAATGACTGAACTGATGATCAGTCAGTTATACTGTTATACTGTTTGTATAACACTTGTACTGCATTTGAAAGAAGAAAGGGGGAATGTCTTTAAACTGAAAAAGGGGAGATTTAGATCAGACACTCGGAAGAAATTCTTCACTGTGAGGGGGGTGAGGCACTGGCACAGGTTGTCCAGAGAAGGTGTGGATACTCCATCCCTGGAATTGCTCATGGCCAGGCTGGATGGGCCTTTGAGCGACCTGGTATACCAGAAGGTGTCCCTGCCCACGGCAGAAGGGTTGGAATCAGAGGATCTTTAAGGTCCCTTCCAACTCAAACCATCCAATGATTCCAAACTTCCACTAGTATGACTTTATCGCTACACATTACATTTCAGGGCAGACCATTTTCATGCCATCTATCAGGACAGAGCAAAGCTACACACTGTTAAGCAATTACAAAAAAAAGAGAGGAGGAATCTTTGCCCTCTTGCTTGTTACAACAGCAGTAACCAGTGACTCTAGAGACCTTGTCTTGCAGAAGTGCCTTCAGCAACAAGGGTCACTTCAGCTGTAATCTCCAAATCTGAGTGTTGTTTGTAGTTATGATCTTCAGTACCAATTTAACAGTGCGTGCTCTTTGATTCTAGATGTTAATAACTGTCGCACTGTAGGTTAAACCACTAAATCATTTACTTTTGAATGCCACCATAGCTTGTGGAGACCTTAAAATATTAGATGGCAATGATAAGTATACAGTAGAAAATAAAAGGTAAGTCAGAAGAGAACTACAAAGCAACCTTCAAAAAGGTCACGAGAACATAATTTTATGAAAGACCAGGAGTTCATATGAACGTATCTAACACTATATATAGAACATATATAAACGTCATTCTAAGCATGCATGTTCCTTGAGAGCACAAGCTTACAGTTTTCTGAATTGCCATAAGAAAAAAACCCTAAAAATCCTGTAACAAGGTAATTTTTAGTAGATCTGCATTGGCACACAAAGCAAGCAGCAATGTTGTGGTTTAAGCCCCTCAATAACTCACGCAGTCGCTCTCTCACTCACTCCCCCCTCTTTCTTCCCCCAGTCCCCAGGGAATGGGGAGGAGAATCAAAAGAACACAACTTCCACAGGCTGAGATAAGAACAGTTTAGTAACTAAGGTATAACACAAATCACTGCTGCTACCACCAGTAATAATACAAGAGAAATACAAGGAAAGAGAATACAACTGCTCACCCCTGATACCAAAAGCCCGACCATGCCGTGCAGCCCTGCAGTGCAGCCCCCACCCTTACGGGTCTCTGCCCCCATTTTTATATCCTGGACATGATGTGCTGTGGTATGCAATACCTCTTTGGTCAGTTTGGGTCAGGTGTCCTGTCTCTGCTTCCTCCTGGCTCCCCCTCCTCCCTGGCAGAGCATGAGGCTCAGAAAGTCCTCAGTCAGACCAAAACATTACCAAGCAGTAACTGAAAACACTGGTGTTATCAGCGCTGCTCCCAGGCCGAAAGTCAAAAACACAGCGCTACACCAGCTACCAAGAAAGAGAAAAATGACTGCTACTGCTGAACCCAGTGACAGGCAAGCACACTACTTATAGGACGTTAGAAGAAAAGACTATTACTATATAATTGCAATGGAGGCACTAACTCTCCCCTTCAAAACTTGTTTTTTCAACTCAAAATCAATCTCTCAGCAACTGCAAATGGACAAACCGTAGAGGTGTTCAGGTTCTGCATATGGACATATTTCAGAGCCAAGACAGACATTTAACTTGGGCCTGGGTGAATCGGCAAAAGGAGGAACCCATGCTGAGTGGCATTAAAACCCACAGAACTGGACGATCTTTTTTATTCTGATTTTGTCACTAACAGCTGTGATGAAAGGCCACGAAATCTGGCAATATAAATCTTCTGAGCTATATCCACATTTCCACCATGAGAAATGAATGAACAAGAACAACAGAATGAACCCAGGTCAGGAAGCCTCCATCCATGGGACAGGAAGGTATCTGCTACGGTGAGAGTTTTAGGAGGAAAAACGTAAGTATCACAGATACACCTTTAAATGGAGTCTTAGAGACTATAACAATGGTGACCAACTAATCCTTTTCAGGTTATTGGAGCATCCCAGACAATCACATCTCTTCCCTAACATGAAGTGTATCGGAGTCTTACAGAAAAACAGCAGGTCAAACATTTGAGTTTTACCTTTACCTAGAGGAGAGCAGAATGACACTGCCTGTCTTGCATCATCCCACATTACAGGACACAAAGATAAATGGGAATCCGCACCAAGGAGGAGGCAGGGAAGAGTTCATGTTGCATGACTTTGCCAGTCTGGACATCTTCTGCAATCCCAAAAGCATCCTCATTTATCCTGATGCCTCCAGACGTTTTTTATATTGAATTTCTGTGACTTAATTTGCTGTTCTAGTACTGCAGAACAGTACTAGAACCCATGGAAAATGAATTTACTTCCTACTTAGCTAATGATTATTTGATTCTACTCATAGAAGAAAGCTAAAACTGATGAAAAACTCTATCTTCACTGAACCATTACACATAATTCATACACAAACTAAAATCTTATAAATAAAAAGCTCCTTGAAAGTTTGGTTCCTTTCTAAAATGCCTGAAGAGTCAGAGTAATCTGGTGGGAACCATTAAAACTAAGTCTGCAGAAAAAAGACCACCAAGCATTCTATGTATATATTGTAGTGACATATTCTGTTCGAATACTCACTTATATTCAACCATATTTATTAAAACTCCCTCTTTAAGAACAAGTAAGATAGCTCAGTTGTACCTTTCCTGTATTTTTGAAATAACACCTGGAAATACCTTTAATAAAAATTACACAAATAATATCAAGAGTTCAAGTTACATGAGCAAACATCAGATGCCAAAGTGCTCTTGTCCAAAAGGTAGTCTGGTCTTTAATACTGGCAGTACTGACAACTTGACAGGAAGGGGACGGGAGCAAATCTGCTGGTTTATCTTTCACTGAATCCCCAAATTTAATGTCCATAGTAACTTGTAATCTTGACTGTGAGTCAGTAGTACAAGACAAGACTGACGAAAAATGAAACTGAAATTCAGAACAATTCATACTGTTCAATAACACTATCCTGAGTATCTTTTAATAAAATTAACTCCTCGAATGCTAGCTGTCTTATGTCATGAGCATTAGGCACGAAATACCATTCAGTTGTGACTGTCTGAAACTCTGCCTGCTTAAAAGAGGGACACCAAAAGCAAGACACACAAGAATAAGAAGTCACATTTAGCACAACAAACAGCTACTGAGCTTCAGCTCCATCCACAATTATGGTTGCTTTGATCCCACAGCCAGGTAAACTCTCAATCAGAGAATAAGAGTAAAAATTTCTTACGTAAAAGATGTATGCTCAAAAAAACCTAAGCCATTATGATGCAGTTAAGATGTTTAAACAGTTAGATTCAGTTCATGAGCGTGCCTTGCTCTCGATCAGGCCATTCTGGAATACTAGATCTTAAAAACTATGCTGTTTTACTAAGAAAGACAAAATTTTGTCAAATACATGGCGCTCTTTTTATTTGCCTACTGGAAGACCTTTATTTTCATCTGCCAAGGACAAGAGAACATGACGTTAAATCTCCTACTTTTGTTAGAAGTTGTGTTAATTCTAAAGGTCAAAAATTACCAATAACACCACATATGAGGGACAAGAGGGGTTGAGGTACTCTGGTAGACACTGCAGCTTTATTTCTCACAACCAGAGGCACACAGCAAGGAGACTTTAAGACTCATAGTGAGTATTTCAGGAGACCTATTTCGAAACAACCTGAGCATCTGTGTATCTTTCTAATTCCAAGTAATTAACCTCAAAAATATCTCTCCGGTTTTTTCTCTTTGAAAGTACCATTTAGGGTGCTTTTGGAAACACACATCTTCACATACCCTTTAATCTTCATGTTCCATGGAGGTTCTGTAATATCGCTGCCACTGTTGCGGTTCTCACCGGTCAGGTTTTCAAACGTGCGTACAGAACAAGCGTGGCTTGTAAGAAAAGCTGACCCCAGGTGTCTCTTCTACGAAAATGTCTGCGTAACTTCTTTTGCACAAATTATAAAGGCTAGGATTCCTCCTGAGTGAACTCAAGCATTGGGTAAGGACCTCAACAACCAAGCAGGTTTTGTTAGCTGCAATCTTTCACTGCAGGATCCAACATCAAGAATTTGTCCCATTTATTTTATCACTAATAAAGGCTACTGAATTCTTGCCCAATACTTGGAACAAATAAAGAGCTATTTGCTACCTTTTGATAACAGCAACTTGACCTCCTAGTACAGCTGAAACATTTTAGGTGTATTTTCTTTCCTCTAACTCAGGAATTAGAACAATTTTTAGGGTCAAGACTATTTATTAACATACCAGATCATTTGGGGGTGCAGAGGGGGCAGGGGAGACAACAAAAAACCTCATAATTAAAACTTAAAAGATACCCACCCACAAACCTCTGTAGCATTTTTAATTATGCTGTATTTAAAAAAAAAGGATACAATAATCTCTCATTAAAAAAACCTTTCCCTTAGCTTTACCATTCCTGAATACCAAGTATATGATTTGTAAACATTTACCTGGCATGCACAGCAGAAGCAAATCCCAGCTTTTAATCAGAATGCAGTTGCTGGTAAGAAAAATTATAAATAATAACCCTGAAACTGCTGTTGAGAAACATGAAGCAGTAAAAGAGAGGGCTTTCCATAATGAGCGTACAGTGATGAGGAGCACATCTACATAACCCAGCCTATGCTAGCACAGCAGGTTGAACAAGGGACAGCGACAGCCTCGTCTTATTCTGTCATCTATTCTGTAACAGTTGAGGACACAAACAAGAGAAGATGCCAAGAGAGAAAACAGTACAATACAGGCTCTGTTTATGCTCCAGTGAAAGCTCACACCACACTAGGTAAGGTATGCACATCTCCACCACAACTTAAATCCACCACATTGTGTTTGGACCCATGACACTTTCGTTCAGAAAAACTGGGGCTTCTGCCTTTTTCGTTGCAAAGCCTACTGCTAGAATGACAATCCTATACCTGTCTGATGTAAGCAGGTATTCTTTTCACTATCTGCATTGTCTTGGTGACAGGAAAAGATGTCGTTGTGTGTTTAATGTTATCACCTCTTCTTCGAGCAAGCTAAAACATTATGTTTAATAGCTTCATAAAGTAAGGTCATCTGGCTGCAATATGAAAGCCCAGTTATAGAGATCCTTGAACTATCCTGATCATCTGACTCATATTAGCAGACAACACAGCCTGTGCTAATACAGAGACAGATTGTTAGCAAGAAACATCTATTCTGAAGAATGAGTTAAAAAATCCTTCCACCACACAGTAAGTGTCTGCAATACCAAACAAAAAGTCCCCTCACTGATCAGAAAAGAAACCCAACAGAAAGCCTCTGCTAGAACAGAACTACTCCAAAACTGCTGGTAAGCTAGGATCAAAGTATCTTACTTGTGCTATTCCTTAAGCTAAGTGGATAGGGGATAAGCCTAGAAGACACATGTTATTATAGGAAGAGCTAGAAGCAACTGCAGCAAGACGTTTGCACTCCTTTGAGACAATAAGCCCGCATAATGTAATTGATTTATAAGTTACCATAATCACGTATGTACATAACTAGTATTTCATGCAAATAAAATCTGAAATTAATTAATGATAAGGAGGAGCCATAATAAAGCAGGACTTTTAAAAAAGACTGAAAAGAGAACAGAATTTCATTGCTTTTGGAGACAGAAAGGTACAGACTGACGACATCACAGGCAGATGTTCACCCTGAGAAATTCACCCTCAAACTTCATATTCCAGACAGGACACTGTATCTGAACTTCTGGGGCACACTCTTCAGCAAGAACCCAGAGAACCCCTCATTGTAACGAGCTTCCAGTTCACACGGTCTCAGACACTGACACCAGCACAACCCTTTCTAGGTTCTACAGTCACTGACACTCAACAGGAGCCCTCCCTACAACATGTAGTAAATGAGAAACACTTTCTTTTCCAAGTTTTTGATATACATCCATCCTTTATTAGAGTAGATTTAAGGAACTTAAAAAGATTTTTCTGCCTTGCATACTGTCTGTGTACAAGAGCCAAACTAGATGAAGGAAATGATGGTGTTTACTGATAGTGCATTAGATATTCCATAGTAGATACGGCAAGATGACTTTAACCACTTGCAAAGTGGAGAAATTCTCTTGTTCAAAGGTATGCATTAGGAGTTTTCACCCAAAAAGTTACTGCAAATGATCAGTGAATTCAAATCCTATCCTGCTGTTACTGGCAATGCATTCTTTACGGACTGTGTCAATGTTGGAAGTTAACACACATTAACTCTACTGAGTTTTTTTCTTTGCTCTTTCAGTGGGGATGTTCTGTTCTCAAATACCAATCCTTTGCGCGACAGGCACAGCAACTGCCCGGAGTAACCCCAGTAAGCTCTTAACTATTCAAGACCTCGCCTCTAGCTTGTTTTGCAAAAGCAGCAGGAAATGCAGAACTTCAATTATGCTTTGAAGGTTACAGTCTTTAGTAATACTCACTAAAAGTAATACGGCAAATCAGACATGATCTATGAAATCATTATCACTAACAATCACTCTGGAGACTCGAGACACAAAATCCCTGAAACACATTTAAATTTGATCTAAGTAGTCACCGTTCTCTACATCAATGCCAATTTTTCAATGTTAAAGAAATAACAATGACTGAAACAAAACCTGTCTGTCAAATCCCCAATTACTGTAAAACAAGTTCAGTGCGCAGCCAATATGGTAAAACACCACCACGCAGATATCCAAGCTTGTTTGCCCAGTTTAGCGAAAAGTATAACCATATTAGCATAGTACCCAGCGAACTTAACAGACCTGATGAGAAGCAGGATATATTAGCCTCAGTAGCAGACCACACTAATATTAATTCATACTAAGTCTCTAAAGAATATTTCTCATTACCTGTACAAGGCAGCACCATGCCAAGTAACCACATTCTTCTTTTCAGAGTCCTAACCTTTGCAATGGTAACTTTTTGAGAGAGAAGAGAATCCACAGAATTCACCATACCAAGCAGCAACTTCCTGATGTTAGTCAGATTAATCCATAATGCTGTTGAAGGTTTGTTCGACCACTAATAATAGACACTAAATACATCTGAAAATATTACTTGCACAGGCTAAATACACTGTTATCAACATGAAGCAAGGAATTATTCCTCTTTGCACTGGCAAGTTTCTCTCATTAAGAGTTTCAATTCTGAAGAAAAATGCCTAATTATACAGAATTGTATTTAAAGCACTCTGAATCCGTTTCTGCACCAGAAGAGGAACTCGACACCATTTGGACACACTCGATACTGAAGCTGAAAAACGTGATTCACTCTAAACCACTTAAAAGGAAATAAGACATCTGATTATTCATTACAGATGACATGCTTGAAAAGACATTCCACACTAATGAACAGGAAATCCACCACTTGTAAAGTTCAGTAACAGTAAATAACTGCTATAGTATGAATTTAAATCCTTGATTAGCTGGGGGACACTCTTCACAATATACAACTTGCAGCAAATTTCCACAAAACTCAGAAGAATTAGGTCTCCAAAGCCCCACTTCTGTAATCAGCCAGGCTTCAGCTCCAAGGATCAAACAGCCTTGTAACAGATCCTTTAGAAGCAGAAGCAGCTTTCCTATAGGAAAAGCTTCCCTACATTTCTTGCAGCAAAGCTTCTTCCTATCCCTTCAGACACATAACATGAATATTCAAGTTTTTAAGAACTGACTTAATTCTTTACCAAAATAACCCCTGGACATTCCCATATGGTAGTGCTGAACTGTATCTACTGCCTTAAAAATACCTCATTAAAACTTTAGCATATTTGGTGCAAGATGTTGCACAAGCTAACTCTGTATCTTGTTAATAAACCACCAGTTTTGCCTGTGATAGTCACATAATGCCCTTCTGAAAAAACAACTCCTAGACCTTCTTGCTCACAAGACACTTCAGCACCACATTAAGACTGATGTACGGCTCCAAGTTCTGAGCAGGTGGAACCCGCTCCTTTCTGCACAGGATTACAAACTCCCATAAAATAGGACTCTTCACAGTATTTCCCTGCTATTCTTCAAATGTAAAGAATTTTCAATGAAATTAACACTTCACAAAGCAGGAAAGCCTTAGGCTTAGGTGAAAAATCATTTCACCAGGCTGCTCGCACAGGAAATGGGAGTTCCTGTTAGTGCTGGAAACATTTAAGAAGATTTAGGAGGTCCACAGACAAGCAGGACAGAGAAGATGAGCCCTACCATTAGTCCCCCAGATAATATACTATTTTCACCTCTCCCATACATACAAAAAAATGTATTTACATATACATCCTGCAAAATGAAAACATACCAAATTAAATAAAGCCATTAACTATAAAAATGGCCAAGCTTGTTTTGTGATTCACGCCCATCCCGACTCCACCTGCTCCCTGTGAAGTCTCACTGCCCCCCACTCGCCCAATATATCTGACTCTCTGCTCTAGCACCTGAACCTGGGTTCCAGGCAGGGGCTGCCAGGCAGGAACTGCTGCACTGTGTCAAGGCCTGTGCTTCTCAGGGATGTTATTTTACTGCAGGGATTCTCATTATTAGTATTTGTTTATACAGGAATATTTTATTTCTTCTGTGATCTCCTACAGTTATTTCAAAGCGCTGTTCTCACTGTCAATTATGCTCAGGTGTCTACATCTATTCCTACTGTGAATATGTGGTGGGCTCATATGATGAATCCTAGGCATTACATGTTTTCTGTTATTAGCATCCGAGAAGCTACCATACTCTGCAAAATGTATGATTACACATGTTTTATATATAACTTGTCTGTGTATGTATGTAGGCACACACATGTACATATGTGTCTCTTCAATATGCAGTTCTTATCTGCAGGGAAAATCACAGTGAGTCATTGTGCTTGATAATCCAATGGATGAAACTGGATTAAAATTACTGGTACCAAATTAAGTTGTAATTCATCCTGTGTTCTCATCATATTGAAAAGTCTTTCAAACTCACAAACACCTGTAATTTTGTTCCCTAAATCTGCTACACTCTAAACTGGAAATAAGAACAGATCGCAAATAATGTTCAATCAAGCAGAAACCTTTTTAGTGGGGGGAAAAAAAAGCCCCAAACAACACAGAAGCCCCCCAAAACCAACACGAAAGTTGAAAAGAATTTTAAATTGATACATCATTTGGAAAATTAACAGTTTTAAAACGATCTTTCCTTGATAAAACCTGAAGCTATAAACCTTACGCATCGCACCAGCTACAACTAACACATTATAAAATACGGGAAACTAAAATTTGCCCTCATTCCAAATCTCCCTGAGGGAAAAAAAAAAAATGTTCTCAATAGTGGAGAACATGCAAATATTTCTCTGTACTTTATACACACATCAAAAGTCACACTGCTGTGATTACAGACTCAAGATATTACAACATTTTTGGAGAGAAGGTCTTAAATTTAAGATTGTTTTAAACAGGTCCAAATTGCGCATTCCTCCAAGGCATTATTACAGCTACACATTCACATTGTCAGTCTAGACAGTTCAAGTTACAATAATTACAGCGTCTCCTTATTAAATGTTTGTCTGCAACTGGAAATTAGCAAAGACCCATTAAAAAAAAGTACTCATTTTCTATTTTACAAGTATTGCTCAAGAAAGGCAGGCTTCACAGCCTGACCTATTCACATAGGACCTAAACCAAATGAATAAATAAACCGTGTTCTTCCGAATATCTTACTGTTTTCTGGATGCCTTTTGAATTCCTCCCTCACATTCACATCAGCAAACCAGAAGTGAAGAGCGCTGATTGCACAGTCTGTCCTGCCAGGGAATACAGTAAGAGGCTGCTCCACAATACCAAATACGTTAGTGACAGTTTTTGTTGCCAACTCCAGCTGCCAACACAAAAAAGCCTTGCAAATAGTCTATGCTGCCTGCAGAATCATGCCAAAATAGCTACTAAGACTGGGTCCAATGCACACCTACAAACAGACTAGTTGGCAAACACGTAATCTCTCACCTCTTCAGAAACAGCTTCAAGAGTTAAAAACTGCACAATTCCTGCTTAGCCTTTGCTACATTATGCTGTTTTTTAACTCCTATTTATCCTCACCAGCTCAGATACCAAAGCCACATGGTAGCTTTGCTCTGACTGCCGAAAGCTTTATCTAATAACAAGAAGTGTTACAGATTGATTGGCCTGGAAAATTATTTCCCTGCAAGCATCCTCCGGGTTTACCAAATGACAAACAGTTACAAAACATCACAACCCTTTTTTCTGATCAATAGTCACAGTATTCCTGGTCCCAGTCTGGCTTGTCATCAGAGCAGGAAAGATTTCCCTGTGGACAGAACAATGTAGGCTGGAGAATGGGTAGAGAGAAACCTAATGAGGTTCAACAAGAGCAAGTGCACCTGGAGAGGAAGAACTCCAAGTACCAGCACAGCTTAGAGAGCAGGTCAGCTGGAGAGGACATGGGTGTATTGGTGGATGATGAGTTGACCATGAGCTGGCCTTTGAGCCAGGAGAGATAAGAGTGTCCTGGGGTGCATCAGGATGAATGCTGGACCAGATGATTTTCAGGTCCTTTCCAACCCAAGCCCTTCTATACTTCTCTGCTTCTATTCCCGAAGTGCAAAGGAGTAGGATTTGTCACACCCGCATTCCCATTGCTTTTATCTGACCCATGCAAATCTCTGTGCAAAACTGCCAAAGCTAACTCCAGTGTTTTCAAAGCTATTTCCACTCCCTGTTAAAAACAACACCCCTGAACTGCCCTCCCCCAATAGCACAGAAACATGGTATTGCAGAGGAACCACTACTATTTGAAAAGCATTATGTATTAACCTGCTCTGAGCACTGACTTCAGTTGTCCCAACCAGCAAATTCTTATACAAACATGACTCATGCTACAAAAGGCACTGATAAAATAAAGGTATAATTCAAACAATTCATGCGAAGTAATTAATGCAGAAAGAGGTTTTTAGAAGCATAGGTACATCAAACTAAAGTGAATTTACATCTGTAGATGAATGCATGCACACCTTTTATCGAAAACAACAATAAAACACATCCACATTACTCACTGGTCAAATAACTGGCTACAGAAATATAACATAAGGGTAAAAATATTCCTAAGGATTACTTTTACTTCATTAAACATTAGGGCTTTTTGTTTATTTGTAAGGTTCTGGACACAGAGAGATATTTCTATGTAATTGCTGAATTAGGCAGCAATTACAGTTTTCCACATAATGATATATATAAAAATTCTTTTAATATATGAAATAGGTATTGAATATATTTGTATGATCAGAACATTGAATGTTCCATATTTCAGCCAAGTAATTTTGGAATCCCTGTTCCAGACTGTACTCTCAAGTCTGCAGAAAAAACCCCAGTAACCCACAGGGTTAAGATGAAAGCCAGATCACACATTCACTACCAGTTTTTGTCCTATTTAACCTCTTTCAGGACCTGGCATCACAAACAATCCTTCGTGGTTTTTTAAACTGTGCTCTAATTTTCATTACTTATTCCTGAATTTCTAGGATATTTGAAACTCTCAAAAATCAATTTCTCCTCATACCCACACCCAATGTTGTACGTGAAGTCCTACACTTGTCACCAAACTAATAAACCTATGTTGCTCTCTTTTAGTATATGCAATGACCTGCAGAGTAAAATAAGCTAAAACACCAACAGGAAATCAAATAAGATGTCATTCCCTATCAAATAAGATATCTCACCCTAGACCAACATCGAGCAACATTCTCCTAGTATGCAAATAACACAATGAAGTTACACAAACTTTGGCAGGACTGGGAATGGAGCCCACATCTTTACTACAACAGCCAGCAGGCAGCAACCCTATTGCTCAATATAACAGACCCAGATACTTACCCTCCTATTTGTACCTGGCACCTTGGTGCTACCAGATCATACCTCTTGAAACTGCCAGGAACAAATCTTGTCATTTATGGGCAACACTTCATCATTATCTAGTAAAGGTGTGGGTAAGGAGGGCAAACAGGATTGTTTGGGTTTATGGTTTTGTTTTGTTTTCCTTTTTTCCCACAACAGTAGCACAGGTGAGCTTTATTTTTGTTGGTTACTTACTATAGAAAAAAACCTATCAGAGCTGTGCTGAATGGCAAGTAGTCCAGAACAGAAATCATACAAATAACCCTGACACCAACAGCCCTCAGTACAGCAAGCAGAATTTCACTTTCCCATCTTATGCCTTATGTTGCATATAAGGAAGAAATTCTTTACAGTAAGGGTGGTGAGGCACTGGAATGGGTTGCCCAGGGAAATTGTGAATGCTCCATCGCTGGCGGTGTGAAGGCCAGGCTGGACAGAGGCTTGGGTGGCATGGTTTAGTGGGAGGTGTCCCTGCCCATGGCAGGAGGGTGGAACTAGATGATCTTAAGGTCCTTTCCAACCCTAACTGTGCTATGATTCTATGTTGGAAAAAAACTCCACCAACTTGCACATAAAGCAGCTTTAAAATACATTTCATAGTTTTATTTTAATCTCACAAAGCACAATGAGCAGTAAGAGGTGTTTTGTGTTTAATTTATGTATCACATATGTCAATATCACTGTGTTAAACAGGAGCAGTGAGAACTGTCTAACACTGAGAGAGATCTGTGTGGTTTTGGGATTCCTCCAAAGGCAGCACTTGTTTGGCTTTGCATAAGAAGAGCAAGGGGCACACTGACACCAGTTCCAGAGGATCAGATGTTCATCTCCTCAGCTAAGATCAAGTGCAATCAGGTTATAAAAACTGCATATTGAGTTACCTGAAGTATCACTTTTCATGGCAAGAAATATTATCCTAATAGGTCTAGGAGGAGGACAGATTGCTCTGATTTTGAACAATCATTTCAATAGTCAGACAGAAAACCTTTAAACTATTTTTAACAGTAAGCTCGTACTCCCCCCACAGAATTGTATTACCAGGAAGTAGGTGAGATGAAATATTCCATTTTCATGATCTTTTAAACTGAGCTTAGATCCTAAAAGTTTTGGTTACAAGCAGAAATAGCAGTTTGCTACAGTAACAGGTCTCCAACTCTGAAAAACAAACAAATCCTGATTTATAAAGGGCAATGCTGAAATAATTTAGTTAGCTGAACCTAACTGCTGAAAAGTACATAACATTCAAACCAGCCATACTAATCTAATCAGCAAGAGCAGGAAAAGATGACGAACCCCATTAAGTGATAAGATATCAAATGTGTCAGTCACGACACAAGATCTTCCTTACTGCCAACTGTCAAAAAGCTCAGGATGTGACCAAGAAACAATAATAAAATAACATACATACATATATACATACAGAGAGCATAGCAAGAGCCATGCGTAAAACAGAAACTGTATCAGGCTTGACATATGTGATAAGTGTGATTTAAGCCTGATCCATGAAACAAAAGCAGGTACTGTTTCTCAAGCTTTCTTGGGGAAGGTGGAGGGAGAGGGGGACAACCCCTTCCCCTCTATTTTTCTATTAATGGAAGCCTCAAGACAGTTCACTTTCCAAATAACATATTTGAACAAAGTTCCTATAAACCAGTTTTGTCTATAAAGATGCTGCTCACTTCTAACTTGCAGAGAAGGTAAGCCTTTTTGAACCACCGTTTAAGCAGCTAGGGATACCCTCAAATAGCTCCTTCTTCTCAAAAGATCACAACTGCAGAGTGGAATACAATACATACTTTCTAAATCCAGACTGAGCCTGTGACTCAAGAAGGCTGGTGGGGCATGAACAGAGAACAATCTTCTTCCTGAAAAAGCCTGTTTGCTATCAGTACGTCATCTTACAGTGGCACGCAGCAACTCATGCTGTGAAAAGCTGCCTATCTCAGAATCTTTCTAAATATAATGCTATGGTAGAAGACATAATCTGTTTTAGGAATAATGCTCCAATACAGCCCAACCAGGGTGCAACCTTTAGACCCTGGGGCCACTGTAGGAGAGGATATGGTTTGAGACCATCTTAAGAACCTGAATGTGCACAAGTCCATGGGACCTGATGAAATCCATCTGTGGGTCCTGAAGGAGCTGGCAAATGAAGTTGCTCAGCCACTGTCCATCATATTTGAGAAATCATGGCAGCCAGGTGAAGTTCCCGATGACTGCAAAAAAAGGGAAATATAACCCCCATTTTCAAGAAGGGGAAAATGGATGAGCCGGGGCACTACAGAGCAGTCAGTGTCACCTCTGTGCCTGGCAAAATCTTGGAGCAGATTCTCCTGGAAGGCATGCTGAGGCACATGAAAAACAACAAGGTGCTTGGTGACAGCCAGCATGGCTTCACTAAGGGGAAATCCTGCCTGACCAATCTGGTGGCCTTCTATGACAGAGCTACGGAACTGATGGACGGGGTAGAGCAGTTGATGTCATCTACCTGGACTTGTGCAAATCATTCAACACTGTCCCACATGGCGTCCTTGTCTCTAAGTTGGAGAGACATCAATTTAATAGGTGGACCACTCACTGGATAAAGAACTGGCTGGATGGCTGCATGCAGAGAGTTGTGCTCAATGGCTCAATGTCCAGCTGCAGACCAGTAACGAGTGGGGTCCCTCAGGGATCGGTGCTGGGACCGGTCTTGTTCAATATCTTTGTCGGTGACATGGACAGTGGGATTGAGTGCGCCCTCAGCAAGTTTGCCGATGACACCAAGCTGTGTGGTTCGGTTGATACACTGGAGGGAAGCAATGGCATGCAGAGGGACCTTGACACGCTTGTGAGGTGGGCTGAGGCCAACCTGATGAAGTTTAACCATGCCAAGTGCAAGGTCCTACAGCTGGGTCGGAGCAATCCCAGGCACAGCTACAGGTTGGGCAGAGAAGAGATTCAGAGCAGCCCTGCGGAGAAGGACTTGGGGGTGTTGGTCGATGAGAAAATGAACATGAGCCGGCTGCAGTGTGCGCTCGCAGCCCAGAAAGCCAACGGTATCCTGGGCTGCATCAAAAGGAGCGTGAGCAGCAGGTCGAGGGAGGTAATCCTGCCCCTCTACTCTGCTCTCCTGAGACCTCACTTGGAGTATTGTGTGCAGTTCTGGTGTCCTTAGCATAAGAAGGACATGGAACTGTTGGAGCAAGTGCAGAGAAGGGCCACGAGGATGATGAGAGCACTGGAGCACCTCTTGGATGAAGACAGGCTGAGAAAGTTGGGGCTGTTGAGCCTGGAGAAGAGAAGGCTGCGTGGAGACCTCATAGCAGCCTTCCAGGATCTGTAGGGGGCCTACAGGGATGCTGGGGAGGGACTCTTCATGAGGGACTGTGGTGATAGGACAACGGGTAATGGGTTCAAACTTAAACAGGGGAAGTTTAGATTGGATATGAGGAAGAAATTCTTTACTGTGAGGATGGTGAGGCACAGGAAGGGGTTGCCCAGGAAAGTTGTGAATGTTCCATCGCTGGCGGTGTTCAAGGCTGGGTTGGACAGAGCCTTGGGTGGCATGGTTTAGTGTGAGGTGTCCCTGCCCATAGCAGGGGGTTTGGAACTAGATGATCTTAAGGTCCTTTCCAACCCTAACTATTCTATGATTCTATATTACCATAATATCTAACAGTTACCACTGCCTAGCTTTAAGAAGAGGAATATGCAAACTCAACTCCCTTAGCTTTAAAAGATTGAGCCAGTTGCTATTAATGTTAATGATAATGTACCCTGGAAATAAACAGGTAACAGATCAATGATAACAGAAGGAAAAAAACCATCCCCATTTCATTAAAACACTAACAACTTCTCTAGATGAATGTCACTGTCATAACAAAGACCTACAGCATCTCTACCTTCAGTTCACTACTGGGCAAAAGTAATTTGCAGAACTCTGCTAGGTCTCCAGCTACGGAGTCCAACCCATGCTCCTCTGGGGACAGGAGGAAGGAAGGAATCTCAGCTATTAGAATACAAACTGCAAAATAATTAGTTGCTCCTGAGGGGGTGAAATGACTCTGCAGAGGCATTGGAAGGAATGATTCCGGAATTCAAACAACTGTACTGAAGCACTTGGATAGCAAAGTGGAAAAAGTCTAACATATACAGTGCTCTAATATAATCCCCAACTGTCAAAGCAGTTTATCAATCACAGTCCTTCTCTTTATTAGGAAATACACATAACCACTTCATTTTATACACTTTTTCCCTCCTGTCCACACCAATTTATAACATGTAACTAAAGGGACAACTTTGGATCTAGACTATGTACGGACATACAACCTCCAGCCAAGTACATACAGCAAATGGAAACCCAAGGAAAAGAACAAAACAGAGGCAGACACAAAGAAAAACCCACCAGGCAGTTTACTTCATATCTACCAAACAATGGGTGAATTTATACGTTCCTTTAGTTCCAACAGCTTTTGAAGGGATACACGTGAATGTAGTATTACATACTGTAGTAGGACGAGAAGCGCCATGGTAGGAAGGAGTGGTCACATGTGATTAAGCATCTGCCTATGCTGAATAAGGTGGCTGCATATTTGTACTGTATGGATTCTAAACGCACCTTGGGTGTTTCTAGCCTAAGATGCACACACATTCTGTTAAAGGGACATGTATCCACAGAAAGGAACAATAACCTCCATATTTTGAATTTTCTACCTACAGCATTTTTCTTCACTGTTAACTACCTGTTAGTCTGAAGTAACCATCTTCAAAGACATCAAACAACTGTCTGCTTTCCTATTTAAGCACATCTGCTGACTTCGTCTTTATGGGCAACTGACAAAACTTGAGAAAAAACAGAAACCAACCTCAAACCGCTGCCACACAAGTACTGAAGTCTAGCAGAGGCTTTCGTAATAGATAATCAGAAAAGCAGAGAGACGCTAACCTAACTTTGTTTAAAGGACTATAGCTATGAATGCTAAACCTGACTTACACATGAAGGAATAAAAATGAAACAATATAGGCTAACCAGCTTTCAAAAATAAAAATGGCAACGTGACCAGAGTGAACATATAAGAGGTCTGGAAAGAAACGAAACTAATAATCTGCTGCTCAGTTATGAGAGCAAGTCTTCTGATATTATATTACCCATCATTCTATCTTGCTTAAAAACATGCAAAGCTACTGAAAAAGGAAACATGTCCAACCTCATCAAACAACTTCAGATTTGACAGCAAGCTGACTTATATGGGGTGCTAACTCCAGTTCTTCAAGACAATTTGAGGGCTATCTTGTATTTCAGCTGGCATTGGTCAGACATAAATTCTGCATAATGCCTTTAAATGTCAAAAAACCCAGACCAAATTAAGCATTTTCTTTTGGTTTACATCTCTCATGAAGAAAATGTAAAGAATTATCTTGCATTGGCCACTACACAGCACCTAGACGGTGGCTTTTTAACATCACTCTCGCTCTGATGCATTTGAAAGAGAAACGACTACATATATTCCCATAGTTTTACAGCCTAAAAAGTTTATGTCAGTCTGCTTTAATAATCAAAGCAACTTCTAATCAAGGTAAAGAGCTTATGCTATATTATCCTGCATAACATCAAACTTGTATCAGAATTTCAATAGAAATTAACTACAGTAACTGCATGTTGTTCAAATCTTGGAAGTCCCTCCAGTGAAATAAACTCCATTTCATTTCTGTAGTGCAGTGTCTGGGTTTACAGCACCGCAAATAGGACATATAAACAATTTCTCGTTTTTATTTATTAACATAATCATTAGGCTTCCCTTTTTAAAATTCACTATTAAACCTACTTACTGAAACCCCAGACTATTTTCTTATAATAGTCTACTGCATACTATACACTGTATTTAATCAAAGTCTATATAGCATCATGCTGAACTTGTCTAACTTTCTAAGAAGTCTGATGCAACTGTATAAACAAGCTTTTCAGTCACCCAGGCACTGCAGAACTAACATTTGAAAGGAATACAGAATTAGGTCTTTACCATCAACACGAACCTACAAAGCTACACTCCTTCCCAGTATTAAGAGTAGGTATAGGCTTTACCTTGCTTATTATATAAAAGCAGTAAAATTCACAGCTCACAAACTGGCACAGTTTTGAAGTGATTTCTACAGTAGAAAGCTGTATCAAAACAAAACTAAAACATATTCAAAGCTAATGGTGCTTGTTTTTACCTGAAAATTAACATCTTCTTTCTTAAAAATCAGTGCTCGAACTTCATCGGGATCTCCATTAAATATAGCTTGAACCAATGGTGGCTGAAACAAAGGAAACACCACATCTTAGAATACAACCCATTTTAGCTTTCAGAGATACACACATTCTTTTGATACATAACACAAACGCAAGATGATGACGCAATAAAACATCCCAGGCAGAGAAATAAAGAAACCAGCAGCAGCATTTAGAATTGAAGAAATGCCAAGTTTCAAAAGCCTCAAACACATGAACACTATCTAAGTCAATGAAATATTGAGGGGGGAAAAAAAACGGGCCAGAAGATTAGCTTATAACAGCTGAAAACAGAACTCCTCATAATAAAATTAGGGCTGTTATGTGCTGCAAATTCTATACAATATAGGCAAGGAAACCCGTTTTACATTAGCAAGTGACTAGTGTCACTAAAGTTTTTCACCTCTTCAGGTAAGAGTGGGGAAGCAAAGTGCATCAGATAAGTATGGTAACAAATTCACACTCACACACATCTATTACTAAATATAGCAGGGTTTCTTAGTCAGAAAAGCTGCTGAGGTATGCTAGCAAGTCAAGTCAAGTCAGTCACCTGACAAAACAAAATAAATTAAATCAATAAAAGCACAGTCACCAGTGTTGATTGCTTCCAGAAAGTGGGAATTTGAATCAGTTACATCAAGATTTTGACTTATGCTGTTTTTTATCTTAGCTGAGAATAGCTCTTGCTTGATGTACATTATATACTCTATCAGTTCTCAAAATAAACATGGCATATTACTGCAATGCAATGGTTACATCAGTTTCTAAAGTAGCATTGCATAAATATACCATTGAGGAACAGGGAGTGGAACAGGGGAAACCATTTACTTCAAATACAGTTTACAAAGCCTTCTAAAAACCCTCTGCTATTATACAAGAGTTGAGATCTGTTATTGCTGCACCATAAATAGTTACACGGAAAAGAATGGGCCCTTGCAAATATTAACTCTACAACTAAGTTTCAGCTTTTCCCCTCTTCAGTATCAGCAGTTGTTACCACTTTGTCTTGCTTCAGCATCATGCATATTCATGTTAATATTATCACTAGTATTTGTGACAGTACTGTAAGCAGGAAATATGCCAACAAAGGACATGCCTTACCAGCACGTTTGCAGGGGGCGATGGACGCAAAGATACATTTTCCTGAGGTAATTTGGAAATGAATGTGGGAGAATCATCTTCCTCCTCCTCCAAAACAACAATACAGACTCGACTCATTCGATCCGTTTGAGGAAGCAAAAGCAAACGGAAAAATGCCAGCAATGGTATTTTTGGAACCAGACCACAGGTACCACCAGAGGGACCGTATAAGGAAACACTTTCACCTGTTTCACATGCACTCAGGAAGTTGTGAGCGCTACCGCCGGTGCGGTACCGCTGGGACACTGCAATCCCCCCTTAGACTTCATCTTTCAGATTTAAACACCCTGAGATGCTCAAGACAATGCTCAAAAAAAAGTTGTTCTGATTAAAATAAGATTTCCCTAGGCATTGAAACCACAGAAACAAAACTGTGGAACGGCTGATAAAAATATCCCACGATCCAATTCCATCCGAGCAGCACTCTCTGCCGCACACAGCTGTCCTCTCACAGGCAAGTCTGTCTTTGCTAATGTCACAACTTCCACGGTGTCCTTCTACCCTCACAGTGAAATCATTGTTGCAGAAGACAAGACACCATCCTATTGAGGACAGAACAAGGAACAATTGCCCTGAGAGAGACGGCCGCAGCTATACCCGCTCCTGCAAGGTCAGTTTTAAATCAACCGTTGCAGCCTTTCTGGTGACTGAAAATAAATGCGCCTTCTGATCATCCTGTCATTCTACAGCTTCCTTTTCTCAGTGCCAGAAACAGCCCAGCCAGAAAAACACATCTCATTTCCAGCAGTTATTCAGGACCTGTTTAGAGGAAAATAATTCTTTCCCATGCAAGAAAAATATCTGCAACGTGCAGCGCGGCTGCAGTACATTTACATGCGATGAGTCAGACCACGGGGACAATGAACTCCCTGAATAATGCTGCCGGTGGAATCCAGCCTCCCCAAACCACAGCGGCGCGGCGCAGACGGTGTTACTCCATCAGGGACATGAGCAATGCGGAGTGTTCGTTTCCCCTTCACCGGGCAGTAGCTCCATCAGAGAACGTGCTACGCAGAAATACTGTTGAGGAGGAATGCTTCAGCAAAACAAGCCAGCTACTGCACACAAAAGCTTGAATTACAGCCTGAGACTTCTTCTGCAGAAGCAGTTCATCACTCAAGTGCTCCTTTTGATCACCATGTGAATGCAGTTCCCATGATAGTCTTCATTCAGATTGATGGGAAGAGGAAAAAAAAAATCAGACTCCGAACATCTTCTCTGAGCCAACTTCTTTATCCAAACCTCTGTCACTGTGCCAACCTGCTTCTCCTCTTCAGTTAGAGCTTCTGCTTATCAGGTTTTTCACTTGACAAGTCAAACTACACAATCAGCAGATAGCCTTGCAGAGCTTAGAAAAAGCCTGTCTATCCGAGCCGGTCACTAACAGCCCGTAGGAGCAGAGGACAAACCACTGCCACAGCAGCATTCCCACTGAGCAGCAGCCTGGCGAGCAGCGACTGCAGCCTGGCGGGATGAAATGCCTAGTAATGCTCACATGTCACACTTACCAGAGAGCTCAGCCACTGCTCCCAGCGCAACTTCCTCTGGCACAAAAAAAAGCCGCCTTTTTCCCTCTTTTGGGGGCAGTCCTTGTGGTTACGTCCGTGCCAGCCGTGACTAACGCAGCTGAAAACGTAAAAATCCTATAACTGGGGAGCAACTGCTTAATATTTTCCACTAAAAGCCGCAAAGAAATCTGGTGTGCTGGCTCTGCTGACTAACAACAATTGGAGCAGTAAACAACTCCAGCGTTTTAACTGCTCTCATATGGCACAGGTCAGAGCAGCAAAATAGCCCTCGCTTAACTCATTGAAGACAAGGAACTCCCCACATGAATAACCTGAAAATTAGAGTAAAATCACTCTCAATGTAATCGGTTGACTATTAAAAAGACAGCTATTAATGACCAAACCCATGGTTACTTGCAACTAGTATAGACAAACATGCCCTCAGCTTGACAAAAATTACACTGACTATAATTTAAAAATAGTATTATAATAAGATAATAAAACAGAATAGAAAGCCCTACAACTTGCTGAATAGATCTTTCAGTTTCAATCTGCCTAAATGGTGCTGGCTTGTGGGTGTATTATGTAAATGGCTTCTGTCAAAGTTGCTGGATAAGCTTCAGTGTTACAGGAACAGAGGGAGGGATTTTGTTTCTGCTGTGCAATATGAAGGCACTTGTACCGGCCTTCAGTGGCTGGAGAGATCAGATTCTGTCAATGGTGAACAAGTTTCTAGCTTTCAAATAAAGCATTTGTACTCGGGTTTCACATATAAATCCCAGCAGAAAGACAGGTTTAAGCAGTACATTAAATGGCTTGGCTATTAATAGACATACTGAATTCCCACCTTTGGAGGCCACAGGCAGGAAAAGCTCTCATCACCACTCTTGAAATAATGCCTGTGACAGCTTCACTGCAACATATTGAATTGATTAACACACACCTGCTGACACTTCATGCAAGTGAAGGGATTTATAAATGCAAAAGAGCACCTTAGCCTTGGGCTTCCTGAGCTCGGGGCTGCTGACCTGGCTGAATATAGCACTAGTGTCTGATTCACCCTGAAATTTCAGATTCAGATTTTCCAAGTGCTCTCATTTATAGCATGTGACTAACAAGCATCTCTACAAATGTATTCAGTTCACTATACAGAGCCCCACTGTTAGAACACGGCACTGCTTTGTTCTAGCATTTCAACCATTTATTAAAAAGAAACAGCATGGATTCACATGAACACATATGACAACTCATGTTCTTGGCCACAGCAAAACCAGTTTAAATAAAACCATGGATATCCTCAAGGCTCATCTACTGCAACACCCCACTGCCTGCTCAGGAGCACAGCAACCACATGCTAGAAAACAGTCTGCCTTCTATTTGTGAAAAATAGCCCTAAGGAATAGACACTGTAGCTCAGTTGCATAACTAAACACTCATTAAAAACAACAAGAAATATTAACACACACACACCCCCCAGATTTTAAGTCTACAAGCAAAGTACACTGACAAAATGCATACTTGTTGGAATGATCTTCTAGCTAAGACCGCACGTTCAGTGAAATGAACACTTTTCTCCAATCAGCACATTTATATAGTAAGCAAATGCAAAGGGTTCCATATGATTTCTTTGGAATTACCAACTGGACATGTTGCTAGAGAGAGATAATGCCCAATTTAGTTCAAATTCTCCAAAAGCCAATGTTCCAAAGTACACTGAAAACCAGCCAGTTACCTTAAAAATGTATATGACTTCATAGCCAGTTAATTGTGAAAATTCAGAAGAGTTAATATTTGACTCTACCCTGATGATTATTCTAGAAATCTTACATATAATTCAAATAAAACGCAAACTATTTCAAAAACCAAGTTAACATATTCCTTGCATAACGTTATATAATTTTGAATGGTGACATTACTAAGGTCACAGACTTATAAGCCAATACATCACAGTTTGCATTAGAAGAGAACCAACACAACCAAATCAATATTACATTGATCTTGATAGCAATCTAAACCATGTAAGTAAGGAGAACCTCCCTCCCTACTCGCACTAAGAATGTGCACATGCGCAATTGCTTCCATAACTAAAGGACAACCCAGTTCTAGAAACATTTAACTTTTGCTTACAGTGATGTAGCACTTAGAGGTTACTTAAAAGAACAACCTTCCCCACTTCCATCCCTTTCAACTGAAGGCAGAGCCTTCACCTCAGTGCAAACACTACCTCTAATCATCCAAGACATCCTGGTGCGCAAAATACAGATTTCTAATGCTACCCCACAGCTATTCTGAAAGCCAAAAGCTGAACTTCACAATTACACTAAAAGAAATCAAAGAAAGGTTTCAGTTTTTCAGCAGATTATCTTACGCTAATAACTTTCAATGCAGGAAAAGAGGTTAACAGTAACCGAGAATGAAAGCAGAGTAAATTCAAGAGGATTAATTTAAGCCTCCTCTCCACAAATTAATGTAGGGATCACAGTGGATTTTTGCAAAGGTATGAAGAAAGAACATTGCATCTCCCGAGGAAAACTTTTGAGTTTATCTTCATAAAACTTAAAGTAACTGAAGACAGGTCATCAGCATCCACCTTCTCCAAATGTCACATAATTCCAATAAGAAACCTTATTAAATGAGTTGTAGACAAGAAGGGTTGAAAAGGATTGAAAAGGCGGCCTAACTTAATAAAAAAGAACGTCATGTCTACTGGGGCCTGAAGGGTGATTATGCAATAGCCTTCACAATATCAAAGGGTTAGCAAAGTAAGATTCACATATTAACTCTAAGGTTTTAAGAAGTGAAATGGAGAGAGAATAGAAGGAATGTTCATGTGGACAATAGTGAGGAGCAAAAAAAAGCCTTTGTGCTCTGGCTCCCGTTCCTGTTTGCAAATAATAAAAATTACTAAGTAAATTGACATTGTAATTTTCAAATTACACTTGCCAAGAGACTTTCATGGGTGCATACAGACTGAATACGTTACGAGAATGCAATCTGCAGGTTAAAACACAGACAGCAGCCATGTCTACACCGGACAGTAAAAACATGAACTCTGAGTTGGCTAAATATAGCATCCTTTTCTACAGACCTACCACTGCTGATGACACTGAAAACCTCACTGAAGCACATTCAGTATCAAGGAACCTACCCAAATAAAGATTTCTCTCTTGTCAACCAGCACTTACCAAGCCGTTTTGGGGCTGAGATTAATCCAACCGGTTTAATTTTATATTTTGTGTAATTGAGGATCTAGGAAAGGAAAGAAATGGTTCTGTCAGCTGCCAGAAAAAATGGAAACTTTAGAACCAAGTCTTGTGAATGATTTTTTAATCAATCCTTATGAGTTCTGCAAGGCAAAAACCTAAACCTATGGATTTCTTCAGAAGACAAAGACTGCTCATAATAGCTACAGCTGTAAGTACACAGGCATGTCCCAGTAAAAGCAGATTTTTATATAATTTAGCTAGAATATTTACTAAAGTGTTGCCCACATACAGACAGAGATGAGTGTTCAGTATCACCACGAATATAAGCTACAATACTTCTAGAAGCCTCATGAGTCACTCATCTGAACTCCTCTGCTGTTTCCTCCCCACTCCTGAGGGAATGAGGTGGAGTCAGCAAAAGGAACAGTCAAAAGCAACAAGAAATTACTACCTTTCTTCCCAGTTTTGCTGTTTTTTCCAGAACACAGCTGGAACGCAGAAAAAGGAGAGTAGTTTTAACCTCCAGACTCCATATTTCTGCTCCCAAGGACAAGCAAAAGAGCTTTGCTTGCACTTCCAGGATACCACAGGCAGTTCTTACTTTTTTTTCTGATGTAAAGTATATAGCTTCTATTAAGTCTCAGAGGTATTTTCATTAAATTAAGACTTTGCAATTAACAAAATCCAGTAAATGAAGTCATCACAACAAAACCTGAGACACAAGCATGACAAAGAAGGCAGACAATTTAGCATCCATCCTAACTTTACTGGAGCAGCACAAGAAAAGTTTGTAATGCAAGATGTCTGTTTATAATTAAGATGTAAACTTAATTTGTACACTTAATCAAACTGTAACCTTTCACATGTATGTGCTCTGGCTGGGGGCTCCTATTGATTCAGCATTTGCATCTAATCCCAGTCACTTCCCTGTCTTCTGACTGAAATGGAAAGCAGCTACTACACCCAACAGCTTTCCTTGTAACAACCATGCATGGCTGATGGTGGAGTTGTCATTCTTATCAACTAGAATTCAAAACAACTCCTGTTCCAGGGAAGAGAGACCCCAAAAATATGCATCTATCCACATAGGTTGTTATGGATAGTTAAGATAAGCCTGTACCCATGAAGACAGACTAGATATAGAAACCTATCCCAGGTAGTATGGTGTGGGTTTTGGACAGGTGACGGGCTGGTTTTAAAGCAGTTTTTCTTTTGGGGAGAAAGTAAGTGACAGGAGACAACTTCTGTTGGAAAATGAAGATATTACCTCAAAATACCAGCACAAAGAGAGAAGCAGGCAAAACACTTCAGCATTTGTTAAACCCACACAAACCCACAGTCATTAGCTCTACACTTAAGGGTGTTTTGCAAGTATGACAGCTTTTACAAAACGTTTCTGTAATACAAAAAGCAAGCCTCACTGATAGTTTACACATTATTTTCACCTGTTGGCATAGCAAAGGCAGAAAAGCCACAGACACCAGGAATACTTCTGGTCCCCTTAGTTCCTTCCAGCTCAGACCGTGTCCACAGCTAATTTTGCTTTCTGGCACTGAAAACAGCATCAATTACAATAATAACCACAGTATCCTTCCAGGAAGAATTACTGAAGGCAGCAATTTCAGCTGCACACATCGGCCTGAGAGCAGAGCTGAAGGATATAAACAAAACAAAAATCAAAGGCCCAGTCTCAGCAACCCCGGTTTGCCCTTTCACGTGTCAGCTGCGCTCTCCCAGCAGCACCCAGCCAGTTGCTGGGAGGAGAGACTGGACAGGAACGCACCAATAACGGAGCGAATACATCAACCCAGAGACACTGGAACACATCAACTCACTGTCACAGCTGGCACTGACAGTCTGAGGCTTCAGGAAGCGATACTATTGCATCTTCCCAAGGAGAAGAAACGGATAAAGGTAGTTTGGCTGGAGCAAATGACTGACTGCAGAATATCTAATCTCGGTTTTATACCATCTGTCACATTGCCCTGAAAGTGCTTACACCCATAGTGCACACACTCTTTCAAATTAACTAAAACTTAAATTAAAATCCTAGTAAGATGCATTAGGGCAGCTGGTAAAATAACTAAGAGAATTCCCTTTGGGCACGCAGGAGCACACATACACCAACAAGAATTAGTACAACTCCTTTGATCTACTTTTCTACCGACCTACAGTCATACTCTAATGATGAGCACAGGAAGTACTGATCTTATATATTTCCCCTTCAAAAATTTCTTCCTGCAATACTGCTTCTGCAAACACAATCAAACTCATCATTTATTAAAATTAAATCCAAACCCACATAATAAAAGGTCAGTATAACACTCACTTATTTTCACCATACAATAACCTTGCTTTTCCCTCTTCAGAGAGGTATTTTGGGCTTGCAAATCAGTCCATGGCCTATGCTTCGAGGACAGATGCTATAATGCACAAGATCATCACCCCTCAGAGGCTGTACCCCTGAATATTAGATCTTCTTCTAAAGTATGGCATAAAAGGCTTAGCAGCTGCTTCTCACGCTGATGCACTGAAACCAATTCCCTATGCCTGTATCCCAAGGAAATGAAGCAATCCTCACTTAGAATCATAGATTCATAGAATAGTTAGGTTGGAAAGGACCTTCAGATCATCCAGTTCCAACCCCACTGCCATGGGCAGGGACACCTCACACTAAACCATGCCACCCAAGGCTCTGTCCAACCCAGCCTTGAACACCTTGAACAACAGCAATGGAGCATTCACAACTTTCCTGGGCAACCCCTTCCTGTGCCTCACCATCCTCACAGTAAAGAATTTCTTCCTCATATCCAATCTAAACTTCCCCTCTTTAAGTTTGAACCCATTACCTCTTCTCCTATCACTGCAGTCCCTCATGAAGAGTCCCTCCCCAGCATCCCTATAGATGATACTGGAAGGCTGCTATGAGGTCTCCACGCAGCCTTCTCTTCTCCAGGCTCAACAGCCCCAACTTTCTCAGCCTGTCTTCATCCAAGAGGTGCTCCAGTTCCCTCATCATCCTCGTGGCCCTCCTCTGCACTTGCTCCAACAGTTCCATGTCCTTATGTTGAGGACACCAGAACTGCACACAATACTCCAAGTGAGGTCTCAGGAGAGCAGAGTAGAGGGGCAGGATCACCTCCCTCGACCTACTGGTCACACTCCTTTTGATGCAGCCCAGGATACTGTTGGCTTTCTGGGCTGCAAGCACACACTGAAGCCACCGCATGTTCATTTTCTCATCGACCAACACCCCCAAGTCCTTCTCCGCAGGGCTGCTCTGAATCTCTTCTCTGCCCAACCTGTAGCTGTGCCTGGGATTGCTCCCACCCAGGTGTAGGACCTTGCACTTGGCATGGTTAAACTTCATCAGGTTGGCCTCAGCCCACCTCACAAGCGTGTCAAGGTCCCTCTGGATGCCATTCCTTCCCTCCAGTGTATCAACCGAACCACACAGCTTGGTGTCATCGGCAAACTTGCTGAGGGCGCACTCAATCCCACTGTCCATGTCACCGACAAAGATATTGAACAAGACCGGTCCCAGCACCGATCCCTGAGGGACCCCACTCATTACTGGTCTGCAGCTGGACATTGAGCCATTGAGCACTTACCAGCTGCTTAACGAAAAAACCCCAACCAAACCAAACAGAAAAGCAAACCCTGAATGCGATCATTCACTGTTACATGGGAAAAGAACAAGTTACAGCTTCCCTGGCTTCAGAGGCTTTTTTTTGGTTTGTTTTTTAACCCAGGACACCGCTGCTTCTCCAGTGGATGATGAGGAACACATTATACTTGTTCCACCGGGACAGTCAGCTTCCCCACTGAGGCTCATTTAGCTGTATGGGCTACAAGACAATAACCTTTATCCTCACTTTGCTTTTTTCTTAACTTTGGCTCTTTCGCTGGAGGCTGGAAACCCCCTTTTAAGAATGGCAGCACAAGGCAACACACCCAGATTCAGCACTGGACAGTGCTGAAAATTACAACTGAAAATTAGGGAATTCGAGCTGGACCCAAGAAACCTGGAATCAAGTTTATCATTTCCTCATTAAAACTCTGCTGGATTGCCATACTGCTGAGCTGCTGAAGCAGCAAACATCAGTAAGATAGATTCCTATAAATGAGAGTTGCTCTGCTGCCTGTTACAAGTGACCAATCTGATTCTTTTGCTATCTCCATGTTAAATAATGACATATAAAAGCTGCCACTGCAGCATGTTTGATGAGTTTAGGATAACACAAAGCAGTTACTCCACTCCAAATCACGTCAAGGCTGTTCCTCCCAATACTGCCATTTAATGCAGGTATGCCAGTCTCCTTTTCCCCCTTCTTCTCCCCCAATAAAATTCATTAAATGACTAAGATTTTTAAGCACTGCTTCAGTTACACTGGAGTATGTATCACTTTTAAGCTGTGCTTCACATTATGTAGACAGAACGAGAGACCTGAATTTGACTAAGAGCATTGAAATGACAGAGAAGATTCGGGTTCATGAAAGTAGTTTAAATTTTAAGAGATAAGAACAGTAGCAGGCAGCCATATAAAAACAGAACACAAACCCTTGTGCTCTATGAGACCTTCTACAAACTTGAAAAGTGATTCTTACGACTGAGTTTTTATCCCGTACCACTTACAGAATTTAGGCAGAAAAGTTCAGTCAGTTATGCCAGTCAGCAGAGGGCTTTCACAGTTTTATATCACCAACCACATGAATCCTCGTGGGTAAGTTGCCATGGTTACAAAATGTTTGCTTTTACACGTTTGTCTGAAATTCCTATGGAATTCCCACACGGCCAAAACCAGCAGTGCCTGGGAGTGCTCCTCCAGCACTAAAGAACTTGAGTCAGAAACACATACCACTTCCGCTCAGACTATTATCTGGGAAACACTAAAAAGTGATTCATACCATTTTGGTGGTATGAAGGAAGGGAGGAAACAAACATCACATTCAACTATTTAAAAACTCCAGTGATGACTCACATCAGCTTAGGACATTTCCAGAATCGGCTGCTTTTCTCGAGCAATAAATTGCTTTAGACCATTGAAGAAAATAAGCTGTTAACTACTGAAGAAAACAAGAAAGACTGATCCGCTTCCAAAGGAACCATTCAACTATCAAAGGAAGAATAAAAGGAAAAGGGCTGAGGGTTTTTTTTTGCCTCCCCTAAGGATAAGAGAACCCCCAAGAAGCTCATTGGATCATATCTCTGTAGGTCAAAATCCAAAAGCCCACCAGCTGATAATTGCGTCTATTTAAGTTCGATTTTAGCTGTATTTGCAAAAATGAGCTTGGAATTTTTGCTTCAGCAAGCCCACTACCTGTCGTGTTTCAGCAACATTAGTGGGGACTCATCTTGGCCCATGTTTAGCTTGGGCTCACACTGTTGTGCGATTTCAGCAGCCAGTACTAACAAAATGTTAATCCAGTCACAGAGGCAATAAGATATAACCAATTAAAAGCAATGAATAAGGAACAGTGTGAAAAAGCTAAGAACAGAGCACAGCAGTGTACCCAAAGAAGTATTACACAGCACTCATTGGCCTCCTGTGATGAAATGACCATGAGGGGAAATAACAAGTATTGGAGTGAGGAAGGAGAAGAACCCCTAAGTTGGTGCAATAATAAAATATAGACTGCTTTTTCACTACCAGAAGTGCATTGGAAAGAAGGCGCTTTGCATGGAAGCAATTCCTGTACAACGCTTCCGTAGCCTGGCCATCTTAGGAAAGGAAAGTTAAATTAACTTTGAATGTCGGGCTGCTATTCACTCATAAGCATAACATTCTGATAAATAAAAGCACTAAGAACTATTATCAAGAGGAAACGCTGTATTTAGAATGACAGAGCAATAGCAGCAGATATTTCCTCAGGAGACTACACAATTTCTGCACTCAAAACACAGCTCTGATTTTGTCAGCAAGAAAAGGGCAATAGAATGTACTCCATAAAAATGACTATTCTCCATTTTGGTCACTACTGAGACTCTCCTAGCAGAAAGTTTGGGAAGTCAGTAATATGGGGGGGGGAAGAAGAGGCTGAAACACAACACAGCTCCAAAATTCCCAAACTTCAGAAAAAAAAAACCAAGAAAAACTGTTGCCTTTAGAAGCTTCTGTTCAGATTTTCCTACTCATCAGTCATGTGACGGCACCATCTGCCTACAGCCCAAGCTCCCCCTCCCTGTCCCACCCAGGGAAGAGTGCAGTGCCAGGGGCTGTGCTGGGGGGAGTTTGGTGGCTTTCTTTCCAGGATGCATTTGGGAGGGGAGCATCCTGAATACATTGACTAATTTTCTTTAAAAGATGTGAAAGTTTTCTGTTAAAGACGTTTTAAATAAGATTCTCTCTTGCACAACAGTTACAAGAGCTGAAACAAGATGATAAATATTTGACTGGTACAATACTAAAACCGCATACACCATTCCTACCAGTGCAATACGTGTAATACAGTTCTGGACAGATATGAATAGACTGTGGCCACAGAAGCCACAGCTCAGCTGGACTGCTCACATGTGGGATTTTGTTTCCATACATACCAGGGACTCAAAATACTATATGCAAGTAAACAAAATGGTTTCTAGTTGCTACGGATACCACCACATTTATGTACTTTATCTCTCTTCAGTATGTAAACACTCACCAACACCGTATACAAATTATTCTGGTTCTCTTTAAAGTAGTGTGGGTCAACAGCTGCCTCATGCATCAGGACTTTCTACTTTAGGGCAAGCTGAATTTCCTAGAAATTATTAGGACCCCCTTGCACCTCCCTCATGTCCAAGAAAGAGCAACTGGAAACACTCTGGAAAACACAGCTGGATAAAATCCACACATTCACACACATATACGCACACTACTACAGGATGAGAGAGCTCATCGGAACCTTCTGCAGCTGCCAAAATGGATGGCGTTTCCCCAAACTGAGCGAGGAAGACACACAGCAACAGCCAAAAGTCTCACTCACATGCATTAAACCTTGCAAAGAGTCCTCCCCTTGATGCCCATCAGGGAGGCAGCTCCCAGGAGGGCTCTTACACATCCCTTCAGGATAAGAGCACGTAAGCAACATTTATTCCCATAAGTTACTTTTGCTATTAATTTTTCTGTTACTTAGAAGATTAAAGGCACTCTCCTTAAAAAGCTGAGCAGTTCATTACTGAATTAAATTTCACCAAATATACAAAGTACTAATTTAGAACACTAATTAAAGCTTTATCAGCCTGGAAATCCGTTTCTTTTATGTTTGGGGTTTGGGTGTTGGTTTAGGTTTTTTAGTGCCATCTGCGAAGTGGATGAGTCTGATTTTAACTGCTGTCCCCCAGAGAGACTCTCCACTCCTCCCTTCCCCACATGATCCATGCGCATTCATAACCCTTTCCTCAGCCAGCACAGGCCCCTCTGTGATTCAAGTGACCCAAACTTACTTTTGGGTTCTTTTGCTGGTGAATTATTCGAGCCAGCTCACCACAGGCTGACTGCTGACACAGGGCAGTGGGAGCATTCAAACTGCTCACAGTGACAGAAAACGATGCAACTGCTATACAAAACCACACCCGTAAGCTGAGCTCCCTTCATCAGCAATGTATCGGAACAACTTCATTCCATTTTCCTTTAAATATCTCAGCACAGCCTCCTTGACACCTCAACTTCTCCAGACTTGCACACTATTACAATCAAGTGTATCACTCATGAAATTCATTCCAATTACACAAAAACTTACGAGAACTCAAGTTTTTCTCCCACGATTTACAAATCATTCCTGATAAGTTTCTTTTTAAAACATAATGGTATTTTGGAAGGTAGAGATGTCACAGATTATGTTCGTAAACTGTCCCTACAGCACTGACAGTATTCATAAAGCACACAGCAATAAGAACAGGATAGAGAATTTTAGGGCCCATTTAAAAAAAATGCACATAGAAACAATTATGCATGCAGAATCCACACGAACAAGTTATGTATTACCACACAGGCACAACGAGGCAGTTACAGCTGTACACAGTTATCCCTAAGTGACTTAAAAACTAAACTTGATGTTAGTTTTTTGTTGTTGGGTTTTGTTCATCTGTTTTCCAGGCAGGATTTTTTGGGTTTATTTCTTCCAAACATCTTCCTAACACTGGCTTCAAGGAGTGATTTAATTAAGATGACACCTAAAGGAAAACTTGCAAAGTAAGTTCTGGCATTCCTAGAAGCCAACAAAATGCTTTATAAAAGAGTACTTATAGAATCAGAAAGATGGTATCAAAACAGAATACATAACGTATGTGAACAGTACATTACTTATTTTAAACATAAAGATTAACTTTTATACACCTTTGCCTCCAAAAATCCACAGACAACCAACTATTTTTTCAGAAGGAAGTGCTGCTCTCTCAGTTTTCTTCTTGATGTGCACTGACACCTCATGGACATTTAAAAAACTTTTAAGGTCTACTCTTAGTTCTGCCTTTCTCTGGCTTCAGAAATCAAATAACTTCTTTTTCTTATGTCACACTGTCCTCTTTAGAAACGTCCAGGGCATCATTTGGTCTATTGCTGATTTTCTCTTAAAATACTTAGCATTTGTTTGTGATGAGCAGGGGGACTGCCTCCCCAAACACTGAACCATGGAACACAGAAAGACAAGGTATCTCTTTCCAGCTGTGACTAGAGTCTTTTCCAACCCAAACCCATTCTGTTATTGTATGATTACCCTAAGAATGCCAACAAAATTTGCCACTTCCAGTTTAGTTTATGTCCAAGTAGCAATAAGCTTTATTTAGCACTGTTGTACCATAGGAAGATATGTAAAAGGCAAGGTTCCTTGAAGATTTGCATTCTGGAGTACAAGTGTGTTATCCTTCACTTTTCCCAACAGGCTAAATTGTATGAAGAGAACAAAACAAAACAACCCTCTGCTATTTCTTCCTTCTTGTTTGAGACAGAAAAAACACCCAATTCACACATCATACATCTCAAGACTGATACACCGACAAACTACTCCCTGCTAAATAAAATGAAGTCTTCAACACTGGAAAGTATAAGAGTAATATAAATGCAATAGGCTGATAACACTTATTTGCTAGGGGTATTACTACTCTTCTAAGATACTGCAGAGCTAATTTAATTAACGACATCCACGTAGTATTAATACACACAGAAAAAAACCCCAACAACTAATTCTTCTGAAATATTTATCTTTACCTAAATCTGCAAACCAAAACTACTTTAAAGGATATTGTTAGGCCTTAAAAGAAGCTCCATTATGTCTTTTCTTTAGAGGTGCTACTTCAAATTTATTGATCTTGTAACAAACACTTGAATTTTGCTTTCTGAAGCGTTTCTAGCATTCCTAGACACAATATTTAAATATCCTGACAAAATCTGTGAGGCTTGGCAGTTTTTTAAAATAAAACTATAAAACCCAAATGTAGTAAAAGCCTTTTACCTCATCTCTTTTCCATGCCTAAGGGAAATGATTCTCAAGTATCTACTCTATACTTAATACAAGCTTTGTTTTATATTCTTCTCAAGTGGACCTTGTGTAGCATTAAAACCAAACAAGATCCAAAAAGGACAGAAAGAGTCACTTTCCATCCCAGAGAAAAAACATCCCATCAATTCCTTGTCCCATAGGGCTCCTGGCTTTTAGCAGAGATGGAACAACCAAACTGCCAGTCAGTATATTTTCCCAACACATTCCATTCCATTCCATCCCATCCAAAAAGCAGCAGCTGGTAGATTCCATTCATTGTTAAATAGAGTATATTTTTCAGTCAATGCTATCACTATCTGGTCAACAGCATGGGAAATATCACACCTGTTCTCATTTATAAAAGATTAAAATCAGGTCATCTTGAAGCACATACCTGAAACAAAAAATCCAGTGTAACACAGTTAAAACTAAAGCTTATTTTGCTCCACTCATACACATGAAAGAGCACTAGCAACGCGCAGAAATGGTGAATGATAGTAACTACTATAAGCTTTGATAAGATGATACTAACTACCATATCCAGCTTTGCAACTCTGCCAAACTTCATACACAGGTTTTCTGCATCAGGCGCCAGAATCAGTTAAAGACCACAGGGCAGGGCAAACAATAAAATAAAAACTAAATCATCTATAAGATTAGAAGAAAAATTCACTTTATAATCATCACTAGCGTTGCTGATAGCAATTAAAGTTACAGCACCACACTATTTAGTAGCTGATGCATGAAACTTTGGAAGATCAAACAAACATGCACTATTCTGGTACCTACTACACACAAATAATGGATTTAAGTTCTGTGGTTTTATTATTATTGGGCTGTCAAAATCAGCCCAAATGTCCTTGAGTTGAAGGCTCTTGTCTACATACTATGTGTTTTCAGATAGCTTGTAGCAGTCTGGCAACCTAGTTTTCTGAATTGCTTACCCCAAAGAATAATTTTCAGCCATTAACCTGTTAAAATTGGACTAGTAAGCTCTGTCCAAGGACTACACATCCTTCATCAAGTACACTTTCTGGTACTATTTTAGCTAGCACTGTATTTCTAAACAAGGATGTCCATTGCTTTTGTATTCGCACAAGAGCAAGATGAGGTGTATCAGCAACCACGGCTTTCAGTTTTCTAACTAAACACTAGTAACCATTACCTTTACAGGCACTTCATCCCCAAGAAAGACATATGGAGGAAAGGGGGAAACCAACACTTCTTTCCACCACCTGGAAGTCAAGACATTTTGCCCTAATAAATTGATTTGCTTTTAAGTTGTGCTGGTTTGATTCCTGTTCAGGACAGCTCAGGTGAGGAAAAAAAATAACAAACATATAAAAGGTGTAAAGATCAGATGAGAGGACAGGTCTGCAACCTGAAGCTTCATACATCTACACCACAAAGCAGCTTGGCCTCCAGATTCCCAGTACAAGAGGTTAAGGAACCAACAGAAACTGCAGCTCTTCGAAACTGTAAAAATACAACTGGTACCAGAAGTACAGAACAGAACACACTTGATTACTGTATGTACCTATGGAGATTTAACAGGATGATTAGAGGTGCAAAATTCAACTGACTATACAAGGGAAGAGACTAATGGAACTTCTTGGGGAAAATGAGGTCAAGTTAGGTTCTTCGGGGCACTTCAACAAAACAGTTCTACTACTGGAACACAGTGAAAATGCAGCCACTTTTCTCCCTGTCAGAAAGGCACACCGTGTCTTAAAAATTAAGCAGGCTGGGTTTCACAGGACAGTCCCAAATCAGGATGCAAAAGTTGACTGAATAGACTGATGGGAGCAGGAAGAGGCTCTGCAAATCTCAGCATGTTCCCTACATGCTGACATGTATGTCTGTCATATATATGTGTCTCATGTATATGTCGTATGTACATGTCTCAACATACGCCTGTTTTTATTATAATTTCACGGGAAAGGTATGAGGAACAGGGTGAGACTAGGCTGAAGGCAAATGGCCTCCTATATTCTACCCTGGTAGTAGCAAGACTGAAAAAAAACACATAAGTACAGCTTCTTTCAGGGTAGGGGTCCTCCTTCAATATCAAAACAGTACAGCTAGGAATAAAAACCAAACCAAGAAACAAATCAGAACTGATAAACATGCAGTCTGCTGATTAAAATGGCCTTATTCAGCTTTTATTCAGCAGTAGAGTCTGAAGTGATGTACACTAGCTTGTCAGGTTAATTCACATTTAAAGTCAAGCATCATAAATGTCAACACTTTTCCAAAATCAAAACAGTCTACATATACACAGTTCTTGCTAAATTGGCATGGAAAAGATGACATTTATAACTCTCTAGGCTCTTATGATTTTTTTCACCATGCCAGGCTTACATACCCCTCCCCCATAAGGACTTCAATTTTCCAAGAGGAATCAACAAAAAGTAGCATAAAAACTCGACGGCAAACAGCTGGCTTTTCAGCTCAGACCTGCACCAAAAAATTTTCCAGTAAAACTACGGAAGTGGGGAAGGACAATGGCTTTATACCACTGAAGTAGTTATGAAAAAACTCTAATGTCAACTTTGGTCAACATGGACTACTTTGTTCAGAGAATCCATACATGCTACACTAGCAATACTAGCCTGGGATAATCTCCCATTGGGAAGGACTTGACACAAATGCTCTTTCTGTAATTTCAGAACGACTTTCAAGTGCAAACAGTCTTAACCTATTTTCCCATGCTAGGAGGAAAAAAGGAATCATAGAATAGTTAGGGTTGGAAAGGACCTTAAAATCATCTAGTTCCAATCCCACTGCCATGGGCAGGGACACCTCACACTAAACCATGCCACCCAAGGCTCTGTCCAACCCAGCCTTGAGCACTGCCAGCGATGGAGCATTCACAACTTCCCTGGGCAACCCATTCCAGTGCCTCACCACCCTTACAGGAAAGAAGTTCTTCCTCATATCCGATCTATCCTATCTAAACTTTCCCTGGGTAAGTTTGAACCCGTTACCCCTTGTCCTATCACTGCAGTCCCTCATGAAGAGGCCCTCCCCAGCATCCCTATAGGCCCCCTTCAGATACTGGAAGGCTGCTATGAGGTCTCCACACAGCCTTCTCTTCTCCAGGCTCAACAGCCCCAACTTTCTCAGCCTATCTACATACGGGAGGTGCTCCAGTGCTCTCATCATCCTCGTGGCCCTCCTCTGCACTTGTTCCAACAGTTCCATGTCCTTCTTATGCTGAGGACACCAGAACTGCACACAATACTCCAAGTGAGGTCTCAGGAGAGCAGAGTAGAGGGGCAGGATCACCTCCCTCGACCTGCTGGTCACGCTCCTTTTGATGCAGCCCAGGATACCGTTGGCTTTCTGGGCTGCAAGCACACACTGAAGCCAGCTCATGTTCATTTTCTCATCGACCAACACCCCCAAGTCCTTCTGCGCAGGGCTGCTCTGAATCTCTTCTCTGCCCAACCTGGAGCTGTGCCTGGGATTGCTCCCACCCACCTGTAGGACCTTGCACTTGCCATGGTTAAACTTCATCAGGTTGGCCTCAGCCCACCTCACAAGCGTGTCAAGGTCCCTCTGCATGCCATTCCTTCCCTCCAGTGTATCAACCAAGCCACACAGTTTGGTGTCATTGGCAAACTTGCTGAGGGCGCACTCAATCCCACTGTCCATGTCACCGACAAAGACGTTGAACAAGAGCAGTCCCAACACCGATCCCTGAGGGACCCCACTCGTTACTGGTCTCCAGCTGGACATTAGGCCATTGAGCACAACTCTGCGTGCGGCCATCCAGCCAGTTCTTTATCCACTGAGTGGTCCACCTATCAAATTGATGTCTCTCCAACTTAGATACAAGGATGTCGTGTGGGACAGTGTTGAACGCTTTGCACAAGTCCAGGTAGATGACATCAACTGCTCTACCCCTGCCCATCAGTTCCGTAGCCCCATCATAGAAGGCCACCAGATTGGTCAGGCAGGGTTTGCCCTTAGTGAAGCCATGCTGGCTGTCACCAAGCACCTTGTTGTTTTTCATGTGCCTCAGCATGCCTTCCAGGAGAATCTGCTCCAAGATTTTGCCAGGCACAGAAGTAGCTGAGCTAGAACCTAAACTGAAAGGCAACAGCCCCACTCAAGCATCACTGTCATGAATAAACAGAACAGACCCAAGTAAAAAAAGAATAACCTGACTTTTCAAATGGAACAGTGATGCTCAGTCTTGAAATGGAGTCATATAAAACAGTTATGAAACTGAAACAAAGAAAAGTCTCACAAGAAATCACACTGAGTGCAACTTTAGGTATAAAGCTGAAACACAAAGGCACTACAGCAGTAATGTGAGTCTGCTTGTGTTCTCTTGAAGACTTCTAGCACCGATCACCTCCTATATCAATACAAGGTCTGAAAGAATTTTTCTCATGGCCTTACACAACCCAGAAACTATCAAAATAAACATAGGCAACAAAAGAGTACCACCACAAACCAAATGATCTTACACACTTTGCTTGTTTGCATGCTATGAAAGTTAAATTACAGGCATCACTTCCTGACAAGGTTTACCTTTATTTTGCTTGCCCATTTTATCTACATGCCAAAATAGCTAGCTATTTTTATTTATAAATATAGCTAGCTATATTTAGCTCGCTATAGTTACCTTTTTCCAAACGTGCAAAGGACAGAAATACTGCATACAGAACACCAGCTCCGGTTACTGGGCGTACTGGTAGTGGCTGGGATACAGTTTAATTTTCGGCACAGTAGCTTGTATGAGGCTACATTTTGGATTTCTGCTGAAAACAGTGTTGGTAACACAGGGATGTTTCAGTTACTGCTGAATAGTGCTTGCACAGCACTAAGGCATTTTGTGCTTCTCACACCACCCCACCAAGCAAAAAGGCTGGTGATACGGAAGAAGTCAGAGGGGACAGAGCTGGGACAGCGGGCTCACTGACCAAAGGGATATCCCAGACCAAATGACATCATGCACAGCAATAAAAGCTGCAGGAGGAAGAAAGGCAGGGGATTTCTGAGTGATAGCATTTGTCTTATCAAGTAACTGTTACACATGATGGAGCCCTGCTCTCCTGGATATGGCTGAACACCTGCCTGCCCACGGGAAATGGTGAATGAATTCCTCGTTTTGCTCTGCTTGTGTGTGGCTTTCACTTTACCTGTTAAACTGCCTTCACCTCAACACACGTTCTCTCATTTTTACCTTTCCGGTTCTCTCCCCCATCCAGTCAGGGGAAGCAAGCAATCGCTGCGTGAGGCTGAGCTGCCCACCAGTTAAACCAAGCTAGAAAACAGCAGAATTGAGGTAACATGCAACCTTGACACATTTACCTTAAACGGAATAAAGACACTGCTTAATTACACATCCTTATTACTTGGTGAGTTAGGGAAGTAGATATTTTGCAATTAAGAAGTCTATCCATGATTCCAGTTCTCCAAGATCTCTAAACAGTTCAGACATTTCCTCTATAGATCAGCTCTGTGAGGGAGACCAATAAAACATATATCATACAACCCACGCTGGATTTCCTTAAATTTCCTATTATGTTATTTCAATGAATAACCTGAGCACTTGAAGAATATCCGGAGAACAATGAAATACAAAACAGAAATGCCAGACAGCTTTAAATGAATACAGAAATTCCTTACCGTGAAAAGTGCGATACGACTTGGTACAGCAGTGTTTACATGGCATAACAAACAAAGATTAACAACAGAGTAGAAATAGCCAGAGGCAAAATTATTTCCTAGTTTACATGAAAAAACATCAGAAGTTAAATACTCTTTCACTAGGATTAAATATAACCCAGCAGATCACAAACTGGACATATTTTACAGAAACTACTACTGTCACCTCAGAACTAAAGGTCTAAAGTATATTAAACCTGTTGCTATTGTTTACTGGGGCAAACAAAGCTGTATCTTGGGTTGCTATTCTGGTTTTGTTTGCAGAATAAGAAGCACAAGTGGCACATTGATACGCCAGCACTTTTTGGGACAGAACTGGCAGTGTAGTCAGCAACACGTGAGATTTCCCAAGCCAGAGAGGAGATCACTGGAAGTTTCAATGTACTTATTCAGCTGTAGTCCTTACTGCCAGTGTAATTTTTGCTGATGCATGTTTTTGGTAGACAAAAAGAAAGGAATCTGTTTTTTCCTACTCCTCTTATCTGGGATGTTTACAAAGAAGTCTTAGCCTTTGTGGATTCCTCATTTATACCCGGGGAGTGTGGTGTGCATGATATGGGGGAAGCAAACGTCAAGATTCAGCTTTCATAGTTAAGATGGCTTGTTGAATTAGGGCAAATGGAGAGGTTAAAAGCTGTGGTAAGCAGGTATGGAATCTTCCAAAATAACTGTATAATTACAACAATCTTTAGATTAAGTCTTTATGATAAACTAATTACTCAGGTCAGAAAAGAATCCTCAGTCACCTTTCCAAACTGGACAGAGCAGCACAAACTGGACAGAGCAGCAGTGATGTACTGAGCCCCGACACAGCCAAGGGCAAAAAGGGACTACTGCTGTAATTACATGCCCCCAGTGTTTTCTTTGTGCTGCCACCGCAGTTACCTCCCTGTCCCATAAGCTGACCTATTAAAGTCCAACTGGCAGAAAGCTAGAATACTTTTGCTAATTCAGCCCCCACAGTGACCTACTGTAAGATCAGCTGAACACCAGCGCAAGAGGAGGGTGAGGAAACTCACAAGGGAGGGATATTACGGGAGACTACTTTTGTAACACAGGTTTGAATTTACTGTCTTTTCAAATAGCACTTAAAGTAACTTTGCTCATCTGTGCAGATGCGTCTTGGCTCCTGTAATTGTCTCATCTGTAATTCAGGCCTTTAATCATATTCCCAAATTATGCTGTAAATAAAGTCTTACTTTCTTTACGTGCTTAGAAAGAAGGTACAAAAATTGCTGAGCAGTGAAATTACAGAGCAGAAGTCTATAAAGACCAGACAATAAACAGTGTAACATAATCAATGGTACTTAATCAGGGACAATGCATCATCTTTTCTGCATTTTCTGCACACACAGCCCCCATCATTCTGGTCCACACACAGTGCTCAGCAGCGGGTAGACAGCGTACAGATGTACGACGTGTGAGCCGCAAAGACAGCAGGTCACCCTCAGCATCCCATGACCACCCTCACTCCACCTGTAACACTCTCCCCCTTACCCACATACTTGGTAAGCAATTTTTGTTTAGATAAGCACAATGAAGTATTTTGAGCACTCTGAGTATTGGTCAGAGCATTAGTTTAATACACTTAATATTTCTATAAGATTTTTCATCAAAAGATACCCTGAAAAGAAATGTCTAACAGGCTTCAAACTTTGTTTCTGTAATACACTGCACATTTGCAGATCTCACAAATACTGCTTTCTGATCTCTGTGCTTTTTAACTTGATCTTTGTGTTCGGATTTGTGCTTGCATTACACTGCTTTGAACTGTAGGTTATTCCCTACAACTGACAGAAATCCAGAATCTCTAAGCTGAACAGCAGAATGATGACACACAAAAGCTTTCTTTTGATGATTCTTCTTTCCTTGAAACGTCAGACTGCCCAAGCAATCCAATTATTAATTAACAACCCTGTTAATCCAAATAATAATTTGGAAGATTACATGCGAATGTACAAAAGGTGCAAAGTAATACTCTTAACTTTTTCAGTTTGAAAGACAGAAAAAGAGCACGACCGGTGGAAATCACTCCAAAAGAGCGCAGCAATGTCAACTTCTGTCACTTGGTGGCAGCACACCAAAGAAAACCGAAACACTTGGGCAAGACGACAAAACCCAGCCAGCACACCCTCCTTTATGTCTCTCATACAAGCGCCAGAATTCCTGGAAGGCTCTAGTCAGGTTCACAGATTCAACACAGGCACCGAAATTTTTAAGACTAGTGACTTCACACTCAAGAAGACACTACAGGCTCAAAATTACAAGCGCTCCACTTCTGTCTTTCTGACTAATGTTTACAGGTTCACCTGCCTCCACCAAAATCTGGCATGCATTGCCAAATGCATGCTAAATAACATTCCCAAGCAGGTGCAAGCATGGGCAAACAGAAGCAAAACTTGAAAGACTGACATCCCGCTGGTGCTAACTCTTCATTCAAACCGAACTAAATAGGGGACTTCGATTCAGATGCACATCAGTTCGGATTCTACCTTCTCCCCATGCTGCCAGAAAAGGCCTATAAACACACCAGAAAACTCACTGCAGTGATTTAAACTTCTCCTACCAGCATCTCTTTGACCACTTGATACCACTGCAAGCATTACATATGAAAGACAGCACCACATGCAGTAAATACCTGATAGTGCTACTACGAACCATTAACCATGAACCAGAACTGATAGCCTTCACCCATTTAAATAATTTATGCTAAGCAAAGATCAGATTTATTAAATTAATAATAGATCATAATAATTAAATAATTTAACAAACATCCAAGAAATGTTTGAAACTACTACCGCTGAAGCAGGAATAAGATGTAATGAGAACACAATGATCTGCTGTTCCTTGTCCTCTTGTTAATGCAGCAATGGCTCATTTACCACATGGGAAACAGTTTCTCTCAAACTGATCTTGTACACCAGCATGTACAAAGCCATACAAATAGTTGTTTTATTTCTGTAACTAGATGATAAACAGCTTTGCTTTGCACTATTTGTACCCTACATGCCAGACTTACCTATGGCTAATAGGAAACTACCATATGCTACCCCATCATTATCACACAAGTTGCAATAGAAGTTTTTAGATGCATTTTCTATGTATTAAATGTCAATCAGCATAATTTCAAGACCTTAAACATTTCTTAATAATGATCCCATGTAAAAGCAATAAAGTATTTATAGTACCACGATTTTTTTTTTGTACTATGCATAAGCTGATATTATTCAAATACTTGACATCTGAAACAAAGAATTTCAGAGAACAAACTATCATTATTTAAGCATTAGGGAGACTGAGTCATCACATTAAGCTAAGCATAAGGAAATACACTCCACATGAATCAGAAAAGCAACTGTGATATTTAAAAATATCAAATAAATTCAAATAGAAAGGATAAGCTTTCCCTCCCATCCTCACACCTGACCAAATAGCTTATCGTTATCTAGTAAATATGATGTCTGGTATGGCCCTTCAATTTGATCAGCTTCATTAAAACTACACTTTCATCCGGGGACACAAACACACACATGACACAACTTGGCCTAATCCATCATAACAGCAGAAAGATAAAATGGAGACCAAGAGGGAGAGATGAAAGCAAACAGAAAGCAAGATTAGCACACCAATTTGCCATCAGAGGGAGTACCAGCCTTAAACAAAAGCATTCAGCTCCCAGGGGAGAGCAGATACGCAGCTCTGGAGCCATTATGAACCCCTACACAGGTTTAAGGAAGGGCTGGTCCTCCACATTTTTTGTTGATAAACAGCATATATGCGAAACAGCTGCAAAAAACCAAAGAAAGGTGTAAAACAGAGTTACTATACAGTTTTTATATAGTGACAGACACGACTATGGGATACTGAACAACAGCTTCCAAGATCTGCCCATTTAAATTAATAATACTAAATAAAATTTAGGAAAACGGTGCTCCTGGTTGGCCTTCTCAGTAAGTTTACTGCCTTCAGAAGTACAAAAGGATATTGCATTGCAATATGGAGCTTGATTTTGGGTCTGACTGAATTGAAAAGGGACAAGCAAAACAAACAAGGCTCTCATCTATACACCAGCCTGTGCTTTATCCCAGGCTCTCCCTTCTCCCTTGCTGCTGTTCAGAGCCAAGTGTGACTTAACACGGTGTACTCTCCTCTGCATTACCTGTTAAAAGCAGATCCTCAGCCGAGGCATGGACAAAAGAGGGGAGAACGATCCTACTAAAAACGAAAGTAACACCCACCCTCCCCCAAACCAAACACACAAGTTCCCAAGTCTCCTCTTCCTGCTGCTAAAGAGAGAAGAGATAACCCTTTCCTCAGCACATTCAGGACCTACTGGATGAGGTCTAGTTAACACTGAAGCTCTAATAGGCTCAGCCTAGCTGAGAAGGGAGAATGTTTGCCAATTTACTCATGGCCCAAGGTGCAGAATATATTAGCTTCCTAACACGAGGTAAGTAGTTACCTGTATTTCAAAGGTACTGAAGCAGTAGCAGAGTAGGGTTACAGTACCTCAGAGTTATTTTCCACATACAAATGGTGGAACAAGTTTCTTAGGTAATCTACATTTTTCCTATTTAAAAGTGGCCTCCACAAAATCAGCAGAATTCACCTTTTAAAATGTAAGTTAGCTTTTAAAAATTAAATCAACCGCATTTTAGTCTGGGGGAGAAAAAACCCAACCCAAACCACCAAAACCAAACGCAAACAAACAAAATCCCCGCAAGCCCAATTGAGAAAGGAAGGTGAACTAAAACCTGATTTACAGCAGAATTATTCTACTTGGGGCAGGGGGAGGGAAACACTCTTTTTCACAGGAATCAAAAGCTGGAGGAACATACTTGGTGTTAAGTACCTCGCCTGCTTAGGACAAGTGTAAATGAGTCATACCATCTGTACTCACATTCAAAGGATAGTCTGGCAAGATAGCAGGGAGAACACAAAGCAATATGACGCTCTGCTCTTAATGTTATGGAAGCATTTAAACTGGGGAATAGAGGAAGACTTACCAGTTAAAATAGGAACTACCCACATTAACAAGACCCTGCGCACCTTATTCTCAGAATTTGTAAATACTGGTAGAATTCTACACAGTAATCTATAGTAGTACAGAGATACTACAGACTGACAGAAAGACACTGCAGAGGCTGATTAATGTTGTATTTCATATGAATATATTTATCCCACAGAATAATGCAAGAGACTATCAAAGTAGAAAGCAAATAGATTATAGCAAGAAGTCATTCCAGAACATCAATAATTCAGAGAGAAGCTATTTAAGATAACCATTTGTTACAAAGACAAAATGCATTGACAAAGGAAAAAAAATAAGCAACCAACAGAATCAAGGCTGGCAAGCCACACAGTCATGCTGATCAGAGTAAAAGCAGTAACCACACTGGAAGAAACAAGGGACCTTGCAAAGATGCGGTGTGAGACTAACCCCAGCGAAGGGGGCAGAGGTCTCATCCAAACAGACGTGCCCTGGCAGTATCTGAGTGAAGGCGGACAAAGCCGGTGCCAAAATCTGCAGCAAAGTGCCTCAGAAGGTTGCTATTTCCAACCAAATGGAGCTGCGTGGGCAAGGGACCCGAATTCATGGAAATCATAACCACGGCGTAAAGGCTTATCATGAAACAAATTATTAATATTGGAAAAATGTGCAAAGCTTGGGTTTGGTTTTCTTTTTAAAAGTCCTTAAACTACATGGAAGGCTGGATGTTACTGGTTGTAATAAAACCAACATATTTTACAATACAAACCTAAGCTTTACTTTCAATCTCAGGGCATGTAGATTGACATATAAACTAACAGAGGGTAGATTTAGATTCAGTTGACATTTAAACTAACAAAGGGTAGATTTAAATGAGACATTAGGAAGAAGCTCTTCCCTGTGAGAGTGGTGAGGCGCTGGCACAGGCTGCCCAGAGAACCTTTGGCTGCCCCATCCCTGGCAGTGTTCAAGGCCAGGTTAGACGGGGCTTACAGCAACCTGGTCTAGTGGAAGGTGTCCCTGCCCGTGGCAGGGGGTGAGCTTTAAGGTTCCTTACAACCCAAACCATTCTGCGATTCTATGATTTTTTACATCAGCTCATAGTTTGTAGTACTAAATTATGCTACAGACTATTTCAATGCAGCACAAACATGTAGCTTATTTATGATGGTTACATTTAAAGTAGAGTACTTACAGGAAGGTCAACAAATTCTCCCAAAGATACTCCTGATATCTCAGAAGCTAGAAGGGGGGAGAACAGACATTCATCTACTGTTCCAAAATCCTTGTGATAATTTGTTTATATTTATACCAGGCTTTGAGGAGCACTAAATGCACAATTAATTTGAAGTGGCATCTCACTTTCTCCTTCTCATGCCTTCCTCTTTTTGTTCTTTGAGAAAATTGTTCACCATCTTAAAAAAAAAAATCTGGAAAAGAAGAAATAAACCAACTTATGTTTATTTACTTTAATATATAAATACAAGTAGTATTATAATACAAATAGTATAATAATAAACTGTTGGTTCATTTACTTTTTCATTTTACTAAAATCAGGCATGTTATTGCAGTGCATTCTGCAGGTTATATTAATAGCATTTACAATTCCCAGTAGGTTTAGCAGCAGCAGCTATTCACAAAGATGTCTGCCCCCAGTAATCACAGTTCACAAGTAGGCACATTAACATAAACCAAATATCATTAATATATATGTCCAGCTGTGAGCAGAGTTGATTTGAGGGGAGGAGAGGATGTGAGGGGGGGTAGGAGGATGCTATAACCGTACCACTTCCTCAGTGACTACCTATTTACCAAGGACTACCACTCAGAGGAGCTTCACAGGCAAATGAAGCAGTAAGTCAAAGCTGTTTCATTATGAATTGGCAGAACTGTCAGAGATCATGGCAAAAGTATTACGCCATTTTTAAGTAGAAGTAGATTCAAAAATAGATTTAAAAGCACTCCTGCTGTTGGATCCTACTTAATGATCTGCTATTCAGGAAAAAAAGCTTTAAGCTAGAACAGGTCCCTACTATAAAACAAGAGGTGAAATAATGAATCCACAAGCCTGGAGAATCTTGAATATATGAAGCATTGCAAATGACCTAAGTGAAAACACGTGTTGATGCTCTGATGTTCTCACCACTCTTAGAAATGAAAAATGGCCAAGGCAGAAGAGCAGTAAGATCCTCCAGAGATTCCAGAGACCTCTACATACACGTTATTTCAGTGTGTGCACATGGATCTCTCCAAACAATAGCTGCATGTACAAAAAGTCATTATCAACTTCAAGATTTCTTATTATATAGCTGGGATTGACACAGAGTTTAAAAAACCACAAACAAAACCAACCCTACTACAGCTCAGACACCATTTTTACAGTCCTCAATTTCATTTTTACTACTCTTTTTAAGTGCTTCAGAAAGAATTTCAGTTAAAAAATTGGGGAAGAAAGGGAAGCAAGTAGAAGATGAATTCTGATCTGACGTAACTTTAAAAGGACAAATAAAAAGGTAGACAATAGCACTGCTTAAGCTGAAGGAACAAATCTTTAAATACTGTTTCACACATCTTTTAGCAAGGTAATTATCTGGATAAAAATAAGGAAGCGTGCCATGAGTCACAGCAGTTCAGATGTGAATCAATCCATCAAGAAAGTTCACAACCATGACAGAGGGTTTTTTAGAACCTAGCTACTTTTCAAACACACTGTACTTTAATAAGACCAGAACAGAGTAATGCTTTCCAACCTGAACAGGTGCTCATCACATTCAAAGAGGAGATTAGAATTCAAGAAATGAAGCCCATACATGTTAAAATCAAAGAAGAAAACGCAGGTTCTGAGCCATTTGAGTACACGTTTGTCCATAGTGAGTTACTTCTCAAAGGTCACAGTCTGGCTTCACAGAAACCTCAGTGCTCGAAACACAAAGACAACTGAAGAGTTAAAACCCCTCAGGTTATTACCACGGAACAGTGCCTTTCTGGTACATAGCTGTCAGGTGTTTTAGAACAGCCACTGGAAAACAACAGTTAAAATGGTTATTGGGTAGAGGAAGGAAAGCATCACATACTTCAGCTATCTGCCAAGGAGCAAAGATCAGACTTGATCAATAGTATTTCTAGGATAGCAGGGTGGCCGTTGCTGAGGGAACCTTGTACCAGTTGTGTCACCTTTAAGAACTGCTATATTTAATTAATGGGGTTTAACCACCACAATTTTATTTCCATGTATCTGAGTTTTAACATTTCCAGTCAACCTAATATGAGGGTGGGAAAAACACAGAGGGTTAGGAGCATTTTAAAAAATACTGTGAACCTACACACCCATCAGAAAGGCTTTATGTTTCACCATCCCATTTCGAACAAAAAATACGCACCTGTGAAATGAAATTAAGTGACAGGCATAAAAAGAATGTCTACTGGAAACATTCAGCTCATGCATTAACAGGAACAAACCATCACAGGTAAAAACCTCCTTGTAGTTTGCCACCCCCCAAAAGGAAAGTAATACATTTTAAACGGCTATCTTTAGAGTGATTTTTCGAAAGCAAAAATAGAAGTGCATCCAAATGGCCCCACACGATCTTTAATGAGAAAGTGCTGTAACACATATGGAATAACAGTGCATGTGGTCATTTGGCCACCAACCCAAGCAGCAGCTGTCAACTTAGTCCTACTGACTGTCTTCAAAAGGCCGTTTAAAAAAGAGGCAGAAACCCACAGCAAAATACATGGAATAAGCAGTTTTTGGAACAAACTTATGAGTATGCAATTTCATATAAACATTTCCAGAACTGCTGATGCGCATGGGTTTTTGCTGTCGTACCAGCCTCCAGGCTATTGTTACAGGACAAAAACATGGCTTTAAGGTGGGACACATCAACTATTTCTCTCAGAACAGAGGTGTTAATTGTCAAGCTTTTGACACAGCTCCATGATCTATAGCTTTCATTACCCCAAAATGCAAGCTCTAAAAGAGAACTTGCCAGCAGACTTGTGGTATAATTTCAATATATGGACGTAGCAGCGCTTCCCCTTACAAGAAGCCAAAATCAGTCAATGGCAGGTCAGGTATCTGAGCAAAAAGTGTGATTTGTGTTTTACAGCTCAGTGTGGTTCCATGGGAAATGCAGAGGACACTTCCACATGCTCCAGGACTTCCTCCAGGGAACAACCCAGTTGCTCGGACAGGATATAGAGCTCAGCAGCCAAACGTCTCTTTTACCTGCACTCTGCCAATTGCTTAGCTTCAGTCACAACTGTTACTTCCACACAAATGCAAGAGCAAAGTTGGTGTTGTTACCTGCTATGCAGAAGTGGCATAGCTGACTGCGGCATTAATACAGCCTGCAAAGGGGAGAAAGTCAGGTGCCGGAAGCTGGTCATCTTCTCTATCTGGTCAGAAGACTACTGTGCATAAGGGCATAACGTTTAAGTTCAGCAGGATGGGTCACTACACGAGAAAAAGGGGGGGTTCCAAGGAAAATTAATATTAAAAATTATTTTAAAATATAAAAAAATTATTAAAATAGATAAAAATATTTTAAAAAATGCTAGTAAATTTTCACAGACAATAGAATACTGAAAGGGGTGTGAAAAGACAGGTTAACTGTTAGAGATAAGCCCACCTGCATGGCAGACACAGACATTCCCATGAAAATCAATCCCAAGTAATGCCACCAACCTAAAGCTGATCATTTAAACTAAACCAAGACCTTGCTCATTTATAGCTAAAGTGGCCTTACACTGACTAAACAGAATTCATTTCCAAAGCACATATGGTTACCCTCAAATACCTTGGTGCAGCGCTCTTTAGAATAAATAAAACAAGTTAGATTTTTCCTTGACAGACAGGAACACAAGGAGAACGGTGCCATGTGGAATTGCAATGTTTTTTACTTCTTCAGGGGTGACGAGGATAGGGGTCAGATGGGAAAAGGTTGGGAAAAGACAACTTTCCAAACACAGAAAAGTGATGCGCACTTAACAGGATGCAATCCAAAATAACCAAACTCAGGACAAAAGAACCACCCTATAAAATAATATTCCAGCAAGCATACCACATCTCTCCACAGCAGTGAAGTAGTGCTGCAGCAATTTCTCTGCCCTCTGTCCTAGACTCTTTAAACCCCTCCACACGGGGAGGAGGACATGCAAACTACCACTAAATACTTGGGAAGCATACACCTCCCTACCCAGATGCAACCCTCCTCAGAACAGGCAGCTGATTGCTTTGCTAACGCTTTAAAAGCTAATTTCTACCTATGTTTAGATAAAGGGCAGATGCAGCCAAATCAAAGTAAATTACCCTGGTTTCTATTTTTGCTGTTTGGATGCATTTACATAGCATGCAATAATCTTTATTACAACGCATTAATTACTTCACTTTTATTACATTTGCCATACTTAAATGCATGACTTTTTCAGGGCATTCATTAAAACCAGAAAATAATGAAAAATATTCGAAGTTGGTTTGACTACACGTGCCACTAATTCAAAAGCTTCCAAAAATGTCTTGAGTTAAGCAGTCATATGGGAATTACTACAGACAGTGAGCTGAATCAATCACTTGGGGCTGGTCACAAAGCTGTCAAAGTTTCAGGATAAGTACAACTTCGTCAGACTTCGTAAGAGAAGCTTTTGTTTTCCCCATCTTCTTCTGGTTTTCAACACTGAACAAACCAAGTAAGAGGAGTAATTGTAAAGAAAATCTCATTTGTTCCAGAAGAGGCTACTGTTGTCTAATACCACTTCCAAGCAGTGAACTTTCACAAACTCGTTCCAAGTGCTTAGCTTCCGCCCATGAAGCTGTAGAAATTTAATCCTTTGGCAACAAATATATACACTATTTAAGCATCTTTAATTCTTTGTATACAAGTAGATGGTATACTTAGATCTGAACAAGTTATAGTCACGTATTTCCCTAATGTAACTTCAAAATTTGAAATTTCCCTGTCCTGTTCTCTACATCCTCGAGCTGAATGTTCCCTCAAAGTTCCCACAGTCCACGCCAATAAACCACACTGAAAATAGATTAATCTTTTGTCTAGTCTTATCACTAAGGACCTTTGTACAAAAATACAAAAAGTACAACAGAAAGAACGACGTATCACTCGTAACATAGAGAACATTAAGTACAGAAGAGCAAGAAAATTACCATAAATGCCATGTAATTCACAGTATTGAACCTGATTTTTAAACACTAATAGCCACAGGTGTTCTCAGAACTTTGCACTTTTAACAGCTTTCATTTATTTCAACAAAGCTGAATAAGATTCTGCTATAATGTCATACCCCCTCCTCTGACACAGAAAAGCTAGAACTGGATACTTAGGTAAGATTTTTTACATATCAAATTACTTTTTCAATTAACACTTTGCAAAATACTTCTTTATTGAATGTTTGTCAGTCTGGTGTCATGTGTGTTCCTCCCCTACCACTGCATTCCATTTGTGTGTCTTACACTTTTTTGTTACCTATGTGGGCTTTGACACCTAGGAGGACCAGTACTAACACTATTATCCTCCAGTCACCTGCTCTACAGCCCACACCAGAGACAGATGACCTCCTCATGGAGCAGCCCCGGGAGGACTATGATTTTTAAGCAAATATGTAAAAAATAAAGATCAGAAATGTTTTTGGGGAGCAGTTTCAAGAACAAGCAGGAAGCAGAGGCTGTAACCTGACCTTCACTGAGTCTTCCCAGCTTCTAAAAAAACAATTATGAAGGCTAAGGGCTCTAACTTAACCCTTCTGTATTCCTTACTTTTTAACTAAAACTACTTGTAACAACGATACCTCCTAGGAAACATACAAGTGATACATACACAACTGGTCGGTGAAGACTGGTAAGTGTGATTTTATTATACCTTTACTTTCCAAAATAACTACTCCCAGTGCAATCTTACAGTCAAGACTTTTAAAACAAACAAACAACAACAAAAAGACAAACACCCAAGCTTTGTCGTTTTATCATTGTTTATGCCAGAAAATTAAACCAGAGTCAAATGCATGAATGCCCTCAATCATAGCCCACCGATTTAAACAGCTCTGCAGTAGGATCAAACTGGGAAACAGAAGGGAAGCGAGGAAGTCCATCTTGATAAGATTTTCATTAATGGCAATTTGAAATGGTATCTTTTCTGACTGCTGATAAAATATTTGCACAGCCAATGTGCTTATGTTGTGGTATCCCGTACAATCATACTAGGTGATATGTGGAATATAAACCAGCAAGCTTAACTACTGGTTATAATTCAATTGCTCACAGAGCAGAGATGAAATATTTTCTTCCATTACAGAAGACTTCAACTTATTCTTAGGCTGACATGCTTCATTAATTATTGTTTGTAGAGAAGTGACTAGTTACTATTCTAGTTTATGCCAACTTAGTAATTTTTCTACAAGTGTATTTTCTTACTAGATATTTCCCTGCCCCAAGCATGCGTCTTTCTGCAGGGAGACAGAGGGATCACTAGTCACAACAGGCATGACTCCAAGCCATCGCTGGATGGTCTCCAAGAATTAGAGCTGCACATACAGAAGCATACAAGGAGTTAAGAAGTTGAAGGGCTCTCTGTGCCTACATGTTCCTCTGAGGGAAAAGGCTGCAGCAAGTTCAGACTACTTTTGCCATACAGTTTTCAGTCAACTGGACTACCCAAACATGATCTTATACTTTCCCTGTAACCTCTCAAGAACAGATAAAGGGAAGAAAAAGACTTTTTGATGTCATTTTCAGAGCTCTAATGTACAACTATGAGTAGTAGAACATGTTATTAGCCTAATAAGGGAGAAAAATGACTCTAAAATGCTGCATTTTAAAGAAAGCTGGCATGTAGTTGTCATACGGGAGACTGGAAAAAGCTGAGGCTCCTGAAAGGCAGCACATGTGGTAAACAAGTGTGTTACAGGAGAACTTTTCTTATTTCAGTGTTTTCACAGTCAGCGTAAGTCGACATAAGATGTTATAAACAGAAGCAGGCATCCTTAAGACCCTAGGTTCTCCTACAATTAAAGAGGAATTCACAACCACACTCAACCCCCGAAACAACCTGGAACCAGACAAGAAAATTCAGCACACTGCTGACTTTCAAAACACACTCTAAGAAGTTCCAGGCCAAGAGCGTTGAAGCTACTTTCCCAGGGAGGTTCAAGGCAGACCACACTCAAGTTCCTCTACTCACCTCCCAGCCCCCAAACCAAAGGACACTCACAGAAGACACCTCTTGACTGCTGTTACAAAGGAAGACATTAGAGTAAGTTTATCTGAGCCGAAATGCTCCTTTCTAGCTCCTACTCAGGAAGACTTTCAAGGAATAACTTTACAGCCATTTGCTAACCTAAATAATTCATCAGTCCTCTCCCTTTTCACCACTTTGCAGAAGAAAAGAATGAGTGACTGCTTAAGCTCAGCTGCAACCAAGTACCAAACCACAGCCTCAGGCAGAAGATTCAATCATTATTGTTAGAAACTTTGCAAATGAAAAAATAAACCCCAAGAAGCAGCTTGCCATTAAACTTCATCTTAAACTTGTGAAACTCCTACCCTTTCATGAAAATGTACTTATCCACTGACTATAAAGACTGAGGTTCATTCAGGCAATGCACCTACTCCATTTCTCGCATGCAGTCCTACCCTAGTCCCTACCGGAATACACTGACATTCAATCTTTCATGCATCTGTATTTTCTTCTCCTATCTGGCAGTTGGCCTCCACTGTGGTAAAGAATTTCTAAGTAAGTCACGTAATTAGCAACACTTTGGCTGTTAATTAAACTTGTAAAAGAAGAACCGAATAACAAGAAAAATGTATCTTGGTGTTTCTGCCTGCACTGAACTTTGCTTGTTACAGGTCATTTTCATTGCTTCTTACCTAATAAAAAACCTATGACAGTGCAAATACACACTAAAGCAGTTGCCACCTCACTTTTGCAACCATACCATACAGTATGCAAACTAAGAACCTGGCATTTTGAACAGGTACACTGTGATGAGTCATTGCTTCAAAGCCACGCTACATGTCACTGCACTCTACACAAGACCAGGTCATGAAATCTTCAGGTCAAATGAGATCATTCCAACAATCCCTCTTTTCTTGAATTATTCATCCTACTTTTACAAGCTATTTTGCCCAAAAACAAGTGGTGTCAGGCAACATAGTGTGCACTGTAGTCATGATATATAAAAAACAAGGGGATAGGGAGCTTTTGAGAGCATGTCTAAAACACATGTACCTCAGTAAGGGCTCCCACAGTGCGGCAGGCTCAACTCCAGCAGACAGTTCCTGCAGACACGTTCATTCTTTCTTTGGGTCCAGTTAAGTGCGCTGACTGCTACCACAAGACCAAGCTTCAGGCCTGGAAGATTTATTTCTGATTGTGGCCATTCAGAAAGCAAAGAGCCAGTTTCCTATAGAACCTACTCCAGAGTGACAGTTCCAAACAAGTTTGCAACACCTCCAACCAGCATGGAGAAGAGCACTGCTAATACCGGTATGGCAAGCTTCCAGGGAAGGGGAGCTGAACGTCTCCTCTGACAGTCTCCACAGACACCACTGGCATTGCTATTCCTCCTGTCATTCGAACAGATACTATTTCTTTGGCTTATGTAAGCTCCAGAGAAGAACTTTATAGAAGGAAACGTATCTCATTGCTTCCCCATGTAAGGGATTGGATGTCGAGACAGGAAACCAGCGTGATACCCTAAATACTTATGGTATTTTTCACAGTCACTGCAACAGCTCTTTAGCTGTTGACTTTCAGAGCAATCTTAGGTTGAACTACAAAGATGTCATCAGCAGCTTTTTAACTCCTGCCTATTTTTCTGCAAAATTCTTCTACTTGGGGGCACAGAGTCACAAACCATGGTACTTCTACTTTAATAGTTATTAGTAGTTATTCTTTAATTAGGTATGCAATAAGTTTAATACTTTAAAGATTACTTACACAGTTTTGGCACATATGCAGAACCCTGGAGGAATTTTATGAACCTTCAGATGAGGAAACCTCATAACTAATCTGTTCTAGACTAGGTATGTTATTAGTTATTAGATTAGTTACCTATTAGTTCCCATAACTCATGCAAACTATGAAAAATATTGCTTTTTTTAAGCATTTTGTGGCTTGTTAAATGCTGTGAGTTTTTAAAAAAAAAAACAAAAACAAAAACAAGCCAATTCACAATGTGCAAAGTCAAAGTCCTCTCAAAAATAAAAGATGTGGCTACAGTCTGCCCTGTTTGCTCTTCCAAGATGACATATTTCATATACTTGACCAAAAACCACTTCTTGCATCTTTGGGTGTAGAAATACCACAGAAGGCATTCTCTTCCCTATATTGTTCATAGTATTAGTTTAAGATTATAGATGCTGGGAGAGTCCCCTTCCTGTGCTGTAGAGAGGTACAGCAGGTAAGAAGAACAATCCAGGAACCAATGCCTTGAAGTCATTGTAAACAGAGCTCCATGGGGTAGCTGGCTACCTGTTGGCTTTTGGATGATCCTTGACTATGAAGCTCTGAAGTTGATCGGAAGAGGTTTGCTGTTCACAAATACATCCAATCTGTGATATCCTAAACATTTTTGTCCTTCTCGGTCTCACTCCAGTGATTTATAGATCCCTTCTTCATCTTTCTTTTGCTCTTGTTATGAAGACCTTGAAAGAATTCCCCTTTTGAGCTCTATTTCTTCTGCAGTAGATTGACTTTGACTATGCACATCCCTGACTGCAAAAACTGTAATTTATTAAACTTATGGTAAAAAGAAGAATACACCAATGCCTATGGACAGTTCTATTTTAACAGACCTCTCAGTTCATGATAATAATCTTTCAATGGCTGTGTGCTTGTGGATGGAAAGAAATAGAACACAAAGCATCATGGGGTAGAAGTGGAATAAAAAAGAACGATGAGCTGGGTGGCTACTATAGGATTAGGAACGATGAAGGACGTTAATGGCATTTGCAACCTTTCAGGTGACAGAAGTGAGAAGAAAAAGTGTTATTCTACAAGTCCTCCTTAACACTGAAAATTACCTCCCTCAGCATGAAAGAACACTATGAAAGAAAAAGGCAACAGATACAGCAAAGCCACAAAACAAAATATTGCTCCTGGGACTGAGACAGGAGCAAAAGAAATGAAAGCTATCAGGCAGTACCAATACATGGCTCTAATTTGGCAAAGAGATTGCACAGCAACACATTACTAAGCATACGACCACTTTTGATCGATCTTCATGTTTTAGCAACAATTAGCAAGAACCAAACAGAACTCTGTAGTTACAAAGGAACTGAAGCAAAAGGGACGGAATTCCATTAACATGCTGTATCTGAAGTGTCCTCGTACCATGACTTGGGATGTTTCACTAATTCAAAGCAATGAGTAATAACGTAACCAGAAAAATAATGTTAGCATTTTGTTTTTCTTCACCTGCTTATTTTATGCATGCTCTCCCTTCATTTTAGCCTACCAACAATACCTTGTGGGGTGACGCTGCTGAGAGAATGAAGTATTAGCAGAGGTAGAGTAAAAGCAACAGACACCACACAGAGATCTGAGACAGGAAAGAGACATGAATGCTTAGGATGAAAAGAAAGGCGTTGCACACACTACCTGCCCACCATCATGAGCAATGGACACAAGAAGCAGATGACCTACATAAAGGACATGGAAGGAGAGAATACCAATTACCCCTAACATTATACAAAACTGTGTCTGCAGCAATGGATTTAAATGACTGCATTATGCATTAGTTACAGATTATGTTAGTATATAAATAACTACAGAACTTCCTGGAAGGGGGGTTTGGTTTGTTATTTCTTTTTTTCTTCCCAGCCCAGCTGTCTAAGACTCAAATAAGTCCTTCAGCTATAAGTTAGGTAGATCCTTGGTCTCTTGTGCTGCCGGCTGCTGGATGACCACGTTCCTGAATGGAAGGTTCGACCTCCTCCCTGTTTACAGGTACCAGTACAGCTGAGGCTATCAAAACGCAGGACAAACAGAAAATTTTTAAATGAATCACTGAATTCCTCATGATTGCCAGAATTTCTGTAAGCATTAAAACAGCTCATTTTGGCCTCAATGCTTTAACTACTGCAATTTCATTCTCATTTTGTCATGCTGACTAGAATCCTTGCTTGTGCCCGCTTCTCTTCCGTCCTTAAGGTAATGGTATCTTTGCTTTCCTGAAGTTAAAATAAATTAAAAAATAAATAATGCAGATGTACTCATGTTTTCTTCTCTGTGTGGGATGGAAGTATGGGATTTCAGCACAAAGTGAGAGTGAACCTCAAGTATGACTGCAGAATGACCAAGAATAACTTAAAAGCAAATACTCATCAGCTGGAATTAGGAAGCCCATTAAGTAATGGTTCATTGCTTGAGAGTATGGAAACATTAAATATTTAGGATGGCTTCACAGCAGTTCAGGACTCGGTCAGAAATAGAATAACTCACATAAACAGGCAAAGTTATGTATAAAACCCAACATTCACTAACTTCTCATAATGTGAGTCAGTTTATAATTAAGAGGCATTCTTTCCTACTTCTTTCCTATCCATCCCCATAACATAAGCTTAAGCAAAGTGTTAGAATAGGTAGACCTTTGCTTTACACTTCTCAAATTCAAATATAGTTGCAGTAATTTTGTGAGAAAAACATTCACATGTTCAGGCTGTCCTAAATAGGAAGGCTTAGTCATGTATACAATCTATTTACTAGTATAGTCCACCCAATTCACATACACACATTCCTGTAGAAATAATCAATGAAAATCTAAGGTTATATTCAATTCACAGTAAAGATCATCTCATTATTACAAGACAGAAGACATTAGGTGCTTCAGCTAACAAGTAGTTCCTCAATCTACAAGGATGCGAAGGACCAACTATTTTGCCCCTGTTTCATTTGCATATCACTGCTGGTGCTTCCTGTTTAACTCTGCACTCACCCAGGTGGCTACCAGTCTTACCTTTCTTTCCCTCCCAACTACTCAGTCCCCCCACTCTTGTATTAGCTCTAGGTTTGTGCTGAAACGGATCGGTGCTGTACAATGCATCAACACCTGAGCAATCACAACTGAAGTAACACGATTAAAAAGGCATATACCCACGCCTTCACAGTGCCATTACGAAGGACAGCAAGAATAACATTCCCTGAAATTTCAGAGCTTAAATATTAAGATTCTGTCCTCATGTCCACAAAGGATAACACCAAGACACCTTATTCCAAATTCATTGTCAAATGCCAGATTAGAAGTTGTCCTCCACCCCCAATAAAGGAAAACAAGCCCCCCCAACACTCAGCACTGTAAGACTGCTCCCAGCACTCAGCAACGGGCTGCTTTGTTTATTTTTTTATTGATGTGAAGTGTTTTGTGATCTGTATTATGATACAGGTTATTTAAACACAAACATTATAAATAACTTTGAAACAGTCACTCGCTGTAACTAAGGCAACAAGTCTCCCACTCAATTTCCAGAAATAGGAATACAGGAACAGAGGTAAGAACAAAATAAAGAAGTTGGTAGGAGCAAGAAAACAAATGATCGGATATTAGTTCGACCTCAGGAAAGCCCAGCTGACTAGAGAGAAATAAAAGGTGCAGCACCCGAGCAGCAAACTGCTGATAAAAGATGAAGTGGAGGATGTGAAGTGTGTAATACCAAAGATATTTAATTTCAGTCATCTTATTCCACAACCCATTCAGTGAATGAAAACTGTGACAGAAATTTGGGAATGTAACAATCCACATCAGATAGCAGATTGCTAGTTCAGTCTCAACAACTGTTAGTTTCCTACAGGAATCACCGACTTTCTTGTGAGTGCTAAGGAAGTCTCTTCTTCATAGGCAAGTGCACATTTGCCTAATTCCACCCTCCATCCCACCTCCGAGTATTTGCCTCAAATGGCCACAAACCTTCAATGCAATCTACATGAATAGACCTTTATACCCCCACAGAAGGCCACAGAGTTAACAGGATCTGCCTTGAGGATCTGACTGCAGAATCAAGGCTCGCTTTGTTTCTCCCCCACCTTTTATTCTAAAATAAAGAAGTTTATTTTCTTGACTGAGAACTGCTTGCTCACAAGTCAAAAGTTCCTGAGTTACCATCAGGCAATCTGATCCCCCAAAATGAACACGTGGTAGAACCAGGTTCTTTCAATACATTCTAATGGAACGCCTGGTAATTACTTCGTATAACAAGATAAATGGAGTTCAAGTTACTCCAAGTTGTCCACCAGTTAAAGAAACTTATCTTGTCAGTACATGCGGGCTCTTAGCCTGGGAACACGAGAATTAATGGTAAGACTTAGGGTGTCTTGATAAGTATTACAACTTCCTAATTTATTTATCTTGTATACAGTTAAAACAGATTAGATGCAAATTTTACGAAGAAGGTGTGATGGGGAATAGAGAACAGAGTGGTTCTCAATTTCAACAAGTTTCCTGAAGAAACATATTTTAAAGAACAGCAACTTTAAAGTAACTTCTACCCCAAAAAATCCAAAACAACACAAACCCAAATATCTCATTAGCTTATGTCTGAACAGAATTTATAGAGCAATACCACATAATTCCATTCCTGCCATACCCCTCCCTCATCGAACAGCAGCAATTCCTTTTCATCACCACAGGAGACCATTCCTCCTCTAAGTGTAACAAGGAACTAGTTGGGACATTTATTCTTGGCATGAATTCTAAAAGAATGAACTCTTAACGCTGGCAGTAATGAAAATAGCAACCATAGAGGCATTCAGAGTGTTCACTATGACACTGCAAACATTTGTTTAACTGCCAATTGAACAAGATCCATCTTAGCTAAGCAGAAGATATAAATGGGCAATAAAGAAGTCAGTGCTCTTACTGTTCAAGGACTTTCAAGATAAGTGGTCACTCTGATATCCTCATGCAGTTGTTCGTATGTCGATCCTTTGCACTCACATCTGACTTTTGGAACAAACGCATTGCCCCAAGCAGAGTCTACTAGTCACACAGAAAAATCCCATACAAATTCCTTTCCAATGTTCATTATTGTGAGCCCTAAGATTTCTTCCTATTGCATATTTTATATTCAGAGAAAACAGGAAATGTATAATTAAAGCTATGATATACAGAAAGGAAAAAAAAAAAGCCTTATCAACTATAATGACACTGCATCCGATGAGCTTTGTCCCAAATAGTTCTAAAGCTGCAAAATTAAAGGAAAATTCAGGCAGCTTTTGATCAGAGCTTCAAGCATTTCAACAAAAGCATACTGAAATGCAGGCTTATGCTAGCCTAGAAGACAACCTGTAGGCATGTACACAGACAAGGTTTGTAACAGAGAAGCATCAAATCCCTCTGTTGTTAGGCAATCCAAATTTCACCTACTCACTAAGAAAAACGAAACTGTCAATTACTCCTTGGATGTAAGAGGGACTAACTCACAACCCTTTAAAGCGAAAATTTACTTGTCCTGGGAAACAGATGGTGTACCTGGAAACCACAAACAGGAAAAAAAAAACAGAAGACACTTAGACATTCAGTTAGCTATGCAGAGTTAAGAGGGCTTTACGCAGGACACCAAGGCATACTGCTGCAGAGACTCACAACTTATCCCTTTTTCTCATCCCCCCCCCCCCCCCCCCGAAAAAAAGGCCTGATAAAACACCAGTTAACCTTCACCTAAATTTTGCCTTCAATGCAGTTTCTATCAGGAGAGTATTACAGTGTTTCTGGAAGAAGCAAACTTTTACAGCTTCCCTCTCACCAGGCATTTGAGTAGTTAAAGCAGCTTCTGATCTAGAAGAACCTGGTATACAAGCACCAACCTATAAAGACAGTAGGAAGGCAAACAAACTGAAGAGCAAAGACCTTAATCATAAGGTACACTTACTATATTTTTCATCTCACGAGATTTTTCATCTCTACCTTGAATAACTTAACCTTCAGTGACAGCACTTGCAGGTTTGCTTCCTTGGTTTTAAACATTTCTGTTCAAAGCTGTGCATCAAACCAAGAGCAACAAGAGCAGTCTACAGCTTCTACCTGACACCTGAATAACTGCTCTTTCTATGCCAAAGTCTGTTCAGCATTACAGGTAGCAACTTTGCTCAATACAGTTCAATTTAGCTTCAAAAGCAATTTTTGCAAATATGACTTATGGGGGTTTTTATACCTACATACTTTGAAAGCAAACGTAAGTCACTTCAGAAAGTGCACCTTGGATTACTTCAAAACTTTGAAAGATACTCCTACCTCATAGGGCTGCAAAGCAATAAGGCTCAAACAGCATTAACACAAGTTGTAGATAATGTACCTGCTGGCTGTTTGTTAAACCCAAGGAAAGACCTACTCTTCTCAGCGTATGGAAAACCTTTATTCTGAAAGTCAAGCGTATCAAATCAGACTCCAAAGACAACCAAATATTTGAGATTCACACACACCTTAAGCATCCACGGGATCAAAGTTTTGTTTATCAGTGCACTAAGTAAATTAAATCAACTGCAAGCGGAACCAGGACTTCACCCTCTGAGCTCACCTAAGACCCTCAGAGCAGAGTTTCTCACCTCACTGTAAGTTCACAAGCACTGCTTTTACACCACCTTACAGTAACTTCAAAAACTAAACCAAACAAAGTGTAAGAAAATAACAAGCTGCTTGTATGCCCTAAGACTGCCTCTCCTGGGCATATTCCTGACATTGAACTAAGTAATGCATTACCAAAGAACCAAATCAACAGGTTTATGTTAATTTTGGAAAAAAATAATCTTGAGAACTATATTAAAGTAACAATTTATTTAGTAGCAGTTTTGTTCCAGAAAGTTATTGATCTGGCTGTTGTAGATGGAAACTAGCAAACCACTTCCTACTAGCTGAACAGTACAACCAACAGACCAGCCTTTGCACTCGCACATGAAACCCAGCTACCACTTTAGAGACAGACTTACTATAGGGATTACAAAAACACATGACAATTTACTTTATTCTAAAGGAACACATCACTGTGAAGCAAAGTATATGGTTCAAGCAGACAAGAAGTGTATTTCATGAAGTACCAAACACCTCTACTTTCATACAGTAGCACATAGTGGTTTTTATAATGAGTAGGTGGTATTATAATATTTGTGCAGCATCTTGTCCTGAAGTCAAGACATCTCACAGCATAGTGCAGAACACTGACCTGGAGGAATTCTCTGCAATTGACAAAACTGAGATATTTCATGGTAATTCCTTGTGATTTTTGGCATTTTTAAAGCAAACGATTTTAACAGAATTTAGTTTGTAAGAACAGATTTATCAAGCAACTAACACTTATCCAGCAGAAATACAGGTGCTACTAAAAAAATCACTCCCTCTACAAAAGCTTCTTCAAAACCAGCACTCTACTCCCTCCTCTGCCTCCTTTCCCTGCCCCTAGCACAGCCCCTCTGAGTGAAAGAATATTCCAATTCCCAGTGTATCAATGCACCTTTACACGTCCATGAAGTTTTTAAAGAAGTCCACCTCATACTTCTGGATTAACTTGCATTACGATAGAAGCCAAAATCCTCACAGGCATTACACTGTCAGACCAGTGGTCCCACACAGTGTAGTAGCTCACCTCAGCATCAGCCAACAGCAGGATACTTCCCAGAAGAAGAGTTCAAAATACAGTCATTTCATGTAAACATACTGAGGATGGGGGTTTTGTGAGTTATTTCACAATGACTACTTGCAGAGGAGTTGTATTCCTTGGCTCTAACAGAAGGACTTACTTAATAGGTGAACAAGTGCTCATTCCTGTGGAGAGCCTCACATTGAACAGTAATGAAGCCTTACAAGAAACCTAATTCAAATACGTGTATTTCAATCCATTCATAGACGAGGCTGTAAAATACTATGAGACTTCACTAAGTTCGCATACAATGCATCAGGACATAAAGATCCCAGACCCATATTGCTAAACATTTTTTAGAACAAAAATCAAAAGGGACCATGCAACCTGCAAAGAGATAGCTGTGGATGCAGACTGCTGAAAGGACTATCAGGTAAGGATGGGCTGATACTGATCAGCATCATAAACAGACACAGGACAGCAGCTGCAAACCACTGCCAAGTTTCTAGGTGGGCTTTTTTCCCTGCAGTGCTTTTTTCTGGGGGGTGGGGTCCCAAGCGTTACAGTCCAGTTCTCTGGAGTACCAAGCAGACCAGCAGCAGGGCGTGTGAGCTTTTACACTGAATTTGGTCTAACCCACATGCAACCATCAGCAAACACATTCTCTAGCAAGCACCTTTCTACAGGCGGCAAACTGGCAGAGCAGACCCTCCCACCTTTGTATCTCGGTACTGCACAGGAGACAATAGGTAGGACAGGGCAGCCAAGACAAGTATTTTTCATGAGCAGGGATGGAAACCGAAGGAAGAGCCTAGCAAACAAAGAAGGGTGTGATGTGATGAAAGCAATCACTGAAGGCACGAGAAACCTTCTTGTTTTCAAGCGGGCAGCGCGTACTCGGGGAAGGTTTGTCAACACCACGGAGGAGGCAAAAGACACAGCAGCCGAACAAAAGATTCCTAAAGGCCTGAAAGGGAAAGGTGGTGCGTGAAGGGACAAGCAGGCGGCTCTCGGGCACGGGAAACTGCGACCGGCTGCACTGCCTCGGCCCGGCTCCGTATCCTGGAGGAGAGGAGCCAGTTCCCGCTGCCGGGCACGCCGCCTTCCAGCCGGTCCCCTCACAACGTGCGGCCACTCGGGCCCAAGCTCCCGCAGAGACCTTCCCGTTTCCACTACACCGGTGCGGGGAGCACGCAGACCTCCCGTCACCCCTCCCGGGCCTGCCCCGCTCCCCCGGCGGGAAACGCGACAGGGACCCCGGCCGCGGCAGCCCCACACGCGCAGGGCGCCCTCTCTTCTTCCCTCCCTCCGCTCCGGAGCCGGCCCGCCTTGGCAGCGGGAGGGGAAAGCAGCGCAGGAGGCGGGCGGGCTCCGCGGCCACCTGTTAGGCCCGATACCTGCGCTGGAGGGCGGCTCCCGCCAGCACAGCGGGGCCACCGAGGGGGCACCGGCGCCTGCACCGGGAGCACATGGCGCCTGCCGCCGTCGGGCGGGCGCCACCCAGCCCGGTTCCCGCCGGGCCACGGCAAGCAGCCATGCTGCCCGCCCTGCCCGCTGCCTGTCACACACACACACTGCGGCGAGGAGGGGGCGGGGAAGGGCGCGCAGCCGCCTCGCCCGGCGGCACCGGGAGGGAGGGGCAGGGAGAAGAGAGAGCGGCCGGCGCCGCGCACCCACCTGCTCGCGGAGTTTGAGGAACACCATGGCGAGGCCGCCGCACCGACCGACCGAGCGGCCGCCGCCTCCGGCCACCGCGGGCTCCGCTCGCCGCGCCGGCCACGCCCCCCCCTCAGAGCCCGCCGCGACCGCCGGCGCCACCCCGCGCCGTGGCCTCGCGCCGAACGCGCGCGGCGGGACCGCTGGGGGGCGGGGCCTCGGTTACCCACGCCCCCTCCCACCAGGCCACGCCCCTTTCCTCGCCCTCCCTGGGAGCTTCCCGAATTAACCGCCCGCCGACATCAAAGGAGCCCGCCCGCGGCCCCGGCCCGCACCACCAAGGGCGGCGCTGATTGGCCCAAGAGAGGCTGGGCGGAGTAAGGGCGGCGCTGATTGGCGAGGCGAGCTGGCGGGGGGAGATAACGTGAGGTGGACGCGGAGGAGCGGCCGTTGCCGTAGGAGCCGTGCCGGGACATGGGCGCTCCGGGACATGGGCGCTCCGGGACGGGGCTTCGGGACGGCCTCGCTCGGGCGTTGGTCCCCGGCACCCCTCGGCCAAGGGGAGCGCTCCGCCCCCGGGGGACGCTCCGGCTCCTGCTTGCGGCCCTGCGAGGTGAGGTCACCGCCCGCCAGCCCCGAGCGGCTGTGAGTCCGTTCGCTGCCGGGGGGAAAAGGCATCACCCGCCCTCACCTGCGTACTGAATGTTCATCTGTGGTAGAGGATGAGTAGTGATGTCACCTGTGTGATTCTCATGTGTTTCGAGAAGTAATTTGCAGGCTCGGTGGTAGGCCGGTAAATAGAATTGATGCCTTCGTAGATAGGGCTTTAAACGCCTATTGTGAACGGAGCAAAAAGCATCGTACAAAATAACAGTACAGAAATCACATGAAGTGCAGCTCTTCCATAACGTAACACGCAGCTCAGTGAGATGCCTCCGCTGTCGAAGGCGTGTTTGCTCCTGAAATGTGACACCCTTCCCCCAAAAAATATCAAAACGAACTGAAGAGACGGGTTTTTGAATCGTGTACTGCTACAGACAGCGCTAATGTGAATGATCCAAGTTTCTTGACTTGCCTGTAGCTTCAGAATTGACTGTGGCTTCTCCATAACATTCCACATGTAGTTAAATCTACTTAGAATTTAGAATTACCTCAAGGAGAAAGACAGCTTAATAAAGTAGCTACTTGTATTCTGTGTGAACGCCCATTCGTGAAGTTTTGCCCTCATTCATGAGCTTGTTTATAGCAGCAGGAGCCTGACACAACAATAAACCCTCCTGATGATGGGCAACATGAGAAAATGAGAGTTTTCTATAGGTGTGAGCTGAGACTCATCTTTCGTTACCTTTGAGTACTTGTGGCCTGATAGGGTGTGCTTAACATGTTATTTTACTTTAACCAGTTCAGATTGCAGTCCTTTTTCACCAGCAAAGGAAAAAGCCTCAGCATTGTCACACTTTCTAAATAAATTTTGCTGACATCCAGATATGTCCAGAAATTGTAATTATGGTAAGTAAATATTTTAGTTAATTTCAAATAGCCCCCTACTTTAGTAGTTGTGCCTTTTACCTACTTGCTTGTTTGTGAGTAGAAGCGTGCTGTATGCAAATACCAAACAGGTTGATTTTGACACTGCAAAATCGTGGAGGGCTGTTATAACAATGTGGTAAAGAGGCTGATGGTTGTGGAAATTAGAGATAATTTTATCAATGCAGTCAGTGAAGGAGAAAACGACATCAGGAAACATTGCTTTTGTCTGTCCACAAATTAGACTGCTCCTTTTCAAGGTGAAGAGAATGTCTGGGAGCTGATAAAGTTCTGCTTCCTCCTGTGAAGCTTATCAGTTTATGGAGTTACTCAGAAAAAAAAAAAAATCTACTTTCAGTTCACCTGCTATTTAGAGCAGTTTTTGTATGTAACAAGTCACCGCATCAAAATGTGGCGCCTGGAATCACTAGCGCCTCTTGCAGCTTGGAGCCAGGCACACTTTCAGTAGGGGAGGGTGCATCTTTATTGTACTCCCAGCTCCTTACTTCAATACTCAGGCTACAGCTAAGGGCAGGCCTGTTGGTTTTACCATATGTACTTAAATATGTCATCAACCAACTGAACTTTGACCCCAGATCATTGTTGGTTTTGTTTCCCCCTCCCTGTGAGTTATGAAATATGAAAACAATATGAAAAAGTTTAAGGGGTAAAACATGGAAGTTATATTGCTGATCCTGGAGATCGTGTTTCAGTTTAAGCATGAGTGGTTGCTGAGATGGGTTGCATGCATGAAGGTGAATAACGCAGAAGTAGGAAATTTTCTGGGTGCTGTTTTCATGATAACAATCAGTTGCATGTGGATACTTTTTCTCAATTCACAATAAAAATTATTGTCCTACTCTTGTTCTGCGTAAAACAGTCCAAGTGGTTATTACAACTGGAACAAAAATATGACTGTATCACCAACAATATCATCTGATCCGCTAATGTACCACAAAGTACATTATTTGTCTGCAGAGTGATAGAAATAACAGAAATGACACCTCAAAAGTTAAATGTAACTGTACTGTAAGGAAATGAGTGCTTTTCCTTTCTTTATTACCCTATATTCCAGGGTAACTTCACCTATGTTGCTTTTAAATGCAACTGTGTTAGAAGGTCAGTAACTCCCGAGGTGTCCTATGGGAACAGTAACAGAATGTTTCACAGAATTCTATGAATATTGCCAGACAAACATAGTGAAAGCCACAGCATTTCTGATAATGTTCAGAATATACATTTGCCAAGGTCAGAAATTTCCACAACACTTTAAATGAGACAGTTTGTAAATTATTAGCAACACTGCTCTCCTTAGGGCACACTTTCAGCAATGCACCACAGACTTTACCTGCATGGCTCCCATTAATGATAAATCTTCATGCTGTAACTTATCCCACAGCATGTAACACTACCCAGTGTTTTAAAGATAGGACCATATGTGCTGCACTGAAATACATAATGGGATCAAATTGAAGAGACCATGGAAACCTCATACTGGAGATGTTTTGTGAGCTCATTTGTAACATGCTCATGATTTATTTAGTTTGCCAGGAATGCCTGTGTACTTAGCTCTTTCTAAACAGGTTTTCAACCCCAGTGAAGCAGGTATTTATTCTTTTTTCATTCTTATACATGGGTAAACAGGCACAGAGGTCAACAGACTTACACAAGGTCATGGCGTGAGTCACTGCCGTGCTAGGAATAGAATCCAGGGACCTGATTGCCTCTGCCCCGCTCCAAACACTGTCCTGTATTCCTAAATCAAAGCAGGGCTGAGTTTATTTTCGCACAGAATACAAGGTGTCTGAAATCAATAGAATGTTATCATTTCCTGTGGAGAGATGCTTTTACCTTTATGACCCTGAATCAGCAGTAGTTGGGAGTTAGTCTTCCAATGGAAGCGACACTCATTTTATAATGGTATGCTGGGACCATCACCATAAAGGTTTTTACACATGCTGTGACACATTTTATCCATCAAAATCTAAAATAGTCAAGGTTTTGTAATTCTCTCCCATTTTGAACAATTGGCTGTTCTTAGTTACTGATTGTAATGGAAACATATTGAATGCCATAATGGCATCATCAATCAAATGCCATCGATTGGCATTTCTAAAGCACCATTATGTTTATGGATGCTCATTTGACCAATTTTGTCCCTGTTTGGAGCAGACATGAGGAGAGAAACTCATGTGCCCTTATTCAAGGAACAAATTTAATATCAGGAGCAGGGTGGGGCAAATATGAGTGTCCTTTGCACAAGCAGCAAGCAGCAGGAACCTGCCAAACAGCTCTGAGTTCCTATCAGTCAGGTGTTCTAGGGAAAATTCAAGTAGAAGTGAGAGAAAACAGAAAATTAAGAATATATAGAGGGAGGCAACAATAGTAAGAAATTATGTCACTTGCATTTTGATGGAAAAAATGTGGGGTGTTTGCAAGATGTTTGGGGTGTCTTTGTGCTGCATAATTGCCAGTATTAATAGTAAATGATACATCAAGGGGATACAATGATGCCTTTTATGTAGGCAGCAATTTTGGCTTGCATATTAGAAATCTTGTTCACTTTTCTTCTACTGTAAATAATATGCAACTTCCCCCTCCCCCTTCCAGAAAAAAATAATTACCTGCTTCAGCAGAATAAGAGACAGTCCAAAAGAGGCTAAAGAAGGTATAAAGGACCCTGAGCTCTGAGCTAACTTTTACACAGAGGAGAGTTCTATCCCAAATCTTGTTATGGTTTCTTTTTTTAGTAACTCTCAAAACTGTCCAAACATTAGTGAAAAGAGGTTGTGCACCTTTGCGAATGTAATCATAAAAGACTATTAATTCTGAGCAGCTGTAAAGCCAAAATGAATTGAATAAAGAAATAAATTGTACCTTTAAACTTAACTGCGACAAGGAAGTAAAAGACATAATTAACATATTTTCTAGTATTAATACGTCCCAAAATGACTCCTTCTTAAAACAGTGTGAATATCAGCACCCTTACACATTGTCACATCGGCTTACCTTGAATTACTGTTTATAGAACTGAATGTTTTGTTACATATTTCTTTATAAGAACAGAATATTTTATCAATATTTTATCAACAAATATTCTGGTTTGTCTATAGAAATAAACAAATGCCTGAAAATGTCTTTTTGCTGCGCTCATTGCACCTCAGAATGGACAGCATTGACTAACTGGAAACTCCAGTGGGATGTGATCTTGCAAATTATTTTTTCTGGCTTGGCCAGTTCTTCAAAGAGTAACACCCAAAGTGAAGCACAGAAAGGAATGGGTTTTGGTCAGTCATCTTGGCTAGCCAAAAGCTTAATGCACAGTAAAAGTCTTGGGAAGTTTTATGTGGCGTGCTACTCGGGTATTTTATTAAAGATGCATTTCACCAGCGCTCTAGCAAAGTATTGAATGGAATAGTAAGTGGAAGTAGTGGGAGTATTAAAGTGGAAATGTTGATTTTCATGTGAGAAGCAAAATAAAGTTCCTGACTCCTGAACAGTAAGTTTCTGAGCATCCAAACTCCTTACTTTCTGATGATGGATGATGTAATTCTAATATCCCAGCCAGCTGCTCGTTTAGAGAAGATTTCTGCATACATAATTTTCCTTTCCTGATGAGCTAGAGATGCCTTATTGACTATATCCTCTGTTTTTTTTTATTTCAGGTGATCTGGTTTCAGTTGTGGGAAAGTGCTTCCAGTGTATAGTCTGCATATACATATAGTCTATATATTTGGTTATAAAGCACTGAAGTGGTCACCAGCGCAGGGGGTGTGGGAATGGGGGAAAAAACATTTTTTTCAAATGGCCAGATTCCAGTTGAAATGAGACTTGTGAAAGTTAGCTACATGTAGCACAACATGAGCTCAGAAAGGAGGACAGTTAGGAATTCTGCTTTCACAAGTTCCCTTTCCACACCCAGTACTGCAGGAGTAAGCGCCACAAAAACGGGGACAGCATGTACTGCAAAGAAGGTGAAGATGAAGAAAAGCTTGTTTTGTGAATACCACAGTCATAGTCAACTTTCTCAGCTCTTGCTCCCCTCAAGACTGCAATATAAACCAAAATGCAGCAACTAGACACGTGTGTTCTCACCCAGTAATAATTTATTGCCTTCTGCCACTTTATGTAAATGACGACTACACATACAAATGTGGTGATGCAGCTGCATTGCCACACATTGAGAACTTCAGATAAAACTTTGAAGTTCATAAAACACAGGCTCCTTAATTGCTACAGCAGAGAGCATTTAATTGTTCAGACACAGTGGAAGGATAATCACTCTACATACATTGTGGAATAAAGGTTCTGCCGTGAAGAATATCTGTCTTTAAAGCTGCTTTTTTCTTGAAGTATGATTTTTTGAATACTTTGATGGTGTATGAGAGCCCAGAGACACACTGATATGTATGTAAACTCTTAGATAAATACTTTTATCATCTAAAGGAATAAGGTGCTTGAGGCAGAAGACAGGAATCTCTGGGAAATACACTACTGTGATGAATATATTTGTCAACCGAGTGCCACAGTGATGAATTTCAGGGAAGATGAAAAGGTTTTTCATGACAGCAAGAAATTTGTAACTCAAAGAAGAGAGAATGAAACAAACAGTTTGCATTTATCTTTGCATCTTAATAGACAACCTTATTCCTGTTTTCATTATGTTGTCTTCATTCTCATGCTAAAGGATTTCCATCCGTATAAAATATTTAAAAGAAATGCAGTCTTACAGGTAAGGGTTAGTACTCTTGTCAGTCGCAGCAGTTAAAGAACCTAATACATGGTTATTTTAGTTTGAGGGGTTTTGTTAGTACTGATTTAAGAGCCGCCTGGGACCTGACAGTTGACATGCACAGAGAGAATGCATTAAAACGCCTACAACTTTGTTATTAATTACGATTTGATAACTTGCTCCCCCCATCCTCCCCTAAAACATATGCCATGACAAATGAAATCAGAAAGGCGTTTCAGCTCTTTGATAGCTGGGTCTGCCACTACAGCGCTGAAATCAGTGTTTGTATTCTTTTACTAGGTGAAAAGATTGAGCCCCGAGTGTGAGTAGGCTGCAGGCGGTGTGTTCTGTGCTCAGGATCTGTACTGGTGAGGTTGCTTTCCCTCCTCACCTGCCACAGCCTGAGTTTCATATCTTGTAGGGCATGCTGCATAACCTGTATTTTCATTTTTTAAATAGCAAAATATTATACTTACTTTGGAAAAGGGGAGAGAATAACCTCCAGATCAGCCAGCACTGAGATGAATGTAATTAAAGCTTTTTTACTGAAGACATTAACACCAAATATTCCCTAAAGTACTGACTGTAGAGTTCTACATTGCCATGAGGTGAATTTTCTAAATTCAAATTTATATACACTGAAAGAACATAATTAAATTGAAAACCTGGAAAAGTTCCATGTAACATATTTGGCAATGGCTCTGCACAGGCAACTGGTCTGTGCAGTGTTGATTTAGGGAAAGACCTTGCATTTGCACACATGCCTATTAGTAAGTGAAGCAGAACATGAACATATATTGAAAATGCTGTACACACGTTGGATTTTTGTTTCTGAACTGCAGGTTTTCCAATTATATAAGATATTTTAAAATTAATTTATTAGGTTTTTGAGAGTCATGTCATGCAGTCTTACTGTGGAATTTAAAACACCTTGTGTTATCACAGTAGGTTGTAAGTTGAATGTCTTCCAAAGTACGAATCTTGGCAGAGAATCACCATTAGGCCTGCCATAGATACAATGCCACGTTGCATCCTACTCACATTTGAAATATGGCTCAGACTCACCCACCCACACATCCATTATACTCCATAAACATATCTATTTCCTTACTGCTGTCATTTAGAGTGGGCATTTGCCTATATGTGAAAGTTTTGACTTTATTGTCATCATTATTTGCATTAGTGTTATAGCTAAGATTTCCTGCCATTAGTTTCTTTTGCAGCTTGTTATGAATATCAAAGCAGCACACTTCCAGCTGAAGAGAGTCCATTTTAGCAGTAGGCACTGTACAAGCACAGAACAAAAGGGCACTTTCTCTCCCAGAGACCATGCCCTGCAAGCTTAAGGTAAGCCACAGCAGTGGTGGCTGGTGTCAGTTAAGGGTAACCTCAGCAGCACTGGGTGCTTGCAGGCGTGATGACTGGTTGAGGTAGTGGCTGGATTAGCTTTTGGTGGGTTCCCCATGGCAGGCAGGGCTGCACAACTGCAGACACCTGCAGTGGAGGACAAGTGCCTGAATGATGGCAGACAAGGCTTGTGGAGATCCCTCCTACTGGGTGTTTGGATGGAGGAGGGAATGGCTACTACACTGCCCAGCTGAAGGTCAGAGCTGCTGACCTGTCCAAGCTGATTTCAATGATCTGAAGCATTAGTGGTGGGGTCAAACCAGTGAGATGGAGATGAATTAATCTCACCATGCTTTTAACACTTCCAGAAAATAAACATGTCCATTAGAGCATCACAGGGCATAAACAGCCCTGAACCCAGCTCCCTGGCAGCTTTTCATAGAGGAAAGCAGTCTGCTTTACTGTGTGATGCCTCAGCCCATGGTGCACCTTCCCCAGCCCCGCTGAGCATCCAGCCTAACTAACCTGGCGTTTCAGCTGGTTGGGGCAACAGACCTGCTCTACTGCCTGATCACATCTGCTTTTAGAGATTATTAATAACTTCACCTGTGGAGACCAGCTAGAATTGTACCTCTCCTTGTGCCAAACAAATCAAAATGAAATGTAGCTCCAGACTCCTTTTTCTGGCTAATACCTTTGCACCTCTCCATGGAAAACCCAAAGCAAACCCCTTCACCTGACATCTGGTAGAGACATGTACATCTTCAGGGCTGAGGACCCTGCACCACTGCCCTCTCAGGATGGAAACTCAGCAATGCCCTCTGCATTGACATGGTCAGATCCTGCAAAAATGGGCCCATGGCCCATTGTTAACAAGGACGTACAATTACTCACAAGGCAAAGCAGAAATAATGTCCAAGGCAAAAAGATTTTGGCTGGGAATCACCTATTCATCCATCTAAATCGGTGTTTGTTTTCTTTCAGTACACTTTTGGACAGGCCTGCATGAGGCTGTGCCGTGTGAGGACACACAGGAGAAAATGGGAGGGAAGAAGAAAGTTGGTGCTTCAGTTATGGTAGTAAAAAGCTACCTATCTCAGTGCAGGATATAAGAGCTGTGTGTATATATTGGTAGGTCTGCATGTGCTAAGCTGCAGATTTTCATCCAGTGCAATCATTCTTGTGATTTCTCTTGGATCGTCAGCTATGCCAAGATGGAACCATCTCCTGATAGCTGAATTTCAAGCTCTGTCCAAACGCTTCAGCAGAATAAGAAACAGTATGTATGGGCATACTCTGATCAACCATAAAGCCAAGGGGAGATACCCATTATCTGAAACTTTTGCTAGTTCATGGAAGGTTTTGATCTTCAGAGGGTTTGCAAAATTAAATCAGCAGAGTAGGGGGAAGCGGTATTTCCTGGGGATAACCATCCTGGCAGGCTCCAGCGCAGGACATGATCCAAACTGGTGTGTATGGCACATCAGTTGATGGATGCCTGCAGCTTGGGGACCATGCTGCTCACCTGGGGATGGCAGTGAGGAATCATGGCCAGTTCCAGGCAGCTGGCACCCAAAACAGCAGCCTGAGAAATGTTGGTTGAGTTACCTTCCAGCTTCATTTTTCTGATACACAAGTGTCAGATGTGCTTGGTAAATGAACAGTCACCAAGATAGGACTGAGTGTGTTTTATGAACAGAATGAAAATCTCAGTTTATGGTTGTATCAAAGAAAGACTCTAGTCCCTGTGTTTGAAAAGTCTAAGAATGTGTACATTCAGTAACTCATGTATCCTGAAGTCTAAGACTGCAGCAGGGAAATAAAAAGGATACCACCTCTGCTAGTTTTAAAGATCTCATGACTTCCGCCTGACTCTGAATTCTTGAGGTTGGCACTACCCTCATTTCCATTATCACACAGCCCCATTCACCACATCCCTGGAACCAGCACGGTGCTCTTCCACATTGAGAAATGCCAGGGTGTGTGAAGTGCACTACCAGCTCTTCCCTCACTCTTTCCCATGCCTCAGCAGAGGAGTCTCACAGTGAGGCTTCGGCTTCACATGAGCTGGTGTAAGGGTCCCCACCCCTCCTGGAGAAGTGAGCATCTCCAGATGCACCACCATGCACCTGCTTCTGCTGCCTGGTCAGCCTGGCTGAAAAATAAACACCTTTTTACTCTGTTTTCCCTTTTTCTTTTTCCCTGAGTGATCTTTAACTGAGCTTTGTCCAATGAGCCAGCGCATTGCATAGCCACAGAAATAATCCTACCGGCAGCGGTCAAGGACAGCACAGGGCTGGGAGCCATGGGACTGCTTCTGCTGGTTGCTGCCAAAACGCACGTATGTAATGCACATCCATTAGTGAGGCTGGGACGTCTCAGGGTGCTCACTGACTGAACTAGAGCTCTTCAGTCCTTGCTGAATGTGCTTTGTAATGAGTGTGATAGACAGAACCTGTGCCATTCTTCTTCCTACTGAAACAACGTGAAGAAGCTGTGAGATAGTGAGTGATTGTTTGCATCCCAGACACTGTTGTGGAGGACACAACCAATTTCCTTTGAAACATACAGGAAAGTGATATTAATTACCTCACCAATTCCACGTGTATGTGGCTCCTCATTTTGGATCCAGAGCTATCTTGCTTCTGTTCAACTCATTGATTCAAAACATCAGGCTTAAGAAAACTCTGGAGAGCAAAAAGGAAATCCTTGCTATCCCTTTTGCAATATAAACTTGGTTTTTCTTTACTTTCTTCAAAATTAAAGAAAAAAAGTGAACACGTTTTCATATATTAATTTAATTAAGAAAATGAAATCTATTTGCATTCACACTGACATATATAGGCCTGGTTTAAAATACTCTTATTAAGTCTAATTATCCTCCCAAAATATGTTTACATTTAACAGTGTTTTACAGTACCCCGTAGCTTACTTTCTATAATATACCAAAAGAAATATGGGATGCTTTCTTTGCTGTCTCCCACAGCAGTCTAATAAAGAAAACGGAGAACGCAATTTTCTCCTCCAGTGTGTGTCCCAAAGACAGTGTAAGGGAGTCTGTGGTCTCTTCTGAGATTATATTTTATATTTGCACTCCTAGTCCCCTTTGGGTTAAGAACCACCCCTCCCCCCAAAAAACCTTAATTTGAAAACATGGAATACATTAAAATCATCTAATTGCATGGTCAAGGTATGGGAAGGGATAAATTAACTTGGGGGTGGCAAGGGACAAAAAAGGACTAGCTGAAAAACTATTAGCTCTTCATTACTATCATGTCTATTGATTTGCATCCCATAACAAACCTTGTATAATACTGTAGCTGCTAAGCCTGGTGACTTAAGGATGAATCCCTTCAATTCTTGGGTAATTGAATGGCAGGGACCTACTGTTGGAGTCCTTTCTCCATAAAGAAGTCATGGCTGCTCTCCAGAACGTGTGCCTCTGTTTCTATCTGTGGAAGCAAAAGCCAGCATTGGATTAGGTTTCATCCTTGTAAATTGTCAGTCGCAGCCAGTGTCCCAACCTGGACAGGGGAACTTGGCAGCCCTCAGGTCTCACAGGTTGTACACAGCTGCATGAGCACATACTGTAACACCAGCAAAAATGACATTTTTCATAATTTCACTACTTCCTACTGGATAATACACAAATATTTATAAGATGTTAGATCTGCATAGAATGCATAAAACCCATATATAATGTGTATATATGTATATAAAACCAGTATAGTTCAATGTGGTTAGAGTGCTGCTACACCTTCTTCCCAAGATCACATAGTAAGTGACTATATTTTTCATGCAAGTAACAGAAAATGCTGAAGTTTGTTTTCTAGAGAAAGAACAAACCTATTAGATGATCAAGGGAAGGGAACAAACAGATCAAGATAAATCTAAAAGAACAGTGTAAATCCATTAAGCTGGTAATTGTCTATGTATGATAACCTTATTTTAGATACTACATTTTTCTTGCAGTGATACTGGCACAGCACTATAAAATTTAGGGCTTCTTTTTATGTCTGCTCTATCCCAGTGGGATCTCTGCCTGAAATACTGCTCCAAGGGATACAGCACATAATCAGTCCCTTTGAAACAGCTTCAGTAATGCTGAATCCATATAAGTACGGATGCCAGTTATGCTAATGGGTCTGTGCTTCTTGCCAGCTATAAAACTATTGTCACACTCAGCAACTAAATTCGTGTAGCATATGACCACACAGAGTACTGAAACTTGCTGCATGATGGAGGTGATGCCAAATGTGCCTGAAACCTAAGCCTGCTAAAAAGACAAAGCAAGCAACAGGTAACTGTAGAAAATCTGGGAATGTTTTTCCCATGATCACCTTTCTGCTTTTCCTATATACACATCTCCAGGAGATGCAAGGCTAATGTCAATGATGTTTATACTGTCCTTTCTTGCTCCTTGTGTCTCTCCACAGCAATGCTGAATCCGTAGGAGAACGCACTGGGAAGCTACAGCCGGCTAGCAAAAGTTAAAGATGCCCCTGAGAAAAACAAAGGCACATCTTTAACATCCTGGCTCCATTTCCTCTTTTGGGCTGATAAGATCTCGTTCAGAAATATGTCATTCATGCCTTGGCTGGGCGCTGCTTTAGGCTCAGGCAGGACCGGTCACATGTGGTTTCTCTTTTCCTCTCTTGTGTCCTGTCACTCAGTGGCTCCTGCACAAGGATAACTCCTCTTCCCAAGCCAAAATTGCGGTTTCAAAGTCGACACATTGAAATACCTACATTCCTCTCCCCCTTACAATGCCCTTTGACTAGAAGCTGCACATTCTTTCTGTAGGCATAACTTCAAAATAAAGGCCTCAATCAGGAGGCCAAGGAGCTCAAGCTAAATACTTCAATTTCAGCAGAGGGTAGTAGCATGTGGCCTCAGTGCTGTAATTTCAATACCCATTTACATATTAGATGGACAGTATGTGTGTATATATATATATTTATATATGTATGGACCTGTACATACTTAGGGTTTAGAGTTTCTCCATCAGCACTATAGAAACGTCTTTACAGCCTGGCAATGCTATAATCATCTCTATATACATCATGGGCCAAGGTACAAATCAGCTTATGTGAACAATGCCATTAAGGCTACATAAAATCGTGCTGAGGACACTTTTAGGGTGTGTGTGGGATAATTAATATAGATCATGAGAAGACACAGGCAGGATTTTGGGTTCATCAGGAATAAAAGCTTTTACACATGCTTAGTGAGGAAAAGAGAAAATGACAATGCAAGATTGACCAGTCTTTACATTATTGGGCTATTACTTCTTGCGTCAGTGGAAAGTCCTTCTTTACTAGCTATTTTTTTCCACAGTAAATCCAGTTGGCATCACTACAGTTCCAGGATTGCAATGTTTCAGCAGCCCTTCATCCTTTCTTCACACACACTTATTACAAATGCTACAGCCTTATGGAAACAGCGTTGAAATCACTGCTGCAAATGCATCTGCCTTCAATTCTGTCATCATGTTGTAGACCATGACTATTGCAGTCCACAGTCTTTTCATAAAATTAGTGAAAACCTACAAATGTTAACCTCTTATAAAACAATCATGTGCTGTTGTGTTCTCCCATCCTCTCAGCTGCCTTTAAAGGGACATCCCACTAATGACACTAATTCCATGATGGACAACGGATGTTTGGAATTAGCACTGTAGTTAGTGGCTGGCAGCTTTTCCAGGGGTAGACTTCATTCTCTGTCGTGCCTGCAAATCCATGCTAATGTTCCTCCTTTACTTCACAGGCTGTTAGCTAAAGGGGAAAGGCAGCCTACTGTGTGGGGCATCCTTGAACTCATGACCCACGGATCACCTACTCTGTGCCAGCTCCATAGACTACAGAGCTGTTCATGAAGCAGTTCCTAAACCCTTGTCATTTACAGTCTGCCACTTGAAAACGTATCTTCACAGTTTCAAAATGAGGTAGATAATACTAATCTTTTCAGGTTGTCCTGACATTGACTCTGTCTTTTTTTGAGTTAGAGCCCGGAGTTGTGCTATTATGTTTGACCATTAGGCTGCTCAGGTCCCCCAAAGGCAGGCTAATTTCCAAAATGAAGTTTCCAGCCACTGACACTACCACATAGTGCTGGCAGTGATCAGAAAACTAATAATCGTTTTTCTAAAAAAGACCCCAAAACAAAACAAAAAGACAACCAACACCTTTATTATTTGCTTAACTGGTTTTGTAGTATTATTTCTCTCTTACATACAGCTCTATTTTAATTTAATTATGTTTATCATCTGCTCAATACTCCAACAAAAGGATTTGCTTAGAAAAAAGAGCTGTGTTCTCTGCCACAGGTAGCATTGCTTTTGACTCCAGAGCAAAGGGGCAAACAGCTGTCAGTTCCTAAGGGAATGCTCAGGAGGAAATGTCTCCATCCGACAAAGAGAAGCAAGGACATGACATCCCACTAGATCAAGGTAGAACCTTCCCTCTGCATATCACTGCAGGCTTCATCCTCCCGTCGGCATGTGTTTCTGAGGATCATGCTGTTTGTCTGTACGATCTGAACTGCTCATTAGTAGTGTTGAGATATGCACACTGGATAAAATGCAAGATGAGTACAAAGAATGCAGGAGTATACAATGGGAGGAAAGTAAAGGTATGTGCAGAGCTCAGCTGTGCTGGATTTGCCCATGCCTTGCGCTGTTCGAAGCTCGAGGAGCGATTTCATCATTCCTTGCTTGCTACTCACTGCTGCCACCATGTGTTACCACAATTTTTGCCTGAAATAATAGTGCCCCTTGCAGTAGAAACGTGTTTGCTGCTGCGGGCCGGGGGGGCCTGACAGCGGTGAGGCAGTACCCCGGGGAAAAGACGCGAGATGGGCAAGCCATTCCTTGGGAGACTGGGCATTGCTGGACACAGTATAACAAACTTCAGAGCAGCCCCGTATAAGTAAAATCATCGGATTCTGAATCAAGGATTCATGCTATTTAATGCCAGTAGAATTTATGGACGTGCGTTAGGAAGCGCCAGGCTAGCGCCAAGTACATGCACTGACAGTCTCTCTCTCCCATGACTTCCTCTTGCACTTGGATCTTTTGTCATGCTTTTTGGGAATGACAGATGCATTAATAATGAACAAATGTGGACTGTGTTCCGGAAGGCAGTTTTTTCCTAATTCTCATGATCGGGTATTGTGCCTATTCCCTAAGGAATGAAAGCCAGTTTTCCAGCTCATTAAAAGTACTTTGGATATTTTCGCTATCAGTACAAATGACTAATTAGAAGGTTTTAAGATTTGCTGGGTCTCCATGATACAAAATGTGGGTAAGTTTTACCCATGTCATTACCCGCTGCATTAACGACAAATCAGGCTCTCACATGGTAGGACAGCAAATTCCTACAAGCCAAACTTCCCCGCTGTGATTTGATTTTCTGCTAAAGTTATTTCATTGTAAATAACTCTTTAAGGATGACATTTAAGTGACAACCTGTTGATAGCTAGTCACAAGCTTACAGTATACAATTTCAATTGAATATCTTGATATGTGAGTTTGTGTAACAATTTGCTGGTTTATAGTCACACTGAGGGAAACAGGGAGCATATGCACAGCTTAGCTCTTCTCTCTTCCCTCTGTATTGCAAGGCCTGGAAGCACATGCCTAGGTATAGATGCAGTGTTACCAGTTCTCATGTTGATTGATGTGTTACCAGCACATACTCCTGATTTCAGAATGATTTCAGAATATCAGCTTGCATTTAAAACACAAAAGCAAGTTTAGTTTCCAGCTTTTGTGACTAAGAGATAATGGACACAAGAGCAGATTTCAGCCGTGTTGAAAAGAATCCATCATACGCTAAGATTAAAGCCTATAGTTTAATAAACAGGACAGATTGAAGTCGTTAGTCTGTGATTTCAAGGGCCAGTTTTCAAAGAAACAGTAACAAATGTGGAACTCATTTTATTCTGTGGGGCAGGACCATCTTTATTGATGGGAGGAGAAAATGGAGGGAAACTGACTTGATTTGGTGTCAGTCTAACGCTAGCATAGGCATCAACCCTGCGTTTACCCTGTGTCCTATTGAGATGTTTTAAAAACTGTAGAAAGTACAAGGTCACTTCTGTAATAGGACCCAGGTCCCTCAGATGGAATGAAGTTCATTTTTCTGAGCCCCAGCATTTTCCACTGCCAACCCTCCCTATTGTGGCATGCTCTTCAAACGTGCTGCAGTTCTGGGCCTGATGGCAGACACCCAGCAGTCTGTCTCAGGCTGTCCCCAGTATTACAAAGTTAATATTACATTTTCTTCTGTTATTTCTCCTATTTCCACCTCATCATGAAGCATTTTGTTGTAACATACTTTCCTGTTGGTTACTGCTCAACTACTGGCCCTTAGAGAAGCAAGAAGAGAAGTGAATGCAAACAACTAGGAGCGTCCTGTCATTAAAAACAATGAGGTTGTATTTAATTTCACTTTCTAGAACCACTGCTTCCAACTGGTGGAGTCATGACATTTTTTACTTGAGAGACAAGACTAAGGAGAATAAGGTTCTCAGATTCGTGCTACTGTCTCTGACTCTTGGTTAAGGTTGTATGTCATTACAATGATGCTATGATGACATATATTCTTGCATGTTTGGCAGAGGAAAGTGCTTGTGGCTCCACTCATTTACTTCAAAGCTGGTGTGGGTGTCCTGAGTGCTCTATAATCTTGAAACAAACAGTGTTGCCTTGTTGGAGCTGTCACTACAACATTTGATGGAAAACAGAAAAGGAATAAAAGTGTGCATTTTGGAGGATGTGAAGGGATTCAAATCAGTTTAGAAGGCTAAATAAAGACAATGTTTCTTTAACAGGGTGATCCATACGAGACTTTCCTACCACGTACAAAAGGATCTACATCAGCTACCTCTAGGGCAAGTCTGAAAAATACTGCAAATGGTTTAGGCAGTCATTAAACATGACCTTTGTTCTTGGCAGCAGCTCAAGGAAAGCAAGAAATAATTAAGCAAGCGACTGTTGAAAGCACTACTGACCGATTTCAACACTGAGTTTGTTTTCTGCTGCGAGATGGTTTTGCCTCTCGTTGTTCCATTTTGCCATCTTGAAAGTAAGACACAGATGTCATTTTAGTGTCTACAAATGTAGTTATGGTAATTTGCATTATACATTTAGAATTGGCATCAATTATTTTCATACATGCTGCAGCATTCAGCATTACTGTTTATATTTTTATGTTTCCAGGTTATACATTTTTCAGTAATTCTCCTTAATCTGCCAAGTAAGGTACAGTATATTGCTGAGGTCTGGGAAAAAGGCAGCACTGGGCCAAATGCTCCCTCAAGGCATAAGAAATGAACAAGAAGTCCTTTGGTGCTTTTCCCCTTCCAATATCTGAAGGGGGCCTATAAGGATGCTGGGGATGGACTCTTCATTAGGGACTGTAGTGATAGGACAAGGGGCAATGGGCTCAAACTGAAACAGGGGAAGTTTAGATTGGATATGAGGAGGAAGTTCTTTACTGTAAGGGTGGTGAGGCACTGCAATGGTTTGCCCAGGGAAGCTGTGAATGCTCCATCGCTGGCAGTGTTCAAGGCTGGGTTGGACAGAGCCTTGGGTGGCATGGTTTAGTGTGAGGTGTCCCTGCCGATGGCAGGGGGGTTGGAACTGGATGATCTTAAGGTCCTTTCCAACCCGAACTATTCTATGATTCTAGGATTCTATGAACTCACTGAACAGAATCAAAATAGTCTAACTGCTCAAAGAATAGTACTGGACATCTGCCTGGCTACTGACAGGTGCTAAAAAGACTTTCCAAATTGCCTAAGTGTTTTGCTACCAAGCTTCTCTTGATTCTAATGAAATTCGGGAGCTCAGCATTTGGAAAATCTCCCTAGGGTCCAGATTCTTTAAGGTATTTCAGCAGTTTTACAAAGATTCAATTCTTTTAACACAAGAACCCAAATGCATTTTATTTTTAGACACCTACTGAAAGAAACTGGCCCCCTTTTCTCCTACCCAGAACACTTGCAGCAAGACACAATACAGTAAAATACACATGGGGAGCCTCTTTTAAGCAAGTACATTACAGGCTGGTTTACCTTGAATAACTTTTTTCTCATCTTAGGTTTTATGAATGAAGGAGAATATTTCTTGACTTTATAAGAATTATAAATTTGAACAGGTTTTGATGTTACAGCAGACCTTCCCTGATAGAAGAGGATCGAAACCAAAAAATCACAGGCATTAGAAATTCCAGGAATTCAAGTATCAAAGTAGCAACAAATTATTTCTGTGAATAGCAAAAACTGGACAGAGAGTGTTAGGTTCTACTAGAAAGTCAACCAAAAATAGAAGTCTGTCATGTTCATTGTTTACCTATCACAATTTAATTCTAATAATTGCAATCAAACTAATTAACACGCACCATTTCCAATTAAAATATCTCATAAATTGTACAAAAATCAACAATGTCATAAAGCTGTGCAAAGTCAAAAGTTACTCTTGAGTTCCTGGATTCCCTTCCAGCCTTCCTCACTGTGATTCTGAGACTCATCAGGCTAGAAAGCCTTTCTGTAACTAATTTGACCAGCAACATTAGTCCTCACATCAAATCCATTTTATTCATGGGATACGTGAGCAAGTGTGGCTAGTTCTCTGAGGAGTGCAGCATTGCATCCATCATTTCATTATCATTTGCTTCTGAGTGTGCCGTGATCTAACTCAAGAAATTTGTGAGTTATCAAGAGCCCTGTTAGTAGAATGCCTCAGCTTTATTTCAGTTTTGAAGGTCGGAGGCTGGATGCTCAGCAGTAGCCTAATTTCTGTAGCCTAAAGGGTCACTGAGAGGCTTATGCAAAAAAAGAAGAGAGAAAAGGTGCATCATTTTTCTTAAGATAACATTAAGGGAACTATTTTCTTATTAATCTTTAAGTAACGAGTGAACTTTCCTCCATTATTTCACAATGTGTACCCTAAATAACATGCCTTTATGCTAGTCACATCGTAAAATGAAACCTATTAGAAGCAGGTTTAATAACTGACACAGTTTAATAGCCCATGTAAATAAAATGCAAATGGTAAGCAAATAACTTTAATACTAATAAATAGATCTAATACTAGCATTGCGAAGTAATGCAGCTTGCAATGTAATGAATCTTTAGAAACACAGATGACAATTTGCTCTAATAAAAACAGTTTAACCTTGATGGTGAACACAGCTTTCAAGCCAGACAGAGGAGATAGGATCATGGTTATATTCCCAGATAGCTATGTTATTTTGGAAAATAGTGCCTTATGTGCAAGGGAATGTCTCCCCAGCATCAAAGCCTGAATATAAACCAGCAGCATCCAAAAGGGAATGCCTACATGTGCACAGATTAATCTGGGGTCTTCAGGCTACAGGAAGACAAGAACCTGAGATGAAATCTAGTCCTAGGAAGAGCTGCTCTACATGTTGCTGATATTCCCCTGGACTCCAAGACTAAGCTACTTTACCTGAACTCTCATCTTTGTGTATTGTCCTTGAAGACAAGCCCTCTGTCCCTCTTAAAGGAATGTAGTTTCCTGTGCTTCCACCCTCCTGAATATATGCCAGTTTAAATAAGAAAATTGCCGTGTGCATTTCCATGTAATCGAAAATAAAGATCTCTCATCTTCCTTCTTACAGAGCACTTTAAATGCCACATCCTAGCCTGACATTTATTGACTGAGGCAAAAGCTATTAACATGGTTTATCAGCCTTCTGCCTGCTCTTAGAGGAGCTGAAGAGGCAACACAGCAGTCCGGGCAGTCCATTGCTGTTACTGTGTACGCTTCTGGTAAAGAGCAGGCACTGACAGTACTCAAATGTTGATGCTGAAAGAGCCCTTCTCAATGCTCCTCCAAAACTTCCCAGTCCCATACTCATACACCCATGGCTGAGGATACCTTCCTGGATTGTCTTTCCCAAGAGGTCTGGCCCACCACTGCCATTCTGTCCCTGGGGATAAACTGTGTTTGGTTACTATCCGCCCCTCCCTGCTCCTATCTACCTGGGAGGCTGGAGTGATTACATCCTGTCTTTCTGCATTTTCTGATTGTGTGCCTCATCCACACATCTCTGTAAATGGTTGGTATCTGCAGATTGGTTTTCCCTCAGCATGTTGAAAGTGCTGCTAGCCTTGTGGGAGAAATCAGCATGGAATATAAGAACACCTGATAAAATGTGCTATGAAGTCCCATCATGGTTTGTCCTCTCTCATTAATATATGTTAATATATTACTGCATATGTAGTAACATCTATTAATATGTTACTGCATCTCATGTTTATTGTCACTAACTTCTGTTGAAGGACCTGTCTGGAAGCATTTAATGTTTTTACAGCTCATCTCTGAGATATTTTTACCTCATTCACCAGCTATTCAATTCTGCTGTGCACTGTGACACAAGAAAAAGGTCCCCATCACAATTTCCCAAAGAGTGAGCATAAGAATCAAAGTTAGATGTCAAAGTGCATTCACTAATAGCTATTTGAGGGAGCAAGTGAGGTTTATTCTGTTACTAACCAGCATTTCTGATTCTTGGGTTAATGACAAGTCCATCAAATTCTGCTGCTCACCAAAAGCTATCATCAGAAACAAAATCTAGATGAGGCCATTTCTGTTATTCTATAGTGTGTAAGGTTAATGTCATGTTCTTTGAAATAGCTCTCATTTCATTTCAGTAGGACTTTAATAGTGTAAAACATATGGTATTCACTGGATACAATAATTATGTTCTTGTAGCTTAAAGCAGAATCATCCACTTTTCAGGGAAAAAAAACCAAACACCATCAAATCAAGGCCATGATAATGAATAAGGAAAGATAATTCAAGCTACACTTTTTGTTTCTTACTAGCCTGGCGTCTTTCCTTCTGCTCTTTTCTGTTCCGTTTAAGTGCTTTGACTTCCTAAGCCAATTCTTTAGCTAAACTAGTGCTCTAATTTTACGTTTGTAATATGGCCTAAAAGGCATTTTCTTTGAGTGATCTTGCAGTGTGGTTTCTATGCAGTCATTACTGTGGGGGGGGGGGGGGGCAGAAGAAGAAAGAACATTTAGACTCTTTTTCTAATTCATCCTGTGTATATTTGCAAGGAATTTAGTTCCAAGAAAGCTCTAAATGATAAAATACATGGCCTCACAACATGCTGCAAGTGCTCATTATTTGGTATCCTAATACATTCTGACTGCTTTTGCAAACAGATGCTCCGAATACTGTTCTTAATTAATATCAAGGGGTGGATTCAAATATTGGGCTATGCCAGGAGAAGATAGCACAAATCCTGGCAACAGGCCCTGATCTAAGCAATAGGATGGTTATGAATGCCCGAAACACTTCCAGGCTCCGCTCTTTTGTGGGCATACTTGCCAGACATCAGGATATGATGCAAAAAGTCTGGGTTTGGGGGTATTTCTCAGGTGTCAGGGTGGTAGTGCAGCCCAGATGGATACTTGACATCATGTGTGCTTGACAGCATGACTTGTGTGCTTTGGACACATTGCTCTCCAGTCAGGCTGGAGAGCTGCTTAGTCATATCATCAACCACTACTACAAATCCATTGAAACTTTTAATGAAGATATAGGAGTTAAGGTCGCAGAAGGAAGAACTGTGTACTGACCTTTCACTTAATGCCTCTCTTTTTTCTTGCACCTGATGCGATTATTTCTGTTTAATAATGGATGTGCAATGTTTTTTAGATAGTAATGGAGTAATGGAGATGGTAAAAGAATTATTTTGGGCGTGGGGAGTGGCTCAACACTCAGATTTTTGGTGTTCAGTCTTGACAAAGAGGTGATAAAACGCTTGGAAGAGAGGCAAAGAAAAGGAAAGCAGGCAGCAAAAGGACCTTTTCTTTGAGCCAAGGACTTCTGAACCATGTCAACATCATACAGTGTAACCTTTCTCGAGCAGAGTAAGTAGCTTTGAAGAGCACCACAACTGTACAGCCTTACCAAGCCGGTACCAGAGATTTCAGAGATTTCCAAAGATTAAGCATTTGTCTGCAGTGTCAGGGCTGAAGAAAAGCAAGGACTCAGCTCAGTCCCATCAGCCATTGCATCATATATACTAATCGTATAGATAATACTAAGCAAAGATTGGTTTTCTAGATAATTTCTTCTCATGGGTTCACAACTTTGTTCTAAAAAGGTTTAACCTTGGACAGCAAGGCTGAACTCTTAGCAAGAGACACATACAAAATGAGAACAGGAAAGAAGCAGGAAACAAGAATAAAAATGGAAGAAGAGACACAAATGCGATTTAGCCAACTCGTTTGCTTCTTGGTTTCCTTCTCTACTTCACTGGTTAGGTTATTTCTTTGGCTTAACTGAATACCCTGGACTCAAAGTCATGGTAGCCTGGGGTTGCAAGTGAATAGAGCTAGAAAGCTTTCCAAGCTGCCTGTTCTCCCAGCTTGTGTCAGACTATTAACCTCCCCAGAGGTCTTTCTGGTCTATTTTCCAACACAGAAATTTTAGTCAACTGATTAATATCCAATGCTCTTTAATTTAAAAGCCATAGTGTTACCACTGTCCTTTGTGTAGCATGAAGTAGGGTTTTGTTTAACTTTGCTGTCTTCTTCTATGCGCATCTTTGTAGAGAAAACTGATTCAAAGTTCTGCTGGCTTTACAGGTCTCTATACCCTCATGAAAACTGAGGCATGCGAAAAATCTTCAGTGCCTGCATCTTACCAATCTAGTGTTTGCTTCACGTTCAAGTGTAGTTTAAGGCTTATGACCCTGATGGAAAAAGATGGACCAATTTGATGGAGAATTTGATGCTTAGCACAGCAGAAGCAATAAAATTCATCAACTGGGGATGTACACCCAGGTATTCCAGAAAAATTCCCACTGCTCCTGTCTCCTTGAATGGGAATGGTTACAAAAGGCTTGCGGGCAGTTCCTGCTTGGAGAAGGTGTCTCTGCCTTTTTCTCACCAGCTCTGTTGTGTAGTAATCTCTGAAGAAGATTAGAGGCACAGCTCTAAGGTGGTAATGCCTTTTCTCCCCTATCTCCACTGGCATTTTTAAGCATTGACCAATTTAAGCATTGGCTCCTTACCAAGCCCATCTGTTCTATTTTATGCCACTTCTCTGCATTATAAAAGAACTAGAGGGCTCTACTGGGAGGCAAAGCAGAGTACAATTATCCTCTTACAATACCCTCACAGTATCCTTCTCTGGATGCAGTTTACTGCTTGGTATCCTAATAGAGTTTCACCCTGGGTGTGTATTCAGTAGTCTTCAGGGCTAACACACTATCCATGAATAATTCCTGGACAGCAAACAATAACCATGATTAAGGAATGGGAATAATCCATGCTTGGAAGGATTTTGGCAGCAAAGATACAAACACATGTGTAGACCTAACAGATGCTATGGAGAAAGCAGCTACAAGACAGGCTGGGGTAGCACAGTCAGTGCGTGGGGCTGCTGCAGGTCGGCTTGGACCTTTAGACTGAAAGGGCCCCTGGAGTCCAGCAGCCAGTGCCGTGTATTCCCTCCCCAGGGTGCAAATGCTGAGGAAAGCAATGCGAAGAGGGGAAAACAAGCACGAGCACACGAATTCATGAAAATGCCAGCATGTGATTATGCAAAATGCAAGGTGTGGCTGGATGCGCGTGTTTTCTCATTAAGACTTTCACATGATTGCAACCAGAGATAAGTCTGTCATTGTGCAATCAATTTGTCGGGTTTTTTTCTTTTCCTATTTTGGTTGTGTGTGTGTGTGTGTCTACCTGCAAAAGGGAAAATCAGGTGAGGAAAAAGGAGAATATAAAGAAAAGGGTTGTATTCCCTAGAACAAACTTTCCCTTTAACAAAAAAGACAATGTATTGTTAACATGCAGCTTATACTACCAGAGCCAGTTAAGAAATTACATTCCTGCCAAGCATTACAAGACCATCCCAGTCAACAAACTCTTTAACATGTCCCACTGCATGGTGCCTTATCAGCAATAAATTACATTCTTAGTCAGTCAATAGAGTTTTCAACATGCCAGACTCAGGACTAGTTTTCACAAGTCCAGTCAGTAGACAAGCAACACCAAAATATTCAGTACAAGCTGCTTTGAACAATCAACTGTGTAATGGCAAGTTTTAAAATTGTGAGGGATTGTTGTATGCATCTCCACACAGATAAAACTGTTGCTTTGTATGTCAGTCATTTCTGCTTGCACTTTTCTACGCAATTGGTTTGCATGTCTGGCAGAGTGCAACTGAGTGCCTTTTGGAGTATAAAAAAGGTCTCGAACAATTCTTTTCTTGGAGTTACGAGAACAAACAGTGTGATTGGCAGAAAGTCTTCAAAGAATTGTGGAATTTTTGTCATTGAAGAGCTAAAGCAACCACAGAATCACAGCACAGTGGAAATGACCTAGGAACTTCGGAAGGACTCAACCCTTTTGATTTGTGCTTGCAGTGCACATCCAGAAATGTTGAAACCCTGCTAAACAGGGTTTACCTGCAAAAACTATATCACTCAAGTGGCAGGACAGTATCGACACAGTATTGCAGTGTTATGTAGTATTGTCTGCAATCCTTTTTGGATAACACATTTAGTGTGCCCACTTCCCCAAAGGCCAGGTTGGACGGGGCTTTGAGCAACCTTGTCCAGTGGAAGGTGACCCTGTCCATGGCAGGCGGTTGGAACTGGATGAGCTTTAAGGTCCCTCCTAACCCAAACCATTCTGTCATTCTTTATATGGTGCCATTCAGTTGATTTTTACAGCGCAACACACAGAAGACCAAATCCCAGTGAGGTAGTTTCAGGAATTTATCACTTATGGCATCAGCTATATTGCAGCAATTTGCTGTTTGCAAGAATAGAATCTCTCTCCTTCAGAGTACCATGGTCATGACAATGCATCAACTATATGAGGACATTACACACTTTTACGGGCACAATTACAAGGATTGAATGAGTTTGCTGAATATATTCTCTGTATGGGGTAATGCTTAACTGTAATCATATACTGAATGAAGCATGCACATTATCTCGTGTGACCTGATTAGTCAGAAATAGTGTTTCCACTCTTTGGAATGAGATTGTTATCAGTTGCAATAAAACAAGCAAGACTATACTTGATGTGAACTGTGTGCTCCTAGCATCGCCGAGTCTGAAGTTATGCATGAAACATTTGAGAGACTAACCCTAACGAACTGAAGCGGAGGTAAAGCAAACAGCTTCAGAACCTGATTGTGACAGCAATGAAGGTGTGGGATAATGAACTCATTTTGGGAGAGCCACTAGCAAAACTGCGTCTCAAAGAAACAAGAGGCGTTGATTTTATCTGTCGCCTAAAGCGGGCCAGTTTCAGCCTGATTACTTTGTCCCTTGTCTAAACTGATTTCTGTAAGGTATACTGGAAGTTCTTGCATCAGGAATTTGCTAGGCTCAGATGTGCTTGATCATATGAGTATTTACATGTTGATATGGAGGTGCTTCCCTGCCAACCTCTGATAGCAGCTCTAACTCATTTATACAGGGCAGTTGCCAGAAGCTGGAGCCTACCTCCTGCTTGGGCTGGAGTGGGCTTCCTCCCCCAGCTGTCCCTGGAGGCCCCACACTTGTCCTCCCATCTGGACTGTGGTCCTTCCGGTTTCCTCATTTTCTAATTACAGACAAGTGGTTATTTCTGGGAAAAGGCATGTCCTTCAAGGGCTGTCCCTTCCTTTTGCAGAGGGAGCTGGGTGATAGCAAGCACAGCAAGGCACTTACTCTGACTCCTCCCACCTGCACTTTTGCTTCTGCCTTTATCCTCATTTGAAGATCTTCTACTGAGCTTCCAAGGAATCATCTCCTAGTGAACTCTGTCCCTTCTTTCCCAGAGTTGGCGCCCATTATTTTCATACCATGTCTCAGATTCTCAAGTTTGAATGCTTTCATGTCACAGAGGTCTCTGGGTCCAGGGCTTGGCTGCCCTGTCACCCTCCTTCCAACTCAGTCAGCCTTGATCCATGGGGTTCAAGTACCCTCTCATCCCGAGGGCTTTATCTAACATTAGTCGTTTATCAGTTTCACAACTTTTCAGCCAGTACTGCCAGTTTTCCATCCAACCTGCCCTCCAAATACCTTTGGGATTGTGTCCTCCAACCAGAGTAGTCCCAACATAAATGGATATCCAGGATACTAGGTGCTGCCTGCATCACTGTGACCAAGATCTTTCTTAACCAACTCCTTCGTGCAAGGCAGTTCTTTCAAACAGATCAGTGAGTGCTTCTAGGCCACTTTACTTTGCTGCCATTTTACTCCTTGGTATCTTCTCCCCTTGGAAATCCCTGCAATGGTCACTGATACTCTATCTGTCGGCCAGACATTTACCACCATAGCTTGTCTGCTGCATTTCCTCCTGCCATTTCTGTAACGCCACTGAACTCTATGCATTTTTCTTTGGGGAAGGCCAACTGCAATACCACTGTCTGGAGCTCTTCCCTGAAAGCAGCAGTGTATTTTTCAAGTATGGTGGCCTCTGCTACTTCAATGTTTCGGTAAATCAACAGTTCAACAGTTTCAACAAAGCAAAGCCAGTTCCAGCATCACAAGTTCATTTTATGCAGGATCCCCATTATGCAGGTTGTCAATTCTGCCACCCTGACAGTCTAGTGAGTCCCTCTATTTTGCTTTGTGCCCATCTGCTTTTCCCACTCTTGTGTACCGAAGACTCAATCTTCATTATAAATCAACACAAATGTCTCCCAGGTTCTCCTTCTTGACTGGCTTTCAACTATTGTCTTACAACTTTGGACATATGGTTGCTGGCAGCTGTTCATGCACTACTGCTTACCTGAACCCAGAATCCCATATTCAGGTACTTTTCACTTGACTTCTGGTCACACTCTGCCTGGGGTGGCACTGGAGTCAGGTGTCTGCCTTTCAAGGATTCAGGTCTCTGGTGCAGTCCCTTCTGGTCCTGCTACCAATGTTAATAAACTGGCAAAGAAAGAGTCCTCTTCAAAGATAAAAATGATAAAAAAGTTACATTCACAGATGGGTGCCACATACAAGACTAAATTCTCTGTCATAGGTCAACAGGGCACTAACATTTGTTCACTAAGTTTACAAGGAATTGAATAAATGCAGGAGAACAGCCAGAAAAAGCTAGTCTTTGCAAAGGCACTCTCTATGGGTCAAGAAGACACAGCACATTGCTGGCACCTATGTGAGTATTTGGGGAAAACATAGGTTGCCCTATTATATTCTTTGCTTGGCTTGCATTATTGCCGACAGTCAGGGACGAGACATGGAGCCAGCTGGATCTCTGCCTGATCACCTTATAGTATGCTAATTTTCTATGTTATGAGACTGTATTTACAAGCGTTAAATACTTCTAGGGAGTTCTTGGAGGCGCTGAGAAAGCAAAAATGAAGACTCAAAGGTGTCTCCAAGTTAAAAGCTTGAATGATCAAGCTGTTGATTACACATCAATAGGGACTAAACAGATAGGACAAGAGAAGATTTTGAAAGCAAAACCTGTTCATTTGGGTGATGGTAAGCTGTCATTTAGGGTCATTTGCTCGAAGCAGGTTCTCTGGTTTTCAGTTTCTGTTTTCTGATCTTGAGATCTGAAAATTTTGAGAGTCGCCACTAAATAAAACCTACGCTAATGAGAAATTAACCCCAGAAACTGCAAGCGAATGTACAAGCTTTGCAATTGCCCCTCACTTGTTTATGTTCCTGGGACAAATTCAGACAGAAATACTGGAAACCTCTTTACTGAACAAGCAAAGCTGTGGAGCTGAGCATGTTCTGAGCGCCAAGGAGCACTTTGTTCATCAGTAACTGACTGAAGCCCAGCAGTACTGAGGCAATTCCTTTGTTGAGAGGATCAGACAAGGCAGCTTGTAAGAGCCTGACAGCCCGGCTCGCACAGCTTCACTGGCTTAATTAATTCACTTCTGCTCCTGGGGAGGAGGGAGCCTCAGCACCAATGAGAAGAGCCTCTCAACTGCCTCTAAAGCCACTGAAGTGCCACCAGCTCAGACACTGTGCCACAGGGCTAGCGGGCATCGCAGGCTGCAGCTTTCCCTTTTTACTTCAGTGAGTACCTAGGAGGAGAAAGCAAATCTGTTTCCTGTTAAGGAATGACTCACACAGGCTGTTGTCTTCCCCTTGCTACTTTGGTGATAGCACATTTGGCTGTGTCTTCCAGTGTATGTTTTGTATAGAAAATACCTGATGTACACCTGTGACTTGGGTTTGCTGTTGCACAGACGTGTGTGGGAGCAAACACAGGTGACTCATTGGGTGTTGCTGGAGCTAGCTAAAAGAAGAAAGCTGGACAAGGATGTGTTCAGGTCTCAAGCTCATGTCTAAGTTTTTCCGAAGGGTAGCAGTTCAGGAGGAAACTGGCATTGGAAATTGGCATTACCAGAGTCTAGATCACAGCAGTGGCATGTGCCTGAGCTGAGGTACAGCTCCTAGCAAAGGAGAGAGTAACGCTGTCTGCTGGCCAGAGTGCCTGGCCAGCCCTCTCTGCCCCACCAATGTACATCAGCATCATGCCAAGAGACCCATGGTGCTGAAAAGGGAGCAAACAACAGGGTTAGGGCTGCCCCACAAGCTGCAGAAGGGACTGCTGATGCTGCTTCTTGCAGTGCTGGCACATGGCTCTGCTGTCAGCTGGGGTTACTTGAGGGAAAGGAATTTTAAGGAATTTGGATCACTTTGTTTTTCTGCACAGAGGATGCAAGCACTCAATGCGTTACCTGCGGGTAATACAAACAATCCCTGTATCCCTCTGTGAGCCAACTTGTGCTGAACAAACTTGTTTTATCACTTTGGTGGGCTCAAGGCTGTTTTTAATCATTTTGGTTTCAGCAGCACCTCAAAGACCCCACCACAACCAGGGCACCCTCTTCCTAGCAATACAGAATGTAAAAACACCTTCCCCAAAGAGGGGATGATCTCCCTCTGTCTTGGAGGCTAAAGGGAGGATGTGAGGGAGGAAAGGTGCACTGCGGCAGGGTTCTTGCTCACAAGCATCCACCAGTTTAATGGCTGAGTGGAGGCTGGAAGCTGGGCTTCCTGGCACTGTGGTGCGCATCCACTTTTCCACTGACCCCAATCATCACATCTGCACTTTTGGTGGTTAACGTGGAATCTGTCCTCTCGCCCATGGCGCGTAGCACAGATCTTTGTGGCTAGGTTGGCTGCCTGAGTACTGCCTTTTTAAACACATCAGATCAGCCCTTTGGCTGTCAGGCTATCACCCCACAAACATCCGTGTAAGAGCTAGCCAAAACAACCATCAAAGAGAGGAGCAGCTTAAAGCCAGCTGCGATTCCATAACCCTCCTCAGATAAACAAGCCCTCATTTACAACCCCTCCAAATCCCGGGCTTGAGGGAATACAGTCTGAAAGATGACAGCTATATACTCAGAGAATTTGGGGTTACTCTGCAGTTGAAGTTTCCTTCTACAGACGATCCAGCCGGAGAGAAGAGGAAATGTGTGGTGCAGGCAACCACCACCACCAGTAACATCTCCGCCACCCTCTTCCGCAAATTTTCAACCTCAAAAAGGGAGAAGTGCCAGACACTCAGAAAATACTCTTTATATTGTGATTTTAAAGGAAGTGCTCGAAATACTGCAGTGATGGATGACATTATAAGATACTCAAGGTTACATTAGGAAATGAACTACTTTAAAATGAGGAACCGCCATATGAACTGGCAATCACATCTCATTCAGCATGCTGTTATTTATCTATCACCAGAAACACACATGATGTTTAACAGACAATGGAAAAAATAAAACCCCTGCAGCACAAGATTGTTAATCACTATTAAGCACAATCAGATTGGAAGATTCTCTGTCAATTATTTTTGTTGTATTGTGCTGTATTACATTTGTTGGAAAATGCCGATTTATTAAAAGGGAAACATTTTTAAGAGAAAGATTTATATAAATTAACTTCCCATGTAGCTTTGTTGAAAGAAAACGTTCTTACAAGGAAATGTTTTAGACATCTCTAAATGAAAACATTTGCCTGTAAAATTAACCTTTTGCTCTTACATGTAAGTTGATGCATGTGAAAAATACACCATCAGTTCTGCCACTCAATGAAAGGTTGCAGAGTGATCACAAGTAAGCTTTGTGATAACTGCACTTACTGTAAACTGTAAGGATCTTTGTTTTTCACCCCGCTTTGGTGTACAACACATTCTATAAGCTGCTTATTGATAGAATTTTTGGGTAAAGTGATGCAATGAGGTATGAAAACGTATCAAGAATGAGGATCAGGATAGTGCTGGGTGGCGGAGAGTGACTGAATCACACAGGTTTAGACACACAGACAGGTTACAGACTGTGCAGCCTGAGAACAATCCAGGCAGAGCAGTAGTGTAAGGAACATCATACAGTGTCTTCTGGAAAGAGACAAAAGGAGCCTCAAGGCCAGGTGAATTGACAGGGCTTAGGGGAAGAGAGGCAGCGGGTGAGCACAGTACAATACAGAGTGTATTGCTAAGGAAATGGCTGAGCCAGGAAAGGATGTGCTATAAGGAAATGCCAGCATGAATATTTCATATGTTGACCCTTTTTGTAGTTTCAACATATTGAAAGACAGTGACTGTAATTGACATTAGACTCCAGGTAGAGAATATAATTCCTGTACTAGGAGATTGACACGTATTAACCCAAACTGCAGCTCTTGGCTATGTTCTGCAAGGTGCCAAGCGTTGCTACATGTATTCACTGAAGGAGCATCATCATTATCCACCCAAACTTTAAATATCATCCTTGCACTTTTTTTCTTTCTAGTTAATATTGCAGTTTCATATATAAGGGCACTTCTGGAACGGAAAGGTATAATAAGATTTAATAGATGCAGGTTGAAAACAGATGAGTTCAGCCGACAAATTAGCTAAGGCTTTTTTGTTTATCAGTGAAAGTAAGTAAACATTAATGAAGGCTGCAGTGGATTTTCCACAATTGGAAAGCTTAACATTATAACTGGTTGTTTTTCTAGCGCCAGACACTACTAATGTGTTTTGCTTAGGAATTAAGAGAGGGCATTCCTTGGTCTCTGTTATTTGTGAGACCAGACTAGTCTTTTCTGGCTTAAGCTGCTGATTACCCTGAAGCAAACTCTCCTTCCCTCAATAAGAAGAAATTTATGAACATATGCCTCAGGTTCTAGCAAACTCCTTTTATAATAAAAGCTGTTTCCCTGGCTATAGGTTGTATAAAACAGCATCCTAGATACAGGATATACATTGAAGCACTTTAAATTATATACCCTCTGGTAGTTAATGCAGTGTCTAATGGACTCATCTAGCTTAGGAGTGAAAACAAGATGTGCTATGAAAAGGTTTATGCACAGACCCCAGTATAGGCTGGGACAGATTCTTTTCCATGTTTTGAGATCACAGACTCTTCTATCCTTTCCCGTGAAACCTGTCAAGCAGACCTCCTGTCTGCCTGAACCCCAGGCTCCATGGGGGTGCCAGGACTGCACATTTTTGGAGTGCCAGACTGGGGCTCTTGCTGCTCTCTGGGCTGCCTGAGCTGTCTCACTGCTGGCGAAGCCTTTCAGCGAGGAACTGTTGCCAAGACTGGCCTCTCCTCAATACCAACAGGGCTTTGCTACCAGACATATTCCTTGTGCCATGCCTATAGCGGGTAAGAAGTGCATAGAGAAACTGGCCAACAGATTGACCCCATAGACACACATCTATGAGGTTAGCTGAAAAGCCTCTATCAATCCCTGCTCTTGTCCAACCAATCCAAGGCATGAAGTTCATGTGCCAGAGCCTTGTAAACTGAGTCCTGCATGCACTGAGAGCACAGAGCCCTCTTGTGAAGGGCTCGACAGACAGCATCTTCTAGGTGACCTGGAAGAGGGGGGTCTGCCAGGCAGTCTCTGCCATGAAGACATACCTTGTTGACCATGAGCAAGGCTGCATGCCCTTCCCATCTCCAGGCACTCTGGGAGCTGTAGGTGCAGCACAGGCACAGAGCACTAAAGGACCTGGAGACTACTCCTGTTGCTGAAAGTTAGGCACTTATTGAAGTGCTTTGCTGCATCAAATCCTTGGACTAGAGACTTCTTCACCAAGTAGTGCAATGCCGTTGTCTCACATGGCATTTGACACCGATCTGCGCAGTGAGTTTCTCTCCAGGACCTATAATGAGAAAGCCAATATGTATCAGCCAGAAGATGGAAGAATAAATCCCAGTTGTCTTTACCACACTTCAGTTTTGGCAAAACTTCCCTGCTGTCATCAAAGGGAAGCTGCCTGTTCCAAGTAAATTTAAACATTAATATAGGCTAAAACGCAGGACAAACCAAACCCAAGGAAAACATTTTCCTGATCTATAAAACAGAGAGCAAACTGCCAACAGGGAATAATGCTAAATGGGCACTTTAAGTTACTCTGTGGAATGTGAGTTTGATCAATTCAGTCCAAGCCACATTAGTCTCTTAAAACCTGAGAGTAGCGTTTTCTCCCAAGGGTTTCCTTTGAGGGATATTCCTCTCAGAGTGCAGTATCATAGAGACAATTAAGGATGATAATATTTTTTTGCATATATTTAGCAACTGATGAGTCAACATTGATCAAGACATGTTTTCATCATTAGTTTTTCAAATGCACTTTCAAGTTCACAGTATGGTTGTTGTCACTGAGCTGATGGAAGCAGTAATGACTAGTGAAAATTATTGTACCATGACCCTGTGAACTACTTTTGACAAACAAATACTTTCCAGGAAGCTAGTAAGGAGAAAAACCAGTGTTCTCATTAACAGCCTGTGCTCTTCTTCAGGTGGAAGACAAGGTGGGTATGAGACTTTCATTGGCACATTCTAACTCTTCCCTCCCAGATTAATTGGCATTAATGTTCCCAGGTCTCAGTGATTGTTGCAGGCTCATTTCAGGTGCTGCTTTGTTTGTATATCATTGCTGTCCCACAAGCATATAATTTATTGCTTAGAAAGGATTTCTGGATATTTTCCCAGATGCAAAATCACAGAGGCTTACATTTAGTGCTCCAGCTGACGACATCCCTACCTGCATATATTCTCTCTCTCACACATGCACACACTTGGCTTTGAACTCTGACATTTATCTTGTGCCATAAACTCCTTCAACTAACCAACACAGTGCATTAGTATAATTGTTAGTCCTGGCCTGAATTTTCTTTTAGAATAGCTAAGCAGAATTGCAGTAATGTTGTTATAGTTCATATCATATATGCAGTCTGCTAATAGGCATTTAAGGAGTTATTGGGGAAGGTCTTGCTTTGGTAATGCTCTTGCTTCAAGGTTATTTATATAAAAAGGTGTTTAGCCTTTGTAAAGAAAAACTGTGCATACCTCAGTTCTTCAAGCACAGTAACATGACACATTACCTTTCCCCCTGAAGTGATCATCTTGGCTTCTCTATATAAATGTTCAGCCCATTAGGACAATTCAGGCCTTAAAACAAATGAAATGATTCATTGAAAGGTGCCCTTGAAAATGCAGGGCCATAAAATAGGAACAGAAAAGCCAGCATGAGCAGAAGCAGTCCAGTTCTGGACTCATTTGCCTATGTCAGACATTTTCATCTTTTAGACACCAAAATGCAAGATAATCCAATATCAACTACAGTTTGAGAAACCCATGGCATCACCCACAAACAAACAGTTCAGAAGAGAGCGAAACTCCAATCATGTTCCTAACTATCCGGTTCAATTGTGTGGAGAGAATTTTTTCCCTCTTAAAATATGAGGGGACACAGAAGGATCTGGGAATGCTACCAAGCACTGCTGGATCATCACAAGGTGGGATTTCCATCAGCAACATTGCCTGATGTCAGTCCTAAATGGTTTGCTTTAAGTTCCTATGCTAACTTCCAGGCCCTGAGTGCCCACACCGCTCATGGATGATGGCAGGGACAGAACGTGTACCAATTTTTTGCTGGGTTTTTTTGACAGGGAGTCAAGAAGTCGCTTTTCACATTGAGGGACCAAGGATTGTTAGAGCAGCAGAGTTCACGTCTCCTGTCCTAACACATAGCTAGGAGAGCCTAAGAGCTCCGCCAGAGTGCCCGTCTTCATTGTATTGATCCCCCTGCAGCAAACCCAACAGGGAAACACCTTTAATTAATCAGTTACCCTCAAGCCCATCGATTACTGGTGAATCACAGCAGTTTGAACATTAAAATGATGCTTTGACAGATGTTTTCAACAGTCTTTTCTAGACAATCCAGTGTCGTTTCGCATGGAAAGGGCAATGGACCTGCTTGGTTAGAGTGACTTGTTCCAGATGTGGTGTACTCTCACCCAGAGCAATAATTAACATACTCTTAAGAAGGCACAGGGGGAAGGCAGGGGGTGGGGATGGGGGTGTAGACTGGAAGACTTTCCATTGCTCTGAGATAATAGCCTTAGTCACACTTTACAGTACTGTGCCATTTCCATGAATTTACCCATAGCGAATCATTTGTTTCTAGGGTGATTCATAGCCATGGCTGCTTTCTGTCCTCCTGGGGGCTTTCCACAGCATGAGGCTTCTCACAGTCACAGCAAGACCCATGCCTGAAGAGGGCTGTCACCAGCATCCCGCTTGAACTTCTTTTCTGGCAAGAGAGGGTGATAAGGGTGGCAGGCTGAACAATGAATGCTCCTCCTCAAGCAGATTAGCAGGGACCTGCAGAACATCATGTATCTTTTAAGGGATGCTGTCAAGAAGAAAACAGCAGGTCAAATCCTCGGTGAGAGCAAATTAGCCTAGCTGCGTCAGCTGCACTGCGGTTGGCGAAGCAGTGCCGGCTGATAGGAGCCGAGGATCTGACCCCATCTATCTAGCTAAAACAGTGTGTATCTGAGGTTTGAACAGTGCTGGAGAAGGGATTACTGCAACACAAAAGAGCGTAAGATTTTGCTCACTTTCCACCACTTGTGCTGTTTCCCATACTCTCTGCTGGAACCCCAGTGCTGGGCAGGTCTGACCCTTGTGAATGTATCTTTAGCTCTTGTGGGACTGTAAAATGACCACATGTAAAAGCCACAAGACTTTCTCACCAAGATGAGAACAAGCTGCAGAAAGGTCTCAAGTGCACCCAATTTCTAATACATGGAAGGCTGTATCCAATCCCTTCTCACTTCGGGTGGCACTGAGGAAGAGCAGCAGCAGAATTTGCTAGCCCTGTGCTACCCCAGCCTGCTGGCACCCACTGGGGACCCCCGAAAGATGCAATGCTGCTGTAGCTCTGCTCCGGGGATAGCACAGAGGAGGGGACAGACCTGCCCTCCTGCCCCCCCGCAAGCCATAAGCATGATGTTCTCTGTGGGAATGTCAAGTGCATTTTGAGGACTGGCAGAACTGTCATAGTACATCACAAGCGCTTTCATCCCATCACCAGAAATAAAACACATGTCAGGTCACAGAAGGCTGTTTACGCTCTTACCAACAGTGCCGGCTGCTGTCTGGCTGTGTAGGATCTCCCAGCCCCTCCAAAGGCATTTCTGATGCCAAGGAAACAGCATTTCATGAAAATGCATCCCGCTCTCTTCCTCTCAGAGTTGTTTTTGTTTTGGTTTGGTTTGGTTCCAGTTTGGTTTTGTGGCTATTTTGGTCACTCAAGCCTGAAATTAAAGGTCCAGCTATCTGGAGCCAGTTGCTTCATGTACAGCTTCATTTGCTGGAGTTTTGATACCACTCAAAGCAGGATTTTTCTAGCTTTCCTGGATTGTGGTTAAACTTTCTGCAGAGTTTTCCCTTCAGATGTTCCCAGATGTCTCAGCTGACACTTCCCTTGCATATATTTCAGGGGAAGAAAGATGTAAAAAAACCTGTCGCTCATTCAACTGCATTTTTTCTTGCTACAGTGCTATAATAGTGTTGATAAATAGTGAGGAAAATTGGCATCAGCTCCTCTTTTCTCCCTATGGCCTGGACATGTCCAGTTCTGCTTTGCTGGCTGATCTGCAAACTTTGTTGGCAGGTAGCCTGTATGGTTTTGTCCACAGTTTTGGCCTGCTGTTTTTCACACTCACTTCCTGAATGTAGAGGGTTTCCCAGAAGTTATCTTTGCTTCTCTGCGGCTGTGCAAACAGCATACTAACAATCATGTTTAATGGTAGGTTTCCAATTACTGCTTCTTACTCGGTGATCCAGTCGCCAAAGGCTGTTTGTTTTATTAATTCCGTGGAAAATCTGCCCTAATCATTTGCCCAGATCTATTCAGTACTTAAACTGTGAAATCAGTTTTAATAGGCCTTAAGGGATGAGTATGTAACCCATCATATGTCCTCAAGTGTGTCTGATTCCCAAATGAGATAAATCAGGCCCATTAATTTGTGGCTAATATTTTGCTTGATAAAGTAGGCATCACGCACTTAGGAACCAGAAAGCAAAGTATCTTCAGTTTCTACAGATTCAGTTAAGAAGCAAACTGTTAAGTTGAGCACTGGAACAGGTCCATGTTTTTGGAAAATCAGCTGGAAGCATCTGTGTCAAACTGATGCAGCTTTGTGCCAGCCTTCTGCCTCCAGATGCGTTTGAATCTAGAGGTATCTGAGTTTTTCCACACAGTGTTTCTGCCTTCCATCTGTCTGTAACAAGAAAAGTGGTTTTTCTGGGTTGCCCTATGCAGAAATGGTCCAGAGACGGCCCAGGGTGCTGAGTACCTGACCCCTCTGAGCACACTGAAGAGCCCAGAGGATTGCTGACAGATGTAAAGGGTCGTCCCATTGCATTTGGCCAGACATTTTTGTCTTTGCTCTCATTAAATATCCAAATATTTGGGCCTTTAGCTTCTGGCACTAGTGACCAGTCTCTGCTCCACCTGTGGCACTGCCCAGTACGAACGAGTCTGGGAAATCTTACATACTGCTACTCAGACACTTCCCTAGGTGCAGTGATCTTCCCAGAAAGAGGGCTGCATTTCCATATTGCCTGGCTGAGGAGCTGAAACTGCCCTTTTAGATAATTCAGGTGGTAAGAGGTGATGGTAAATTAAGATTGCAATTATTACGCAGCACACCAAGGGGGCTTAGCCAGAGGAGGACACCCAGCTGTAACATCGACTGTTTTTGTGTAATCTCTGTAGTCTTTATGTCTGCAAGTTCTCCTGGGTTCTACATAGTGACTGCAGTTTCTATGTGCTTCCTCCTCACACATGATGGGCAGGAACACACCTTTTCTGTAACCGATAATCTGGTTACTGCAAGAAGGCAAGACAATGCATGTGGGTTTTCTTTCATTGGTAGCTTTTAGAGCAATCAGTCACAGTTCCTAAAGACTGCCTCAAATGAGCATCAGTCCCACTCTTAATAATTTGATTTCAAGGTGAGCTCATGGGCATGGCACATCCCCAGCACAGTAATTACTTGGGGTGCTTAAGAGCAACGAGAGCTCCTGGAGAATTTGAGAGTACTAATTATATCAGAAAGGTTTTTAATGATTACTTTCTGTACAAAGATGGAGGAACAGAATAATGCATATATTCTGCATATATCCTGAGTGCTTGCAAATTAATCTTCTCTGCATGATGGGCCTCATAGCTGCTTTAATAAGAAATATTCCAACCCCCACGGGAACTCTGGCTTAGTCAAGGTCAACAACTGACTGCACCTTGGTCACAGCACTGCCCAAACTCTGCACATCTCTACTTCCAGAGCATCAGTTTCTCTCTTTTCATCTCTCACCAACAGAGCATTGATCTCTTTTTTAAACAATATTTCCTATGACAACTATCAACCCTCTAATCAAAACCCTTCCTTTTCTTAATTATGTCCTCCATGCTCTTTCTGTGATATACACAGGTCTGGTTCAGTCCCGTTGTATAATGCACCCCTGACCATGCTGGTAAATTAAGTAGGAGTGTGGAAGTGTTTCCAAGATCAAGGGCAGAATGATCTTCCTACTCCAGGTGGGCATTATTTGTTAAAGACTGTTTGAAAGTAAACCAGAACTTATACACAATTTTACATTTTACCTTTTTACATTTCATAAGCTGCTAGATTTTACAGATTTTCAACGATTGCATTCCTAAGTGCAAAGAAACTTAACTAAGAAATCCAAAATCATATTATTGTAACTTAAGGGACCAGTGGCTATCATCGCATAATATCAGGAAATGACCCAGTCCTTCCAGTTTAATTTGGCATTGAAGTAAATATATTCCAATAACATTTTTGAAGGTAAACTGTAGAGGTGCTGGGATATGATGTATTTAGTAAAATACACCGTGTACCTTTTATCTGAAAATATCCCCCAGAATCTGTGAAGTTTAACACATTCTTGTATTGTAAATATAAATTATTCATAAATAATTTCACTTCCAGGTTTGACACTTCATGAAGCGTAATTTTCAGTAAGATGAGCATTTCTGAGAGGCTCTTCTCTTCGAAAAGAAGTGTAAACGGTCACATAACAGAGCCTTTCATTATAGTAGAATCAACTGGAATCCAAATGCAGTGGTCCTAAATTTGTCCTATAGTTCAGAAGGATAACAAATTTATCCCTTACATAGCAAATTTGACATCCAATTTCTAAGCCTCTTTTTAAAGTTAATAAAGTTCTTCCCCTGCCTGAGGATATTTGATGATGGGTGATAATCTAACTTCTTTAAATCTTCATTCCCCCCCAAAAGAATTCCTAAATCTGATGTGCTGGTTGCCTTGTTCATGGCATTTGGTAAACACTAAGACCAGGAGAGATCCATGCTTGGTCTCCTGTAACCAGGCACCTTGGTCAGTATGAGGAACCTGAATGAATGTCGTCATGCGCAGGAGAGCTGGGCTCATTCTGCTGCTGCTGAAGAAAACTGCAGCAGCTCCATTTACTTCAAGAGGAGTCGGCAACACAGAGCATCTTCTGAAAACTGAGGCTGCTCATATTCAATGCATACGTGTAGGCCTGGAAATTCTGGCCAGTGCTTTACATGTGTGCAAGAACCACCACAGGAGGACACATGTGGATACCACCACTCCCAGTGAGCCATTTTAATGCTATCTGTGTGGTTTTTTAAACTACAGGGGGACTGTGGTTTTTAAGACAGTTCCTTATTCCCGGGTGGCAGTGGTTGAAACACTGTCTGTAACAGCACTTGCGTGTCCACTGCTGCAAAGCAGATTATTTAACAATCCATTAACATGTCCCTTGGTTCCTATAGGAATTTCACATGTGTGGACATTTCTGTCCCAGAGTCTTAGCAAACTCGGGTAATACCACTGCCATTCTAGCACTCACCTCCAAAAGTGAAGAGCAATGCGAGCCACATGCAACGGCCACATGAAGCCTGTTCACCACAAAGCGGAGTGCTCTGGCACAGCAGGACAGAGCAGACCTCAATGAGAAGCCCATTCAGGCACTGGGAAGGGACAGCCAGCATGGGCAGGAGGTAGATTTGGGTCTACTCATTAGGAACGTTGCTCTTCCTTTCTTTAAAACAGTGTGGTATTCTTCAATATTTAAACACTACATCTGTTTTCTCTTCATTGGTCACCTTTAATTATCTTCTCTAAACCCCACAGTATTCAGTACTACTTAGTCTCTTTGTTTTCCAATAACTGAAACAAATGACCATTTAAATGCTTTAGACACATTCTTATCTAAAAAGGTAAGAAAGAAAAGTCTCCAGTGTCATCCTAGATGAAACCAACATGTTTAGCACGCTAGCCTGTGTTATAAACTTGAGTATTTTTTAGAAGTGAAAATTCAAATTCCCACAAAAATAAAATACTGGGTTTTCCCAATTTAGGAATTAGATTATGTAGAACAGATGGGACCAAATTTTGCTCTCATTTGCATCAGCCTAACTCTGTTTATTTCAATGACAGCAGCTCCTAGCACAGTTAAAAGAGGCGTCTCTTCCTGGAGCTCCTGCAACATCACAGCTTAATAGCGAAAAAAGGCAAATGAATGCTTTCAAACCTCTTTGATTAAACGACCAGTAAAATGAAACAATTTAGGCAGCATATGGTGGTGTCACTTTCACAAAAGATGTTATCACCAGCACACTATGGAGATGGTATAGATAATGTCAAAAAATAGGGAAATACAGTAAATAAGCCAGAGGGCAATGGTAATGCAGAGAAGAGTGCCAGGAAAAAAGAAAGAAGCCACAGAGACCCACCAAACAGGAACAGAGATATCACAGAGCAACAGAGCTTATACAGACAAGGAAGACTTTCTGTTCAGCTGGAATATACATTCTAGTTTCAAACAGCAAGCAGTTTCTTATGCCTCTTCAATATGAACACAGAATTTCTACCGACATGTGTGTATGTGTAAGTATGCCCATAGATATATACCCATGAGTGAAATTAGCACCACACCTTAAACATGTAACTGGGGTTTTAACAAAAGATACTACTTGCTCACTACATGTCATGGAACAAATCCATTTGTTGTATTTTTATACAGCATTTATGGATATTTATTGTAGCAATACTTAAGTGGCTGATCTGAACACGACCCGCACACAGCTGAATATACATATTTTCTTGACGTTCATGTTTGCTGTCTATAGCAAAAGACAGTGCAGCCCAGCTCTGCCTGAAGGGACTCCCAGCATGTGTAACATGGACCCATACTGCCCAGCAGAGATTTATCCGGAGGCATATGGTAGTAGCTTCCCATGGTGCAAAACCCATTAAAAAAAGCAGGCAGTTGCAGTGAAAATACAAGGCAAAGTCCCATGGTCTGCCCAGGAGCAGACCTTAACCTTGCACTATGGAATGCTCTCACATTTTGTAGAGTGGCCAACTCCATCCCCTTCCTCTGACGAGCACTGCCCTGGGCCACTCAGACTGGGAGCACCAGCATGGAGGTTCACAGGACCATGTCAGCTCATGACCTGGTCAGCCACTGTGGGACAGATTTCAGCGGAAACAAGTTTCCCCCATTACTCTCAGTTCAACTTTGCCAGCCACAGAGGTTTTGAGTTATTCCTGTCTATTGCACCAAAGCGCGGATTATTAGCCTGTGTGTCAGCCTGTATTGTTTCATGATGTGAGCCTGTATGCCTGAGTGGCTCTGTTCCCCTTTCTTTCAACAAAGCCAGTCCATCCTTTAATTCAATTAGAGCCCTTTTTATCTGGCTTCCTCACAGACCCCCAGCAAACCATCCCCTTTGCTTTGCAGATGATAAGGATACCTGCACCCTGGATACTTGAACTCCAATTTTATGCAAGCTACAAGGAGACAGTGTTTTTTCAATGAGCACATCCTGACCCTCTGAGGTACTGAGCTTTTGTTCTCCTCCAGAAACCCCCTTTGCTTCAGAGGAAAGAAATGCTCCTCAGCATGTGCTCAGCACCTTGCACACCCCCCAATTAAGTCATTTCCTGAAGGCCACAGAGTGAATCAGAAACAGTGCCAAGAATTTAATGCTGCTTCCTGAATCCATCCCCTGCTAACCATGAGCGCAAAACCATGCTCTGTTTACACAGAAATTAAATCACACTGAAGTTTTACTATTGCATGATTACGCCCCATTTGTAATTAATTTTTCTCTCAGCTCTCTTCTCCATATTCCCATCTGGAGCATTAATTTCCCTGTTGAAGCTGCATGTTTTTTAGGAGTCCCAATGGGAGAACCGCAGTTGCTGGCCAGATCTGGGCCCCGAAGGGCTCTCTGTGCCAGCATTCCCCTCTCCTGCAAAGGAGACTGTCGCCTCCTCCAGTTTCTTTTGTCTTTCTCCTGGACCCTGAACTGGATTTGTCTGGGGTCCTACTCCAGGAGAGAGGAGGATGAAAAGAAGACACTTCTCGTCTTTCTTTGCAATGAGGTTCTCCTAAAGACTGGATCCGGAGCCAAGACTGGGGGCTGCTCTGAGGCAAAGTCTTCTCTGTCAAAACAAGGGAAGAGAAACATCCCCCAACCCAGCATATTCCTCTTGCAGGATCTGCTCCTGGGAGAAGAGGCAAGATTCAGGGCTGGGGAGAGATTCAACATCCTGCAGTCCAGAAACTAGACTGGAGTGACCTCAGCTATAACAGTTCAGACCCAAGCAACATAAGGGAATACTGCTGAGCTGCTGTTTATGTCATTTCCACCCACATCTCTCCAGCATATGGCCTTTCCTTCTACTATCTGTCACCAGAACTGATACTGACTATATCAGACTCTTAGAACGGCTTGGCTTTTTCCACCACTGTATGATAATACCTTTTCCACTTCTGGCGGCTTATCCAGTACTGTAAGATCCCTACTTCTGAAACCATGCTAGCTTGCATGCTCCCACCCAACTGAAAATGAATCTACATCCCATCTGCTCTGCACACTGCTATGCTGAGCCCCCTTTGTCACCCACAGCATTGCTGTCACCCCTTTGGGGTTGCCATCTCTTCCAAGTGAGCACAACCCACAGCAAGTCCCCAGACACACGGCATTGGCTGGGGGTGGGAGTTTGCACAGTCTGTGCAGCTCACATCTGTTATATACTGTCTGTTGGAGCTTCACACCACGTTCTGCCTCGGGCCTGCTACCAGGAACCAGGTCTCCGAGACCTGCCCGCTCTCCATGAGCTTCACTGCAGCTGGGGTCTCTCCTCTCAGGCTATGTTTTAATTATGTTGTCAAGAGTTTAGCCTTTATTGAGTGTTTTGCTGTACTCTGGACTCAGCCTCGTCTCTCACCAAGAGTTCAACATCTTCTCAAAATCGCAACCTTGGCTCATTGAGCCAATTGTGTACTTTTCTGTGCTTTCACCATCCTTTTTGTCTGACACTAAAAAACATGGTGCTCACATTTTATGTGCTGCTGGTACCACTCAAGTGCCTGTAATACAGTTTCACATCAAGCTGCATTCTCTTGAATGAAACGGAGACTTTCACAATCATCAGATGCTTTAGAAAAAGCAGTGGTTAGAAATTAGGCTAGTTTAGCTTAACTATCTTTATTTTGGCGCCCATTGCTTGTAGTTACCGACAGACTGAGTCACTGTTTAAACTCTTTCTGGTAGCTCTTTATATTTCCACAGAATTTCAGCCCTGGGAGGCAGAAAACTTTCACACTTCCTTTCAGGGAGCATTCTCACTTTCTTTCGATCCTGGTTCCCTGTATTGCTCAGCAATCACTGCAAACCCTGATGTCTGGGCTCCCAGACTGCTTCCTTCCCAGTCCCAGTTATAATCAGACACAGCTTCGAGCCCAACCCACACGAACCTCTTCACAGTGCGGGCATCAGCTCTAACTGGGTGTTGCGTGGACCACTCAGGAGTGCAGCTCCCTTGCAAAGGCGAGCCTGCAAAAGGTGATGAAACTGCTTGAAAAGCAAAGGTCAACACTGTTAGCAGTCTCAAGAGAGGAACACAGGACCTTTCTCACAGATTAAATACGGAACAGTGAGTAGAAATCAGTATATTCTGTGCAAATAGCGGTTTTCTGCTTTCCCTGTGGGAAAAAAGCAGGAGTAATTTCCAAGAAGGATATGCTAATATGCACAATATCATCTCTATTTCAAAGAAATCTTCTGAGGTGTCAATAAATGCATTGATAAGACAAAATCCAAAGCCAAATCACAGCCCCAAATCCATAGATAGTTCTCCCCTCCTCCCTCAAGAAAATAAAAAATAGTACACATTGTACATCAATCTGTTTCTTGGAAAACTGGCATATTGCAACACCCAGGATTGGCTCGGATGCTTCCATAGCAGCCAGACTCTTGCAAGCTTGAGCACTGATTGCTGAGGATGGCATCAGGCTTTTCTCCATGGCAATGCAGACCACTTATGCTCAGCCATCTGTCTTATCCGTCACCTTTTCAATTTCACTGCTGTCCTTGTCCTTGCAATTCTGACATCTCATATGCAAGCGTGCTGCCTTCATATCCCCAGTGCAGGATTTCTCCATGAAATTCCAGGTGCTGTTCAGAGATTTAATTTAAATGAAGGAATACATGTATTATCATCACAGGGAAGATTATAAGAACTTGCTATTTTTTTCCCCACTGACTAAGCCAGAGCAATTTTATTTAAGATTACTTAAGAGATCAAAAATGACAGGCTTACTGAAATGTATTCTGGTTTTCCTATAGGCACCACTCAAATTGCTAATTCTGCTCCCAGATGCTAAGCAGTTACATAATGATAATAATTATCTTGCATTTCTATGGTATTTTCATGTCATGAGTATGTTCTACAAGCTGAACACGGGAATAAATGGAAACGCCGCCATTTCTGGGGGTTTTACAGCTACTGTCAGTGCTAGGTAGATAATAAGGAATGATAACCTATCTCAATGAAATACTTCAGGCTGGCTTGTTTGGAATGCACGCAGCCCCAGAATTGCAATTTTCCTGTGAAAATGTGGCGATTTACTTCAAGCTCCTGCTCTGCAAATCATGGGATCACAAAGTTTTTACTGGACATCTCTTTCTTTTGATCTGCAATTGAGACAAGCTTGAACACAGGAACTCAGAAGCTCGAAAACAAATGAAAGCAATCCCTGCTATATTGACTCAGAGGCAGCGTTATGATTTGAGAAGGAAGGGGAGGGTGCGCCCTCCCTTTTCAATACGTGCAGTCAGCAGGCACGGTTTCTGACATTATGCTGTCTGCAACTTGTCACAAAGACAAGATGCAGCCTACGTTAATTAATAGAGGCCTGGCAATCACTGCTCACACAGCTTCCAGCGATCTGTGTTTTCAAAGAACAAATCTGAGTCTGATCTTCACTCTGAGTAATGAATTATGGAATATCTGAAACCTGGGAGCATAACATACATGACACCACTGCTTACAGCCTGTGGCCATATTGTTATTAAATCTTTGCTTTATTGATTGTTCACATTAAACTTTCGTGTCGGAGAGTCCTCCTGGTCCCTCAAGAAGCAGAATGCTCCCTAGATCTGCCATAATTGAGGTTTATGGATGTCAGGATATATGGGAAAATCCTTCCAAATTTGTCAAAGATGTGAAATTGCAGAGGATTCATTCAACCACATTGAAATCCCATGGGCATGCTCATATCTGGAGTTAAACTTCTTGAATTTGATTAAGTTCTCTTTGTCTCTGAAGGAGTTAAATTAAGTCATGGTGCAGCCGTTTTAGTTAAGAATGGGAGTCTAATGCAGGTATTAGAGGAGGCTGAAATCAGCTTCTTTCTTTCTGTGAAGAATGGCCCTCAGTGTGATGATCCAAAAGGAAATCCATGCCCTTCCACAGCTCCTCTTGCAATCTTAGGGCCTGGTCTTAACCTCCATCCTGGATAAAATGGTAAATGAAGCAGATAGCCACAAAAGACACAGCACTTGAACACAGAAAATTAACATCCTGCCTGCCGGCACTTCATCGGTTGACTCAGCAGCCGGAGAAGGAGACCTTTCAGTTCTATTTATTTGCTCAGGACGGGAATGCTGCTGCTTTTCATGCACACATGTCAGACTGCCCAGGCCTTTGCAACCCTCACTGTCTCAGACACTTACGGATGGGCAGAGAAAGTGCCATCACATTTTTTATAGCCCTCTTGAAGGGGTTTAATCCAGAGGATGAACCAACTTCTTACATCTGAGCCCCTTCCAAGTTTCTTAGCGTTACTCCTGACAAAACAAGGGAGGAGCGGAGGTAGTCGGGAATTACAGAAATACTGGCCCGTTGCGCTGAACTTGCAAATGCTAGCCAGGCTTTAGAAAAATGCAGGAACCCATGGCTGATCCAGCAAAAAGAGAGAGCAAGATGCAGACAGCAAGCAAAGCCTGCCTTCTTTCCAAGCCTGTGTTTTGTTTATTCATATCAGGACCACAGAGCAAAATGGGTGGATATTTTGTTTGTTTCTTTCTTTTTTTCAAACGTAAAGGATGACTTGGCAGCAGGTTTTAATGTGAAGAAAGGAACGCGATTCAGTACAATCTGGATGATTAATTCTGTATAAGCAGCAGTTGCTTAAACTGGCAAGCTTAAAAATTCCAAGGGTGCCACTTTATCATTTATAATTATCTAATGTTGCAGTGCCTTTTCCTTTATTCTGCTTGGTATTTGAATTAAACTGGAATCCAAAATCTCAAAGCCAAACCATTTGAAAGAGATTTTTAGGAGGAGAGGGAAGAAGAGTTACATCTGAATTCTTTTTATTTGCAGTCCAATCTAAACCCACAAGGGCCTTAATCTGGGATTCTCATTTAAAAGGAACTGACATCCTGGAAAAGCAAGATGCGATAATGTGTTAATATTTTAAAATCTGAACTGAAACACAGCCTTCATTCGACCTTGACTCTAAACCTCTAAAGCTTCTCTGCCTCACCCCATCTCCACACGCTGCACATGTAGCTAGCATCTCTCCTGCCACAATTCGGGTTTTGTGTGCCGTTTATTTTGCTTTTCCAGCAAATTATGTTTTTTCTTCCTTATCTATAAAGAGGTCAAAAAGGAGAATTACCGAGCGCAGGAAACCGGCATTATTTCCCTTCTCATTTGCAGCCAGCTGCCAAGCACAATAAACACATCGGGCTGCAGCTAGGCTCCCTTCCTCCGCCGCCCCCTCCTCCCAGACGCGGTCAAAGCAAGAAGCAAACCCGCCGGACAGGAAATGCTCCGGGAGTTGGAGAGGAGCGTGCTGTTTTCTGCGCTGAACAGCAGAGGGGGGCAGCAGAACGGAGTCTGCCCGGCCGCGGTGGGGCTGCGCCGTCCAGCAGAGGATCGGCTCCCCGACACTTCGGAGGCCCTGAATCCTCTCGTGCACCAGCATTTAGTGTGTTTCCACAACTGCTGTGAGGTGAATGAACCTTTCTGGCGTCAGAACACATCATCTTCAGTATGATGTGATGGGGATTGCCTGCTATTAACTCTGTGTTACACTCTTTGGGGTCCAGATCTGTGGAGATGCCGTGTGCCTAACTCCCGCTGGTTTGGAGTGGTCTCCGCAGCCCTTTGAATGTGTATCAGCTGCTATTTCCCTAGAACAAGTATGTATGTGGAAACGACGCATCCAATTATATTCAATCAAATTCAAGCTAGCTTATAAGAGACCCTGGAAAGAAGTTCCGAGTGAGGGAAGCATGTAGTATCGTTGCTTGAGCATTCATACGTTGCTGGGTCTGTAGTATCTTTTTATTTCATACAGCTGATGCCAGGGGAGATGTGGGAGCTGACCCACTAAAAGGGAGCAGAGGCCATTGGAACTGGCTCAGTACTTGGGTTATGAGCCGTATGTGCGAGGTGTTAGGAAGCACTCAGCCTGGAAAAAGTTCATGGGAAGGACTTAAATTCATGAAACAGAGGAAGGGGAGGCTTTTTAAGAAGGCTGGAGACTACAGATATCAGCTGCCTTCCAGGTGATATGCAAAGCCTGGAAAAGAGGTCCCCTTGAAAGTCACCTGGTCTTCATATGGATCAGCACACAGATCTTTTAGCTGCCTTCTGAATAGCCTTGGCATGATATCAAGCTACTATGATTTGTAAGCAGATAGCCTGGAAAGCATAATATCCTTGCAGGATGTTCAGAAATAGGTCTTGCTACAACCAGTATAGGGTTTGCCATGTGGTCATATCCACTGCACATTGTGGTACACCCAGACTTGCAATAAAGCATATGCCTGGAAGTTTGGGGAGTCATGGCCTGGAGTGGCACTTTTTTGAGGTGGGCTCCTTCAGACGCAAGTACTAAGCAGGTAGAACGTAGGTAGTACCTATGTTCTTTAGGTAACATGCACCTAAAGAAAGCCATCCCTATTCTGAAGATTGTTTGGGAAGCCAGGCGAAGACCCTGCATATGATGGAGCAGAGATATGGATTTGTAGAAGACCCTAAACCAAAAGCCTCATTTTAAACAGATGGAGCTGAATACAGAAAGAAAAGGGGCCGTGGTGAGTGGCATTTTCTGGAACAGAAAAGAAACACAGGGTCTTAAGATTGTCCTTCTGGAGCTCAACCATGTTACTGAAGGTACAGCAAATCTGGAAGTCCTGCTAGGGAACTTGTTGGAGGACAGTAGCTGATAAGGCTGCTTGGAGTCTCCCACCAGGACACAATCCACTAGCTGAACTGGGGTGAACTGCTGCCAGGAATAGGCAATCAACGAGATGTGAGGGTCAAAAGTCACAGGCATGTATACCATATTCTAGACTATATGTGCACATGTGCATCTGCGCACATATGTACATGTTTGTGTATCTAGCTCAACTAGTAGCTGAGGTGATGACTATATGTACAAGAGTAACCAAATTAGCAGTTCAGTAAAGAGAGGAAGCCTTGAACCTAAGCAACAAAGACTAAAGCAACATAAATCCATCAGGAGGGTATAAAAAGACCGCAAACCTGCAAAAACAGAGAGCAAGTAACAGCACTTCAGGAGCAACAGAGAAACAGCCTTAGCTTTAATGAGTATGCAGTTAGTATTTGGGGAAAACATAGAATTACAGGGCAGATTGAAGACTCCATCTAATAGCATGTGTTAAATTTAAGAAGTCGAGGATCCCAGCCCCAGTTTGAGAAGTACTTTGGCGGTAAGAAGCTCCAGATGTTCTCATCTCTAAACTGAGTCTGTGAATTCAAATGAAGAAGTTACCTGAAGGGTCATCCTGCCCCAGGTTACTCAATGTATTTCAGCTCCTTCAACCATGCCATTCTGGCAACAATAACAACATTTTAATAAAAAATAAGGCAGATAAGAACCCCTACACAAATTACAGATAAACTGCACTGGAGTTCATTTTCTAACCAAACTGTGAGGCAGTTTTTGTAACAGGGGTCTCTACACCAAAATTCCAGCCTGATTTCATTCATTCAGACTCCTCTTTTTCTCCCTGCAGTCTTGCTGGCCTCTCTTCCTGCACAGTGACGCTACCAATGTTGACTAAAACCTTGCATACGTGCTTTCAAGATACATTTTCACAAGCGTATCTTGAAATCATCTTCTTCACAAATGCTTCTTGCCACAGTGAAGGGTCATGTCAGCACATATTAAAAGCACCAGGCCCGTTAGTAACAGTAGCTATGAAATAAGAGCAGTGCAAGCTACCAGAGCATTAAGGCCGTTGCTTTTGTTGTGGGAAGGGAGTGTCAAAGCAGACTGCATCCACTAGACAAATTGAACAGAGCAAAGAAATGATCCACTAAAATAATAGCTCACTGTCTACTTTCCCCATAGCAATCCCTATTAATTCATCTCAGAAGGATGAATGTAGAGGAGCTGCCAAAGAACACGGCCAGGGGAAAGAAAGGTGAGACATCCAAGGCTGAAGTGCGGTGGGCATGATGCTGAGCTGAAATACGTTGTTTCAAAAGCACTTACAACAGCTCTGACACGGGGAGGGATTCAGCTGTGGAGGTAGTGCTAAGACATCTGTGCCTGCTGCCAGAGAAAATACTGAATTCCTGCCCAGGACCCTGACGGGTGTCCCTCAGCGCAGGGAAAGTCAGGCACAGACCTGCAAGAGGTGTTTTCAGCCTCTGGGACCTGCAGAGGGAGAGGTCTGCAGTACCCAACGCCTGCATGGAGGCCTTGCAGGGGTGTGAGGAAATGTCACCCAGCTCCTGAGGACCAAGCAGTTTGCCAGAGCTGGATGAATCCAGCTTGTGGTCACAGGGAAGTTACAGGCTTGTAGGGCAGGGCACAGGTACCGAGGTGCCAGTCAACATGGATGAATAAAGAGGATCTGGAAGCAGAGATAATGCTGAAAGGAAGGTAGCTAGAGAAGGCAGTGCATGCCACCGAAGCCCCTTTATGAAGCTGGGTTGAAGGAGAAATGTAAATGGGAGTAAAGTCCTTTCCTTCATGAGTGCCTGTTGCTGGCCACTACATCTTCCCAGAGCAGGAGTACATTTGCTAGAGGGTTGCTAATGCAGACAAGGATGGCATAGCACTATTTTATTAACAGGCATATTCTGTGTACTGGGTATTTTGTCACTTGCAATTGCAGTGTTGGCATTCCTGGGGTCAAATGTAGCTTGTAACACTGTCACAATTAGCCATACACAATGATTTACAACAGGATCCTGGAAAATAAGTATTGACATTTGATCGGGATAGTGGGTCATGGTGGAAGATTTTTAAGGCTCCAAGTAGACACAACCTTTGTCTTATAGTCTAACTAAACCATCCTTATGAAACCAGAGAGCCTGTAATTAACTTTATAAGAATACCTAGCAATGCAAGCACGCTGCTCAGGCTGCTCCCTGATCACTCCCAGCAGAGCACCAGCTCTTTCAGTGAACAAAGCAAGATCACTTGCTTTCTCCACAGATGGAAAATAAAATTAGACTAAAAGAGATGTAAAGCTAAAAGGGAAAGGAAAATTGGAAGGTTTAAGGAGAGAGGACAGAAGGAAGGGGGGAGAGGAAAATGACTACTGAGGAATATTTGTCTTGCTTCCTAGTATTTTTGTGTGTTATGGCCCTATTTTGGGCTGCAATGTTATGCAAGTTCCCCAGCATTTTTCTACCCGCTATAACAGTGGTGGAGCCAGATGGATTTTGCCAAAAGAGGCTCCCACCTCTGTTTTGACTTCTGCATTCAGCAGTGGTACACAGTTGTTTTTTCCCTTAGCAGATCTTCTGCAGAATGGGTTCATGTTGGCTTCGTTGATTCCAGCAAAAAGAACATCCAGAACCCATAACCACACAATAACACCAGGGTGAGGTTTAGTCAGCCACAGATTTGGGAACTGATTTCAAACACAGGCAGTAGATTTTCCCTCACATATAACTTTTCTATTTGTTTTCAGACTTAAAATTCTCAGAAATAGTTCGGCAGAGAGTCATACAAATAAAGCACAGTGAGACTACATGGAGCCCAGGGCACAGAGCATAAGGGCTGAGATTTATTAGAGATTTTAATGTAAGAAAAACATCGTCAGAACTCATATGTAGGAAGTGGCTGCTTCCCTTAGCTAGAGTGGACAGGGGAGCTTAGTTGAGCCTCCTTCATTGAGTGATACAAGTAAAGCATTTCCAGCAGCATCCCTGCTGCGAGCATGAGTTTCTTAGGAGATGGAAGCAGCACGTAAGATTTGAGCGTAAGATGAAGATTATGAGTCAATGTATATTCTGTATAGGCCAGCTTCACACAAGGGCACTGCACGCAGCAGCAATGGTGGCTTGCAGTTACACAGCTCACAGCCCTTTAACACCTCAAGCATCCCACGCAGCAGTGGCTATTTTAAAAGAGGAGCAGCTGTTATGGCTGGTAGTTCTTGCTCTATGCCACTTGCTGCAGAATGCTGCCTCTACAGGTGGCAATGGAGCACAGGACCAATAATTTCTGTAACTTCCACAGTATAGTCAAGGCTGAATAGCTCAAAAAAAGTAATTGTGATAGAGTCTCCTGTGAAATCAGGCTTCCAGCTTCCTTCTTTGGTATCTGCCAGTGACACGACTGAGCAGTCTCATGCCAGCTCTGCATAAGCAACTATCTCCAGTATATTAAGTGCTGTCCCACCAGGAAGTCACCTGCACCCTCCTGTCTGCCTCAGTGGACCAAACCTCTGGAAATGAGCTACAGTCACTAGGAATGTCAGGCCAAGCTCAGGTATGTTATTTGCAGGTAGAAATAATGTTTCAGAGGGTGGTATTCACTTACACCAAGGATGGGCCTGCCCTGTGGCCTGAAAGTGCTAAATGAAGCATTAAACAAAGCAGTGTGTGATGGTGGTTTGAGCAGATACTATAAAAGTATCAGGGCTAAATGGAAGAGATGGTTTCTAAGGCTAGCTACTTCCTTATGTGGGAGCTGAACTGACGTAAAGTTGAAAATTGAAACTGTTTTTAAAAAATCAGGTCCTGTGATTAGAAGATTTCTAGAACATCATTTTAAGTCAGTACTGTTCTCCACAAAATAAGTCTTGCTAGTAGGGCGGATGCCACTAGAGCACTGCCAAAAAGATAAGCAACACCTACCTTTTCTGGTCCTGTCCTACAGGGAAGTGACACTGCAAGGATACTGCAATAGCAATGTGGCATGAAAGCATGAAGTACACTGTACCTAACTTGCTCTTGGGAGACCACAGATTTGGCTGTCATGGAGGACGAGGCAGAGCTTGGGTGACGGCACTCCAGGTAGGTGCTAGCTGTGGCATGTTGCAACCAAGAAATTTCCTCATGGTGGAAAAATATTTGTCAGAAGGAGCTTTTTTGTTGACTCTACCTCCGATTGCAGTATTGTTTGAGGATTACTAGTAGCAAGGAACAGTACAGACCTCTGTCAGGCTTAAGGAGAAGTGCAGCCATCTAGTACTCCCATAGAAGTCCTTTGAATTGTTAGCTTACTGCATTTTACCATGGGTACAAAACCAGCCCAGAAATGGCTGTCTTTGTGATAACCACAGACAAATTCAGCACAGAACCATGATTAGATGCATATCGAGGCAGATGTACTTGTCTGTTGAGGCCTGGGAATTTTTCAAGACACATTCCAGCAAGTCCTTTTGAAAACCAACTCAGAATTCGAACATACTGCTCCTCTTTTCATTGGCTTCCAAGCAAACCCCATCATGTCTTCCCCATGCTGCAAATGTTTCGGAAATCCACTCCACATCTGGACAGTTAAACTGCCTGGAGGTGCTCCAGCCCTGGGCTTAGAAGAAAACACTTTAAATGTTGAAAGAAAACACTGATAAACCAAAACCAGGGAGATGGGTGGATCCTATCAACTTTCATAAATACAAGATCATGTGCATATGTATTTAATTGCAGAAGCAGTTTCTGTTCTGCTTTGAATCGCATTAATCTGAAACATTTTTATTGCTCCTCACATTTACACTTTGAGATTTTGCCCCAATGCGCTTTTTTAATGAATAGCATTTCAAATTGCTGAGATAACTTTCAAGCAAGATAGCTGTTGCCCTGTGCCGCTACATACCATATTCTATCAGTTTATCTTTGAAAGTTAACAAATAGCATGACATTTCAGAGCTTTCCTCCCCATGGGAAATGACTATGCCCAATATTCCCTTCCTGTCCCCTTTTTAAATTGCTCTTTTGGCTTCTTGGTTTTGCTGGAGGGTTTGTAGCCCTGTTGTGAGTGTTTGCTGTGGTGACAATGTTTTCCTACTCCCTTTAGTGTGAAATTCCAGGTACAGTATTATGTCACATCAGATCTCTGTGAAAAAATGCATCTTGGCTCCAAAAGAAAAGATTAATGGAAAAATCATTCCTAACCTGCCAGGAAAATACTTTTTCTCCTTCAGCACAAAAACAAAGTGTAGAGTCAGCTGAGAGGTCTAAGGATTAAAGGGAAAGTACTGTTCCGAGCTTTTCCTAACCTCCGATCCCAAATTATCTAAAGGCTCTTAGAGGAAGTGGAACAAACGAAGAAAACCAACCTTGTTTATTCCTATATAACAGAGTCCCTCATTAGCAGTGCTTTACATTGGTATAAGCATTACTGTTGGTTTTACCAGCAGTGCTGTTTTCAGCAATTGTGTCTAGAAAAATAGCTTGAAAAATTACTGGATAATACAGAATGACGCCTTCGGCTTCGGAGCCACTTTGTCCTTTATCTGTCTAGCAGCCACAGGCATTTTCTAGCGCCAAATAAAAGCAGTGAATTGTAACACAGGCAAGCCTGGATCTTTACTGTTATATTTTATTAAACTGGCTACAGTGCATTGAACTACAGAAAAGACAAATAAATATGGAGGAGGAAGAGGGGAAAAGGACTGACTCAGCAGATTTTATGCTCTTGTACACAAATAGCAAGTACTTGGCCAGAAGGGTGTATTCAGCTGAGGGACACATGGAGCACATTTGAGTACTGCGTGCTCTTCCCGTCAAAATCCTGATGGCCCCAAGGAGAGGTGCATTGTGACCCAGTGTGAGCGCTGCCCTGTGAGGCAATGCACAGTGTCCTGGTGCCCCAATTCGGCAGAGAAGAGCTACAATGCCCCCATGCCATAGTTAAGCTCAAATGGACTTAGTGAAGAGCAGAATGTTCAGCTACTCTGGGTCAGACAGAAAACTTCATTGCCTGGTAATCTTACACACTGTGATGCTAAGGCAGCTGATGGATCTTCTGGCCTTCTTGTGGCAATTGCAGAGCTGCTGCTTCCTATTAGCAGCAAAAAACTGGTGCCTCCAGCAATTTCTCCCTAAAGAGCTCAGTGGGCCGTGTGTGCCTTGGTCCTCTCTCTGTTACACAGCCAGAGGGGCAGGAGAGCCAACGTCCCCTATAATTGAGCAATGCTTTGGGTAGGTGTTTGAGACCTTTTGATGCCAATGGGGCACTCACAGCTGGTCACAGGAAAGAGACCAAGAGAGGGGCAGACATCCTTCAAAAGCTGTTTTTGCAAGCACCCAGACTAGCCTGCCAACATAAACCAAAAGGGGTAGTGTAGCACAAAGATCTGCTCCAGCACTCACTAAAATCAGCAGGAACATTAACACCACTTTGAAAGAGAATTTGATAAATGCCTAAGTTGAAGCTGACGAAGGAGAAATGAAGCGTGGCAGCCAGATTTTTTTCAGAGAAAACAATGCCACAAAATGTGAGGCAGCACCAGCAGAAAACAGGGACTCAGAAGGTGAAATACACCAAGAGGCTGACAAACCCTGCACTCTGCCCTTCTCTTCTGAAATGTCCTTATGCCAAGTTGCAGCAAACTAAGGGAGCAAGTAGGGGTCAGAAACTAGAAATACTATCCCAAACCTAGCAAAGATTCCCATCTTAGCATGCCTTATACTCTTGATCAGCACACACACGCACAAACCTTGGCAAAAGGCTGAACATTTCAATTGGATAAATTACTTCCACATTTAATCAGCCAACACTGAGCTGCATTTATTAGTGAGTACAAAACTTCTGGCAATTTAAGGCAGCTGCTTATGTCATTGTCTTCTCTAATGCTATTAAAACACTGCTACATTATCACTATGGAGCCTGACAGAACATTTGTTGTGTGGAACAGGACTCAGAAGTCATGAATTTTAACCAAATTTGGCCGTAAGGAGAACATTTTTCATAACTGAATTATGTTTTCTGCCATCTGTCCGGCCGGTTCCACAGCTCAGCTCTTACTGAGTTCTCTTCTCAACATTTGACTTGTCACACTCCTGGAGAAGAGCTGCACAAGTAACAGGCACTTGGGGCTGAGGAATGAACCCTCAAATCGAACGTGTTGGGACCTCTAACGAAACATGCTGAGTTTTGATGTAGAAATTAATAGCCATAATGTTTTGGGTTTGGTCAAACAGATTGGTTTGGTCAGCCTGAGGTACAATGCCTCATTTTGGAAGTGCCGGGAGCGGTAGGCTCTTCAACATGCTCCTTGGGTATAGAAACTAAATCTTATTTCAAACTAAAAACTGATTTTAGGAGAAAACACTGAAGATCTGGATTTCAGCCACCTTAAAAAGCTTGCTTTATAAATTGACAAATTCAAAGATAATTTTCTTTGCCTTGAATCTGCGTGTTTGGTCACATTTGAACAAAAAATGCAAAACCATCACCAAGATCCACCCTTGAACAAGCTCCCCATACAGAATTTGAGCCCAAAGGATCCACCTTCAGTGATGGGAGAACAAAACTAGGCTGCTGCTTTCTCAATTCAGTTGTTTGCTTCCACGTTATTTGAACTACTAACAGAGTACTTTAACAACTTTTCAAGCTCAATTAAGCCTCAGTAATTCAGAAGTTCTACTGTGTAGTGAAGCAATTGACAGATCAGTCTCCATTTAAATTAGCTCTTGGGAGATTAGCTATATGGGGATTAAATCCTTTCATATCTGACCCAAATCCCCATAAAATTAATATTAGCTCCCTAAGACAGCTGGTTTAAAATGTACTTTGATCACCTGGGGAACTTGTCTCTACTTCTGACTGACAGGATTGATGTATTAAAAACAACCTCATCGCTCTTCTCTTTGGCCTGACCCTGAAAACATGCTAGTGAGCCTCGTAACTCCACACAAATAAAGAGACTCGTGTTTCAAATCCATGCAGGTACATGTTCATGTCATCTGCAAATGAATTCTTATAATCTTCCTTTTTTCTATATTTGTTTGGAAGCCAAATACAGGATTCTTATTAAAAAAAAGAAAAATGAGTAAAGGCAGAATACGCCAGGGTGGTCCTAACCTTCTCATCTTGAATTTATATTGCTATATGCCAGGGATGGAACATATGGGCAGAATGGAATGTCAGACAGGCAGAGTATTAGAAACAGAGTAGCATAAAGCAAGCAACCTTCATGTAACTAATTTACTATGTGTTAAACTGGATCAAATTCCTACGAATGTGATGTTAAACACTTACGTATGGCAGTATATTTTTATGGAACAGGATTAAGAAATGATGTAAATTTCCAAGCATAAAATTTTGGCTAATCAAAATCTTTTGGCAAGTTAGGCATTTTCATTTGGAGTGAACGCTCCATATTACCACTTTGTCTCCAGGAAAGACCATGTCTTCATATAGAGCCCTTAAAAATTAAATGACTAATTTATTTTCCTGACTCAATTTTCCCTGCACCACTAAGCATCCCCATTTATTTCCATATATTTTATTATGTGCAAATCAAGTGGGTGTTTTAGTGGGAACAGACCTTATATGTGAAACACAAGCACTTAACCAAGTTTCCTCAACTTCTGACCTATTAGCAGCAAAAACCTGTCAAGTGATCCTGCAGCAGAGGAATTTCTGTTTAGCAAGGAATGCCAGCACCTGACAAAATGCGCAGCTTTTGAAGAAGAGGTTACAGCAATATATAGCAGATTATAGCAGTCTCCAAAGTTATAGATGGAGACTCCATCATCACCCAAGTCTCTAATAACGTGTTTCAAGATGAAGAAAAAACAGTGTTACAGCACAGATCTGGCTCTGCTGCTTCCTCCTGGGTTTGCATGACTCAACCCTCAGCTGCAATGCTGTGACTGGAGTTACCCTTTTGATTTGACCAGTTGAAATTCAGGATCTTGTCCATTCAAGTCAGAAGGAGAACTGGAGGTGGACTGAGACATCATCTGAATAACTCCTTCTATGTAAAAACATATTCAAGGTCTTATTTCTTACACACAGGAAGCCTTGAACCATCCCCACTCACAGATCTAAACCTCTTTCAGCCTGCTTTTGGACCATATGCCTCCAGATCCAAGTGCTCCAAGTCAGGAGTGGCACCTCTGGCCAGAGAGAGGCCCATAACTCATCATTTGGTGAGATTTTCCTCCTGCCTGGCTGAGCAGATCAGCATCCTAGCAGAGGCGCAAGAATGGTGCTGCCATCCTGCCCTGCTCCCAGCTGCACCAAAGGACACATATCCATCTGTGTGAGGCTGAGCCCAAGCACATCTATTCCACCTCTCAAGGTTTCATCAGGGGAAGTGATCTTAAACCATTCATTTTTAAACAAATCTAATTGAGAAACAGCATCACCTGGGGAGCCAACCCTGAACCACTGCGCCCACCTTAGGTAACTAAGAAGCATTATGTTTCTGTGCTAGGATCTTCAGCTGTACTTCTGCCCAAAGAAAGGCAAATTATGGCAACTGTTCGGGTAGCTGGCAGAAGAATTCTTGACAATGTCCTGTGAAGCACAGCTAGGTTGGCAGAGTAAATAAAGCAAGCGACTCAGAACTGGTACAGTCACACTTGTAGCAAGATGCAAATGAAACCACTGGCTCTTTAAAGTGCCTTGGCCTGCTGTCAGAGCTCCTGGGGACCCTGCAAAGCCCACTGGCAGCAGCGAGTACAAGGAACAACACAAATGCTGCTCTTTGTCCTGAAAATAATTGTTTGAAAGGTCTCACCCGGCTAGCCCATCTCTGAAATATGGAACAGAGGGGCTGTGTGGCTTTCTGGAAGCAGGCAGCACTCCTGGAAATGGTGTCATGAGCAAAATGAGGAATGTTTCTTTGTTTTGGAGGAAGAGGAGGAGGGTTGGTGGAAAGAAGGTGGCTCTAAGGAGAACCATATGAGCAAGAAGGAAGGAATCGTTTTGTTTTCTTTACCGTCTAATTAAAAAAGCATGCTACAGAACATTTAGACTATGGAAAAGGCCATGTCTCTGGGACTGACTGTTTTGATTTGTGGGATGATTTGAGCGCGAAGGATGTATTATGGGCAAAAGACCGGGTGACTTAAGAGTCACACCCACCACTTGACATTCAGCAAAACGTCTGGGCGCGTAGAATGTGCAGATGCTTTGTCCATAAATCTGTGTTGAAGGGCAGAGACTGCCTGAGAGGGAGCTGCACTTCCAGTTCATCCGTATAAGATTAGCAACCAGGAAAATGGAGGCGGGTGGATGCGCAGGGAAAAGTTCCTATTGTGCAGCAGATGTTTTCAGCCTGCTCAGTGGAGTCCTCTTCTAGCTTAAAATCAGGGGGGCCACACTGAGGGGACACAGATCAGTTCAGGAGTTCATAGTCCTGTTGACTAATTTTTCTACTCCTGAAATGTCAGGGTGTGTTCGCTTGCACTTTGGGATGTTTTAATTCCCTCCTCCTCTGATGATTCCTGGCCCATAAATGCTTTTACTGTTGCTGGTTAATGAATTCACTTTAGCCTGGCAACTTATCTGCTAATGCAGTTTGGGCAGCAGATAGTTGATATTTACCAGGCTGGAGTTAGAAATACTTCATGTGTTAAATTTGCATGTTGATTCTGAGGTAACCAGTCAACACAAAAGCATAGTCCATAAGTAAGAACAGATGCAGAATTAATCACATACTTTTTTTCCCGTTTCCTTTCCTATGACTTATCTATCCCTTCTGCTAAACCCTGACTCTTTTCCTTGCTGCAGAGAATGACACCTGCCTGCGAGCTCACAGGCAAAACTGCTCATCCATCCTTGCAGTCCCAGGAGTCGCTGTAATGACAATGTTACGTGTGACCAAAGTGGTGCCAGGAGGTGCAGGCTGCAGTGTGGCAGGAGCCGAATGTCCCTAAGTGGCCAGAAAGCTGAGAGCACGTACCACAAGAAACACTGCCGTATGCCTCCCTGTACCTTTGCTTTCTTGCAACAGAAAGGCTTTTGTCTGACCTACCATGGCAGCTCCTATGGCTTGTTTTATGTTCCTGTTTTCTTAACTCCCTATTCCCACAGCAATCCGGGTCACCAAGGGGAAAAGCCCCAGAGATTTATTTTAGCTGGAGTGGATTAAAAATTCCTTCAAGCACAATGCTGCCCAAGTACTCATGGCAGTGCTGCAAGGGAAAAGTAGCATAGCAAAGCTGCTAAAAATGGTCCCAGACATTCCCCCTTCAAGTTCCCCAGGCTAGGAAGCTTGCTCATCTGGCCTGGCTGCTGAACAAGCAGCTCCAAGGACTGGGTAGGGAGTCCTTATGGGCAACAAAGATGAATAGGGTCCATCCTGCTCTAAGGAGGTCTCTCCCAAAAAGGCCACCAGGCTTGACACTGCAGTGGTTTCTGCTGACTAGTGGTATTAGAGAGGCTGGACTCTATAATAAAGAGTCTGACAGACACTGATGGGGCTTTTACAGCCATTGCTTTCCTTGCCCTGCTGCCTTTGTTAGGAAGGATTTAAAAGGTTTGAGGGGCAGGCTATGAATAGGCTTTGTTCTTTGCCCTGCAGGAATGTTGTAAAGGCAAATGAGAGACGTGCACTGTGGCAAGCTGACTGTGCTTATGTCTGGTCTTAATAGCATCCTGCCTGCCATTTTGATACCACAAGGCTAGGATTTCACAGTGAAAAGACATAAATCAGCATTAGTTACCTTGGAGAGTGTAAATGAACTGCAAAGTACATGATGCGCTTGGCTACTGCAGTAAGAGCACCAACGTGCCACAATCTATGCCACATAAATTTTGGGCAATTGAACATAGCCTCTGCCTGTTCTTATTGAAAGCAGCAACTACTTAGTCTATCTTCCTAGCTCAAAACAACAAAAGCATGGAGGGTAACTACAGGAAGGCTCCTTAGGCCTATTGCCATAGGTGTTGTTTATCCTCAGGGTATCAATGACTGTCAGATCCCCAGCCCACCCCAAAATGCAGGTTGAGAGAAAAAGAGGAGCCAGTAGGGACCCAGCAGTGATATGAAAGGATGTGGCTGGGAAGGTGGTGGAGCTGTTGATATCAGTCCTGCCTTGCCCCAGGTAGGACTAAAGATGTGCCTGTCACAAGGATAGGGTAACTTTTCCCCTGGAGGAAAGCTTGTCTCTCCTTCCCTGCGCCTTCAGTGGCCTTCAGGCAGTGAGGACCCTTTCAAGTTTGGTCTAAAGCCGTCCCTCCACCCTCCAAGCCCTGTGCTCAACTCTGTCTTCAGCTGGGTCCCTGCAGCCCAGAAAAGTGGCTTGATCTGCTCTTTATTTCTGTCCTGCAACTCAGACAGCCAGGAAAGGCACTTTAAGTCTCTCAGCTGGCTGTCTTAAAGGGTGACTGCTGTCAGTAAGGAGAGGATACAGGTGGCTCCATAATGTCCAAACAGAGTTCCAGCAAGTCCTTGAAAGAACATTTTGCTCATTTTCTAGAGCATGTATCTGAAAAACACTGACTGGATATTAAAAATAATAAACATTTGTTAGGCAATAAATCCCAGACTGTGCTTTCTTGATAAACTAGATGATTGTGTAGGACTCTTCAGTGACTGAAGGCAGATTCTTTCATGGTGTTGTCATTTGTTTTGAGCTTTTCTCTTTGTTACCTGGTTTTGCCTAGACCCTTCTCTACGAATGAGGAAAAAAAACCCTCTAATTGCCCTTTGTGTAATCTTAAGGGAGAAATTCAAGTAACTGGTAAGGTAATAAATCCTTACTACAGATCATCACTCACTTCTCTTATGAATATAGTTAAGACTTTTACTACCGGTTGGAGAGGGAGAAAGCAAAGGTTAGTGCAATTCCTCTGCTTTGTTACCACAACAGACAGCAAAAAATCATAAATCCCTCCCTCTCTCCAGCTATTGCACTAGTCCAAGCCTATGCAGTGGGACTGTGAGTCATGTCACCAGCAGCTCTGCAAGTACAGAGCTATTTCTTCATCCTAACAAAAGCAATTCTGTAGCTCAGGATGACAAATTCATGAAACATCTGTGAAAGGTCATGAAACAACCTGCCTCTTTGGGACAAACAGGCTTGCTTCTGAGGTCCCACATTTCAGTGGAAATCTCTGTTTCCTGGCGCATGTTGCCAAAAGTTATATTAAAAATATCATACCATAAAAAAGAAAAAGTGTTGCTATAGCACAGTGCTGGTTTATATAGGTCTTTAGCAACCTCAGAAGGGCACTTGTAATATTCTAAGTAAACAGCAAGCCAGCAGCCAGCTATTAGTATTCTTCACACAGTGTAGATGCTTCCCTGTGTCCAAGCCAGACCCATCCCTGCTGTCCCTTTCCTTCTCTCTATAACCTGTGCAGCTTAGGGGCCAGAGGCTGCCTATTTTTTATAGCTCTCCTTTTTCCATTCTGGAGAATATTCCCAACAAAATAAGACAGCTACAAGGGTGTCTTCAAAGAATATAGGCTAACCGGGGGTAAGGGTGAGGTGAGGGGTAAGAAAGACCCTGAGGGTAGGTCCTGAAACAAAGTCAGCTCGGGCATCTGTGTGTCCACTCTGAAGGGAAAATCTGCTTCCTTTGGAGAGCAGAAAGAGATTCTGCCTCTGGGATGAGGCAACCTGCAGATCACCATGTAGCAGTTTCCAAGCAGAAATCCCCTCCTGTGGGTTTTAACACAGGAGGGTACAATCTGGCCCAGGTTTAAAAAAATCCCCAACCTTTTAAATCCCTTGGAACATACTCTGCCTTTCTGTTTTGTCGCTTACAATCATAGGTGCTGCTGCTGCTCTATCCATTGTTACACCAGGCTAATACTTTCCATCACACCCATTGTTTCCAGTTGCTTGTAACTTTGTCAGACCTTCAGTTTTAAAGGTCTGAAGTCTTCTATGCTTGTTCTTTGCCTATGGTCAATTACAAAATACCCCTGAAAGTTCAGATGCTTTCCAGAACAAAAGCTAGCAACAAAGGCAGGTTTCCCCGTCCACTTGCGCAGATCACTGTGAAGATTCAGAGCAGGAAGTTGAAATTCAGCAGAAAGACAACAATGAAGTTAGAAAGGTGTCTCACAGCATCTCACTGGTGGTTCTTTTCAATCCAGTTGACGCAGACTTGATAAGCAAGGTACCAGTGCCTGCTGCTCCTGCATGCATGGTTGAGTTTGGTGAGTTCTCAGTTACGCTGTTCCTGAAGCAGAATGGAGGTGGTAGAAGCTCAAGCTCCTGCCACACACATCCCAGGCACTGGTGAGCCTGGTGCTGTTCAGAAGGGTCTGTGTGGGGTTCTCATGCCATACGGGAGAGAGACAATGTGGCACACAGTCTGCAGAATCTGTTTTAGGCTGGTGCTGTGGTCAGTGCTGCAGTGGTAGAGCAGCCGTGCATTCCCAAGTCACCAGGCAGGCACGTCTGAACCACCTCATCTGTGCCATTGCCACAACCCTGTCTGTAAAACTGGGGAGGATGCACTTCTCAATAATTTTATCGGCCATTGCTGTGGACACAGCATGCTAGTAATATAAATTGCATTGCTGCCAACCCTGCCCTGGTCTTCCGTGGTGCACAGTGGGAATATTTGTACGGGAAGGTCCTGCGTGACCTTCCAGGGCCGGCTCCCCTCCCACAGAAAGTGTACTGTCGCTGACATGGTGCACTTTGCGGAGCAATCGGTGCAGCAGTAGGTATTCCTGAGCGGGGTGTCCGTGCTCTCACTTTGCAAATGGACTTGGTGATCAGCAGGTGATCTGTTAAGGGACTTAGCACCCATATTTTCTAAACCTTATTGCTAACATTTCTCACTGAAATCAAGGACGGGCTATGCGCTTCATACTTATTCAGTGGAAGTAAATGGATAGCACAGTGGGAAAAAGAGCAGAAAGCGCTAGGCAGCCCCCCTTCGTGGGCTGGTACTCTGAGTAGCTCTCGGGAAAGCCACCAGAGCACAAACAGCCGAATGAACTCTGGCTCATGGTCCCTCCACAATATTTCCTGAATTGCTTTGACCTGACAAAGGACGAAGTACACAGCGAAGGTGACACCATCACACAGCTGCACCATTTCCAGTGGGTTCCAGATCTGTGGCTCCTGACATCTAATCTCCCTCCAGCCTAGTGGATGGACCCAAGAGACTAAGTTCCCCAATCTCTGCTGTGTTCAGGCTGCTTTGTGCCACTGATATATGGAGGAGGCAGCAAGACAGAAATAAGTGCTCAGGTAGAAGACGTTCTTAATGTTGCTTCTTCATGCATGTACATTTTGATACATCATTCATTTTTAAATAGCATTTAAACAAGCATGAATAAAAAATGCTCTTAGCAAATGTTAATGCTCCAAACATCTAGGACTGTATGCTCCATTAACTTTCAAGGAAGTAAAGGTTTACAAGTGCCAGCATTGTTGCTGAAAATGAAATCTAAGTTGCTTAAATCTTAGAAAGTCTTGTGCACAGCTTTTAATTACATGCTTGAATCATTAAAGCATGTACAAAAATAACATTATAAGTGTGTATAAATATCTACTTAATGGACACACACTTTCCTATGCATTTAAAGTGGCTTTTGCATACTATCTGCTGCTTCTATTTGTGACTAGGATTGAGCCAAGGCATTGATTTGGTATTTCCTTCTCTTCATGTTCTTGTAACTTAGGATAAATTCCCCTGTTTACTCACACCTCAGAATTACAGTAACTCTAACTACAGATAGGAAAAAATACGTATTTCAGCTATTTTCTACCATTATCCAAGCATTTTTGAAAAATTACTCTGAAAAAAATGTTATTAAAAAATTGCTTTCAAAATGAGGGTATTTTTTGGTAGCTGTTTAACAACCAGATCAGTACATCTATACTGATGTACTGCATTGACTTTAAAGGAACTGCTTGGAGTGGTAGGCTTGTGCAGGCTGGGACATCCTATCACATACAATTTTCTTGCCTCTCAGCACTCGCTACAGATGTATTTCTATTGTTTCTCCACCATTTGCACTGTACTTTATTGGAAAACAAAACAAAGTACAGTAATCCATTGTGCTAATTTTGAAAAGAATAGAGTTTTCAGGTTTTGAAGCAAGATTTTCTTCTTCTGGATTTGACCAGCACCAGCAGCACTACACTCCAGCTCAAAGACTTGGCTTTTATGTTGCAATTACATTACAAATAAGCTATAGGATAAACCAAGATACACTTGAAAATTGAGATGCAGGTAACAGAATTTTAAAAAACCCTTATTTTTCCAAGAAAGATATAAATCTTTACACATTCTGAAGCCTTCTCTTGAATCACTACCTGATAGGCCACTGACTTACGCTCCAAAATCACACCTGCATGTGTATTAGAAAATTACCATGACAGCAGAATATTTCGGTTTGGATTTTACTTCTGGCCCTGCGGCTGTTCTGCAGATTGCACCAACTCAAAAGCCAGTGACTTTGGCTGATTTATGAAGGACAATCAGCACTCTGGCAAAAATGCTCCCAAATCCATCTGCTGCTGAAAGGACAAAGCCACAAAACTGGGTTGAAAAAAGAAAAAGAAAGGGGGGGCAGGAAGAAAAAATTAATACATAAATAAATAAAAATAGGGAGAGAGCCAAATTGAAGCTGACAAAGAAGACAGGAGGACCAAGAGAAACTGAAGCAGGAATAAAATACACGGAGTACCTAAGCAGTGAATCCTTGAATGCTTGACTAACTTGTGGGGGAATCTGGGAATCAAAAAATGCAGGGGAAATAGAAGCTCCCTAGTTGCCATTGCTCAAAGAATAAAAAAGGCCATGTATACAACAAAAAAGACCAGGTGAAATATGAAAAAAAAAAGCATTTCTATTCAGCAATGTGACCAATGTATTAAAAATACTGATGTCATAAGTATTTTCTCACTTTTTAAGCTGCAGGACAACACAAATGGATCTTCAAATAGAAAGAGAGATTCCCCAAATCCACCTCTATTTCTTCTAGGACTTCAGTGAGAGGAAGAATTCTTCAACAGAGCTACAGCCTGAGCACATTCTCCCACCATTAAATGGCTTTTGGAAACCTAACTGAGCTTTTCTATCTTTGCATTCGCTAAAATTATTTCACACAGTGACTTTGCCTCAGTTACTCTATTAGGAGTCGTTAAACTGAGCTGCTTGACAACGTACTTAACACACTTCCATATCCTATCCTTGACGTGGTCTTAGAGATCATCTTGGTGTTGAACAGGTCAAACTCAAAAATTTCAGCAGGGGATGGGTCAGTGAGGAGAGGGACAACACAAATTCTTTGGGGCACAGCAACCCTAATTTGAATCAGGACTTGGAAGACATTCATTTCAAGCACCAGTCTTACAAACATGTCTCCCTGGATGACAAATCTTTCTCGTAAGCACACTGTAACTAGTCAAAAGCAAACCCACTTTCAGAGTATATAAATACTTCGGGGCTGGTTAAAACTACCCACATATTAACATCGCACATTACAGTTGTTTCAAAGCAAGCAAGAATTTCAAACTACACTGGTTGGATCTTTTTCACAGGCAGTTGTCGTGTGCTGGAGATAAACCTTGGAGAGGAGACACTTCAATGGAGAAGGGGCTGTGAGGCACGACCTGCCTTTACCTTCTTTTTCTCTTTTCATTTTTCTCTTGAAAAGCAGGATTATTAAGAACATCGCATCACCTGACGCAAAGCAAATTATTTGTTCATCCAGGGCTCTTGTACAGAAACCAATATCTGTGGTTTCCAAGGCACTCTCCAAAGAAAAGTGGAGAGCAGCATTTCCGCTTCGTAAACAGTAAGAGAGCAGCACAGAGAGTGGAGTAGCTTATCCAAGATCATGTGATGCTTCAGTAACAGAGATGGAAGTAGAATCCATGTCTCTTTGCCATCCTTTAATGCCTTTATCCTTACCCAAACAAGTGAGCAAACTGAAATGCAGTGGAGAGGAGCATGCAACGATCACTACTCATTAAGGTGTCTCCTTAAAACTGTCAATTGAATCTGGTGCCCAGCAACTGCAGCAACAGGAAGGGTAAGAAATGAGCTGCAGTTTAGTGGGTTGGTGTTGACAGAAAGAAAATTGCAAAGATGTGGTAATTGCTCTCAAAGCCCCCCTGGGCTGAACTGCAATATAGTCTGGGGCTTGGGCAAAAACTTCAGTCTCCAATGAACTGTCATGTACTATAGCTTTATAACCTCAAAGAGAAAAACCGCCAAAAGCTTTCTGACAAACCTCAAACCCCCTGTCTGATCACGACATTCATAACATTGCTGAGTACCAAACCTGCAGTGTTTAAATCATGCAGATCTGAACAAGAAGAATGGGGGAACAACAGAATGAAACACTCAGAACAAAAAAGTGAGAGAGTACGGGAAATCTTACACGTTTTGCTCATGGTCCACATCTGCCTCCTCTCTTTGCCCTCTCTGGCAATCCAGATGAAATGCTTGAAATGGTTCTTCTAGCCCTGTTGAACTGCTAGTTTTCTTCACAGCAAACCTGGGAATACCTGGATTTTGCAAGGGAGAAATAAACAAACTGAGATTTTCCATGTAGTCCCAGCATGGAAAAACTACTAGCAGGCTTAACACTTCTTTCATGTAAACACCTGGGCAAAGCACTTCACAATTTGCAATTCAGTCTTACAGTACCTATTGCAGAAAATGCGACTGAAATGGAAGTTAACATTATTCTGCATCCTTTCTTATTGTTCAAAACTAACTTTGTCTTGCCAAGCAGACATACGAGCATACATCTTTCATAAAATTAGACACCATGCAGTTGCCTTGTCTTCCAGTGGGTTGGTGGTAGCACTCATCTACTCAATAACAAATGTGGGCCTAAGCTTATTTTTCAAGCTCTAAACTTTATCCATGGTTTTCTCTGGAAAACCTCTCTATTTCAGTCTGGTTTTTGCACTCCAAAGGAACAAACAAGTTGTTAACATGTTTGCCAAGCTAATAAATCAGTTAGCTGGCACAATTTGAGAAAAGTCCTGCATTCATATGCAGCATCTTTATAATTATAACTCACTTGCAAGGACAAGAGCAGTCACGAAGCAGTAACTTAGCTCAAAATAGGTATGCAAATGTTGGCTGTACTGGATCACTAAGCCACCTGCTAGAGAGTCATTTGCATCTACTTAGAACAGGGTTTATAGGAATACAGGCTGCTTTCTTTAATATCTACTAGGATCTAGGCAGGACAAATTTAGTTTGTTAATGAAAAAGGTCAAATTCTGCAATCCACACACTAATGAGAATTTTGAAGAGCTGAGAATGACAGCATTAAGGACACCTGTGTTCACAGAATCAAATGAGTCTCCAAAATGAATGTCAAGATTGCTTTAAAGGCAGATGAGTTATCTTATGTGCTTGTATGCAGGAATGCAGCTCCCCCTGCACTGACAAGTTTAACACCAGAACATGCAGCAGCCATTCCAGGTAGATAAGCTTTCCACAGAATTATAATCAGAAAGCTTTATCAAAGCAAAGATTTTTTTCTCCTGCTAAGACAATAGATGCTACCCTGAAGTGCCAAGCATGGTGGTTTCTGTGTGATACATCTGCCTACCTGCTATCACCTCTTCAAGATTTGAAGTCTATGCGCTGCCAGCAAACAGCCATGCTACAGAAAGTGTTTGATCACACTGAAGTATTTTCACTATGCAGGATTGTGTCTGGCCCTGAATCTTTTCCAGCGCTGCTTCCTGCCAGTATTGTAATAAATCCATTAATAACTGCGGAGTTACAGCAGCATAAGCCTACAGTCTGCCCACCTCTGGTGGACTCATCTATTAAAACAGAGGTCACCTCCCTTTGCTGGTCACTACTGAGACCAAGAGAAATCCAGACCTGCTACTGCAATGGAGCCAATGCCTTTACTGGCTGAATCTTTACTCAGAAAATTACAGGTGTGGCCAAGCAGCTAAAGCAGACACAGACCAGGCACCATCAGCTTTCGAGCAAGCACCCCTTTATATAGAAGTTTTCTATAAACTCAGCAGGGCCTGATTTTAGGATGTTCGTGTCTGATGAGGTAGAAAGGGTGTATGAGAGATCCTGGACACAACCAAAGCAGCCTAAGACATTGCTCTTCACTGTTGACTGGTGACTGACAATGAGAACACTGCTACAGATTCTAGCATCAGTGCGGTAAAAGTATACCTAAATAACCAAAGAGCTAAGAAAGTAGGAGTAATGCCAGTGTACAGCAGGCTTAAATGGAGACATTTTAAAGAATGCTCACTAAGTGATGTAAGCATTTACATATCCTGCTTACATATCAGTATGTTTTTCTTCTCTACCCGTATTTTTTCTGCAGCATAGATGAATCTATACAAAGTCTACACAGCACATAAAACTGAAAGGTGGAACATATGTGTCTGATAAACAGCCTGTTACACGCTGATTGTATTTCAGGATTGTTCCGCTTCAGTTTACAATTTGCTTTATGTTCTTTTGAAACTGCTTTGGTAAAACTGGGATTAATTTAATACACATTTTATTAAGATTGTTTGCAGTAGGGTAAGACAAAATCGTGAAGTACAGCAGACGCTGAAGCACTGGGTTGCCTGTAGTGTTTAGGGCAACTAAAAATAAAGCATGTCATGCTACAAATTTCACAAGTTTCCTGATTTCTTGGCCCCATTCACCTTGTCTCAGATCCATGTTAGAGTGAAAGGTCTCCTGTTCAATTCAGCCTTTCTTAGACAATATGATAGGTATAACACTGAATTATTTCCATGCAGCCACTGTGTTCAAACAACGAAATTCTCAGTCCAACTCATTTTGTAAATATGCTATAGCTGTTCAAGGGCTCTCTGAGCTCATGTGATTGGATTGATGACCCTCAATGGTCAAAAGAAGGGAAAATTCTCTGCTGGGAATTTTCCATCTGGTTTACATTGCAGTTCAAACTCTATGGATCAAAGGAAAAGCATTTTCTCTTCCACTGTGTTATCTAACATGAGCCAAAGTATTTTTGGGTCTGTTCAGTGGAAAAGCAAGAGAGCACCACTTTATGGAAACTACACCTGGTTTTATTAGTTTCAAGTCACTTTTTAAAGTCATAATGTACAGTAATAGACATGGGCAAAAGCCATGTGAGTGCTGGTACAGGGAGCTGAACAATGAAATCTTTGCTCAATTTCTATTTGGTCCTGAAGAAAAGCTGTGACCTCCATTCCTAGAAAGCTAATCAGATGCCTGCAAGCTTAGAGGCAACCATAAGCAAACTTTGGGCTTTTTGCCCCCACGAATCAATAGCAGAGCTACCAAATTGTTTAGAAGTTTTAAGGCTCTCCAGACTTCAGAGCTTGGGCTAAAATACAGCAGTCTAGAAATACCAGTTTAGTTAGTGATGCCGAGTTTTAACCTTGAGCCTTCTAAGGTAGACATGCTCTGCTTTCTTTACCTGTTAGGCGCTTTCTTCTAATGTTTCCTAGTTACATCAACAGCCCCTCTAAGTCAAGTTCTGGTGCTTGCTTCTTGTCAGCTGGCACCCAGTCATACTGCCTAGCTAGCAGAGTTGGCTTACAGATAAAAAAAGCCTTTTGAAAGAGAGAAAGCAAAGAAAAAAACCCCACACAAACCCCCCCCAAACAACGTGCAAGAAACACGGACTCCCTCACATCCTGAACTTTATGGGAACGTAACAAAGAAAATCATAGAACTGTTCAGGTTATAAGAGACCTTTGCCATCATTGGGTCAAACCATTAACTTAGCACTGCCAAGTCCACCACTAAAGTGCCTCATCTACAGGTCTTTTAAATACCTCCAGGGATGGTGACTCCGTCACTTACCCAGGCAGCCTGTTCCAATACTTGACGACCTTTTTGGTGAGGAAATTTTTCCTAATATCCAATCTAAATCAACCTTGCTGCAACTTGAGGCTATTTCCTCTTGTCCTGTTGCTTGTTATGTGGGAGAAGAGACCAAAACCCACCTCCTTACACCCTCCTGTCGTGTAGTTGAGAAGAGCGATAAGGTCCCCCTCCAAACGTCCTTTTCTCCAGGTTAAACAACCCCAGTCCCCTCAGGCAGTCCTCATAAGCTTTGCTCTCTTGATTCTTCACCAGTTTCGTTGCATTGCTTTGGACACGCTCCAGCACTTCAGTCTTTCTTGCAATGACATATTCTTTCAGTGACAGGGTACAGGACTTCCAAAAAAACCCTAAACACTCCACAACCAAACCTGAAAAAGGCATGAAGTAGCCATAGCTTTGTAATTTTTCTGTCGCTTAAACATTAGAGAGACCTTTAATAGCTGTAACTTTACTGAGAAACAAAGGATGTCAGTTACATAGCCAAACATTTTGTTCTGGATTGCTGGTGAAGTATTTTAGTCATATCAGCATTTTAATAGGGATCATAAACACAAAACTTTTTTAAAATTACTAGATTTAAACTTAGAAGAAACATAAAGATTAAATAGATGCACGGAGTGTACCCATCTGATCTCATCAGATCTTGGTGGGAAGACCCTCAGACAGCAACTAGCACAGGCAACTCAGTGTGCTTATACTGCAAAGTCTCTGAACAGCCTGAACTTGCAAGAGGTAAAGGAGCACACATGGGATCAAATACAAACACCCAGAGTGTTCGACTGTTAGAAAACACTTCTCCACCTGCAGGAAAACCAGACATTTCTACATCAGTCTGTGTAAAGGAAAAGAATATACCCAAGAAAGGTCCAAAGTGCACATATTCTGAATAAAAGAAATTTCGGCTACGGAAAGGAAAAAATATGATAATTCAAGAGCTAGATGCATCCACTGATTGGAAGATTACATGATTTAGATGAGATGGTTATTACAAACAGGACATGACTACAGTGATTAATGTGACATCTGAATCTAAAATAAAGATTTTGCAGAGAAAGTTGTCTCATGTGGAATACAGGTGGGTAAAACTTAAGGAGTACACAGGGCAGACTATTTGCTACAAAAAGAAAGTCTTGAGAAATAAAATAGTTTGCATTTGCCTATGGAAATGGATACCTGGTTTTGGGTTGAAAACATATCGGAGCGTATATTTCATGTGAAGACTTAAAAGTGCAGAGAATGAGAAGACCTTGAAAATGGAAAATATTCCTACAATGAGGAAGAAAACAGAGCACAGCTCTTCATGAAAGCTGATGTGCTGTAATTGTGGGCAACCACCAAGAGTGCAAAGGTCCTTCCCCATCCTTCTTTGGGGCTGCAGCATCTGCTGTCCTCTCATGCACTGGTGCAGCTCCATCAGTCCAGCCGGCTCATTTGCCACAGAGCTACTTGCTGTTCCAGGAGTTAGTTTGGTGTTGAATCTCTTCCTGTCTTGTCCAGATATTTACCACCTGTTTACCATAACCAGGCTGTGCTGACTGTGAATGGAAGTGGAGCAGGACTGCCTCTTCTGGTGGCAGCCTGCACTTAGACCAAGTTCCAATGTAAGCAAGAGATCACCTGAGGAAGAGGCAAATTGCCAGCAAATAAAGAAATACCATAGATGCTACATTGCTGCCTGGTTTTAATATTACAAAACTTCTTAAAAATAAAAATTGCTTAAGTTTTATGACAGAAAAGGCAGAATGAAAACAGTCTGAAATTGCACAAATGCATGCAAGCAAACATGAAATCCATGGTACAAGTTTGGCCTAGGAGTACTAGTTGATATTGGCTCTGGGCACTGCTTCTGTATTACTCCTGTCACTATCCAGGTCTCCTTAAAGAATATATGATCTCATACATAACATCTATATTAAATAGCTATGACAAACTGTGGGTAATGACTGACATTGAATCACAATTTGCCTATTAGGTTTTGCAACAGCTGTGATTTGAATGGTGTTACTTCATAACCAGGAGATCACAGTTAAGCCATCTTATGGAAAACTGTGTCAATATTGCTAAAATAATATTTTAAAAACCTGGTAAGTTAAGTTTGCATTGGTAGGGAGCATTAACCTCCAGGGCAACACACCTACAACTATCACCTGTTGCAATCCTGTGTAAGAATAGCTTTATAAATAGGCCACGAATACGAAGAGTTTGTGAGTGCTTGCAAACACAATGAGAAGATGAGACAAAGAAAAGCATTACAATCATAAGCCTATGCATGTACATAGTATAAGAAACAAAGTCCTTCTCCCAAAGGCATCGGTGTCTAATAATGAAGCTGCTTCTGTGAGTTGATTGCGATGGTCCTGAATACAAGAGAGGCTCATGTGTTTTAACTCCTGCATGGCACTGGGTCTTGGCTTCCAACAGGTACTGTGGGAATTGGAGCCGCTTTTCAGAGCAAATTAAATGAGGACTTGAGCCATGGAGATGTTGCAGAAAAAAACCCCAAACCCATGCAGAACAGATGAGGTTGTGGTCAAAGTCACTGTGGCACTTAAGGTTTCATGAGAGTGAAAAAACACTGAGCCAGCATTAAAGTCTGTGCATCAGTGACAGGAGCAGAGGAACACATAATGAGAGGCCTCAGGTTTTTGTGGGGCCCCAGGCATGCACATATTATTACACGCTAAAAAAAAATAGCAAACCATGAATCTAGACAGAAAGAGCATTTCTCTGGCAACTGCAGCATGGGCTTATTTCTAAAGGAACTCCATAAACCCTGGCAGAGAGGCTGCGTGAGCCAGAGGAGAAGATATGTATCTGGGAATGGTAGCAAATGTAGGTGGAACCAAGAAAATCTAGCATGCTGTTTTAGTATTGCTCCCTAGTGAATGCAAACGTCACCTCAGTGTGTGATGCTTTGTTCAGATCTGGAAAGAGCAGGTTATAGGAAGTAAATGAAAACAGAGGTCTTGATGAATTCCAGGATTAGAGGATTGAGAATAATTCATAATGTATTTAGTGTTAGCTCCTCTGCTGCTTATGAAACTGTTAGAAATAACGTATTCATCTGTTATGCATACAATTACAACAAAAACCTTTCAGCTGACAATGAGTTGTTTACAGAGACCAATAATTATCTGATATATCCATTTGAGACAGGTCAGCAACTGCACAGACTGTCTCCTGGCTAGATACATAAGAATAATTTACAGCCAGAAAGGAGGGCTTAGGAAGCTTGATTCCCTTGGAGAAAGTTAGCAATACTGGGGAGGCAGAAAGTGCAAGACATTTCAGACATTTAAACTTGACTTGTGAGGGCAGTTTACATTGCCTGTTATGTTCTCTTCTAAAACATTAGCTTTATTGGCCAGAAGCCCAATTCTCTGGTCACATTCACAGAGAGCTCTCATTTGAGCACAAACTCTAACACAGAAGATGAGAAGAAGCTCTTGAAGTCTGTATCTTGGATGACATGAAAAGGAATAAAAAATCCCCATCTTGTTCTGTGAAATAAGTATGACTGCCAGCTTATTACAAATACGTGTGGTCAAGATGCTCAGCAGATGTGCAAGCGTACAGCATTACTGACTTCAGTAGCACAAAGACAGCCTACTCTGCGTGGGGCAAAGCCTTGAGCCTTCATAGTTAACAAGGTTTACATCTGTGGAGGTTTGCATGGATAATGCTCAGATTGTTGAGCCATTTCCAGAAAGCAAAACATGGGGCTAAGGGTTTTTTTTAATTATTTTTTTTTTTAATAAAATGAATTATTTCCCTCCAGAAATAGAAACCTTGCACAGGATATACGTTTGACTCTTATTTCGGCTAAAAGGAACACCTCGCAATTCCAAAACTTCACAGGACCTCCATGAGGCTGACAAAGTACATATTCCTGTATCTATGGATATATAGCTGGCTGGCGGTGATAACTTCCTGTTTTCTGCTGCTGAGGAATTTTATGTGGCACGTGAAGTGGTTGCTAGCAACCACATATGGCATCCCTGCCCCATAGGAAGGGCTTTATGCAGAGTTACACTCTCCATCCTCAGATGGCTACAAATCTGCAGTAATGTGGGCAAACTGCCCTGGTGGCGGCTGCCACGTTACCAGGCAGATGGGATCTGGGCAACCATGTGGACTCACCACAGGTGAGCAAACCAAGGAGCAGCTCAGCCTGCAAGGCTGTACTAACAAGACCGGAGGAGAGTGGAGGGGGTCCCTTCCTCTACCAGCCATGCAACCTGGCGGCTCAACCCAGGAATTTTATGCTTGGTAAGAGTTAAAGTGCACAGAGGCAATTTCAACCATTCTGGAGGAGAGACAAAGCCATTTTTGTGGATGGTTGAAAGCCTCATATGGGTCAAAGTTTCTGATGTTTTCACTGTACCTGGCTGCCCAGGACAGTGAGGTAATACATCTCTTCACTAGGTCAGGCACAAACTATACACAAACAGGCCCCACAAACTATAGAGCAGTCCAGCACCAGCACTGTTCCATGTCTACCTATGAAGGCCAGATGCTTGTGTTTTACAACCCACAATAACAAAGACATGAGGCCCGCTGACTGCAGGCAACAGTACTCCAGCATCTCGCACCAGACTTGGGTTTTGTCTTCAACAGACATTCAAGGTACCTGTGGCAGTTTTCTGTTGGCTCTTGAAGACAAAGGCTTCTTCCCAAAGGATCAGTTGATCAAGCTGAAATACCTGGTTTGGACTTCATCCTTCAGACAACCTTCATATTTTGCCGAAGCAAATGGCATTTTTTTCCTCTGGAAAAATTCAGCAGAGGCAGTTAACCTCAGCCACATGTATCTACACTACCAATATATTTTTACTATGCTATTGAAGCCTGGTGGATTAGAAAGCCTGCTGCATAAATTACACTTTGCAATCCTTTGCCAGCAGCTCAGGGGGAGACTAATTTTAACCAATCATCATCCCTTCTCGTCCTTATGGGCTGTACTAATTTTCAAGGGATAAGTTCCCCATAGCACTCAGGGTTCTAGTTTTCAGGCTTTTAAAAAAGAACATAATTATATTATTACATAATGCAGAAATACTTTCAACTCATTACTATTATGAAAAAAAGAAACAAAAATCTCAAGTTTAATTTGCCCAGATTCTTGCTTTGGGAAAGGGCTTGGTACAGGCAAACAATGCAAGAAAAAACCCCTTTGGGCTTTAGAGCTTGACTTAGAAGCCAGGATATATTGCTCCCAAAGCAAACTGACGCCTTCTGCACCTTCCCTTTACACTGTGGATGCAGGTGAGCCTGGCAGCGGGTTCAGGAACACCCCAGTGAGCAGAGCTAGCCAGAGAAACCACAGCAAAGAAAGACCTCATCAAAAACCCTGGGTTAATGAACCATGTGGCAGCACCTTGAGATTCTCATTTCATTCCAATGAATGGTTGTAAATGGAAATTAAAACCACCAGCAAAGCTAAACCCATGAAAGGACGAAGAGATTTACAGTCACCTGCATGGGGAGTTTTGAATCCCTCATTCCCTCAAGACAGACGCTTAACTCACCCAGCAGGAACTGTGGTTTGTTGAACTGCTTTGTCCATACAGATTTTCCACATGAACACCTGGTGTGTATAACCTGTATTCCATGAGCTGTATGTGTTACAAAGTGTGGGACCCACAGACAAAAAAGCCAAGGTGAGCCCATATGTTAACTAGTTTTCACTCACTTAGGCTTTTAACATGACATGCAGAGAGAGAACACTTGATTCTTCTTCCATATTATACACTCATGCACACCTGTGGGGGGTGGGTTGGCATGCTTTATTTTTCTAGCAAGGTCTATGTGAAAGATTTCAGGAAGGCTGTTACTTTCTGAAGTCCCTCCCTAACTCACGAAATCAGAATCTATTAAATAAGCGAAAAGTCAGCTGCGTGTGCTCTCTTTTGGCAGCCTGTTCTGCCCCAGACAACCATTTTCAGACCCTCTATAACAGGGAGGTTAGCAGGACTCTAGACTGTCAAAGCACCCGTGAGCTGGAAGCAAGTCTGAATTGCAAACTGAAGGCATTTTAGACACAAGATGTTTGAGGAGTGGTTGTGTGGCGGGAAAAAGATTATTTCATCAGGAGGCATTTAGCTAAAATAATTCCCACCATATGAAAGATACCTTCCTCTTTTATCTAAGGGAAAAATGAAAAAATCCAACAACGTAAGCTGACTTATATCATATGTCTCAGGTTTGGAATTAAACTGTTTGATCTTTCTGGCTTGTTTGAGACCCTGGGAGCTGCAGTTTGAGGACCTTAGTTCCTGTTCTACTCCAGTTCATTTTACCAATAAACTGTGGTCAGATCAAAGCTGCATTTCATGGGAATTTTGATCATAGGTTAGCACAGGAAATGCAGGTCAGCTGGGGAGCAATGCTTGTGCAGAACTGAAGCATGGGCCTGTGAAACTATAAATTTCATGAGGCACCGCAAGAACAGAGGCAACGTAGGCTTGCTTTGACCTGAGCTAGAACAAAGTATTCGTACTCTGTGCAACACACTACTTGGATATTTTTATCAGAGCCATAAAAATGAATCTGAATTAATGCCTTCGTTAATTTGCCATTCTGTGAAACAGAATTTCAGACTTTTCACCCCAATTGGACACTTCTGCTTTTGAAATAATCTGGGTTCTCTAACAGAGAGAATTTACTTCTCCGTGAGCTCAATAAGGGCAGCTCATCTCTCTCTCCTTGGAAGAGGTGGTAGAATGACAGGACTCAGCATGCAGCTGGGAAGTCGCTCTCCAGAGCAGCTGGAGACCCCAGAGTGCGTAATTTGAACAGGAAAATAATGAGCCCTTCTTAGTATGTGTCTTTCAGGAAAACACACCTCTAATCCCTGTGGTCACACCACATACTGAACACTAGCAGCATGTTGTTTAAGAGCAGGAATAGATCAAATTGTAAGGAAGGGTGGGGAAAAGCATAGGCAAGTGGTATAGAAAACAGTAACCTATAAACCAGCTACACCAGTAAAAAGTTGAATTCCCACTCCTGGGAGAAGGGGAGCTTTCTACCAAGGTTAAAAACAAGTTCTTTGCGGCAGCAGCTGGGAAGAGATGATACTAGCAAGGAGTCACAATACCCACGTCCTCAGCATGACTGAGTAGCCACCCAAGCAACGGGGCATGACACACCTAAATCCACAAGGGAAAAGCCTACAGAGAGGAGTTGTACAATAACCACTAAAGATCAGGGAGGGAAAGGGCTCAGTTAACAGTCTGGCAGGATGAATTTGGCAGTTGTTAAATCCCAGGTTACTTAGGCCTTTATGAACCAGGAGACTGAGTTCAACTCCCAGGACCTCCTGCAATAGCAGAATAGGGACCAGAGGGCTACTGTGGCTGACCATCTTGATACAAATAGCCTGCAAAGGGAATTTCCCTGTCTCAAGTTTCAAATCAGCTGAATTTCCAGGACAATTCAGATCAGCCCTAGGAAAGTGTTCCTTTCCCTCCTTTACTTCAACTTCATCATAAAGTAAGTGCAGAAGCTTCCAGCTTGGAAATGCTTTAATAAGTGTACAACATGTGATGGTCTGTCTGGGTAACAGAATAAGCGATCACTGGAGTAAGAAAACAGAGATGTGTGACCCGACCAGCCACAGATGGCAGGAAGGGGAGAAGGCTTCCTGACCTGACTTTCATGAGCTGGGACAACCCACAGAGATGTCTAGTCTGCTTTCTGAAGAGCAGTAATAAACCTCACAAACAAGTGTGACCCATGATTTCTTTATTAAGTGAGAAATTGAAGCAGAGGTAGATACTCATATGTGACCTAACTGCTGATACCTAGTATAAGACTTTTAGGTTCTCAATAGGCAACAGCACAAGGGAGAGACACATGGACCTCCTTAGGGGTCAGTTTATCTAAATTACACTCCTGCTATAAATCCCCTTCTCAATAGAGGAAGCATCTCTGCCTCTCTCCATTCATAATGTTAAGGAGCCTAGTTCCTGACTTAGGAGTATAGTCACTGTCTTAAGTTCGGTGCTGCTAGTACTACCAGGCTGTCTTTTCTCTTTGTAGTGTCAGAGCTGTAGAGCAGGCTGCTCTCTGATCTTTCTTAATGGTTTCTGTCTGCTTCTAAACAAAGGAAAGGCATAATTTATATCTGATTTGTGATTGAATACCAACATACTGGTAACAGATATACATAGCAAACAATGGTTTTACAATGAAAGACAAGCTAAATATTAATAAACATCACAAAGTCATCTTCATGGGGACCTACTTGAAGAAAACAGTTTTTAGGACCGTACAAGCATACGGCATTACTGTAAGTGATCAGTGATACTTACAGCTGGGGTATGTGTAGCCACTACAACGCTAAATAACTCTAAATAAAGATAATAGACTAGCTATACACACACACACATAAAGCAAACAAAACCATCCCACCTTCTCCTGAAAGATTATCACCAGTTGGCTGGCTGAAAAGAGGTAGCCCCATCTCAAACAAGCAAGATATAATAAGAAAAAGCAAGGCTGTAACAGTTTTTATTAGGCCAGCATGCACTTCTGATGCAGTGGTTTTGGTTTTTGGGGTACATATGCCCTTCTCTAGGTCTGAAATAGAAACAGGAACTACCAGGCCAAGTGTGCATGGGAGCAGCTAGGTCTGAGTTGTGAGCATAGCAGCTACACCTAGACTGTCCTAATGCCTGCATGATGTTCCCCAGTGAAAATGTTCAGCTGAGAACAAATCGTGAATTCACGCCAGGCAGTTCCCCCATCACCGCTCACAGGGGTTGTGCCTGCCCCTGCCCAGGCAGCTGTTTTTAGAGAGGGATGGTGTCTGTATAGGCAAAGATAGTAAAAAGCAAACAAGGCAGCAAGTCATTTTCAGGCCCAAAACAAAGATAAAAGCCAAGTGGAAACATACTCCACAAAACATTTCTCCTTTGAACTGCTTTCCTTCTAAGGAGAAGCAAATGTTTTATCCTGACAAAAGCTACAAATGAAAAGCTCTGAAATACTTTTATCACTAAAGTTTCCTATGTTAAAAAAATGGGGTTTCTTTTTTCTCCTGGTTTTAGTCTAACTCAAAAGTATTTAAATGTAGGAGAAGAAAGAGTGAAAATAGAAGAAAAAGGGGCTTTAAATTGTAGACACATTTTTTCTACAATGAACTTGGAATGACTGAGGTTTGTAACAAAAGTTGAGCGTGTAATATTTTCCACTGCTTACAGTTCCCTTCTGAACTTCCATTTTGTGGGAATACACTTGGATCACTGCTGACCTGTCTCTGGAAAAGACTTGCTGTGTATTTTGGCTTGGCTTCCTTCCATTTCTACTCCTCTAAGTCTGTTCCCCATTTCAACATCTTATTGCCACATTTCCAAACATGTTACACAACCCTAAAGAAACAATTTATAGGAATATTAGAAATTCAGCTGTGACCAAAGAAGAGCTTTTCCCTTTTGACAGATCATTCTCTCCTGGGAATCACAGTCACGTGGCTGTTTGCTCACTTGTTTACAGCATTGTGCTGGATGTGATATTTAAACAGGCAAATGACTCAAAGCAGTATAAACCTGTGAAAACCAGTGCTCTACAGCAGTGTTTCAAAGCAAAAGCTGGCAGGAAATATTCTGTGAAGACTCTTCCAACAGAGCCTGTAAGAGTCTCATAAGGGAGTGTGTAAACTTCCTATAGCTAGTTGTGCCAAATACATATATAGAGGGATCCTGCTTTCATGTCTATAGCTTGAGGTAGCACCATCCTGATAAGAATCTTGAATGCTCCAGTGGTGGGTTACATTCTAAGTACACGACACTCTTATAAAGCCATCAAATGCAAGGATATGACACTGCATAACTTACCCCAGGACTGGAGTTACTCATAAACAATAAATAGCTTAAAGGTAGTCTCACCAAATGTACGGAAATTCACAAATGTTGCCTGCTCTTGCAATCGCTATTTGCTTGAACACTGGCTCCCATGGGACACTCCTTCAAGCCATCAGTTTGCCAGGTCAAAGACCTTAGTTTTCAGTATTTTATCAGATGATTACACCAAGTTCAATGTCAACTTCTCTGGAAAAAGATGACCCCGTTATGTGAAGTTAAAACCTGAGCTGCAATCAAGATCTTTTCATCTACCTTCCAATTCATAACATGCTGATCTTCAGTTGCCCTTTTTACTCCACTCCAAACATTACTCCAGAGCTTGCCAGGTGGAGCATCTACCTGCCACAGTTTACAGCCTGACACATCAGCATGAAATAAAATGACTGACTAAATCTGTGCACTCACTACAAGCTGCAGCTCATGACCACATTTGTTTCTGCTCAGCTGTGCCTCCAGCACTTACAAAGACCTTTGGAAAAGGTTTGTGGCATGAATTAAGGGCAGTAGTTGTGCAAGTCACCTCCATATATTCCACCTTCAAGTCAATCCAAAGGAAGTCCTGTAGCTATACTGTGCTCTCCCATGGTTATATGCATTCTGTGATTCCTGTTTTGTGCAGCTGGTATAACCTAGCAGTAAAGTGGAGGACTGTGATCAAGAGCTACTCAGCCTCTCACAGAAATAAGAAGTCTAAAGAGACCAAGTCAGAGAGCACAGGCAGAGCAGTGAGCCGCTGAGGCAGCAGTCACAAGCTGATGATGCCTAACTCCTATCTGAAGGTAAAGCTTGTCTACTAAAAGTAACACACTCATCCTCACCTGTGAGCACAAAAGGAGATGGCCTCACAGACACAAGATGACATTTTTCTATGTAAGGCACCCAAGATATCCACACAGTCTGCACTAGCTTCAGTGATAAGCAGATCTTATGTTTTCCTGCCCAAAAGTGGTGAGCTCTGCAGTCTGCCAAGGAATGATACAAAGAGACCTCCTTCACCACAGAGAGGTCTTCATCAGAGGTAGGCAAAATCAAGTTTCTCTATCACTGGTGCCATACAATTACCAATAATATCTTCAGCCTGAGAACGTGGGTACAGAATAACACCCACATACCTGTGCCTGAAGTGACTGATACCCTTCCTGCCGTATGTTGTTTCCTTTCAACATCCTAGCAATATCATCTGATATCTTTTCTGGCTTCAACTACTGCTTACCTATAGGACACCACCATCAACATCATTGCAAGGGCAATGGGACATCTAATTTCTGGGTGACATGCAGTCAGTACACAGCGGCTATCCAGCCAGCCTAACTGCTCGTTTCACCTACCCCCTTCTCATCATTCTTTCATAAGTAAAGCCTCAAGAAAACATTATTTTTTAACAATTCTACCAGTAAAACCAAGGAGGAATGATGAGGCACATGACAGGGAAAGGAGTGAGGGGCAGGGGGAAGCAGAAGTGTTATAAGCTGCTCCCCATAAAGCCACTGAATTGTGTAATACACCCCCAGCTTCTAAATGTCAGCACTAATGAGTAGGTTTTCTCCTGCCTTTGCAAGTTTTCCATTTCTTTCCAGGACAGAACTGAAGGCTGTGTGGGCAGTAACAAGAGAAGAAGTAGGCAAACCAAGTGACAGATATTTGTCAAAAAAATTGGACAGAACATTCCCACATCCTCTTCAAAGATTTTAGTTGCTATAGAATCACAAGAATAGCATTGGGCTATAAAGGCACTGTAAACCAGTAATGTTCTCTCATTGTCCAAACTAGTTGAGGGATAAATAGGAGAAAAATACGAGACTAAAACCAGAGCCATAAGCTATTAGGAGCTCTCGGGACTGAAGGAAAATTTGTTTGAGCCCTCCTGTGTGAAATTTCTGGGAAATAATAAAGTTAATGAATACCTGCCATATCCAGATTCAGTACAGAGATTTACTGATGGCTGTGACAGCATAATATGATCTGTAAATTTGCTGGCTACCCTCAACAACAAAATACTTGGACTTCTTTCATCAAGGACATTTAATCTGCATTCAGATCGAAATAAACTACATCATAACATACCAAGACCTTAATAGATGTGCCATAGAGATAACATGGGGGACTTGTTTCCTCCTATGGGAATTTTAACTTGTCAGTACTAAAGCAAAGCTCAAAGATGCATTGGCCATTGTTTCTAAAGCCCTTTGAACATAAAGAACCTGATACAGTGCTAGTAAGATCACATGCACTGACTTTCACCTGTCCAAGGAGAGGTGTCATGGGTTCAGCAGTAGCAGTCATTTTTCTCCTTCTTGGTAGCTGGTGCAGCACTGTGTTTTTGATTTTGGGCCTGGGAACAGCGCTGATAACACCAGTGTTTTCAGTTACTGCTTGGTAGTGTTTCGGTCTGGGCAAGGACTTTCTGAGTCTCATGCTCTGCCAGGGAGGAGGGGGAGCCAGGAGGAAGCAGAGACAGGAACACCTGACCCAAACTGACTAAAGAGGTATTCCATACCACAGCACATCATGCCTACTATATAAACTGGGGGCAGTTACCCGGAAGGGTTGGATCACTGCTTGGGTCGGGCTGGGTATCGGTTGGTGGGTGGTGAGCGGTTGTATTCTCTTCCCCCTGTTATTTCCCTTGTCATTATTATTATTGTTGGTAGCAGTAGTGATTTGTGTTATACCTTAGTTACTGGACTGTTCTTATCTCAACCTGTAGGAGTTGCATTCTTTCAATTCTCCTCCCCATCCCCCCAGGACTAGGGGAAGAAAGAGGGACGAGTGAGTGAACGAACTGCGTGAGGGGCTTAAACCATGACAAGAGGCCAGGGCATCCCAGAGCTGAACGTCCTGAGCGAAGGACAAACCTGGGCTGGGATGAATGCTAAGGAAGAGGCTCAGGGTGTCTGCTGTGCTGTTCTGCCATTTCCACCACAATTACAAGAGGAGGAGGGTAGAAATGACCCTTGCCCTGGGTAAGCACAGAACAAAAGAAAGGGGGGAATGCAAATGTAATGCTTTTGCTAGAAGCAGATGCAGTCACAATGAGACTCAGGTAAGACAGAATGGTTCAGACTCCATACCTGCTTTTGTCCCTGTCCGTCCTTGGTGTCCACCTAGATCTTGTTGCGTCACAACACTCACTGTAGGCCTGAGTCCCTTGGTACATGCTCCAGTGGGATCTGGGTTCTCCCAGCACCACAGGGCCTGCAGCTGCCATCACCACATAGGAACATTATCTGGGGTGGTGGCAATGTGTTGGGGTTGGCTCACACTGGGACTCTACCTAGCATGCCAGCCAAGCCCCTTCCTTTCTTCCAAATTACCATTCCTCTTCCAAAGAAAAGTTAATGAATCAGAATAAAACCAGGCAGGGTATGAGGAGACCCTGGGGGGTGCTGGTCATGGCCAGCAACGCCCTGATAGTGCCACAGGAGCCCATGCCTTGCAGACAAGACCACAGTGACAAACAGTGCCTGGAGGCGCCAATTTCATTAGGCTGATAACTGCTTTGTTTTTCACTCCACATTGGGAAATGAAAGCAACTTCTAATCAAGAAGAGGAACAAATGCTGAAAACCAGGCAGGATTTTTGGTTTTGTCTTTGTTGAGGGTGATGGCACAGCAAGGGTGTTTGCAGCATTTTGTTCTGGTCCAAGATACTTCCCACATAATTAGCCCTCTTGCTTCTGTGAAACTATGCCATATATACCTTCCCTAGTGAGCAGTCCCATCTAACCACAGCAGCCAAGTAGCAAATAAGACTTTGATTGTCCATGCTATATTTTCCATCTTCAGCAGAGCACATATTTTATTTCCATTAGACTTTCCAACCAGTTTTTTTCCCGTCCATGGCAGACATAAAAGAGGACAGTTAACTCCTAACTTTCTTGAGGCCACCTCATTTTGAAGCCTGCTATCTAGATCCTCTGTTACCCTGGAAAATGAGGGAGAAAAAGCACTATCTGAATAACTCTACTTATTGTGCTATGAGTTTATGATAACAATATTGCAATTTTCTCCCCAAATCATCAGTTCTTTCAGAGATGATTGACAAGAATGAATACTCCTACTCAATGTTTTCTTTTCTTCCAAATAAATTCATCATTTTGGGGTATGTTTGGTTGTTTTCCCCCAACATACTCAATATATTTAAGCAGTGACTAAAGACAAGAAGATTGCTGCTTTTCAAAGAAGTCGACCCTATGAGACTTCCTGTCTCTTCACCTTTAAGTGCATTAATAGGAATAGGAGAAAGGCAGAGCATTCCCCCAAACCTATGGATAATAAAACCTAACAATAACAGGCTGTGGCCCTCATGAACCCAGGGAATTAATGCATCTATTTACTTCTGAACAGTAAGAGCTCAGAACTCATAGAATCATAGAATAGTTAGGGTTGGAAAGGACTTTAAGTTTATCAAGTTCAAACCCCCCTGCCATGAGCAGGGACACCTTTCACTAAACCACGTCACAAAAGGCTCTGTCCAACCTGGCCTTGAGCACTGCCAGCGGTGTAGCATTGACAACTTCCCTGGGCAACCCATTCCAGTGCTTCACCACCCTCACAGTAAAGAATTTCTTCCTCATATCCAATCTAAACTTCCCCTGTTTAAGTTTGAACCCATTACCCCTTGTCCTATCACCACAGTCCCTCATGAAGAGTCCCTCCCCAGCATCCCTATAGGCCCCCTTCAGATACTGGCAGGCTGCTATGAGGTCTCCACGCAGCCTTCTCTTCTCCAGGATGAACAGCCCCAACTTTCTCATCCTATCTTCATACGGAAGGTGCTCCAATTCCCTGATTGTCCTCGTGGCCCTCCTCTGGACTTGCTCCAACAGTTCCATGCCCTTTTTATGATGAGGACACCAGAACTGTACACAATACTCCAAGTGAGGTCTCACGAGAGCAGAGTAAAGAGGCAGGATCACCCACTTTGACCTGCTGGTCATGCTGCTTCTGATGCAGCCCAGGATACGGTTGACTTTCTCAGGTAACTGAGGATCACTGAATTCACTCTACCACTAAATCTCTGCCACAACAGCCTTCCACAATCACTGTCCAGGATAAAAAAAAAAAAAACATTGTGAAGTGTGGGAAAAAAATAAACCAAACCCAAAATATTTTAACTTGGCTTTGTACTTATTCATGGCCTATGTGATGCCTGCTTTAATCTGGATCTTAACTTCCTCTAAGAAAAGATTTCTAACTCATTAAAATTGCCCACACTTAACCATCAAACCACCAATCTGTAAAAAAGCCAGGGGTGCCAGGGTGGGCTTGTTGCCATTTATGCATATGGAAATTTGGCGGAGGTATGGCCACTTCCTAAATTATTATTTTGCATGCTGTGTGCTTATGGCAGAGAGAGAAAACCAGACAACAACAAGTATTTTGTTTAAAATTTCCCCAAGAACTTCCCCAACCAGGTAGGCCAAGCAACATCTGTAAGAAGAAACCACTACTTTAAGATAATATTTTATGTATATCTTAGTAATTACAACTTCCTTTAGCATTTAGACTTCACAGGATGTTTTCTGTTTGAAAAAGATTATGGTAACTATACAAGCCTATGCAAGCTAGAGTTGTATTCTGAAGCAGCTTGATAATTGCCAGCTTGGTATTTTGCAAGTCAGGAGCTGGAGAGAGCTTTGTGCTACACCACAAAAGCACCAGAAACTGAAGAATCTGAGGGTAAGGAAATACAAATGGAGAAAAATGATTTTGAAGTATATAGTCTGAAGTTATTAGCTGATAGCGAGGTTAATACTATGAGGACTATGAAGCTCACGTTGCAGAAAAGTGAAAATAAAACAAAACAGCATTTTTTTATCTATCCTTCCCCCTTTTAAAAATGTATATAAGAAGGGAGTATTTCTCTCAACTAGCTCCAAATTAGGACTAAAATATATTGGTCATTTTCCTTCACTTCTGGTTGACAAGCTTACTTTCACACCAAGGTAAAACACAAGACGCTCAAGACCTGTTTGAGAATTACTAGAGGATGGGAAAACTGCATAATATCCTGCACTTCTAGCACTACCTGCTCACGGTCTAACAACACTTTACAATATGACTCAATTTAGCCTCAGGTTTGCGTAATGGGAAGCTAGGGCACTGCTGATTTAAGCTTAATTCACATACAGATGCAAGTTATTGTTTTTATCACTTGTGTCTCAGGGGAGCCATTGAATCAAATAGGCACTTTCCTCACAGGGAAAAAAAGGTAAGAATAGCTGTACTAGGCCAGAGTGCTATATCCTCCAGCTCAGTATCCCTTTTTTGGACAGGGACCAGTAAAAGATGTTGAAGTCAGACTATAAGAACAGGCTGAGCACACAGTGATGGTTTGCCAGAACGCGCTCCAAGCAATCAACAGCTTTAGGACTTCTCAAGCCAGAAGCATACACTCATGTATCCCAGCTGCTAATGAAATTCTCTTCCATGAGCTTGTCTGGTTGATTTTTGAAGCTGGGTAGAATTTTGGTCCCCATACCACTCTGTGGCAAAGGCTGCCAGAACTCATCTGTGGATCATGAAAGATAATTCTCCTGCCTCCTGAACTTTTAAACCTGCTATTTAACTTGGCATCATGTAATAGAAGTAGTAAAGAGCAAATGACTGTCCTTGTCTACCTTCTCTGCTACTTCTTATTTGATAGCTCTCTACTGTATTCCTCCCTCCTAGTCATTTATTTTTCATGCTGAAGAGCTGTAATCAATTATGTCCGGCCTTGAAAGGAAGCCATTCTGTATCTCTGATCATTGCTCCATTCTTTGTATGCTTTCTCCCTCCTTACCTTTTCTGAGAATGGAGGATTCATGAGTTGGGCATGCCATCAGCTCTTAGAGTGGCACAACTGTTTCCCCTCTTTTTCTACCCTATTCCTTTCCTAACACCACCTAATTCTCTTTTTGCCTCTTTGACCCTCACTGCTCACTCAACTGGCATTTTCACAGAACTGTCCAAAATGACTCCAAGATCTTTTGTGATTACTAATAGCTACTTCATAGCCCTCCACTGCATATGCAAAATTAAGGCTGTTCTCAAAAGCACACTACTTTGCTTTTATCAACAGTAAGCATCAAATATCATTTTATCACCTAGTTATGAAATATGATTTTTCTACACCATTTTGAAGTAGACTTTTTCTCCTCTCCTTTTGTCATTCCCTACCTCCTTTTGCCAGATCACCCGTCAACAATTTGGGCAGTGCTGGCACTAGTATTGATCTCTAGGAGACTCCAGTGATCTCCACCCCCATGAAAACTCATTAGGTATTCCTACAGCTCAAGGAAGATTCAGTGTATAAAGGAAAGCATCTCATGTAATTTTGCGTGTGGCACAGCCTGTATGGTGTCAACAAGCACACATTTCTCTTAAATCCCAGGTCACATCTGTCAGATGTTTTGGATATTGCAGAGCATTCCAGGCAGCACAAAGTGCCTATTATTAGGCCACTGGGTCGAACTTTTTGTTTCTTGTTTCTTAATGAGTTAGAGACATATAAAGACAATTGCACTGCTTAGCAGTTGTGTTCCTTTTCAAAAGCTTGGAAAAGCTGTTCTGGAAATTCAGACCTACCATATACAATTTTTACACATGCAAGTGCTTTAGTAAAACCTCTAATAGATTTGCAAGGGATGAAATCCTTCTAGAAAAGCAGTGATAACACTTTCCTATCACACCTTATTTGCTTATGCACCTATTTTTTGCTACACTTTCCACAATTTTCTTGATAGAAACATTAGACTTCCACTACTTCCCCAGAACCTGCTGAAAAAGTATTTCATATATTGAACTCACATTTGCCACTTCTTAATCGTCTGGTACTAACGCAGTTTTAGGCCCTACATTACAGACTGAAACAGTTCTACTTCCCTACACTAACTGTTGATGCAAAGATGTTGAGCTAATCTGAGCACTGTCTCAGCATAAATTGATCCATGAATTAATCTGTCATCCACATGCCATGATCAGCCCTTGACCAAAATGAGAAAGGACATGCATCTAATTCTTGGTCTCTGGTGCTTTTATGTTTAAAAGCTATAGCCATACCAGCAATTCCTCATAGGGTACACACAACTACTGAGTTAGCCAAAAAAAGTTCTTCTGTCCATGTGGTTTGTATCTAGTCCTTAGCAGAACATCCTACAGTAGCAAAATGGATTATTTTGGACAGCATTTGCATTGGGGCTATGCTGCTGTTGTCGCATCAGCAAAAAGCTCTCACTCATCACTGACGTTTCTGTGCCAGCAAAACTTTTAAAGTGGAGGCTTGGCCTATGTTTTAGTACTTTCCCGTGGCTGTCCCAAGGGCCACAGCAAAATCTCAGCTCTCCACAGCTCTGTGACCCTGCCTCCAGTTTCAGCCTTCTTCCTACATCTTTCCTTCTACCTGTGCTTTCTAAGGAAAGCAGCCCCAGGTACTTTGTTAGTTTCCCACCGTGCCTACACTGCATATGTGCCACCAGAAAAAAGGGAAAGACAATGGGGTATGAATCATTTATCTGGATTTTCGTTGGAGAGATGGAGGTGAAAGCTTCTTTGGGATATTTAATCCATGAGTCATTACCATCATTAAGACATCAGATCTTCCTGTGAATTCAAAACTTGAATAACTGTTTGAAATTGATTAAACAATGTCTCCTTTTGTGTAATGAGTTGTAAAAATATTACATTGCATCTGAGTATACCATCATGTAGAGCTGTTTTAGAGAACTCATTTCTCTTGTCCACAAGGAAATCTATCTCCAGATGGAATTTATTCCTTCATAGGGATCTTATTTCTCTGTAATATCAGATGCAAAATCTCTCTATTTTGTGATTTATTCACAGCAAGTCTTCTGGTAAGATACTTGAATCTTGTGGTAATATTTAGACAAGCTCAGTTTCTGGCTAAAACTGCTTAGATTATTCCTATCCTTAGCCAGTATCATATCACATAAATGCATTAGGACGTTTTTCTGGACTACATTGTCTTTATGTGTACTGGAACAACTACAGAATAAACAAACGGAAAGGCATTCCCTGTGGCTGACCTGTGATTTGGAGTTCTCTCTCAATTCCTTGAGCTCCATTTTCAGTGTACAAAAGTAAGTCCAAGCATCAGAATCATACATTCACTTCTTCTAATGTCCATCTGTGGTTACTCATCTGAATGGAATAAAGTGTGCAATGTGCCTTCATGAACACCCATGCATCAATACATCTCTATTCACATCTATTTCATCACCATGTGGCACAGATGCCTGTCAAGTCCAATGCTATTTTAAGCACCTTTTGTTCCTTGCCTTCTTCCTTCTCCACCTTCATTTGGGAGATGATCACTGGAATCTCCTAGAGATCAATACTAGTGCCAACACTGCCCAAATTTGATGGATGGAGAGGAGAAAGAGTCTACTTTAAAATGGTGTAGAAAAATCACATTTCATAACTAAGTGATGTTTTGAGGAACAAAAGAAGGAAAATCTAAGATGAAAGTCAAGCCATGCTGACTCTTCAGTAGACTTTTGTGGCTCAGCCATGTCTGGAAGATCCCCATGCAGGAGGACTAATTTGGCATACTTCACACGAGATTACAACAGTGAACAGAGAGAAACAGTGCTACTAAAGCACCATACTATTTAATGCAATGGCCTACTTTGCTGCTTCAGGATTTCCCAGATGCTAAGGTTAGGGTTACTTCTGTGCCATGCAAAGTGCCAAGGAGCAGGAAGGGTGGGAAAGTTAAGAGATAACAGACTGAATTTTGACTACAAAGTATAGGAAGACCTTGGAGTTATATTTATGAGGAGCAGTAATTTCACAAGACCCTTTGTGTCCTACCCTGCTGCTGCAGCACATTTTCAGGAGTACAGACAGACTTCAAAGGTGCACCCAGAGAGCAAGGCATAGAGCAGGCAGCCTGACATCAGCAGACAGCAGCTCCACAGAGGGCTGCACAGGAGATTCGCCAGCACACAGCAGCACAGGACGTGCACGGGGTTGCTGCGGCATGTCCTGATGCCCATCAGGGAACTGGCTCGCTTGGCAAACATTGCAACTTGGACAGGGGCACATGGTGCTTCAGGTGTTAACCACAGAGGTGGTATGATTGTCATTCCCTCTCAGGATTTCAAAACTTTTCAAGAGCGTAATTTTCACCTTGGAAACACCATAGAAATAGGAGGCTATAGAGGTTGGAATGAAGCATTAGTTTAAGAGCATGAAATCAGAGATATTCTTCCAAGTGGAGATGGTTGACAATATGCTATGATAGGTTAAAAAACCCAAACAGCCGTGATAAATAACTATCTCTGGGTGAAGGGTTGAGGACAGGGTGGAAGATTCCAGCTAGGTGGATGCTTTAGCCCAAACATCAAGAAGAAACTTGCAGATGTTTCAGGGCCTATTTCAATATGCAAAGCTCAAGCTAAGAGTCTGTATAACAGATGGCAGTTTCCGAGTCACTAAGCATTATTATTTGGCAACAAACTTATGCTCTCTCAACCGTTTCTCAAGGGATTCTTGCCACAAACTGCTGTGAAAGAGATGTGTATTCTGTAACATTCAACTGCAGTCTCTAAACTGACAAGCAGAGCTCCCTATAACTGTAGACACAGATACATACTTAAAGGATCTAAAGTAAACTTGGCATACATCTGCCCGAGTCAGAGAAAGCAACACTGAAGTCCAGAGGCCCACCATTTTCTGTGTATTTCTGGGTTATTTATGTTTGTACTACACTATTTCCTAAGAGAACAAATCTTTTTTTTTAGGTAGATTTTTAGGAAATTTCAGTAAATATGACAGAAGAATTAAATCTTAACACTAATATCTGGCACTGAAAACAACTTCTTTAACATATGTTTAAAACAGCCAAACCATGTTTATAGATTGATTACAACCCTATGAGTGTTGCGTATCCCGCTCAACAAGTAGATACAGGCTGAGATCCGATACACAAAGAGATTTGGGTACCCAAATGCATCTGGATTTAATTTAGTCTGAGTTCGATGTGATTTAGGTGCCAAAACACTTTATAGGGTATAGCCCTGTGTATCTTCGCAAGGCTATTGGAGGCATTACTCTCATTGACAGAATTAAGAAGTCCCAGTTCCAGTCCCATCCTCGGTTTATTAGGCTGTAACTTTTCCTCAACTGCATGAACAGTGTTAATAGAAATAGCACATGACCTTTCTGTGATAAGGGTCTTTATCATAACAGTCTCCCAGAGAGTCACAGTGTCTACTGCAGAGCTAATGGTAGACAACATTCCTACAGGGACATAATTCATAGGGCTGCCTGCACAAGACATGCACCGAAACCTCATAAAGCACCAAATGAATTATGATTGCATAAAACCAAACAAATTGCATGCACTGATGGTGATATGTTCAATACAAGCTATCTGCATAGCAGCTGCATATCTTAAACCCCAATAGAGAGAGAAATGGTAGATGGTAGTCAGTAGCCAAATGATTGCGTATCACGTCTTGGGCAATGACGTTGCTATTTTTGCCTCTGTGGTAACTCCTTCTGCCCCTTACACGTTTTACTCCACTCCTGTGAGACTATTGACTAGAAAGAGAAGGAAAACTATGAGCAACAAAAGCAGAGGCTATTCACGAGACATCAGTATGGTCTACTTAAACCTAGGAAGAGGAAGTACAGAAAAGGGGAAAGGATGGCTTGGCTTAAGGCAAAAGGCACCTTCAGAGTTAAAGCATCTTCCTTTCAGAAGAAAGATCCTCTTTCATTGAGCCATAGAACTTTCGGAAGGGACCTTAAAGCTCATCTAGTTCCAACTTTGGAACTTTGCCCTTCCATGGGCAGGGATGCTTTCCACTAGACTAGGTTGCTCAACTTTCTCCCCTCTACAATACCATACAGTTTACCAAGTGAAAGTCTGCTGGATGAAATGCTTCTTTCTCAGCAATATGCCAGTGATACCTGGAACTGCTTGTAATAGAAGGCAACGCCTGCAGCTATCTTCTATAAACAAATGCTGTTGCTCGTAACCACATATGTATCCAGAAAGCGATGACTCCTTTCTGTGTTGCCATATAAGTTGTCATTTTTGGCACAAGCCTGCATTTTTGAAAAAGAATCAAGGCATCATGTTACACAGAAGAAAGACATCGTGTTCCAAGCTGGAAAAATACTCTCCCTTTCCTCTGGGCTTTGTCTATAAAAACATGGCAACAGAGCTTTGTAACCTTGATATTGTACACTGATGTCAGAAAATTGTACACTGTTACATCCTGTTCACTGTGTTAGGTACAAAAAGGAGCCTATGCTGTTAGTACATATGGTAGCAGTAGTTTGGGAAAGGAAACAGTTACTGATATGAACTACAGTCATAAACAAAGAGAAGATGACTCTTGAGAATAATTAGCATACAGAAACCTTTTGGATTTAACTTTTAAAATTCAGTGGCCTTTCCCACTATTCTCTTTCTGCATGCTGCAGTTTTATTTTGTGGCCGATTCAAGGAAAACCGAGCCTATTATATGGGTAGTATCACAGCCTAATGCCATTGCAAAGGTATGTAGAGTGAAATCTTGTCCTTTCTGAAATGCACAGGAGTCTGTCATTGAGTTCAACAGGGACAGGATTTCAGCCATCAACTGGAGGTGTTTCTAAGTGGTAAGATGAGGCACCCAGTGTAAAAACATACTAGCTAATGTCAGTGTTTAGACAGATTTTTATGTCATACAGTTTTGTTGCTTGAGGGACTTGCAGTAAAGGCACATGAAATTAATTTCCAAAGTCAAGCTTCATGAACTCTCCTTCTGTAACTACATACGCAGAATTAGGTGTCATTAGAAAGAGCCCTTTGTGATCTCTTCTTCTCCTGTAATGTTTAATGCACCTCTGGTTAGCAAAAAATGTCCAACAACTCTAGAGATGTCAAATGGTTTCTGACTTGACTTTGTAGTAGCAAACATAAGATACTCCCTAGAGGTTTAACCTTGCCAAGCTTTCTCCTCCTCTGTATTTTGTACTGACAAAATAAGACATCCATGCATCTCTCCTGGTATCTCGCCTTACTCCTGAGCTTTGGCTAGAAGTATCTGCAACAGTTCTGCTTGTAGTGACTTCACTTCTTACTATCTTTTTTTCTTTCAACTTTTTTTCTTTCCAGCAACTAGGAAGCAAAACAAAATATTGACTCACAGGCAGAAATAAATCACTAAGTCCAAAGAAACCTTTGAAAGAGATGGCTGTTTTCCTCTCATAAGACAGACTGCATAATCTTTAGCATATTTTTTTCTTAATCAACACATTCGTTCTCAGAGAGCAGTGTAAAACCACCCCACATTTCTCATCACTGCATATTTTTACAGTTGTTTGGTTGCTGCCTCAGATATTGTAAAATGCAGCAGTTCAGTCAAGTGCTGCTTCTGTCTGCAAGAAAACAGGCATAAGAAATTCAATGCCTTTCTCATTTCTTTCCCTTCCAAACTCCCATCAGCCACCATTCCATCTCTTTACAAACAGTATCCAGATGTTTATTAACATCTCAAACTTACGTTCTTCAACCTTTCCCTATTTATCTTTTTTTCTACGTTTCATTTTGTTCATGCTACAGCCTTTACTGTTTGCTCGTATTTCCAGCTCACCACAAAGTACGTTGTATGAGTGTCAGCAGAAATCCCTCTAATATGAACCAAAACAACATTATTTGCTTCAAATCCAGAGAAATGGAACCTGCATTTAAATTTATGCTCATTGGACCTTCCACTAATAATTTTCTGGATGGGAATTTAGTGTGGAGCATCACTGAGAGTTCCAGCTGGAGTTCAAAAGGGAACTTTTATTTTCAGGCTTCACAATAACAGAGATTGAAGATCTTTTCTGCATTTTTAAAGTGTGCTTCATTCAGTAGAAAACAAGTCCCCAGGTCAGAACTATGCAGTGTAAGCAAGTATAGGCCTGATAAGGTTGACAAGTAACAGAAGCAGAATATGCAGCACCTTGCACAGGCTTTGTAGCACCACTGAACACACTGACGGGCATGCTGGTTTTGACTAGAGAAAGGTGGTTTAATAGCTATATGGGAAATACTGAAAACCCATTATAATGTGTTTGCCATAGTTCCCATAATTGTGTGTATAGTGATAGGACCTGACAACAATGAAAACTGGCAAAAAGATTTACTAAAAAATAGGGGCCTGTTCCCAGAGTCTCGGGACTGAGGCTTAAACAATGGGAGCTCCCCAGTCTTTATCATCTTCTCAGGAGGGCTCCTGCAGGGAACCTGAAAGATCCGAAGTTATTAAAAGAGGGTGACAGCAAGTCTGGGGAATCACAGAGTTTCTTAGGGACACTGAAAACTTCAGCTACCTGAGACATTGTTACTTTGAAAACCACCTTAGGATCTGAAGTGTGGTGCAAACCTGAGCTGGACTTCAGCTAACTGAATCACAGCTCTCCTGCTGTGTACCCTGTCCTGCAGAGATGAGGATAATCCTGTTTACTACTGAAAAACTCGCTTGTCTGGCTGCTATTGTGCCACAGGACTGAGACTTACTATGAAGGGTTAAGCCCTTGCCTCCAATTAATATTGTTTAGTGAATCTAATGGGTATGCTGGGTTTGCCAGCCCAAGGTGAAGAGTGGAGAAGAGCCAACGGCTTACCTTATTTCAAAGCCATGACAAGGGCTGGCAGCATTGAGGAGATCAGAAACATGGAGCAGACACTGTGGAAAGCCAAAGCTGTCCTGGCATGTAGAGCCTTGACAATGTACAAACATTGCCCTTGGGCCTCATGTTCAGATCTTCCCTCAGAGGAATTTGGTGCTAGAGCATAAGCTATTTGCTAACACCTGGGGTCTGAAAGCAGCCTCTGTGCCTCCCCTGTGGGACTGAATCAGACCTAGCCCTAACCAAAATCCATCCAAACCAATGTTTTTAAGTCATTGCTAAACTCATACTAGCCTTCTGGAAAGTGTTCCTACTAATCAGAGTAACAGCTCCGCTATCACTGCCAGCTAGGCACTTGTTGAGCATCAGGGCTGTCTGCACCTGTGCAGATCTGCAATGCTGTGTAATATCCTATACTACTATGGTGCGTGTCCTGGACAACCAAAGTACTCCCCAGTGGGTGCAGCACCAGCCCCTACACAAAGGTGCTTGGCGCTGCCTAGACGCTGCCTGGCATCTGCTCATTACCAAACTCTAACGCTTTGTGCTATCACTTAGCTGCTTTGTTTTCAGAGATGGTCTGGTTTCCAGCTCATATGGGTTTAAACAGATTTGGGATTACCAAAGTGGCCAAGATCCCACCAGTGGCCTCCATGGGAGCAGAGCCAGAAGAAAAATCAGCCAGAGCAAAGAAAAAAGCAGAAAGCCATGGTTCAGCTTTCTGGTTTCACTTCTCCAAGGACTTTGCAAATGGAAGTGAGAAAATTTTAAAGGAAATGGAATTATGTAGAAAATTATAGTTATTATTACAGCCAGCCTCTAGAGCCTCTGGTAAAGTTAGAGACCCACGAGCTAGATTTTGCATCAACAGTCCTTGGTTCGAACAAGCTCCAACCCAAATAAATGAGAGAAGAAGGGAAGAAAGAAAAACAGGGTGAAGAAAGTTAGAGTAGTAATAGTGCAGTCCTTGAGCACAAGCCCTGTGCTCTGCTCCTGAGCAGAAAGGTAGAAGAAAAATATACACACTAAGAAAAAAAAGCAAGCATAGAAAATGTCTTTGTTACAGTCCCCTGCTCATGCCACAGTTCCAGGGTTGCTATTTGTTCCCCTATTAGACAATCTCACTTTCCCTGGCAGCTTATTTTCCCCCCTCCTATCCAGACAAAAATATCAGGAACATGACATGAAACTGCAACTCATGCAGTAGATGCTCTGTTATCCTAGATTCATAGAATGGTTTGGGTTGGAAGGGACCTTAAAGGTCATCCAGTTCCATTCCCCCACCATGGGCAGGGACACCTTCCACTTCAAAGACTTGTCTATCCTGGCCTTGAACATTTCCAGGGATGGGGCAGCCGTGGCTTCTCTGGGCAACTTGTGCCAGTGCCTTACCATCCTCAGTGAAGAATGTTTTCCTAATATCTAATCTAAAACTCACCCTTTCCAGCTCAATATCATTCCTCCTTGTCCATTCCTGCAGGCTCTGGTAAAAATTCCCTCTCCAGATTTCTTGTAACCCCCTTTTAGGTGCTGGAAGGCTGCTATAAGATCTCCCCAGAGCCTTTTCTTCTCCAGGCTGAACAAGGCCAACTCTCCCAGCCTGCCTTCAGAGGAGAGGTGCTCCAGCCCTCTGACAGTCTTCATGGCCTTCCTCTGGACGCACTTCACCAGTTCCATGTACTTTTTATGCTGGGGGCCCAGAGCTGAACACAATACTTCAGGTGGAGTCTTGAAAGAGGGAAGTAGAGGGGCAGGATCACCTCCCTCAACCTGCTGGTCATGCTGCTTTTGATGCAGCAACAAGCTGCCAGCTCATGTTGAGCTTACTATGACAGGATAACAGAAGTCAGTTGTGATTTGAGCATGATTATGGGAAAGGCCTGCCTTATTTTAATTTGGCTTTAAATAATCTGTGGTCTGTAGCTGAATACTTGTTCAAGGAAGTAACAGGTATAAAGTAATCACTGACTACATGCAGCAAAGGACCAGAATATTGAGATAATTAGTTGCTGTGGTGACTCAATATACAGTATTTCCCAATACTACATGTCAAACATATTCATGCGTAGGATTTTCTTGTTTGGGGTGGTAGGAGAGTAGATATTCCCCTTATCATGCAGAGGTCTCTTCAGAGAATGCTTTACAACATCCGCTCAATTTTTAGAAAGATCTTAGAGGTACAGCAAATATGGCATAACATCAGGTTAGAATTCAGGATCACGGTTACATCAGAACCAGCCAATGCCAAAAGCCACATAAGAATTTAGTATAAGAAGCTAGAAATTCAATACTCATTTCACAAAATCCCACCACCTTAAACTAACACAAATAGAAAATGAAGGGACCTAGACTGGAAACTTCACATGTGAAAAAACAAAACAGAAAACCACCATGATTTGATCAGTTTGCCATTGGCCTATTTACCAGAACATGCTTGCCAGGAAATTTCAAGCCAATGCAGTCAGAATACAACTGCTTTCTTAGCTTCTTCACACAGTTGCTCCCTTACACTGCTGTAGTCAGCCTAATGCTATTAGTGCAATCATATACTAAAAAACCAAAAAGGACATTTCTTTAGATCTTTAGAGGTGATACTTGGTGTAGCCCCTTCTGCTGCATTTTGACTCTCGTTTCAACCCCTCCTGTTGCTGCTTTTTTGGTCCTTGCTGAGCACTGGTTGCATCTTTTTTATGGGAGTAGTATTCTACACCAGCAGGAAAAGTCACTTTTCAATTTATCAGTTGACCTGCTGTGTTCTGTTTGTGAAATTGTTAAGCCAGTTCCTTCCCTGTTCTGTATTACCTATTTTACATCAATGATTCATGAGGGTTTGGGGGTTTAAGAGTATTCAGTAATTATACAAAGGATCATATAAAATATTTATGAGGTTTAGAAAAAATACACCTGCTGTGTGGCTGCATTACCTACCAAGTCTTACCTCAGCTGGACTGGATTTATTTATTTTGGCTCTATTCTCAGAGTTTCCCAACCTTTCCCACTCTTTCAAGCCATATAATCTTCTAACCAAGGAAATTAAGAAACTAATGTCAACGAAACCTCTTCAAAGCTTTCACTTTCACTGATTTTACCCCCCCAGATAGTCATAGATATCATAAAACTTGATCTGACCAGGGCCAGATGGCATGAGTATGCCTCATCCATTGTACTAATGGTTTTAGAGGGGATTACTTGAACAGTAAAGAGCACATATCAAAGAAGAAATGCTTTTTCTTGCTTGCACTGAAAGACACAAACCAGCACTTAAAATGTACTCAAAATTAAATAATGTAATGTCTTCTTTAAAAAGGCCAGTATTAAATAAACAAACCATGTCATTAAGTGTATTTATAAGGATACCATGAGAAGATGACATAAATGAATGAGTTTTGCCAGACCCAAGTTTCGTCTCTGTATCACTGCTCCCAAAGGGGAGCAACTGTGCAGTTATCATTCCATTACACTGATGCATGGCTTTTGTTCCTTCTAGAAAGTGAAAAACTAGAAGATTCACCAACTGAAAACAGCTTTGTTCATAAAAAAATATAAAAATTATATTTTTGTCTACTTTGTATTAGAATGAAGAACTTCAATAGTCAACGGCTTATCAGTACTTCTGGATGAACTAGTGTCATGGTTTAAGCCATAATTCAAGCAGTTTGCTCACTCGTTCCCCCCTCTTTCTTCCCCCCCTCTCCGGGAGGGATGGGGAGAAGAATCGAAAGAATGCAACTCCCACAGGTTGAGATAAGAACAGTCCAGTAACTAAGGTATAACATAAACCACTGCTGCTACCACCAATAATAATGATAAGGGAAATACAAGGGAAGAGAATACAACCGCTCACCACCCGATACCAAGCCCGACCAAGCTGTGAAACCCCCTTCCGGGTAACTGCTCTTAGTTTTTACACCCTGGACATGACGTGCTGTGGTATGGAATACCCCTTTGGTTAGTTTGGGTCAGGTATCCTGTCTCTGCTTCCTCCCGGCTTCCCCTCCTCCTCGGCAGAGCATGAGACTCAGAAAGTCCTTGGTCAGACCAAAACATTACTAAGCAGTAACTGAAAACACTGGTGTTATCAGCACTTTTCCAAGGCCAAAAGTCAAAAACACAGTGCTGTACCAGCTACCAAGAAGGAGAAAAATGGCTGCTACTGCTGAACCCAGGACAACTAGTATGTTAGACTTGGTGTCTTTGGTGCCTTTTTGTTTCTATCTGAATCAGTGAACATATTTTAACCTCTGATATTTCACATTTGTTTCCAAAGAAAACCCTTATATACATCATTTCTTTAGAACAATGAAAGCAGTGTCCTAGAAGCATCGTGTTGAGCATGAGGATTATCTTTTGCACTGTAACAGTTAGTGGCTTGTTTTAAAAGTAAGATTCCATGACTAACATAATTGCATAATGATGCTAAATAATACTCAAAAAAGTAATGAAAGCTTTCTAACAAAGTTTTTGGAATACACCCTGAAAAGTCTGTTAATGAGTGACCTTCAGTTCAAGAGGAGCTAAGGGATTATTACTCACATGAGCTGCTTGTTTTAAGAGATTAAATGATACTGAGGCACAAAAGGCAGCCATTGAGCAATCAATACATCACAACTGATGTCTACACAGACCCACAAATACACCAACTCCATGGACAACAGGGGTAAAGAAGATGATAGAAACAGTGGTGAGGAAGTTGTAGCCCACCAATGCCCTATTATCTTTAGCTTGGCAGGCTATGTGGCTTATTCTGGTAGTGGGCAGGGTGCAATCAGCCTCCAAATGTGCTGCACAGATATTACTTCCATATATGCCAGTGAATCCAACTCCGTTAGGAAAGGGATAATTACTTCAGTTGATTTACGGGCCAGAAATCTTCATGACCCACTTATAGACCACTTGGTCTGAGTGGTCATCTTTTCTATGGATAACACACTGAGCAGGATGAAAGAATAAAACCCTCTGAGCACTAGCTGCCTGCTTTTGAGTTTTAAACTTCTAAACAGATTGTTTGTTAGTTGAAATCTCTACATACTCATTCTGGGAAAGATTTTTGGAACATTGGTCTGTAGCTGGGGTGGAAGAAGTAGATGAGTCACTTTCTATTGGTTGCATAAACTTTTATTTCTAGTAAATAGTTTTCTAAACATGCATTTCATTTCTTTCCCTCTACTTGCTGATGTTGATTTGGCATTGATCTTTTCTGCACCAGAACAACAGTGGTTGCTATTTTCATGGCAAGTTTTGTTTTCACATTTTGGTAACCACAAAAAAATAGTTTTTCCAGCATTAATCAACTCAATTTATCACTATTCCAGAGCTGACAAGTTGTGGCTTCTCTGTGAGAGCACTTAAGCTTATGCTTTTCAGCTAAGGATAATATTCATCCTGCCTCACAGCAAGATTTCACTTACAATATACGTGACCTAAATAGAGAGCAGCTCCTTTTAACCATGATCAGAATCTAGTGCAGACCATTAGTTCAGGAAAGGAACATAAAAATACTACAACACTTTCTGATATGCCAAGGAGAGCATCATTGTAACATACTAATATGCTAAATATGGTGGCAGAGAACCAGCAAGTAGGTAAAGACTTTCCACTTCATGCTGCTTTGATGGGGCTTGGCATATGCAAGAGATACGTCACACAAAGTGTATGGTTAGGTCAGCCTCCATATGTAGCTAGACTAGTCCAGAAAGTCTGAATTTCCCTCACTGGGGCACTGCCAGGGACATCTGTGCAGGGATGGGGACTGACAGCGCAGTTGTCCTAAAAAAATCTCTCTCTCATCCATTCCAAGCAGGTAGCACGCTACTTACAGCAGCACACACAAGTGAGATGGGACAGAGGCCCCCAGCCAACAAGATTCAGCCCTCCACTTGCTCTGCTCAAGTACCAACACACAGATCAGAGTGATATACGGTGCAGGAAAACCCAAGGCCATTTCTTGCCCCTCATTGACAAACCCTGCTACACACCACCATGTGGGCAAGTGTGAAAAGTGGCAGCAGTAGAGATACCAAAGGATGTTGTCCTCACAGTAAACGATGCAACCTCCAACCACATTGTGAAGGATCTTAGTTTGCATGGGGCAATGAGAACTGAAGCTGTTTCACTGATTTTTCCACCTATTATATTCCACATCACTCAAGAGCTGTATTCCACTTTCTGTAGTCACCTGGCACTAACTTGATGTGATGCACCAGCACTTGCATTTCCAGATCTGGCACAAAGCATTTACAAGCTGTAGGCATCATCTGCTCCTTACTGTGCCATGAAGACACGCTACAGGTGGCCATCTCTTTCCTTGTCCCACTGCACAGTTTGAGGCTACTCTAGAAACATAGTTCACTGCCTGCCTTTGACTTTGCTGTTGTTTAAGTGGAGGGCAGCTTATTTCCTGGTATGGGACTTCCAAGTCTTCCAGAAGGGCAGCTTTCCAACAGCAGCACAACCATGCCTCAGCTCTGCATGCTGATACAGATAATGGAAGCAAATAGCTCTGCCTTTCAGTGGATATGCTTTATTTTGTGGGTTTTTTTTTAATCCAATATCCTATTTAAACACTTGTGTCATTATTACAGAGCACAGAAAAAGAGCAGGACAGCTGCTGTCCTTCACTTTGGCCAGGAGGCCAACTTATCTCAGTACCTTGTATCAGAGATAGGGGCTAAATATTACTGTGTACTTGTAAGCCAGTTTTAAACTTTGGAGGCAAATAACTCTGAAATGCATTAAATCTGATTATTTTAATTCCTTGTCTGCCTGACAGTCTTGGACCACTCCTATAGTTTTTCAATACTAAGCCCTTCAGTCTCCACTAAGGAAGCTAGAAATTGTGTGTGGTAATTTGACTATTTTATCAATTTAAGTGTATTAAGGTTTTCCAAAATAGCTGGAAATAATACCTAAATGAATCTTAGCTGTAAGATAATGGTTAAATATCCAGACCCATGGACTACAAGATTTGATAACGATTCTAAGGGAATAACAACAGTTTGAAGTGAAACAAAGGTTATTTGTCCTCTCCACACTTGACTACCTGAGGTCCACCTCGATTACACTGGGGAATGGGTTAGGAAGGAAAACCAGAATTGTCAGTGTGATCACAGGGCTGACCAGGAAGGGAGTCAAACTCCTTTATTCCTGAACTTCAGCCACTATAGCCCATTTTTCCTTTCGTTTTCTCTAACCACTAATCAGCCATGTCTCACCACCCAAGAATGAAACTGCCCTACAAATAGGTTACATACTAATAAAGGAATGCATATTTTTCCATCATCTCTAGCCTCCTATTTTAGGAGGTTAGTTTTGACTTCTCCCCCCATCCCTCTTTCCAGCAATATTTGTCCGTCCCTTTCCCTTCACAGTTTCTTGAGCCTTTTTCAATGGGGGCTCTTGCCATCCTTCTCTCCCTTGCCTCTTGCTCACCCACCTCTTTGCACTTGTTCCCTTAATTACAGTTCCTACAGTTTTCCCTAAAACAGTCTGGTGTGAACCAAGTAACAAACAGCATTGCCTTAAATGCAAAGATGTTAGTGGACTAAGTGGACAGGAAACAAACTCCAAGAAGACAAAATTGCTGCTACACAGTCCACATTGAGGAATGTCTCCAAATACCCATGATTAAACAAGATGTAAGGGACTCAAGGGCATTCAGTCACAAAGACGGATGAAGTAACAGTTTCTTCTTCTCTGTGGCCTGGCATTTAATATATCAGTGACATGGCAGCAAGCCTTGGCTGTAGTACAACTTGAGCCTGTATGGATAACCGTCTGTACCTCTGCCTTGCAGGGTGCCACATTTATGCCTTGTCAAGCAGTAGTGTGGGAACATTTGCAGAGTTTTGCCTCCAGAGCGCAGGAAGCAAATAATTGCATGCAATTATCAGAGGCATTCCAAGGGCACACTAGTAAACACATGTAATAATAGTATTTATTGTTCTTCTTCCTCTATATGGAACACCAATTAACCTTGCACTTTTTCAGACAAAACCTTCCCATTCTTCTCAAAACAGGATCTTTGAATGAGCTTCTTAGTGTTCAGTGACACAAGTCCTCAACATACTGTAATGTGCCTTATATAAGTCAGGGCAGCTGAGTAAAAAGTAAAGACCCAACACTGACAGTTTGCCTTCTGTTACAGTTAAGCAGTTATGAATGTGGGCAAAGCAAAAGTTAGCAATTCAGGCAATGAAGTCTCCACCTTGCCAGAATCTAAATGGATGAAGCTTTCTTCCCAGAATATGAGATAACAGAGAAACAAGGATTCAATTAGCTCTGTAATATAAAGAATAGTGCATAATTTGCCTTTATGTAAAGCTGCCTGTGAGTACTTCAGCTGCCATTCTGACTGCCTGCCACCATGTGTTGTCTATTTATGCAGTTAGAAACAAAGGGATTGGGAGTTTGGGTTCTTTTCTAGTTCTTATGTCCTTTAATTTCTGATTTGGAAAGAAATTCAGTGAATTTTTCCATTTTTCTTCCGCTGCAACTCTATCAGAGGGAAGAATAGGGAGGGGAAGAAGGGCAATATGAGAAGAACAGCAGGAGGAAAAAAGTTAATACCTCAAGCATGTCCTCATGCCTTTAAAATTCCAAGAAAGGATAACAATTTCCATTTCACCGCAGCCAGTCATCATCTCCTCTCCTATAGAGTGCTTGGGAGTGGAGGAGCGAATGCAGTAAGAGGCATATCACAAGCAGCTGAAGCAGGAAACCTGACAGTGTTTTAAAGGTCAGGAAATTTTCTTCTCAGTGAGCTGGAAGTTGTGACGTAAAGCCCAGCCCTTTCATAGAATGGCTTAGGTTGGAAGAGACTTTAAAGACAATTTAGTTCCAACCCCCCTGCATGTGTTCATTCTCCCACTTCACTGCTTAGAATGTTATCCCCAGTTCACTCTACATTAAGCTTTAGGGGAAGTGGTTTTCTCCATTGATTCTCCAGAGGTGTTTGCTTGTGGCTGCATCTAAATACCACTTGTGCAATTCATGAACCACCAACATTAGTTACTCTCTTTTGTTCCCTAATTGATCTAGTGGAAGCAAAATGATATAGAGGCAGGTTGCAAACAACAGTTGTTCGCTGAGTGACAAGAGCTTTGGCAAACTCAAGCGGAACATGAGTCTTCATACAAGAATTCTGTATGAAGATTCTCTGCTGTTATGTGAAGTCCGCAAACTTCAACCCTTTCACAAGGAAAGCATCTGAGCACTGCTGTCAGCAGTGAGGCCACTACATTGCTAATCAAATAATGTCAGCTCACCCAGCCCAGAGCTTGGCAAACACAGATCTTTGCTCCCTGCATGCCACAGGGTATCTTCTGGCGCTCAAGGCTGCCTGTGAGGAGGGTCAATTCCACAGTCTTGTGAAGCTAGATGTCAAAGAAGATTATCCGGGCATTCAGCCTACATTTTTCATTTGTATTTTTCACATTTCCACTAATTTATGCATATAAATAAGCTATATGTATACATTAGCTTTTCTACATTTTAACAGCCAAGTATTTCTGAGTGAATATTAAAGAGATGGTAATAACATGGCAAGGCTAATTAAACATTGAACATGTTGCTATGTAGCTAGCATTTTAAGGAGAACTACAGCTGCTGTGATGGGATTTTATTTATGTGCCAAAAAAAAAAACCCTCGTAAATTAATCAGAGACACATTATTCAGAAAAATAAATTATTTCAGCTGTCAAAGTAATAAAAAAGAATCTGATGGGAGCAAGTCAAACCATTCAACAATTGTATAAGAAAACTCCAATTTATAGGAGGAGGTGAGGCTTGCTCCTCATACCCTAGATGATCATGGCTACGGTAACATATTTATGATGGGCTTGCAGGAAGTAATCCAGTCTTAGATGGAACAAAAAGAGATAAACACATATTAATATAAGCACAGATCAAAAGTGTCAGCAGGTATGCCAAGTGAGGGAGATATCAAATGTCTTTTAAGAGTTCAGTAAATAGCTATTATGAATGTTAACAACAAGTGCAGGCAGGCAATTTAAACAAAGACTGAAGGAGCAGGTCAGTCATACTGCGCTGCTCAGCTGTCTCTCTTGCAAAGCATCCAATATCATCGCGCAATTGTTATTTTCCTATTTTTGATTAGTATGGGAAATCAAAGTCTGAAATACAATTTTCCATATGAAATCTAGTTGCTCCAACTCTCCTAATGTAGCACTGCAAAGTTCCTTTTTCCCAGTTATTTCCATGTCAACCACTAACTCTTTAAGCTTTCTTTTTAATTAGTTTTAAGGCTACAGTTACTGTAAACACCCTTTGATGTGTGAAAACAAATCTAACTTATCATAGCTTGTACTTCTCAAGCATCACAACAGCTATACCGCAGCTGTACAGACACCTCATTGTTCCTTCTGATACCTGGGCAAACTACAGCGTGTTTGCACAACTTAAATGTCTGCAACTTGAGCAACCCAGTAGAAAAAGACAGGTACCCAACTGAATGCTTCCAAGGAGCATCAATTCTTCTAGGTAAAATGGTTAGTAAAATTAAGTGTCAAAACCAGATATGGCTGTATCCACAGAGTCATCGGCTCCGGTAAACGGCATAGTGGCTACATTTATATGGAGAAAAGTAATAGTTTGAAGCCATGCTGGTTCTGCAAAATATGCCAAAATTTGCCCTTTGGCTACAACTACTGCATATAAAAGGACAGAAGCAGGTCTCACCAATCTCACAGTGTTAGTGAAGTATTCTGAACTTCTGATGATTTTTAAAACCTGGAATATATCCAAGCATCACTCCCAACTCCTGCAAAACTGCCCTTGAAACAAGGAAGATGTTGGCACACCACATTTGAGCAAAACCAGACTTCTGTAGTAGGATGAAGCATTGAGCCATTTAGACAAGCAGCAACAAAGATTAGATGCAGTTAATGCTAGTGTTTCATATAAACACAATCAAGCAGGTTATATCCGAGGATTTCAACAGCCTTCCCTCTTCCAGACAATCCGTCACCCCTATGATGTAATAGGGAAACCTCCAGACAGGAGAAACATTTTCCTAGGCTGCTTTTTACTAAGGCCTAAAGATTCACTGCAGAATTATTTTCACCAATTGTCTCCCATAGGTCAAAACCATCTGTGTAAGACATGAATCTGTAAGGAGTAAGTACACTGTCATGTTCCCAAAGGCAGCAAAACACAAGGAAAATTTCGGCAAGATTAAAAATGAACTAAACACCCCACTAAGACTGAATGCCAATATGCAAAACGGGTTAAGTAGCAGCCATGCATAAAAACCTCTGACATGAACTCTGCATCCCAAGATTGTCCGTGCTCCTAAATTTGAGGCTTTGACTGCCAAGTTGAAGATCTTCATTAATCTCTTTAAGGAATATACAATATAGTGACCAGAGATAATTGCTTGCACCCAAAGCATAGCGCCTTTTGTTAGAGAAAGCTACCATCTTCAAGAAGGAATAACAACCTGAGAAGAGACAGCAGCTGCTGGGACAACCCTTTGAGCAGACTGCAAGGATGGCATCTTCCACAGGGAAATGGGATTCCCTACGGAATAGTTTTGTACAGAATATTTGTCTTGAACATACAGAGAACAGGACATAAGGCAGACTTCAACCTGAATGATAGCCACCCCACTGAATCCTCCCTCACTCCCATACTTTGCAGTGGGTCTTCAGAACCCCCAGCTTGAACCAGGAAATTCTACCTAAAAAGATAAAAAGCTCCCTGGCACAGCACATGGCAGAGGATCCAGATCCGTTTTTTCTCAAGTCCTTGAAACTCTTCTCCTGACACTTGCAGAAGAAATGAGGCCAAGAATTCTATGACCAAAGAGACAATCGTGTCTCTTGAATGGGGTTAGGAACAAGGCAAATTGAATGATCTAAAAGATTAGAAATAGTATGGATGTCGCTGAGACTAGTTGAGTCACTAGCAAAGAAAGCATAAGTAAGATCATACCATTAAGGACCAGCTGATGAACTATACCCACACTCTCATTATGGAGGGACTTATTCAGCCAGAACACAGACCACAAATGAAGCTGACTTCTTTTGGACTTAGAGATGCAAAGGAAACCTGGCAAGACTTCCAAAAAACCAGAGACCAGCTCGGGTAAATAAACCTGTCTTTGCTTCAAGAGCAACATGGGCAAATATCTTTTTTTATATTAGCAGGGGAAAAAAACCTGTATGTACTTGTCTTACATCTTTGTGCAAATCATTAACACAATGACCACGCTACAGCAGAGCGTAAAACCCATTTTCATTAGAAACAGGGAAAATGAGACTATGTCTGACAGTAGGCTACAGCTTAGCAAGTGTGAGTTTAAATCATTTGGAAGGAAATGTGAATTTAAAAACGTAACAAGCAATTCCCGTCAGCACAAATTAAGGGTTTGGTAGAAAACAGTGTCAAAATAAAATGCCTACTGTAAAAGCTGTAGAATGAGACTGCGATCCATATTTAACACTCTGTAATTAAAAGATACCAGTGGAGAATGGATAGTTGCTTGATGACACTTTGTTTGTTAGGAGGTGGAAAACTAGTATCTGCAATGTCACAAATTCATGTTAGAGTTGCTGAGGATTTAGAGAGATATGCACAGGCAAAATGCAGTCCAGAATCTGATTAGGAACCCCAAGATCTATTTGTGTCCTGGTAATGATTCTTTACATATCATCCATTATAAGACTCAAGTGTCTGTTTTCCTCACAATATATTAAATAGAGGTCATACAAAACAAACCACCACAGCAAATGAACTTGGTGTGCCAAAAACCAAAAAGGTTTTTTTTGTTCCAGAAAAGGTGTGAGAGAATCAGGCATAAGGCCATTCACTCTGCAAGACAGGCAATAAGGCAGCTGGATATGGCAGCCAGTCACCCTCGTATAGCAGTGCATGGCACAGATGGACTTTATCCAGGAACAGCACAGCTGATGTTCCTCTGGAGACCAGAAGATCACATAATAAATAGCAGAGCATGTCCCAGAGACTAAACTGAGCATAACAGGCCCTTGGGTTTTTTTAACACATCTAGAACCTTCTCCTAATCCAGATCCTAGTCAATAAGGATACAGACTCCTTATGAACATCACTTCCATCCATGGAAAAGCTTAAAAAAAAAATACATCAGAAAGCAAGTAAATGTTAAAACTTCTGGAGAACAAGTAAATTTTTGCAGCTGTTAGAGCCACACTGAGCATGGGTAACAGCACATCACAAAGCTCTTTCGACAGCACTCAAACCTCCACTGTGAACCCAGATTTGGAAGACCAGTGGAGGATTAGTAGAGACAAATTTCCCATCCTACCATCTTGAGATGTCCTAGCCATTTTGAGCGTTTATGTAGAAAGGATGTTCTGGCTGCAAACCTATTCCACCAGTGAATTCTCTCTTATGAAGGAGACAGCATTCAGAGCTGCAGGTTTTTACACCAGTCAGTTCCACCTGCATCTAGCTGCTAGGTTACTTTTACAGTTTTGTAAAAGAGCCTCACTTTAAGGTTCCTTCCAACCCAATCCATTCTGTGATTCTATGGTATGAAGTCCCACACTAACCAGCTACTTTTACATGGACAATAGTTGTTCCACCAAGAATTCATACAAGTTAAATGAAACAAGACCAATACTTTTCCTCAAGAATTACACCCATTGATGGCAGTAATGAGATTCACATCTAACTTAAATGGTGATTGGTTCTGTGCATCATATTTAAGCACCTAATATTAAATGTATTCCTTTGCTTTGCTAGTGTTCCTGTTGGGTTTTTTCCCCCCAAATGAAACATGGGAGGTGTTACACAGATTAGTCACGTCTGAGACATTCCAGCACATTGGTTTGCCAGCCATTACCAATCCAAATGGAGTTCTGTGTGAAGCTTCTGCAAAGAAAGCAAAATGCAGGACAAATTTTTCCAAAGCTTGCTCAGATAAAGAGGGGATCCTTGAACTCCTTTGCAGGAGCCAAGCAAAATGCATTAGCTTGCACTTTCAGTATGCAGGGCCAAGGGGAAAATAAACAGAGCGCTAGCCTCACTTATTGGCCTTGTGCCCTTTCCATGCCATAAAATGACTGAGGCAGCATGGAAGAAATGTTCTCCATACCCTGATAAAACATACAGGCCAGCTTGTTCGTATCCTCATTTCCAAAGGCCTGTGCTTTATTAACAGGCATAAACGTATTACTTGTTTTTGGGTGTCTGTATGATATCCAGTGTTTCCCATTCCACAACTTGAAGCTTGAGAGAGTCCATACTGTCACGGAATGCACCAAAAGTGATGCTGTGCAAGAGGGCAAGAAAGAGAATGAGGTGCAGTTTTGTATGTAATATGATCTATAGACTTTCATACTGCATGCAGTAGGAATAAAATTAGTCATTAGTTAGATGAAGTATAAATTTTACACTCCTGTAGTCAGTTACTTAACTGATCTTTCCAGAAACTTGGCAAAAGAAGTGTAATGCAGCTATGCATATATATTATAATTAATGATGGCCATTAAGCCTGCAGTCATAAGATTCAGCTTGCCGTTTGCTGCTAAATTTGTACTGCAGCCTCCCAGATTTTGTAATAGTTACTGACAAGGTAGTCCTGTGAAACCATGACCCTGATTAGTAAAGGGGTAACTGCACTCCCCGCTTCATCTTCATCAGTCCCAGTGGGTTTATACCAACAATAAATTTGGTTGATTCTTTGAAGATGAAAGTTGCTATGAAGTGCACTTTATTAAAACCACTATAAAGACTTATTATTTTTGCTCATATACTGCTGAGTGATTGTTTCCAGAAGTCTAGTGGCACCCCCTGAACATGCACACTCACTTTACTTTCTGGCTTGAAGGATTCCTCTTAAAATTGTAAGCCACTTTTCCAGCTTTTGGTACATGGCTTCTCAGATGCTTCAGGACTATAGATCAGCCTTTCTATAACCCAGACAGCTGTGTAGGAATAAAGATTTACCGTGAGGTAGAAGTGATACCACATCTTAGGAGATGGAGATGATCCTGTGGACCAGTTTCAGAGTCAGATGCTGACCTTTACACTTGATTGGGCCATGTTCTGGTGGGTTTGGATTTAGATTTAGCAGTGTCAAATTCTCTCCATCTTTGACCCCAATCGCAAACCTCCCACAACTCATATAATCACTAAATGGTTTGGGTTGGAAGGACCTAAAAAGTCACCCAGTTCCAACCCCTTGCCACAGGCTGGGACATGTTCCACTAGACCAGGTTGCTTCAAGCCCTGTCCAGCCTGGCCTTGAGCACTGACAGGGATGGGGCAGCCACAGCTTCTCTGGTCAACCTGTGCCAGTGTCTCACCACCCTTGTAGTGAAGAATTTCTTCCCAATATCTAATCTAAATCTCCCCTCTGTCATCTTAAGGCCATTCATAGAATCATAGAATAGTTAGGGTTGGAAACGACCTTAGTTCCAACCCCCCTGCCATCGGCAGGGACACCTCCCACTAAACCATGCCGTCCAAGGCTATGTCCAACCCAACCTTGAACACCGCCAGCGACGGAGCATTCACAACTTCCCTGGGTAACCCATTCCAGTGCCTCACCACCCTTACAGTAAAGGATTTCTTCCTCATATCCAACCTAAACTTCCCCTGTTTAAGTTTGAACCCCTGCTCTTATCACTACAGTCCCTAATGAAGAGTCCCCCCCCAGCATCCCTATAGGCTCCCTTCAGATCCTGGAAGGCTGCTATGAGGTCTCCATGCATCCCTCCTTGTCCTGTCACTACAAGTCCTTGTAAAAAGTCCCTCTCCATCTTTCTTGCGGCCTCTTTTAGGTATTGAAAGACTGATATAAGGTTCCCCCGAGCCTTCTCTTCTCTAGGCTGAACAAGCTTATTCTAATGATGATTTCTTCCCCCACATGACGACTTTCTTTACATAAGAAAAAGCCTGAGAATCCTGCAGGACCATTTATTAACTTCTGAGAATTTTCCTCCCCCTTCCCTTTTGGTACAGGATCTCTGAATCACTGTTTTCCAAAACAGCATCCCAAGACTCACATCAGGTTTTTTTGAGGCTGCTGACAGAAATATTGGTTCTAGCAGAAGAACAGCCCAGCTTTGAGTACCCATACAATGATACAAGTCTAAAGTCACCAGGTGTTTCCAAAAACGATGCCATCTCCAGATATGAACCTTCAAAACCAGTACTCTTCCTACCAAAACTGTCTGCTTAACATGCATTAACATACAGCTCTGCATGTATGCGTGCCAAGAGTATGATTTCTGAGAAGCACTCCAGAACCTTGAACAAAGGCTTTGTTCAAACTCCTAACTGCAAGCCTGCCTCCTGAACTCTCCTTTTCTCCCCCTTTAACAGCTCTATCATTTGTTTCAATTTCTGTATTAACCAGCCAGCTGGCTTCTCAGACCACATCTGCTAACTACGTTTACAAACCAAGCATCCCATCTACACCTGGAGAGGCTGTCTCCTAAACAGGAAAAATGAAAAAATGAAAAACATTAAAAATAAAAACCTCAAGACTTCATATGAAGAGGAAAGGAATTAGCGAGGGGAAAAAATAAATCTATTGGTTTATGCCATATACAACAATTAAGAGAAATAAACTTTCACTTCAGACATAAACACAGAGAAAATGAACTAATAGTCACATATCTGTTTGTGTTCTTGTGCAGCTCAAAGTATATCCAGAGTCTGGTGGGTGAATGACACTAGTTTTCCTGGCATTTGACAGCCAGAAATCCCTGCCTGAATGACTGTTACAAACCAAATGGTATTTTCATAGGCATATCTTTAAAAAGATTAATCAGTGTCTATTAGCAATCTGACTTGCTTGGGTTTGAAGCAATTAAGCTACTTGTGTCTACTCTTCTTGCTTCGTGTTTGACAGTCACAAATGACCACAGCCTGTACCTTCTCTGCTACCTCTGCTCCTTTCCTAAGCTGCCTAGGAGTCAGAGGTTTGAGAGATTTAACCTATTATTATGACAATTCTATTCTAGCTTAGTTTCCAAAATCCCTATTCCTGCTTAAGTTTCCGGTAAGAACAGAAGAAAAGGCAGAAAAATCACACAGACAACTCCTGCAAACTACAGGCAGAAGGAGGATTTTCTTATAACAAGTGCTCCTTGTAGCTGCATGCCTCACCTCCTTCAAAAGCTATTTTTCAGAAAGGACACTATTTTGCTTTTTACCCGTTCCTTTGGAACAACCTTTGCGTCGATGTTGTCTCCTATTTTAAGGAGGGGTAAACAGCTGATCCAAAACAAGCCAGGGTTCACAATGATTGGCAGAACATGGAAGCAAGTCTGCTTCTCTTAGAGAATTTCCTTTAAATTATTCTAACCTCTAGCCATTACTGAGCAACTTCCCAGAGCATTCTTGTTAAACAAAATGTATATAGATAGCAAGTTTTAAAAGTATAGTAATAAATTAGAATCATTTAATTCAGCTGTAGAGAATTCAGTTCTATACTGCTAGAGGGGTGAGAATAACAGATTTTTATCTATTTCAGATTAAAAGAAAAGTCAAGAAAGGAAGTATCTTCAGCAGTTGTTTTACTGATTTCTTTAGTCACCCTGCCACAAGCCATAGCACACAGCACAAGACAGTAGGATAATCCAGGTGTAAATGGATGTGGGAGCCATGAGAGTAGATCAGGCTGGTTTTATTTTCTAAATTTATATTGTCATATATATATATATACGCACGTAGTATATACAGAGACTGGAGTTCCAGACACTACACGTTTCCATTCTGTCTCTCTTTGAAATCAAGCCTGCTTTTAAATACATCGGCCACACACACCGCTCTCACAGATATCAGTGGGAGTGCATATGTGCATATTTGGGCCAAACGCAGTTTATCTAGCATATGTTAGACATAAAGCCAACCTTCATTTTTTTAATACTACTTTAACTTTCATCCACTCTACATGAGTATCAGTGATCCCAAATAACTGTAAAGAAAAGCACAGGGTTTGCTTTGGATAATTGAACAAACATTTTGAAGACCTACATCAGTATACAATGCTTCATATTTTACAGAATACCCACCCATTCCTTTCTCCCCGCCCTCCCTGCATTTCAACAGGGCAGGGAGAGTGAGAAGGAATCCAGTCCTTTATTCTTGGAAGTGAATTTTTACCTATGAACAGCTGAACTGCATCCTAACTTCAATGTTCTTATGAATGTAATGTATTTTAAAATGAAAAAGCTAATAAAACAAAAATAACAGGCTTGCAAAGATGAGTATTTTCCACATTCCTCTTACCTAAGTGTTAAAGAATGGAAGTCTTGTTTGAGAGATACGGACAGAAGCCATAGGTCCAGCTCTCACACCTGCTACATTAACATAGATTACTTTCATTTTCTGTGTATTTTCTTCATACTAAAAATGAACACACAGAAAAATAATACCTACTGCAGCCTTACCTCAAATATCAACCCCACATTTACTCCAACTCTTTTTTTTTTTTCATGACACCGTCCCCAAACCTGGCGTCTCTGCTCTCAATTTATGCTCACCTGCTACCCAAATGCAGGTCATTAAGCTGCACACCTGCAGTGACTTAACTTGGGCTATACTCAGTTCCCAGCAACAATGAACTGGTTTTCTTTCCATGCCACCCTTAGTGTCTTCTCATCAGGGCTCCCACAACTATGATATTGCCTGCTAGTTTCCTTGATAAGTCAAACTGTTAATATTCAGCAGATATCTGAAGAACAGCTACTCACTATATCAAGTATACACAAATACATAACTCTTCAGAAAAAACATAATAATGATGAAAAAGGTGATTTCCAGCTTAAGTGATGTGGGTGACTATTGCTTTGAAACAAATGCAATCAGTTATGTTCTGCATGTCACTAAATGCTTAGTGTGTCAAGAGACTCAAGAACATTTAAAGCTTTTTCTTTTTACTTACCATAAACACGATTTCAACTAAAATTACTTCTTTTGGGAACAGCATCTCCATATTAATATTGTGACTTTAAAATGCAGTCCATATTTAAAGTTTCTGGGAAGCACACTCTTTATCCATCTCCAGTATATGCAGAGGGAAATAGAGTAGATATGAAGTTAGAGCTGCACACCAGAGAAAGAGTACATGGTAGGGAAAAAAGGGTCTGCTGTGGGTGTCTCAAGTTTACACTGGCCACTCACATTTCTAGAGATGCTCGGTTTGCAAATGGTTTCATGGCCTGTTTTGTGGAAGTAAAATAGGTTTCTGACCACAGGTGAAACTCTAATAGCAGAGCTCCCAGGCAGGTGGATTTCATTCCTGTGACCTTCCACTTGTAGGGCTGAATTTATCCTGAAGCAACGCTACTGATGTTGTTAATATTACATAAGAGATCAATTTCCCTTACCTCATTTGTTTCATTTTTAAAGCCAAAAAAGCCAGGCCAGCCACTCCATAAGAGTAACCCGCTTTATTTCCATTTCAACATCTGCAGCTACAGGAATTTAAAGCCTGTTAAGAACCTGTCCCATTGTCTGTGATGGTGAGTTAGATTTTATGGTCAGCATGGGATAATTTTTTAGTAAAGGATGTTGACACTAAAATAGTCCAAGCCAGTCCCAGTTTAGAGCTGGATTCAGGTTACCCCAGATTGGAGTACTGGGGGTTGAAGGTATAAATACAGCTTCAGGATATTAACAGCAGTTGAGTGTAAGAGACAGAAAGTAGTGATGGCATGTGTATTGCCCACAGTGCTTGAGAGATATCATTTGTAGGTAGGTTAATAATGATGAAAAGTCTCATGCCTCACAAATACCTGGTAAGTGTCTAATGCTATGTTACAGGGTATGTTTCAGACACAGAGTACATACTACTGCCCTTAAAGTCCTAAGAGTTACCATTTCTGAGTCTGCTAAAGGCTTAGGTGCAGTAAATCCAGAAGCCGTCACTCTGGTGATATATTCCCTCTACTTTCCATCAAGTGCTGCTGACCTTCATGCCTACAGAACTGCTTTTGCAAAGCATTGCAAAGGTCCATGGCTTCCATGCTCCATTTTGCATTGGGCATGTGATTTATGAGCAGAAATCTTATAAAAATGGGATTTCAGCTGCATTTCCTTCACTGACAGCTTGGCAAACATCTTATAAAATATGTTAGTGCCAAAATCCCTGCCTGTGATTAACAGATTTTATCAAGCTTTAATAGCCTCCAAAACCAAGTTCCAAGGAGTCTTGTTCTAATTCATTGCTAACTTGCCCTTAGAAACTGTCATTGAATTAACAATATTTGGTATAATGCCAAGTACACAAAACATCTATAATGCTGGCAAATAAATTTTATCTTATGATAATCTAAAAATGTGCATTTCTTATTGTATCCTGGAAAAATGGGGAAAGAGACTTGGTTATAAAGCCACCACAGTTCCTGCTCCCCATGTAATTAGTCTCATTTTATGCACTGACTTTTTTCACATCTGTACAAATAAAGCCATTGTTAATGCACAAAGAGCTGTGGTATATATAATACATGTAGCTATGAAACCACGAGCGCTGCTACGTATTGAGTCTTTAAATGGAAGGTGGCACATCTGCTTTTGGCATAGAAGTGTAAATCAATCCAAGATGTTTATTAAAGGGTAACTAACAACCTGTCCACACGCTCTTTCTGCCATCCAGACTTGGTTTTGTTCTTGCTTTGTTGTTTTCCTGGCAGTTAAATATGGGCTCTGTACATTGAAAGTATGTGTTGTTTCTTCATGTATGGATAGCATAACATGTCACATAATATTTAACAAGTATGTGATGGGAAATGGTTTGGACAAAGCCACAAGCCAAAATGAGGTAGGGAGGAAAGGGTAAGTACAAACAGCTACACTACAGTGACTGAAAGGTTTATTACTCTGGATAAGGCAACTATGTTTCCTAATACTTTTCAAATTAAAATTATTTGATTTCATGTTCTAGGTCTTGGCCATTAGTGAGCAAAAATTACAACAGTGAAGGGTGATTAACATTTTCTTCCTCATCAATCAGAGGCATGAGCAAGCATTAAAGAATGGGGTAGTCAATACTTCTTGACTTTGTACTTACTAAAGGCATGTATACTTTCCACAGCTGGGTCTGCCTGAGCAGTACTGGGAGGAGACTAAGTCTTTCAACGCTTGCATGCGTTGACCAGCAGGAAAGACAACACAGTATTGGCACTGGTCAGTACTGACACGAGATTGGCCCTTTCAACCAACGTATTCGGCTCAGCCTGTATATAACATGTTCCTCTCCTACTGTAGAGCAACTGTCCAAGGACAATATCATTTGTGGGCAGCCTCTTTCATGGGCTACCTGCATGAAGCAGCACTTAAGAGACTGGAAGTAGGGAAGAAGACAGTGGCTCCAGGCCTGAAGGTAGAGCTTGGGACATTCAGTGCTCCTTCCTCTTCCATCGAAAGATGTACAGGAAAGTGTTCCAGGATGCCTGGAGAGAGAGATTTCCCCACAGCTAGGCAGGAGGAGCAACCCACACTGTGTCCAAGGGAAGGGCCTACTTTGTAGCATGCCTTTTAGTAACCACAGGTAGCAAGGAGATACTATGGACATGGTCTTCTTGACTTCCAGGTTGATGAGAAAGCAAAGCTGCTCTTGAAGTGCATTTTGGAAACAAGTTATGTCCTATCAGACACTGAAGGGCTCATCCATTGGAAAGACAATCTCTCTTTTGCATGCAGTGAAAAAACACTGTGCTTTCCTCCTCTATTTTTAAGAGGTGAGGTTGGAAAACATGCAGGTTGATGGGAGATGGTTCAGGAAGGCTTGTTGTGCAGAGCTGAAGACGATTGTGAGAAAGTTCCAATAAACAGGTCCATGCTGAACAGGGAACAGATGCTGCTGCAAGTGTGCCACTCTGTTTTATACTTGCATGTCCCATTGACTAAACCGACCTCTAAGCATCTTCTGTAACAGCTCATTTCTTCTTTGTTAAAATGGTCAAAGGCCAGATCCCACATGTATACATTTCAGTGATAATTTTATCTCTCAGCTCTGTCCTAGAAGTAGCAAAGATTGCTGTAAATTTGTTAATTTGGTCTCTTTTCATTTGCAGCTGAAACGTAACTGACCCAGGTGGATTTGTTCAGCAACACAGAACATACGAGGATAGAATTTATACAGCAATTACCACTGCAGGCTAGAATTATCTTGATCAGAATTGTTACAGCATGCTGTTATAATACTTTAGCCAGGGGAAAAAATATTAGTTAAATTAAAACAAAACATCTGGGAGGATCAGAAAAGTAAAAAAAAAATTAGAAAAAGAAAAAAACCCCAGTAATACTTTCTCCCATTTATTCCATATGTTCTGAAGTTTCTCCTTTTCTTTCATTTTCGTTTCTTCCACATGCCTGATAATAGGACTCCGTGGAACTGGACCTTTTGCAAGTCACTGGTGTCAGCTTTTTGCAGTGCCTTGGACAGGTCTCTTCATTTCCATTTCATTTTGTCTTTCTATGGCTGACAAATACTGTTATCTAAATGAATGCTTTTAAACTCATATATTTTTTAAATGCAAATGTGTGCTGCTTCCCTATTGAATTGAAAACATCAATACTTTTTTTCCCTATGAAGAATACAATAAAGAGTAATATTCTCAGAACTGAAGGTGGGTTGGGATGTTACATTTCTGTGAATTTAAGCTAAAAAAGGGAGACACACACAATGGTAAAATAGAAAAATACTTGCTGAATCTTCCTTATACCCAAGACATGATTAATGCATTATTACATCTTTTAAAGAACAGCTGAGGTAAGAAAGGTGCCAAGACACAGCAGACTGGTCACACCCCCTCAAGGTGTTCTGTATAGGATTGGGTGGGGTAATACACACAGGAATGAGAAACACTACATGCCCCCAGCAATTTTAAGGTGCTCTATCCTATCCTTCCTCTTGAAGGACATGACTCATTTTAGTTTGAAAGTAGGTGTCCTCTCATTTTTAATTTTTCTGGAAGTTGTTTACCAGGAACCATAGGCTGAACTTACAGAACATCTTACGGGGAAGTTACGGGGAAGAAGAGAAAATAGAACAAATCCTTGGTTCCCTTTAGAGTGTACTGCAAAGTCTTTAGGCATTTCCTTGACCTGCAATGTCTAGAAATGTACTTTAGAACAGAAGGTGAATGTGGAAGTTCTGAAGTAATCACATGCCTCCTAGAGCTGGAGCTTTCTACTCATCAAACATTACAAGATATGCAAAAAACCACATCTCATGCATCAAAAGGGTTGGTAACACCTGAGTTAATATCCATGCCTGATCCTCTGCCAGACCAAGAGGCATGTGACACAGAAGCATGTGGACTGTCTCATCCCTTTCCCCATTGGACAAGCATCCATCTTGCAGCAAAAAATGTCACTGTCCTTGCCCACTAGCACCCATGCCAGCAATATTAGCAAACAGACCTCAGAGACTGAGCTCCCCTTTTAGTCACAGAAGTTACTGTTTTCTTTCACTGTCAGTAGTTGTTGTTCCAGCCCAGGCTTTCTACATGTTATTCCTGGACTAACAAAACCTTGAAAGTGCTGCTTGCCCTGCAACACCTAATTTATGGATGAGGAGACAACTTCAGTCTGCCAGGTGATAATTTGGCATTCTTACATCAGTGTTAAAATCCTTGCAGCTGTAAATATTTAGTGAATATGAAATATACTCATATACTCCAGCTAGCACATTACCATAGGGATAAATCTAACCTTGAATAAATCATGTGCACTACATCTTTTATTCAGTTTATAAAATTCTTGCTTCTTGCTCTGAGCTTTCTTAGCTTAATACGGCTACTCAGAAGCAGACAGATTCATGGTATGCCTTGATTCCTGTTTTAATACAGCATTTTGCTTCTTATATTTCACCTCTTACAGCTTTTGCAAAGTTTTGATTTGATAGAGCATGAACAGTGAGGGCATTAGGACCAAGAGAAAGACGCACACATTGCTCTGTATTATGTCTGGCGAAGTGCTTCCTGACTGAGTGCCGTAGTTATGTGTGAAACAAAGTCAGGGACTGACTAGTTCTCATCTGTTGATCACAGTTAACTTGAAGCCTCTGAACGGGGGAGAGCTGTCAGATCTGCTTTCAGAGATAAGGAGCTTCAATCCAGGCAGCAACTGCAAACTTTGAAGAAACAGGATCTACTCTGGAAGGAAACAATAAGAAATGGAATTTCTTTTCACTTAGAATTTATAAAGGAAAAAAAATCAAAACTTTACTTACTCTTTTCGCCAGACAAACGTGCTTTCCTAACTAAGCTGGGACTCTGTATATAAAGGATCTACTTTTTCTCACTGGATCCATGCTATGTTTTACTACAGTAAGTGCAATATTAATAGGAATGCTATATTTTGTCTGTAAATAGAGAGGAAAGCATGAAACGGCATCAGTGAAATGTGAGGGGAGCAAAAAAATCCTCTTGGCAGATAGTGAAAACCAGGGCTTTGCTGCAACCCGAGGACCAGAGTTTGAGGAAGATCCAAGTAATATTTAACATGACCATCTGTATCATTTTGTCACCAACAGTATGTTCTTGAGGAAGAAGTGCAGATATGGGTCACGCAAGCTACAGTTTCTCTTGTTGTTGCTGATGCTGGGATTTTTGCTCCTGATGGTTACAACGCTGAATCCACCACCCAGCAACCAGAGCAAGGAAGGGACTTTCCAGCCTGTGGAGTTCAACCCCCGGGAAGGCTATCAGGTGGACTTTGCGGAGACCCAGGAGATGCTGGAGACCCAGGAGGAGAGCCAGCAGTATTACCCTTTGGATGGGCTGTCACCTTTCATCTCCCTGAGGGAGGATGAGTTGATCGTGGCCGTCGTGTCTCCCGCCGGCAAAAGGAACCACAGCAAGGCCAGGAAGGGCTATCGGGTAGTGAAGCAGCAGAGCAGGCGGCCGGAGGAGAAGGCAGAGGGAGATCCCGAGTCCCAGCTCCTGCCCCTTCCTCTGCAGGCTGCGGGGGAGCTCGGTCTGGACACCCATGGCTTTAACGAAGCGCTCAGTGAGCGGATCTCTCTACGCAGGGAGCTGCCTGAGGTACGACACCCGTTGTAAGTAAAACAGCCTATTTCATTTCTGAGGGAAAACTTGTCTCTTGTCGCAGTCCCTGTGAACCTCTCCTCCTCCAAGCCCCGCGTCTTTCCTATCCACCTCTCCCCTCCGGTTCGGGTAACCCTTTCCCGGCGCTGTGCGAGGACCACTGCCGGTTCCCCACACCCAGGGGTGCTCCCAGCCGGGTCCCAGCTGCCCAGCCGCGGCCCTGGCACACAGCCCCCGCGCTGCCCGGGACGGCGGCAGGTGCTGCCGAAGCCTGCACGGCGCACCGGCTGCGCTTCCAGCCCTCAGGAGCCGATTGCCGGCGACAGCGGAGGGGGATCGGGAGGGGTGCGAAGGCAGCTGCGGCTTCCTTCGGGGGGCCGGGTGAGAAAGGGGGGTACGAACGAGCGCAGCGCGCCCAGCTGAGGGCTGCAATACGCCGTTACCTGCGCACCCCGCACCCCGCCTCGCGGGCACCGGGCTGCTGGGCCCGGCACGACCCGGCCCGTCACCACGGCAACGCGGCGCCCGGCGGCAGGAGGGCGGGCGGCAGTGCCCCCTGCCGGCAGCAGCGGGCGAGCGCACTGCGCCGCGGCAGGTGCCGCGCAGGGGGGTGCTCCGTGTGCCCCGGAACCCGCTGGTTCCCCAGCGGTTGTCAGCCTGCCTGCCTGCCTGCCTGCCTGCCTGCCTGCCTGCCTGCCTGCCGCGACTGGGTACCGCGAACGGCCCTACGCTCCGCGCTGGGAGCCCGGGGTGCGCGGGGCTGTCAAGCAGAAAAGGTGGCTGCCCCCTCGGCCAGGTCCCTGACCCGCTCTGTGGCGAGGGAACTCACAGATTCATTAGGGAAGGGACATCTGGTGTTCATCCAGTCCACCCCCCCTGCCAAGGCAGGGCCACCCACAGCAGGTTACACAGGAATGCGTCCAGGCAGATTTTGACATCTCCAGAGAGGGGACTCATGACCGCCCTGGGCAGCCTGTTCCAGTGCCCTGCCACCCTCAACAGAAAGAAGTTCTTCCTCATGTTGAGGTGAAACTTCCTGTGTTTTAGTTTATGGCCATTGCTCCTTGTCCTGTCGTGAGCACCACTGAAAGAGTCTGGTACCGTCCCCGTGACACCCACCTTTGGGATATTGATCTGCATTAATGAGATCCCCTCTCAGTCTCCCCTTCTCTAGACTAAACAAGCTCAGCTCCCAAAATCTCTCCTCGTATGAGAGATGCTCCAGACCCCTGATCATCTCAGTGGCCTCCACTGGACCCTCTACAGTAGCTTCATGCCTTTCTTGTACTGAGGAACGCAGAACTGGATGCAGTACTGCAGATGTGGCCTCACTAGGACTGAGTAGAAGGGGAGGATCACCTCTCTCGACCTGCTTAGCTGATCCTTGTGGAGCAAGCAAGCATTATGTCTGAGATGAAGGAACTGCAACTCATGTCCTCTCTGTCATTTTAGGATCAATGATCTAGGTCCTGCAGTGTCACAGGCAAAGCATGACATGGAGCACTATAAAGTGTTCTTGGAGCACTCATACTTCACTCCTGCCATCAGTGCCATGGTGCAGCTGGTTGGGAATGCTTTGCAGGCTCAGTAGCTGTGCTCTCCCCAGCCCTGCTCTGCCCAGGTGCTGAATGCTACAATGCAAGTGGCCACTGCTCCACTTCCCCCTGCTACGACTCATTCATTCTAAGGCTTGACAGATCTCATGGTGAGCCCCTGCCAGGGCTATGGGGTCACTGGGTTTATGGGCTGATGACGAGTCAGGAATTGGAGCTTTCAGGTGTTTTAGTATAACAAGTATCCCAACAAACACTGGAAGGAAACTCCTGGGAGGAAGGAAGGTGGAGATTGGCGTGTCTGACCCCACCTGCCAACACCACTGTGGTGTGGTGTTGTGTGGCCAAGCTGTGGCCAAGCTGTAAAGCCACAACAGTGTTGTGTGTGAAGCCCCACATGTTACATTTGAACCCTTCATTGAAACCTGGAGACTTGAGATGCAGTTACTCCAGCTGCTCAAGAAGGGCCATTCATCACAGCTCTTCAAAATGGGATGAGGTATACCTACGGGGAGGGAAAGGGGCATCAGTGGCAACCTGGTTTGCTTGCCTCCTGTAACAAAAATTATTGCAGCTTTCCTCCAGCACACAGTGAAAAGGTGCATCAGAAAAGTTAGAACTTAAGACACAGAATGTATATAATAATAATATTTCTAGTGGTCATTTTCTCGTGTTTAAATACACCTGGTGGCCCTGATTTAAGGGAATAATCTTAAGGAAAAAAGAAATGAAACTGTTTTCTATGCTTGCTGATTAGGTTCAGTGCTAATTTGGGTAATTCCATTGAATAATGAAATGCTGAATAATTTCAGTCCTTTTTCATCATGCTTCACTGGCAAATCTTTGAACTATGTAATGTTCAAAGGAGGAATGATGACCCTGCCTGTGATGTGAGCCAAAAAACAGTTTTACTTTGGCAGCTGATAGGCCATCCAACAAGACACAGGTTTAGTTAATTCTAATCTTGGTGAGATTTAAGGCATGGTCTCTTGAATGCATTTTCCTGTCTGACAAGTTACAGACCAAAGAGCTATCAACACCACAGCATGTAGAGCCCAGGTTGAAATCACAGATCTGAATGTCTGAGGCTTTGCAGTTGTTCAGATCTAAATCCAGATCTAAACCTGCAGCAGAGGTCTACCTCTAAGCCAGTGCTGTCCTTTATAGCACCACACACAAACCACAATGATATTTTTTAGAGATAATTTACTGGGGGGGGGGGGGAGCCTAACTCACAACTACATCACAGCAGTTTTATAGCAGTGTAAAATGAGAGCAAACCAGTGATGAATCAGATTGTTTATTATTACTCTAGTCTGACTGAATCATGTTGTTCCTGATAATGTCTGATATTATTTAGTCAGAGAGAAGCCAACCAGTTAGAAGCATTTCAGTGTTGTCAGCTCCATGGAATCAGTCTCATTTCACTTGAAATTGACAGCCTGGAAAAAGCATCCTCCCCTGGAAAGTGCTACTTAGACCTCTCTCACCCAACCCCAGCATCTAACATAACCTATTTCTCTTTGCATGCCTTTCCTACTGATTGCACAGTAAAACAACCCCTGACAAATGAAGCAAGTGCCTCATTTTTCCCCTTTTACTTTGAGAACCAGTTTTGATACAGATAGGGTTTCTGGATGAAGAAGCTTAATAACTTGTCCAATTGTACTAGAAAGTTGTTCTTCCGCACTAAGGGTCATCCTCAGAAGTACCTTCATCCCTCAGAGTGCTTTGTGCTGCTATCAGTTGGTTCAGCTGCTGCTGATACCCTCCTGCAACAGTGGACCCAAATCAGGCCTGCCATTGTGACTTCTGTGATGGGGTTCTGCCAGAAAGACAAAGACCTGTTTTCCTTTCTTGAGCTTGAGTGTCTAACATACCCAGGCAAAGAGAAACTCACAATGTACCTAAAAAGGTTTTGAGTTGCATTACAAAATCATAGCTTCCACTTGAGGGCTGTTGGGAGCTCAATCTCAATGAGACATTTTCCTGAAGGTGAGTGGGAGTCGCAGTTGGCAATGCCTTTGCTGTGTCAGAATTGCTCTCCTGTTCATTGTGGCATGTGACAATTCCATACTTTTCCACAAACGGGATTAAATCACTATATCTCCTACCAGTCATAGCCTTGACTTTTTGAAATGCCGACTTATGATGGACAGTCTATGAAAATGCTTCAAATTACAGGGAATGTATTTCTGTATACCAGTACCCTTCTGCATTTTTCTGAAGATTAGATGTCTCTATTGCAAGTCTTTGCCAATTTCCATGGCAACTAAACACTCCCAACTTAGGTTATATATTCAAATACAGTTATTTTCAATTCTTTTCCAATTAAGATTCCACAACAGCCTTATTTTCTTGCTATAACCACAGCACTTGCAAAAAGGCATTGTAGCATTATGGTGGAAAATACAGGTGCTTAATAGTTGTACTGAATAGTCCTGGTTGGAAGCTGCCTGGTAGTAAAAGGACTGCATCAGATCTTCACTTTTCTTAATTTCCCCTGGATTCTTCTGCCTGAAAATACAAACACTTCCAAGTCATGAGAGTCTCCTTTTCTCCATCCTGCTGAAAATGGAAACAATTACCCCATGTGAAATTGTGAAGTAACAGCTTTGTTGGTTATACAAAATCAGTAAACCAAGGACAACACAGATTCATTGCAATGTAAAAATCATCAAGAAAATCTCTCTTTATGCAAAAAGATATTAATGTGAAATATTATAAACTATAATAAGCTATTATAATTGTGCTCATTTAAAATTGATATTCCACTGGTTTCTCTGTAGTATTCATTTATTTTTATTTGTTATTAAATCATTCACCTATGGTTTCCTTAAGATGATAAGCAGCTTTCTGTCCTGGATCGTGTCTAGCCTCATAGGGCCTCAGTCCATGAATAGAAGCACTAAGTAAAATGGTAATAAACATAGAAATATTAAAATTATATCCCTTACATGAGCCTCTGCTGAGTAGCTAATTGTTTAGCAACCACTGTAAAACCTGTGTGAGGATTTGCTTGGCAGTACAAAGATGCTGAAATAGCAATTGGCCACATTCAGTCAATTCTGTAATTTCTCGAAGAAGTTCTTGTTGCTAGAGGTTAAATGAGTTAGGAAACTGGATAACTGCTACTCAGGAAATGGAAAGATTTTAAAATGCGTTTTCTAATGTAAGCAAAGCACATACACAGGCACATTCTCTGCATTCCTATAATGGGCATTTGAAGGCCTTTTCTGGAAAATGTGCATTCTTAGGCCAGTATAGCATGTTCTATGTCTCTGAACCGAGGCTGGTACATCACAAAACACTTTTTGTTGTGAATGTCATTTGCAGATCCTTTACTTACATTTATGAAACACTCATTGTCTGATGAGGGTTTATAGTTTTCATATACTGTGAGGGTGAAGTGTTTTTCAGTCTTATATGCTTGAGTTGTCAAAGCAACATCTAATTCACAGTAACTTTGATGTCATGGGTGAAATCTTGGCCCCATGGGAAAATGAGGAGCCCTGGGACCAGGATTGAGATGTTGGTTTCCCTCACTAGCATCCTGGTCAGGCAGTGCACAGGTATACTGATCTGTTGCGCAGATGAACTATTTTACTTGCTAGTCTTAAAGGTACTGCGTTTCAGTTTGCTATTTTCTCCATTACTTGAGAAAATGTGGAAATTGGTGGAGGCTGGCTGACCTGCTTCATCTCCTTCTCTGCTTTGTCTAATTATCTTTTCAGTTTGTTTTTGCTTCTAGACTATTACTGTTTGACCTCTGTGTTTTGAGGCAGAGCAGAAGTATCCCAGAACACAGCAAAACTTTCCTCTTTTTTGTATTTTAATTCTTATAGTGTCATTCCCATATTTTCAGTTTATATTCCAGTCTTGGACACCTTAATACTCCCTTTTTTTCATTAGAAACTACCTGAGATCTTTAAACCGGTTTCCGTCCTTGAAGGTTTAGGTGTAGCTTACAACTTTGCTCTGAGAAAAAAAGTACCCCGTTGTATCAGTGTTGTCAGTGTCTCCCTCATCTGATCCCATGCAGGTGCCTGCAGCAAGAATATGACTCCAGTCTGCCTACTGCCAGTGTCATCATCTGTTTCCATGATGAAGCCTGGTCTACTCTGCTGAGAACCGTGCACAGCATTATGGACACAGCCCCAAAGGCCTCCCTCAAGGATATCATCCTGGTTGATGATCTCAGCCAGCAAGGTATCCCCCATTTCTCTGTATGCGAGCTCTTTTTCCAAAGCTTCAGGAAAGAAACTGTCCTCCTCCAAGAAGTGCACAAGGAAAGCAGGAGACAAAGAGCACCCCCAGGAGGAGAGCTAAGCAGAGCCCTGAGCTGGCTGCCAGATTTTAATCTTCTAACCCTAGAATTCAACTTAGCCTTTCAATTTTTAAACATGTCTTTTTTCCCATCATTTCCAATCACCCTGAACTTTTTTTACTTTAAAATAAAATCATAGTATGAAAACTTTACTCTTCCCACTGGACCAGATCTGCTGTCATAATTTCCAGACTTGGACTTTGGCTGAAGCATAGACTGGAAAACTCCACGTTGCTAAAGCAATCCAAGAGCCTGGGAAAGCCAAACACCTGTAGTATCTCATTCTGATCTGCGCCTTTTATGAGATTATGAGAACAACCACCTTTTGCTAAAAACAGGATAGGAGGCTATAAAGTTTCTCACAGGAATAGCTTCATACCTAGTGAATCTCGGTTTCCATCAGCCTCTACTTCTCTTCGGCATTTTGCTGCTATGGGGATATTTGGAAAGTGGCCTACTTGGCCAAGTTAAACAAATGACCCCAAAGCATTTTACCAGCAAGATGTTTCATCTACTATTAATTTGCTTTTCTATAACAGCTTGAATCAAAGCTAAAACATTTTAGTAACCATTCTGTTTCTGACAGGGCCCCTGAAATCAGCTCTGAGTGAATACATTTCTAAGCTGGATGGTGTGAAACTCATCCGGAGCAACAAGAGGCTTGGAGTCATCCGAGGTCGGATGCTAGGAGCTGCACGGGCAACTGGGGATGTGCTCATCTTCATGGATTCACACTGCGAGTGTCAGAGGGGCTGGCTGGAACCCCTCCTAGCCAGGCTGTCCAGCAACCGGTAAATATCCTCCTGATCTTGGAGCTCCTGCATATGCCAATTTCCGCTAAAAGAGATGTACTTGGGAAGCTTTGGATATTTTTTTCATCCTCTATTGGTTATCTTCTTCCTTCTGGTCACACTGCTTTTATTTTCTACCTTAGCACCATATGCATCACCCTGATGTGTGGGAAGCAGGGTAGGTCACACCGCTCACAACCCTCACTTCATACAAAGCATCACTAGACTGCCAGAGTTTGTATCCATTTAGAGCTATAAGAAAGCTTCCTGGTGGTCTGAATTAAAAAGGTCGCAGTCTCAAGTTGTTCACAAATTGGCAAACAGCTACCAGAGAAACTACTGCAAGACATCATTATTTTTACTTTTTAGCTGCCTTGGTGATGAAACCCAGGATGAAATGCTTTGTCCTCCTGAGCCAGTTTGGCTACGTATCAGTGTCACCTGTACTGTCTCTGAAGATACAGATTCATGTTTTCTGAGTCTTCATGTTTAGGTTGGTGCTTGGCCCTGCTCTCTAACATACAGCTGAGCTCATCTATGCAGTCCCCAAGTCTTTCAAAGAGATTAAATCACTGCAAATGTTTCAAGAATTACATAGGAGTAAATCCTTTATTAAATGGACTTTTCTGAGAGGAAAAAAAAATTACACATTAACATCTCTATCATTACCCATTTGCCATTTGGGAAAAAATTAATTGCTAGAGAGAGTAAAACTAAAAAACCTCAACCTTTAAAACTCTTACCAGACTGTTAAATAGTCACACGAAAGACCTTCAAAGGCTCTTCCTAGGCACTGGAACAAGCTGCTTTTATGGCTGATTATGTTTGCTTATAAGAGAATTAATATGATTTTTTTAGAAATCATAACATTCAGATAAAAACAGTACCAATACTGAAAGCAAGAGTAATGCTGCCCTAGGATGTTAGGGATATCCTTTTTAAAAGGTCCTCCTTGAAAAAGCAGATTGGTGTTTTGTCTGCTGACTTATTAGATGGTTTATTATGACTATGCTTCATGATTCTTCTGCCTTGAGCTATAGTCTGTTGTTGATGTTCATGCAAAACTGTCCTTATTCAAGGTTGTATTGCTGAAATTAAGAGAGTTACAGAAAGTTAGGCCCCCACCAGAAGTGTAGTGATTCACTGTCAAAAATTAGCCCTTCTGAGGGAATGCAAAGCCACCAAGCCTACTGTTGCTCCGAGATTTCATGCGAAAGGGATTCTCTTCCTCTCTAAGGGCCCATATGCTCATTCGTTCTTCCAGGAGGGCAGAATTTAACACTGAGTTAACTAATGGCTAATTGGATTAATGGAACAAAGCTGGAAGAGCATTTCATTAATAGTATGGACTAAGCCACCCCTTTCTATATGCTGTATCAGTCACTGTGTTTGTCACTGCCAGTGTGGAGAGCCTGTCCCATTCTCCAGTGCGCAGGGAAGACATGCTTTGGTGCACCTGGCAATCACTTTCCTTCACTGTCCCTCTTTCCCCAGCTGAAGAATGGTGATAATAACACTGACCTGATAAGGAAGTTAATTCATGACTTTTCTTAAATTGCTTGTAATGCTTGCATGGAGATCACTATGGAAATGTAAAGCATTAGCACAGTCAAACTGGCCTCATTTAGCAGTGGAGGAGCTGTTAAATTGAACCATGTGAACTCCCTGAGACTACCCAAATGAGGCAAGTACAGTGAAAAAAAAGCTTATAGTGACTGGAGAAATATCCATCTTTCCTCTTCTTAATGTATCAGTCAAGCTCCTACTCATGCACTTTTACTGAAGAGACAGGATGGGAAAACAATCACCCAGAGTGGGTGAGTTGTTTGCTGGCAAGGCAAAATGCAGCCTTTCCAAAGCAGCAGCCTAACCGAGCTGGAGGGAGATTTTAACTTTGGAAATTGTGATTAAGCCTAATTTTCTACAACTTCTGATCAGATCTGCCACTGTTACTGTCACCTGTGTTATAGCGATGCTGAGATATCCTTACCCAAACTGAGAACCCACTGTGAGCTGAACATACAAACCCAGAAATCCCCGCAGTTCTTAGTAGACTGTGGTAATTACAGACAGGACAAACATGAGAAAAATTATCCCCCTTTTACAGGTACAGAAATATTGGACAGCTATTTGACATTTCACCTCCCTACGTGATGGCTTTATTCACTAACCCAATCAAAATTGTTTTCAGAAAAGTATTCTTTTGAAAATCATTACTCATGCATTTATGGGCACCTTGACTAGGACTAGTTCTGCGAAGCATACCTGACAAATTGACTGGGAAGCTGTGCATCAGCTTAGTATATTGTCTGGAGAATGGTTCAATGGTTTGTGTAGCGTCCTGTGACACTTTGATTGTTCAAGGGTGAATACCGTAGGTACCTGGACAACATTAGAAAGCTCGATGAAATGCCCCATAGATCATTTCATTTGACAACTGTTTGTGTTCCAGACTAATTCCAGGCGAGTAGCATGGTGCACAGTAATGCAGCTGTGCCATTATTACAGTCATCTTTCAAGGGGCTTTGCCTTTTCCAGGAGACTGCAGGAGACAGCTGCTAGATTGTATTCGGTCCAAAGGCAGTGAAAGGTGGAGAGGGCATAGAATGAGCTGTGCCATGAAGCCTTGAAAAGGTTCTTTCTTCAACCTAAAACCAGTGACCATCACGCTGAAGCAGGATGACTTTTAAAAAAGTAGATCCTAAAAGTGGTTCCTGAGAATACTTCATGAAAGCAAGATGAGCCTTGATTATATTCTTGACAAGGAATTCCACCTCTAAAAAAGGCATGGGCACCATAACGTGGCAGAGGAGTGGCTTGCAAAGGGGTAGCTTGCCTTTAGGATCTTTACCTTTCTCCTTGCTTCTTTTTGCAAGGGCTGATTCCCCCTATGTTGGTGCACTGCCCATACCCCAGTTCAAATATTACATTAGTAAACAGCAGCATGTGATATTATTTAAAGAAGCCTATCTAGTTTCTAAAATTCAAAAACCTCAACTTAGGACTGTGATTCTAGGTCACTAATCTTTAATGGGAATACTGTTAAACAGCAAGAAATTAACACTGCAGTGGAAAGGTATCTCATCCACTCCCACTGGATGCTCTTATTCCACTCCCATCCACTCATCCACTCCCAATGTTTGCTCCCATTCAGGTGTGAATTGGAGCTTCTGCTTGTAGATACCGGAGTTCTGCTGTCCAGAAAATTTCTGTGTGCTTCTAGTTTTATTGTAATACACCAGAGAGAAGGAAAATACTTTGCACTAAAGTTTAACAGCTCCTTCATCTCTTTTCATCTGATTCTCCACTTCTCAGTGGCCTATACCCCAGCTTTTTGAGCTACCAAATACATAAGCTATCTGTTTTCTATCTTTTCTCAGACTCAGGGGAAGCATGATCTTACCCACCCAGAGCCAGCAGAACCCCAGCATCTGAGCAAGCATTTCCTTGCTAGTCTCCTTGTTACGAAAACTTTCCATATACTTCATATATAATAGCCTGCTTCCTGGACGATTCTTTTTGCCTGATCCTTTTACGTCCTCCATTTGCCAATAACATTCATTTCAAATTCAGTAAATTAATGTTCTGCATTTACATGGTACATTAGGTGAAGTTCTCTTATCTCTTTACAATCTTTCACAGTTGATCAGGATCAGTAGGTGACCTATTTTAAAGAAGTTGAGGTAAAGAAACTGAAGACAAGAATCTAAAGCCAACAGCAAATATAACTGCCAAAAGTAGGAGCAATGAGGATTTAGGCATGAACTCTGGCACAGCGCCCTGACTGTCCAGTGTGAAAAGCTATTGGTTGTTCCTACAGATTTTGATACCCCACATCCAAATTTGAATATTTTAACAAAAAAGACAGGTTTGAAAGATTATGTTTTTTAAATAAAGCATTCCTTTAGCAGTCTACCTAGCAAAGATCTGAGATATATGTTTAGTGCTTAGCATATGAGTGGTCCATCAATTCAAGGAGATTGACTGTTCATATGTCTTGTGTTAGTCTGGAGCTGGTCTGTAGGGCAATATTTAAGTAATCCACTCTGAAACTGGTTGAGGAAAATATAGAACTTTTATGTTTGGGTTTGTTTTTTTGTTGTTGTTTCTCCTTGTTTAAAGGGGTTTTCAAACATATTAAAATCTATTCCTTTCCCAGCAAAAGAAAGCACAAATCAATGAAAAGCACTTCCAAAAACCAGCGTATCTAAAACTTCAAAACAGATGTGTTAATTAAATCTTCCTCTCCTCATGTTACTTATTCTAAAAATAGAAAAGAACATAATGTTCATGGTGAATGCAAAGGGTCATGGGAAGACATTTCATTTGCAGTTGTATTTGGTTGAGAAATCCCAAACCAGGAAATTGTTCTTGTTTGGGTTGCTCTTTTTCATGGAATTGTGACCTTTTGTATTTCATGTGTGTTCCAAGCATTCGAAATATTCACAAATGAGTCAAATGATTCAAAGCCTTGCTGATAGTTGTGCTTGAATTTCCTGTTTTTCCCTTTCCTAGGATTCCACAGAGTAAAATTAGCAGTAGTTTGCCAGTGTGTTTCATTTCAAAGTGCCGAGAAGCTGCTGACTGTCTGCCAGTTACCCAGTCAAAACGAAACAGAATAGCTAAGAACATTTTCCAGCTTTCAATTGCCTTCTGCTGCAGATTTGCCTTAAGATTCAAACATCAAACTATCACTGAATATGCAGAAAACAGATACGTTATTAAAAAGAAAAAAACATTAATACCGAAAGATAGGTAATGCACTGCTTGGCTAAGATTAAAATTGGATGTTGACCAGCTTTCACACAAGATAAAGTTACCAGATTCCTCTATTTCAGGTCAGAAAGGCACTCCTAACATTTAAAGTTTTAAGAAGGTGTGCTTCTCTTGGTTTCAGCAGAGCTATGCCAGTTTATACTAGGTGAAGACCTAACATTACACACCAGGGTAGAATGTGACCTATCCAGTGAGCTATTTTCAGCTGTCTTAAATACTGTAATTTTCTGTGTCATACTTTGCAGATAGTTTGGATAATTGCTTGGTCTCCAAGCCATCAGAATCCATTACATCACTGCAGCTATTTTTCTTGAGTGGCATTGAAGAATTAATACCCAATAGCAAGCAAAACAAGAGCATGCATTAAAAATAAACTATTGTTGCAATAAGAACTACTGCTGTGGTGCATATTTGTATGAGCAATTGCACTGATACTATAAGCATTGGAGTTTCGAGTTTCATAGTGGCAACAAATTTAAGGTAGATGCAAAAAGAACAGGTTTCAAATGGCTAAAATTCTGTGAAAATGTAGGATAGTCTGAAATGTCTGGATCATCTGATCCAGAATATGTTTGAGCATAACCGAGTATCCACATTGTCTCTGTCTGAACTATCTCAGATATGCATATGGGGTCTAGTCTTCATGGTCAAGTTTTTTTGAATGATTTAGTCTACATTGCCTCCATTGGCTTCCACTCAAATATGCCCTCCTGATATTTCCTTCTTCACTCTAAAATGGTAAAATAAACTACCCTGAGGTCATTAGTTCTTCAATTCTGTCTGGATGAGATGGATAAACAAGTAGCAATAGCTAACATGCATTTCAGCAAGTAGCATCAAACTGAGGTGGGAAGTATACAATGCCAGCTACACTCCTAACCACACAGTTGTCAGATACTCATACACTGGAGAATGCAGCAGGCTGCAGAATTACAATTACAGTGACTTTTCATTTTTTTGAAGGTTAGTCATACAAAATCCATTTAATTTGTGAGGTGGATTTTCCCCAGCATATTAAGGAAAAAAGCAACTGCTTGTGAGAGTCCATGAGGACACTGCCTTTTAAGTAACTTCTAGGAGCAGTTAGTTTTCTTTTCATGCTGTTAGTGAGTAAAGGTTAAATATAGCTTTCAGTAGGAAGGATCCTGCTGCCTTGAGTTTGAGGTGGTTGCTCCTGTCCTGAATACAAACTATGTCATATGGGTATCATGAAGAGAATCAGAGTATATCAGCTTTATTACTTTTACTATAATTTCCTTCCATTTCTTCTTGATTCCTGCAGGGGAATGACAGTACAAAACTGCCTTAATGTGCATGCCTACAAATGTTGCAGGTGACCATGAAATTGTCTTATCTATTTATAAACCCAGTGCTTGTTTCTAAGAGTGCCTATTATTACATATCACAAAGGCTGGACTTACACCTGAATGAAGAAATATAATAACTTCTTTATTTTAAATCTTTCTGCCTTTAGTTCATCATAGTCTGTTCTTATCAGGAAACAAAGGAATAACTGAGTCATTTTAATGCTATCCTCTGCACTGTTCAGTCTTCATACAATTCACTAACAGCAGCCTCTGTTTCTCCTTGGGCTTTTAAAATACTCTACAGGAAATGGTAACTGTGATAAAGCAAAGTTTGGAGTTTCCCCCCATCCTGATACTGAAAAAACATTACTCTAGTGATTGTGAAGACAGAGAAGATATGTCAAGATTTCATTAACATGACCTGGAGCTACCATCTTCCTCGGCTGGCTGGTATCTGCCTCAGAAAAGTACAAAGGGCAGAGTGCACTGGAGACTCCTGAGATGTCCTTTCTTTACTGATAATATTATGTTTTAAGCATATTTCTCTCAAGAGTGATCTCGACCAAATTATAAATCTTTAAAAGAGAAAATAAAACCTCCTACTTTTGGCCCCAAAATTGATAATTTAATTTCTCTCCCTCAGTTTTAACAGGAAGTTGTTTTCTGGGGTAAGAGCTACTCCAGAATGATTTCCTACATAGATTCTCTTACTCTAGAACACAAATTGGAGTAATGCTGCTTACACTGCAATGGCTTTGTTCTAGCTCTTAAAAGTAGATTCCACACTGTGACAGTGCATTTGCAGGAGCATTTTAAACTTGTAATAAAATTTGAACAGAAACTGATTTATTAACTCAGCGATAAATGTTTTTGCAAAACAACCAGCAGAACAAAATAAGGGTAAGTGACCAAAAGCAACAAACTCATGAAGTGTGTTGAGTACCTACAGGAAAATCAAAGGATTGCAAAGTGAGGTCAGAATTATCTTTTGTTCTACACTTTGCATCCATGCAAAGCCTATAATGTAAGAGATTGGGGCCACTGTGTGAAATATATAAGAATTCTGATGGCTAACTCATAGCAAAATCCTGAATAGCTTTACATGACAATGCAAGTACAGGTTATCAATAACTTATTGATCTTTAGCTTCCTCACTGCACCCTCAGTATTCCCATGCACTGAGCGCCTGAACTTCTATCAGCCAGGAAAGCAAGGGCACTCAACATTTAGAGGAGTGCTTGTGTCTGACAGTCAAAGAGGAGAACCACTGTATATTAATAGAGTTTTGACCTTCATTAGTGCTTTGGCTTTGAAAATCAAGGCTACCGTCTTTTTCAGAAACAGTGTCGTCTCCCCCATCATAGATGTCATAGACTGGAAGACTTTTCAGTACTATCACTCGATGGGCCAGCATCGAGGTGTTTTTGACTGGAAACTAAATTTTCATTGGGAACCAGTGCCAGAGCATGAAGAGAAGGTACGACAGTCTCCCATCAGCCCTATCAGGTAACAGTCCATTCAGCCAAAATGTCTCTGCTCAGCTCAGCAGCAAAACTGTACAATTTAGCTCATCTTCCAGCTAACAGGAGAGAGATATGGTTACTTGCATATGCTCAGCTAATGTCTTTTGAAGGGATAGGCTTTTGGTTTACACTGACTTTGTTTGGCCCTTAGTAATCATTCTAACTAGATTACAGTCATACTTTGAACACGACAAATATATTTCGCACATACAACTAGTATACAACCTGATCGGACAAGGTGTGGAGGTTGGTAGGGAAAGCAAAAGATGGGTCATACAGAGTTAAAAGAGATGTCTTAATCATGATCTGTTTGTCTCCAGTTTTGGGTGTACATACATGTAACATTCCCCACTGTTTTGAGCCTTATTTGATAATTCAGCTCTTGGCTCCCTTCCCCAAGCAAATCCTAGAATTAGGTTCCAGTTATTTTTTTCTTTTGGTTAGATAATCAGTTCATTCAAGATTCAAGTGATGTAATACTATACCTATGCAAATGGTGGGATTTTCACCCTTTACATAATTCCCTATCCAAAACTCAAAGCGTTCACTTCCAAACTTTTCTACGCAGGAGTCCTGTGGTAGCTGGTGCAGTGGTGGCCATGGATCGACATTACTTCCAAAACATTGGAGCTTACGATTCTGACATGACCACATGGGGAGCAGAAAATCTGGAGCTATCTATCAGGGTAAGAACCTTAATTAAAACACCAAGCTGTGGTAAGTATTGGGCTTTTAAGGAACCTGAATGAAAAGTCAAGCAGCGGTTTATGAAAGCAGTTACGTGCAGAACATCTTGGGGTATGGGACTAATACTTTCCTTGCAGAAATCTATCCCCACGCTGCATGATCTGTTAGGACTATATCAGAACATGCAGCTGCTGTGAGTTAGGAGCATTATGTCAGGAGAATTAAGTTTCATTGGCTATCACTGTCTTCCTGAGGACGGAGTCACTGGTTTCAGCACCTTCTCAAAGCTGCCCAGTCTTTTTTGGCATTTAACATGCAGCAAAGGGAGAGTAGATTTATTTCTTTGCCAATCTGTTGTTTAAATACCAAATTGTTTATATTAAATTGTTTGCATTGATTTTTTTTCAGGATAAAATGAGGAACTGATATTAAAAAGCAATAAGAACTGCAGACAGAAAGGGTGTAGAGACTTTAATGTCCCAGACAAAAGAAGGTGCGTCCTGGTCTCTTTACTACACTGCACAGTTTGTGCACAGAAAAACATAAAATGCCTATAAATAGCAATACTCAGTCAAATCAAATGTCTGATTGCCCAGTATCTTCTCTGTTTCTGTATTTGTGGGAAACAGTGTACAAAGAAGCACGTAATACTGCTTTCGCTGTTTCCAGCCATGTGCAGATTAGCATTTCCTGAGGCAGAGTCTATAGGAAAGGAGCTTCTCCTGGTTAGACACAGGTAACATACATAAGGTAAACTCTTTTTGTGCTTTCATCTATGTTTCAGACCTGGCTCTGTGGTGGCTCTGTAGAAATTATTCCATGTTCCCGAGTTGGGCATGTCTATCGAAATCACTTTCCCCGTGCTTTCTCCTATGAAGATGCCCTTGTGAGGAACAAAATCCGAATAGCAGAGACCTGGCTGGGCCCTTTTAAAGAGAACTTCTACAAGCATGACACAGTGGCTTTCTTAATCAGCAAGGTAAAGACATCTGTAGTGGTTTGTTTCTGAGGGAAGGAGTGTGTGTTGAGGTAGGTAAAGGGGGTGGAATATAGGTGGGGGTGTCTATGTCTAGTCAAACATTCAATGTGCATGTTGCTGGGGATAGCCTTTGTATGAAAGCTTTCAGTGGAAGAGCTGTCAGATCAAGAAGGAAAGAAACTTGTGCCTAGGAGTTGTTTGCTGAAGTTATCAAATCTCTTAGAGTATGACTCTTCCGAATGACTTCTTCAGCTTGCCCAACAAGCTCTGATTTATTTTTCCACTGATAGGATGTGGAGGGTTGCAGTGCACCTGAAGTGGAAGCTAGTGGCAGAGTGTGCCCAAAGGGCCCTCCTAGAAGATTAATTCTTTGTAACTGAAGGTCTTCCTCATGTGATTCATGCGGATATTCAGTAATATTGATGGGTATGTGTCAAACTGGTGTTTCTCCTACTGGAAGAGGACTTATCTGAGTGGTCTAGTGACAAAAAAAAGGTGATTTTTTTCCCCCCTGAACTGGCAGACATCCAGAAGCGACTGCCTGTAACTGGGAAGGTCTGATCTCAACATAGCCTCTATTTACATGTTACTTTTTCATTAGAAGCATCACTCAGACAGCAGTCTGACCTCCAGGGATTTGGATTCCCAGCAGCCTGTAAACCAAGACAGGCTTACAACCAGGTGTGTGGTGTAGTCCTGGCATGCAGCCATACTTGAATCATCTGCACACCCACCAACAACTACAGAATGACCACACTTGATTTTAAGCCACTGTATAATTCATTGCAGACCAGGGTCAGTCAAGGGACTGTATATCCCGTGTATTACAAACTGCTGAATGTTTAAGAGTCATGCAGCTGTGGTTAACGTTGCTAATGGTAAGTTGTTGACAATGTTGTTAATGTTGCTGCAGCTCTCTGGACTTCTCTGGCTCCAGTACCTTTTCTTATAATGATATCCTGTCCTACAAGCCAGTGGATAAACCGTGGGCAGTTTTGAATGAAAACATGTCATTCATCTTCCTATTCATTTAGCAATGCCATGCTTCTAAGTAAAAATGATCCACTGAAACATTAAGGCAGAGCATGGTTAGGTGATCTGCAAAGTGTCCCATTTGGTTTTACTCTGCATTTCAACCACGCACACCTCAGGTATTGCAGTATTGGCTATCATCTAAGAAAGCCAGATCAGCAGGAGCTGCATTAGAGTGCAGAGAAAAAAGGAGCTGTGCGTCAGCCTAGTCTGACCTCCTCACATTCCACTAGTGGACCTGCCTTTTAGGCTGCCTGAGTCAGACTGCTATGGTAATCCTAGAGCCTGAGCCCATCATGTTTCCCTTTTTATTGTATTTTCACATTTTTTAAAAGCTTCTCCCCCTTTATTTGAACTCCACTGACAGGCATCCACTAATTGACTCACAAGTGTTACAGCCATGTAATTAGAAGGAGAACACTAGGCCAAGCCTTTTAAGATGGGCAGTAAGGCCCTTAAATCATTTAATAATCTCCTGAAGGCCTTTCTTGTCAACTCAGAAGCAATTTTCTGTACTAAAAACTACAGCCACCAATGATGCAGTTGACCAGCTGTAAGCACGATGACCTTTTACCTGAGAGTTCATTCTAGCCAGTATACTCTTAATACTTCTAAGTATGGTGCCCATTCAAATGATCAATTTTATGATCTCTGTGCTCAGCATACCATAACATAAAAGGCCCTTTTCTTTGTTCCTTTCTTTCACAGCCAATATTTTCAGTATGTCAGTGCAGAGAGATGTTATTCAAAAGACACAAGCAAGCGATGACATTAATGACGCTCAGCTGCAGAAGGGCCCCGAGGGGATTTATTGCACTGAGAGGGTGAGCGGAGCCACCTATTGGCCACTACAAAAATCTCCTGGAGCCCACTGCAGAAAATAACCAGTAGCCCCCGTTTAGATTGCTTTATAAGCCTTCTTGGTTTATGGTCTGAATCATATCTTGCACAGGATGCCTGTGGCATGAGTGTTAATGCAGATGAATAAGGCTCTTCCCAGCTCTCTATTTCAGCCACTGTCTCTTTTTCTCTTTTTCTTGTGCGGTGGTTGATATATTTCATTTACAAGGAGAGTTTCCTTTCAGATGGGTTTACAGTGATAATTATTTTCGTTACGTTATTTACACCACTTACTCAGCATCAAATGCAGAATGTAACTAGTATGACAAAATGAGATTTACTGCCATCGCCTTCTTCAGCCAAAGCAGTCTCATGAGAAACACCTCATTTGGGGGAAGCATTTTACTTCTCTCTTTCCCTTTTCCAAGAAAACCTCTTGGAAGCAGGTTTGTGTGGTGCTAAATTGCTGAACCTTGTTGTGATGCTTATTCAATTTAAGATTGAAACTAAACTATGAGGTTCTCTAACATATTGCAACTCTCAAGCTTTGCTGGTAGATCTTACAGGGGCTGGCAAACAGTGCCACATGGCATGATTGATCTCTTCAATCAGTCCCTGCCTTCAGAAACTGATACATCTCCCTTGATCTCAAAGGCCCAGTAGTTTGTCAGTGTTTTCCAGGCATGGAAAACAAAGCCCTTATCTCTTTCTTATGGATGCAGAGAGATAGCTAGTCTCTGAGGCAAAGTTATTTATGGGCAATTCTTTGCTTATGTTACCAATTTTAATTTCTGGTGTAGGAATCAGTCCAGTTTCCTGGAATCCGAACCTGCATTTTTAAAAAGTAGAAATGTGAAGGGGGAGGTCTACAGCTGCTGAGAAAGAACAGAGAGGCTCAAGGGTGGTGAGGTATTTGAGTATTTGAGCACTGAGAGAATTAGAGAGGTGTTTCGTGTAGTTCTGAAACCGAAGGGTTAGACACTTACCTGACTGGAGGTTTTCAGAAATATTAGCCATCTTCAGTGCTAAATACCCTCAAATATTCAGACTGTCAGCCCTTTGCAGCGCAGATGCTCGTAGATTCGCCAAGGGTTGAAGGCACTTCTCTTTCTTCAGATCAGAGTTGCTACCAGGAAGGGCAAGAGCTGATTTTGTGCATACGTAATTCAAAAAACACATAAATCATAGAAAAGGTTTTGTGGCCTTTATAGCCACAAAACATATTCACTTACAAGATTTAGTAACTATCAGATAATAATGTGATAGACTATATTTTGGGTTAAATTCGCTCATCACTTAACTTTCCCATATCATGGAGGACTGACAATAACTGGGTAATTTGGGCTGTTAAAAGCCAGGAAATTGAATTTTAATCATTGTGTCAAATTCTGTAGTGAATGACAATCTAATGCAATTCCACTGATTTCAGTTTAACAAACATCAAGCCTGGCCCTGACTTTAATTTAAAAAATGACTGAGTTATCTTGAAGTATAATAATAATTTTTAGAGGAGATACTTATTTTCACAGTGTATGCTACTTCTGAAACATTTGCTTCCATCATAATGCCAGGCTAAATGCTGTTTTAGCACAAATTGGAGGAAGGCTATAGCTGGTCCTCCTCTGTGTACTAATGATAGCTATATTATCAGTATCTATAACATACAGGATAGAAGAGATGGTAGAAATAATTCCTATGTAGTCATTTTCACTTCTAACATCCTCTAACACAAATATACCAGTAACCTTGTTGTCCCTATGCTTTCTCCATAAAGGCAGAGAAGCCAGACTGCAGCGAGCGCCTTCAGCTGCAGAAGAGACTGGGCTGTAGAAATTTCCAGTGGTTTGTATCAAATGTGTACCCTGAGCTCTCCCAACCTGAAGACACATCAGGATTCTCTGGCAGGGTAAGAGAAAATGCACTATAATGATCCGTGGGTTTGCATTGTTCAAAGACCCCAGTATTGGCTCCATGTACTAAGTACTCAACATAAAGTAAAAGGCTGTTCCTGCTTTGAAACATTTGTTGTCCAAACAGACAATGCAAGAAGGACAAGAGGAGAAAGAAGAGAACGGTGGAGACAAACACCTGGTCACATAAACATTGAAAGCCAGCCAGGAGCTGAACCCAGATTGTCTTCAGCTCAGAGGATCCTAACCTTAGTTTCCATAGGTCCCATTAGTAAAGAATTGTGTTGCCTCATGCAGATGGCCTTTTATATCAGATCAGTTTGCAAGATCAATATGCAAGATCTAGTTTGAGAGAAAAGACAAAAAAATCCTGAATTATGAGCAAAACCATATATCATAAAGGGATACAATCACAAAAAAAATTAGCTGAAGGATATTTCGTTTGTATCTGATTGTGCCTTATTTCAGTATAAACCTTTACTTACAGCTTTACAATACTGGTGTTGGCTTCTGTGCAGATTACAGGCCTGGAAGAGCCATTGAAGAAGGCTCTATCGAACTCTTCCCTTGCAGTGACAGTCTAACTCAGGTACTGTATATTTTAAGCATATAGGCACTGTACCAGATTTAGGGAGCCATCCAGAAAACTGTAACTCCAACATAAAAATGGCTGGGTTGGCATTAGTGGAAATACTGATGGGTTCAAAATTAGACATGTGCTAAGGCAATGATGCCCATTTTTCTGCAGCTGAGTGTCATTTGAAACATGGCAATGTTGCATGCGTTACTAAGGCCAGATACCCACGCTTTGCTCCAGCAGACATCATTAAGTGCCTACTTGCTAGTATGTTTGGTGGTGTCTGGAGAACAGAAAGTCTGGGAGTAAAATATAACAATACCAGAATAATCGGGATGGGTTTCTTCATTAGTACTCAGTTTAATGCCTAAACTGCAGTCAAAAGACAGGACAGCAATTCATGTAGGCTCCCAGGGTTGGCATTAGACTTATCACCAGGAGAAACCAAACCAATACAGACTGACTGCAGGTATTTACTCCAAGTCCCAAGCAAGTTCTGCTGCTTACATAGAGCTCAGGGTGAGCTGCAGGCACATTTCTAACTGCAGTGTGTGCAGACACTGGCAGAAACACCCATCTGTTCAAATATTTATTAAGCTGCAAAATTTTATTATACGATGGGTTTACTTCATCCATAATTACATTCCACCAAGCCTTATTTTAGGTAAATAATTACACCAGAATTAGCTAGCTGAGGGGATTGCTTTGCAAGGTCAAGGCTGCTGGTTCTCCATCGCTCATGTTTGGGTTGCATCTTAGCAAACACGTACAGGAAATGATTTTTGGAATTAGCATTTAAAAATGAATTGGGTTGTCCTTCCATCATTGCTCAAACAAACCCTCCCTTTTCCAGCACTTTGAATATAACAGCATGAAGGAAATCCGGCTTGGTTCTGCTCCACTCTTTTGCTTAGATGTCAGACATGGGAAGGTTATCCCTCAAAACTGTACAAAGGAGACAGACAACAGTCACCAGCACTGGGATGTCCAGGAGGTCAGTAGTGACTGCTGTGAGGGGAAGACTGCTGATGGTGACTGTGGGATCACTGGGGGATTGGCAGGATTCTTGTGTGGGGAAAGATGAGGTATTTGAAGGGGAAGTTCCACTTCTGTACCTATTTATAGCCAGGAAATTTAGGATGCCTCTTGCCCCTCTACACTGTCTGTGTGAAATGAATTTAGTTTAAAAATACAAATTACAGAATTCCTCCCTAAATTCATATGTTTTAACTGTTTGTCTTACTGGCTTTATAGGAATAGAATCATAATCAGTGGTTGTGAAAATAAGAGCAGGGCAAATCTTGCCCACTTCTTTTTGACAGAGGAAGGGTCTGTGAATCCTGAACCCAGCCAAATGAGGGCCCTTTGGGAAGTAGGGGAACATTAAATCTCCTGTATTGTAAGACATGAGCAAACTTCCTATTAGAGGAATTTGATATTCAGTGGACTTCACTCGGCAGTGCAGGAACTCCTCTACAAGACTGAAAGAAGTCATGCTTTAGGACAGCCTTGGACAACAGCAGTGACTGTAGTTGTAGGGATGCTGCAATCCTCTGGTATAGTTCCTGCTGTAATGTGTTTGGATTCCTAGGGAAGCATTGCTCCTTCTGAAATTCTGCGGTCTGTACATCTGTAGTTGATGCTGATGACAACCTGTACCCACAGGAAACAAATAGTGGTGGAAAGAGATGTACTGGGTTCTGTACCTACCAGTCCCATCAGCTTTGAAAGGAATTATGAATACTCACCATGCCCTGGGCTAAAAGCTAAACCCAGCATTATGTTTAGAGCAATACTTCAAAAATTTGAATAACCACTCATTACTGGTGATGCATTGCATGTAAAAAGTTTCAGAAACATGGCCTAGCTTTATCTGGAAATCCCTTCTTTTTGATGTGCTCTTTTTTCCCCTTCTTCTCCCGTCTTGTAGAATGGAATGATTGTCCACGTCCTTTCTGGCAAATGCATAGAAGCAGCAAAGAGTGAAGATGAGAAGGACTTGGTTTTGTCTGCATGTAACAAGAATGCCTATCAGGTGTGGCAATTTGAACGTTCCCATATGCTGCGCCAGAGATGACTGACAGGTCTCTGTGGAGGTCAAGTCTCCAAAATCTAACATTACTTCTGTTTGGGATTTAAGATACATTTCCTGCATGGACAAGAACAGTGTTTGTGTTTGCTGTTGCATGCAAGGAAGTTAGGAAGGTCTTTCCTTTGAAAGTCTGGCTCCAATAGTTGCCACCAGCTCGTTTTCTATTCAGCTCTAGTTAAAAATTCTATTTATTCTGTGAAGCAGGGAAAAAAGATACTGTGAGCATCAAGCGATTCTCAACTCTGCTATTGCAGAAGACAGTTGAGTTTGCCCTTTGAAGGAAACATGGAAAATTGGCTGCCAGTCAACTCATCTTCAGCATATTCTGTAACTTGTGAGGATACAGGAAAATGAATGTTTGTGAAACTTCTGAAACTGTAGGAGGAAGCCAGCCAAACCAGGATAAGAGTTTAGCCTTGTTTTACAGAGCACTTGACTCATATAAAACAAAGTACATTTTCTATGCACAAAAGTAGTAGACGTTTTCACATGTGATAGCTCAAATTTTGTGTTCCAACTGCCTGAGCCAAATTCCTACCCTCTATGAGATTGCATAGAATATAAATTAGCACTTAATTAGGCACTAACAGCTCTAATTGATTTGGAATACCAACAGCCCTCAGTGTTTGGCACACCCTTAAATCCTTTGTCCACAGTCTGATTTGGATGGGGAAATGAGACTAAAATGTTAACATTTTTTTGGTTTTGTTTTCATGCAATTTAAGAACAACTCTTCTGGAAACTTTTTGTGGACTATGGAAGATGATTCAAATAGATTAGAAAGAAGGGTAAGGACTTCCCTGCTTATTTTCAAATGGAAAGTATCTGTGGCATCCATTTGCTCTTATAAAGCTACAGTGACAGAAGTACTGGCTGAAAACATCAAATGAAGGGAAAGAGCCTGTTTCAATAGTGGCTACCTAAGAAGAAAATACTGGTGCCTACTACTTCTTGCAGTGTGAGTTACGTCTCTCACACTGTAAAGGGTAAGGGCATCATTAACAAAGCTTAATTTGGTTTTGAGACTTTTTTTTTCTAGAGAGTGATTATTTTTTTTGTTTTTAAACGTAAACATATTGTTTGAACATTAGAGAATGGAAGAACAGCAGAATATCCTGCTCAGAGCCTTCCAGTCACCTGCTCTTGTTAAATAGTAATAAATCGGTTTCAGGCACATAAAATTGGTTATGACAGAAGACACGAACAGCATTCTGTGTTGTGTTGTCCAAAACATTTCCCAGTGGGGTCTCTGCTTTGAGTGCTACAGATTCCACATGATGTTCAGGCATCACTCCAATTATCCTAATTACCACTTGCTCTGATAGCATCAGGATCTAGCACCATTTGCTGCTGTGTACATTTAAAGTTTCCTATGACATTCTTGACAATGCTTCAACTTTCAGCTGAAAGGATGGTAGCAACTTCTTCCAGAACCCCAAGTGACCCCTGATCATTGCCCAAACTGAGGGTAAGAAAAGAGAACTTCTAAAATGGCATAAAAGCTGAGTGAAATGCTGTTTTATTGACATGTGATTCCTTTGTTTTAAATTATAAGTATGCCAGATTTTTAAATTATGTATTATTTATTCTATTTTAGATTCTACACTGGGAATATCATTCCTTCAGCATTTAGCTTAATGTTAAAAATGTGTATACAAATATGATCACTGATAACAAGTGGGATTTATCACAAAGAAGAATGAAAATATTTTTTGCTTTGAGAGGAAATGTTTGGAATTAAACTGAAGACGTGGACATCTTGTACTGCTTTTTAACATGATGATCAAAACCTGGAAAGTAAGGTTTGCTGTAGATATACGTACAATAGAAAAGTATGTTACATTATACCTCTTCCAACAATAAAATGAGAATACATGGTTTGGTACCATTTAAAAAATAACTGTTATTATACTTGCTGCTTTTAGTAACAGTGTAAGTGTGTGTTCAGTTTCCAAGGGAACTGAATTCCAGAGTACAGGCCAGAAGGTTGTGTGGTCTAGTTGGTTTCCATATGGGGACAGCCAGGACTGTGGGCCATACCATGGAGCACACTTCTCCTAATATAAACATTAAAAAAACCCAACCCAAACCAAAACCAACCAAAAAAAAATCCAAAGGAAAAACATCTATCCCTTGTATTTCCTAGTTTCCTTCCTGTACGTCTTTTAAATGGACTGGTTGGTTGTACCAACCAATTTGTGGTCATTTACACTTTTGCCCTGTGGTTAGATCTATCAACTAGACTCTTCTCACACAGGTTGTACAAGGGGCTCAACAAAGCATCTCTGCTGAGGGTGCTGGTGTGTTTTCCTCATTTTTGCCCATCTTTTCACTCAACATTAGCAGACAATGATGCTTTGAGCATCACAAAACATGGAATTACTTTTAGCTCTGTATTTAGTCAGGGACAACATTTCATTTCTAATTCCCACTGACAAGAAGGAAATGTAAGAAAACAATGTTTCAGGCAAGAACAAAGGAGCAATTTTATCTCTGAAGGCCTCCAAAGTACAGCCTTGGGCAAGAGCAAAGGAATTCCAGCATAACACAAGTAAACATCCTATAGCGTAACTCCACTCTTTCCTTTGAATTTGGCAACCCAGGCATAACTAGTGCTTTGAGCCAAACCCACCCATGAAGCTGAGCTAAAAGGTCAGATTCAAGAACAGGTCACCTTTCAGTTGACAGTACTTACTCAATAGGCTGGTTTATTCCTCTTCCAGCTAACTGGAAATGGAAGAACATAAAAGACTGAAGTAATCTTTAACTTATTTCTAAACCTAAACACAGTCGATTCAACCAGTATAGGCGATAGTTTGAGGGCTCGTCCGGTTAGGCGAGGTGTCATCACTAGGGCAGAGAAACAGAATAGCAGCATTTGCTCCACGTGTTAACCTGAAGTTTGAACAGGGGAAGGTTAAAGCAATTGTTAGGATAAATCCTGTAGCACAGAAATGTTCAGGGTATCTTCCGTGCCTCCAGGTCCTCCCTTAGAGACACTGATGGAGGTATAATACTGTCTGCTTACTAAGATGCAACAGCTTCTATTGCAGATTTCCCCAGGAAGGAATGGGGCTATGCTGAGGCAACCAGAACAAGGACAGTAACAGCCTAGATTTTCATAAGTTGGAAGGTGACATGTGAGTGAGAGCTTTCAAATTCTGCCTTTGTATCTCCTTCGATCTCCAGCAGTTTGATTCAAATTACAAACGTGTTGGGAGAGTGAATGTGAAATGTGAAAAAGGAGTGTTTTGCAAATACTGGTAACTTGCCGTATGTTTTTAAGCTATGCAAACTGCACACTTCTGCCCTGAATAAAGTATACCAGTGCACAGTGAAATGTCGTATTTGTATTTCTCTCCATTGTGATATGATTGGTTGATGCTTCTTTTTCCTTATGCTGCCTAATAGCTGCAGAAGAACCCTGTTGGAAAGCCTCCAGTGGCAACACCTTCATTTAGCCATCACATAATGGCCTTACAGGAATGTACAGGAGGAGCGTGCCTCTACTTGCACCTTGGAGGGGGTTTGTCTTTATAGTCCTTTACCAGAATTCCTATCAGTTTCAGTGTAAAGGTCCAAATAGGGACTACAGAAGTAGAATCTCTGGAAAGCACAATCTCTGCCATACCCTTGAGACAGCTCACAGATGCTTCTTCACCAGGTGGCCTGGGAGGATGTACTAGAAAAACAGTCTGGCTACATGACTTGGGGTAGCAGGCACAGTGGGGTTGATGTCTTTCTAGCTACAACTGATGAGGGTTTTTTGCAAAACAGCTATCCCGCTTGGAGGTTATTGTGCATTAAATATGGACAGGATTCACCTCTGTTAATTGCAACCACCTGAAGAACAGCCACAACCAAGTGAATTGTTTAGACTGTTTCTACTGGTTAGCAGAGGTAATGTATTTAAATAAGAGGGTCAAACACTATCTAGAAGCTCTCGCTTTCTCTACTGATCACAGGGAGTCTTAACGATTAATTTAGATGGCATATGTAGCCTTTAAATGGGAGTTAGGTGGAAGGAACATCACCCAAAGGGCACCCAGGCTAAAATTCCTTCCAGGAGCCCAACCCCAGCGCCCAGCTCCTCCAGTTCCCCCAGGTCTGGCTTGGGTTCAGGCACCGAGATGACAGCCAAAACCAGACTTCCTTGCGACCATCTGCAGTTTCCTCAGATAAGCCTACATCCAGCAGCACTTTTCCCCCTAAGATAGCATCCTTGTTCACAGACTGAGAGACCCCAGTGTGAGGATGCTGTGTGACTGCGGAACCTCATCCCAACACAGTAAGAATGTGAATTTTCAGAGAAGTCTGTAATATTTTGAAGACGTTAACGCTGCTATTAATGACAAATCTTCTCTCTCTTTCTGCTGAACAGCCCAGAAAGTTACAGAGGAATTTTCACCACACAGAACAGATACAGACCTCAGGATTTTTAGCCAGGTTCTTTTTCACTTGAACCGAGGGTACACACAGACCAGCCTAAAGGCTGAATACAACATTCAGTTTCTAAGTAGCTACACAATGACCTTTGCTAAAGTCCGTGCCCTTTGGCAATAATATGACATGCATTTACAGTAACAGTAATTTTGTGTTGCAAATTGAGAAAATGGTGAAAATGATCCATTTTTTAAATACGCATATATACTAAATATAAATATTAGTATTTAAATTTTTAAATATTTTAAAATAAATATAAATGATATTAAAATAATCTATTTTGTGTGATTAGTTAAGATTCCGACCACAAGTCTCTCTTCTTCGCCATGTATTTATTAGTCTCTTAGTCTTGCACACTGATAAAAAATAATCTAATAATGTAATTCAGACTGTCATAGGCATAAACAACCTTCAAAGGATTACATCCTTCAGTATACTGTTCTTCACAGCATTTTTTTTCTCAGCTTCTGAGCTTAATATGGTACTAGGTGAAAACTGGGGCTTTTACAGTCTCCTTTTCATCATGTAATGTGACACTTACATGAAGACTTTAATTGCAGATATGAAAGAAAATCAGCTGGTACTTTGATACCTCAGGAGTTCACCTCTCAAGACTTGCAACATCAGGTATTTATATCTGAGTACAAACCACTCCGAGGCTGCTTCAAACACAGAGTATGCTGTTAATCACCATTTATACAGATGGTTTGGGACTGAAAGAATCAAAAGGGGTCAAAAGCTGTAGCCAAACTAAAATGTTTAATGCCAAACAGTCCTATAGAGAAGACAGTTCAGTTCATCAGCACCATCTTCTTTTTCATTCCCTTTTATAGTATACACTGCCGGCTTTGCCTGCTTAGAAGTCAAAAGCCAAGCAGTGAACAAAGAGTTTGATAATCAGAGTCTTACAAGTGGGCAGACAAATAAAACTCATTACATCAATTCAAAAGAAGCCTTGCAGTCCTCATTGGCTAAGTTTTCTACCTAAAACACTGGCTTTTTGTCATCTTATCTAATTGCTGTATGTGTCATACCCATCAAAACCTCATCATCCGGGCTGCCAAAAGCTGCTGTTACAAATCGGTCAACAAATGATTCAGCCTGGAAGACCACTCAGTGTGACTGAGGCACAAACGCTTCCTGAGTTCATGCGGTTCAGCTGATGAATTACCACCAGCTCCCCAGTGGTGGCAAGAGCTGCTTCTCTAGGGCAGTGCGCTGTTGATGCCTTTATTTGCGGAAGCAAAGGAAACATTAATTTCTTAGCGCAACACATCGTGCTCAGTCTGTGGTGCCTGTGCAGATACGTGCACGTACAGCCTCAGGAACAGAGCCTGGTGCTGGTGCTAAGGAAGTAACTTCTAGTTTTATATAAACAATAAGCAGTTTCTGCCCCAGTTCCTGCTCTTGGAACAACCTCCTGCGTGCAGCTCGGGACAGCACTCTTCAGGTTTCCTAGTGCCAAGAACAACTCCTAAATCAGTGATGCGAGGGACGGCTGGAACAAAATAGGTCCTGACACTGTGAAGTAACTTGATAAGCAGAGTAAGTACAAAGAGGCCACAATTTGCTAATTACAAGAAAATGCCCATCTTTTCAGAAAAATACAGTATTTTCTAAGTTTTCATTCAACATTAGGCACTGTAAGATGATGCTCAAGCTTGGCAGAAAGTGGTAATTCCATTTTACAGAATTTCCAGGGTTTCTGAGTTCAGTTTGGTTTCAGTGTGGAACAAGACCAAGTGTTTCCTTTATTTTCTGAAAGAGAGCTGGGATGCTCATTAGAGTCATGATGAGAGAGGTCCTCAGGCCAGGCTGGCCATGGTAAGCTGATGGGCTCCGCTTCCTTGTCACCCCATCGTAAGAAGGAATGTTTCCCTCTGGGATACCTGATGCACTGCTTTCAACAAGCTGGCAGATTTTGATAAGAAATTGTTTTGCTGGGATTTTCTTTGCCAGCGGATTCTATTATTCTTTAGTGAACACGTTTAGAACAATTACATGCTATCAAAGACTGCAGACTCAGCAGAATGAGGAAATTCAATATTTGGATTTTAACAGAGGTAAAGAATAGAGAAAAGTGGCAAACTGGAAAAGCTGGATTTAATCTCAGTTCCCAGGTATGTCCACCCCTTTCTTTTTACAGCACTGAAGCACCGTACAGCAACGTGACAGGGCTACAACAATAACAGCAGCCCCAAGTTTATGTTGCAAGTACTGGCTCCTAATGGCATGCCTGGCACAGAAAGCTTTCTCTAAACTTTCACACATTCAGGCCATTTGCTTTCTCTTTGCTCTCCTTGGCACCTGGGGTGATTTTTCATCTCTCCCTACCTACAAAAGCAAGCTCTGGAAGGGAAAGGACAAAGCAGGAGATTGAAGATAAAGGAACCAGAAGCAAGCCCCCGAAGCTGTTCCAGCAGCTGCCCTGCTGTTTAGTATCATGGCATTTGATATATTCTTGGCTGACCCTCGCATTTCACTTGTCAGGTACATCCAAGCAACCTCAAAGCTATCATCCATAGCTCATCCCTCCCTGCTCTAACCTGGGTGGCACGACAAATTAGCTGAGTATCGCCCAAGTGCAAGCAAAGCCTATCTCCCACTCCTCTGGGTTATGGCAGGAACGCATGAAACTCACTCTGAATCAGAGAAAAAGCTAATCTTTTGGGTCCAACAGGCAGATGCTGTTCCTCCCATTTGCCTAGCACTAACCTGTGCTGTCAGCTAACTAATGGGTGGTTTCAGTGACCTGATACTCAGGCCCACCTTGAAAGAATTCTCCAGTGCCAAGTTGTGGCTCTTCTTACCGCTTTTTGCACCTCCTTTTCTTATTATCTTTAGGACCTCTCGTGGCAGAACAAGAAAGGCATTTCTAGAAAAGATCATCTCGAGAAGATCTTAACATGGAAGCAAGACATGAAATACCAGTATGGCCACGAACTCCAGCCAGTAAGGAGTGAATGTCGAAGTGCCGTTTCTTTAATTAACACCTTGGATGTTATCCAGGAAGAGTTATCTCATCTTCTTCCCTCTTGTACAGAATACTGCAAGAGAACGAACTGAAACGGGCCTCTTCATTTGTGGACTGCAGAATGCTTTTGTGCTAACCATGGAAAATCACAGCGCACTGATTTACAAAAGCGCTGCCCTTTCTCCAACCTGGCACCCCAAAAAACACCCTACTACTATTCTGAGCACAGGCTGTCCAAACCCAGGGCTGCTACTGCATAACTCAATGAAAGACTGAAGTCTGCCAGGAAAATATCCAAGACATAAAATACACTTATAGCTACTGTTTTATACCTGTCAGTAATCTTTTCAGCCAACAGCTATCCTCAATTACTGATCTAACATTATGGGGTTTCAAGGTGACTCTGTAGATGAAGGTTTAACCCCTAATCTTCTGTTTCTCAATAGGAATACTCTTGGCATGATGAACATTGGAAATGTACTGCAGACCATGAACCTCTGTCCCTTCAGATAACCCTCATTCTGACCCTTTACAACAAAAATTGATTGTTTTTTATCTGCAGCCCTTAGCCAGATAAGTGCCTGTACCATTAACTCCCGCACACCCTGTGTGGATCTAGTTCTGCCAGGCCACTGATTTCTCCCTCTGAAGCACGGAGAATATTAGGCTGCAAAAAAGGCAAGAGCAATTTATCCATGCTCCCTTCCAGGTCTCATCAGTGCAATTATATTATTAGAAATGTATAAAGCACACCTGCAAAATAAACAGTAAAACTAACAAAACCCCTAGGAGTGGGCAATGGCTTATTCAGTCAGCGAGAACACCGGAGAGATGTATCCTTTTTCCTTCTTTTTGGCACTAGAATGACAACCCTAATGGAAAACACAGGAGAGCAAATGACGGCATAAGTGGCAGGACAGAGGCTATTTCTCAGACTGCGAGAATGTACAGGTGGTCACTTGATTTCTCTTTTTCTGACTGGGCATGTCACAAATAAGGACAAATCTATCCTTGAGGCCTCCTCCCTGCCCTGTTTGAGAGGCCCAGCTATCATGAAAAAAATGGTGGCATTTCCACCAGCAAAACATCTATATTGTGAACTACGGACAGTCTTGGAATTGTCATTTCGTGGCAGTCATGAGCAATCAATTACAGCATGCTAAATCTCAAGGAAAATACTGGAAACCTTCTGCATGGTAAACATCTGTACAGTGCATGAATGAGCAAAAGTAAACAGTATTTCACACTGACAAAACACATCTCACAGGTTTAAAATACAACGGTCAACTCAATAAGAAAGTAGAATATTCAAAGCGAGTGGTTTCAGATTTTCTAAAAATGCTATTTTTTAACAGTCATTGTGCCTCAGGCATGGATGTAGCTCTTCAAACCTCACTGAGGCATTTTGCTTCTCAGTTAGTGTTAGACAACCGGCTAGGACCATCGAGAGTGTTGTGTAACACAGTAGGGATGTGCTCATGGCCAACAGCCCGACCTCATGAAGCAAGTTATGGTGATAGAGGTTAAGTCTTATCAAGTCTCTGGAGGGTGTTTTAATAAGAGATTGCATTGCTGATGAGTAAAATAAGTGAACAGAAAGAATCCAGCATTAACGTACAAAAAGGGAAATCAGAACCAGTACTCGCTGAAAAATGAAGTTCTGGATGAACAAAACCTACTCACGGGTTGGTGCCAAGCGCCAGCCCGCATGGAGGGATGGCGCAGGGTGAGAAATACTGGGATATTTTATATTGACTTCTTCAGAATGGAATTAATTATCTCATAAATACTGATGTGCTTCAGCTGACACTTTTGTACCAAATTGATTTCTATTAACTTAAAATTGCTTCCCCTTCTCTACCTATCTTTCAGTTCAGTGAGAGAATAACCAAGAGCAGTTACAGAATGTGCCCTTGGCACTTCAAATACACCTCTGGTGAGGGCAGCATCATGCTCTTAAGAAATCAGGGTTTTGTCTGTGCTTCTGCCTCACCCTGAGCCTCCAATGTGAATGACACCAAAATGCACTTGCCCAGTCTGATCTTTTGGTTGACACAGTGAAGCAGCAATCAGACGGAGTCTGAAATATTTATGAGAGAGAGTCATGAAGGGCAGGAACACCAGAAATCTATTATTTACTGAACATGTCCTTTAGTCTCTGTTCATGCTGTAATTCATTTAAATTCTGCCCTTCTGTTGGGTGAAGTGGACCTTAAGTGACATCCCCGAAGCAGCCTGAGCTACTCCCGATTTACACGTCTGCACTGGATGGCAGGATCTAGCTTGGAGCATTTTATGTTAGCCGTATCTCCCTGGGTACTCTGTGCCTAGGGCTCAGAGCATCCCCAGCCAATTTAATCTTCACAGGCCGCCCTTGCAAGGCAACCTGCAAATGCGTTTACAGATCGAGCACAATAACTTCTTACTGCTCGGGTTGATTAACCTGTCAGAAATGCCTCTCTCCATCCCTCTATTTTTGCAGGTGCTCCTGGTATAAAGGCCTCGACGGTACAAAACTGAACTAGACAAAATGTGCAGACACTCTATTTGGCATGGAAAGAAACCAAGGACACGGCCCTGTTAGGGCTGCAAAAATAAAAAGAGTTTGGGGAACTTGGCTTTCCTCAGTGGAAACTCGACATTTGGGTGGCCCTGCTGCAGCCTGTGTGGGGCTGGCAGTCACTGTCTCTGAATGAAGAGGCTGCCTTAACCTGGATCGCTATCAAATCCTCCCTCCGCGAGACCGTGCATTTGGCAGAGGTACTGACAGAAATTCTCTGGCTGAGAAAGTGCAATCAGATCCTGTTAGGCATAATACCTTGAGAAGAGGGTCTGGTAGTTTCAAGCACTGAGAAAGTCTGACTGCGGTTGTTTGGCATTTTCTCCGGTTGCTGATTTATTTGAATTCTTCAGTTATAAAAATCCCAGACTTGGAAAAACTACCAAGGGACGAAAAAAAAAAAAGGATTTGCAAGGATAAGAGTGTTTTGTACGGACTACATTAACTTCTTCAGTGTTTCTTCCATACATCGTCCCATGCAGCCCTAACCACCAGGTTACTTGCTAGGTTTACTGAGCAAGAAAGAAGTTCTCAGATTAATGCCTGACCAAAGAGCTGGGCTGGGGAGAAAGCCCTTTCTCTCAGAAGCAGGAGGAGGTGGGCCCTGAACCAGCACTGCTCTCAGGCTGCCCCACCACCATGCACTATCGGTGTACATGCAGAGCAAACCCTATCAGAAGGGCTTAGGCATCAGCCCTCTGCTGCTCACCTTGCTTCCACAGCAAAACCACATCCCTACCTTACTATGCAGCTTGCAGTGGAGTGGTAGTGGCCACAGAAACATATTTTGATGCCCAAGGCAGGATGTCAGTTTGGTGCACCATCACCTGCTCTCCCCCTGGCCTCATGTCAAGGGATATTAAAAACACAGTCTTGGTTCCAGTTCAAAGGACTGCTTAAACTTTATGAACCATCCCTGGCAGGGATCATCTTTTGCTGCTTTGCCATATCCTTTCCACAGTCCTATGAGGGATTGCATTTGCCCATCAGCATCCCACTGTGCACCATCCCAGAGTCCGGGAATTCTGCTGCTTGTCTCAACAAGAAATGGATTAAGTTCCTGCCTCCACAGCTTTTACTTGCTCAAGGAAAGCTCACAGGCTATGACCCTGGGCTGTTTGCAAAGCCTGTCAAAAACCATTTGTGTATGGAGAGCGCAGCAGCGAATATTACAGTTAAGGCTAAAAGGCAATCCTATGCCAAGCTCATTCTAGGTCACTGACTTCCTAAGGGTATTCTTCCAAGAAATAGCTTTATCTTGAGTAGTTCTGCATGAAGAGATTGTGAGATATAATTAACCCCTTCTTCAAAAGGAAAAGCAAGAGTTCTTCACTCTAGCACATTCATCACTCAGGGTAAGACTTTGCCCCCCGACCCTTACCCAGGCCCATATTAGAAAATCTATCCATTAGCTGCAGGGCAGCACTGGGGTTGGAATGGGACCAAGGAGACCCTTGGTCTACCCTGGGACAGTCAGTTCTGCTCTGATGGACTTACGTGGTATGCTGCCACAGCTCATCTCAGCCTCTAGGACAGCAGCTTTCTTTACTAACTCTGAAATGGCACTCTGACAGTTGGTTTGTCAGCATCTCTGCCTCCTGTTTCCATACCTGAATTCAAAGTCTGGTTCTCCTTATCAAGCTAAGGGATGTACACCAGAATCCACCAACACAGTAATAACTCTGCTATGCACTGCACTGGGGGGCACAGAAACCTCTGCATAACAGAAGTCAAATAAATGTATTCCGCCACAATGAGAGAAAAGGCAGGATAATGTAGGGGTCATATTTTAGCTACTACTTTCTATATTTCTATAATCTTAAAATCTGTCACAAGCTACAAAACCAGCCCTGTTATGGTGTGATACAAAATGACACATTTATGCTGCAGCACACAAGCTCTGCTAGAGGTCATCAGTCTTGCTATTGTCTGAAAGATAAATAAAAGTCAATATTTACATTGGCTTTGCATAGGTACGTGATTTCCAGAGAAAGAAGCAACAACGGGCCTATGATCAGACACAGGCAGAAATGAGAACTGTTGAGCGGTACCTATCTCAATGTATTAAATATTAAATAAAACCCCAAGCAACCTCCCTTGAAAAATCTGATTTTTCCCAGGGGATGCAAAATCCTTATTCTTCCTAAGATTATACCAGAAACTCACATTTTGTAAATACCATAAGACTACACACAAAAGGTCATGCTCAGAAACATTTCAGCTATTTAGTGTTCAGGTGAACTGGAATAACTTGTACTTGAAATAACAAACATGTCAAAAAAAGTTGTTTCCGACTACAACGAAGGCCAAAGTAAAAACATTCACTATGGAGCAGAAACAGCACAAAGAGGGCACTGAAGGAGTGACTTAAGCTAAGTGTATTGCCAGCTCCTGTTGGTTTTACCCTGAGTCTTATGATAGTTGGATCTTTTCCTAGAGCAACAGCTTCAGCATTCAAACAACACAATAAGGATGCTGGCTTTGACTTAAAAGTAAAAAATGACCACCACGTAACAGAGAAGAAAATCTTGGTAGCAAAATTAAAACAGGATCCCTAAGAGCTTCAGTATGAAATAAGGAATTTAAAATACTTTTTTAACACTACTATTTTGAGACAAACTTGGGATTTTCAGGGGCCCAACTCATCCATTTGGAAAGCTTGCTTTCAGCAACATCAATGAGCTGACTGAAAATCTGTGGGGGAAGTGGCTCTGGGAAAGAAGTCTGCATTAATCACAACAATTGAAAATATGGAAGAGAGCAAACAGAGAAGATGCTTAGGTAACTACATATATATGGGGCAAATATTCATTACGTTATTACTACTCTGTGAATGCAAATTAAATCACTATGCCACTAGAAGAGAGCAGGCATAAGATCGTAACACTCATGAGTTAGTTTAGCTGCTTCCTTTGGAAATGTTTCACAGCATGACCTGTTACATGAAGGTCTCAAAAGTTTCCTTCTCAATTACACAGCTGCCGACTGCTATATCACACATATTTCAAATCATTCCCTTAGATCACCATATACCAGCAGAGCTCTTCCTCTCCCCAGAGAAAACCAAAAATGGAGGCAGACATTGGAAGTGAAGGGCTTGGAGGGCTATTCCTGCCTCAGAGCATGCTCGTGGACACTGTGATCAAGCTTTTGCCCCAAGGAAAAAAAAACGAGGGGAAGAGCACTCTAAAGAACTCTGAGAGCCCCACTTTCTGCTTCACCAGGTTAAAGTGCCAGATTTGCACGCTGCAGCACATAACCTAATGTGGAAAATACCAATCAGTTGTTCAGTTGGGTTGTTTTATAAAGACAATTCTTACAGTAGCTATGGTGACTGCCTGCTCGGCTGGACAACAGCACTGCTGGCTGGGGCAGCTCTGCTGCTGACCTTGGAGCACCCTGAGCCTTCGGAACAAGGTTCTCCTGGGTCACTGTGCACAGCCGCAGGGTCAGCGGCAAGGCAGCGATACCCAACGTGACAGGAAGCCTGCGTGGACTGGTGAGCTGCCAAAAATTCTGGAGAGGCGATCTGGTATGCAAACAGAGTGAAACGGTAAAAGCAAGGGGTGGGAAAGAGCAATGACAGGTCACTTAAGCTTCTACCCTTTCAGCTAGTTCCTTTTGATCCACTTCCCCCCCGGCTGCAGGTGACTTTGACAGCTGCTTTCCAGCTTGGCACAGTGGCTGTCAGTCGTTGCCTCTGTCACTCATAAAGCTTGACAAGTTTCAGAGCTGATGAGCCCAGCACATTGAATGTTACAAAGGAAACCGCCATCTCCCTCCATGCCACTGCTACTATGGAGAGACATTAAGAAATCAACATTTTAAGTTACCATGAAGAAGAATCAAAGTTATGTCCTAACTAACTACAGAGAAAGTAATTCACAAGGAACTACAGTAGGAGAAAATCACAGCAAACATTTGTTGCTATGTTAAATATCTTAAATCCTCTTTATAAAAACATTTTAAGAAGTTTTCAGTGTAATAAATACCTGTCCCTACAGTTAGCATGTTCTGAACATTAAACTGGAATAGAGGAGAGAAATGAGGTATATGAAAACTGTTTTGCTCAGTGACAATACATCATTGTCAGTTCACTTTCTTCACTGAAATTCTGGTTTGTTTGAAATTAATCAGTATCTGCTTCTTGGTAAACACTTAATCCATGTAATGATCTGTATTACACGGATTATAGATTTATTACATATTCTACAAAGGACATTTTTTTTTGATGCTGAGGATCAAAATTAAAAGTCACAATGGTGGGAACAACTGTTGAGGTATTTATAAGAGTATCCTTCAGGACATCATGATTTCCCCAGCATAGAGACAAATGGAACAAGTGCCACATCTGAAGTTGGTGGCCTTTTGACCTCAGCTCTTGGGGGTCCAGAGTCTCTGTCATTACTTACAGAGCAGCTATTCAAGACTAATCATGTATGCCACTGACATACAGGCACAATGAGCCAAAAGTACGTGACCTTCCCAGCAAGTTTCTTTGAAATGCAAAGGATCTGACTGCTTAGAGAAGCAGAGCCTCTTTAATGAAGAGCAAATTTAATTTCTTCCCATGAAATCGTTGCCACAGTATATTACTTGTTTTCAAAATTATCCAGGAGTTTAGTGTTATTTAACAGCATTGGCAGTTTTAGAGCTTAAGTATCTGAAACTGATTATAAGTTGTTCTACCCTCTCTAATCTCTCGTAAATACAACTTGCTCCATTAACGTTCATGTGATATTGTTTTCATCACCCTGCACTCCTCCACACAGAGTCAAGGACCTAATCAAATACATAATCAATCAACCTGCTTGTCAGATACAAACAGCAAGCAAAAGACGTCTTTGTGTCCTACACAATTGCCTTTTTAGAAAACAAGTGAGCCATTGGTCTGTACGAACATGCAATACACCAGTAACGCACAAGCGGCCTGCATGCGCCCTGCAGTGCTGTGAAGACACCTCGTGACTGAATTCCAGAAGAGGAACATTTCGACAAGTTCCTCGGATTGCCCTGACTGCTGTTTTGGAATTACACAGTATGGAATTCTTTAAAAAGCTTCCCACAAGTTAACAAAAGACAAAAGCGAGCAGCTCTGTGGCTTTAGCACCACTGAGCTCTCACGAACTCTGCTGCTACAGAACTCTACTCCTTTCTGCAGAGTAGAAGGGAAAGCAACAAAACAGCTTAACAGTTTTTAAACATCTCTCTCGGATTCCCAAAGAGCAACGAGAGAGATACATGACATCCATCCTTATTTTGCCTCCTTTCTTGGGGGGACAGCAACTACTTCTTGAGATTCTCAAGATGTTGCAATGAGACTGAGTTGGGAGCAATTTATGTGAGCAGATGTGGCTACATCCTTTCCTAACAGCATCAGCCACAATACTTTGCTGTTGTTATGCTGTAGAAAAGCTCCACAAAAGGAAACATAATGCATACTTATTAAAGCATTAATATATACTATATAACTAAATAATTTTAACGTACATATAAATTGCATTATACAACTTGGATCCTACTCCTGCTTGGTAAGAGTACGCTTACCATGAAACCTTCAGCATTGACAGTCCCAACTGATGATCTGAAGTAATTAATTTTGCCAAAATTAATCTTTAAAAAGTCATTACCTGTATTTTAGATGAGTGGGGAACACTACAGAGAATCACCTCAAAGCTTTCATTAGCACATGCCAAATAAAGTTCAATTGATAAACACTTTTTAGAAGCAGGTGGGAATTCAACCTTATGGAGTATAAATAAATCTCTATGCAAGTTTCGTACGAGTCTTCATGACAGTGCCTTACCTTCATTATAAATATTAAATCCGGTCAAAATACTTTGGTAAAATCCATGCACCTTTAGAGATGCTACACCTTGCCATTTATTTTGATGCAGTTACGTCAGAGCAGACATTCCCTGATGTCCCATTTGAAACACAATTTTATGCAGAATACTTGTGCAAAAATCCTTAATATATCATGCAATAGAAATCTGAATAGAGATTAAATAGGGTTCCTGTAAATTTGCTTTATAGCACCTCTTAATAGACTGAAACACTTTATTAACTAACCTGAAGAAATTCCAGTATCACAGACTCATAGAATCTAAGAATCATTTCCACAGCAGCAACTCAACACCTCTGGAAATCACTGTGGCTGGTGCACAAACAGAATAAACAATGGCCCATTATAACTGCTGGTGGAGTCTTAAATATCTTTATTTAAATAGACAAAATAAATATTTCATAAGAGATAGCTAACCAAAGTACCACAGTTGTTAGGGGTTTTTTGAAGCACAGATACCAAAGTAACGTGAGTGCCACCTCCTGGTTTAAGCATGAAAACACTTGGGGTTGTGCATGTCTACCTGAAGGGTGTAGTTTTATTTTCCACCCCCTTTAAAAAAAAATTAAAAAATTGACTGTTCATCTTCAACATTCACAGAACGTTGGAAGAACAAAAAAGTTAAACACAAGCAATTAGTAAATGTCCTGGGTTCAGCAGTAGCAGTGATTTTTCTCCTTCTTAGTAGCTGGTGCAGTGCTGTGATTTTGACTTTCAGCCTGGGAACAGCACTGATAACACCGATGGTTTTAGTTGTTGCTCAATAATGTTTACTCTGACCAAGGACTTTCTGAGTCTCATGCTCTGCCAGGGAGGAGGGGGAGCCAGGAGGAAGCAGAGACAGGACACCTGACCCAAACTGACCAAAGAGGTATTCCATACCACAGCACATCATGCCCAGGATGTAAAAACTGGGGGCAGTTACCCGGAAGGGTTAGATCACTGCTCGGGTTGGGCTGGGTATCGGTCAGTGGGTGGTGCGTGGTTGTATTCTCTTCCCTTGTTATTTCCCTTATCATTATTATTATTGGTGGTAGTAGTAGTGGTTTGTGTTATTGGACAGTTCTTATCTCAACCCATGGGAGTTACATTCTTTGGATTCTCCTCCCCATCCCTCCGAGTGTGGGGGGGAAAAAGGAGAGGGGAGTGAGCGAGCAACTGCGTGGCTGAATTGCCAGCTGAGTTTAAAACACGACAGGAAGATTTGCTTAACCTTAGTGCCTGGAGCAAAAATGACTACATAAATGCTACACAAGTATTTTTCCCCAAATTCAACTTCACAGATGTCAAATCCTACTAAAACACATGAATGACCATAATTTTAAATAAATACTTAAGTGCAATGGCTTGAAATAGTCTTGGTGTTAATGTACTTTGGAGTATGTACTTTGAACTCCTTTTTATCCTAAAAAATCCCTTTTTATCACTTAAGTGAAATGCGTGCATCTCCTACCCAGGAAGTCACAGAACCTCACAAAGGCAGGATGAGGAATTCAGTAAATGCACTACTACAAACGGCACAAAGAACTGCAGCCCAGTTTATATTCGCTGCAAGTCAAATCACAGAGTTGTTGAGAAAACACGGGTAAACTTCAGTCCACTCCGAGTTCAAGTATCAGCCCACAGCCTAGGTGATGCCATGCTATCTCAAAGTGGTAATTCTGTATGGCATCACATCCTCTGGACTTCTAAATCTTGTTTCCCAGTATTTCAGCTCTCTGTGCCATTTCACACGGCTACATGCCCACACAAAGCTTTCTTTTCTCCACAGGCTAAGAAGCTACTGCTAGACAAATGTCGTAATTTCATAACCCCACACACTTCTATGTATTGACTTGCTATCACAATTTAATCGTAATCCTCAAGTCTTCTGGAATACACATAGCAGCTCATATATTTTTAAAATGTAAAACCCCTTTGAACAAAAGCCATTCATGTGCTTGATGTCCCAACAAATTCTTATTCAAATTATGAAGACAGTCATTGCACTTGCGTCTCACAGCAGCGAGCACTCCAGGAGGAACATAGTCTCTTTCTGCAGTTGCCATCCCGATACTTTCTGATGCTAAAGCAGTAACAGTTCATGATGTGTTCATCAGCACTTTATCAATTCCTTGTTTGTCAGAGGTTCTGCAATAACTTCATCACGCATGAACTGCTCCTAAAGACACCAAGTAGAGTTTTAGCTGATTTTCATTATTTCTGGAGCTCCTCTCCCCCCACAGAAAATACCAGGACACTGATTTTGTTTCCTAGCCTGGGTATAACTGCTATGAATCCATCCCCCAAAACATGAAAGCCACAACACACCCACTAGGTATAAAAAGCAACCTAACAGGTTCACAAGTGCAAGGCTACATGACAAGGACATAAATACAATTATGCTAGGGTCGCAGATAGCTCTTAGCATGGCAGAGATTGTTTTGCCAGTTTTCTACCCCATGCTCACCCACGCATGTTTTAAAGCCCAAACACGGCAGGAGAAGGAAACCAGGAAAGAATAGACAAAGAAGGAACCGTATTCACAAACAAAAGGCCCACTAGCTCACGCAACCCTACCCCGTATGTACCAGGCACTTCTAAAACCTGCTGTCGCGTTTTCTTCAGGGGACGGCGAGCCGGAACCCGGCTTGCAGGCCCGGCGCCAGGGAAGCGGGCCGCACCGCGCCCGGCAACCCTCGTCCCGCACCCACCTGGTCGTAAATGACCCGCAGGATGAGGGAGCAGCTGGGGCAGGTGGCCACGTCCTCGCCGTTCTCCAGGTCCTCCTGCAACAGTCCCGGGACAGCAGTCACCGACCCGCCGCCTGCCCGCAGACCCACAGGACCCGCGGGAACGCGGCCTAACACTGCTCCATCCCCGCCCCGCCGCCTCGTCCCCACGCGGCCGCCGTTACCCGCGTGATGAGGAAGCGGTCCCCGCAAGGGCACGGGTAGCTGTAGGTCGCGGTCTCCTCATCGTACTCGAAGTCCTCGATCTCCACCTCATCGTGGAACACCGACATGGCGGCGGCGAAACGCGCCGGAAGCGGCGCGGCGCGTTGACGAGTCGGGGGCGGTGCGAGAGTACGGAGGCACGGGTAGGGTCGGGGCGCTGCGGCGGGGTCTGGGGGGGGCCTTCGGGGTCTGCGCGGGTGAGGTGTGTGGTGGTGGGGGGGGCTGTGGCACCCCCTCCGGTCTGTCCGCTCCCCGCGGCTGGGCGCTCCCCGCGGGCCCTGGAGGCGGTGCAGCCGCCCTTCCCGGCCGGTGCCCTCCGCTGCAGGGCCTGCCGGCTCCTCGCCCGGGCGGCGCGGAGCGGGGCTCTGTGGTGGCTGAGGCGGGGCGGCGGCAGTCCTTGTCCTTCCCCTCGTCCCGGGCCGAGGCGACAGCAGTCCAGCGTCCTTAGTGGTGCCCGCTTCAGCCGAGCGCGGGCTTGTCCCGTGCCTCGCACACACACGCGTGCTCCTTACTCCTGGGTCAAGGGGAAAAGCTGCTCTCGGTGGTGACCTGCAGGAGGGCAGTGTGTCCAGAGGGGTGTCTCTTACCGGTTATGTGCGTGCTCCTGGTGAAGGATTGCCTGTCCTGCTCGCTTAGGCATGCTTGCTTCCCCCTCAGCGCTCACTTGGCTGTAATTTATGTAGTAATTTTCTCTTTGGTGTGGTACAGGTTAACTAAAAGTAGCTTTCTCCCTGCAGATAATACTGATGTAGGACTGACTGAAAGAAAAGATGCAGTTCTAGATCTCAAGCAATATTAACCCAGGGCCAGTGGGTCAGCGGATAAGGAGGATGAGTGGATTGCTTGATTTTAAGTGAGGAGAGGAGTCGTATACAAACACAGCACCTATTTCTGTCTGTGTAGGAAAGGAAGAAAGGGAGTATTTAGAGTGGCTGTTTCTGTAAGGACTTGGATAAGAAGAGAATAAAAACTAGAGGGAGAACATCCCTCTGGACAGGAGCTTGGGAGGCTGAAGCACTGTACTTGAAGGGCAGGGAAGTGCCAAAGTGCGGGATGAGCGAAGAACGTTGCAGAGGTGATACGGGGTGAGGCAGTTCACCTTTTGGAAAGGCATAACTCATATTTGTGTATGGTAGAGGAGAACCAGGATTCATTAAAAGAGATTTTGGAATGTATGACTTGTAGAGTAAAAATTACAAGCTGATCTTTATTGTGACTTTCAGGATTGGAGTGTAATTGATGATAATGCAAGTGGAACAAGTATCTCGAGCTACTGTTCTAGAGTTAGTTTAGGGTGGAGTCTCACTTAAAACAGTCTGTATCAATCGGATCTTTCAGCCTTGACTTCAGAGTTGTAGCTGCTACAGTAAAATAAGGCTGACATATTTTGTTTTCAGTGTTATGTATTGATACTGAACTTGTGTTTGTTTGGGTTTATTTGGATTTTCATGTGTAGAACTGAACATACGTGCTTCCTCAAGTGGTAGCAGGGGAAATGAAAATGAGGCCGGCCTTAAGTGATTGTCAACCTTGGCAGCAGCGTTCAACTGAATGTGTAAAATACGCAATCAAGAGCCTTTGTGTTGGATTTTAAAGCTAGGCCACTTAATTTACCCTCAGATGTCACTGCATTTAGTAGCAACTGACTGCAGAAAGGGTTTGAAGGGTTTGAAAATAAATAAAAAAGAATAAGTAAATCTGATTCTTTTGCCTCCAAAGCAAAGCATCAGGCATTATGTGGTTCATTTTGATGTTGTCGTGATTTAATTGAAGTCGTGGCTCTTGGTGTAAACAACTTGTGTAAGAATGACCAATTTCAAATCTGGTTCATTTTTACTTCTCATTAGTTAATGTGGTAGAGTGAAAAGCTTGAAATCACGAATCACAGCAAGGAGCCTGAAAAAAGATTATGTGAATCATAGAATAGTTAGTGTTGGAAAGGACCTTAAGATCATCTAGTTCCAACCCCCCTGCCATGGACAGTGACACCTCCCACTAAACCATGCCACCCAAGGCAATATAACCAAGATGTGCTACCTGAAAGACTCCAGGTCACAAAATGATCTCATGAATTTAAGTAACTCAGTGATGTTTGAGCACTCTGGATTTACAGACTCAACATGCTGATATAGATGAATGCGGTTTCTTCACTGGATGTGTACTTTTCCTTGCTAAAATACTTGAAGATTGTTAATACTTTTAATCAGTAGCTTCTGCACATTTGTGTGTAGAAAATGCTAAAGTATTTTGTTTAAATAGAGTACTCTGTGTATGCTGTGGGGAAAAATCAAACAAGTAATTTTGCTCACTGGTGGTAGAATAATTTTAAATACTTTGCTTTGAAAAGTTGCAAGCTGCTGTGGAATTAAATGCTAAAAAGCTATTAAAAATTATGGGCAGTTAAAAGCTGCAGGAAGTACTTACGCTTGAAAGTGGGCGTTTTGAGCAGTTAAAGTAAATGTATTCCATTTCTGAGCAGCCTGATTTATGAAAGCTCTGCCTCCCATTTGTACATGATTACAAACAGACAAATTACTGAGTGACCAGCCAATGCAGCTGTTAGTAAAAGCCCAGAGAGTATAGGCCTGATTAGTTAAACAAGCTGGATCGGTGCCATTTCAAAGGATTCAAGATGAAAAACAAAAACATTTTGAAAACAAATTACATGCTTTAAAACAATGTGGGAAAGGACATGTAAGTGGAAGTAGAAGATTAAGAGTGCTTTAAAGAAGCAAGGGACTGCATCATAGAAATAATATAATTTGATAGGTGGTGATAATGTGATAGAGAATCGTGCTAATCCACTTCAGGAAAAACAAAGGCAGATTTACAAGCAATGAGAAATATCTCTTGGCTCACTATGAATCTATTCCTACACTTGATAAACGAGGAGGGTTTCTGACTTAGTTTGGATATTGTATGTGTCAGTTTCTCTTTCTCTGTCAGAACTGTATTTGAACATGCAGTTTTGAAGCTTCATATCGTGTCCATTGCAGTGCATGTAAATCTCTGCCACTTGCTTTACTGGTTAGAGGTGTAAGTATTATGTAGGATATTTGGAAGAATGAGGGATTTACGTGTTTTTAAATGAACCTGTAAACAAAAAGTTTTATTTAATGTTTATAAAAATTTCCAACCAGAACCCTGTCTTTCCCAACAGAAAGGGAATGCATATCCAGTGTTTGATCTTCTTTCAAACGTAAATATTGTTTGAGCATTTAAAATCACAGATATGTTGGCTGGAAGGGACTTTTGGGTGTCACAGAATCACAGACTGGTTTGGGTTGGAAGGGACCTTTAAAGCTCATCCAGTTACAAACTCCCTGCCAGGGGCAGGGACACCTTCCACTAGAACAGGTTGCTCCAAGCCCCATCCAACCTGGCCTTGAACACTGCCAGGGGTGGGGCAGCCACATCTTGTCTGTTCCAGTGTCTCATCTAATCAAAGCTCTTGCTTGGAGCAGTACAGTTGATAGCACTGGATTAAGCCAATCCCATGTGTAGACTTTTGTACTACTTAATGATGTTTCTGTTTTCCAGTCCTGCTGCCTCTCAGTGCCCCTTTGAAGTGAAGCTCTACCATTCAGCATGTCAACAATCCCTCTAATTTAGTATCATCCACAAGTTTGCTGATGGTACATCCTGTCTCATCATCCAAGTTACTGGTAAATTTATTGAATTCTATCAACCCTGAGGTACTCTTACTGTTACTAGCCAGCAACTGGAGCAACTTGAAGCCACCGACTCTTCAATTCTGACTGCCTAGGCAGTATTCAACCATTCTAGCAGTCTGTCTGGCCTCATTTCTCTAATGTGTATGCCATGGGAGATGGTATCAAAAGCCCTGAAGGTCAGTCAAAGGTGTATTGTATTCATTGCTGTCCTCTTAGCTGTGTGACCACCTTTCATCACAGTAGGTACTCAGATCTATCAAACATAATTTGGTGTTGGTAAACCTGTGTTGCATCTCTTTGATTGCTTTCTAAGCTTTCACACAGCTAAAGGGACAAGCTTTGAGCATGCCCCACACCAGTGGCTGAGGTGGTGTTCACTGGACATAGGCAATGCTTCTTGACTCTTAAAAATGACCACACATTGGTCCTTTTCCAGGCCACTGTAGACTTTCTCTGATAACTGTTTTTCGTAGGTAACAGACAGTTGCCTCATAAGCATGTCAGCTGTGTCTCTTGGAAACCTTTGAGTGTAACCCATCTGGCTCTACATTTGAATACATCCAGCTTCTCTAAGCAGTTGCTGGCCCCACTCCTACTTACTCCTCTCCTTCCCAAACACTGCTGGTCTGGGTGCAGGCTTTGTCTGTGAAGGCTGAGACAGAAAAGGTGTTGAGTATTTCAACCTTTTCTATACCATCTGTGACAAGGTTGTCTTCCCCTTCAATTGATGGATGCACATTTTGACTTCAATTCTTTATGATATTTTTGTACTTTTCAGATTCCTTCTTCTTACCCTCTGTGTCTGTTGCTAGTTTCAGCTCCAGGTGAGCTTTGGCCTTTCTGATTTAAAGAAAGTAAATGGTGAGAACAAGTCATGTCAAACAGTGAGTATTTCAGTTAACAAATATTTATATGTATTTTTCAGGAGCTGGTGATTCTGGCCCAGTCATCATGGCTTGTGCTACTATTCATGTGGGTTTTACTGTTCCTCAATTACTGAGAGGTGCCAGCAGAATTTTTCCCACTCATTCTGCATTGGTGGTGTTGAGGCGCTCTGCTTTTTGTTACTGCACAGTGAACAGGTGGGTTATCTACAGACAAAAACTTTTTTAACCCAAAGGGAATGTCATGGTAACACTGTCAAAATGAAGCTGACAAATTATTACAGACCTAGAAATACTTATTTAACTCCCAATTGTATATTTTTACTTAGACTTCTGTTGTTACACTGGTAAATTTTTATGTTAATAGAAATTCGTATCAGTAAGGGACAGTAGCACAGCTGTGAGAATGACAATTATCTTTGTTGGCTTTTTGTTGCAGCACAATAAAATCAAAAAGAAAAATGGATCATCTAGAGAGGACAGCAAACAATTTTCGCCAGGAGGTTAGTGTTCAGGTCTTTAGGATGTAAGTAATTTTTTTGTGTGTGTGAGAAACTGGGTAATTACATTTGGTTTCATATTGTCTTCTACTGGAGTCTGTTTTACTTCTTTTTCTCCTCATTTTTTGTATTTGGTACTGTTATAAAAAGAAGTGTATTTTATAGTCAATGGGTGGAATGTAATGAGTTATAAAAGCTGTGGGTAACATGTTTAATTTATGTTGGACAAGAAATTTGATAGAATTCTGGCCAAGTTTTAGATTCTGATAAGTTACGAAAGCACATGGATACCCATGATCTCTACACAAGCTTCTGAGACTTTTATGGACCTCTCTAATTCTGGTTCAAAACTGAAACTAAAGACCATGGAAAATACCCTTTTTAACATAGGAGGTAAGATTAAAAAGTGAAGACATTTTGAAGAGAGAGATGGCAGACACTTATAAAAAGGATCTTTAGTTTGTATTTAATTTAAATCACGTACAAGGAAGATAGATCAATATTCTCCACCAAAAGCCAGAAGGGCTTATTCTGGGTCTTGGTTTTGTGCAGTAAGCTGTTGTTTTCATAACATTCAGAGGTGAACATAGTCTTGTATTTTATGTAGGTATTTCCTTCCTGTTATTAGCTGAAGCAGATGTTTAGAAATCTTTTAATACTGGGAGAATATAACTTCAGTTCTCAAAAATACTTCACTAGCAAAACAATTTGCATTTTTCTTAGACTTTTCAGGATTAGTAGGGCACTTTTTTGACTGAAAAATCCCATCTTTAATTCCCAGGAGTTGGGAAACAGTGCCAATTTTTCTCCGTTATTTAGTTAGCTTCTCTGTCTTGAATAGCCAGAGACATGACAGGCCAGTCTTGAACGTGTCACGCAGCAGGGCAGTCTATGTTCTCACACTGCACAGATGTTAATGTGCATTTGTGTATGTAATTTAGTCCTTCTCTCTGCTAGATTTTTCCCTAACTATAGTTGAGAATAAGTCACAGTGAATTCCCTTCTCAAAAGGAGGCTGGGTGGAGGGGATATGTAGGTAACCCCCCAAACCTGAACGTTCAGAACTTGTTACAGGCTGCAGATGGATGAGACAAATGCAGCCTTGTGCTGCCTATTACCAGAGCTGTCAGGGTGTAAGCCAGCTTTAGGAACTGTGTGTCTCAGAGTTGTGCCTGAGCTACTCACACCTCATGTCAGCTCTTGAGTACAAATTAGCATTGCGTGTGGACATACAGCTGCTCAGGAGGATCCAATTTATGCCAGATTAACTCAGTACATGGAGAAAATGAGTGTAGAGTCAAGTAGAGGTAGATGCACATTCTTCTTTGCTTCTGACATGAAAAAAATGGTTGCACTTTTGAGTTTTGCAACCATGTCTATTTTATTTTGGGTATTTCTGATTGCTTGGCTTGCTTAGCATTTATGCTGAGCAGAAAAAGTAGGTACCTGGAAAACGTGTGGAAAATGGATCCTTATGAGGTGTGGGAAGCCCTGAGGTTGAACAGGGAATGGGAACTGTAAGGCCTTAGGAAGAGAAGGAAGCTGTATGGGACAGATGAAAGAGCAGGGCTCAGTTCCTGCTACCACAGATTTTCCGCATATCAGCGGATTGTGCTGTTTCGTTTGTTTGTTTGTTTTGTAATTCTTGATTTATTTTTTGTTACTTCGTTTGTGACCACTTTAAAATCAGTTTATTTTAAATCCTCTGCTTGGTTTTAAATTCCATGTAATCAGCAGTTGGCTTCCCTCAGTCTGTATTGCCTTTTTTGGCCATTTCAGTCCTGTAGAATGATGAAAGAACTATAGATCTGTGTTGCATTAGTGTACATGCTACACAGGGTTCCTGTTGAGGAGTGGCAATGTGAAGGACCAGGACAAGGAAAAAGTGCCAAATGCTTTCTTGAAATACAAAGTCTGGAGTCCTGTGCCCTCCTCCTCTCTGCAGCCTTGGTTTGGGCCAGTTGGATACTCTTGTGATGGTCCAAAGTACCGGTTGAATGTCTTTGATCACTCTGGCTCAAATTTAATTTTTGTAATAACTTTATACTGATGAAGAATTAAATGTCCAATGCGGTGTTAGATCTATCAGCCAAAGAACAAATGAGGGGGTATGCTGAGGAGTACAAAAGGGAATGAAGAAGATCCAAACTTCATGTCCATTTCCTGCACTTATGGTTTCCTCCCTCAGAACAAGGGTTTAAGTCATGGGTCTGACATTTCTCGTTAACTTAGAGTGATTGCAGCCCCCATTTAATACTGTCTGCTAAAGTGGAAAAGAAATATATGCTACTTCATTTTAAACTGGCACATGTCCTGCTGTTTAATGGGACAGTGGACGTGTTCAGATGGTGCCTTATGAATAAATTAATTTCCTGCCATGTGTTTTAAATTAGAGCGTAGTTGCTTAAAGTTTTGGGGTTTGGTTTTTTTATCTGTTTGATCTTATACAAATGAGAAGTGGTGGAGTTGTGGGGGTATTATTAGTGTTTCCTGGTGTGGTAAATGACATCAGCATTTTTTAACAAAGTAAAATCTGTATATTGCCCTGTGTAGAAAACACTTAGGGTATTGCTTTCTTTGTAGAGGAAGAAGGTTAATAACTATAACTCAAAAACACCTGAAAATGAAGGTCAGGGAGGGGATGAAAATCCATGTTGTACTGAAAGGCATCAAAGAGTTGAAGTGGAATGCTCCCCCCGAACGATCCTATTGCAAAATCTGCTTTTCATTTAGAAAAGCATTATATTTCTCTTAATTTTTATTTAAACTCTTTAAAAGTGGTGTCAGGTCTGGCTCTTACATCCTACCCTATCTGGTTGCCAAACAAAAACTCTTCTGTTAACTAGCAGTGAATGCTTGTGTTGCAGTTTTCTTGTCTTCATACATGTGGTCAAATGGGAATGCGTGTAAACGCAGTAACACAAGAGTTGTTGGTTTGTTGATTGGTGTGTTTTGTTGTTTTTTTTTTCCTTAATTCTCTATGTATTAATGCGTAATCTTTCAGTAATGCATTTAATCACCTAAAACTAGATACAGATCTGGAATTCTCCCTAGGACTTCAGCAGCAGCTGATCTTGTACAAGTTTCCTTTGTCAGTCTTTATATCAGAGATCTTTTTACTTTGTTGCTGGAAGATACAGGAGTGATTGCTTGTACAGATGTCAGAATCTGAGAAGTGACAACTAGCAATTGCTTCTCTTTACTGGTACATTCTCTTCAACTGAAATAAGTTTGTGTACAGTCTTTGAATAACCCTGACAAAAGTGACAGCCATGGTGGACTGTAAGTAGAAAACTATTTCTCCATTCAGTGAGTGTGTAAGTGAATCCATTTTTGTTTCTCTACCTCAGTGAAAAAAACGTTGGTGCTTTAGGTAATGAAGTGCCACAGATTTCATTTCACATGTCATCTCATACACAGATTCTGGAGTACTTTTGCTGCAAATGGTATGTATGTAACACAAGGTCTTATTTTCTTTTGTTAGGTAATTTCACAAGCAAAAGTGTGTGGAATCAGCAATGAATCGGAGACAGTCAAAAGGCTTCGTTTGGCTATCACAAATAAAGATTTTACTTTCAAAGCAGGACAGTGGTAAGATCTTCCAGTATTTGAGGGGAAAATTACTAGCAGAAGTGCACTGTAACAGAATGTTAAAAGGCCTCTGACACTTCAGCCTTGGAGAAAATCCTTAATTGATATAATACAATGTCTTCTTATTGGGTGCTCTGTCAACCAGCTGATACTTGGCATAGTTTTAAACCAGCCGTTATTAAATATGCTAATAGTAATTTTAAAAAGAGCAAAACCTGCTAATTCTTTACATGTTCAGTTTGGTTGTTTGGCATTTTCCTCTGGTTTATGCACATTACATTATTTCTTCAAGAGTACTTTGAAATGCACTGGACTTCAGTCTGCAGGCTGTCTTTACTGTCTTTATTTACTAGTTAGTTATATGGTGGAGCTGAGACTGCTGATTTGCAAGTTACTTACTTTGGGTTTATAATTAAATCAAAATAGCTTGTTAACTTTTATTTCTTGCCCTAGAATTTTCCACCCTGAAAATTAAGCCTGTTAGGTCAGATTAGTAGGTAAATATAGATAGGCAAACCTGAAAATAAAACCCCCTGGAATTATTAAGCCTTTGAAATAATGAGCTGTGTGTTTAAGCAACCTTTTGTTTTTTTCCTAGGGAAATAGTAGATTTTCATGTTTGTCTTCGTTCCTTGTTGGAATACTCCCACTCCATCACTTTTTTTTGTCCTCTTAGAGATTAGTTTAAAACTAGGAGTAGTTGCTTCTGGCACTGGGCATTTAAACGTTCCTGAACTTTTTATTGGCTTAGGCCATCTGAAAGTGGTTTTGCTGGAATCAAAGTATAGCTGCTAGGGTATTAACAGCATATGTTACTTGTGTAGTGTTAATATGCTGGCTTTTAAATTTAGAACCAGAACACAAGATGTTGATTGCAATAATTTGTTTGTGGAGTAATTTGCTGCAGTTTTGCACATGTGCAGTGACTCATATTAAATTCTTGCTTGCCAGTACTTGGAAAGTGCATTTACCCTCCAAAAATGTTGTAGAAATTATCATGCTGAAAAGGGAAAGCTTTAATTATAATTACTCTTTTTCATTTTCTTCTTCCTTGAAAGTATTCTAATGCTATTGTAAGGTATACAGCAACTCTCTGTACTTGTAGCTGTAAACTGTGGTTGCATTTTTCGATGAGCACTGCAAAACATGAGGCCACAATTTCCTGAGTAGAAAAGGCCAACTTGTTAGAATTTGCTATAGTAGGATGTTACAAAGATTGTCACTAAAAGGTATACGTTTTTGGAAAGTGTTGTAATTACCAAGTTTTTCAGAAGCAAGAGTGAATTTGTTTTGTAAGCATGCTGCCAGATAGTGGTCTTTATCTGGCTTGAAGTAATAATGAAGAGACTTGTTGCTGTTACCCATTTTGATTTACTGAAACATGCATTGAGGTATATGCATGTTCTATACTTTGAAGAAGTAGTGTTATGGTTTTAATGTTTCTGATCAAACACTTGTTAATTATTGTTTGTTTCTCAAAGATTTGGCTTTTCCCTTAAAAGGAAGGAAAAGAAAAAACGCCATCAAATCTATTTTGCATCTTTTCAGACCTCAACTTGTTGTGGGTTTATATAGTTTGGTTTTTTTCTTCCTCCTTCCCCTCTCCCACTGCTCTTCTTGCTTCAGCTGTCACAGATTATAGCATTTCTTTAGGGAGTCCTCTTATCCTTCCTACACACAACTAAGATGAGGCAAGCCATCAGAAATAAAAGCCAGTCCATTATAATAGAGTATCCCATGCACTGAAATTTCATATAATTGTGTAACTGGGAAAGAAATGCTAATATAAAAAGAAATATACACCTACGTTAGTACTTTAGAAAGGCCAAAGTACATTTGAGTTGGGTTTTACAGCAATGTTTGGTTTTGTATGTATGTTTCCTCTGCAGGCACAAATAATATTTCACTTATATTCAAGCAGAACATTTTGACTTAAATGTAAGCTGTTATTTTACAGCATAAATGTAATTTCCTTTTTCCTTTTCATTAATGTAAGTAGTAAGATTATTTTCCACCAGAGGGTAGTAAAGAGCTTTAGTAGCATCTTGAGGTGTTCTTTGATACAATAAATGCTGCAATACAAGAGTCCTTTCTAATCTCTTAGATCCTTATTACCCAGAAAGCTGAGCCCATGGTCAGTGGGGCTGCAGAAGCCTTTTCAGCTGTTTTCGTTATTGACCTTTCATTTGCAGTCAGATACCTTTATACACCATCAAGCATAAAGTTAAAAATGATATCACTGTAATATTGTGTATAACACTGTACATGCTTCAAGAGAAAGAGAGGATCTTTTTCTTCGAAGGGTAAAGCTTGTGGAGAGTAAGCAGGCAAGATTCTTTCTTTAAAAGCAGTGAACTATTCAAAGGGCTTTTCTCCTCCCTCAGGAATTTGTGATCGCCATGAGGAATACAGCCTTGCTGTTTTAAGAAAATACCTGTGCTGTGGAAGGCAGTCTGTATTTCTTGTTGCATTCTCATTTAACTAATACTGAGCCAGCCTAACTTGGCCTTGGATTGCGTAATGATTCTGTAGTAGTTGGCGTTGCTTACCAGTCTAGTTGGTTCCTAAGTGGAACAGCGCAATTAGTTTTAAACATTGGTTTTAAACATTTAAGACATATGCAACACAGAGGAGTTTAAGAGTTAGATCATAAACCAGCTTCTAACTTTTCCTGATGCTATTTGAAATATTAAAGCCTTTTATGAATATAAATTATAGCTCATATGTGTTAGTGGCTTGCCCTCCATACTCATACTCATGACTGCTGGTGTTGCAAAAGCTTAGCCGTGCCTTACTTTCTAATCTGTAGATTAGAAACCGTGTCTGGTTTACTTCAACTGTAAAAACCTTGCAGTAATTTATACCAAATTCCTCGCAAGAGATCGCTGCCACCAGAGGGCACCGCAGGTAAAGCAATGCTGCTGCTGGGCGCTGAGTTCTCACATGAGGAATTCTGTACAGCCTGAGGTATTACTTCAGGTATTTCACATTTCCAGAAAAAGAAAGTGTTTAATCTAAGGTCATTTCCCTAAAATTAGTTTCCCAATCTTCTTAAGGTGGAAAATTGAAGAGCCCATCAAAGGGACCAAAAGGAGTGGGTTTTAAACCATTCTATCAGACCCTATTGTGGTTTTGGTTTAATATGCAAATAATTTATTTCAACACTTGGAATTCCAGTCTGTTGTAAGATGTGGCATCTAGTGCTAAAAGCAGAATGGTTTAAAAACCTGCTAGTTTAACAAAGGTGATGGCATGCTAGATATAAAAAATAATTCTAAGGAAATGGTGTTACTCAAGATTAAGTCCTTCTTTGGAAAAGCTGTTATGGAAATGAAGATGTTTTTGTACAGGAAGGATAACTGAAGCAAAGGCAGCCATTTGATTGTGGTTATTGTTTTCCATGTTTGGGGTTGTTGGCTTTTTATGGGTTTTTAGACTTCTGTTTCTGATCTATTTTCAGGGTTGATTTCTTTATTCCTGGACTATCTGTAGTAGGGGGATTCTCGATGTGTTCAAGCCCTGGCCTGTTGAAACGAGAAGGAATATTAGAGCTGGCAGTAAAGCACACTGATCATCCTCCTGCCCACTGGATTCACACTGAGGTAAATAAGATTACCCGTGAGATCTGGCTGCTTTTTTATCTTCCTTTATTTTTTTGGGAGGGGGGATATGGAGGGAATGGTGTGTGTGATTTCAGACCACATTTTGCTATTAACTGCAAAGCTGCTGTTGAATTATTCAACCATTTTTAACACAATGTAAATCTTAAAATCTTTTGTTCAGTAAAGGACTGAAATTGCATGTTAAATTGGATGAGAAACCTCTGTTCTAATTCGTGTCCCTGAGAGCAGGCTGTGTTACACATTGCAGAGTTACATCTGGTAACTTGCCATGGTTCCAGCCTATTTCTACAAATACAAACCGGGAATCATTGTCAGATGAGTACAAATCGAGACTATTAAGGGGGAGCAAAGGGAGATATTTCGATCAGTTTTTCTGAACTGCTAAGCCAACAGAATACTTCAGAATTTCTATAGTGTTCATTTAAATGTGCAATGTTTTTGTAATACTGCCATAACCCAAGGCTTGACTTTTGCTGTATTAAAAGTAAACTCTGACACTTTGGACTCTTGCAGTCTCTCATTTGTCCATTTCCCCCATTCAGTTGTAATCGGAAGAAAAACAGAAGTCCTGTTTCTGTTGCTGATCATATTTCATATATGATCTGTCCTGTCAGCTCTTGTTCTTTTCACAACCACATGTGATCTGCCTTATTTACTGTTCCCAGCCTGGCATTTACGTTTCTTAAATGTGGCTGCAAAGTTTAAATTGGCAGATTCTTGTAGGCTTACAAATGCTGCAGTTTTGTTCAGTGGCCAACGCTTATAATAAACGTTGGTGCAAATTTACTGGAATTGAGAATATGCAGAGTGGTGCTGATCTAGTAGTTAGCATGTAACCATCCACAAGGTGGATTTTGACTGGTGTCATATCCAAGTTATCTCCACTGGAACATAAACAGAATAACCTTTGTGCGATGTTGTGCAGGACTTGGAGTGCACGTGCCAGCAGACCTTGTAACGCCTAAGAGGGTTGTCTGGTTTTTGATACTGCTCCTTAGAGAATATGAAGGCCTAACTTCATAATTCCCGGTCTCTGAAGACTCTTCTGGGATTTTTGATGCTGTAAATCACTTTGCTGTTGCTGAGTTTTCTGGATGGATTCATAGGAAAATCTTTAGTTAGCTGGTAAGCTAAGTCAAACCTGATAGTCCTGTGGAGAAATCTCCAGGGTACATATGGACCCTCCTAGCTAAACAAAAGGGAATGCTTTTCCTTAGGAAAGAAGAAGAAAATAGCAACCTAGAATTTAGAAGGTTGTATGTGTGATGAGAAAACTCTGGTACTTAATTGTTTACAAGTTAGTTCTAAAAGAAGGTACCTCAGGGTAAAAGATGTTATGGAAATCGTACTCATTTACTCACTGTATCTGGGTTTTAGGGGTATTCAATTGTTAACACTGCTATATATAAAATCGTAACTTTTAGCACAGTGTACTTTACAGCCTGTTCTTTAGAAAAATGTACATGTCACGCATTGATTGCGTCACTTCTCTGCCTGAACTGTTTCAATGCTCGATGTACAGACTGGGCAAAAGGACACTTTCTCACCATATCACTCCAGAGTCCTATTGTTTGGGTTTTTTCTTGAGTACTGACTTACTGTTGCCATTGCCATGGCCGAAGCACTGAAATATGTAGGAGACTCCTGGTTAAGAGAGATTCTTCTTGTGTCCTGTGTCCAGTTTTGATGAGCTCTGGCTGGTTAAGGACGCAGATTACACAATAATGAGATTGTTTCTCCCTAAAAATGTCTATTTCCATGAAGGGTACCATGTTCTATGTACTGCTGCCACAGGCATTTGGAATGCTTCTGGACTCATGTATCTCTAAACCAGAATAAAACATGGGAAAGCTTGACAGTGTACATTGGAAGAGGAAAGAGAAACTAGTTTTAGCTAATGAATGCTGATTGTCTTTCTTACACTCTCAATGAGATCAAATACCTTATGCAGTAATTAAGAAAGGCAGGAAAATTCCTTTTACTGGCCATGCTCACCGCTTGAAGAACCTCTGTGTTGTGTGCAGTACCTGTGTTGAAAAGCCGCCTCCCTCTTCCTGGTAGAATTGTTATGTGTTTAGACCTTTGCTTACTGTACACTTGTCATTAATGGAAGTCCTTTTGTTCAATTACCGCTTCCCGGTATCAGCAGAGGTTTTTGGAGGAAGGGTTTTTGTTCTGTAAGTGATTAGTTGCAGGTTTTCAGCAGTTCGTGTAGCTTCCCTTTTTTCCTCTCCTCCTTTCCACCTTCTTTGGTTTCCTCTGCTCTTCGTTTTTCAAACCCAGTATATGGCCTGAAATGAATTCTGTTTTCAGCTCCTATTTGTTCTGTCAGCTTGCAGTGAGGTGGGAGAACTCGCCTGACTTCTCTGGGCTGTAATTTCACTCCTCAGTCTGGGATACAGCGCTGGTTTACCAAGAATATACTGACCCAAATAGGGTTTTTTTGTTGTAGCGTTAGTTTTCCATGTATCAAAATAACATGCTTTGGCGAATTTCTGTAAGAAAGAATTTCTTGTGTACAAGTGGAGAGGAGGAGAGGTGGTTTTCCCCTGATTCTTCTTCTTCTGCAGCTCTGAAGTTGGAAATGCCAAAGGGGTTCTGCAGGAATATTCTCATGGATACTTGTTTCACTTTGGGTGGTTTTTATGTTTCAGGAATGGGGATGGAAAATCCTTCTGCATCTGTGCCACTCATTCTGGCTTCCTTCTCTGACCTCATGGCAAGGCCTCCTTTGACACGAGGCTGGGTTTGGGTACAAGTGTGATCTCACACGTTAACCTTGGGTTTTCACAACCACATCTTGCTATGGAAGAACTCTTGCATGAATCACTCCTGTCCCAGCTCTTGCGGGAGTGGGAAGGGGGAGTCACCATCCTGCCTTATCAGAAGAGTGAAACTTCTGAAAGGAGAGCTGATCCCTGGAGACACTGACACATTAAACCAAACGTGGTTTCCAGCTATCTGAAGTATTCCAGCTTTCCCTCACTGGTCAATAAAAATCCCAGCCCAGAGAGTCTTGTGACTGTGGTGCAAGAAGAAGTGTATTTCAGCTTCTGCTTTGAGTTTTGAAAGTAAATATCTTCTTTTCCATCCTAGTGTACTCTTGACTCAGAAGTTGCCCTGCGAGTGGGAGGTGATTTCTTCTTTGATCCTCAGCCTGGTGACTCCCCTGTAAAACTAGTGCTGATAGCCGGGGGTGTTGGAATTAACCCATTGTTTTCTATACTGCTGCATATAGCAGATCTGCATGGATACCAAGAGGGTAAAGGAAACGGATACAAAATGGGAACAGTGAAGCTGTACTACAGTGCAAAAAATACAAGTCAACTCTTATTTAAGGTAAATGAAAAGTTGTTTGGCTTTTTTATAAATGTAGGTCTCAGATACTCAGCTATTAGTGTGTGTATCATTCTGTTGCCAAGTTCCAGAGAGCCCCTCTGTGGAAGACACTGCACAAACACATTCAAAATTCACTTGATGCTTCAAACCCCGTGTGTGCTTTGTTATTTATGCCAGTGGACAAATGAAACGTGTTACTGTGGACATGCCTGGTCTCACTGACTGCACTAAGTCAGTTACATTTTGCTATCATATCATAAAAGCATTATAGCGGATGAAAGGTTATATATACTATATATGTATACACACACTAATAGTATAATAATGCTGCATGCTAGAACACTGTAATCACATAGTCTCAGTATAGACTGTATTGAATTTAAAGACTAGCGAGTGCAACTATAGCCAAAGGAGATAGTTCCCAATATAACAGGGGAGCTTTACTGGTAAAGCGTTAGTTTAGTTATTATTGGGTACTATTATACCAATGCAGGATTTATACCTACTTGTAAAATTGCTCATACAGTGTGTCAGAAACATTTACTTAGCCGTTAAAGAACACTTGTCACACTTAGCCATTAAGGGTCCCCAGTAACATTGTAGAGTCAAATTAGCACAGCTTCTGTAAATAATCCCTAAAGACTGCAGTTTCTTTTGAAGTATTGAAAGATTTTGATTGTAAGAAAGAGGTGAAAGTTTATCAGGATTCCAGAAATCGTGTGTCGGATCCATCATTACTTTTTCTTCTGTATTGGTACTGTATTTCTGGATACAAAGGTGTTTGCTTTCTTCGGAAAATCACGTTTGTTGTTAGAAGCAGAATGATAAACTGGAACCTAGCTACTCTACCATTTGGCCAACTAGTGATCTCCCAGCCTGTTCTAAGCATACACTGAATTTGTTTCAGTGCAGGAGCTACCATTTCCTGAGTGTCACTTCAGCAGTGTTATGACAGCAGAGCTTTTGTGTTAATGCTTCTGGGACAGAAGAGAGCACAATAATGTCACAGTGCTTAAAATACATCCTTCCCCTTGAGTCCAGAACATGTATATGAAAATTCTCCTGTGCAGAGGAGTGAGGAATTGAGGATCCCTCACGTCTTTATGCTGTTGTGAGATACATCTGCACAACTCTCCAGGAGGAACCGCTTGGTCGTCACTAACAGTTTGAGGGACCAGTTCCCTGCAGAAGCAGCTGTGTGTAGGCTGACAGGGATGGAGGGCGATGCTGATGTAATTGGTTTAATTCTCATGTCGGCTGTGCTGTCATTTCACAGGCAGAGGCACTGTGTGTGCTTCTGGAAATCCCGTTATTTAAAATGGCAGAAGCACACAGTGTTAGAATGACAAGAGATGGCATCCTAACTTGGCTGCTGTGAGATGGCAGTTAGCTGGGTTTTCCTCATTTCACGTGGACTGAATGTGACCCGTATTTCCTTATTGTGGCTGGGATGCTGGGGTTAGGCCTTTCTCCTTAGGGAATTCCCTTAGTGGTCAGCTTCATTTTGTACACTAAATCACCAGGCTGCAAAGACCTGATGAGCTGTTGAAAGTCTCCCTCATTCAGTTAGAGAGCCCATCTCTCGCCTTAGGCTACTAGAAAATGGTACTTTGGTGGTTGATAGGGTGTATATTTGCCACTTTGCATCCATGTCACTGAATTAGAGAGTGATGGGTTACTAAGAGGTGCTGTGAGTGACTGCAGGATTATTTAAGCAGGTTAAGTCCTACCTTAGGCATGCTTGGTGGCCTGGTCCTAGGACGTTAAATCAAGAGGACGTGGTTAGTTTCAAAGGTGCCATCAAATTCTGCATGGCTCCATGTGAAGGAGACTGAAGTTTAGAGTCACATCCAGAACAGTGAAAGCAGGTGCTGGTGGAACAGTGAATGGCACTGTCTGTGCTGTTTGTCACACTGTGGCTTCTTAGGGAATCAGGAACAGATTTGTCTGTAAAATAGAATCTGTCTGGGGATTTGTGTTAGGCAGCCTATGGCAGACTGTCCGCTGCAGCAACTTGTGAGTAGGCAAACACGTAACAAAATGAGCTCAGTTACCTGCTCGCAGAGTTGACATTGTTTTTTACTTCAGGATATTTTAAGAAGGAATTTCCAGTGTCCATTCCCGCAGTGACAATCCCGACTAGCGCAGAGTCCAGGCAGTGACTGCATCGTGGGTTCAGAACTGCGTGCAGCATCTGACTGACAGATTTATTTATTGTTACTGTGATTTGAACTGCAGCCGCTGGGGTTTTGGTGGGAACTATCACAGTTGTGACTTAAGGAACTGAAAATTGCAGTTTCTGTTCTGGTAAAAATAGCATTAGCATTATACTGTAGTTGGTTTCCATTGGAGAACACGAGAGAAAAGAGCAAAGGCTCCGGTAATCTAACCAGATAAAGCAGACGAGACTAAAAAGGTCCTAGCGAGTGGTAAATGCACACTGCAGAGTTTTGGTTTTTAAATGGAAAACCCACGGATGTGGAAGGATGGAAATAATGAGAATTTGTATGTGGAAGAAGTCAGGAAAGGACGTAACTGGTTCTTGGGTCCACATCTTACAAATGGCAGCCTAGTGTAAAATAGGAGAGGAGCACCGACAACACAGCTGGCAGTGTATTCACGTTGAGTTATGGAAGTTCTGCGTATGTGTGCGGGTCAGCGCTGTGAAATCAAGTCCATTGAGGTCTCAGTGCTGAAATGCAGTAGTCTTGGTGCTGGGTAATGATCACCGGTGCTGTGGGACCGTAGGCAGACATCTGCTCTGATGTACTGGCCTGTGGTGTAAACGAGTGTGCTTAACATTACAGAAAGACATTCTTGGTTTGATGAGTGCATTTCCTGGAAAGATCACGTGTCGTTTCCACGTCACCCAGCAGAGCTCACCCGTCTGTGCAGAGCTTCGGCCACATGTTACAGGTAAAGATCATGGCAAGGTACAGCCACGGTATCTACAGTCTGAGTTTATTACATCCTAGAGGATGAAGTTAAATGCATAATTCAGCTACATGCATAATAGTGTTTTTACATGTAAAGATTCAAAATGAGATGTGGGTTAAACCTAAATAATTTCAGTGTATGTATTGTGCTTTGGAGGAACATTTTACCTTTGCAGTTTTTGGTTTCATTTCTAATAAACCGCCTCTGTTAATTCCAAACTTTACACGAGAATTTTATTCCAGAAACTGTTAAGCAAAGCGTTTACTTTGCTGAAGGTGGGACTGATGAAGGGGAAGCTAACTGCTTCTGAGGGACACTTCATCATGTTTCCCTTTCTGTTGCATTTGTGTCATACGTAAACCATGTTCCTCTTCAGTGACTAATGCCCTGTGCCTTCCAACTGGAAGTACTGAAATCCCCTGGAAAGCAAATGGGTTTGGAAGCCTCCGATCTCGGTAGCGATTATCCTTCAGCAGGCCGGGCATTTTTAAGAGATGAGAGCTTAAAATACCTCGAACCTGTCATTCTGTTTGAAATCACTTCCTGATTAATATTTCTGTTCCTACCTTTTTCTTTGTCAGAGGGAAGAATATCTGAAAAGGATCTAGAGAAACATGTATCCAAGGATACTCTATGGTACATCTGCGGTCCACCTCCAATGATAGAATCTATATCCAAACTCCTGTCTGACATTGGTGTTCCTAGAAACTGTGTTTTCTTTGAGAAGTGGTGGTAGTGACACCTGCTGAACAGAGAAGATGATACTGGATTTTTCTGGTGTATTTTGATAAGCTAAAATGTACAGAAATGGACTATGAATTATTTGGAAGAGTCTATTTCACACGTGAAGATGCCCTCAATCATTACAATGGTCCTTTAATTTAACCATAATACAACTGTAATGCTGCTGCTTTTGGGGAAAAAAATGATTTTATATTAAAGACATTAACTCTCCTGTTTTTGATGGGTTGCTTAACTTCTTATGGGTAGCAGCATATTTTCACTTTACGCACTTGTTTGTTAGTCAGCTTCTTGAAAGCCATGGTGTGCCTGATTCAGCAGTTGCAGAGAATTAGTTGTGCAGAAGGGCCAGGTCAGTTTATAACAAGTAATAACTCAGGCCACAACTTCTGACTCTGCTCCAAGCTGCTGCGCTAATGACAACACACTGCCTTCCCCCCAGGGCTGTGTCGTTCATTTATAGTTTATGGAAGTCAAGTTGCTGTGACTTCCCTCTTGCCACGTCTTCTTAAAAGAAAAACCCTGCCTTTTATGTGGTTTATTTAAGTAAGGCAACTGTGCTGACAGCAGAAGACATGTTTTCATAATCAGACTCAGACCTGAGCTAGGAGTGTTGAGTGTTAAGCCTCTGGTGGAGCTGGATGGGAGTTACTCACGGGAGCCTGCCTCCCTTGCTGGCGCTGTGAGTGCCCATCCAGCTTGAGCTTGTACAGGCTGTGTCCTCTCAGGCAGCTGGGACAGGCCACCTCCATTATCCTGCTGCAGCACCGAGTTTTAGCAGTCTCCAGGAGATACCTGTTCTGCTTGGAAAAGAGTCCGAGGAGTTTGCACCTCCAGGGTAGGAGTGTACCTCTGGGTGCAGTGACTGACACCCGGTCCCTTCCTGAATGAAGCTTCTTCCCCTGACTTGTAGCAAAACTCATCCCAGCAGTGACGAGACTAACCAAAAGCTGTAATGAGTTTGTTAAATACCGCTGTAGACAGTTCAAGTCCTGAAGTGATAGATTCCCGCTGTACATTTGAAGACCTCAATAAGGAACATTTAAATTATTAAAAAGCTTAAATTATTATTGAATTATTAAAAATGCTACAGACGTAAGGCCCTCTCTTTGTGAGTGGCTCCTTTCCTTGAGTTACATGTTTCAGACAACAGTCAAATAGGTAGTGCAGCAAGTTTCTTGCTCTCAGCATCCCTCTGCTCTGCCTTCAACAGAGGTTGCAAAGATACTGATCCCATCACCCGATTTCCAGGCTGCAGCAGTACTCTTGGTGTGCAGCACTTTATATGTTTCAAGCATAACTTCCAGGGCCTGATTAAACAGCCTCCAGCCCAGCTCTCATCCTCCCAGAGAATCATTTCAGCTCTGGATGCTGGGTTTAGCCTCGAGCCTTAATCTCTTTTTACCTGAGTCTCTGAGGGGTTTTAAAGCTTACGCCTTCTGCCACATCCACATTCACCTCAAACCTCAGCCACAGCCTTGCTGGGAAACTCCAGCCCCGTTTTTGTCTGCAGCGCAGGAATACAGCTGCAGTTGTTGCAGAAGCTGAGTGAACAACTGAAATGTCCTAGCGCTTCCTGGGAGTCAAAGAGGGTGCCATGATGAGAGAGTGCCTGCAGCCTCATCCACTGAGGTTTGTGTTTCTGCAGTGCGCGGCACTACGGGCAGCCACAATGAGCTGTGGCTACAGCCCCAGGGGGGATGTCTCATCGCATTCCCTCCCACACAAATGAGAGGAAGATTCTTCCCAAGTCCCCATTTCGGGATCAGGCTCCTCGTTTGTTCTAAACAGGACAGCGTGCTTGTCACAGAAAATAAAACCACGGTGGTTTGTGTTCTGAGATGGCAATTGACATGTCAGCTCGGTGCTCGGAGGAAGCAGGCTGGGTGTTTTTCTAGAAACATGCAGTAACGGCTGTTCGAAAGTCCTGGTGCCCTACAATAAAACTCATGCATGAGGCTCCTCCATGTTTATCGGTGTAATGACAAAAAGATTCCAAGAAGCCTTTAAATGCTGTTTCTCGTATGACTTAAATCATTACATGTACAATGAACTGGTTTACCCTTTTTTTTCCCCTTAATGCACAGACTTTCTTCAGCCCAAAGGACAGCTCGTTCACAAACCACTCCTCAGCCTTGCACCAAAATGTCCATTTAGCAAAACGCATTTCAAACCCCTTTGTTTCTGCAATCCTCCTCTTTTCCCTCTAACCTCTTTCTGTCATCCCCTGTTACACTCAGAGCAGCGCTGTGGGGCAAGGACACATCTCGTTCATTGTATGGGCTCACCCACTTGAGGAGCAGCATTAAACACATGCAGAGCACTGAAAGATGGAGGAGAAAACCAGTTCCAGACCTCCCCATCTCAAACAGCAGGAGCCTCAGCTCTAAGTTCGTTCTTACCCCATACGGTAATCCTGCCAACAGGCACTGAACTCCTTCTTGCCATCATGCTCGTAATGGCAATAAATGCCATTTCTGAGCCAGAAAGCCAGGGAAGGTGTTAACATCCCTTTTCCTCCATAGCCTGTTCTTGTTGACACTTAAGAATATTTCAGAAGACTCATCTTTAGTCTAGAGTCTAATGGTCTTGTGGCAAAACATCAGTTTCACCTTAAACTATGTTGTCAGATCTGACTCCATCGTAATTAAATATCAGGAATTAACGAGAGGGTGCTGAGGCGCTGGCACAGGGTGCCCAGAGAAGCTGTGGCTGCCCCATCCCTGGCAGTGCTCAAGGCCAGGTTGGACTTGAGAGGCTTAGAGCAGCCTGCTCTAGTGGAAGGTGCCCCTGCCCATGGCAGGGGGTTGGAACTGGATGAGCTTTAAGGTCCCTTCCAAACCATCCTGTGATTCTGTAAGTGAAGAGGGGGAAAGGGAAAAAAGGAAAATTCTCCTATATATGAAGGTATCTCTACAAGTAATTAAATGAATGTGGTATTAGCCCACACCGGTGGGAACAGAGAGCAACCCCTGCTCTTCAGCAGCTACTGAGGTGGAGAAACACCCTCATCACATCACTGAACCATAATGTGCCATATTAGAAACTGCTTTTTCCTCTCACATTTGTGCCATCAGCTCAGGAGCAACCACACAGAAAAAGCAGATTGAAACTTCTCTTTTTTTTTCCAATAAAATGAGGCATGCAACATGTCTCCATCCACACATTTAAACTTAGTGAGACAGATTGTAGTTACCTGGTGTTACAGCCTTATTAGACTGAATCTGTCTCTTTTTCCCGTGACACACTTTACCAGTTCACTGCGTGCTCATCTGGTACAATGAAGTATTCCTATGGGATTTGCATTCATTAACTGGAAGCAGAGTGGTTATTCAGTCATCATTACCTCATTTTAGGAACTTTTAGAGTGAATAACAGAAAGCAATTAAATGGAAAAGCCTTTTTCCCCACTTGAGCATCCAGGTGAGGTCCTGATTAGAGTCAGCTGCAACAGGTGGCATCACAGGCACCTCTCAGCCAACAGAGGCTTGGCAAGGGTTGCCTTTTCCAGCCAGAGGCACAGCTCCACTGATAGGCTGGGAGAGACACAAGTTGCATCTACAGTTCTGAATTCGTACCTGCGCTGGTGCTGGTAGCCAGCGTTCCTCCTGCTTCTGAGAAGCATTTATCAGCAAGAACTTAGTGTCTGCTCTTCCTACACCCCTTCAGTTTGGGAGGATGAAATGCCTCCCGAATAGCTGATGGTGCTTTATTTCTGCCCATAATTGGCTCCCTCAGGTAAAAGTACAGTGAAAAATATGGGTCTCCTTATGCAGAGCCCTCCTCTGCTCACCTCGAACTGAGGCTCAAAGAGGAGCCAAATTAGCAAAAAATACAAGTACATTGTTGTACACTTTGCTTCACCTCCATGCATATGTTAAAACTCCCTTGAGCTATCTCAATTACGCTGTTTTCAAGTGTACAGATCCAATAATGAAAACATGCAAGATGAAGTGCCAGTCAAATTGCGCGTTTTAACGCCTCCTAAACTCTACAGACACCGTTTTCATGATGATGCTTCAACGTTTTGGACTTCTCCCCACCACAGTTCTGCCCCCCCCCAAACCTCCTTTTCCATCCTTCATTCAACTCAGCCACTCACTCCTCTTTGCCATCTTCATTCACCCACTGGCATTCATTGCCCAAGCTGGGTTTTCTCCACTGAACTCATCCCATTTCACCACTGTCCAGGTAACACTTGCTCTGAACACTGGCATGCATAATTCCTCCTCCTTCAAGGACGGACCTACACACCTGAATCTTGCTGGTCTAACAAACAAGGACATGTTCAAGTTAAAATACACCAGAGCGACACTTGTGTGAGTTGTCATGCTTCTCTGTTACCAGCCGGCACCACCATTGGTAACACATGGTAACACAGCCCATCCATTCCTTCCCCAGGCCTAATGGCAGGACTCATTGGAGCCTCCTTCCCTTCAAGAGAGGCACCGTAAGGTTAGTTTGCAGTCCTTACTGGGAGATTACGGCCTAGTTTTGGGGAAAAAATATAGGCTGGGCTTAAAATGGTGGCTCTCTGTGGGAAAAGGAAGCCCACTGTGGAGCCAGCGGCTCAGCATAGCCGTGGCTTCTCCGAGTGAGAAGGCAGCGTGGAGCCCTGACCCCCACCACGAGTTGAAGGTTAAGGCTGTACCACTGCAGCTGTGCAGTCTCACCACTGTTGGTGTGTTTCCCCGCACTGGTCAGGTTTCCGGACACAGGAGTTAGGCCCTGGGCCAGCCCTTTCTCTTCCCCATTCGTACCGTAGATAAGGGCACGCTGCTTGCCTTCACTTCCTCCACCACTCTGGTGGTCTTGCTTTTTCAAGCCGCCAGTGGCAAAGGCCGCTGAGGTAAGACGCACAGAGCAGCCACAGAGCCATGATTCACAAGTCGGAACTGATTATGTGACTATAAAACCAAAACCATTTGCCCTTTTTGAACTGAAACCCCATGAAAGCTCAAATCTCCCCAACCCTAAGCCACTCCGGCATTTATGGGAACAAAGGTTTACATTGAGCTTTCACTTAAGCAAATGCAACTTTCCTATAGACCCTTGCCATGCTCTGTGAGAGGGAAAACCAAGTAGCCAGTTCTCTAGCGCTAGTAACTACTGCTATTTGGTAATAAGGAGCTTCCCTTTCGCCACCACTTAAACATGCCCAGTTCCTCTTGGGGACAAATTATTGGCAGCTGTGCAAGTACCACAAGTAAGAACTCTCCTCATGACCTTTCTTCCTCTTCAGTTTTGTAAGCACTTGGGATCCAGTCACACAAGGTCGAACTGCAATCCAAGGAACGCTTCCTATTCCAAATGCTTTGGAGAGTTTGCTCTACTGCAACACTTTCTACTAGTAAAATGTTCATTAAATACAGCAAATTTTAGAACAACAGTAATACAAAGCAAGTCCTTGGAACAGAAAACACCAGTAGAAGGATCCTACACCAATAAAATCTGCAAACGAGTACTAAACGCAGTACAGAGCAGAGACCTTGTATCTAAGTAGAACAACTGAAACAACCTATTTCTGAGGCTACTGGAACTCCAGTCTCATCTCAAGAAGCAGAATGAAAGAATCGAAAATACCACTAGAAACTGAAGTTACTTCCAGTCCTGCGGTTAAACCACTGAATTCAAAATAGAAAACCTCTTCAATCAATGAAAAACTCGCCCACCGTGCTTTGTGCGTGTGAAATTGAATGATTTCAACTTCAGGGCTATTGGCCCCATCAGATGAATATCCGAAGTGGTGTAATTTTTCCCTTCTCTGCAATGTTCTGCCGACTGTATAATTTTGAGGTGTGGAAGATGCTTTTGAGCCACTCGAGGTGCGCATCTGATACAGAGCACGGTTCTCTGTACGTACAGCATTTTGATTTGAAGACTGAGGGAAATTATCAGGCACAAATCAGCCAAGGGAAAAACCAGCAAAATGCTTACAGAGCTCTTGCTTTAGAAACAACAAAAGCAGGGGAATTCAGAATGTATTTCTCACTTTATTACCAAGTCACTTGACCACTTCTAAACTGGGATGAAGGCAGATAAGGGAAACCACTACTTCCTACATTTTTAGGAATATTGAAGTACTTGGAGAACACTGGCACAGAAATTATATTACACATGTACATTCACTTGTAAATACTTTAATGTAGCTCCAAACATAAAAATGTTGGTAATTTTACAGAATTCTGGTAGGTATCAGTCCAAAAATACGGTTACTTGTATAAAACCCCCTCTACTAAGGTATGTGTAAGGTCATTTAGTGACATTTGTTGGACACTGACCCATGTGTACAATTTCAGTTCCTGTAACAGTGAGGAAGTGGTGCATGACCACCTGGAACGGGCAGGAGGTATCCTCTCATTCCAATTTTAGCAATGATGGCTACTGAAAGCAGCACATTTTACCTGCTTTTTTGTTTCCTGTTTTTCTATCTTCTGAAGCCCCCACGCTATTGATGAATTGACAAAGAGAACTGAAACGTGAGCAGATAGCAAACTGCATTTTATATCGGAATTGCCTGCCTCACACAAAGGTACCCTGGGGCTTGTTTACCCAGAGTGCCTAAAATAGGTACACGATTTGCTCATTGCTTAAAGATCTGCAGGAGTTAATAAAACTCAGAAGAGAGTATCATCAGTAAGTATGCTATTTGAGATAAATATAGATAACAGCCATCTTATCTATGCTTTCCCATTTCAGCCTGTTTAAGTCCAAATACCACTTCCATGACACTACAAGCTTAATGACAAAATAACATATGGCACAATAACTTCTCCAGCAAAGATACGTGGACAAGGAAGTATTACAGAGTAAGATCTGCGTGGAATGTTTGCCCTGACCTAGATCCAAACCTATTTTGCTAAGGTCACTCCAGAAAAACCCAAGTATGTTTTCTGACCTTGCTTTTTAATTTCAAGTGTAGCTCTAGGAGATGGTGTAGGGCATTTCCCACTCTGTACAGCAGATGGAATCTTGCAATTAATTTCTGTGGGTTAGAAAGCCCAGGCCCTGGAGTTACTTAAAACATCAAGATATTGGTGTGCTACGGAGCAAAGGAAGTACAATGCCAAAGAAATGCTGAATTGAGCAATGGCATGAGCAATGGCGATAAGCAGAATCTGTTCTTTTCTCTTGGCAAAGTATCAGCAACTCACAGGATTCTCCAACTGCGGTCTTATTCACAGAAGCTGTACACGTCCCCGCCGCTGCAGCCATCTGACACTGGAGCACAGTGTCCCTGCTCTGTGACCTGCTCCACACAGCAGCCAGCTGTGCTCTGGCTGAGGCAGACCTGCACATCACTGTCACCAGCATCGCAACTGGCAGGACATGTTTCTTCTGACACCCCGTTGTGATGGGTACCTCTGTTGTTGGTCCCAGCTACCGCATCGCCCAAGTCTATGACATCATCCAGCTGCTCTTCCGGATCAGGCTTGTCTGCTGTTGAGATTTGTGCTTCTAAGTTTCTTGTGTTCTCCGTGACTTCAAACTGCTGCTTCTCCGCTGCTTTTTGCTTCTCCCTAGTACTTAGTTTAGCCTTTGTGGAATTCTTCATTTGCTTGTTGTGCACGTCTTCTTTGGAGAACCTCCAGTGAAACTACAGGTAAGAGACCCAAATGTTAAGAGACCATTAGAGAGACTCTGACACGGACATTTACTTTCCTGAGTAGAAGAGCTTTCATTACTTAGTTTTAACTCAAAGACTAGTTTGACCAAAAAGACCTAAGATCAAAAAAAGACTGCATGACTAAATTGGTCAGCTTAGAGATCATTTGTGCTTACACGGATATATCTATTACACAGAGAAAAGAGACTGTGATGCATTCTGCTTCTGCTCTTTCAAATGCCTAGTGCGTACCACTCCACATGCTGTGTCACCAAGGCCTACAGAGGAAGCAATCCTATGATGTTATTCCAACGTTTTTCACCAGGTTAGCAGCAGAACTAACACCACATCCAAGACTATACCCAAACACTAAAGTATTCTGCACCACTTGTAGGAAATTTTTTGGTAAAGAAAGCATGAGGCTGCCCCTTGTAGCACTTGCCACGAGACTTATCCCAGCTGCCCCTTCAGAAGAACTGTTTCAACTACTATTAAAAAAGGAAACTACCAGTACCTTGAAATACTGACTCGACAGGTATAACAGATACAAAGGCGAACATGCCACTAATAGATCTGCTTCACTTGTCAACAAATAAATGGTCCTTCCCAAGGAAGGCCAGACCATGTTCCAGCCACCTCTGTGCCAGCCTGCACAAGTGTGTAAGTACACATGAATGTGCACAACCATTGTGTCAGCAGTGTCCAAGCTGATGGGAACTAGGGGCTGGGTTAGGAGGCGATGTTTGGGTGGCATAAATACTCTCATCAGGACATTCAGCAAATTCAGCTCCGGTCCAAAAGCTGTTTCCTCCAGTGCAGCCATGTCTGTGCTGAAGCTGGTCCAAGGAAGGACCCATGTTCATAAATTTTTGATCTAGCTATTTATTCCTTAATCAAAAAGCCATTCAAAACCTATTAAGTTTATTAGATTATGAAGCTGGAGCAATGCTCTTTCCTCTGCTAGCTAGAACTTAATGTAAAAAGAAAAGGGAAAATAGTAGAAACTTGCTTTCAGCAGATTCTTCTTGGTTTTACCTAGAGAGAGCGATCTTTCAAACTTAGAGAAAGAGGAAAGGTAGTATCTCAGTTCTAGAGCTCAACTGTTTCAAAGTCAGAGACACCACAGTGTCTTCCTCTTTGACTTGCAGAAGTGCGGGGCACCCACAACTCCCCTTTAACTCAAAGCTCTCTTCAGTGGAAGGTAAGGTCAGGGCCTTAAAGGTGATAAAGATCAGACTGTAGGAGACTGTGTGCATGTGCAGATGTATGTATACTTAGGTATTTATATTGTATTTCACAAACATGCAAACATAAGCATAACCTTTGTACAAAGTGAATGAACACGATTATCTCATTGCTGACTGGATATTGCTCTATTATGAGTACTTCTGTCTTACTGAGAAGAAAAATAAGTTGCACCACTCCTTGCATGTTTCCTTTTCCTCTGGCTAAACTGAACAGCAGGTGGTTGGTGTGCATAGAAAGGATGGGTCAGTTTCCAAGACTGCAATGTCCTTTTAATTTTAGCAGACCATTTCCCCCTCCGAGGGGTTACCTGTAAACATTTCAGACATGCCATGTCACAAGTTAAAAAACCCGAGAGTCTGTGGCATTGTATGTGCAAAATATGCAGCAACTTAACCAAATGCTGGGTTTGGCATCTTTGATGTGACTGGCAACAACCATGTACAGATGTGGAACCAGTCTTACATTTCTTTATATAACTATAATCCACATACCCCATTTTTCCTTGACCTTCAGTATGAAAATGTGCTGTAGTGATTCTGCCCTCAAATATGTCTGTATATTTAATACTGCCAATGAGTAAATCCTTTGTTTTGCCAACCAGACATTGTTAAATAAGTTTTTATATCCCCGAATGAAAAAATTTAAACAAAGCTTTGAGTCATCTGGATGGTATGTATTTGTTATTGTAACACAAGAAATCAGTATCAGACTGATTTCTCTATTTGAAGACACACAATCACTTATAGGCTCCCACCCCTTCCATTAAAACCACACTGTGTGTGGTTTGACCAAATACAGGCATTCCAGCCCTCATCAGAAGACCTCTTTAATCACCTGAAAACAAAGAGAAAACCAAGAAAGATGGGCTTTGTAACATGTTCACAAGAATACTCCGGGCTCCAGCTCTGCTAATGAGAGAGGGTAAATCCTAAATCACAGTGTCACACTCCCAATGGTTCTCCCCTACTTCAGCCAGTTCAAACACCCTCCTTATCTCCACTGTCTCTAAAAGATGACTTTAAAGAACCAGGCTCCAAAAGTGAGGGCTTTATAGATGAAGTCTGCCATTATAAGAAATGGTGGATAAAATGCCCCAAGTGCTCATCTCTGCTTAGTGTTCCCCATCAGCTTCTGCAGGCCTCGAGCTCACTGCTCTTCCCAGTGACACTGGACTAGCCAGCACGTGCCAAAGCACATACAACTAGGGTAACAATAAGGCTGTATCCATTAGCAACCTTTTCATCATGTGCTTCCAGAGGTCTGTCCCATACTTCACCTGGCTTTCCTGACCCTCTGCATATTGAAAGGGCAAGTCAAACTCGAGCACCGTAGGAATGTCAGCACTTCCCCTGTTTCCAGTCCTTCTTCCCTGTCAGCGGTAACAGTGTGAGAGGTTTGGGCAGGGGTTCCCACAGATACACATGGAAAAGTGGAAATGGGAATACATGTGTGTATCCACATACATACACCATTAGCTGTCAGCTATGTTCTTGGATAATTTAGTTGGATTCAGCCTTTTTTTCTCTTCAATTCGAGTAGAATTCATTAACATTCACACAATACACAGAAACACCAGCGAAGATCAGTCCTACATTGTGCTAGGCTCTACCAAAATACACAGCAAGAAAGAGAGAGCAGTTTAAACAGAAAAGACAGCCAGTGGGTGAGAGAAAATAGTATTGGCTTCACCTTGCAGGCAGTGAACATGGGCAGAGAATTTTAGGTCACGTGGAGCTTTATGGGCAGTTTATGTGAAGAGAAATCTATGTCTCTTTTGCTGCCATTGAGTTCAGCACAGAATGAAATATAAGAGCTTTCGCAGCAGTTGAGCATTTTTTGTTTCTTTCATATGAACAGTTTGATTCCTTATGTCTTGCTACTGGATCAGAGAAATGCTGAACAGGCCATTTTTACTTCCATAGGAAATAAATTACAATATTAAAGTACCATCAAGTAAAAGACAAAGAAACCAGAAACTGAAGGTTGTTTACCTTAGATTCTTTCTTCTTTGCTTTCTGGGGCAAGGAAGGTCTCTGAAGAAATACAATTTGCTTTGTAGATAAATTTCCCTCCCTGAAAAGAAACAAATGCACACTCCTGAGAATGAATTAAATTCACATCCAGCATCGTTCAAAGTGAAAATCCATCTCAGTCATTTATTTCTGCAGGTCAAATAAGAACAAAATGAAGAATGACCTAAACACTGCCTGTCCCCAGTGTCTTTGAGCAGCCTGGTGTTTTGGGGTGAAAAAAAGAGCAACTGTTCAGCCTGATACAGCCTGTCAGCCTGTGACATACTTTTGCTGAATGTTTTAGCATTAGTGTGTAAGCACAGAATAAACTGTTTGGAAGGAAAAGCAAGAAACCCAAGTGCTCCAGTGCCAGGGTGCAGCAGTGTCTCAGGGACACCGGAGTGCTCCCTCCCTCTCGGGGCACTAATCTAGAACAGGGCTCCCTAGATGTCTGCAGCATGGCAAGAGGCACAACCAAATGCCACCAGTGGTTAGACTGGGTGGGTGCCCTTCTGCACTGCCAACCTGACCTGTGTTACTGAAGTTATAAATGAGATTCAGAAAGCTAGAAGAGAGAGAAAACCAGATATACCTTTAAGAGACAGGGCTTCCAAACCATAACTGTGATTTTCTGTTCATTCCTATATTTAAATATATAGGAAAAACTTAAATACTGTTTTTCCCCCAGCACAGATGGCCTTTACTTTTTAGGGGTTTATGTGTAGGAGTAGTCTCCATCTAGATCTCCGCAAGTGCTGGGCATATTTTTACTCTTTTAAGATTAGAAAAATCATAACTGATTACATTGGTGTATACATATAAATATATTTCTTACCAGCGAAAGCTCAGAAAGCGCCATCTTCATGATTAACAACTGGGATAATTGTTTTTCACCACAGTTATGAGGAGTATTTTTAAATTACTTGCATTTATATTTAAAATCCCAGAATATTAATAATAGCTGAAGCAGACAGCACAATGATTATGTATGCAAACAAGGCTACTAGAGTAATGAAACACCAGTCTCACATGGCCCTGCTCAGCTAGACTGTGTGTATCAGCACCATTAGACAGACATCAATTACAAGTAAAATTACTTTTCTTCAGGTAGGGAACATCTCACTCCAAACGTTACCACACGTTTTGTCTTTGCCTTAAGTTACTGGGAGATTCAGAGCACGAATTTTACAGTCAAGGGGTTTACAGAGAGACAATACCCAGAAAACTTGTGCAGAAACCGCACTACCACCTTGAAGTGTTTTAACCACCCTGGACATGTGTTTCCTGCCACACGTGGCTTGTGAGGCTCAGAAAGCCCACAGAAGAGCTGCAGCAGGGTCTGCACAGGCAGCTACCATGCACATGCAGGGGAAGCCACGCTGACTGCACAAACTGCAGCGCTCCAAGAGCAACTGCCCTGGCTGAAAGGCAGTGCCCACCCCTCCGTACCTGTTTGTCTTCACAATGGGAGTAGGAAGCACACATGTCAGCTGCCAGCCATACATGGCAAGGGAATTCAGCAGCGGAACGTAATCTGTCTGCACTTCAACTCCCTAGGAAAGAAAAAAATCAACAGCATCATCACTCGGAGTGTGACATTCAGTTTGACGTGAAAAAAAAAAAACCCTTGAGAAAAAACATGTGTGTGTTTTCTGGGAGGGAGAAAGGGTTTCTGCAGCGAAGTGGGTCACTTTGTATGTTCAGCTTGGCAGGAAGGAAAACGATCAAAACCATGAGACACGGGACCATTCGTCCATACATCCCAACTGTTACATGAGATTGGTTGAAACAGTAAACATCTGTGATCTTGTTTTCACACTGCCTGAGTCATCCATCTCGCTTTAGATGACTCCAGATCTGAACAGGACAAATTCCTTGCATGTTATCAATTATCAACTCCCAGGCAAAAAGACATTCAAGTAGTTAAAAAATTACAACCCTGCTTTGCTCAGATTCTGTTTTTGTCTAGGCTACAGCAAATCCTAAAGATCTGTACTGAAATCAGTCAGGTTTCTCTACCGTGATGGATCTAAAGCAAAATAGTCAGCAACAACAAAAATAAAACCCAAGTACAGGTCTATTGCTTTTATCACCCACAAAGACGCTTTGCTTCCTTGTTATTTTGAATCAGGAAATCCGTGGGCGAGACCAAAAGCCTTTTAGTGCAAAGTCTGGCTCCAGCCGCAATCAACCCAGCCGAGCCTTGCTAATTCTCCTTCTGCTGAATGGCAAGCCCTGTAATTCGTACAGAGAGAAGCACTGGTGCTTTCAACAAAGATTGCTCCAGTGAGATGTCTACTTGACGTCCAGTAATTTAACAAATAGATGCTGGAGCACGTTTACTGGTTTTAATTTTAATAAACACATATCAGGGAGATTGTAATTACCAGTCTCTACAAATGTAACTATATTCCATTGGAATAACAATTACATTTGCCAAAAAGCTCGGGCACTTCACACTGTTTCGTGTGCATGCAAGGAGTTTTAACTGCCAATTCTCAACACGGGGTAAGACACAATAGTTCTGAAGCTCCAAAAGAAATCCATTTATTCCGCAGTAATAAAATAGTCATTTGATCAGAACTAATCCAAATCCTTCTGTAGTTATTTTAAGGTATTTTAGTGAATTTCAATCTCAGCTATTCCTTTCTTCTAACAAATATAATTTAGGTCACTTGGTATCTTTATAACTGAGTGACTGTTTGACTGTACCTATTAAAAACCTGATCATAACTACAAATGCAAATAGCTGAAGAATCTGTATCACTCCTGCTTATAAAGGCGAACATTTAAAAACTCTACTCCAGACAGTGCAAGCACCTCTAATTTCTGTACAGAGGCTTTCAGAGACTGTCAGAGATACTGCTGCTGTACAACATCACTATGTACAGACCAGAACTGCTAACTCTAGGAGAGGAAAGAGATGCCCTGCAAGAGGGGAGCAATACCACTTATGTCCTCTGAAGCTATTGGGGCTTACACTACAGCTGTGATCATGGCAGATTTAGCATCTCCTCAAACTTCCATTTCTCCCCATAAGATACATATTTTCCCCTCTTTCCGTTTTTTAAAATAGAACATCCAAGGGTAATGCAAAAACTCTGACATATCTAGATGCCTTTAAGAGCTAATGTCTCAAGACGACACATTAACAACACAGTGAGAGTCATAAGTCTGGTCAACGCCTTCCAAAAACAAAGATGAAAATATGCAACATAGGCAACAAGAATAAGGTCAGAGCATCCACCATCACAAGCCTGCCATGAGGTGCTTGGAAGAATGCATAAAAGGACCTGACCAAAACATTCCTCCATCAAACAGTGTTTGGAGGAAAAACCACAAGGAGCTCACACATTTAGGGGGTGGAAGACTAGCAGGTCAGGAAAGACTGGCACGGCAAACCTTGTCTGTGCCCCAGGCAACATCCTATGTGGCAAAGAGGATTTCTGTTTTGAATTCATTGCCTAAGGTTGGTGATTAGCAGGGAGAACCTTCTCCTTGCATCAGGATGTGCAACAAATACCACAAATCAGAGGGAGATTAGGACAATGAGGAAGGACACCAATACCATGCAGAGCTCATCTGACTGCTGCAGAAGCCAAATTGTTTCAGGGACAAGCCATCACTCCTGCCACAGCCCCACTGTCCCTGCAGGCTCTGAGTAGCGAGACAAGACTGGCTTTGGACCTGTCTGACTTGTCAGGGTTGAGCAGCATCTGCAGCAGATGATGTTGTATTTCACAATCCCAATGGTGCAGAAAGAAAAAGAGCACGTAAGCACATTCAGAAGTGTGAGGTTTTCAGAAAATAAATTCAAGATTAAATTAAAGTCAGGCTTATAGATTTTTTTTTTTTAATCTGGAAATGTACAAATCTCTGGGGAATGAGTGCTGTGCAACTGTTACAAAAAAGGTGACTTGATTTTCCTGTGTGCTGGTACCCAACAATCTGCAGGTTCGGCTGCTTGGAGGAAAGGAAATGTAATGAATGCAGAGGTGCACACCTCCTCTGAGCTCCACATGCTCCTTAACAAGCTCTCTCTGACTCCGCAGGACGCTGCGCTGGAGTCAGACACCGCACCTCTTCCCCAGGTCCCTGAGGAATAGGCTACTTCTCATAATTGGCTGCATTTGAAGATGATAGACAAGAGAAAAGAGTCACTCCTGAATAAACAAGTGCAATTCATAGGAGCTTCAAGCTCCTTACTTGCAAATGCAGATAATTGAAGCTTTCTTTAAGACGACAAGAAATTACTTCTCTCTCCTCCTCCTGTATCATCAGCTGTAATCCTATCCCACGACTGGAATGTGTGTGCCAGCAGGAGTCACGGTCACACAGACCTTTAATTGGTGTCATGTTAAATGCTTTCCAAAGCAAAAATGCTTCTAAATAAGCAACGCACTGGGGAAGAGGTAGAGAGGAAAAGAGACTTGCTGAATTTATATTTAATACAATAATTAAAACTATTTTATCTACTATTATTTGAGTCAATGGAAATAAAATGTGAAACATAGAATTCCATAAGATGAAAGTGCAATGCTCTTTCTAGGTAGCAAATATTGGATTCACTAGAAGAAGTAGAAAGTACACTCTGCTGAAAAAGAAGTGTTCAAATAATACATCTCAAACTGGGAGGCATTTCATTCAGTGGAAGGGTGGAAAATTTTAATTAACTTGCTTCCCACTCTCCTGTGGATGATAAGTAATCTCTGATCACACCTTGAGTGTCAAGAAGCCAGAGCATATTGAACTAGGTTTTTCCCTTGACTTGCATCAGATGAAAAGAATTCATTTTATTTATAGTTGTACTGTTTGTTTTCAGCAATTTCTCCTTTCACAGCTGCTTCTGCTCATTAGAAAAAAATGAAGAAAAGAATAAAGGAAAAGATTAAAAACTGGTAACGATAATATCTAGGGCAAGCCACACAAACAACTGCATTAACCTTTTTTCTTTCCTTTTCCCCCCTACTGCAGCAATTTTAACCACAGCAAGATTATAAACAAAACAACTACTAAGCTCTTGTGAGACAGAAGTTCTTTAGAAATCATTCTTCCCCAGGTTGAGTGAATGTGATTTAGTTACAAGGCAGCTGTGGATTTTCACTATTTAATACTTTTTCCAGCATGGATTAAAGAGGGGAAGATTGAAAATCCCATTAAATAAATCTTAATAAAACCTTTATCAGCAAATCCTAACAGCCTGTGTACTAAGATCTATAGACAGATGGCAAAGAGGATGGGAAGTAAAAAACATGAGTCGCTTTGGAAGTGTAACCTACTGTTGGGGAAAACAGACAGTGCGTTCAAACCCAGCTCTTAGAAATAACAGAGGAGAGAGCCCACGAGGGAGACAACGTACGCCCCAGCCAGGGCTGCTCACCAGTCCCCCGCACTGCCAAAGTCAGTGCTTTCTCTCCTAGGGCACTGACGTGAGAACGAGCAAGTGGCGAAGGCAGGACTTGCACCTTAGTGAAAAAGAAGGAAAAGAAAATGAGAGAAATGGAATACATGGGCTGTGCAAGAATGACCTGGTAGAAGCATACTGCAAATGTTTCATGTTTGCAGTACCACAGCCAACAAGTGGCCTAAATCTGAGCTTTAAATCTGTGAATTATTTGCCTTTTTCCTTTCAGACTTCTGCCAAAAGGTGATTTCTGCTAACAATATAACATTATTGATCCATTAAAAATGTTCATTGGAAGCAAAAGAGAAGTTTCACAAGTGTTTCAGCAATAAAAGTTGGACTGAGCTCCTCTAGTATTGAGCTGCTCCTAAATTTCCACGTGTAATACATGACAGCACCTTGATAGCAGACACTTGCTACCCATCTATTAGCTGTATAGCAGAGGAGCGTGGGACAGCTCCTGCACCACTAGAAATCACCAGCAGCTTTTGGCAGCAGATAGGTCACTGACCAACACGGCCTAGCTGCAAATTGGGACCCTGGTGGGAAGTTTAGAGAAAAAAAGGGAAAAAATAAGTCCACAGACAGGCTTTTTGCACATTATTCTGGGCATATGTAATGCAGAGTTATTTATGATTAGTTAATATATGTGAATTCATGCACTGTGAAATATTTTTGAGAATATAAATCTGTAACACTATATGAGGTAGCATCCTGTTAAGACAGCTTTTCTGTGATTCAAATGTATCCAGTCACAATTTCCACATACACACAGGCTGCTGAACAGCATTCACATCTGTTTCCATGTCTAGGATAAAATAAGAAATGACCAAAAGCCCTCCTGTGCCCACAAGGACCACTTCTCACAGTGGCTTCTGTGGATGCAAATCTGTCTTCCTAGTGTATGTATAAACTAAAGGTTTGAGTGCTCCTGTAACACAGGAACACATGTGCAGAGCAACTAAAACTTTGCATCTACAGAAGCACAGGACAGGTAGCAAAAGCTTCACAAAGTGAATGTGTTGACATGGAGGGTTCTTCACAAAGGAAGCACAGAAGCATCTTAGGAAGTATGTTAAACTTACCATTGCACAGGTAACATACATGTGATAGGTAGGACAACTCCAAAAAACTGGCCACAAAGCACAAGAACTAAATGTGATCTATCAATCCATCAGTACATTTTCTTAAGTAACTCTGGCACTTTTAGTTTCACAATTCCTGCAACACTTGTGCACACTGTACCTTAAGGTGCGTGCTGATGCTACTGTTTCTCCATTGACAGTTTCGGGGAAAAAAAAAAAGACAGAAAAACCCTACCTGAGAACTTGCATACTCTCGGGTGCCTTAATACACACAGCTTAATCACAGAATCATAGAACGGTTAGGGTTGGAAAGGACCTTAAGATCATCAAGTTCCAACACCCCTGCCATGGGCAGGGACTCCTCACACTAGATCATGTTGCCCAAGACTCTGTCCAACCTGGCCCTGGACACTGACAGGGATGGAGCATTCACCACTTCTCTGGGCAACCTGTCCCAGGGCCTCAACCCTCTCACAGTAAAGAACTTCTTCCTTATATCCAATCTAAACTTCATCTCCATACAGCTTCCCCAACATTATTTCCTTTGATTGCAATTTTTTCTCAAGCAAACTTTGGCTTTTGCACAAAGGCCATGTGCTTCACTCCATTATGGAGCTAATAATTTATTTCCATGTAAGAAACACAGCCAAAGCACAGCCCCTCTCTCCTGCCGCTGCTCCAGGCAGCAGGAGAGCAAACCTTGGCACTGCCCCTCACATATATGCAGGTGGTGTATGCGACTGATGGGTTCCATCACCTGCTTCCTGTGCCTCTCAAAATGCTGAGGCTCCTCTGAAACCTGCCTGGCAGCAGCACAGGGTCAAACGGGTGTATTAGGCAGGGCATTACTGCCTGGCTAAAGGTGACCTGCTGGGGAAAAGAAACATGACTTGTGCCCTGTGTGGTTTTTTATTAAGCATAAAAGAGGACTGCAATGCTTTTTCTCAGCTTATTTTAAAATGGAAAACTGAGATCTGGTATGCTCACTTATTCCTGAACGATTTTACATGTGAGCAGAGAACTAATTCTTATCTCTGCTCTTGTCAGAAACCTAAGCAAACCGTGACAGATAGGATATGATTATTTTTATTCATACGGTTTTAAATCCTGTACTTCTCTGCCTATTTACTTCAAATGCCCTTTATTCACTTGGAAGAAGCATTCACCTTGTTAGATGTTCTACACTGCCACTATCACAAGAAAGCACCAGGGAAGTTTCAAGTTCATATTGCTAGATTACTAAATTTATCAACAAAAACAAAGAAAGGTTAGCCTGTGGATTTTAATCCTGTCTAGAGCATATGTCTACTAAGTTCAGTAGACAAATACATATGTATCTATGCTGCTTTCATTTCTTACATAAAAGGAATGAAACGAGAATTATGAAAACCTTTTGAAAAGAACAGGCTCCTGAAGGGGTTTGTTCAGGTTTTCTTAAAAAGCAGCAAGGGGCATAATGACGAAATGCTCTGCCCAGGCAACCTCGATGTTCTCTGGGTGGTGAAGAGGGTCACACACACAACTGCTTTTCACTGCCCATCACCCTCAGCTCCTTTGCTGACCTGGTCATGCCTTTCTCCCATGGCCAGAGACTGCAGAACATAGCTTAGCTGCCGTATGACCTAAATCAGATTTACAGACAAATCAAATCCTCATTTCCAGAGAATTTGTTCCAAGGCTTACATTAAGGCAACCTGCAGCCTAGGCTCAGCAGAGATAATTTTTAAGTCTTTGATACATCCCACTTTAAAAGGTTTACTCTGTCTACAGCTGACCCCATTCAGTTCTGCCAGGGCAATGGCAACACCATGATGTATTTGAGATTTTAATTCATGCTAGCACACTAAAGATATGGTAGAGCAGAAAATAAAAGAGTGATGAATCATCAGCTGAAGATTTTCAATGAGAAAATACTTGGAAGTTAAGGCCAATATTTTCAAAATTAACAAGGATTCAGAAGCAGATCAATGCAGAAATCTAAAATAAATGTTATAGCACTCAATTTGAAAGACAGTATTAGCTCTTTTGTCTTGGGTAATGGGGAAGAGAAGGTGACATATTAGAGCTGGGAAGAGGGAAATCATGCAGGCTCTGATTAATCAGAACTGTCTACCCACATTTGCCTATGCAAGCAGAATTAAAACCATCAAACAAGTTTTAGGGCTAGATCTCAGAGGCTGCGGTGGAAATAATATACCCTGACATTTTGAGAGTTGACGTGATAAATGACGAGAGCAGCGTTTTGTCATTATAAGTCCTGCGGTCATTTGCAGAGGATGCCACAGCTCTACTTAGAGAAGAAAGAGTTAAATTACTCAGAGCTATTACATCCTGTCTGCAGCTTGGCGGGACCACATACTGTGACAGCTGCGAGCTTTACATCCTCTACAAACTGACATTTTACACACACACCGAGTGCATCACACTGTTCAGCTTGTTTTCTCTATTAGCCTTAGCAATTAAAAAGGCAGCACTTTCTCCTCCAAGAGGTGTGCCAACCCCTCTCTTCTGCCTTTACGGTTAAACAGCAAAACTTCACCTTTTCATTCAGATAGGTTCTCAGTTTATGATTACGGGCATCAATACAACCTATGTCTTGCTTTTTCAAGCAGCCTTCTTTTGTTGTGGCACAACCAATTCATGTTCAATTCAGACCACATCTGAACAAGTCCATAGCTCACCCAGATAATCAAATCTGATACAAATTTAAAATAAGGATCCATTATACACATTTATGTCATGCTGCCCATCAGGGCTTCTTCCACTGCCTTGATACAAACAAAAATGACAAATGAAAAAGGTTCATCTGGATCAGAGCTGAACCTATACAAAAAAAAGGAATGTCTACATAAATGAGTCATTCCTCTGCTCCATAACTATCTCTGCGTAATTATACTTTGAAGTACTCAGAAATAAAGCCTTTACTGGCTTTTGGACATCTACTACTATCAGTCACTACAGAACTCCATCTTCCTCTCTCTACATCTCCTATTTTATAGTCCTTTCCTCTGCCGCTGCATTATTCCACAGTTATGACAAATAAAGGTGAATTCCAACTAGATTTAACAGAGAGATAACTTGGTCATCTGGGTACGACACTGGGCAAGTCCCTAAAGATCCCCTGGCTTCCAGTTTTTCTTTCATTCATTTGATGACTTTACCTACCTATGGCTTTGCTGTCTCAGAAAGCATGAGGCATGAAATGTCCAGGCAGTTATTTAAACATCAGGAAAAAAACTCCCAGAAGTGGTCAGCTCTGCTCTTCCTCTAAATGGGTAAGACCTTTGCAAGAGTTCCCCAATACCTCCACCTCCTTCCCTCAGCAAGCTTCTTCTTCTCCATATTCTTCCACTTTCATGTTGGTGGGTAGCACATTCAAAATGTCCCCAGAAGAGGGGCACTTGATCTCAAAAGAGTGGAATTGCCAAGCAACACCCAAATTTTAAATTACAGCTGAGAATAATCTGATCATACCAACCAGCTGTGTATATGCTAACAGTTTCTAAAACTGCACATACCAAATTTTGTGTCTAGAATAAGAGATTCTCCATGTCAGCCCTCACACAACATGGTGTGCAGCAGTACAGCATCTTTTGACACACCAGATGGCACTGAGGGGTTGACTCCTTGATCTGTTGACCAGTTGTAGTCTCCACCATGGAACTGATAGAACTGAAAGCAAATGATACTCCAGCCTACCAGGGCTCTAACGCTTCAAGGGACCCTGACAGAAGTTACCCTTCTGCTGTGCCCTAGAGCTTTGGTCACCACTCCATCACCACTGGATCCACATTATCAGATAACTGCCCTTGTCATGCAGCTTGAGACAAACTCCCTCATGCCAACACAGAGCAATCTAAGAGGTGGGTGGGGGCCACAATAACTTTGTTGCATTATCCTACTGAGACAGAGAACCTTTCACTGGCTGTCTAAGAGCCAACCTGATTCAGACCAAGAATTCATTTAACTCAGCAAGCTGCCTCAAACATGGCTATAAGCGACAGCTAAGGAAGAGTAGTATATATCAGGGCAACACATGTAAGATACCTGCCCCAAATATTTTGCACATTTCCTCTCAGCACATCTGGTTTAGTTTCCATTGGAAGTAATCCAGTTTGTGCAACATGAGACCACTCTATGATGTCAGGGGAAGCATTTAAGTGAGGAGGAGCAAGGGGGTTCAAACAACACTCCTGATCTGAATTAAAATCCTTGTATAAACAGAGATAGGTAAGGTCAAGGAAAATGAACATCGCTTCCACCTGAATCCACCTAAACTTCTTGAACTCACAGCATTCTCCAGAAAGGAGTTCCACAGACTCCTGCCTAAAGAATTACCTGAATTATTTCCTTTTTGTTTGCTTTGACCCTGGCCACGACTAGTTCCATTTGACAGGCCTTATACTGGAAAAAGTTCTTATACTGGAAAATATGGGAAACAGACAATCCTGCTCTACATGCCTCAAGCAATTTAGGAGACCTCTGCCTATTCCACTCCCTGCAACTCTTTTCCAGGCTGAAAGGACACACCATGCAAAGTCTTCCTAACACAGAAGCTGTCTGTATCACTGATGATCCTCTCTGCTCTTCTCTGAACAATTACAGTGCCAACATAACCTTCCGAATAACCTGCTGTCAAATCATGGCTATGGAATAGGGTGTAGTAGTATATGCTTGCTGTTTCACTCTCTATTCCTTTCCTAACAATTTTTAACATATGGTTAACATTAATGCTTCTTAAACATTTGCCTTCTTGATCAGCACTGACCTAATGCACACATGGAACCATCTGTTGTTATCCTAAAACCTTGCTCCTGAGTGGCAACAGCATAATTTGATCCTAAAAATGAACAAGAACTTACAGTCAAGTCTGTAATAGCACTAATTGTAATACAGGAATTGTTTGTTCAGATGCACATTAGCACAAGAAAACCTGCCATTAATGCATTACACTATTCTTCAAGAAGTTTCTAGTCCATTATTATACGTCCATTTCTTGCTACACTTCAAAGTCATCATCTAATAACAGAACTCTTGATCCTAGTCTCATCAAATTTTACACATTTAGTCTAGCATCTGTCCCATTTTCCCTTAATCCGTCCTTTAGGCATGTGTGTGCCTTGCTTGTCTTTCTTAGGATTTTATACCATTTACAAAATATTCCAAGTGAAAAGATCAGGTATTGCCTTTATAGATGATACATAACATCTATTTCTGGCAGACAGGTAACCAAATAAAATAACAAAAAAATACCTTCAGAGAGTTATGCAGCAGTATCTTCTTTTCCCCCATGATCTTTTTGCTTCAAGTCACAAAGAATTTTAAGCCCAGCTTTTCAAATACCTTGCATTAAATTTGCTGTGGAAGATCAGTACTGACTTATCTAACAGTGTTTCTACTGATCTTGGTGTGTGCTTGGATCAGTAAAAGGCCAATTTACAATACACATAGTTTGTTTATAGGGACCTTTCCAGAATATACGCTTCTTTCAGGATATGAAGGAGGTCCGACAGAGGCAAATGCAGTTATCTGTGCAATTCTACTGCTGCTAAGCCTACCTAAAGGGCCTCTTTCTTTAGAACTGCAATGCTACAGTGACTTGTGTGATCATGTTGCCCTGACAACCAATGGAGATCCTCTTTACAGTTAACCTAGCACACATCTGTACTTTTGGGACAGATCACTGCTCACCACCACTTGTATTTCCTCCCCCACTGCAATAAAGCATGGGTATTATCAAAATCAAAAGTGCACTGTACAAACCCAGAGTGCGCTTAACCGGTGCTATTGTTACGTAGCATCCCTTTACCTCAGTTGCCTTTCTGGCACTGTTGGAAGCACAGATCAGTATGTGAGAGTTTGCCTTACACTCTTGAAGTGTTCTGATTTACAAAAAGATCAAAGAAGAAAAACTGCACACATACCTTCAGGACAGTCCACTGCTCTACAACAATTGCATCATAGCCCTGTATGTTTTTACTGTCTTCCACAGAAACATCTTCAAAGAGAAATATTCCATCCATTGTCCCATGTAAAGAATCTGTGAAGACACAGGATTATCTGTAAGCTTTATGGAAGGCACTCCACGTGTAGTGAGACGTTTGAATTTATTAATACTAAATTCTTCCAAGGACCTTCATAAAAAAAGTATATAGACCTTCCTTTTATAGTGCAGCTCTATTAAATGAGACTAATAGCAACTAAAACTCTAGCAGTTTTTAAGAGCAATCCTACGCTCTAATAGCAAGCCTCACTGTCCTATCTGCTACTCCAGACTTTGTCCTCAAAACACACAGCTCTCCCATTTTGAGCAGGCACAATTAGTTCAATCCTCATTCAGGAGTACTGCTCACCTACTTGAAGTTATACACACACTATGGGAGTTAAAACCCATGTATTACGTTAGCTTTGTAAGGACTTTTGAAAGTACACTTATACCAATGACTACATCCATTCATTCATACAACTCAGAACTCTACATACGGATCAGCCATTGCAGTTACACTGATCTACATGGACTAAGGATGATCTGGCATATCTGAACAGTGTTAAAGAAAAGGTACATTCATAACTATTTTATAAATTTATGAAGGCATTTTGACCATCTGGTTTAGTGCCTCTCTATTCTCATTTGCATTCTCAGCACATTCAGCCTTTTTCCAGACAATGCATACTATTAAAGTTACATAAACAGCACTTTTTCCTTCTATTTAGCCATATAGTCTGTAATCAACAATCACTCCCATACGGAAGAACTGAAGTTTTGTCAGCTTTATGACACAACAGAAACAGGAAACTGAAAAAAGTCCAAACCTTACCTTTCTTTGCTAAAATTAAATAGAAAGAGGAAGCAATAGAATTACATTTAGAAAAACTGTAAATAAGCCATACTGTACTCTTTATGAACAGAGAAAACTCCTCTTGCATTGACACAGAGCATGTTTTTCAGTCTTTCTAGTTTAAATAATACAATTGCTGTGTATGAGTGATTATAAAGACCTTGCTCATACCCTCCCCAAGTGTTGTGTTTAGCCTTATGAAACAAAATATGTCTTTTGCCTTTCTTTACATTTTTAGGAAAACTATATCCCTTGCACTGGTATGTTACATGCTTTTGAAATGCAATCACGCATGCCAGACCAACAGATCTCTGAACCGACAGGAGAGTCTTCTGAGTAAGTCTGCTTAGCTGTTCCTTCAGGTTCTCCTGCTTCCCTTGGTGGATGTTACAAGGTCAAGAAACACCAGCAAGAAGGCACTGCTGCCTCTGAGGGAAAAAACGTATCAAACTCACAACCACTTTTCACAAAGGAGGCAGTGAAGAGAATTAAGAGGCTTTTTACCTCTGCAGATACAATCTCGGTCAACATCTTCCAATGTCATCATGTGATCTAATTTTAATTAACTATCTGGAAATAATTCTTTTTTTTTGGTGGGTAAAGTGCATAACAAACCAAACTCCTACAGTTGGAGGCTTCTGTCTACAAACACACTGACTGTAGCAAGACTGTTGGTGCAAGTGTCAAGCATCTGCACACCCCCTTGTTTCTATTTGCACATTCCACTACCCTCTCTTGCCGCAGTTTCAATCAAGTCATTAAGTTGTAAGCGAGTAAATGCAAATACTTGTATCTAAACTAACAAAGTGTATTATTTATTTTTACTTAGTTGAACAGGAAGAAAGCTGTAAATCACTTACTAGGGATCCTCCTTCAGGATTCTGCTGGGAGACTCAAAAAAGTACAAAAAATACATTGTCCATTTTCACACTGTCTCCCCAGGCAGGTCTCCTGTAACTCCATTTAGAATAAAGAGAGAAGACAACTCCTCACCACTACAGCAAACATTGCTGCATTGCTCCAAGGAGGATGAGCTGGACTACAAAGCAGTAACTACTGTCATCTAGACTAGATTTCCCATCCAAGTGAGGAGAACAGACATTCTTGTTGTGTAATAATAGGCCAGATCACTAAGTACCTGTGTTACAGGTTAGAAAACACAGGGAGAACAAACCTGCCACATACAAATGAGTACAAGATTTAATATAATTTAATATAACAAGATATTTGATTCAGGAATGGCACTTTGTTAGACCCTACATTTCAAACCAAGAACCACCTCAGCTTCTGTCCTGATATATCATGTTCCAATACCTAAAACAGTACCCAAATCTATATTAAGATGCATAATGTACAAATAACCCTTTAATTTTCCAAAGCATGGGTGACAGGACAGCACCCAAGGCTGAAAGCAGAATCCGTAGATCCCTATTAGACACACATGCGGATCTTGCCAGGGCAGCTTTATACAGCACTGGTGCACTGCTCCAGTATCCTGAATTCTCTTAATGAAATCTAGTGCTGTGCTGCAGGCACCACTGCAGCTTGAGCTCGTCCCACGCACTTGCCATCTAATTACTAAGCGATCAAAACACAATCAGTGTGCGTGTGTTTACACTCACTCATATATCATCCTTTATGTTTCGCTCTGCTGCGCCTTCCACTCATCCAGTTCACAGCTTCCACATATGTGAGCATTACGGCACATATGTAATGTTTTAGAAACTAATAGCTGAGCTTGTGAGACCCTACAGGCAAAAGATAAACTTGGCAGTGTTAGGTTTAAGGATGGACTCAATGATCTTAAAGGTCTTTTCCAACCTAGAGGATCCTATGATTATATGACTTTGCTTCCTTGTTGGATGTACAACGATTACTGCTGAATGCTACATCCAGTCAGTCCTACGATCCATTAATTTTTTGGCCAGGAAAGAAACCTATAGAAAATGAGAAATCTGGAAGGGAAAAAATGATGAGGGAGAGGCAGCTGCAGCATACTAGGTGTCTGATCAACAGAGTGATGCTGGTGAAAAACTCTGTAAGAGAAACTGGTTGATGATGCTCATTAAAATTTTCCTTCTTAACCATAACTAAGTGTCTCTCTACCTGTATGGCACAGTGCTTAAACTTTGATGCCACTGAATGCATGTCCGCCAATTCTCACACCTTGGCTGTACATCTTACCTCTCACTGGTCATCTACTACCCTTCCAGAGAAAAGGAAGGAGGTAAAAGAAAGAATAATTGGATCACTAATTCCTTTACATGTGAAGCATTTGGGAAGCTGACAATAATTAGGGGAAAGAAGAAAGCAGCAGAAAAAGAGCTAACACGGTCATTTTTTGGAGAAAAGGCACACATAACCGATGCTATGGCACCAGGATTAGCAGGAATTTCAGGGAAACTCTTACACAGAGGTGTGGAAGGGCAAGGACATGGACACATGAACTGTGTCCACCTGCAGTATCTTAATCACACAGACACTCTAGGTCTAAGAGCATCTTAAGTCTACAGTCACATTCTACAGCTGACCCCCTAAGTGAGATTTACATAACCTAACATTAGATATTTATGATACAGAGGTCTACAGCTGAGTTAGTTATCTGAGGTTCTCTTTACAATTCATGGAGAGAAATAACCACTATTTCATTCAGGACCCAGTTTCATAGAATCACACAATCATTCAACTGCTCAAACTTCATCAAACTGATGAACTGCTCAAAGCAGGTTTATCACAATACAGACCAGACTGCTCAGAGCTTTATGTAGCTGCATCTTGAAAATCTCCAAGGATGAAGACTGAACAAGTTCCTGGGCAGCCTCTTCCACAGTGTGATTGTTTTCATGATGAGAAACCTTTTTTTGATAAACAACCAGGACCTCTCTTGTTTCAATTTACAGACATTTTTCTCATCCTCCTACCATACACCTGAGTGCACTTTCAGCTTGCTGCCTACTAATATCCCCCCCAGGACCTTTTCAACAGAGCTGCTACCCATCCAGGCAGTCCCCAGCCTGGATTAGTGCAAAGGCCTCTCCCTTCACAGAGGCCTGGACACATTCCTGTGTAACCTGCTGTAGATGGCCCTGCCTTGGCAGGGGGCTGGACTAGATGACCTCCATATGTCCCTTCCAATCCTAATGATCCTGTGATTCTGTGGTATTTGTCCTCATGGAATTTCAAAAAGCTCCTGCTAGCACATTCTTCCAGGCTGTTCAGGTTCCCCTGACAGCAGTGCAGTTCTGAACCACATCAGCTGCACCCCTAAGTATGGGATCATCTGCAAATTTGACAAGAGCAAGCCCCGCTGACTCCTCTGCATCACTGACAAAGAAATACAACAGGTCCCAGGATAGATCTCTGTGGTACTCCATTTGTCACTCCAGGTAAAGTGTGACCTATTAACCATGATCCTCTGAGCCTAGCCATGCAACCAGTTTTTTACCTGTTCTAGTTGTCATCCCATCTAGGCTGCAGAGTCCTAACTTGGATACAAAAATAGTGGGGAAGCCACTGTCAAACATCCTTGATAAATTCACCCAAAAAGACATCTACTGCTTTCTGACATCTACAAATCCAGTCATATTATTCTTTCAACCCATGCTGACTGTTCCAAATCACTTTCTCCAACTTCACGTGTCCAGAAATATGTTTCAAGAAGGCTTACTACATTTATTCAGCTGAAGCTACCTAACTTGTCTACAAAGACCAGCCATCTAAAGCTTTTGATAGTGAGTTGCTCCAGTTTCCACTGTTTCTCATGCAAGGTATCTCCTGATTCTGATGCAGTTGCATTTGCTTTTAGTAATCTCTTGTTTAACAAGATTTAGCTCCTGGAACTTGACCTACATTAAACAGGTCTTTCGTGATTCCAAACATTAGCTCATTTGCAGTTGGGCAGTAAAGACTGCCAATAAGCCAAACTGTTCTGACTTTGCTGTTTGTGGTATCATTGCCCAATCTCTACTCTTGAACTGACACAACTCCACTATTTCCTAAAGAAAAGGCTCTGAATGTAAAGGTTACAATCACTGTCCTCCCTCTGAAAACATTCCATTACCACTGCATTTTTCATTAAGGTATCCTACTGTGCACAAAAAGCTATTTTCACTGGGTTGGATAAATATTTGATGTAGCTCAGTTGACTAAAAGCTATTTTGAAGTTCTTGCTTCTCATTTAAAAGAGGTCTATGGGAAAAGATTTCTTACTTTACCATGACAGCTTACCTAGTGGGCAATAGTTTTCCCCTTGTTGTCTTTGAATTACAAATCCCCCTTACCCAGGGATGTAACCTTTAGGCTGCTGTTGCTCTCAATGAGGAAAACTAGCTATTTGTGGCTTTATGTGGCGCATGACCTGAATGCTGGCATTTGCTTCATATTTGTATTCCTCTCTCCTCCTGAATCTTTTCACCTTCAGTACACACAGTGAAAATAATTCCATATGGATGATAAAAATCCCAGCCCCAGCCACAGTGGCTAAGGCTATAATTGGCCAAATGCATCGCTGCTTCATCTTTGTCTGAGGCAATGAGAATGTAACCAATATAATCAATCTGGCCCTCTAAAAACCTGACTACTTTCCTTTTCCAAGCAACTTGCATTTTGTTCCATTTGCCTTGTCCTTGAGTACTGTCAATGTTGTCTAGTTGGTTATCTGGCTTTTTCTAAGTTTGAAAGGCAGGAAATTCTCAGACAGAATGCTAAAACAAATACAAGAATGCCAGGCATTTAAAGACCTGCAGTTCAAAACAAGTAAAGATGAGCAGGCTTGTGATTACACTGTTAAGGCATCAAAATATAACCTTAGTTTTGACTCTTCCTCCATTACCACTCTCATCTTCTCATATTGCCGATTGGAGACCTGCTGTTACAGGAAAGAAGATGACCTTTCCTGTTACATCCTTTCCATTCTCAATGGTATTAATCTGTAGCTTATTACTACAGTCTCTACTTCTTACTAGAAGAGGGAAGGGTAAAGTCCTATGATCACTTTAGATCATTAGGGAGTATCAGTTCACGCCTGGGACTACAGGCAGAATTAGCAATGACATGAGCTGGATGAAAACCACCAGCCAGTAACTAAACTCCAAATCTAAATAACTGTTATTTGACAACATAAGAACATTCAGGGACCAAGCAAGCTGCTGTTACTAACTTACTAGCAAAATCTGAATACATTTAATATATGGTGAGACTCTGTGTGTTTTACATATTGTAATTTGCAATTGTGTTATATTTCTGTTTATAATTATCTGTTACAATAAGCAAAAAAGAAACAATTGTTATCAGTGAACTTTAAAACTATTTTGAAGACTAATTATTAAACTGTTGGCAGAAGGAAGAAACAGATTTATGACTACTGACAATCTGGAAATTTTCACTTCATTGGGTATTCCAAAGACAAGGAGGAAAAGAAGATAATATCCCTGCTTTTAAGTCTAATAAGCAAAATAATGAATTCATACTTTAAGCCAAAGAGAAAACCAGCCCCCAGAACAAAGAAATGTGATATAACCAATTAAAGAAAGTATGCTAGTATTACCTTAATTTGGAAGAGGATTAATCAGTGAGTAAGGAGACCTGCTATGAAGAGATGGTTAGGCTTTTGTAAAAGAAAAAAGTGAGTAGCTAAGATGCCGTCAGCCCCCTCTTTCTTCCCTCCTCTCTGCCCTGGGTTGTTTCATAGTGGTTGGCGTATGAGTGAAAAAGCTGTTAGTTTCTCTGCAGCACAGGAAGATTTTAGGATTTAAAGCACAAACATCTAACTGCAACTGAAAGCAACTTGCAGACATTCTTAGCAAATGTTCTTCTAATAGCATGGGCATGTTCATGGCGGTTTAACACAAGTGTTCTAATTAATACACTTTGAGAAACCTTAGCTCTGAGCTTTTTAACTTCTAAACCTGTTCTTCCTGAAACTGTAAAATGCTAATAAAAATGCTTATTAATAGTTCATCTTCAATCTTTAGTTTAATCCTGAATCTGTCCACTTTTACATCATTTGTTGTTCTGCTTGCACTGAAACTTTACTGTCATCATTCAAGCCTACTTTATCTATGTCTGCAGGCAGTTATCCAGCGCTCCTCACTCTGGCATACAAGTACATGAACTTCCCCCAGGCCTCTGTTATGTAAATGAACTTTAGAAGTTTAAATAACAGAAAAATGCTGTGTTTAAAGCATTTTAGAGTGCACTGATAAGCAGTTTTTATTAAAGAAAACACTGAGCCTGATAGAGGTAATTAGGTTTGCCTCCATGAGCTGCAATTCATACATATAAAGTAAATGACCATTTGTTTTTAAGCAAGTTAACTAGCAATAACAAGGCTTTCCAGGAAGCTGTGTGAAAGCATTCCACCAGCTGAACTTCAGACCTTCCTTTCTTGCTACTTGCTTGCAAAATGAAAAATTAGGATTGCCTGTTAATTTTGTGATTGACTTTTTCCAGAACTGACTCATATTACTGTGTTTCATCATGGGTCCTGGAATTCTGACCAGCAGCAAAATGGGATGAAGATGCTCTGGAAGCAGTTCCCCTATAATTTCGAGGCACAAACCCACTAATCTTAGTAGCAGTGCCCAGTCTATGGGTAACCACGTTCCTTTTGAAGAATGCAAAGCAAACCAAAATTAGGTGAAAGATTCAGCCATAAGCACTTTAACCATGAAATACATTAGTCATGTAATTTTCCAGTAAAATTAATCTGGTTGTAACCAACATTTTTATGCTCAAGTACTTGTATTGGTTTATTCTCAAGGTCCCTTTCATCATGTCGCTCAGATCCTTACTTTGCACCAAAGTCATTCTTTGTACAGCAAGCTTGTCTTCAAAGCCATGGTGGCCACAAGTGTAGTACAGTTTGGCGACAGTATTAAGCTGGACTCAGTGCCACATTTTCACAACATGGAAAAATCTAGTTTTGAATTTTTCTCTTCTTAAATTAAGACCAGCATTTATCCATCACTCATAAGAACACACTAGCTAGGATGAAACAAACATAGAAGACAGTTTTGCAAAACGTTGTGCCATTAAAATGGAAAGGGTCGGTCTGTACAAGAACTGGGAGTAACTAACTACGTTGACCAGCTGAAACTCAAGGGTCCTTACACTGACCTGCAGTCAGTGTGTGGCTGGACAGCTAAGAGGAAAGCCACTCTTCCATGTATGTCATCTGCTTTACAGTCTTATTAGTTAAATTTATTTTATGTGGTACTGTTTATTTACTCTGTATATTTCAGCAATTACAGGATCATCTCTAGTATGTTTATAAAATACAATACATTATCTGTTTTCCTTATTCAAATGCCAAAATATTTCCTGTGCTTTCATTCCATTTCACTGAAACAGGCTGATCTAAAACAAATCTGCCCCAAGCCTATGCTAAAGTGCCTCCCAAATGTCTTCTCTTCAAAGATAATGACCTCTATTAGAGGAGAAAGGAAAATAATCACAGCGTAATGCTTTCTGTAATTTCCATACCATTTACCATTCCAAGGCTGAAGATGGCATTTACCAATGAGCCTCCTTTCCTGAAGTGATCTGTCATGTGCTCCAGCCAATTTGCTTCTAAGCTGTTGACGGTCTGCCCATTCCTGGAGATCCTCATAGGGATAGTCACTGTATAATACTGGCTGCATCTTTGTGGGATTTTAGGCTTGTTGAAAAGAGCGAAGATTTCTGTTTCTACCAAAAAGAAAAAATGGAGTAATGTAACAACTCATATCAATATTTGAGCTTAAACAATGTATAACCCACCGTCTGCCCTTGCCTGATTACACTGTGTAACTGCAAAAAACACTTTGGGATGTGGTTAATTCCTTAATACATTTCTGCAGTGTCCAACATGCTAGGGTCCCAAAACCCAATATGATATTCTGACTGCTGTTACTAATAATGGATTCACTGTTGATAACAGAACATTTAAAGACTAATGCACAACACCCCTACAGGAGTTACCAGTGTAAGCCAAGATGGGAAGACATGCTGCACAAACTGCTTTAAGTACTGTAGCAGTCAACAAAGCACTAAAAATCAATGCGCAGAGTACCTTTATTTTTCTACTGAATTGTTAAAAGAGCTGTGACACTGAGGACCGTTCAAATATCAAATCTTACTGCAAATTTAGGAGAAAATGCATTCTGTAGCTCATGGCCATTAAGCTAAAGCATTAAGTAATTTGGTTTTGATCATACAATGGCATAGAACCAGCAAGGAGTAGTCTTATCTAAAGAAAACACAATGAATCTTTAATGTAGCATAGAGACCATGCTAGCTGATTTGTTGCTTTTCTGTGTCTGAGCCAAGGTGAGACATTCACACATCAGCAAATGAATTTTGAAAATGAAATTGTGAAGGGTCTTACAAATAACATTTTCTAAAGTCTGCTCAGTATCTTCTCCAGGATATCGTAGGGGCAGTTAACGTAGGCTCACCATCCCAAAAAAGTCACTGCTGACAGCAAAGCTCAGCTTTCACAGCCTTAAATTGGAAGCAAGCTGAAGTGCATGTACAGCCTTCAAATTCTCTGAAGGGTACAACTATCAATAAAATTACCGCTTATTTTTTTTTACATTAGGATTTTACTTACAAAAGGACATGGAAATGAACAGTAACATTTCTATCGATTTCCAAATACCAAGAATTCTCCCAAAACAAATTAATAAAGAAAGTAAAGATACGATATAAAATTCTTTCATTCAAGAAGCTCCTCTTGTTTCCAAGGTATTATATTCTAACCTCAAGTATTAAAGAAAGAGATGTCAAGAGAAATGCTAAGATTGGTCTCTAACAAACATCCCTGAGCAAGTAGTGTGTCAAATGAAAAAGATACTAGAAGGGAAATGCTCAGTCAGGCTGGCAGCACTTCAAGCAGAGAGCAGGAAGCTCACAATATAACCAAGCATGAAAAAGAGACCAATGATCTCAGATATGAACCATGACACAAATCGAGTGAAAGGAATAAACTGATAATGTGAATTCCCTTGCTGTTTACCATGTGTTTAGAAAGAACAAAATTATGATAATCCTAACTCAGAAGAGCATACACAGAAAACTTCTACGATAATTTTGATTCTCACACCCCAAAAAAACAGACTGATGTTGGAAATGCAGATCTTTCTGGTGTGTATTAAGACATTAACAATAGCAACACATGGAACTGAAAATCCATAGGGAAATGATAATTTGTGTTTTATACTGGGCTGTTGACAACATGCATTTGACGTGTGGGAGTCTATCAGTGGCTGACACTGACATGGTTTGTCATCATTGCTAACTGTATACTATACCAGTCCTAACCACTGTTCAAGTAATGACTGACAACAGTTTTCACCAGTGAGCTTGACTGCTCAAGAATGGATGAAGACACCTTCAGTTTGGTTCTAGGTAACACAGCATTTTTGGATATACTATTGAAATATCTGTGCCTTGTTCGCAGGCAAATTATTCTCAAGACTGTTTTGAAGAGCCCTTTAATAAAAGGGAAAGCGTATGAGCACTGCAAAATATTAGAAAAAAATGAAGAATCATAAACATAACGGTTTAATAGTACAAAAGTTAAAATAAAGAACAAAATTAAGATTCCACAAATAGGAAGAAATACACCTTTTTTCCTGAAGTTTTATGTACAGAAGAAGGAGTTCAAAGAGTGGTAACTTCCTATGGAATAAGTAGGCTAACTGAAAAAAAAAACCAAACCAACCAACCAAACAAAAAAAACCAAAACAAAAAACCCCAACCCCCTCACAAAACTACACCCAATGCTTTCGATCTTCATGTTCCCAAGGAAGGATGGAGAATTGGTGCCAAAGACTGAAATACATTTTCCATGGGAGGAAAAGGGAGTGCTGTAATAACAAAAATTCTTATAAGAGTAATAAGGAAATCAGCAACATTGTACAGGCAAGAGATCCTACTGTAGGTGAGCTGTCACACAAAACTGCCTTCTCAGACTTGGGAAGTAATTGCATAATTCACCGATTAAAGAATATGAGAAATAAATGAAGCCAAAAGGGCCTCAGAGAAACAAAGATAAATAAGGAAAACTAAATGCATTTCTAAAATAACCTCTCTTATATAGCAAATCAGCAGCTGTAATAAAATCCCAGGGTGTTACAAATAGAAGTTGGGAATACTGGAGATGATCAGCTTCACATTATGCATAAATATTAAGAACATGGTTACTTGCAACAAAAGGTTTTTTGTGTTCAGTATGGAGAACAGCATCAAAAAGATTATTAAGTTAGTAGGTTAACTCTCTAAAAGACAGCATATATAAAAAGAGAAGTAACTGGTCTGATTAGACTTGGAGATAAATAATTTAGAACTATAACACTAAGTGAGGCTTTATAATGTGTAAGATTTTAGCGCAAACCAGAACAAATGATTAATTTGCCTTTTTACCCAACAAAAATTGAGGAAAGTATGGTGAAAGGTTACTAAAGTGTGATGCAAATCTGATGGCAAAACAACAATTACACCACAATGCAACGGAAACCAAGACAATAGTCCAAAGAGGGTACAATGCAAAGTCATTCTTGGTCCTATATAAAAAAAATCCCCAAAGGGGTAGGATTGTTTGACTGAATCTATGAAAGACATAAAGAATAGGGATAAATTAAAGTCAAGGACAGTAACAGCTGAAGAAATTCCATCTACATTCCTCTTATGTAGATTTGTAGCTTGTAAGGAAAACAAGCAAACTGGTAAGAGAAATGAGTGTATACAGTTTCCTAGGATTTAAGCAAATATAGGAAAGAAAAATATTTTGAGCTTTAAACTGGAAATGGGGCAAGAATTATTTACTTATGACTTCTCATTTTCTAAATTACTCTTGTCTACATCCTATTTTGAACTACAATTCCTGTTACTCAAGTAACCTCCATGCAACAAATGCCTTAAAGAGGGTATTTTGAGACCTCAGCTGAGACTTTTGGGTTTTGAAGGCATAAAAGGACATTTAAAAGGGGAAAGCACACCTGAGGAGAAATATGTCAAAGAAATGAAAGAAAGAACACTGGTATATGAAGAATAATCTTACCAAAAAATGAGAACTGCAAGACACATTATTAGGAGCATCATTACAAAGAGGACCTTTGTTATGAATTAGCAAACATGAGCCATTAACAAAAATAACTGCTGTTTTCCAGCAGCTACAATTCTTACTGTAGCACTGACCCCAGCCTGTCTACAGGATACTAGGATACTTCAGAGTACAGATCACATATATTCCTGCTGTTCTTGATGTGGTTTAATTTCGGATATCTGTTCACCCGCTACAAAGGGGCTAGCTGCGATAAGGCTTTGTGACTTATTCTTTCTCTTGCTGCAAACCCTTATCAGGCAGATTAGCAGGGCTTTTTATTCAAACAGACAAAAAGGATACAAAGATCAAGAGCTCTCAGGGTATCTCAACAAATACAGAAATGAACCAATTCATCTGAACAGCAGATAAAAATAAGTCTTTACACTCAGGCATACAAACACACCATAACAAAGTGGCACTTGCTTATGTCACCTCTTTATTTGCCATGTGACTTATGCTCGGTGATTGTGAACCGTGTAACCATGTTGAAATCAGGTTAAGTGGCTCATCTGGTGCACCTTTTCTTCGCTATTACAGCGGTAAGGTCGTCCCCGCATCCCCACTCCCCAATGGAGCTGGGAACATAATGGAGGCAATTTTAACTTGGCTTTTATGTATGAGAGGTCACTGTAATACTTACTGCCAGTAAGTGGTTTTAAGCATCGTGCTGGTGTTTCATTCTCTGCAAGTCCATTTGGCTTGTCTGCTGCTTCTCTTACACTTGGGTTTGCATGTTGAAACTGTTCTTCGTTTCCCTTCGCAGACCTGAGATTCTCCTCTTCAGCAGCCTGTTCTTCACCCCTCCAGTCCTCCCTGGATGGGGCACATTGGTCAGCACTTTCCTCACTCGGCGCTGGTGTACTGCATCCATTAACGCCATCTATTTTCTCGCCATCAGGTGAAGCATGATCCTCGGGGTAATTTGAGACATTTTTGTTATCTCTTGATTGCACAGAGTTGTTACTGGTGGGTGTCAAGGAGGCACTGACAAGACCGTTCTTTTGAGAATGGTACTGAGGTATAATTCCAACAAATTTCAAGCCTTGACTTGCAGCATCTTGAATCTACAAGTTGAAGAATATTATATTTTTAACTGTCAAACTGTCTTAGCTAAATCGAAACACAGAAAATAACACCCCTCAAGGCAGCTAGCATGTCTCTTGGCTACTTTTGTCCACTACCATAAAAAACTGTCATGTTACATTTACATAAGAAGTTACATTTTATAGAAGCAGGATGAGAAGTTCCCTAAACAATCCAAAATAATGTGAAAGTGGAGAAAAGAAAGAAAAACAAAAAAAAAAGAGAAAATATCTACATATTTCTTCAGAAGGAATAAAGTGTGATTGAAAAGTTTATTTATGCTAAACTATCAGAAGTGGTATTACTCGCAAAAAGTTTTAATGTCAACCATAAGAAATCTGGGATTGAATATTTCATCTTCTGCTGTATTAGGTGTATGATTATGGCATCTCTGCAATGAAAAAGTTACTAATTCTTGCTGTTAAATGCATCATTATAACAACAGTTGTTGTTTGTCCTATTTTGGATTGAGGCGCAAATGGTAAACGTTCACATAACAACTACCTGAAAGCAAAGCTATTTTAATATATCACTTTTGGGAAGATACGGAAGTCGGTACAGAAGAAGGTGTTGTGAGATGAACTAAGCAGTAAAGTGTAAACTAGAGGGGTGCTATTATTAATCCTTTACACTTTAGGTAAAACAGGAAAATGAAGGAATTCAATCACAAAAGGTTCTAAGAAAAAAAATATTGGGCTAGTGGTAATGACAATTAGATAAAGCTGGAATTAACAAAGGAAGGTCTGAGGTGAAGCAGGAAGAAATCTCTTCTAGGCAGACTCAGCACTATGGATGCACCATCCATTCAAGTCACTGGCCTCACACTCCTCAAACCCAGAAGAAGCTGCAGTGAGAGCCAGACTTCTGTGAAAAAGTATGTCTGCTGATTCATTTAGCAGAATCCCCCACCAAAAAGGAAAGGTTTCCATGTTTCCATGTAAGGTATATTCTTCACATAACAAATGTAAACACACTTAAGGAAATGCCTTGAGAATGGAGAAATAATTCCACTTTGTCTGGATACTATGCAATTCCATAGAGTTAAAGTGTGCTGATTATTCTCTGAAGCTCAATTTAGTACCAACTTCAGTGAACCAGTTCAGAAACAGTTCAGGCTTTTTAACTTAGGAGGAAGATCATTTCTCCATCTTCCCTACCCAGATTTTTTTTTCTCATAATGAATCAGCTACTTCCTGGCAACGTGTTACTGTTCTGAACACACAAACCTACAGATGACACCTGATCAACAAGAACTTCCTCTTTCACCACTATTATATTTTCCATGTTAAATTAACTCTTGATTTTGTGATTACAGGAACTTAAACAGAGCTCTCCAGGAAACAAGGCAATGGGCTTCCCAGGTGTTTAGCCTGGCGAACATGGGATGTTGACCTACCTAAAGCTCATTGCTAAAGAGGGCAATAACCTCCAAATAAAAACACTACTAGCAGTATCCTGATCAAATACCTGTCTACACAGGATGTTAGCATACAACTAGCTTGCTCAGAAAGGCTGAAGTGAATGATAATGGTAGATGCATTCATAATACGCTTAATGGCCCGGACTCCCTGTTGCAACTATAACAAATACTTTTTTATACAGTCAAGGACAGAGTTACAAATTCAGTCTATCTCTTATCCCTGATCTATAGACATATCCCTGATCTGTAGACATATCACTACATTTGTTTAGTAGGTTGTAGGGCAGCTAATTATAGAAATGTAACTAGTATACAACTGTTAAGAGTTTGAGGATAGTACATATGTAGCAATTTTATTGCTCCTGGTCAGTAAGGACTGCTTGTCAATCTACACCAGACTCTCCCACGCTGTGATTTGGATGAGAACAGCTTTCACAGCTATTGTAGCAATGTTTTACAATCTTGGCTTCCTCAAAAAAAAGTGTTTGCTCTAAGGAATACCTGATGCTGAGGTTCTTCTTCTGAGGCTCCTGTTCTCAGAATAGAAACAGGAGGAACAAAGGACCGAGTGATAGCCTAAACTGCATTAGCCAAACAGTTTATCAGAAAGACTGGGAAAAGAGACTGTATCTTCAAGGCCTTGCCCTTAAGGAAATCAGTATTATACAGAATACAGAAAAACCTACATTTCAAATTTTCCCAATTACATGAGGGGGAACCAAGCATCTCATTATTTTCAATAAAGCCAATTTAGCAGGAAATGTTACATCAACAGGGCAATGTAAGCTGCAGAACAGCAAAGTGATGTATCAGCAGACATGGAAAGTCTTTCCTTCCAGCTTTCCACAAGACCATGGAGAGGCTAACTCTCATCATAAATAAAGCACAAAGCCTGAACATTTCCAAACTAAAAAATCAATCTGATTCTCCAGCATCCTGTTGAGAGTTAAATAGTACCAAACTGTAGTTGCCTTTACATCCAGACTGAATTATGCCATCCACTATACATTCACATTTCCTGTTTCCTGGATGTGAAATACTGAATATTTTAATATTAAAAAACAAACAAAAAACCAGAACCAAACCCTAAAACAAAACCCAGACTTAAACAAGCCCAGCCTCAGTACCTGGACAGGTCATACCCCGAAGCTATACACATCAGAAGGGCTGTTTCTACCAGCCACCTATGGGTTTTGGACCCTTTGAGGCATCCTGCACTGGTTCACACAGATATGTCTATTCCACCCTTTTGGGAAAACATCTTAGCAGGTGTAAGAAAGTGGGTACCACATGGCATGAAGCAGGGGCAAAGTTGAATTGAATGGGAAGAACATGATGCTACTGTGACAGGGTCATCCAGAACATATTCCAGACCAGATAAGCACTGTAGTGCAGTGCAGGTAAGCACTATTAGTTGCCTTAGGTGCCACTTTAGAGGACTAACCAAAGTCTTTGTCATACTACCTTGTATGACTAAATGAGACGAGACAGCATAAAAAGCAGACCAACTGCATCTCCATCACTCCCCACACCAGAAAAAAAAGCTGGATTAAAAATGCCCTTACGTTAGGTGATCCACACTAAATTAAATTGTTTTGCTGACCATTTTTGTATTTTAAACATGCTATAGACTTGCTCTTTACGTCCTGGGAAATTTTTAAAAGGGAAATTACAGCAAAATAAAAAAATAAAAAAAAAAATTCTTTAGTTCTTTCCCCAGATAGGAACAGAAACATTTTTACTGTCTGATTAAGTGTTGGCTGGATGACCACAAATACAAGAACAGGTCTCCATCACAAAAGATGTTACTGTTCAACAACAGAAGCAGAACTTAACTCATTTAACTCATTAAACCCCCAAGTGGGTACATCCAAATTTGTTTATAACCATCTTGCAACAAATTAGATTAATGCCAGTTTAAAAATAGAACCTGCTTAAAAAAGGGGTGAAATTTCAAGTGTACAGAGGGCTGAGGCACTTAAAGAATTTAATGTCATCCCTGTAATTTGCTTGATTAGAAACCTGGCATTTTCCCTGAGGGGGAAAAAATGACAGATTTACCTTTGCTATCTGTGGAATAAATTTCAAATCTCCCACTAACTCTAGCAGGAATAGGAACAAGCACTGGGCCAACCCCAATGTGACTACCTTAACTGAATTTTAGCTAGGGCACTTGTGCTAACATTCTTACCATTTGTGAAGTGCTAGTGTTTATTTCAGAACTGAGTGACCGCTATTTTTATGCTGCATTTGCAAAAAAGGAACCTTCAGCAGCACAAAGCGGTGTCACTAAATATTATGTTGATGTAGCAAATTTACGTTCCATCTTTTCAAATAATTCTGGTTCTCTTGAAGACTCCCTACCTAATTAGAAAATGGCTGAGAGCCTAATTTAAAGACCTGTAAAACCACACCTCGCAACAGTATGGCTAAATGATGAAATCCTCTTTTCTGGAAACTACCTGCTTTTAAACTAGAGGCCTCCCAGCCATGAAAGAAGTGCAGAGGTTCCAGGTTGAAGCTTATTTTGAACAGCCACATACAGGTTTTCATTTCAAGTCTATTTAGAATAAAGATACTTGGCAACTTCATTGTATGGTTCACATATTGTTTGTGTCTTTACATTTCTTGCTGTATCATCAGCTCCATAATAATTTCCTACTCATAGTGAGCATGATGTTCTTACTTATAAATACAGAAGCTCAAGGATATAGATCCCATGCTGAACAGAATGATATAATTTTGTCAGCTTTGGCAATTGCTTACAGGGTGATACTGTATATTTCTCCCATGGGATGGCACACGGCATATCAAAACACTTCCCACAAGCTTGGGATAGTAGTCCACCCACATCAATAAACATGGGAAATAACGCAGAGCTATTTAATAATGAGGAGCTTTCCCCTGGATAGGAATTTTCAAACAAATGATTTAATAAAACAAGTATTAGGAATTTCTTTTAACTCTTGTAATCCAGGAACTGGACATTTTTTGGGATGTATCTAGAAGAAAGCCAGTTTTACCAGTTTATGTCATCAGGGCACTCCAGTTTATAGTAGTCCTAAATGCTCTCAAGGCTTACACTTCCTGATCACCTAGAAAAAAAGGCCTTCAAAACCTAGGCACCAGGACTGAACCTTTCATTAATAGGTTTGCTGTATGGTTCATGATATAACAAGATACTGAAAGAATGTTTTAGCAACCCAGAAAGAACTGTTGCTAATATAAAACCAAATAACAGAAACAATTTACAAAGCGCACACATAACCAAAATGTACTTCAAGAAAGGACAACATTCTCTAGGAGCAATGAACTGATTTTCCCAGTGGTCAGACACATTTAGTTAGCTCTGCAGTGAACTAAGGGAAGAAAGGCTGCTACTTAGTCTTACTGATGGCCAAACATATGGCCTTTGAAACAATAGCTGTTTAATTTGCTCAGAGCTATTTAAACCAAGCATGAACTGTCGTAGCTAATAAAAAAAATGCTTGTTTGTCTGTGTGTTATTTGGTGGTTGTTTTTATAAGAACAATGTTAGAGGCATTAGATCTCCTAATGTGCACCAGAAACAAGATCACTGTATTTTTCTACCTTATTTTTAGGATTCAAGCAAATCTCCTATGACACAGCACCAGGGATCTGCATGCAAAGAATATGATCTTGTGGTTTGAGGAGAACGCTATGTATTTGCATGCCAGGAGCTGGAACTGGAAAAGGACATTCAGGACTGAAGTCATTAGTATTTAGTAGTAGATGTTTCATCACAAATAACTGCACATCTCCCTTCTCATTTGTTCATTTCTGAAAACAGATGTTTAAAATTAAGACAGGCTTTTAGTTTGCCTCTGCTATTTTCTGTAGGTCTCACATGAGAAGAAAGGAAGAGTCATCAAGAGTTACAGCTTATTTTAAAACCAACTAAGCTTAGCTAATGTTCTGAAGGAGAGGTTTAGCTCTTTCTGAACAACTCAAAACTTCTGCAACTTTGGCATTTTTGTATCTCTAATACTATGTTACAAAAAAGATAATTCTACTAATCAAACAGCAAAACAGCAATTGTAAAACATTTCTCTGTTCTGTTACTCTGACTCTGTTTCACTACTTGCAGATTTCCAAACCATGCAACCTTTCTGACTAGGATGCTCTGTCATTTAAGCCTGTACTTCCCGTGCATTTTTAACATTCTCCAGTTTATACTTGGCAATTTGAATTTGAGATAGATAGTTCATGTTCATATAAGTAGATATAAATGTAGCTTTTAGAAAGTCAAATCCCAATCTGCGTTCAGGCTCTCAAATTATCAAGTATTTTCACTATCAATTACATCAAAATAGGCCATCAGGGATGAAAGACTGGAGGGATGCCTTGAGAAATGTTACCATAGTCCCAAACCACACTGTCACCCTTTTAGCACTGCTGGTGACGGTGTTTATGTTGGTACTTCCAACAAAACCTTGACCTCAATGTTACTGTTTAGGAACTTTAGATAAGACTCTTAGACTGAAGTTGACAGACTCATGAGAAGATAACAGAGTTCAAAACCAAACCCAGAAGCTAAAAACTAGTTTCTTGAAGAAACAGATGTACGCTACCTTTCTGTCTCTACAGTACACAGCCCATTCAACAGAACCATTGACTTGACATTTTAAGCTCCCGTTGCATTTGTGGTAGAGCATAACAGGGCACTGAAAACGAAAAGAAAGCAAGCTTTGCAGTTGTACAGCATGCTCAATGGTAGTAGCTTCTGCAAAAGGGAACCGAAAGCTACAAACAGAACAGGGAGAAACATCGTAAAGCAAGTAGCCACTGCAACTTACTGCTATGCTGAATAAAGCAGGAGATAGGCTCTTAAGACAGTGCTGCCAACAGATAAAAATTTACAGCAAGCTGTATGTCTCCTGCTACTGGAGGCAAGGCAGGAATCACAGTACCAACTTGAAATTCCTCTTCAGCTTGTGTTAGCTGTACATTTATTCCTGAGAACAATATCGTTATACTAAACATGTAGTGCAGCATGGTGCAAGTATATTTGTTCCTTTCAGCATATCTCATTAGATGACAGCTCTTGACAGCTCTTGAAACCACAATGTCTCATCCTCTGTGGTCCTGAGTGCAATGATTCTTCTCAAATTATTAACTTATTTTAGCATCTGCTCCTTCGCAGAGCTGGCGAAGGGTAGACATTGTTGGAAACAGGCTACAAAGGCTCAGTGACTGCGATACCTGCCCAAAAGCTATGTAACATATGCGCATCCTCCCACCCTTGCCTAAACTGTGAAAAGAAATCCAGAATTTACCCACATCATTTAAGATTTATTCCCTAAAAAGTGTTTTTGACCTGGGATAGACTGCTACCAAACAGCAAGCTATGCTCACTCAACCGAAATACAGGTGTAGAAACTCTGTCCCAAGCACTTGATAGAGAACAAGCATTTTCAACGTACAGACCATGTCTTGTGCATGAATCTTGTGATTCTTCCTGCATGAAACTCCTACACTATTGCGTGAACATAAAGGAAGGAGAAAATAAATCTTTATAGAGATAGATGGTGGAGTGTTTGTCATGGTTTATGCCCCGTCAGCAAATCAGCCACTCAGTCGCTCTCTCACTACCCCCCTTCTTGCCCCCCACTCCCAAAGGATGGGGAGGAGAATCGAAAGACTGTAACTCCCACAGGCTGAGATAAGAACAGTCCAGTAACTAAGGTATAACACAAACCACTGCTGCTGCCACCAATAATAATAATGATAAGGGAAATAACAAAGGAGAGAATACAACCGCTCACCACCTGCCGACCGATACCCAGCTCAACCTGAGCAGTGATCCAACCCTTCTGGGTAACTGCCCCCAGTTTATATAGTGGGCATGACGCGCTGTGGTATGGAATACCTCTTTGGCTAGTTCGGGTCAGGTGTCCTGTCTCTGCTTCCTCCCGGCTCCCCCTCCTCCCTGGCAGAGCATGAGACTCAGAAAGTCCTTGGTCAGAGTAACCATTACTGAGCAGCAACTGAAAACGTCGGTGTTATCAGCGCTGTTCCCAAAACCACAGCACTGCACCAGCTACTAAGAAGGAGAAAAAAAATGACTGCTACTGCTGAATCCAGGACAGTGTTGCGCCTAAGAATTGTTTTAGATGGATGAACACAATTCAGCATTTCTAAATATTCTGAACACAATTCTTTGTAGAACACAAGAAAACAGTCATTTATGTGTGATGAACCAGCACTAACGTGATTCAAAACTGGGACACTGGTTTAGTCCCTCTCTGTCCTAAGCAATGTAAACAAAAAACCCCAAAAGGTTCAGGACAACAGGAATAGTTTAAAAATGACGAATTCAGTTTCAAACTTACAGACTTTGCATTTAATTTGCAGGGAACACTTTCTTTTATCTTTTATATCAACCCAAGTGTGTTTCTTTAAAATCACATTGTTTCATCAAGCCATCTGCTACTCATAGCCAAAATTACAATTTGAACAATTTGCCCATATTTTATTTTAGTATGGTAGAAAATATTATACTATTTATTGTTATTTTTAAAGAGATATATTTCCCACCAGACAGAAGTGGGATCATTTAAAACATCTACATACTTTATCATATCTATTTTTATCTTGGTCAAGAGGATGACTCTGAAAGCTGCTGGGAGCAAAGGATTAGAAAAGCACAACCAGGCTCCTGGGAGAGTCCTGAAAATAGTTTTGCAATGTTCGTGGAAGATATATATCAACACCACTCTTACAGGGCTTAGTCAAAAGAACACAAGTTGAAAGAAGCTTAACCAGCAACAGATGTTTCCCTTCACACCAGGCTGTTTAAAATACAGTATATGCTATTTTTTGCCATCTCTTGTTATATATCCACTCACAAAATACACTTTAATAAATATTATCACAGCAGGTCACAAACAGCCAAACCATTGATGTTGAGTCTCAACTTCTGCTTCATGACCATATCTACTTCTAAGATCCAAATACTTACAAATAAAATAGGGGCTCTGTTTGCAGTGAAAACATGTAGAAAACAAAGCAGTCAGCTAAGTGCTCGGCAATGGTTTTCATTACAATGTGCTAAAGAAATAAATGTTGCATTGTTCTTTTGCAAATACCCTGGAGAGTGAAGGTTTTCGGGTGGGATTTTTTGGGTTTGTTTTAAGGATGAAAATGATTTTAGAGGAGGTTGAGATCACAGGTAGATAAGTAATCCCAGGTAATAAACAGTACACTGGAGGGGTTATTTTCTAGACAGAAGTAAATTTGAACTGCTTATTCGTTTGAAGAATGATCCTCTGAGCAATATTAAGACTTGATTTTCTCCCTCTTCTATCTTTCACTGCCACCTGCTCTGACTGTATACCCTGCAGGAAATTTCTGAATAGGCCAGCTAAAATATATCTAAAATAATGTTTAGGATTACAATAACCATCTAAGGAACCCTGGCATAAACAGAGCAATCAGAGACTTCACAGAAGAGATCCTTGTGAGACTGTAGCAACTGTCAGGAGTCTAGTGCTCTTCAGAACATGTTAAGCTGCATCTCTTTGTTCCTTCTAAAAAAGAAATCTCAGGGCCAAGATTAAGAGTTGAAGAATAAAAAACGACGAACAAAAAGAGACAAGAATGTGAGAAATACTGGAACAGCTATATAAAAACCCAGTATTTTTCTTAGTGATTAGAAATAGAAGTAAAAAAAAACACAAGATGAGTAATTTTCACATTCCTTTTATCTAGAATATTTTAGACTTTTTTCTTCTCATTTGCTTGTCAGACTATTACAAACACAGTTATATAAAGTACATATTATTGTGGACAGATTTGTCTTATGACACATTTTTTATCTTCCACATCTTTTTGCCCTTCCCTAGTTAGATGCTGAAGAGAGTTTTAAAACTCAGAAACTGAGAACTCAAAATCATTTAATATTGCTTTCACACAATATATGGCTATATGAAGTCCTTTGTTTTGATCATGTAAAACAAACGTTCACTCTGATATGAGCAAATTTGTAGGAAGTAAAGAAAGAGCCAAGTCTGGGCTGAATCACTCTCTTGACTATGAACAGCTACAGAAAAGATTGAAAAAGCTCTTGAGAATTCATATAGAGATTCAGTTTTTATCTTATAGGAGAAACAGAAGTCCTCCTGAATATTCCAACCCTGCTTCTACGTAGCAACTTAAAAGAAGCAGGAGAATTAGCCTTTTAACAGCAATACTAATATAAAAATACTTCACTAATTATAGACATAACATTACCCTCCAGAAAATGACGTGCATGAACTAAGATGGCAGTTACCTTGATAATATCAAACCAGCTACAGATGAATGGAGGGAAAAAACAAGAAAGTAGGAAAGGAAGTATCTTAGTAGTTTGATAAAAACATCAGTATGGGGAAACCTGCAGAGAGACTGACCTATGGTTGTCTGGGGTGTGTAGCAGTTTTGTACTCATCCACTCAGCCTGTCTTCTGCCTGCCGCTCCTTTCAAAGGATTCAAGAGTGTCTCGCCTTTCAGGAGTACACTAAGTAAGTTCAACTACAGTTTAAACTTGTTGGTAGTAATGTGCATTAATTTCCAGTCCACAAACAAACATCTGAAACATACTAATTCTTCGTGCGAATTCTATTCCTGAGAACATTTTCTTTTTTTAAAAAGACATCCAGAAAAATTCCAGCAAATACCAGTTCATACCATATATTCCGTAAAACTGGCAGGAGGGCTCAAATACAGTAGAATCCTTCAGCAATATAGGATGTGGGCTCTTCAAACAAGTGTTAGTACTGCCTTTTGAAACAGTCCAATTCCCTGTGCAACTCGCCTTTGTACCAGGCAGAACTGGTGGTCACTGTTCCAGATGCCAACTCTAGAACAAATATATAGGTAGCAGTATCCCTGGAATGTGTTTTTTTTCTGGCAAACCCACCCTGGGGTCCCATTTGCTTAAGTCTAAGAGGTGTATCATCACTTCCTTGGCATACCAGAGCTATTACTAGAAAATAAAGGTTAACAAACTTACAGGCAAAATCACTACTGCAGGAGTCAAGATTATTTCTAGGGTACTTTGGACTACAGTTGTTCAGAGGATCCCTTAAGGGAGTGATAAGTTACTGGCAGCTTTTGAGCTAGTGCTGGTGATGGCATCTGTATGTTCACTGAACTTCATCAGGACTATGAACAGAGGGAATAGCAATGAGCAGATCTAACAAACTCTCACATGGCAGATTCCATCTCAAGATAAGTGTGACACAGGTGTTTCAAGATAACAGTCACATTTCAGGCTGAACCGTTCCGCTTCTGAAAATGCAAAAGCAATTATTCATCTGTATGACCTTAGGTTTGTTGCAAGAAATTAGACTCATTTCTGAGTCAAGTGAGGACACAGTAGCAGGGAGAGGTACTTGTCTAGTCAAAATCACAGAAGGAAGATGATTGCTTTTGGGTTCCAGTTAAGCTGCAGCATTTTTAAACCCTGTTTTCCTGTGCTTGTACATCCCCAGGAGATGCATGATATCCACAGGGGCAAGGAATACGAATTCTGCAATGGGTCAAACTGGAAAAAGAGTTAACATGAAAGAGTTTCCTTCTGACAGGGAACACTGTTAATAGACACTGACATTGTTAAGCAGGCAACCAAGGATACAAAGACATGCTTCCTAAATTTTAAAAGTCAGAACTAGGAAGAAATGGTAGAGAAACTATCCTCTATTTCCTAACCTTTCACCAACACCACCAAGATACAAACACTGGTGTACAACCTTCTGCTGTTACAGGTCTTCTAGAGCATGTAACTCAGACTAATATGTAGAAGAAAGGTCATGAGAAACACACTCAGCATTCATATATGACTGTGTATCCAAAATAATTCTTTCCTTAGGATGTCAGCCTAGCTTCTTCTTCCCTTGTCTGAGCAGATGAAAAGAACAGTAACAGGATACACAGAAGAGCAACTAAGGAAGTAATTAAAGACAACCCTATTTTACAAGACAAGTAAAATTACTACAGAATATCGTACCTTAAAAGTAACATCTCTGATTTGCAACAACTTCAAAATGATCCGAGGCACAGTGATCAGAAGTTCAGAACTTAGCTTTGCTCATTAAAAAGCAGATAACAAATATTTAATCTCTGTTTTGCCTGAGAGCTGAAGACAGGAGTGCTAATACAGCAGTGAAGAACATATACAACAGTTACTTCTTTCATTGCCCAAGAATTACATGATGAAGACACTACAGGCCTGTTTGAGCCCTTTAAGACAGGTGGAACCGCAATAGATCCACACTGATATGAGAAAACAAAGAGAATGTGGTGATGTCAGATTTTATGGTACCTATGTGTCCTGGGTTCAGCAGTAGCAGTCATTTTTCTCTTAGTAGCTGGTGCAGTGCCGTGATTTTGACTTTCAGCCTGGGAACAACCTGAATAACACCGAAGGTTTTACTTGTTACAAAGTTATGTTTACTCTGACCAAGGACTTTCTGAGTCTCATGCTCTGCCAGGGAGGAGGGGAAGCCGGGAGGAAGCAGAGACAGAACACCTGACCCAAACTGACCAAAGAGGTATTCCATACCACAGCACGTCATGCCCAGGATATAAACTCGGGGCAGTTCCCCGGAAGGGCTAGACCACTGCTCGAGTTGGGCTGGATATCGGTCAGTGGGCTGTGAGTGGTTGTATTCTCTTCCCCTGTTATTTCCCTTGTCATTATTATTACTGGTGGTATCAGCAGTGGTTTGTGTTATACCTTAGTTACTGGACTGTTCTTATCTCAACCCATGGGAGTTACATTCTTCCGATTCTCCCCATACCTCCGGGAGCGGGGGAAGGAGGAGGGGGGAGTGAGCGAGCGGCTGCGTGGTTCTGGGTTGCTGGCTGGCCTTAAACCACGACACTATGCTACACTACGACTCCAGTATTTACTTGTCTCCTGGCTCTTACCATGCTCAGAAACTACACTAGTGGCAAAACATACAGAAGAAAGTATAGAATGAGGTCAGGGTCTCTAAGTGCAGCGGGATCTCAGCAACAAAACACAGGTTTTCCCAGAGAATCTTCTTTGGCATTTCTTATAGTCAACATTGTACTGAGACACTTTGTTTCAGTGAGCAAGAACCATTCTCCAGGTGAAATAACTTCCTCATTTCTAATTCGTTACTTTTAAACATTTATATGGCATTACAGAAGAAGAAGAAAGTATATTACCTATGCTTTATGCCACTGAGAAATTGTTTTGTGTTTGCCAGGAGCAAGCAATTAATTTTCAATACGCCATACATTTTCAATGCAACAAAAAGTCAATAGAGAAAAGATGTTACTAAAATTGCACCCTATTCAAACTCCATGTAAACAATACTAGCTCAGCAGTGCATAATAAAACTAATAGAATTAATTTGCTCAGGTGGAGGAATTTTTTTCTAGTAAATTCACAGTTTGAGAAAATTTTGGCTTGATATTTTGTTTTGAAACTCTGGCTATTGTATTTGATATCTATTTTTTAAGTACAGTAATTTGAAATGCAGAAAGACAATAAACCTGTGCTAAAACACCTCTGTTATGAAAAGCTCTGTGATCACAGATTTGCCTATTCCGTTACAACACTCTATTAACTTCAATTGTACTCCACAGTTTGAGAAGAATTAGAGGGTTGCTCTTTTTTGAAAGAAAGCAATTGCCCCCTCTAACAGCTTTTTGTTACTACTTTCTTTGAAGAACACCCTTTATTTTTCATATCTTTTGTTTGCAAACATCTGGTTTATATGCCCTTAAAAGCAACGGACATTTTGTTGCTCAAATTAGTTAATATGACAATTAATTCCTACTTTGAAAAAAGTCCTGTTTCCCGACTTAGATTTACATAAAAGTGTTGAGACTTTCACAATGTGTTTAATCAGATATAGACAGTGACACAACACACACTTGACAGCAACAGCTTCAAAGACCTTCAAATTCCTCTACATCAAATAACATCTGAGGATGAGCGACATACTCAGCCTACAGAGAAACAGTAAATATACATTTTAGCCATTAAAATTTAAATTATTATCTTTCAAAAAGGCATCTTCATAACCCCATAATCAAATGGCTCCTACCAATAGAAACATTTCCATGTCTAGAAAAGCATTCGAAAGAGCCTCAGAATTGGATATTTATGGAAATAAGATGACTACTGGATTGTCATTTTGTTTTCCTGTTAGGCACACTCTTTCTGAAGTTACAAACGCAAAGAAATTTTCTGTTGCAATGATGTAGAATTTCGCTACCAGTTGTGACAGATAAGCCTACGTTTCTAGTCTCACTCGAAGAACTGAAGAACAAAATCAAACATGTTGAAAACAATACACAATAACTACACCAGTCTTGCCTAAGTGTGAATATATAGAAATAATCCAAGATCTCATCAGATTAGTAGTGCAAGAACACATGAATGAATCCTGAAGTGAAATTCAGACTCAAACTTCTATATATTGTTAAGCGTTCAGAAAACTTCTGTTTGTTCTGATACCAAAATCTATGCATCTTTAATTATGATGACGATGATCAGAGAGTCATAGCTGCATTATTTTTAATCCATTGTTTACAATTCATAGTAAAAACGAAACACTGAACAGGAGTGCAGTCTGTCAAGCTGAGTCCCTCTCAAGCTCATACAGCCTGTGCTGCAATTTGTTCTACAAAATTTTCCTAACTATTATCACTGCAAGACGGATTAAAGCTAGGGGAGTATGCCTACTCACAGTATTCTTACACCATGTGGCTAAGTAAATATGGTATTTAATGATAGTTTTTATAATATGCAAAAGGACACAACAGATGCTGCAGTATTTGAAAGATGCCCAATGAATCTGTCTTCACTAAAATGGACATAACCTGCTAATTTCCAGTCTGGCAGAATATTACAGCATCAAAAATAATGGTAAAAAGAAGGAACCGAATAAAGAATTGCAGGGTTCTCTTCAAACTCTCCAGTATATACAGAAGTTTCTTGAAAACAACAACGGGATGACAAAGGGATCTAAGTCACCATCTCTGACTGCTAACATCATATGACACTGGAACAAAACTAATCTGGGGGATTTTAGGTGTTAACAGGCCTTTTAGCTACAGTACTATCCAACATGATATTTTTACACGAAAATAGAAATAACATATATTGTTTCAACTTAAAAAGTTACCCATTATAGGACTGTCTTCTACTGTCTTAGTTGATATCTGTGAGAGGTCACTGTCCTGTGATACTACAAATCATTTTCTCATAACAATCAGACTTGTTTCTCTCAGTAAGTATTTACCCTTCAGATACTTAAAATTACAAACCACTGCACAAAGTGGACACATACTCCTCTTGTCAGACTGACAGAACCAGCAGCAGTAATTACAGTGCAAATAAAAAAGACACTCTGTTTTGGGGGTTGCCTTTCTTCCTCCCCTCTCCCCCCACTTTTTTTTTTTTACTCACTTTCTTAATAAAATCAGGGATCTCCTTTTTGTCTGAAAGTTGGTTTAAAGAGGAGCAGCACTCCACCTCTAGGATATATCCTTCACTATGGATGTCACCTTTTGAAGACCTACAGAGGCAGATAGAAAAAAAAGAATCAGTTTCTGTTGAAAAGATCGGACACCCAGACATTCCCTTTTTAAGTATTTCTCATGGAGAGCTAACCTTCAGACAAAACTTCAGTTCCAATTCATTCACTCCATTGAGCTCCACACAGTTCTGACAAGTGGCAGCTACAGTATCTCACCTGCTTGCTAGGGAAGGAAATCATACTAGTAACTGTGGATGGTGGAATGCCTCGGGGACTTCCAAATTTCTTAATCTGTCCAAGAAACACTCTGTCAGCCTGGCATCTACGGCCAATGCCAAGGAAATGTCCAGGTGAGGTAACTCAGAATGGCCAGAAAGCAGGCTCCAGTGCAGCAGGCTGACAGATGCTCTGGACCCCACAGGGCAGCCTGATATAGGATGCGTTTCACAGACAGTAATTAAAGGAATCCCTGCTCTTATCTGCCACCATTCCAAGTCAACATTTAAAACCCAGCAGCTAATCAAAGTAATCTATTCTTCAGGCTTATCTTATGCTTTGTTGTTGACAAAGGTAAAGCTGTGTCTCTTTCAGAAGATACTAACTCCAAAAATAATTCGAAATGTATGGCATCTGCCATATACAATTTGCAATTGTATATACATATACACAGATATGCAATGCAGAACAGATACATATATAGAGATATACAACGCATAACAAATTAGTACTGTGGGAATATGGTATCAGTCAAAATATGCCAAGGGGAAGTTTGGAAGTTATCCTGAATGATCTTAAGAAACTGTCCATACGCATGCACTGTAAGGCAGTGTTACTGAAGGCAGTTTTTATCGCCATTATCTCATATTTTTTGAAAGAAAACGTATATGCCTGATCAACAGAGGAAATCTAGAGAATCGTTTGTTTATCAGTTCTTTAGGAGAACACATGGAGGAATGTACAAAAATAAAAGCTAGCATATAATTACTGGGATTAGTTACAAAGTAGTTATCTTAACATCCCATATGGAGAATCCAAAGATCTAGTTTGAAGTACAGAACTAACCCTGGCCAGCACTCACGTGATGCACTAGGTACCTACTGGACAGGAAAAAAGGTGCACAAGTTTGAACCAGGAGTGCTGAGGAAGCGAGGCTTCCTAAAACAACAAAAGGGCTTTGCAGGCTTGCCATGGTAGCAAAAGCAAGTCTGTGCAGAAGCCCTGTTCTGGGGATTGAGTCTCTGTGACATGTAAAGCATGCTCCAGCTACAGATGGTCCCAGGGGCTTTCCCGAGATGCTAACAGCTCCTCAGAGCCACAAGATGCGTGGGCTGCTGAATGCAAACTGGCAGTGTGTTTCCTAGGCAATGCTGAAGAAACTTTCTGACGTTTCACATGACATGGTACTTTGTACTTGATCCTCCCACTTTCACACGGGCTGCACTCTCACTTCCTTTCTCTCACTTACACATGGGACAGGCGATACCAGAATGTGAATTGTTTGGGAATGCTCAAGTCTTTTCCCTATTTGCTTTTTCCCTCCTTCCTCATGAGTGGTTCTTATAACTTGTGGTCCCATTCTGTTCTTGATTCTCAACAGAAAATATAACAAAACACTGCTGTTCATGAAAGCTCTCAAAACATCTTCAAAGGATTTACAAAAATCATTACGGGGGGAATTGAAAGTTTTCCATCACTACTCTTCTGAAACACACGTAGAGAAATTAATTTAAGCAGCAAAGAACAACTTTGTCAAGAAAGCAAACATACAAAACCAACAAGAAACCAAACAACTTTTGTGAGGAGAACACATGAACTGCAGACAACCATTTCTGCTGCTCTAGATAGTCTAGAACAAGACTAGGTAAGTCTACATAACTTATTCTCGGCAGATTTTCTGCCACAGATGAACTCAAATGAACATTGATGAATTCAAGAACATAATAATACACTCTAAGAAGTCTCCCTGCTGAAGTACTTACTGCTCTACCTACATTTTTAAATAAAATCTGTATATGACTACCTGGAAATGTAGCCCTGATGTTATCTAGCCATGAGAGAATGATAAAGATGAAAAGAAATAAGCATGAGCTGGGGATCTCTAATGCTCTAGCAGTCAATACAACCTGAAAATTGCCACTGGATATTGTGCTGCAAAGCCCATACAACGTCAAATTCTCCAGTGCTTCAGTGGTTGTATAATTCCAAACCAGAAGTGGGTTGCCAGGTACAGGCAGCAATGAACTAAGCCCTTTTCAGACAACCAATCCCAACTCGGGGGAACAACATCAAACCTCTACGAACATGAGGACCAAACGCCTCCCCATTTCCCTTGCTGCAACAACCCACTGCACTCATCATAGCCCCCTTCCAGCCCAGCTGAGGAAGCCATATTCCTCACTCACAGACTCTGAAATAATACAGCTCAAATTCAAAGCCACGTTATCAAACCCTAGAAATTAAGTATGTGCCATGCTAGTTCTGCATCCACTCTTTTTTCCAAAGCCTGTTCCTTACACTGTGATCAGGCCTCCATGCAAACTGTGGCACTGCTGTAACAGTGATGCTTGCTGTGACAAATGTGGAAACTCACAATTCCAATTGTGACAAAAGAATGAGGAGTTACACGTTTAAAGCCACTGGCTATCTGTAAAACAAATTATTTTCAACCTATACTAGTGAGATTTATACACAGGTATAAGGAAGAGGGAAGTTCACCCTTAAACCACCCTCACCTACTTCCTCTCATCCCCCTCAACAGCTCCTTGGATTCTGATTTTGTGCAGTTTCTGGAGGACCTACTTCCAAGTTCTTTGAAAAGAGCATGTGTTATCTGAGATGCATATTATATCCATAAAAATATAGTGATTCTTACTGCTTAAAATGACCCGTTTATTTTTCCCACTTTAACAAGCACTTACTTTGAAACACACTTGCTGCTTGTAAATATTTAAGTGAACAGGAGGCAGCGAATTCTTCCTCTAACAGTCTGGGGGCTGCCTCTGCTCTAGGGCTCATGAAAGAAACTGTACCAAATACCACTGCACTCTGTTAGGCACATAACATGTTTTACGTAACACACATAACAGAACTTACTGAAGGCCATAAAATCTTCAGTTAAAATCTCCCAACAGAAGCGCTCTATACTACCAACAAGCATTTTTCCATGCTTTCAAGTAAAGCATGTGCAAAGATGTTAAAAGCGAGTCTTTGACTGTACCTCTTCAGGCAAAATTTAAGAACCTATTATTCTGTCACAGACAGACAAACAAAACAAAAGCTGGAGCTTATTACATGAAAATAATAAATAGCTGTGGCTGTCACAGACCACAGAAATCATTTTCTGAGCAAATCCAGGTGGGCAAGAAATTCTTCCCAGCCTCTATGCAATAAACAATGTATTTCTTCTAGGAATCACAAAGTATTTCATAACTATCATAAAAGACTGTCATTATGCTCTTTGAATATTATTAGTATAATTGTAGAGAAGTAGCTAAATATAGGACAGGTAAATTCTGTACTGAACAGTAATTATTATACTTTCAGCTTTATTAATGTAATGGGACTACTTTTAGGATCACTTTCATTAGACTATGAATTAGGAGCCCCAAAATACGCACGTCTGCCAACATCACAGAAGTAAGAGGAAAAGTCAAAAGCAGAGCTCAAGTCTCCAGACTTCAGTCTTGTCCTGGCACATATGTCCCCCTGTTCTCTTTTGAAGAAGGACTGATGTCAGTCATTTGAGAAATAACCCTGAAAGAAGCACACCCTGATACAGTAGCGCTGTACTCTTCTTGGCAGCTTGTACACCCCAACTCATTAGATTACTCATTAGTACTCTCTATAATGAGTGTGGCATTTTGTGACACCTGAGAGGAAACAGAGGGGACAGTGCAAACAACACCAACGCTTTGCCTGCAGTGGGGAAGGGCAGTCTCCTGGCACCACCCCAGGAGAGGACAACCACTGGTTAATCATGGAGATGGACAGAACATTCCACTGCATCTTGTACACCCTAGGCTTTTTATTTGCTTTTCTTCCTTTGTTATGCATCTCACTGCTTGTTTATCTATTTTCCCAAAGAAGGGATGTTTCTGTCACTGTGGATAACCTCGGTGACCACCACGGACAAACTTAACCACGGGGGGGCAATGAGCTGACAGAGAATTTCAGGCTACTGGTGCTGTGCAGAGGGACAGCACTCACAGGGGTAGAGGTTACACACAAGTGTTGCTGACACAGAAAAGGCTGAGGACCACAGACTTAAAAAGAGCGTCATCTTGAATCCTAAATAGGACCTCTAGTGCCACTAAAGATGAAAATACATAGAATAAGTAAGATTTTCACCTACAACTGGAAGTTCACTGACCAAAACTTTCACAATGGTTGTTTCAGTAGGCTGCCATTTCCTGCACAGCTGTTTGGAGTTAAGCACCATTTCATGGTAGATAAACCATAACCAGCTGTAGAGTACCAGTAACTTACACAGTGACTATTAAAGCTGACAACTCGGTGTCTGCTACTAACTTGATTTCCAGTCCTCTTCAGATGCAAAAAGGAAATGAGGGACCCAGTATTTGGTCCTAATCCCCCTTTAGTTCTCCATGCCCATAAATTTGGCAAGCCACTTGTAAGCACTCTGGCACACTTGTAAGCTGCACAGACACTAAAATTGCTATTTAAGATGATGCTAGGAATATAAGTGCAGTTGTGAGATCTTTCCACTGCACAGGAATAGCTCCACAGTTCAAAATATAACTGTACAGTTATAACAAACTGATGTACTTCACAAAACAATTAAAACCACATCAAGGGGATTAACATGAGCAGTTGGCATCTGTAGAACTCTGGGTTAAAAATCTAGCAAAACTAGAGTATTTGAAAACCAAGGCGGCAGCAATTACAAACCCATGGGCTTTTGTATAAACTTTTTTTAATGACAGCATATAGGGTTTCTTAAGAAAAGTTGAGGCATGTATGCATACATAGGTATCTTTAATGTGCAGTGTTTATCATTCTGAGAACGCAGATGAAAGAACATTTATTTTGGGTCAATGTTAAAAGTTGTGAGGAAATATGTATTTCTTTGAACTTGAAACAAATAGCAAACTTTAAAAACTCAAGCCATTGTCCCCTGAGCTAAAGGAAGGTATCTGTTGACCTCTGAGTATGGAATAAATATTATCCTTTCAGCAAGCTGAAATCAGCCTGCTGAGAGCAACAACACATACTGCATTCACACACAAAACACAGTTGATCCTAATGAAGACAAAGTCAGACATTTGCCATCTTCAAGCCTAAACCCTACGCAAAACCCAAACAGATACATGTGCATTCATGTTGAAATTAAAATTATATTGTACCAATGCACAGTATCTACTTTCACCAACTCAAGCAAGCACAGAAGTACTGGAGATCACTGGGGTTTTTTTTTGTCAGACTCTATCATTGTGGAATGCCTTCAATTGGAGTTCCTGCTTTCTGCAGAATATCTTCTGGGGTTGCTGCTTCTTCCCAATGGAATTATGTCTTTTCTTGCTTCATCAGTTTCTTGGCATAATACGGTTCTCCCTTCTTTCATGGGGTGGGCTGTTCACTACTATTAAATGGGGAGTTTAGTTTGACTGGAAAAATAAAGAGGGCAAAAGCTACTTTACATTTTCTACAAATTCATTTTTCACATTTTCCGTAAATCCAGACCTTAAATGACACATAAGACAAAAAATTAGGTATATCTCAGAGGATGCCATTAATTGAAATGATTTGGAATTAAGGGGGGAGGAGGGGAAGAAACCATAAACAACCTGTTTTACTATTCAATGTTTGAACTCAGTCCATCAAATTCCTTTGCAGATAAATAAGACGTATTTTTGGCCAGGTGATGAAAAGTTTGCATTCCATCAGGATTAATGGGTATAGGGAAATTATCATAATAGAATCAGAATCATTTCATCAAGTGAATCACTGGAACACCTGACACCTCAGTATTTTACAGAAAGGGAAATCAGCAGCAATGCCGTTTGAGGTAAACACAGAAGTTTACTCTAAAATAAAAACTATTCTTAAATTATGCTACTTAGTCTACTTCTGCATGGCAATGTTTCTGGGCGGAATGCTCTACTGATTGGAGACAAAACCTGTAGAAGGGTATGTCCTAAGACACAGATAGAACAGTGAAGAGAAAGATCTCTCTGAAATTAGACTTATATCCCAGGCTTCACCCTGCTGTGGTGAAATGGAGCAACTGCAAACACATCAAAACTATTGTAAGAAGACAGTTTCTAAGCCCATTCCATGCCTCTTCCTAGTGGAAGAGAATGGAGCTTGCTTTCTGGTGACCAGTAGTTAGAAAAGGAAATGAAAACATTTTAACTGACATAGAATTCTGAAACTTTAAGATAATGGACAAGGGTGTCACAGCACAGGGAGCTGGGAATAAATCAAAGCAGCTTTGTGCTATGGTTTTGTTACAGTTTTTATGCAGGGGCTGACTTGGCAATTTCTTCGCAGAGAACAGGTTATTTGCAACAGCCACAAGCTGTCCAAAACAGTAACACACACAATACACAGACTTGTGTGCCTAACAGAGACTGTTATGTTAAAAAATATTGAGTATGGAAATAAAAGGGCAAAGACAGAAAGATGATTACACACACCAAGAACTACCTCTGTTACTCGGAGGGAATGTAAGTGACATATGTGCTAATCTCCTTACGTGAGTTAGCCAGAACCTCCCAAATGCATAAACCTTCCCCTGTTCTTTCCTCCAAGAGAGATTCACTGTCATACCTTCACACTTTCCAGGGTTTCCCTTTTCCTGAGATTCTTGCCTTGAAGTGTAAATCAGCGCGAATCAACTTTTCTCAAGTGTGAATCAACATGAACCCACAGGCCAGGACTCTACTGACACCCAGAACCTTCCTCACATTCAGCAAAAAAACCTGTACAAACCTGGGCTGAAAGATTTTTCTCTGCCTATCTTTTTTTCTTAAAAGATGCCTTCTTCAAGAAACCCAAGTATATCAGAACTCCACAGTAAACCGGACAGCTGCTTTTGAGTGAAGAGGTCAATTGAAACTTAAAGAGAGAAAAAATGTTCACAGGAGCACTGGGGTTATCTGACGCTAATCAATTCGCCTTCCAATCACTGGTTAGGGTGCACAATGCAATTAGGTGCTAGAGGAATATTTCGATTTATTATATTAAATTTAATGAGGGCAATGGCAGAGTCCTTCAGCTATGTGGCAGGCTAGCTTCATGCCCAGTGCCACTAAAGAATTAAACACTCTTATATTTACTTCATTAACTTTAATTGAACATCACACTTTTTGCAGTGCAAACTGTATTGTTGATTAAAAAAAGTAAATCTGTCCTTTACTTTCATATTCTTGCTAATATTCCAAGGGACAAACCTTCCTTTTCAACTTTTATAGCTTCTATCTATGTTAGGGATACATTTCCCCAAATGTCCTACAGCAGCAATGTCTCCTACTTCCTTATTTACCAGAAATGATTAGACAGCTAAGATAATGAAGCCACAGAGATACCAGTAGAGATTAAACACAAAAACTATCGTAATGACTCTAAAAGTCATCTTAAATGTACAATGATGTTGCAAATTCACACTATTTTAAAACTCCAGGACAACAGCAAAATAGGAGGAATAACACTAACAGGTGCTTCTCCCCCAAGTTTTAATGCATAACATTAATGCATAACTAAGGACCATCTTTTCCATTTTATTTTTTAACAAATTAAGGCACTGCAAATCTCAGTGACAGCACCAGCACACAGCTCTTGATGTGCACCATCTGCTGCAGCTAGTATAGCCTCTTTCTAGCTTTGGAGAGGCAGTGCTATAAAACTAAGTCCTCAAACTGTGAGTCAACAGTATCCATTTTAAAACATAAAATTGACATAAAAAGGTGCAACACTGATTAAAGACTAGTCCAAGTGTTCAGCTGTGTCTCTGCATACACAGAATTGACTGTGTATACTATACCAAAAAGGCACTAAAATACAACAATTTGATTTTTGTTCCATTCAAGCAACAAAAATGGCAAGGTGAAAAACCACGTGGCATTTGCGTTGTATTTGTGTAGCACTGGAGACACCCGCGCTGAAACATCTGCAGTAAGAAAGGAGCTACAGCCTCAGGTGTTTTGCAGGAAAGTGCCTGGGAAGCTCAAGGGTGGGCCCCACACCAACATACAGAGCTTGCTATGGCTACTTGGCACCCCATGAACACCTGGCATCACCATTACAGAAAGCAGACGAAGACCACTTTGTACTGCAGAGCATAAATGACATTACTAGTGATCCTACAACTGTAGCTGGACCATTTGTACTTGTAAAATCTTATGACAGAAATAAACACTCACCTGATCAACAAATCGCCTAAGCAGGCCTTAACTTCTACTCAACAGTTCAACTGTTTTATATCGAGACAGCCTACAGATGTCAGACACCTGAGAGCCTTCAGTAAGAAAAAGCATAATTTATTCTTCAGCAGCAGCGTAGTGAGAAAGGTTTATTTAAAAAGATTAACAGTATGTCTTTTATTTCCTAACCAGGAACGGGATAAACTCACAATTCCAACATACCTGGTCTCAATGCAAGCCATAGTCATGCAAAATCTGTGCAACACCCATCTCTTCATTGCACTCGGTAACGCATTGGTTGCACACACACTCTTCTCCCATACCCTCTGCCAAACTCAGGAACATTTAAACAACATGAAATACCAAACTCATGTCATTTCCCTTTCTGATGCTTGTCTGGTTTTTCCCACTGCACCAAGTCTCTTCCACTTCCCTACGCAGTCAGAAATGACAGATAAGAGAATGCAAAGAAATGGAGTGTGAACATAGAAAGAAATATAATTGGTTCAAGACTCTCTACTGTCTTCAATTTTGTACAGTCATTTACAGCTGTCTCAAGTGTGTGAAACACTGGCACCCAAGTGAGTGAGTAGGCAATTAAGATTTTGTACTCTTGCACAATCATTCTTCACTGATGTAAACTACTGGATACGGCACGAGACAGCAGTGACACATTGAGTGCTCTGGCTTGAAGACTGTATCGCTACACTGGGAAGGATGCTGCTTTTCCCTGACGTGTCTTTGCAGCTCATTCCTGAAAGATGCTGAACCCTTGGACCCCAATCCATCAGAAGTGCTTAAGTGCCTACTTAATATTGCAAACCCATGTATGTAAATACTTCCATTATTTGCAGCAGGGTATTTTGTAAGCAGGGGAAGCAAGGCTCCAAAACTGGGCAAGCTCAACCCAATATTACTCAGGAAGTCCACTGTTTAGCCAAACATTTTATGTTTTGACCGTAAAACTGGAAAGCATTTAAAAAATACTATCAGACAAAGCCAGCATGAAGTTCTGTAGTAAAAAAAGTAAAAGCAACTCAAGGTAAATTGAGGGTTATTTTAGAAGCTAAAAGTGCCTTTGACATCTAATGCCTACATTTATTCCCTAATGAAATGCAAAACTTTTTCCTTAGGTCACAGAGTGGACTTGACCCCATCTGTAATTGCTACCGATTGATTACCTGGCTGTAGCAAATTGAATGGTGGCTTTACTTTAGCTTTTTAAAGAGGTGTCTAGCACAGCTCCATCATTTCCTGCAGGTATCAGCACAGACAGAGGGACTAGGATAGCCAAATGTTGGTTTAAATATCCTCCAACCTTCAGTACTGGTCACTTTCAGAAGGGGTGGACTGAGGAATGCAACTAGCCTAGGAAAACTGTAACAGAATGGCTGCAACAACACAGGTAGCTGCAGAGTTGTAGGTGGCCGGATGAGGTCATATTATGGTTTAAATCATTAAAAATTATAAATATGCACTTATAAATAGTCATATTTTAATTTTGTTCTATTTAACAGCACATTCTAGTGATTATTTTTTTATATCAGAGTAAACCATAAAAGAACAGTATTCCTGTTTGTTTATTCATCTTCAGACTTCAATTATGTAAAATACTCTTAATGCATTTGAAGAGACTGAACAAAGCAGGAGAATCATCTTTTTATTTAAGGAGTCTGCACTGACTGAAAAATTAAAAGAACTTGCGTTGTTTAGAGGAAAGAAGGGCCTGAAGTCCACAAATAAATTTAAGAAGTATGCATTAGTACTGCATTTCTCCAATTAACTGTAACCGTCTAAACACAAAACAAGCCTTTCCTAAGCAAACATTTCTTCTGTCTCAATTTAATACATTCTTAAAGGGTACCAATGGGACCATCCTCACAAATTGTCAGGCATAGGGCTTGTTTGTTTGCCTCTCATGACAACACATCCCAAAATACAGAGCATATTTCAACTCGTTATTCTCTGAGTCGTCTGCCAAACTGCAAATGAATTGTAAACATGAAAAACATGTTAAGCCTATTCAAGCCCACCAAAAAAAAGGGGGAAAAAAATTTTAAAAATCAAGTCGTGCACAGTAAACTGTGCTATAATTTCCGGATGTAGGTCAAAACTCAGCAGGAAATCACACTGTCTATTTTTATCCCAGTTCACTGGAAGTGCATTACCTTTCTGTTTTCTTGATAAGCACAGCCCTGAAGATTTGTTCCTGGGGAGTTTTCTCTTTTTCATCAGTTGGTTGCACGAAAGGGTGGACAGCAGCCAAGACAAAGCCCTGCTGGTACAATTCTTGCAGCTGAGCTGGAAGATCACACAAGGAGGAAAGCTTGATTGCAGATGATCCTGGCAGCTCAGCTGGAAACAAAAAGAAATTGGTCAATAATCCTTCACCAGACTATCCTGGTTTTTAAAATCCAGGCTCTTGAGAGTCAAACAATCTTCACACTGATCTACAATATTAACACAAAATTGACCTTTCCTGAGGCCCATTTTGTATTTCAGATTTTAAGCAGGCTGTCTTGGCAAAGGACTCACACAAGAGACTGGTGCAATTAAACAATAAGTCAGATACATTAAAATGCCAAATTCACTACATAGTCTGGCAGAGATGAAGTAAAGGATTTAATAAAAACAAGACAGTTGGTCAAAAGATATTCTAAGGTTTAGTAGTCGTCATAGTAATGCAAGTTGAGGAGAGTGAGTGTGAGAGCGACTCAAAAATATAAGATAAAGGGGATGTCAATAAATGTAGAACACAACAAATTCAAAAGCAATAAACAGAAGCATCCATGTACACAAAAGCTGCATTATCAGACTAAGAGATCACTGATACAAAATGCTGTTGAGACCAATTATCTACAAATATGACTAAAGAGTGCTTTATAGGTATATTGATAACAAGAGCAATGTATATCTGTAGGGATGAGAAACCTTTTAGAACAGACACTAAACCTTATACCTCAGGGCTTAAGCAAACCAATACATATTAGAGATAAGGATGAGACTTAGTGCATGAAAATAATCCTTCCCCAATCTGCTTACTGTGGGGTTTCACACCTTCCTGTGAAGCATTTAATGCTGACTCCCGTCACACGCGACATACACACAGATACTATAGCCGGTAAAGCAACTACCCTTATTCCTTTGGGGTCTTGTGGGCTTCAAAAGAAAACTCCATAAATCACCTAAACCAGCCTTCCATTCTCTTTCTCTCTACGTCAGTAATTCTTCATATGTTTTTCATATCTTATGTGAAAAGACATCCTTCTTTCCTGACCTTTGTATCTTCATTTCCATCTCTCTAGGGGGTATTTCTTATTTCATTCCTAGCCATATAGAGTGGTGAGGTGCCGGATAACTTCCTCTCCCACTGAAACCAGTAGGGAGGTGATGTTGCAAGAAACGTGATAGAGGTTCCCAGCACCTTGCAGGCCTTCACTAAAAAAAGCACTGGAGAATAGTTTGTATGAAAGACACCAGCAATGCAAAATAAGGTTTCATTGTACTGCTTTTTTCATCAAACTGCGTGGCTACCCTTTATGAATAATGAAAGAGGTTCTCAAAAGCCTAATAAATATTCAAAACCAATAATACAGAGGAATAATTTAAATAATAATAGAATAGATGTGCTTGGTATGATTTTGCTTCATATACGACCATGTTCCAGAAGAGGATAATGGAACTTTTTTGACTACGAACTCGAAGATGCAGAATTTTTATTATTTTTGCCAATAAAATGAGAAATCCAAGCAATGTGTACATTGACAGAAAATAGGGCTCTACCTTTTACAATAGCAAACAAATCACTTCAGTCATAAAAAGAGATGGCATGAATGAATAATGATGAATAATGCATCATAAATAATAAAATCCACTGGTGGGTTTGTTTTTTCTACTGTGGATCAAAACAGGGAAACCCAGATGTTAGAAGTACTTTTTCCCCTTGTGGTTCAGACACTCCGAAACTGTGGACTACCCTGCAAATAATGCAATTAATTTAAAGACTATGAATGCTGGAATACCTTTCTGAATTAGTGTTTTAACTGAATACAATGGAATGACTAAACACTATTCAGTAATGTTAATTCTGGTAATGGTGCTCCGATTTTTAACGAGCATCTGTGAAAACTGATGCTTGCCTTGCATATGTACCTAGTACCCGGATTCTTCTGAGGATGCCTTGGTAAAACTAATAGAAAGTCTACTCATTAACATGGGAGAGCAATTGCTTCTTCCTGAAAGCTAAACACGAAGGGAAAGTGTGAAAACACGTAATTGGAGCCTTGGGATACACACTTGGAGATTAAAAAAGAAAGGTAATAGAAAATAAAGATGTGAAGGATCATCCAGCTAGTCCATCCTATTACCTAGAGGCAGGATCAGTTCTAGTTCAGCCATTTCTCCCAGTTTTTCTCATCTATTTTTAAAAACCTTTAGTAATGGAGATTCCGCAAGCCCCATAAGTCATGTTTTGTACTTCTCTATTTCTACTATTCAAGTCCTTTTCCTAGCGTGTGGCCTAAATTTCCCTGTCTGAAATACAAGACTGTTACTTCCTCGCTATAGCATTTGTTTTCTGCATCAGCATTTTACAATTCCTACTACCTGTCATGCCTTAATCTTACCTTCTTTAGACTGTACAAACTCAGTCCTTTCAAGGTTTCCTGTTTGCTTGCGTTTTCTAGATTTCTAAGTAATTTTTGATGGGTCTCTCCCGATCCCCTTCCACTGGTCAACATCTTTCTTCAAGTATAGCACCTATGCCTCACCACAGTGATCCAGCACAAGCCTTTTCACGGCTTTGCGGAACGGAAAAGCTCTTTCACCATTATACATCAGTTAACATCATTTGGGGGAAAAAAAAAAAGAGATTCTTTTCCCCATGACTAACAGTGGCCCAATGTCCCTGCCCTTAGTGAATTCTAGGGCTTTTTTCTTTCAGTGTTCCAGAGTCATTCTGGATTCTGAGCTCCACAGTGTGAACGCATTGGCAAACCTTAATAAACATACTCAGTGGTCTATTGCTAGAATAGTTAATGAAAATAATGAATTTTAACAAACTCTGGATAGAACTGTTTTAAGCCTTACAGGTGATACATCTTTTTGTATTGGTTTGGTGCTAAACTACTGCTCTATCCTTGGACTAGAGGTCCTTAAAGAAGACGACAGTTCTTGATAACACAACTGATGCCCAGAAGGCCAACATGGGTTTCCTGGGTCTGCAGATCCGTGCTCCCACAGACAGACTGGTTCATGCGATGCAGATTCCTCCCCCCAAATCCCTATTATCCTCTGGATACTGTGTAAGTTATTTGTTGCAGAATCTTTCTGAGCATTAAGTTAGGCTAATAATCATAAAGCCCTCTTTAAAAGCAGGTTGAAAAGGGATATCACAGTTTCCTTGTGGAGAGTCACATTCATTCTTCATCAGCCTTCAAACTTAAATGGTAAGATTTCAATTATTTCTTCAGCTAATTCCTCTAAGGTGCACACCTGTAGGTTCAACCTATTTGAAAATGCCTGATTTATGAAACCAGTCTACTTTGCCTTAGAAAAATGCTAATATTTTCAGAAAACTTGATATAACTTTCAATAAAATTCATTAAAACTTTTTAGTTACTAAAAAATATCTAATCGTGCCACTTTTGAAAGAAAATGGAAAATCAAAATTGTGTACAACAGGGACTTGTGTAAGGTAAAAGAGCAAATGAAAAACCTCTAACTTGCCAAAAGATAAAGCTGAATTCTTTTAGCAGCCTCATGTTGCTCTTCAAATGCAGTGAGCTCTATGTTTTGTATTCTGCTCCACATTTCTGTATTTATTGTTGCACTTCACAATCTGACCTCAAAAGATTCCTTTGTCTATTCTGTCTACATTTAGACCAGTGTGTAAGAAACTTGTAAATGCCAAATGCTGTGGTTTTCAATTTGCTAAGACTGAAAGTGGAAATAGAAGTGCTGGCCGCTTTTGGAATTGATTATCGGGCAAATCAGTTTGTTGCCTGACTAATAATTGAAGCTGAATCATGTCCAGCAATGCTCGGATACATACAGAACACTACAGCTTAGAGATCCTTCAAAAAGAAAACAAAGTTTGTGTTACACAACTGACACCCAGAAGGTGACTTTCCTGGGTCTAGGGACTCATGCATTCTTTGCTGCTAATGGAAAAAACTGACCAAACACTCACAATGTCCCCATCTTGCCACAGAAAAATCAATAAAAAGACTGAGCTGGCATAAAAATCTCCAGGTTGAGTCATGTATATCTGAAAGGGGTCATGTCTGCAGCTCCAGGAAGCAATTTACAGGGAACAGAAGAAGGTGATGCAGCTTGCCACAGGGATCCTGAGAGACTGAGAGCAGGCTGACAGAAATGGCTGGGAGACTGGTATTGAGGAGAACTCATTCCTCCTGTGTTAAGGAGCTCCTCTTTTCCTCCTGATGGATCCTCCAAGGCTGCTACCACAAAGATCAGACACTGACCAGCTTCAAACTGAAGCATCCCACATGACCTCCAACAATTGTGCTATGATCCATGCTAAAGAGGTAGATGTATCCTGATCAAACATTATGAGGAAAGACAGTTGCAGCAACTGTCTACAGTAAGTAGGGTAATTTTTCCACATTAAAACAACAGATTTGGGTATCTTTTAGATGCTGCAACCCAACACTTTCAAATAAGAAAAGCATTATTATGCTTTGTAAAATAAAGCATGGATTCACCCATTAGCCCATGCTTAATAACAGCAATCATCAACTACAGTACAACAGCATCAGATGCTTTTAACCGTATTTGAAAAGCAGCAATTTTTCCTTCCTGCTAGTCACATTTATAACAAAGCTAACCCAAACTTTATTGGTTTTTAATTTCTTTCTCCTTAAATGATAGCTTTGCTCAAGGAAAAATAATATGTTCAGTGCCAAATTACTTAATTTCTCTTTACTGAAATGGTCAAAGTCTGGGTCCAGTTTAGGCCTTGGTTTCTCTTGGCTTATCCTTAATACTTCATTTAAAAGGATAAGCACAGTGTTCTATATTTCTATTATCCTGTGTTAGGTGTTTGCTTAGTTTGCTTCCTCCAGTGGAACAAACTAAGTGTTGGGATTTTTTTGGTCTTAATTTCTTAACATGTTTCCGGATCAAGCTTTCATGTTTTTATTCCAGTCACAGCTGTTACAGACTGATGAAGCCCTTAATGACAGTTCACATTACACACGAAAATGCTCAACAAAAATACTGGATTCCTTTTAATTACTTTCTGTTCCCCTTTAATTTTTTCACGTTCATCTGCATTTTCAAATTAATGTTCCTCATTTTATTATGAAACATCAAATAAGCCTCTTCCTTTTGCATTAAAACAACCAAAGATCAAGTTGGTATGTACACAGATCATAGAATCAACTAGGTTGAAAAAGACCTTTAAGATCATCAAGTCCAATCATTACCCCATGACTGCCAAGCTCACCACTAAACCATATCACTAAGGGCAAATGGATCTTCACTCAAAATCCCCCCTTATGGCTGCCTCTCATGATCCCCACTCACAGCCACCCCTCATCTGCCCCGCATAGTGGCCCACAAAGTATAGGCGCTACCCCTACCCCTCATGGCCACCTCTCACACCCCGAGGCTGCCCCTACTCTCCCCTCATGGTGACCCCATGGCCTCCCCTGCTCTCAACTCATGATCGCCCCTCATGGCCGCCCCTCCTCCTCATGATCTCCCCTTGTGGCTGCCCCTCCTCCTCATGACCTCCTCTCATGGCCGCCCCTCCTCCTCATGATCTCCCCTCATGGCCGCCCCTCCTCCTCATGATCTCCCCTCATGGCCGCCCCTCCTCCTCATGATCTCCCCTCATGGCAGCCCCTCTTCCTCATGATCTCCCCTCAATGGCTACCCATCCTTTCCCCTCACAATCTCCCTGTCGTTGCCACCCCTCCTGTCCCATCATGATCTTTCCTCACTCTCATGGCTGCCCCTTCTTTCCCTTCATGATCTCTCACCCCTCATAGCTACCCCTCCTCTCCCCTCACAATCTCCCCTCATGGCTGCCCATCCTTGCCCCTCACAATTTCCCCTCATGGCTGCCCCTCCTGTCCCCTCATATACACATTCTCTGTCTATAGTGGGTACAGGAGAAGTCACTTTGCACCAATACATGCCCAGATCATGGTATATAAGGGGGTCTGACACAGAAACCAGACTGGCAAACTCAACAGACCCACATTATTAAGCGATGCAGCAACGCCCTTCCCCGGTAACTGCAAGCACAAGACTTCTATCCACAGGACCGCAGAATGGTTTGGGTTGGAAGGGATGTTCAGAGGGCACCTACCCCACACCCCCTGCACTGAGCAGGTCATCTTCAACTAGACCCGGCTGCTCAGAGGCACATCCAACCGGACTTTGAACGTTTCCGGGGATGGGGCATCAACCACCTCTCTGACAACCCATTCCAGTGTCTCACCACACTCGTCATAAAAAATTCCTTATACCCAGTCTGATCTCCCCTCTTTCAGTTTAAAACTATTCCCCCTTACCCTGCTGCAACAGGCCCTCCCAAAAAGTTTGTCCATGTCTTTCTTATAAGCCCTCTTCAAGTCCTGAAAGGCCGCAATAAGGTCTCCCCAGAGCCTTCTCCTCCCAACTCTCTCAGCTTTTCCTCATATGAATGATGCTCCAGCATTCTGATAATCTCTGTGGCCCTTCTCTGGACTCACTCCAACAGGTCCACACCCCTCCTGTGTTGGGGACCCCAGGGCTGGATGCAGTACTGCAGGTGGGATCTCACGAGAGCAGAGGAGAGGGGCAGAATCATCTCCTTTGACCTGCTGGCCACCCTTCTTTTGACACATCCCAGGATACAGTTGGCTTTCTGGGCTGTAAGAGCACATTGGCATCTAATGTCCAGTTTTTCATCCACCAGTAGCCCCGGGTCCCCTTTGGCAGGGCAGTTCTCAATCCCTATCATGTACTGATACTGGGCATTGCCCTGACCTAACAGCAGGACCTCGCACTTGCCCTTGTTGAACCTCAAGATGTTCACAAGAGCTCACTTCTTGAGCTTGTCCACACTCCTCTGGATAGCATCCTGTCCCCCTGCGTGTCAACGGCACCACTCAGCTTGGTGTTGTCTGCAAACTTGCTATGTTATTTGATCAGGCCTAACACACATCAGCAGGCTCAGACCCTTCAAGTAATGCAGTTATAACTGTTTCCTTTTTCAAAGCTCAGGATGAGGCTGTTCCCAATCCCATGGTTGTTGCAAGCTATTTCCATTCAAAGCACCCAGAGCCAGTAATCTATAGAGTCACTTGCGCTCCTGTTCGCACCTCGTCCTTCCAGCACCACGAACCTTGCAGGCCCCTGTGCAAAGCTACGGCTGCTCCAGATGACTCATGGATATGACCATGTCCTTGTGCCTCCTCCCCAGGACATCTCAGAGCAATTCTCGGAAGAGGAACGTGTCTAACAGAAGGGCCACAAGGGCAACTGCAGTGCAGCTCTCCCTCTCCCCACTGCAGGCCCAAATGTAGGCAGTGACCCCAGAGCAAAGCTCTGCCTGTGAGCTAGAAGGGAGTAAACATTCAGACACGCTACACACTTAGTCATTCCTACTCACTACTTTCACACAGCTCCCTGCCTAGCATGATTTTTTTGCTGCTGTCCTTCTAAGGCAGCTAAATCTCCCTCCTCCACTCTGCAAAGCACACAGGAGACCACACGAAAGAATCTGGATAGTGCCAGGCATTAGCATCCATAGTCTTTGACAGACCTAGCAATGGGCATGTAAGATGAAAACAAGCTACAAGCAAAATTATGGTTATATGGTAATACAGTAATACAGTCATAACCCCAACACCATTCACTGACGCCCTGCAGGGCTTTATAATAGATCTGGCTATTTACCTCCTGCCTTTAGTGACCACCCCGTGGAAAGCAGCATTAGCTTGCTCTGTTGTGCCTCACGCATCCCACCAAGGTGGTCATAATTGCATGTCTGCTGGCAGGAAACTAAATAGCAACAACAAACAGAGACAATAATGTGGCAAGAGAGCGTGTCACCAAGCACGTGTGTGAGCCGACACATAAATCTGGCCCACGTCCACAAAATTTCCCATGCTTTCACACAGGGACCTTCCCAAGCATGTTTATGATTGTTTATACCAGCCCTGATGATTTTGCAGAACAGGAAAGCAAGCACACTTCCTCTATTTAGCACGAGGATTGCTGTTTCTGAATTTAATATTAATTCCTTTCCAGCAACTTTAATTTAATTTAAATAAATCAGATCTACAGCAGATTAAGTTCTAGGAGACCAAAACATTACCTTTGCAGCAGGGCCAGTAAAAAAATTTAACTAGAAAGTTTACTGTTAAAAGATGCAGTTTCACCTACATTAAAACATTTCATAGGAACATGTCAAATGCAGCATAGTTTTTAATTTGGATAATACTTGGAAGTTTTAAAAAAAGCAACAATGTTTTGCATTATCAAAGTGGTTAGAAAGGCACTTTTTTTTTCAGTGGTTCTGTGAATTTCCACTCCACTTCAAATGACGGAATTACCTGCACTACTGGAAATGTGATTTTTTTGTTGGAAGATACAACTGCAGTGACAGAAGGGGCATACTTTCAACAATTAGGATACACAAACAAACCAGTGTCACTCTGAGCAGCTTGTTTCTGCAAGCTGAACACCAACTGCTACATGAAGGACCATCCTGTCAGGTCTCCTTCTGGTTTGCCAAAGTCCTCACGTTTACCACTGCAGGCCCTGAGGGCTGAATGGTACCCCAGCTCCCTGCAGAGAGGTGGGTGAACATCAGAATTCACCTGGTGGAAGGTGCAGGGTAAGAATCTATTGTGAGCTTTCTTCTAAGGATGCAGCACAGATTGTAAAGGACCTCCTCTGCACTATAAATAAGAACATTTTTAAGGCACTTCTCACTGACTTATTTAGCAGTTGGTTGGGAACAGCTGAAGGAATCCAGATCATCATCCTTTCCAACTATTAAGGCTTGGTAAGGCCAATTTGTTACTCTGGAGAAAAGAAAGCAAACTGTTACTTGAATATTATCAAAACACTGATTGATTGATCCTGGGAGAACACAGTTATTTCCAAGCAGCGCTGATCTCAAACAAAAAATATTAAAACATCTATTGTAAATTTTCATTCTTTGTTACAAACACTAAGGAACTCTTTTATGTAGCACAAATTGTTTGCATTGCAAAACTACAGTCATTGTACTTTCACTTAACCATAACTATTCTTTCCTCATGCAACCCACAAATAGTTTCTTGTCAACAATAACAAAAATCAGAGAATCAGAGTACTTCCAAAGAAAATAAAGGAAAACCCACTAATAACGTATCTTAAAGAGCACAAAGTAATAAACAGATTTCTGGTGAGTTTTATGAGGAGCTCCAAATAATTATTTCTGAACTAAAATCTACCCAACAAATGCTAAAGCAGCATGAGAAACCTAGCAGAAAATATATAGTGCTTTTGACACTATCGCACAGCTTTAATTACCTGAAATACACTAATGCTAGAATTTAATGAGTTCAAAGCTCAAGCTTTTGGAGTAACAACTATACAAGCTATACTACAGTCTTTTTTCCCTTCTGATAGAGCCTGAGCTTCTATGAGGTGTATGAAGAGGCCCCTTAGCTTCAAAGCCACGGCACACAGTCTGAGTGTATTACTGCTCAGGCTGTCAGAAGAGGCAAGGTACCTGATGTTAACGTATCACTTTGCTTTTTTGGTTATGCTACATGACACAGCAGTAATTTCTCTTTCAATCTTCAAGGCAAATATAATAAATGTCCTCATCAAAGAAAGGAAGAATGAATATGCAAGAGGAATCAGGACTTTAAATGAAGGATGACTGTTCAACAAGCTCCTAGTGTTTACTTTTAGTGAAAACATATTAATGGAACTTAAAGATATTCAAAAGCAAAGCACTGTATCTTAAGAGGGTAGACAGAGGGAAAACCAAAGACAGACTGTTAAACTGCATGTATGCCCTTTGAAAGTATGTATTTATATAGGTATGTGTGCATATATATGTATGCACACATATATTTGTGGATACATGTATATGCACACACAAACACAGACATACACCAAAATTCTTTCCTTTCCTTTAGGAAACAGTAGATACGTGCATTAGTCAAATTGAGAAAGTACTCAGATAATTCACAGATGCAATGAGACTGCCTGCAACTTTGTCTAATAAATCACGTTGTCTAATCTCATTGCATCTGTAAGTTACCTTATTTGTTCTCCAGGCCAAGTTTCATTTCTATATCTTGCAATCAGAAGATAAATATCTTAAGAACTGGGTACATTTGCCGCAAACACTATAGGGTTATATATGGGATGGTTTCATCTTTGGTGTTTTAGAAAGAGGAAACAGCCAGGCTACCACCTCCACTAAGTGAAAAAAACAATCACTAAACAGAAGTTTAGTTACCTAAATAAACTGACAAGCACTTCTTAAATGACTCACAGCTTACATACATTAGCTTGTGGCAGCATTATGGAAAATGGACAAAATTAAGACCACCTACTACACAAAAGAAAGGTTAATGATTGTGCAAAAAGCAAAATGAATGATTAAAAAGTGGGGGGGGGGATGATGACTTCTCATTTAATCTGTGCATATTAAAAAGAACCAAGTCCTATCCCTTCCGTGCTTGAGCAGCTCTTTGAAATGGTATTTTTCTATGTCTCTGCTTGGTTCCGTTTTCCTAAATTGGCGCAGACCAAACACAGAGACAACCGACAGATCATTTACATTTCACAAATCCAAGAAAACTCCAATTATGTCCAACCAAAAGGAGAAAGTGTTCAAAGTTGCAGTATTTTACTCATACAGACTTGTTACCTACCTAAGCTCTAAAAAAGCAAGAATCACACTGACTTACAGGAGAGAAGGGGTTAATTCTGAGCTACAGGAAGGGTCAAAATGTTAATTCACATCTATTTTTTAACCCCCCAAAAAAGTACTGGTTCCTTGCCCTAAAGCCCTTAGATACCATATTAATCTCCTGACGGCAACACTTTAGCTGCCAAAGTCAATCACTGCATGCCACTGATTTTAACAGCTTAAGTAGTGAACCAAGACTTCCCACCAATTCTGGTGGAATTGCTGGTGCAGCAAGCAATTAGCCAGTAATCAAACACTTGAAAAAGGAGAGGAGGAGGAGCTCCTCGAAGGGAAACAAAGTAAAACTCGCTGGAGATCTTCTGATATCTTATAACTCGATGGCATTATAAAACCTGGGGGCTGATGTACCTTTTTTGCTTTGACCATTCTCTAGTTAAATGTGCCCACTGGTTTTCTTAGCAGCAATACTAATGAGCACCAGAGAGTTTCACAGCTAACGTACAGAATCTTCCCATTCTCTCCTCCCATACTTTTTAATGCATACATGTCTTTTCTTCCTGGCATAACCCCCTCCTTTTCCCTTTCCTCTTGTCTCTGTTTTTTGCTTCACTTTGATGTTTTTTCCATATTTCTGGCAAATTTTCATTTCAGATTTTAGAACTGCAGAACACAACAAAGAAGTAACACTGGATTCTTTGCAAATTTTACAATGGCCAAACGTGGACTGTAGTAAAAGAACCACAAAAAGCACATATAATATCCTCAGAAAAGTACAAAAAAACACCTACTTTATTAAGTTCCAAATTATGCAGAATTTATTCATTTTATAGCACACTTTCCCAGATGAGAGAAACCTCATCTGAAATGGAATCTGTAGGGTTTTTAAGCTTTCCAAATAACTATATCCTATTGACAATGGAATGCTGCATGTGCTGGCTCCTCAAGGAGTTAAAAAGGAGGAAGGTTCATATATCAATCTACGTTTTTCCATCCAAAACAACTGGGACCAACCTTGAGATTCCTGGTTTTACTTTTAACCAAGCACAGATGAACAAAGTGGGTTGCATGCACTGTATCAGGGATTTTTTCCCATGCTCATGAGATAGTTAAGAACTGTAAATTTGAATGAAGCCTAGTTTCCACAATGACAAATGACAAGAAAATATCAAAACATTTAAGAAAAAGGGGGGAGAAAAGTCATCAGCAGTCACTGTGGCTGAATACATCCACTATGATAGGATGCACATTTTTCATGATACACTGAACATTGCGATTAAAATCAAATACTTGGCACAACTCAGGCAAATAAAAGGAGATAAAACTGCCATCAAAAGTATTACAATAAAGCATGGTGGTTTTCCCCAACACACAAGATAATTGCTGAATATCATATGGACATGCAAATAAGAACATTTAAAAGTCTGCATTTTATAAATTCAGCATTCATCACAAATACCTAAATTTACTGACATATCTCATAACCTTGGGAAGAAAGGTTTGGATTTATCAAGATAGCTCCTATTTCCCAAGCCAACCCGTGCAACAGAGAACTGATAGTCTCCAGGGAAACCAAAATCCTCTCGGCAGGTCATGGCCGTATGCATTTTATACATAACGCTTTGCGTTATATATACAGAAAAGGACACACAGCTTTAGAAACTCTTTTAGGCTTTATTCAAAAGTTACCTGCTGGTTTCTATTTCTCTTCACTTCAAATCTCGTGTTTCACATGCATTTTCCCCTTCTAATAGGTGTTTTTAGTCTTTCTTGTAAAATCTTATTTAGGATGATACTGTGTGCCAAGTTTGTTTGACTTGTTTTTTATTTCAAAGCTAGAAATGGATTTTTTCCAATCCTGTCACTTAAGTCTATATATTACCCTATTTCAGATGTTCTCATTTCTTGACTACATCAACCAACAACATTCCTTTTCTTCAAAAGGCAGCGGTACACACTAAGCACTTACATTTTAAATTAGAATAAGTATCATTGTGATTTTCATCTCTTTATCTCTTTCCTGGCTTGAGATACTTTACTTTTTAGATAAAGAGAAGACATGTCCAAATTATGCGTGTTTTTCATTTGGCAGATAAATAACATGAAACGTAACTTCTCACTGCTCTTTTGGAGCTCCTTTAAATCAAATTCTCCTATTTGGGAAATCCCATAATTTTTCATAAATATCTGTTAAATTGTTTTCAGCTTTACTGGCAAAACTAAATAAATGTTAACACAGCCAAAAATGTAACATACATTGTATAACTAAGCAAGCAGCGTTACTTGAAACTATATTCTCAATTAAATTCTGGCCCCAGGTTTGGTTATGTTTGAAAAAGAAAGTTGGGCAAGAGAATGCTACATGATGAAATTCAGTATAAACAGGAGATACTCAGAGGCAGGTAAATTGAATTCAGAGGAAAGGGAGATACAATACTTTTGGATTGTTTTTAAACACTCAGCCCTGTAGTGATTCTAACACAAATACTGTAGGCACCTATACAAGACACAGAACACACAACAGCTGTTATATTATAAACAGAGAAAAAACTGATCCGTTGAACCTTCCAGGAAAACTCCAAATTTCAAAAAGGAATAAAAAGTAAATTAGATCTGTGTTCATTTCCAGCCGTTAGGCCTGATGGGGACCTGCACCGAAAAGCCAAATGCAAAACATTCTCCAGACAGTACCTACCATTCCTCTCAGCTCTCCTGCCCACACTTCTACTTTTTGTTCAGCTGCATTGATAACAAGAACGTACTCCCATCGCTGGAAATTGTGAGAATACCTCTGTTAGCATATGTGAATTTCATGTGAAGAGTCTGTGTACAGACAGACATTTAAATTTAACTCTTGCAGCAGACCTCATATCAGCCTCACAGGACTTGCTCTCAGTGCCACTACTGAGCTGTACTTGGAGATCTCAACTACGCCATAGCATCAAAGGGAGTCAGAAATACAGCCTTTTCTGGAATTCACAGCAAAACAGGCCTGAAGAGGAAGAACTTGTGATCCAAATCCTCACTGTTTAAAAATGCCACAGGAAACCCCCTCTCCAATGACCCACTTAACGTGTGAAGATTTGTGTGTGAATGTATGAAAATACAAGGTGGAAATAATCCCTATCAAGTAATTTCTCCAATGATCCCAGATTAATTTGGCATATGCAAGAGCCATGTATTACCCCATCTGTGATTTTTAGCATGACCACATAAACTACTTACAGGAGGTATAAAGCTAGAGCCACCAAATCAATCAGTTACTTTGCAACAAATTAGGCAATGGCGTGCTTTAGAAATGAGGTAAGGGTGAGTTACAGCTATAGCAAAGGACCTACTTTACAGTCAATACTTATTGGATTTGCTGACTCTATTGGTACACAAGGGTGATGAATGATCTTATTAAAACCAGTACTAAACACTTTTCACTTCCTATGTCACTATATACAGTGCTATCATACAAATTCCCCCTCAAGTTTTTTTTCCATTAGCATAGCTAATCAAGAGTGATTCCAACTGAAGAGGCTTTTGTTCTCCAACCTCACTGCAGCCGCACCCTCCTCCTTTCTTCCCATCCCTTGGATTCCTCAGCTGAAGAGCAAGTGATTTGTGGCTCTGCTGGAGCAAAGCACTTGCTTGCTGGCCGCTGAGCTGTCACCAAGGCAAGCACGCATGGCTTGGTTCTCCTCACCTTTCCCTGATTGATACAGATGTCTGTCCTCTACCCGACAGGCAGCTTCCACAAAAGTAGGAGCAGTCTAATCATCTTGAGAAATTTCTAGCAAATTGCTTTGAAATTGTGCGGTTATAATTATTTGGAGGGATGAGACAGACAGACTGTGAGCCTTTTTTAACTCTCGTTTCCCTAGGAAACCAGTTCAGAAACAAAACAGAAAAAGCCACCACACTACCACCCCCAAACCCTCTGAAAAAATACCCTTCGCAAATAAAGGTCTGGAAAGAAAATCCTGCTAAAGGTATTATGGGATATTGCCTTCTGTAACACCTCTAACGGTGTATTTAACAGTGATAAAGCTTTCACAGAATACTGAAAACTACTAACAAGCAATAGTTCACCACTGGCACCTAAAAGTAGTATGTCACTGCCAAACACACCACAGCACTTCAACTTGGCAAGAACACTTGATAGAAAGCCAAAGAGTAGTGGAAAAGGCTGTTAAAAGTTAACAAAGCACTTCCCAAAAGTACTGCTTTGTTTTTTTAAGCAAGTCTGCTAGAGCATGGGTGATGGATTTACTAAAGAAAAAAGTTTTCCTTGGCAAAAAACCTGGCTTCTTTTGCTCAGAGCAAATTTTCCTGTCATTCTCCAGAATCTGAACTCCTACTCCCTTGTTTCAAAAAAAATGTGGCCAGTTTCTATTTTCCAGTGAAGAATTCCCACACAGTAATACTGACAGCAAGCAAATCTATTGTTTAATTTGGGTCATGGGAAAACGGCCACAAACTCAAGCATCATTAAAATGGAATAACCAAAGCCAAATTACATACATATATATTTAAATTTTGCAATAAAATGGCTGTCGCTGCAATTTTGTTTGCAAAAGGTAGCAGAGTATTTCTCCAAATGTTTACGAGAAGGCGTAATTTTACCTTAATTTCTCAGTGTAGTTGTGCTAGAAAAAGTGCTGTATCTAAAACATTTATTGTGAATTAGAAGATAAGCAGCAGAGATACCTTATCTTCAAAGCTGCCAAAGAATGAGTTAATGAAGTTATTATAATCTAATCCCAAAGTAATAAGTATATGCAATAAACATGTAACAGATGTCCTGTCCAACAGGGACAGAATTCCTTCATGGTATGAAGGTGGTAATTAAAAAGCATTATGTAGACGATCTTCAGATTTAAGACCTTCCTTACCCCTGGATAGGATCCCCTTCAGATTAGTGACATCAAAAATTTAGTTTCATAAATGCATATTCTTACTGATTAAATAATAAAATACAGAAGCAAATAAACAGGTCAGTTTCTCCGCTTCGCAAGGAATAGAAAATAATCTTTCTAGATGGCACAGTGGTTTATGAGGATGCACATTCAGAGCCAGCATACAACAACAGAACTGTTCGCTATTGTTCTTGTCAGCCACTGCTAACACAGACAACACCTCAGGAGCAAACCTGTGAATGTGTGCAAAGCACAATGCCTCTATGCCTTGGCTAACACTGTTTTATCAGAGATCCTAATAATGCCTGAGAAGGTAAAAGGCAGTCTCATGTAGCTCTAACTTCTAATCATATGACAGTCTATGTTAAAGACACTTTCATTTCCCTCCATTCCTAATATATTCTGCAAAACAGAGAATCTCTCAGGTCAAGAAGGGCCAGACCTGCTACTGGCTCATAATGAAATACCAGCAATAAAACAGTCTTGAGTTTTCACCAGTCATTCTGGAAGGGCTCCCTGGAAGTATATATTGATGAGCAAACCAATTTTGCTCCAACATTTACTATAATGAAAAAACTAAACAAACAACAAAGCCGACAAGCAGTGCAAGAGTGCAGCTTGAAAACAAAGTCTTGCAATTATGAAGTATTTTATTCAGTGAACATGTGGTGAAGAACAATGAAAATAATCCCACAAAATATGTACAATTTTATCTATTTGATCATTTGAAAGGCTTCATCAAGGCATTCAACCCAGCTGGAAAAATCTAGTAGAATAAGGACTGAGGAGAAAGACAGATGCTGCATCTGAGTTGAGCATTCCTAAGTAAATAAACAACAAACCAAAACAAAACAAAGAAGTGATTCTGACACAGTTCCAAACTTTGAGACAATAACTTGACAAAAGACCATTTATTCTGTCACTCTCTTTTCGTTCTTTTGTTTTGTGATTTGAGATAAAAGTAGATGCTAATTTTTTTTGCTTACTAATAATCTGTACAGTAATTGCTCGTGAATTAACCCATGCAACTTAGCACTATTTGTCAATTCTTGTATCAGTTGTTACTAAGAAATTCAAGGAAACAATTGTTCAAACAAAAGAACACCAATAGAGGGCTTAGCAAGCAAGGAACTACAGCAGTAGACTGCTGCTTATTTATATTTCACTAGTAACCATGTCTTGGCTTACCTCTAACTTTCTCAAAATTCCATCTATTAATCTGTAAACCTCATACCTCATTCTCTTTAAGATTTAAGGCCTTTTATCAATTCATTTGGAAATGCGTGGCATCTTTAGGACTTCTCACATCCTTGATGTCTTTAATTTTTCATGTGCCACATAGTACGCAGAAGCCTCTGTATTCTCAGACTGAGATGAACTCTTTCAACTGATGACTGTTTAACAGAGACGGGTAATATTTTTCCAGTTCTTAGCTCACCCGATGACTGTCAAGCTTGTCTTCTGTGTGTTGATCAAGAGCTGCAGCTCACACCAAAGGCTTAATGAGATTCGCTTCCCCTTGAAAGGGCTGTTTCTTTCAAGAAGATCTGTAGCTAATCACTGCAAGTCTCTAGTGGACATTATTTGGACAGAGAAGGAAAGGAGAGACTTCTTTACAATTTCAACTAAACAGAGCCCCATTGATATGAAATAAGCAGGGTTTGCAAAGAAACAATTGGCTGGAAAAGCTTAAATCTGAAGTTCCTGTACAAGACCTTATCACAATGCATGGGTTACCATTTACCAGTAAGAGCCATACCAAGTAACTACAGCAGCTGAGTAAGCTATCAGACAGAGCTAAAATTTCTCATATGTCACCTCATACATGGAAAACCCCCTGACACTGCTGCTCATCCTAAATTTACCATATAGCACACTGTGTTACAAGTATGAAACCACTTGCAAAGGCATAACTGCACATAAACCAAGAGTTTTCTGGATGCGCAAGTTATAACACAGAAAGCAAGTTGTGATTTCATGCAGTAACTATGTCCAGGATATCACATATTTATACGACTGCAATAAGATGAAACCAAGTCACTGAAACTTGGTTTAGTGTTTAAGATACAGGCCAAAAATACTCATCACGTGCCAAGGTTTTGCCAAGGTACGTGAATGAGTGCAAAGGAGTTGAGTTGGGAACTGGAAGCAAGACAAGCACAATGCTCAGGAAATGCTAATAAGTTCTTGTCCTCCACATGAACCATAAACATTTTTCCAGGCTGCTCATCACTTAAAGAGAAGGCCACAATCTGGAAGCCTGGATCAACCTTTATCAGCTTTGTAATATGTAATAGCTGTAAAACAGTGATGTTCAAACAGTGTTTCACCGAGGAATTACATTGCAGAGTTCTCAAATTGCTGCAGATTGACCATGAATCAGAAGGCAGGTGTCAGAAGCACCTGAAATGCAGCCCTTAACTAAGCTAATGCAAAAAGGCACATTACACCAGGCCCAGTTTGAGATGTTTGCTTGGCACTACATTTACATCTTGTACAGACGGAACACGTGCTAGGCTATCTATCACCTGTGCACATACACACAGGCACTGAAAAAACAGAAACAAAGGTCTCATGTCAATAAATACAGATACAGGATCAATGCCTCTCCCAGTACTAAGTCAAGATACAGAAAAAGCAGGGGAGGCATTCACAAACAAACCCCATGCACATACTGTAAGAAGACTAACCTGAAGAACAGTTAGCACTTGATACACAACCATTAAGGTCTGCAAATCACATTACTTTGCTGAGCACAATATTCATAATCTTATTTAAATTGCAGTCACAATTATGCTTGTTGCTAAAGCAACAATTCTACCTATTTACGGAACTGGGCAAAGAAAACAAGAAAGCCTGCGATTTCCATGCACAATAGAAATGATAGATTTAAACTACCTGCATGTTCTCAGGTTCTCCTTTAGATAAAATTTAAATCAAATGTTGATCCTTCTTAGGAATGACAGCATTTAAGGTTTAAAGTAGCTGCTCCCTGTTCAGTAATTAATTAAGTCTAACACACTCAGGGGAGGTTTTCCGTGTCACATTCAAATTCAAAGAACAAAAGAAATTGTCATGGAAGACCCAAAAGTGATCTGAACCCAGAAATGTAAGTTGTCTTCTTCAGTATAAGACCCTGTGCCCGCCCGTGTGTTATACCATGTGTTTTATGCAGGAAGAACGCAACAGCAAACCCTGTCAGAATGACAGCTGCAGTCCCTGCTAGGCTTCATTGGTTTCAACGCAACAAAAACACATCCCTCTGGCACCAGAAAGCTCCCAAAACACTGAAAAGTCATGCAATGCCATGTCTTCTCTTCCTATTAACAAGCCAAATGATACATGTCGCTCCATTTTTACTGTCTACCACCACCACCAAGGTTCTTCAGTTTGTGTGTTCAGCTCCTCGTGGCCCTTGATATTCTTTCCCTATTTTTTCTGCTCTACTATCTCTTAATGCCCCCTCCTTTATGAAGATCATGTCTCTCTTCCCACCATGTATGAGTGCCCACATCTACCCTGGCAACAAAGTGTGCAGAGCATATGGAGTGCCACACTAACACAGCCCTCTCAGGCTTCCAGACACAGAGAGATGCTGCTGTGAAAGCCCTTCCCTATCCAAACATGGGGGAACACAGTGGCCAACATCACAACAGTACACATCGTTTGGGGTCTTCATGCCCATGACCTACAATAGCATGGGTCCATGCCAGGGTGGTTCTATCCCTCTGAAAGACATAGCAATAGATGCCCTTCCCTTCTCCACCTGGTCACATACTGCTGTAGACAAGCAGCAGCAGCAACGCGGTCCTGCTCCTGACCTCCTCTCAGCTGAGTGTGGGATCCTCTGCAGAGAGGATTTCAGCATGCAGCCCCTGCAGACAGGGTGCATACCTCCCATGTTCTACCCATGACTGTCAGCACGGTGGCAAACACCCAGGTTGGGCTCTGCCATTTAGCTTTTGTTGCAGTTAATCCTCTGGACATGCTGGTCCACTGGGGAACGTTTCTGGTGTGGGCCATTATCAGCACCCCATCACCATTTTTTCCCCGTTTTTGTCCCTGCTCCAGAAGTTCCCGATCTCTCTTTCCCTCCTTTGCTTTTCACTCCATTTTGGGCCATGCTGTTCTTCTCTGGGAATAAAGTTGGCAAAAGCATTGCACAAACTTTTTCAGATCCATTGCTGTTTAGCTGCAGCTGTGCCTTCCATTTTATCAGCACAGAAGCCTGAAGTGCACACGTTTTCTGGGGTTCAGCAGCAGGAAAGCTGTGGCAAGGAGCCTGGTCTAGGGATGTTACAGCTCATCACAAAGCTGACAGACATCTTGATTGCTGCATTTTTTTGTGGGAAAGTGTGTAGAGGCAGTATTTACGACTGAAGGATTCTGGCTATGAAGACCCTTCAGAGCTTCATATGAGCTGACATGTCAGCTGAGTGTTGACAGCCTATCAAGCAGCTGACAGGACACGGTCCTGCTCTGAACGGGGTGCTTCAGCCAAAAGCCTAGTAACAGGACTGGCAGGCCATTTCCTCTGAAAGCTAAAAGAAAAGCAAGGAAGGAACGGATGCTTCCCAGGGAGAGATGCATGTTTCCTTGTGGAGAACAGGGAAGAGTTGATCTACACACAGCAGGACATAATCAGCCTGTACTACCTCCCTTGTCCTTACAAGTCTCTCCTCTCCAAGCCAGGGGAGCAGCACAGACTTCATCACTCTTCCCTTTGTCAGTTCTCCCTCCTTTGTCACTTCTCAGAAGAGCAGGGCACAGGATTCACCCTCACTCCTCCCTTTTCCTGCATGCTGTGCTGCTGCTACTTTTCAACTATGCTTTTCCCTAGCAAACAACTCAGTCCCAAGCCTGTAGGTTTCCTGAGGGCCACTGAGCCATCAGCCAAAGGCATTTGTCAACAGGAAGAAGTCAAAGCGGGCATTGACAGTCAGGGAAGAGACAAGGTAAATATGCCCACCTGAAAGGGATAAACAGTCAAATGCCACCAGGAAAAGGGTGAACCTCTTTACTGCTAGACACACAGCTCTGCTATGCCGCCCTGCAAGGGAGTGTTTGAAACACTGGAGGATGGGATTGCATACCCTGATCATGACTTTGTCCACTTCAAATCTGCACTCCCTCTCCAAACTGGTTAGCCACTGACCAACAGGTCCTGCAATCACGGGATGCCACAGGATGACAGCCAGACCTGTGAGAGCAGGTTTGGACTCCCAAAAATTTTGAAGACTAATGGCAAAGTCTGTCCGTAGCTTATAACAACAGCAAGTTCTGACCCACCACACCATCATTAGTGCAGAGAGGCCTCCACTAGCCCAACCAGTCCAACGTTGTGTCCCACATCCATGGTACCCTCCAGTGGATATAGGGCAGAGCACAAAGAGTGAAAGCTGAAGAAAGTAAAGGGCAGTCCCTGTATTCATCCTCAGACAAAAGCAGGGAGGGAACAGGAGCAAGTCAGCTCATCTGGAGTGTTGTCACACAGCAGCTGCCACAGCTATAGAAGGATGATCATCATTTTTGCCACTGGCAAAAAAGTCAGAAGTCATAAGGCAGTAGGTGCAATGGTAGCATGTATGGAAAAGCAGGAACAGAAAACAAACCCAGAGCAGAAGTAGAACAGAAATTAGACTTGCTTCTGCATGTGAAATTTCTTGACAAGTGTCACTGGCAGAGGCAATGACAAGCTACAGTTATCTGCGTCACACAGGCACTGGGACAAAATAGCAGGTCCTAGAGTGGCTCCCAGGACTTGCAAGCCAGAAACCAAACACAGTTCAGTTACCTTTCCCTCAGGCTGCTTTGAAGCACATGGAGTGGCATGTTCAGTGTACAGGAGGACACTAACTTTTGCCCAAAGTAAAAACTTCAAAATACATTCAATGCAGCGTGAACTCCCCATAAACAACTGCTCCAACCTGGCTGTCTATCCCTCTTGCACCACACTACTGGCTTGAGATACACACAGCCTGATACCAGCCAGTGCCTTCGCGTCTGACTCCAAGACACTCTTCTAGGTTATGTGAAATAGCTAGATGTCCACACTGTTTCCGTCACAATAGAGACTCTTCATTCTTCATAAAGGAAGATCAGAAAAATAAATGCAAACAGAAATAACCCCACACAATCTAGGTACATCTCCTCAGCATTTTCTTTTCAGCACAATCAGAAGTGACTTCTCAGTCAAGAGCGGCTGACACCAGCAATTCCCGTTTTCTCCCAACGGGGGTATGGTACCCTCCACTTAGGATTAACCAACTCTATGTCTTTCATTTGCATGAGATTTTAGCCAAACAACAGTTATTTACAAGGTAAATGATTAAGAACTCCATTAAAATTAAAATATTGCACAGATTTTATGTATCATCTTTTATCTGGCTGATGTCAAGGAAACTGTAGTAACAAGTACTGGAAAGACTAAGCAGATTACTACAGAGATGGCTCCAAATCACTTCCCTGCCATAATAAAACCGTAAGGCATTTATTACTCAAAGTTACAAGCCACTGTGTGATCTCCTGTTCCAGTTAATCACAGAGGAAGTTTTGTTTCTGAGAAAACAGGATTGGGCCCCTGTGGCTTGAAGAATCTCACCCTTCCATCAGAAATGCCTGTCTATCAGCCTTGCAGACTGCCAAGTCAGCTCCTTGGCTCTTGAACAGCATCACAAGAATGAAAACCACATACAGATTAGCAAAAGGTACAAGGCCAGAGGCAAAAGAAATGACAGGACCACTTGGATCATGAGCAATTCCTGAGAAAAAGACATGGAAGTTCAGGGCTCTTTTCAGACAGATCCAGATCTGGTTTTCCATGATGTGAGTGAATTACAACATTCATGTATGTGAGATGTATGGTATGCATCTCTTGTAATAATTAACTAACTACATTAAGAAGAAGCTTCAGTTAACACAACAGATACAATAAATGACTGCATGGTAAGAATGGAGTATTGTAGCTACCCGTTCTTCAGTCTAAGCATGGGTACAGAATAGGAAAGTTAGCACAAATGTGACTTTTGCAGCAGCCATATTTTTTCACAATGCGGAACATGCATGAATAGAAAACATCCTGCAGATGTTCCTTCCTTCCCTAACCTATTTTTCATTGGCACTCACCCATGGCCCAACTACACATGCACAATCCATGGAGAAAAGTGGCTATTACATTGCAAGATGTATTGTGGGTGAGAGTCCATAAAAGCACCTAAAAGAAAACCACATAACCATGTTTTCAATCACAGTTTGAAAATACGGTACCAAAAAGCATGCTCTTTAACATATTTGAGACTTCTAAGACACATAGCATGCTGTATCTAAGCTTTCATCTAGCCTATAATGTACTATTCTAACACAAAACAGCAATGCCACAGTTCAGTTGAATTTTGAGGAGACAAGCAATAAGAGCAAATTACAGTTTTTTCCATCTGAAGGTATGTGAAAAGTACAGCTTTTTTACAGGTATGTAACTGTTATAATATGTCTAGGAAATGTAATTCATTATACTGACTAGCTCTTGCTTGAGATTCAGTGAGAAGGGTGCTTTGGAGGCCATGACCTAGCTGCCAGAGCACAGGACTTCTTGGGACCTATTCCTCACTCTGTCCCAGTCATCACACGGCTTTATCTAAAGCTCTCTGTACTTTCTGTTGTAGAACAATTAAGTGTAGCCATAAAGCAAAATGGAAAAGACAGGTTGGACAGGGAAGAGATTCAGAGCAGCCCTGTGGAGAAGGACTTGGGGGTGTTGGTCGATGAGAAAATGAACATGAGCCGGCTGCAGTGTGTGCTTGCAGCCCAGAAAGCCAACGGTATCCTGGGCTGCATCAAAAGGAGCGTGACCAGCAGGTCGAGGGAGGTGATCCTGCCCCTCTACTCTGCTCTCCTGAGACCTCACTTGGAGCACTGTGTGCAGTTCTGGTGTCCTCAACATCAAAAACACATGGAACTGTTGGAACAAGTCCAGAGGAGGGCCATGAAGATGATCAGGGGACTGGAGCACCTCCCGTATGAAGATAGGCTGAGAAAGTTGGGGCTGTTCAGCCTGGAGAAGGCTGCATGGAGACCTCAGAGCAGCCTTCCAGTATCTGGGGGGGGGGATATAGGGATGCTGGGGAGGGAGTCTTCATTAAGGACTGTAGTGATAGGACAAGGGGTAACGGGTTCAAACTTAAAGAGGGGAAGTTTAGATTGGCTATGGAGGAAGAACTTCTTTCCTGTAAGGGTGGTGAGGCACTGGAATGGGTTGCCCAGGGAAGCTGTGAATGCTCCATCGCTGGCGCTGTTCAAGGTCGGGTTGGACATAGCCTTGGGTGGCATGGTTCAGTGGGAGGTATCCCTGCCCATGGCAGTGGGGTTGGAACAGGATGATCTTAAGGTCCTTTCCAACCCTAACTATTCTATGATTCTACGATTTATGTCCTCATGAGCTACCCCTCAATAATATAAACGTATACCCAAAATATGTGCATTACACATGCAACTGATGTACTGATAAAGATACACTTATTCATATAAAGAGAGAATGTGTGCATACAGTGCACCATTAACAACGAACTAGAGACTGTAATTATGGAAAGCAAAGCTTGCATTTGAAACCCCGAATATTTCTAACAGATTCTACTTGAGTTATGCAGCCTTATTAAAAAGGCAACCATGGTAAAGAAGTTCAAATTATTTCCTAACAATTCTTTAAAGCAGTTACATTTATGAGGTAATTTACTGCATTTATTAAACTACTAACATATGGAATGCTCCTTTTATGTCAAATTGCAAGTTTCCCAAGACACACAAATAAGTTTTATAAACTGCTATAGCATGAACATTCCATTTTGCTGTGACTTCCAGTGGCAAGTCCTGAAGGGTTACATATTACTACAGACTGTAATTCATTTGAAAAAGAATACCAAGAGAAGCCAAAAAATTTCATTTCTTCATGTTTGCATTAATAGAGAGGACTGAAGCCCAGATCCAGCAACCTCTTTATGCCGATTCTTTTCATCATGTGCATACAGTCAAACTAAGTTGAATGGGATATGGACATGGACAAAGCTCAAATGAAGGGGAAGCATTAGCAGAACCTAGGCTGCACAGAAGTAAGCCACTGGCCTCTTCTGCTCATCGTCTCACTGCTCTGAACCTGTTACACATGAATCTCCTCTGAAGCAATGTTCTAGTCTGTAGTAGATAATCTATACAGAGTCTGGTTCAAGCTATCACACCACATTAATACCCTAACAATATTTGACCATGCTAATTTTATGTCATCGCTCCTGATGACAAAATAGTGGTAACAGACCTGGTCAACCTGAAACACAAAATGGAATGCTAATTTCATTTATGTTCTTTGGCTTGCAAAAATTAAAACAGGAAATTAAATAACTTCACTAATGGGGAAACAACTGCTTTTACTAGTCTTAAATAATAACACCTGCAAATGCACGGTTTCTTCTTTTTTCAGCTGTACAGTCGCTTGGAGAAGTGGAAGGGTTCTGTGTGGTTTTAATGGTGGGGTTTTTTAAGTGAATAGTGAAGAGAAACAGAAAGCAGAAGTCAGGCACAAATAACTGCTTAATGTAATATAAAAATTACCAATAGGAAGAGACAGTAATCACTGAAATCAACAACAAATATGTTCTGTGGCAAACAGAATTTCCTGATTAAAAAAAATGCACACATATGCTATATGAAATATGCCTTCTCTCCCCTTAACTCAAGACACTTTCCAGTGCATGATGCTTCCAAGTTCCTATCAGACGACTTCTTTACCCCCTCTGAGAGGAAACCCGGGATGGTTTTTAATTCATTTAAGCCTACATACAACTGAAATGTAATCCCAAATTCAGAGTATGTGCATATGGAAATATTTCTTTAACTACTGAATGTAATATAATGTCTTTTATAAAGGTTAACATATTGTGTTTTGTATTAGAAAAAAGCAATAAAATTCAGTCAAAAGCCCAGCCACAGCAGTTGTAAGACTGTAACAAATTATTTTTGAGCAGTAGAACTGGTTCCAAAACATTATTGTGTAGTATCCAGAAGCCTGTCAGAACCTGAAATACAAATACACTTTCAAATTTTATGCGTATATGCATACATAAAAATATATATATACACATATGTATATAGAAATGGGTCAAAACAGAAGGTTTTATGTGTGTAGTAAACTTGTAATACTACAAGTGTTGTCCTGGTAAATATATGCACTTAGGCTATAACACTTACAACATTCAAGCAAAACCAGGATGGAAACGTTGGAATGTAACTAATAAGTTTTCAAATAATTTTCTTCAGTTTGATTTTTTTTTTTTGCTAAGGACACAGATTCTTGCCAATAAGCAGAGAAATCATACGCCCTTGTATTCACATTATAACTTTGGAACTTCTCTGGGACATGTGAAGTATTGCTATTTTTCATTCTGTCAGTCAAAACATCTGGATTTTAGTGGTTTTATAGCACAAATGGCTTGTTCAGAGTATAGCCTTTCCCCATTTAAAAAAATTTATACCCTCATTTCACTCCCATCACATGGCCAGCATATGTTTCATGCCAACTCTTTTCAAGGGCAAAATCTGTCATAACTCATCAGGCCAACGAATTACTGTAGGAATGTAAAGCAAAGCAAAAAGATTCAATCAAATCAGTACGGGGAAAAAAAAAAAAACCAAACAAAAACCAAACCCTAAATACCAAAAACTCTACACTATTCTGAGGAGAAGGGAAGAGATAAATAACAATCAGATTCCTGGCTTCTCTCAGAAGGTCATTATAACTGAAAAGAGGTGGAAGTAAAGAAATAAAGGATGAAGAGGGAGAGTTTCAGTACGTCCTGTCACTGCCAGTTAATTTTTTCCAAAATAAGTCCATCAGATAAGAGCAGGGAAGGAATGCACATTATTTAAATGCTTCTCTTTCAAACAAAGCAACGAAACAAAACAGCTTGCCCCATGGAGTCACTGCGGAAAATGCGGTTGCTTTAAATGGCTATTCCATTTGTCAGCACATTTCTTCAAGTTCACTCATCATTTACTTCTAATTTCCAATAAAGCCTGGATAGAAAAAGGTACAATAAGATCATTATTCAGCTCTTTTTATTTACACTGAGAGGGATGCAAAATAAACAACAGTTTACTTTGGGGTAGGTGATATAATCTTTTGGGTCGTTTTTTTCCCCCGTAAAGGCCACAATTAATCTTTTGCAGCTTTGCAGCAAAAGTTTGCTGCAACATTATCCTAGTCAGACCTTTGACTTGCCTCAATTTTTTTAATGTTATAAAATTCAATCATTCCCACTTAGCATTAGTATTGTCTCAAAATCAACAAGAAGGCAATCAACTGAGGAACTCTGAAGCGAGGATTAGCCACCAAGAGAGCTAAAACACTCGAACAGCAGATAAAGGCAGTGCACACCCCCTTCAAGGCACTACCCTGAACCCCTTGCATGCCACCTTTGGGAGTGGTGGGTCTCAGACAGAAGGACTCGGGCAAGCAGCATAAGAAATGTCTAGGTGTAGAAACCTGTCAGACAAACCTGCTGAAGATGGAGATGACGCAGGACTAGACTGTACAGTGATGGATGAGCCTGATTCAGTGAAGGAACGAGCCTTTCAAGATAACAGTGGGGTGGGTAGAGTTGAGCTGGATTAAGCACACCAGAACAACACACCAAGCTACGTGTTACAGGGACAGGAGCCTAGTAGCTCACTGATGCCAACAGGGAGCACCTCCTCCAGTATTTTGCTGACCCAGCAATGAGCCATCCAATTTACAAACATATTAATGGCTTCTTTATGAGCAAAAATATGTGATGAAATTTATCCACTTAATTTGGGTGAAATCTGATGTGATTTCACCTGAGGGACAGCAGCAGCCCATAAGCTTTGGACAGTACAGATGACTAAAGAACAGATCACAGGATGACACCGTCAAGGGACAACATTAGATAGTGATTTCTTGGAAGAGGCCACATTTGCAGTAGTAAGAAAGGTAAGGATCATAAGCAGACATTACAATGCCAACAACTCTAAACAAGCATACCCTCCTCAAGGTTTTGAAATGCCTTAGCAAAGTGCTCCTTTTTCCTCAAGTGCCAGTCTACACTGGATGATAACCTTTCGCTACTATCAATTATCACACTTGCTGAAAAAGGACAGTGGCAAATCTAACCATTTACTTCTGAAGAACCACGCAGATTATCAGTGTTGTGGCACACAATGGAAACTGACGGGTTCTTCATAGCATGCTTTCCATGAAAGCTTGGGAAATCTTTCTCTAGACACTAGTATGTCAATCTTGTAACACTGGCAAATGTCAGAATGAGGTTTACACTTGCAACCTTAATTGTGCCTTTTGCATCTATGCATCATTAATACAGTATTTAAGCAAGTGATCAAATACTGTTTTCCACTGGACATCTGCATCAGTGCTGAGCAAGGCTCAAGTCCAAAAAAAAATTAAAAGTATAATAAAGGAACATATTTCCTTATGTTTCTTCAGCTGTGTATGGCAGAAGCCAAACCAAAGAAACCAAAGAGAGCAAGCAAGCAAAGTTAAGTTTCTGCCTAACATAGAGAAATGACCAGCAGGACATTATTTTACCCCTGTTTTCAACAGAGCAATGCTAAGGGAATGAGTTTGTAACAGTGTGAGCTGACTCAAAGAAGGTCCTATTTCTTTTCCTGACTGCCTACTCCCACCACTTCTACCAGACCCTTCCACAAGATGCTGATCTGGCAGAGGATAACCAAACAAAAAGACTGCATAGCCTTCTGCCAGATCTATGAGTTAAATCAATTCACAGAGCTGACAGGAGGCAAGACAGGGTAGCAGTATCTCCCTGTGCATAGCTGCAGAAAACTTACGCTTAACAACAGTTGCTTTTAAAACATGAAGAAATGCTAAGGACTTGGAAAACTTCTGTCATTAATCTGTGTATTAGATCCCACTTGTAACATGGAGATAATCACGTCCTTCTCACCATCAAGATTAAAAGCCTGTGAAAGATACAGTTATCAGAGCAGTAAACGTTATAGAAACACGCCGGAGAAAAATGAGTACCTGTCTTCAGAGCCAGCTTCACTAGTGTTCTAAATAAGGGCTAGAATAAGGATGTAATAAAAGACTCCGCAGCCACTCATAATTTAGCATGGCTTATTCTAAAAGCCTAATGAAGCAGAAAACCTGTGGAAAAAATGATGTCAGTAGATATATACACACAGTGAAAGGGCTAAAGTAGGTTCACAGAAGACAGACTTCACAAACCAAACGCTCTTTTTACACAGCTGTGAGCATTTCATTTTCAGAAGCCTCTGAATCCACACAGATATAGGTGAACCTTTCATCATTAACTCTGGTTATCCGAAAAGAGTAGTTCTGAGCAAAAATATAAATGAACCAGTGATGCTGTCACCATTGAGAAAAACCTGGAATGTGGTAACACTACACAGTGCGACATGAGCCAACAACATGAATAGGGAGGGAGCTGCATAACCACAGGCTGCGGCCCTGGCAATTCTGAGAGCACACAGTTGGGGGTGATCTTAAGGAAAAAGAGCAGGAACAACAGCTACATCCCCTCCTCATTTGCATGTCCACTGCCATGGACATGAGTGATGGGGATACAACATACCAAAGCACAATTCAATGTGAGCTGGATGGCTTTGGTGAGCATTTGACAGGAGTACTTCTACATAGAGTCTCTTTAAAACCATGCCTCCTAAAACCATAATAAAACAATCTCTGATGAGTAAGAAAAATGTACAAGTACGCTTTACAACAAACGTATCAATTTAATCAGACTTGGAAAGTCTGGGTTTCATTTTTTGCTCTGTGCCAGACATCCTCTGTGCCTGAGGCAAGTCACACTGCTATCACTTGTACCAATTCTTCCTCCATACAGTAACGAAGATGAGACTTCATGAGGTATCGGGAGAATGCTGAAGCTTGTGAAGCAATCAGACAGAACAGCGATGAGCATCCCAGAAAAGCCCACACAAACGTGTCCTCAATATTAATTCATTTTCACTAATGACACAACGCACAGTACAGCTCAGTAAAAGTTGTCAAACTATCAAAGGACATGAACAGTTCAGTTTGAAATATAAATACATAAGCACAGAAACAACAGCAATACATAAACATGAAAAAAACTCCCTCTCCCATTTGTTTGGTGCTCTTTGTAACTGCAGTGTGCCCCATTAGCGTAACAAAACCCACAAGAATCCATGAGTGTGGAAGATAGGCAAAGTCTGCAAAGACGGAATTTCTCAGCTCCCACACTGCCTACAAAAGCATGCTCCTGTCCAACCACCTATTCCAAACCTCCACCTTGTGCCAGATCCAAGCTCACTTGCAGCAAGTTTTAAAAACCAATTCCCGCTACCCTGGGCTGAACATACTGAACTGCACTAGAGGTGTCACATGCAGCACTTTGTCTCACAGAGTGAGAGACGTACTGCTTTGGCTTTTCCTTTGACCCGACTTGCAAAATCAAGAGAGCTAGCAGAACACTGCAGGGCAAAAGCATAGAGGCTCTACCTGGCATCCTGCCAACGAGCTGTAACAGATTTTGGTGCTGTGTTGTTTTATATATATAGCAAGAAGCAGGTCCCAGCCTTCTGCTCGAGCTTCAGATTTCCAAACGGTGTGAGGAGTAATTGCTTGTAGAACAGGCTAATTTTGAAGTGAAAGAGGGCACAGGCGATGGTGTGAACAATACTGGCAGAGATGCCTGATGTCAATCAGGAAGGAAAGAAATGGAGTATCTGTGGATTGTCATGTGGATTAAAGCACGACTACTTCAGACAGGAGAAAAAAATAAAGGTAAAATTGGCAAGAAACTGGCCCTTTGGCCTTTTGGTGTTTTACACCTTCACTGTCTCCTACTATCTCATTTCTGCGCGTATGGGTGCATCTGTATTTGTAACCACATAAAAGTTATTTAAGGTAAGTTAGCAAAACTGAAAACACTAACTTCAACGTCCCAAAATACTCCTGAGGAAGCAGACGGGGAGGAATGAAAAAGAGCAGTAAAGTATATAACCTGGCAGACCTGAACTGCTTCACCATATGAAACTTGGATAAAATGCAAATTAAGGAAACAAACATCCAAATTAGAGTAACAAAATTTAAAAAGGGGGGGGGGGGCAGGGAGAGGAAAGGGTTTAAAGGAACCTAAAATCTGATAATCTATAAATAGCTCTATGGTTAAAAACATGCAGAAAATTCTCAATTATATCTCTGCCCATCAGCATTATGACCAAAGAGAAGACATTTACAAAAACACTATGGAGTTATTAACGTGTTCATCTGAATAGAGAAAAATGTAAAGAAAAATATTATGAACTTACTATCATTTAGGGTCGTGAAGTCCAGGAATCGATATTCATAGCAAACATCTATCTTGGTTTCTACCTGGGGCCTCTTCAAAGTTGAATAGATATTACCAGGTCGTTTTTCATCATGCTTCTCTAGTTTGTTCAATCCACAACCCATTTCAGCAGCTCCTGAGGCAGGGAAAAGGAAATGGGAAAATGCATAAACATCATTCATTTAGACTTTTTCTTTCCAGTTCCATGTGCCACACTAGTACATTAGGGGGACTTTTAGGTTTTAAATACAAACTAAAAAACTAAATTACAAACTATATGAAATAGAAGAATTAAATAAATGCTCAGGCAGTAACTGACGTACATACTACTCACATCAACCCTCAGGAATGCTATTATTTTATTGGAAAATTGACAATTGAATGCATGTATTTTGCATCTTTAACACGTATTCAATAGTAAACTCTAGAAGACGCATATACCATTATAAAAAGTGGCTGAAAATGCAAAATAACTTGCTAATATAAGGGTTGACAAATTAATAACAATTTCTATGTATGCAGGTACAATGAGATCAGACAGTATTAACAGAAATCTCTGTAACATTCAAATGAGTATCTACACCTGTAATTCAGTGGAAAAGGCAGGTTTGCAGAGAACTTCCAGCATTAAGAAGACTACCTCACTTCCTTCCATCTCATTTTCTCAGGTAAACCACAGGAAATAATGGCACTTTATAGAAGCCATCTTCACACCAAAAAGGCAAATGGCCACAGAACCGGACTAGATAAATCTAGTTCTCTTTAATAACCTGCCTATCCACAACACTTGAAAGGACTACTCCTGACAACCATTTCTGCTACACAGTAAATGTTTCTCAGTATCCTGCACATTATGGCTCATCTAAGTATGAAAGAATGGAGTAATTGCTTGGTGAAAATACTCAGATCATCCAAATCCATCCCTGGCAGTGCTCAAGGCCAGGCTGGATGGAGCTTTAAGCAACCTGGTCTATTGGAAGGTGTCCCTGCTTATGGCAGAGAGGTTGGAACTGGATGATCTTAAAGTCCTTTCCAGCACAAACCATTCTATGATTCTATGAAATCCTCTCACTCCTTTTCAGCAATGCTGCTTGGACTGAGGCAAATTATTCAACCAGCATGGAGATGAAAAGATGAAAACACACCATCATGAAAAGATGAAGACATATCAGCCAGGCACCTGAGGTTTTTTATTACCACCCACCCAACGTCCTGCCTCCTCCACCATGGAGAAACTCATGCTTTACAGATGGGAAGGGAAATGCACTCAGTGATGAAAAGGAGCTCCCACAGTCCAGCCCGGACACTTTTGAGGCATGGGATCCATTCAGCATCACGAAGATCAGCATTTCAGCCTCCCTGCAAGCTCTAACAGATAACAACAAGCACCTGAAAAACTTCAGTCACGGAACAGGGCTGCCTTTACCTCAAGAGTTATTAAACCTAAAGCAGAGAATGAAAAAACAATTCAGGTTCCCTGCCTCCACAGAGGTCCTTGTAAGTTTATGCCCTGTAGGCTCCATCCTCCAAATAGTTAGAAAATGAGTCAAATTTCCAGCCCCAATGTACTTGAGATCTATTCACAGAAATTTATTTATACACATATTTTGCTTTGACTTTTGCCATTTTTGTCCCTCCCTCATATTTCCTTCTGAAATCATTTTTATGAATACTTACCAAATCCCTTCTCATATTTTGCTAGGATAAATGTGCTCTGTTCCTTTCCTGTCACTTACAAGACAGAAGCTCTTCTCCCTTCACCACCCCACTCACTCTCATTTGCATCACTCCTGTTTTCATTTCTCTACATGAACACAGGTGACCATATGCTCAAAATGAAATCTTAACAAGGGCTATTAAAATAACATTGATGCTTTCCTGTCCCTACTGCAAACAGCATGCCTACTGCACCTAAAATCATCATTCACAGCTGAATCACATTCACAGCTTCCCAGTAGACAAACCCATTTCCTTTAATTTTTATCCAGCACAGGTAATCAACAAGTTTGCAGCTCATCCCCCGTAACTCTTCTCTATCCTTTTGCATTTCCACCACTCGCTAATAATGTCACCCCTGGAAGAGCCGGAAAGTCCTTCTAGGCTTAGCAATGCCACCCACCTTCACATCATCTGCAGAGCCTGTAAGTGCATACCTACATCTTACTGCAAAGGCACTAATAAATACATCAGATAGGACTGACCAACACGTCAAACCTTACAAAAAACACCACAGTAAATATCTGATTGCACAGTAACTGGAAGCGGAAAAAAAAAAGCAAGCCAAAATTCAGTGTGTTACTGAACTGTGAATCCAGCAAATATTGAACAGAAACCCACCTGCTCTGCTTATTTTGAATGAAAAGTAGAGACCACTTTAGCCATTTCTATAAACAAATCTAAAGTTTAGGATTATTTTTTTTCTCTTTTGGCAGTTAGGGTTATAAATCCTCAGATCTTTTTCTGCTCCCAAAATGACACTTTCTGCCTTTTTTTTTAATGACAACTACTATATTAAGCAAAGGATTATTCTCTCATATATGCAGCAGCTTCCTTCTTTTGCATATGCAATATGATCAGCTTAAGTCTAAAATTATTATTTATTTTAATATAGATCTGTATTGTATAGTAACATGCCTAACAAGATACTACGTGTATTTCCATGGACTGTAACGGAACACATCTAGCAGTATGCCTGTGCTTTATTTAATACATTGTAGAGTGCGGAATTAAGATAGTGGCAAGTTCTAGAAAGTGTACCAATTTTCCTGTTTCAACAATGGCCCAGTAATTCTTACACTTCATAAGTACACAGTACAGCATTTCGTAAGGAAAACAATTCCATTTCAGAGGTCATCAAGCCACAGTGCCTGCAACCCTCCGTTACAGAGTCTCAAATCCACATGACTCTTCAGACAGTGATGGCTGCAGAAGGAGGTCTGAGGGACACCATATTTCACATCACAGAGTTTTGCATTCTTTCTTAAATTGGGGTTAAAGTGCCAGAAAACAGAAGCCTGCTCCTCCAGCAGCAGCCACAGATGCTCTCCTATGCTTGCCTACCAAACATTTCCTTGGCCCTTCTGAGAAAAACAATCCGTCCTCATTGCCCACGCAAGTAACGAACTCTACAGAGTGCCAACCACAAGTCACTCTGCATGGACATACCTGCCCACGTGGGGCTGGACTGAAACAAACTTCTTTCGTGGGAGTATGTGACTGCTTACCACAAGACTGATTTTGCCTTCCTGCTGCTTGACTAAAACTTCAATTATTATCTTTGAAGAGAAACTCTTTCCCCCATTTTGTTAAGTATAGACAATTATATTTATGTTACTAAAGCACGTACACAGCAAAGAATGTTTTCACTTGAATAAAAATGAGAGATCAGTAGAAAAAAATAAGTTTCACAGCATCACAAACTTTTCCACAGTAATTAGGATGCAAGTGCTGCAGCAATAAAAGATGAACTTTAAGAAATAATGTTCCTACTTTAATACAGGAGTCTAAGTACTAAAGAAACCAATGAGATCTATGAATATAAGATATATGAACACTTGAAGTTGTCTTAAAGATACTGATGATGTGCACATGACAAGTAATCACTGAATCACCAAATTCTGCTCAATGTTAACCCACAAACTTCCTACTGGGACAGCTTGTTTTATAACCTTCCAGAGACCTTTAACATCAGTTATTACCCTCTTCCTTCCCTTTGCAGCAAAGTCAGTGCTGTTCAGTCTTTCCACCCTCATCTGAAAATAACTCCTTGCTTTTCAGTTACAAATCTAGTTGTCAACAGGACATTATTCAGCTTCTTAATTTTCTACAATGAAGTTATCAGAGTGCTGTAAGAAATAGTCATCACTGATGCATTCAGAGTCATCTAAACCGCTTCAATCCCCTTTTTCAGCAGGTATATTGTTTTGCTATAAGGGATGCTTAAGGAGTACTACATACACATCTGGGTTTTTACACCTGCATGTTAATTCTACATTTTTTATTCACTGTTAGAACAAAATACTATCATGAATAGTTAGGGCTTAGTACATTAAAAAAACAATTCTTCAAAAACACTGCCAAATTTTAAAATATTTTTTGCTCCGCAGTAGGTTCATTTCATTAATGTAAAAATTATCAACTTGCTAGTTCCACACTTACAAATACCTTGAGTGAGAGAAGAATTAACATCTAATTAGGTGTATTAACCATTAAAATTCAGATTTAGCTATGGGATCTTGCAACTACATATGCTGGAAAACTAATTCTGTCCACAAACTCACTTGAGACTGCGAATTAATCTTACACATGCTGCATGATCTTGATAATCTCCAAAACTGTTCTTGTGTTCAGCTATGTGCTGATAAAACTATAACTGAAACCCAGATCTAACAACAAACGGGGTGGTTTTTTTAGTCTATATCTCATTTTAATTTTGCAAAACATCGAAAAATGGAAGCTGTGATGAGTTGCAGAACATCAGCAAAGCCTATAGTCTACTAATCCCTAAGCTTGTCCTGCGAGTGAAAGCAAAGGCTCCCAGTGGTCAGGAAATGAGCATCTTGCTTCTGAAAACTGAGTTCAAAAATTTAACCCAGGATTGGTACATCCCAAGCAAATGCCCAACTTGCAAGCCAGAGAATGAGCCTCTTGCTACCGCCTCTTCTTCCATGTTACTGTCCTTTTGTTGTGTATTTTAGGAGCAGAGAGCTCCAGGGAGTGTCTGAAGGAACAGGACAGAAACCCACCCCAGCATGGCAAATGACCTGTCCCTGAACACTCCTTCTCAATGCAAGGTTTACTGAAAATGGTACCATCCTCTGCCATGAAAAAACAAAAAAATACAACAAATTGTACTCGGCAAGAGGAAAAAACCAAACAGTACTTCCCATTTGAAGCACCTCTGTAACCCAGGAAAATAAGTGTATCTTGGATAAAATATAGGATTATTTTATAGCTTTTTTAGAGACCTGCCAAGTTTTCAACTCATGATCTCTGAACCTAAGCTTTGTTAAAATACCCTCTGCAGCCTGAGTTTGCTTTCTCAGTTTACTAGCTTGTGTTGAAATAGGTGAAATACAACAAGTTCAAAATTAGCAAAGAACAGCACAAAATAATACCATGGCTAACAACTTATTTTCTTGTGTTTCAGTCCCCAGCATTCTTTTTCAGCAGGAAAAGAGCACAATGAACAGAAGGCAAAAAAACCTTTGCCTTCTATCTGATTTTCTGTTTGGGGTTTTGGGGGAAAAAATTGAGCCAATTTTCTGGGTATCACCTCCTCCCCTCATGGAACTCCATGACAATTTGTCTCCAAGAAGTAATGCTGCGAATTACACTGACACGTAACAGAACCACATGGCTAATGGAACTTCAATAGATTACCAGACGAAGAAATTTAAGGAATATTTATCAACTAAGTATCTGTTGGCTAAACAGTTTATTTCAGCTATATCAATATTATGGGAAGCATTATGCCAATGGCTACTTACTGGAATGATCTGAAAAAAAATCCTAAACAGTTCTTTTAAATACTTACAATTTTTGAATCAACTGCTAAGTACACAGCATTAGACTGAATATTCTAATACAGGTGTAAGCACAATACACTAACACCTGAAACAGAAACAAGGCAATTCTAATATTTACAATGGCATCCAAAGATAATGTGCTGTACAGGCAAATTATGCTATTGTCAGCTTGGTTTTTAAGTTCAATCAGTGAGAACAAGCTTGCTTGCATTAACACATTTAAGATGTTTATTGTCCAGAACTAGTAATTTCATTTTGTAAGCCTTATCATGAATTAATTTGTTTTTTAAAATATCATAAGCTACTGCTAAAGTTCCTTTCACAAAATTATGGAATACAATGCTCTGACTGATGAGTGTGGCAGCTGGGAAACAAGATAACTGCAAGGTATTAATAGGTTTTCTCTCTTTATTTTAGTTAAGTCCTTTCATCCTGGTTCTTCCTCCTGTGGGTAATGCTTAGCTACCTCACAGGGATGCTAGAAGGCTTTTACAAATAATGACAGGACTTCACATTTGTTGTGCAGTAATGAGACACACTTATTTCCTTAAACCCTCACTCCTGCAATCCTGACCTTTCCATTTTCAAAATAAAAAGCAGTTCATGCCCAGCTCAGTTCACTTGCTGGCATGTGGTCGCTCAATCCTTGCATCCTTCCCAGTCTACAAAACACCAGTCTTTACTTCCCCATTCAGCCCTAAAAAAACCCTGAGAGAGCTTGCAAATTATGGTCACGTCCCTTTCCTTGCAAAGTTAAAGCAATGAATCAGAGGAGGAAAAACAAGAAACAACAACAACAAAAACCACAAAGCAACAAACCATCAGGCAGAGAAGCATAACCAAGCAGAGCATTAAAAACACCACACCTGACTAACTGGGTGTACAGGTAAACAAAGAAATGGGACTACCATGCTCGGATGACAGCATGACCCTCTATAGGGTTCCAGAATAAAGCCATGCTCCTGACATACCCCATTTTTTCCCCACCCTGGCTTACCACTGCACAGGCTTTCTGTGAGATTACACCATCAAGGGGGAAATTCCTTATCAAGAGATACCCACCTGGTCTCTTTTCAGATCTATTACCATACAGGTAACTATGTAAGCATATATTAAACAAACACCACACTAACTTTTCTTTGTGGGGAGGGATTAGCGGTTTAAATATCTAATGTTTAACAAATGATCTGAAAAATTCTGTGAGACTTATCTTGCAATACAAAGAACAATCACCATAAATCAGTCCTACCTCTTGATGGATGTCACAGCTGAACAGGTTTTTTTTCACCATATACTGACCAGCACTATCAGGATTTTAGACTTGCAGCTGATAACTAAATCTCATCTTATAGAAAAGTTGGTGAAAGAATAATCCCAGATTTATTCTATGTGATTGATTTGGTTTAGATTAAATGGCAGGGCAACGCAAGTAAATCTGCAATTACGGTTTTCAATTTCAAAAGGCAAATCTCAAAAACTACGGGAACTCATTAGTGAGATGAACAGGAATGAAAAGTCAGAGGATGTGAGCACAGGGGAGGTCTGGAACATGTTTAAACTACAATGTGAGTATCTGCAGAATTTGGAACCCAAGGAAGTGACAAGAGAATTCATAAGAAGGTTTCCAGACACAGCAAGATGAATTACCTAATAAAGAAGGAAAGGTAGAATAAGCAGGGAGATTTCAAGGGACAGGAAAAAAAAGAGGCTCAGCAGAGGAAACTACTGTCTCAGATCAAGAAACACCAGCATAAAGTGAAATGTGCCAGAAGTCAAGTCCAGTCAGAGAGGCCAAATATACCAAAACTAAACGGAAGCGGAACACAAATCAGGAGGACTAATTTGGACTCCTACCAAGCACTCTGGAAGACCTGTCATGATGAACTGCAGAGCTGATGCTAGAATTAAAGCCAAACTTGCACTGGGTTTGGTACCATCTCCCTGGGAGACAAGAAAATGTGCTGCCTACACAAAACAATGAGGAAAGCGTAATATGGTCAATTAAGACAATTGCCAGTCTGGCCTGAAGAGTTTGCTAAACTTTAGGAAGACAACAAAGTAATATATGGATAAATACAATATGGGTTCAGTGGAATTAGAACAGGCTACCCTGATAGGTCTTATATATACAAGTCACAAGAAAGCACAGCCCTAGCATGCAGCATGTCAAATAACACACCACCGTGATAACGTGATTTCAACAAAACATTATGAGGTGCTATGGTTTTTATTGCAGTGTTCACAACACCAGTCCTGGGCTCAACTCTGCTGCCCTGAACAACACACACTTAACTTTCCTCTGCACTGTCCTGTGCCTGCAGGTCGGTGGGCCACCTCCACAAGGCTCCCTGCCCATCACCAGCAGCTGCCAGCAGCTGCACTCAATCCTCCCTCGGGAAACAAAGCTGGTCTGACCATGTGAGCATGTGGGTGAGAGTGTGGGAGGAAGAAAAGTAAACAGCATCAGAGAGCACTGGTGGAGGAGTAAGGCCAGTGTGCTGGTGTTTGGAAGCACCCTGAGGAACAGTAGGCTGGTGAGAGAACCTTGCTTCTTACACTACCCACCCACACTGCCCTGTAACGCTCATGCAAGAGATCATAGAATCATAGAATAGTCAGGGTTGGAAAGGACCTTAAGATCATCTAGTTCCAACCCCCCTGCCATGGGCAGGGACAATACTCAATGATACCATGATGCTGTCTTTCAGTACAGCTAAAGATTCAGGCTGTATCACATATTTCATAGAAGGGTTTGTGTTGGAAGGGACCCTGAAGATCATCTAATTCCAACCCCCTGCACGGGCAGAGACACCCTCCACTAGACCAAGTAGTATTTCTGGTCAAGACAGACAAAGCCCAGGTGAAATTTCTCGTGAAATACCACAACTGCAAATGTTCAAGCAAGATGCCTCCACCTGAAGACAAAAGACTTCTGAGATGCTAAGAAGGTGTAGAGAGCTCCTCTCAAGAACTTAAGGGGAAACTACAACAGCCAGCATTTACTGTCTAGCAAATTAAAGATGACTGGACCCGACAGAAGCGTGCATAGGAATGTGAGATATGAATCCAGCCTTCCTTAAAAGTTAATCCCATACCACTCTAAACCCACAGAAAAGAGACATGGAAAACAGACACATGATGCAATGTATGCACAGTAGTTTCAAGGACAGTGAGTAAAATCATGGTAAAACACAAAGCTAGACAGGCTTGACGAGCCCTATGCTTACTCTCTGTTGCTAGTTTGCTGTGGAGTAAAACCCTGGCCAGCCAATTTGGGGTAAAAGGTAAAGTGGACCATTGGAGCCAGGTGTGAAGCTGCGGGATCTCACATGAAGCTGGGAAATGGAATAACAGTTGTGTGATTTATCTTTATTTTAAGTACAGACTCCGAGTTTGATTTTTGTCCTTCCCAAGGCTGTGGCTCCAGCTTTCCAGCTTTTTCACCACAGATTATAAGGCCACTTCATTATACCCAGTATGGTATCTGCATTTCCCAGCACCACAGTTCAGAACTCCCCTAGGCATTTAATCACAGCTGTACACACTCATTTCGTGCCACATTCTTGCTCTCAGACCAGGGGAATGCCAGCATTCAAGCGGTGGAAAGCCCCTGGTCAAATGTAAGTAACTTGAAGTTAAGTTAGATTCCTAAAACAACCCTTCATTCTGAGCCTTTTTTGTTTCCTTAGAAAAAACAGTCATTAAATACACAAACGTGACCACTAGTATTGTGAAAAAGAGGGTTACTGCCAGTAGCTTGTTATTCAATACCAGGAGCTGAAATGGACTGGATTCATTAAAAATAAAACATAAAAGCAGATGTACAGAAAGATTTCCCCTTATGAACTAGAGATCAGCTATACCTTGACATTACTTATTCTGCCAAATAATAATAATTAAAACCAAACATCATTTGTTTTTACAGCACAAAACCATAAGCAAGATACACTCCGCTTCCAAACTTTGGCTGAAAACATTAAAGAGCATTCTGTCCTGTACTGTAAAGTTGTTACTCTTACACGCAAGAGCCTGCTCTAGCACACCCGCCACCCCTGCACCAGGACCACAGGACGGCTCCAGCACTGCTGCCGTCCTGCCACACAGCAGTCTGCCTCAGCTTGCTCCTCTGGTCCGAGCTGGAGCCAAACACGCTCCCTCGGAATGGAGAACAAATGTCTCCCATTAATTATCTGACCGAGTTGGAAGCACCGCTGAAGCGCTCTGAAAGTCCATCCAACTAAATTCCCCTTTCCAGAAATACACAGGCTATGAAAAGCTGCCGCTCTGACAGGAATCTAGATAAACCAGAGAGCAGGGAGATGGGTTTCATGCCCAGCTGCTGACCCACGGCCACGCCGCCTCTCCTCACATTCTAACAAAAACGTGCCGGAGCAGTATCGCGGACTTACAAAGGCAATATCCAGCGCAGCCTTTGAAAATAGCAGCTGTAGAGCCACAGACTCCCGATACCCACACGATGGCACGTCGCGGTACCGCCGCTTCCAGGTGCCCGCCGCGTGAGGAGCGGAGCGCGGCCGGGCAGCAGCACCCCACCCGGCTCCTCCCGGAGCTCTGCCCCCGGCCCGGCTCTGCCTCACCGCGGCGGGGGACAGACCGGAACGACCGCGCTGCCTGGAAGCGGGTCTCGGCCGCGCCGCCTCCGGCCTCCCGGTCCGCCCCGGGGGTCTCCTCACCGCCTGACAGGACCGCGCCTCCCGCCGCGGGCCCGGGCCTAACGGCCCCCCAGAGAACGGCAGGACGGGACCGGCCGGTCCCCCCAACTTCAGGAGCCCGGGGACCAGGACGAGTCCGAGCCCCGGAGCGGCTTTTCCCGCTCTGCCGCGCCCACCCTCCCCAGGGCACCCCCGGGCCCCCTCCTGCCCCCTCGCCAAGTTTGCCCGGCGGGCGGTACCTCAGACAGGCGGCGGGCGAAGCGCAGCCCGGCGGTGCTGAAGGATGCCCGGCGGGCGGAGACGGCCGGCCCCGCTGACAGCGCTTCCTCCGCCTCCTCCGGCTGCCGCCCGTGCCCGCCCGCCGCGCTCCGGGGCCGCTCTCCCCCCCCCCGCCCCGCCGCCCGGCTCCGCGACAGGGAGGTGCCGGGGCAGCGCCGCACGCCCCCCGCGCAAAGTTCGCGCCGCGCAGGCAGGGCCGGTGACACGGCGGGGCAGCCCCGCGCCGAGCGCAGCCGGGGCCGGCCGGGCTCCGCGGACACTTCCTCTTCCTCCGAGCTGTGGGGCCGAGCCCCGCGCCCAGCCGGAGCAGCGGCGAGGCAGGACACCGGCGGCGGCGCTTCCCGGCTGCTCCTCCAACCCGGCCCGGAGGGGGATCGCTCCGCCCGCCCGCCGGCGCTGGAACGGTCTCGGGCGCTGCTCCCCCCGGCCCCAGCGCTCCCCGTGCCGCAGCTCTGCGCGCTTCCCCTGCGCCTCAGGCCGGGGAGGACTGTGGCTCGGTGCTCACCGCAGTGGCTCCCGCCTTACACCCAAGGGCTGGACGTCTCCTGTTGTCTCATCCTCCCCCGGACGGTGGCGATCCCCCCGTTCCTCCAGGTCAGGCAAGCTCAGCTCCCTCAGCCTGCCCTTGCAGGACAGCGTGCTGCAGCCCTGGCCCGGGTGGCCCTCCAGTGAGCTTTGTCTTGGCACAGGATAGTGAGGGGTGGATGACACACCTGGGCACACTGGCTGGAAGTGCCTGAAGGAGTGCCAAATAGAAAGGGATAATCACGCCTTCCAAGCTAGGGGCATTCTGTTGGTATGTGTGTTGCCTACGCTGCTAACCAGACAGGCAGTCCCCAGTCTGGAGCTGTGCAAGCTGCTGTCCCATGCCAGATGCAGAACGCCTCTTCGTGTTAAAGTAAAAACAAAACTCATGCTGGTCTGTCCCTGAGCCTGCCCAGGCCCTTCTGAACAGCAGCCCTGAAGCATGTCAATGGCACCCCCACTACGTGGTCGTGTGCAAGCATGGCAGCAGTGGGTCCTATCATCTCCTCCAGGTCCTTGAGAAAGATGCTAACATACAACAGGACCCCACTTGCTGCTGCTCTTCAGGCAAAGTGCAGCCCATTACAGCGCAGTTGAGTTTCTCACCCACTTAGCTGTCCACCCACCCAGACTACAGAATCCCAAGCTTATACAAAACCAGCACGGGAGCCAGTACCTATCACCTTACTAAAGTTGCCATGGCATCCACTACCATCCCCATGCCTACAAATGCAACCATTTTATCATATAAGGCAGACAGTTGGCGAGGCACGATGGCACCCTTTCTAGACACAGGAAATACACAGAAGCAAGTCTGTTCCAAAGGGACTTGGTCATTTTCCCTGGGACGGATTTCCTCATGGCTCCCCAAACAGTCCTTTGGCCTTTTCTGAAGATGGGTGCAACATTCGCCTTGCTTTAGTTGTTGTGGACCCTCCTCACCCCGCTCTAAAAAGCGGGGACAGCAGTTGCTCTCAAGTCACCAGCCAGCTCTTTCCAGCACCCTCACACTCAGCCCAGCTGGTCTCAGATTTGTACAGGTCTATCCTGATCCTCATCCATTGCTGGTAGGTCTTTGCTTGCTCAAGCCTTGTCTCCAAGTACACAGGTCAGGAAGACTGAGGCAAAGGCAGCTCTGAGTACATCAGCCTTACCTGTGCTCACATTCACCAGCAGGCATACACGTTCTTTGTTCAGCCTCTTCCTGTTAACATGGTTTGAGAGCAGTGTGAGATTCCACAAGCCCTAGTGTGCACCAACACCATCCTTACATGCCTTGGCAACATTTCTAGTAACTCCTTCACCATTCTTGCTTCCACGATAGTTTCGCAAGGAGGTTCAGTCAAATACTGCCCATTTAGCCCAGCTGGTGTCCCAGTTCATCAACTGGTTCTCCTATTTGGATGTGCCACTCTTGCATGGGGAAAAGGTTGCTCTTAAAAAACTCCCAGCTTTCCTATGCTCCCTTTACCTTTCAGCACTGCCTCCCATGACATTCTTATTACCTGTTCCACAAATAAGCCAAAGTTTGCTATAGGAAGTCCAAGGACTTGCCTTCCCCACTCCTTCTAGGATCTTGAGCTCTATTGTATCGTCATGACTACAGCCAGAGTTGTTGTTATCACATTCCTAAACAATTCTTCCTTGTTAGTGGAATTCCATTTCTGCAACACCCCTGGCTGGCCCAGTCAGTGTATCTACCAAGAAAGGTTCCTTTAACCTGCTGGGTATTGCTTGCATCCCACCAGTTGCCCTTCCAGCTGCCAAGGAGATCAGCTCTTCTCCAAGGTTCAGGATCTATGCCCCATAGGTATTGTTGAGTTACTAATTTAATCAACCTGCTGGTCAGGTTCATGAGTAGCTGGTCTGTAATCCACCAACTTGTCACCCTCAGCAGCCTCTCCTTTGATCCTTAGCCTTCTCAACCAGCCTGTAATTCATCCAAGAGCTCCATTCATTCCAGCCACTCTTTTCACTAAGGGGGCAACCCTCCACCCTCATCTTCCCTGTCTCTCCAGAAAAACATGTATCCATCCTAATTGTCATGCCTGTGGACCAAGTCTGGAACTCTGCTTGCCACCTTTATTGCATTTAGCCTTATTAGGCCAGAAACCTGTTCAGCAACTCCTAAACCGCCCTTGATTAACACTGAAACTGCTTGAAGCCCTTGGGCCCAGCACACACAACTACGTTCGTTACACTTTTCCACTTCAGAACCTCTCTCCCTACCACGTTGGTGCATAAATCAAATTACATTAAAAATATATAAGCAAACACTACACTAACACCTCAGCTCCTAACAGCAGAATATTTCTGTATTTGAGGTTGGGTTTGTGATGGATTAAATCTATTTGAAAGTACTCCCTCAATTTTTCTCTCAAGTGCCAAAGGGAACAAGAAAGTTTCCCCAGAATGGCCTCTGTCTGCATTCATGTCCTCTTAAAGCACAACTATCAGCATTAACTCCTAGTCAGTAGCCAAAAGCGTAACACCATAAACACTGGAACTATGGAAATGAAGTTACTTCTCTACCACTGCTGAACTATGAAGCAAACACTAGCTATGCTTTGTGTATGGGAACTTCACCAAGCTCTTTTTCCATTTCCTTCTGTTTTGTTTTTTTTCCTCTTCATTTCTTTTAATTATTTACAGAGTTTTTTCCTCTTTCCTTGTCCTTCATAATTTTCCTCCACTCATTAGTATCTCTGACTTTCCAACTCTGTGAGAAAGCAGCATGTAGTCACATCAGGGTGCCGTGTAATTGAGCTGTTTTTCTACTGCTACTGTTAGAGCATATGGGGAAAGATTTCTGAGTATATAGGAAGAAGTGAAAGTGCAGCTTTCTCTGTATTTTAAACACATCAGGTCCAGAAGGAGCATCCCAGGCACCAGACCTTGCTGACACTATAGGATTTGCCAATCTGCACATCAGGGGTTGAACTGAATGTCTGGCAACATTAAAGACTTTTGCTGGTGCAAAGTCTTCTCAGATACAGAAAGGGACATCAGCACTGAGAAAATAACATTCCTGGATGACCACGGATCGCTCTGAAGTAGCGGTCCTGCACAGAAGTGTTCCACATTAATGTTTACAGTGGGTCACACAGCACAGACCCAGGCACTACAAACCACAGTCAGTAATTATCAGATATGTCTGCACACTTAAGAGCTATCAGATGCAAGACATTTCGATGCACCAGCTCCAGCCTCAAATTCCTGTACTCCCGTGTTAAATATACAACCCTTCCTGCACTTTTTAATAGAGAATTAAGATTTTGTTCCATAGAATTTGACATGGTGTTTGTCTCTGACTACACAAGGCTATTACAGAAGCAACAGATTTATTGCCAGGATTACCTCTGCTATCACCTATGCAGGTGTGTCTTCCTTGAAATTCAAGAAAACAAAGATGGTTCAAGTGCTCAGCATCAAGGCATGCAAGCTGAAGCACAGCATACAATCTAAATTGATACTGTACTTCTAAACCATTGTTCCTAGGCTACCACTGTGAGAATTTCAGAATTCCAGAAAGCTGGCTCATTAGTGTTCATATTTTCTTTTATACACACCATTCCCCCATTTTAAGATTGCCTCTTTCAGAACCACTCTGGCACAGACTTGATATGATCTAGAATGTATTCTGACTAACACTTATTTCACGGAGTACTCTCACAAAGAGCCAACCTTATTCCCTTGATAAATCTGATGAACTTGAAAAAAAAAACTAAACAAGCATCCTGCAGACATTTGAGTTTTTTAGCGTGTGTGTATATATACATATAAATATATATATGAATGCATGTGTACACACACCCCCTCAGAAAATAAACTACTGCAAAACACAAGCGACTCAGTAATTAAATTGTAAATTACTGCTCTAACAACCATTTAACTATAAACAACTGAAGGACCTTGCTGCTCTAATCAACACTAAGATGTTGCCGCTAGACACTCCATTAGCAAATATTAGTTTACCTCAGGAGTTAAGTGCTTTGATAGTTTTTGTAGCCAGTGTAATCTTTGCTGTAAATCCACAGACACAGCAGCGCAGAGCTCCACAGCCTCCTGTGTCACAAGCAAGAGTGATCACATTTTCCATTTGCACTTTGTAATGCCGGGTACAGCTGGGTAAGGCAAGTTCAATGTAGGTGTAAATTGCTACTGGTAGGGCATTGCAGAATTCTGCTCTGCCAAATATCTGTACCTAACTTTGGCATAGGCAGAGAAGATTGCATATTGTGAAAAGCAGTCAAAAATCACATGCACAGCATTTCTCTCTCACGCAAGGTGTTTCTTGTTATGCCACTACATAATGTCTTGCTTGGTTATTCCAAGCACTACTTGAACAACTAATGAGAAAGATCCACATAAGTGTAAGCATTTACTTTTCTGTATGAAACTCAGCGTTACACCAGTTACTGCTATTTTGACCACAGACTCCAGCATTCAGGTTAACCACATCCCATTTTTCTTTCTGTTCTTCACACTAATAAGAAAAAATATTTAAAGCTAACTTAAAACATTCCCTCTGCCAAAAAAATAAAATAAACAAACAAAAAACCCCAGAGACACCTGCAACTTCCCCATCATATTGAAAAGGATTCAGCAGAACTGAGTTACTACTCATTAACTTAATCAGAAACAGATACAAAAATATTAGTAAAGAAAATTAGTTATTTACCCACCACTCTCCAAAAGCATATTATTTACTGAGATTTTTATTAACAAGACAAAATCATAGAACAGTTAGGGTTGGAAAGGACCTTAAGATCATCTAGTTCCAACCCCCTGCCATGGCCAGGGACACCTCACACTAAACCACACCACCCAAGGCTATGTCCAACCCAGCCTTGAACACCACCAGCGATGGAGCATTCACAACTTCCCTGGGCAACCCCTTCCTGTGCCTCACCACCCTCACAGGAAAGAAGTTCTTCCTCATATCCAATCTAAACTTCCCCTGTTTAAGTTTGAACCCGTTACCCCTTGTCCTATCACTACAGTCCCTCATGAAGAGTCCCTCCCCAGCATCCCTATAGGCCCCCTTCAGATACTGGAAGGTCTCCACACAGCCTTCTCTTCTCCAGGCTCAACAGCCCCAACTTTCTCAGCCTATCTTCATACAGGAGGTGCTCCAGTCCCCTCATCATCCTTGTGGCCCTCCTCTGGACTTGTTCCAACAGTTCCATGTCCTTTTGATGTTGAGGACACCAGAACTGCACACAATACTCCAAGTGAGGTCTCAGGAGAGCAGAGTAAGAGGGGCAGGATCACCTCCCTCAACCTACTGGTCACGCTCCTTTTGATGCAGCCCAGGATACCGTTGGCTTTCTGGGCTGCAAGCGCACACTACAGTCCGCTCATGTTCATGTTCTCATCGACCAACACCCCCAAGTCCTTCTGTGCAGGGCTGCTCTGAATCTCTTCTCTGCTCAACCTGTAGCTGTGCCTGGGATTGCTCCCACCCAGGTGTAGGACCTTGCACTTGGCATGGTTAAACTTCATCAGGTTGGCCTCAGCCCACCTCACAAGCGTGTCAAGGTCCCTCTGGATGCCATTCCTTCCCTCCAGTGTATCAACCGAACCACACAGTTTGATGTCATTGGCAAACTTGCTGAGGGTGCACTCAATCCCACTGTCTATGCCACTGACAAAGGTGTTGAACAAGACCGGTCCCAACACTGATCCTTGAGGGACCCCACTCGTTACTGGTCCCCAACTGGACACTGAGCCACTGAGCACAACTCTGCGTGCGGCCATCCAGCCAGTTCTTTATCCACTGAGTGGTCCACCTATCAAATTGATGTCTCTCCAATTTAGAGATAAGGCAATATGAAATACCAAAGAAAAGCAAAAATGAGAAAAAACAAACTGTCAAGTAATTTCACGCATTTTCTTTTATTGCTATTGTTAGATTCAGATCTAATTTCAACTGCTATGAAACATCCCAATTATTCTTTCAAGGATCAGGCTTCCTTTGTTGATAAACCAACCTTCTTATTTCTAGTTTGTATTTTGGCCATAGATTTCTGAAGACTACACGTTATGTGCAGGTAATTTTTACTTACCAGTATCTGAAAGGATATGCCTCCATAGGAGTAAGAGGAAAGCTGTGGCTACATCTGAGAGTTACTGACAATCTTATTAATTCATCCCTATTTATTATTCCTTTCCTGAATGTTCCAGTACACATCACATATATAGATTTAATTTTGTATTAGCTGTTTTCTCACTGCAAAGAAATTATTTCATAGGGCCTTATTCAGAACTAACCCGTAACTCCTCAGAAATACCGGGAAAACTACATCCAAATCATTGAAGGATCCAAAACAGAATAGAAAGAGAAGTCAGGTCTATGCTGCTGCTAAAGAGAGAAACAGTATTGTCAGTTAGGCATTGGATATGTACTCATCCATATTTCTACTTTCTGATCATTCCAGTATTTTAAGAGCACTATAACCAATGCGTTTTTCAATCTCTCCTAATTCACATATAATGGCAAGTAATTCTCAGAACTTCTAACGTTTTAGATTTCCACCTACCAGATACCTGGTGCCCAACTGCACTAATGAGGTCAACAGAGATTCTCATTTGAATAAATTTCACCAATATGAAAAAGGACAATCAGGCACTTTAAATAATGCAAGAAGATTCATGAAATTTTAATATTCTGTTATTATTCAGTCTGTTACCTTTATAGTAGGTGGACAGGTAAGATACATCCCAGAGAAAAAAATATCCCCCCAATTTGCAGCAGCCAAGCTGTTTCAATGGCACAGCGCCTAGACCAGGCGAAGACTAGAATAGGTGACTATCTTCAGGTTACAAGCACTTGATTCTAGCCCGATTGGTAGTAAGTTCTGGAAAGGAGTTTGCTTCGTTTCCACCAGAATACACTACAAAGATATAGTCCCAGGAAACTGAACTTAATGCAATCATCTGAAAATGGATACATTTAGTAAGTGCGGTGTCCCAGCCTACAAAAAAAGTATTTCTGGGTAGAGGAAGGTGAGAAGCAACAGCAGCTTGGTATAGGAAATAAAAATAAATAAAATAGGAAATAAAAAGCCATCCACATCATCTAAGTAGATCCAGTTCATTAAGCTAAAAGCAGTGTCACAATCTACAACTTTTAACTCAATGAACACTTCTCCCAATTCAGAAGTTGCTTTACTAGTTTGACAGGAAAAAGTGTGAAGAGCCTTGAAAAAAATACATCCTACAGCAGCTGTGATCCTTTACACAGCCCACAGCCTTCAGTCTGAGCTCTGGTAAAGGAGGATGGCATCAAAGCCTAAGCAATTTCACATTTGGTGTCAGGGACTTTCCTGCAATTTAACTGAAGGCTCTTAAGGCTTCCTAGTCAGTAGACGAGATCTGTAGCAGTTTCAGTGGATGCACAGGACAGATCCAACTCTAGTTCCCAGAGAACAGTATTACAAGAAAATGAAAACCAACACCAAGGCACAGTGGTGTGTCTGGTTTACACTAGAACTAGTACCTCAGAAATGAAGTATTGTTGGTACGTTTGAGCAAGCTTTGACAAAGTCCCAAACTCAGGAAAGAGGCTGTACAGCTGCACAGACCCCAGTGCATTCAGTACAAGGTACATGTCACATTGAGTGATAGTAACTGATGCAGTTATGTCCAGATTCCTGATCTGCAGCTGAAAACAACTTACTCCTATCACACCTACAGAAGTCACTGCTGAATATGGCAAACCAAACTTGTGCATCTCCAAGCTAGTTTGAAAATGAATCACTAAAGTGGCACCACTTCCTGCAAGAGAAAGTTGTAATTTAATTAATCCTTTTACCAAACATTAGTATCTTACACAAACTGTACAAAACTGTTCATTTTGAATGCATTAATAGGTTTTATATGCCAGAAGTATCACCTTGGCCTGAACTACCCTACCTCTCTAAGTTTCCTTTAAAATACTCAAACCTAAAAGTCTTCAAACAGTGCTTTACCCTCCACAGTTAAGTGTGACAGACTCTTCCAGGGAATCTTTGTTGCATAACTGGATCAGGTACAGCTAACAAGATAAAGCTTGCCAAGAGAGTATGAACAAGAACAACAATCTAACCAAGACTCCTAAGAAACAGTATAAAGAATGAGAATTAAAAACCCACTTTCTACACTAGATCCAACTAGAAGTAACAGTTCAGAACAGGACTAACCTTCTCCAAAGAGATTCAATTACAAAGAAGAAAGCACGAGTGGAGGAGCTACACATCAGTTTTAGATTGTGAAAACTGTAAAACCTGTACTGACCCAAGCAGTTCCATTGTGAAAGTGATTTAAGCATGCAGAGCTTTATATAGATGCCACCAGGGACAGCCAGTGGCGTTAAAGAGAAGATGCTTAAACACGTAATAATTAACGAAGTGACTAACGTTAGAACAAGGTAAATGCAGACTCCATACTCTCCAGCATTTCCTCACAGGTAACATCAGACGAGCTTGTTGTATCTGTTTACTTGTTCAATAAACAAGTATTTCAGTTGACTTAACTCACTGTGACAGCAAACACTTATTTCCTGCACTACTTCTGTTTCCTGGGACAGTAAGTTACAAAACCTGCAAGTCTTTAGAAACCTTACTCTGCTATGCACTTGGGGAAGAGTATTTGAAAAATAAAATCATTAAGTTTCATCCTTGACCTTACAGTTTAGTATGCAGATTTAAAGTATATCCAGGTTACACAGGTAACCAATACAGTGGCATTAGTGACTACTCACAGCAACTCCGTTTCTCCTGCTAGCTTCACCTTCTCTTTATCACCTGATGCGAAGGACAGCACACAGGATGAAAGTGCAGGTAATAAGATTCTTAATCAAGTTTTCAAACTTAAGTTTACTAACAAGTCAAAGAGACTGAAGTTTGAGTTTCCATGTTACTTAATTTAGACCAAATTAAAAAGAACTTCACTCTTGAATAAGGCAAGACAAAGATCACGTCTGCTTCCCACAGTGCTTTGCAAGGAGCACTTAATGGACGTTTCAGCCAATTCTCTAACTGCTTCTGTGCATAAACTAAGACAGAATTCTGTTTCCAATTAGGTTTGAGATTTCTGCTTTCCAAGTTAAAAAGCATTCTTTCCAAAATAATTAACAGTACTATAATACAATTCTGTTTCATCCTTTGCTTGCACGTATGTGAGGGAGCAGACACAGAAACATGAATTTTATAGTTTGAGGCTGCACATTACAAGCCAAGCAGGCTGCTTTGAGATAATACATCATCTGCTGCCAAAACACAGACCTCTGCCACTTGGATGAAGAGATCACTCTAGTAGCTGAAACAGGATCCGCTGCCTGCAACTCAAAGCTTCAGGACACAGTTAAGAGTCATCATCAGTTGTGACGCACATCCCGCTACGTTGTTAAAGGATCTTATTCAGACACTATCATATATCCTAGAATTTTCCTCATTTAGCTTGTCTGCGGCCTCAAGAGCTGCTTCTAGTTCTGCATACAGGATATTTTTTGCTAGTTAGGCAGCATGTGCACAGCAGTTGAAACTACTCATACTCACAACACATACCAAGTACTTCCGGAGAGCTCTAGGTATGAATACACAGTATTATCTCCTACTGCCTTCTTTTAAACAGTTCCATTACAGGGTTGTTTGTTTGGGTTATATATATATATATTAAAAAAGAAATTGTTTAACACTGAATATGGCAGAAAATCTGTTAAAGAATCCTAATGGTTTAGAAAAAAAGTTTGTTTCATGGTTTGATTTTTTAACAGCTTTGTTCCAAGTTAACGGATTGCTATTTAGGTTGAAGCATTACTAAGTCTGTAAAGCCAAGGATGAAAACATATTGGACTCATACAGCAAACAGAATTCCTTTTAACTGCATTCTGTGACACTGTGGCAAAAATACTCTAGTGCAGCCTGCCTTGCTACTCTGTTCAATATATACCAAAAGGAGGGATCAAAGACAAGCTCAGAAATCCTGAGGCACACACAGCACAAAAAGCTGAGCATTTTCTTGAGTATCTATTTTCTTGTCTGTTTCTGCAGCTATAGACAGGTCTCCAGCCACAGCTACTAGACAAACTGACCTAGACAGACCCTGACATGGACTAGTATTGTAGTTCTTAACTAAAATTGTTTAAGGGTCACCACCAAATGCAGGAATTCAACAAAGTAACACACTTTTTCTCTTCTTCAGTAGCGCTTCTATAACAAGATAAGCAAATAGACAAGTGAACAATTCGCTTTTTTGTTTGTTCATTGTTGGCTTCATAATACCTTCGTCATAAAACATCATTTATATTGGAAAATGTCACACACGAAAGCAAACATTTCAAAGAGCTCATAATTCCCTAGGAGAAACAGATGCAGCAACTGAAAACTGTTATCCAGTTTCTGCTAGATAAACCCCTCCCCTCCTCCAGCCAAGCACTGTAGACCTGGGAAACATTGAAAACAGCAGGTAACAGTAAGCACCGGTAACAAAGGTAAACCACATGGCAGAGTTCCCATCCATTTCCAATGACTCTGTTCCGTTTACAAGAACAGAGAAATTCAGAATGAGTACACAGTTTAAAGAAGTATTCCATGTTCTTACTAATTTCAAACACACATCTGTAAAAATGGGAACAAAGAAGGCTAAATGAATCCATTCAAAATACACTGAGATTTAAGTATCACTACAGGCTTCTCTTCTTACTATTTTATATTTCTCAAATTCTTGGGATTGTAGAATAAACTGGACTTACCTGAAAGCAGAAAGAAAAATGAAAGCCTTTTCTGAGTTTATCAGCTACAGAATAAAACTGTGGTTTAAACTTCCCTGTCCTGCTTCCCCATGGAGAGCCCAGCTCAGTCCTGACAAAACACTCAGACCCGCTAACAAACCCTGCCTTTCTGTCAAACCCATCACACATTGTAACACAACTTTTGGCAATCTACAAAGTGTTTTCACTGCATTTCTTTAATGCAGAAATTAAATTAGCCCACAATAAGAACTGCTACATTCTGTGACAGAGAGCTTTCATCATAAAAAGGACAGGCTATAGTGTTCCCTAACAGTACTATTTAAATTGCAGTATTTGGTAGGGTTTTGTTAGCTTAATGCCCCACCTGCTGGCTGATGACTAAATTGCATTGTGACAGTTATCAAAGGAGTCACATGCCTATTATTCTGTCACCAGTAGGTAGCTATACAATGCCATGGCAACTGGTACAATTCTCTGCAGAAGATGGACTGCACAGCTGGGTCCAGCGCAGTGTGAAGATTAATATACAGAAATAGAACCTAGGTGGTTTAAAACAGATGTTGGTCTAAGATTTTCAATATCCATCCAGACTAATCATGCTGCAGTGTTACAAAGCATAATGTAACTAACAAATACTATAAAAACAGTGAACTCCTCACATATCTTTAGTCTGTATAAAGATTCCTACACCTTCAGCTGCATGCAGCTCAGTCACGATACGGGGCTGTTATATTCAGGTACTGTTTCTCAAAAATGCATCAAAGAGTTGAGAAGAAGAGACAGAAATCAAGGCTTATAATGTAAAAGTATTTCAGATTCATTTACTTGAAATGCTGACAGGAAGAACAGTTTTAAAGCTTAGCTTATCATAAAGAGTAAGTACAGCGTATTGTTCACTTAGTATCCAAACATCACTTGGTTTAAGGAGCTCTGCTTGCAGTTAGTGCTGGCCTAAGTTCAGGACCAGCTTAATAGTTTGAATGCACACAAATAAGGGACCTTTCGGCAGCAAATGTGTCTGTCACATCTGCTCCCCCCAGGCAAGGGAAAAGGAGTCAGCAGACACCTATTCAGCTACGCTGAGACATATATCTGCCAAGAAATGTTTCTGCAGCAGCCCTGAATTTACATGGGGACCTAGAAAATGTTCTTTCCCTGGACATACAAGGATTTGCTAAGGTGTCAATTCCTACCTTCTATTTCAAACCACCAACTCCTCAGCTCGAGACTCTGCAGCCTCTTGCAGATATTCCACACAGAATCAACTGTGTAAGACTGTTATTAAGAGCTGAACAAATACTATCAAGTTACATGTAGCAAATAAAAGAAATTCCATATTCAGGCTTCCTTCACCCCAGTAGACATGCTCAGTACTGTCTCAGTGTAAATCACACTGTGGGGTGCACTGTACCACAGCACAGCTTGTCATCTTCTAGCAGCCCAGCATTCTGAAGTGCTGCGCACCTTACGAAGTCCCCAAAGACCATGGCAAACAAAGCTCATATGCTCCGGCCTCCCAGTTTACAAACAGGCAACAGAGCACTGAAGCATCATTTCTGGAACCTCACCACAATTATCTTACTTAGATCTGGATTTAAAACCCATTAACAGAACTGCACTTTTTAATTAATGAAACTACCACAGACCACCTAAGAAAACAAGTAATTCCTGACTCTGGCTGCCTCCTAAGTCAGGTAATAACCACTGCAACACTAAGATAAGCACAACTGACAAGTTCAGTTGTATGAAACCTATTGTAACATTCAAATAGAAAGACCACACACACTTATTTCCCCATCAAAAATGGATGAAATCCAGCACTTACAGGAAGAACTTTATCAATGTAGATCAGTGGTTGCAATATTTTCCCTTCAAAAAGACTCAGCAAACAAGTTGATAAGTTATGTACAAAGATCTCTATTCAAGTGAAAGAATCAGGAGCACTAAGCAAACAACCCTAGTAACATTTAGTGATGCATCAAGGACTTTCACCTGCACTAATGAAACATCTAAGAACAATGAAAAGGCCTACTTTTTCCTTTTTTAAAAAGGATTAGTATCATAAGTAAGGGATTTCTGCATATTCCTCAAAATAAAAGTAATTAACAGCCTTAAGACAGTAAGGGAAATCTTAAAAAGGACTCTTATGTGAGGTTTTGCCTATATGCTACATACACATCCTTTACCAATGATGTTTCCAGCTTAACTGCTGTTTGTAGCCTCTTAACTGCAGTGATCTTTTTAGTAAGCAATGAATGTGAGAGCCCTCTAATGGCTACAGGGAAAACATCATCTGTAGCAGATCCGAAGCCTACCTGCACATCACGGGGGAGCTGCTCAGTGCAATGGGGTCCTGTCCTATGATGACATTTTTCCCAGTAATAAAAAGACATTTCCTTCAGAAATTTCCTCGTATATGTGTAAGAGAAAAGAGAATGCTTTAAGGGTATGTCACAAAGCTTTACAGGGAGAAAATTAGAAGGGCCAAAGCCCAACCAGAACTTAAATCTGGGTATTGCCATGATAGACAGTAAGAAGTGTTTCTATAAATACATTATCTACAAGAGAAAGACTACGGAGACTTTACATCCCTTATTGGATTGGGGGGGAGGGGGGAGCGGAACTTAGCAACTAAGAATGAAGAAAAGGCTGAGGTAATTAATATCTTTTTTACTTTAGTCTTTAATTAGTACACAGTGAGTATGGTGAAACAGTGGCACAGGTTGCCCAGAGACATGATAGATGCCCCATCCTTTGAAACATTCAAGATGAGGTTGGATGGGCAACCTGATCTACTTAAAAATGTCCCTACTCACAGCAGGGGGGTTAGGACTAGATCACAGAATCATAGAATAGTTAGGGTTGGAAAGGACCTTAAGATCATCTAGTTCCAAAACCCCTGCCATGGCCAGGGACACCTCACACTAAACCATGCCACCCAAGGCTATGTCCAACCTGGCCTTAGAACACCGCCAGCGATGGAACATTCACAACTTCCCTGGGCAACCAATTCCAGTGCCTCACCACCCTTACAGGAAAGAACTTCTTCCTCATATCCAATCTAAACTTCCCCTGTTTAAGTTTGAACCCGTTACCCCTTGTCCTATCACTACAGTCCCTCATGAAGAGTCCATCCCCAGCATCCCTATAGGCCCCCTTCAGATACTAGAAGGCTGCTACGAGGTCTCCACACAGCCTTCTCTTCTCCAGGCTCAACAGCCCCAACTTTCTCAGCCTATCTTCATATGGGAGGTGCTTCAGTGCCTGATCATCTTTGTGGCCCTCCTCTGGACTTGTTCCAACAGTTCCATGTCCTTTTCATGTTGAGGACAGCAGAACTGCACACAATTCTCCAAGTGAGGTCTCAGGAGAGCAGAGTAGAGGGGCAGGATCACCTCCCTCGACCTGCTGGTCATGCTCCTTTTGATGCAGCCCAGGATACCAGTTGGCTTTCTGGGCTGCAAGCACACACTACAGTCCGCTCATGTTCATTTTCTCATTTTCATTTCTTCAACACCCCCAAGTCCTTCTCTGCAGGGCTGCTCTGAATCTCTTCTCTGCCCAACCTGGAGCTGTGCCTGGGATTGCTCCCACCCAGGTGTAGGACCTTGCACTTGCCATGGCTAAACTTCATCAGGTTGGCCTCAGCCCACCTCACAAGCGTGTCAAGGTCCCTCTGGATGCCACTCCTTCCCTCCAGTGTATCAACCAAACCACACAGCTTGGTGTCATCGGCAAACTTGCTGAGGGCTCACTCAATCCCACTGTCCATGTCACCGACAAAGATGTTGAACAAGACCAACCCCAACACCTGATCCCTGAGGCACACCACTCGTTACTGGTCTCCAGCTGGACATTGAGCCATTGCCCACAAGTCTTTGCGTGCGGCCATCCAGCCAGTTCTTCATCCACTGAGTGGTCCACCTATCAAATTGATGTCTCTCCAACTTAGAGACAAGGATGTCATGTGAGAGAGTGTTAAACGCTTTGAACAAGCCCAGGTAGATGACGTCAACTGCTCTACACCCCTGACCATCAGTTCCATAGCCCCATCACAGAAGGCCACCAGATTGGTCAGGCAGGATTTCCCCTTAGTGAAGCCATGCTGGCTGTCACCAACCACCTTGTTGTTTTTCATGTGCCTCAGCATGCCTTCCAGGAGAATCTGCTCCAAGATTTTGCCAGGCACAGAGGTGACACTGACTGCTCTGTAGCGCCCCGGCTCATTCATTTTCCCCTTCTTGAAAATGGGGGTTATATTTCCCTTTTTCCAGTCACTGGGAACCTCACCTGACTGCCATGATTTTTCAAATATCATGGACAGTGGCTGAGCAACTTCATTTGCCAGCTCCTTCAGGACCCACAGATGGATTTCATCAGGTCCCATGGACTTGTGTACGTTCAGGTTCTTAAGATGGTCTCAAACCATATCCTCTCCTACAGCGAGCCTAGATAAACTTTTAAAGTCCCTTCCAACCCAAATTATGATTTTACAATTCTAAGCATCAATTTTTCCCAGGGGAAAAAAGGGAACAGCCTCTATTAATTGGTGGTTCTAACCCTATATTGTTCTAGGAGGGCTTTGCAACAAGCTTAAGAATTCCTTGAACACCTATTCATAGTGTACCATGTGAATCAGCACAAGGGGGGAAAAAAGAACATCTGGAGGGGGGGGAGGGGGAAGAAGGGTAGAACACAACTCCACAAAACAGTATGCCTCTAAATTTAAGACAGAAAGCACATAGAGGTTAAGGCCAGACTTCTCTTGAATGGGGTAGGGGGAAAGAAAAGCAGCCTCCCTGACAGTTCAAGAAATACACTGAAATTCCAACATCTAAGTTACATAAGAACTCGTAGGTACAGGTTAGCAGCTAAAAGCTTCGTTACAAACACACAGCCCAAGTAAAGCAGAAGTTTTGCAGACCTATAGGTAGTGTCTTACGAGCACTTTCACTGTTCCAGAAATATACTGACTGTAGCATGCATCTTCACTGGGCTACACCTTCAGAAGTTTTGAGATATTTTCCAGTTTTTAATTACACTGCTCGTCCTAGAACAATTACTGTATGCTTTAGAGATAATTCCCGATTTTCAACTCTGGACACTGTATTTTACAGCAACATTAAATCCACGTATAGCAATGAGGACAGGTTTTACTAGAGCCTCCCAATCCTAAGCTAAAAGAATGAACCACCCTTTTTCATATGTCTTGAGCACCAAATACACTGAAACAAAAACCCCTCTGAATTTAGTCACAGGAGCTAAAGCCGCACAGTCACTGGGGCAACACAAAGGCCTTTTAAACTCAGCTGGTGCCTTCTTTCTTAGGAAAAGTTAGTGAATTTATAGTAGAAATGTAGCATGAAGTTGTATGAGATTGTGAGCTAGTTACACTTTTTCTTTAGATGCACAATTCATCTGAAGCCCTGTCATATTTTAAGCCATAACTCATGCAGTTTGCTCACTCACTCCCCCCTCTTTCTTCCCCCAGCTCCTGGAGGGATGGGGAGGAGAACTGAAAGAATGCAACTCCCACAGGTTAAGAACAGTCCAGTAACTAAGGTATAACACAAACCACTACTGCTACCACCAATAATAATAATGACAAGGGAAATACAAGAAAAGAGAACACAACCGCTCACCGCCCAATAACAAGCCCAGCCAAGCCGTGAAACCCCTCTCTTCCGGGTCCCTGTCCTTAGTTTTTTTACATTCTGGGCATGATGTGCTGTGGTAAGGAATACCTCTTTGGTCAGTTTGGGTCAGGTGTCCTGTCTCTGCTTCCTCTCAGCCTCCCCTCCTCCCTGGCAGAACATGAGACTCAGCTCTTGGTCAGACTAAACATTACTGCAACAACTAAAGACACTGGTGTTATCAGCGCTGTTCCCCGGCCAAAAGTCAAAAACATAGCGCTGCACCAGCTACTAAGGAGAAAAAAAATGACTGCTGCTGCTGAACCCAGGATAAGCCCTGATACTCTTTATAGTCTAGATTTTGTTTTCCCTCCCTCAGCTACTTGGAAAGTGGCAAACATTAAAGCTTTTAAATTATACAACACTGATCCTAAAATACCAGTCTACCAAGTCATTCATGCAAGTCAGACTGTTTACCTGGTGAGAGGACTTGGAGAACAATTTGTTCCATTGAGACATGCAAAAGCAAGCCCTGTGGAAGGCAAGGAAGGGAAAATGTTTTCTTTGCAGCATTTAAGGATCAGATCACCTTCAGGTAGAACAGAATTTAGTATCTTGGTTTAGCACACATACCTCGAAGGAAAAAGAAGTATTTCCATTTTGACAGGGAACTAGTGTCTGTGTCAGACAGTCATTCTAATGGAGATCCAAGAACACCATCTGGCTAGTTGTCTCATTCTATGAATAACTGTCAGGTGGCAAAGCTTGCAGATAAGAGTATGAAAAGGCCACAGCACAAAGCAGCTCATTTGGGACACTTCAGGTAAGAACCACGAAAGAAACAAGTACCGTAGCTCTGTAATACCAAGTATATGCAAGCATTCTATTTTTCAATCTTGTCTAAATAATTGTTTAACAAAAAGCTGTCTTACTATTGAAAGGAGACTTGCATGATTTGGGGTCCCACACAATGTACATACTCTGCACAGGCAACAAAGGCAGGTCCACAAGAACTCAGTACTGCCTACTAGTTCAGTTAACATGGTCCACTTGATTTGGTAATACAAGAGATACAAATTTGCAAGAAGCTCCAACTGTGCACCTATTTTACAAATGCCTTCAGCTACAGCAATATTAAACAGATGTTTTGACTTTCTGAACACAACACAAAAGAGATTTACCTACTGTTTTTGTGTTATGCTTATAGAGTACTTCAAAAGAACATTAACAATACATGCTCTTATTTATAACTTGTTACTTTTACTGGCATATACTACAAAACGTACAATTCCCCGATGGAAATAGAGATTGGTTTCCTACAGGTGAGAAATGGCTAACAAAACCAGCACAACATGATCTACTGGAAGAGAAAATAAATGGTACTCGTAAGGCCTGGGCTATGCATTTCACTGCAATAAGCCACCTCAGCATGCTTGTAAGAACAGTTCATACCTAGCAGCACCATTTGAAACATACTGAACAATCAACTCTCTCACCAGATGATCCTTCAGGTCAAATAAATTTAAAACATGCACTCTATGTAGCTATCTTCTGTTTTATCTCTTTCTTTGGGTGTTGAGACTCTTCAATGAACTACACACAGGCACTTTGTTTTCTTATAGCTACAGCATGAAGCCTCAAACACATCCCAGGGCAATCAAGCCAATTAGAACATTAAGACAAAATGAAATGAGCATTTGCAAAGAAACAATTACCTTTATCAATAAACTGACATCACAGCTTTAAACAGCCTGAGGAGGCTGGTTTAGGTATGTAGGGATTACAATGGAAAGGGTCCTGGATAGTCAGCAAACTCCAGATTTTTTCTTAAAATAAAAATACTGAGTTTAGCTGCATAACTGTAGAATTTAAGTATAATCAAGCTACTATCTTTAAAACAGTAAACTTGAGAAAATTATGGCAAATTGGTATTATGGGAACACAATGCTATCTTTAGTGACATGGAACAGAGCAGAGAAAAATGTTAACAGCTTTGCTTTTTCAGGTCAATGTATGCTATCAGAACATTAGTATAATTCTTCATAAAGCAGCTCTAAAACATGTAATCATTTCTACCCCCAACCCTTTCTTCATGAAAGAAATTCCATCCAGAACACTCCCGAGAAGCAGTTCTGACATTTTTCACACTGCAGCCATATTCCCACACATGTCCAGGTCTGTAGCAATGTTCCCTTGTGTGCATTCCACTAACATCTACTTCTGGGGAAGTCTTTTCCTAGCATGAGCTTGAACAGGACTGCATGTTTGGCTTCAAATTTCTGGAAGTAGTAATATTCCAGAAATTTGAAGCCGAACATGCAGTCCTGTTCAAGCTCATGCATACATCCTCAACCAGAGAGGCTTAATTCCCTCCTTAGTATCCCCTTTAGGGAGATTGAGGTGCTGGAGTAGGAAGCAGGCTAGGGCCCAACATACAGACTAAATACAGTTATCAGTTCTACTCTTTTAGAACCGCAGCTACAAACTATACCAAATGAAGTTTGTTACTATGAATGTGTAGTAACTCCAGTTCTCATATAGGGTAACAGATCTCCAATAGCTTCAAAAAAATCTTTATTATACCACATGTCTTTCTCAAGGTAGCTTAAAATTGGCTCTAGCATTGTATCAGCACATCACCAGAAGTTTCAGAAGCAAAGTCAAAATAAAAATTTATTTTAATTGTTTCAAAATACACAACTAAAATCTACATAATTATTAAAATAGTCTTACAGATATTCTTTGATTAACAGTTTGCATCACATAAAGGTGTATTTTAAAGGCAGCATTTTCTCACAATTTTAACATGCAGGTATTGCTAAAATTTGTCAAGTAAAAAAGCATACTCTACTGAGTAGCCAATACAGCTAATTACATACTTGCATCTTAAGTTAGATAGAGGAATTTTAGGATTCTCCTAATTACTCTTCCAAAGGTAGTAGTGATGGTCAAGACTGCAGGTACATAAACTGTCATTAATGAACATAACCACATTGATTAGGTAGTCTAAGACAACCAGGACTTAAAGGGCTTCAGCTGAGTTACAACTTGACGTCTTCCACTTCACTGATTAAGAGCTCAGTTTTAAAATACAACCTCTTGGGCAAATAACTACTTCCATTTTTAAACTGCAAGAGATAACCAGTCAGGATTAGTCACTTGAACTGTGGTTTAACAAAAACTAGGTGTAACATGCAAACTGTATCTTAGAACTCGAAAGAAAATCCACATGCAAACAAACCAAGAGTGTTTTTCCAATATGAACTCTTTAACATGCCAGTTAGCTATCAGGGAAGCATGCAAACAATAAAACGTGGAAGTTTGTCAACTCTTACAACTTCAAACTACTCAAGCAAAGCCAACTGTACTGCAACAGGCAGAACAGGAACACCAACTTCAACTTGAAGCAACCTTCTGAAAAACATCATACTGCATTGCTAAACTGAACTGTAGTAACATCAAGTCAATGAATTTAGATACTTTAAAGCTTTTGTTGATCAAACGCTTTCACATTCTGCCTTCATCGATCAAATACTTTTGAGTACTGCTCTTCCTTTTCTGAAGTGATGCGCCTTCCTCTCCTGGAATAGGATAGCAGAAAAAAGACAGGAAAAAGTTTCTAGGTAATAACCACAATAAAGCACCTGAGGTTTCAGAAGCATCTGAATACCTTCTGTGCTCTATTCACCACCACTCCCTTTAAAACTAGCAAATAAACAGCTTCTGTATTCCTGCTTCAGGGTACATGTGCCTAGTTCACTGCATCCTTTTTGTAAAGGACAGACAAGTCTTAAATATAACATTAGTAAACAACAGGAATACCAGCAGGAATATAATCAGAAGCTGCAATTCTACAAAGACTGAACACATAGCAAGAATGTGATGACCAGCTACCAACCTGGACTACAGTTTATTGATTACAGCACAGACACTGTACTTTGTAAGGAGAGCTACAACACACAGTGGACACTTAACTGGTGTACAGACTATCAAGGCTCAAACTCAACATCATCAAACTACACTAGGGAATAACCCACTGCCCCTTCAGCAATTTGTCACTGATAAATGATTACCCAGCCGTATACTCTTTAAGTATCCATGGGTTGCCTGTTCCAGCATTTTATGTAGCCTTCATTAAATCCACCAAATCCAACTTCAGCATGCGTCTCCAGCATTAAGTAGCTGAGAGCCAAACCCACACATCACAGAGCACATACAAGAGAAAAAAAACCACCCAACATTCTAGATATGCATCCCTTCATCTCTATGGTGTACTGTAGGTGAACAAGTTAAAGATCAGCTGTGTTTCACGGATTTAATTTGCTTTCACTACATACCTTAGGGTAGTCTTCTTGAGATACAACAGTGTTCCTCAGACGGTTCTCAGGATTAAACAGGCAGGATACTACTGTTTGTATGCTTCTGTCCACAGACTTCTGAAATACAGTTATAGGTGTATCTACAGCCATACTGATTTTCTTACCCCAATAGTAGCAACACATGTCTGTCACAGAATTTACTTTGCATTCAGGATTCCTCAATTGCCTTATATTTGCTGAGCTCTTATTTATCTGCTTTTAATCCTGGTAACTTCATCACCACCCTTAGATTTTACAAGGCAACATTTCTAACCAATGACATGCCAATTTAGTTGTGGAGTAGGCAAACAGCTGAAAAATGAGGTCTCCTTTAGAATTCAAAGCCAACTGTCAGCCAAACTGGGGTCAACTTCCACAAAAAGTGAACAGTGTTACCAAAAATGCTACCAACTCAGACATTTGAAGCTTAAAATAAATCTGCATAAGATAGCAGGCAGTGCTACCTAACCTGCATTTTAGTACCTGCAATTCCCCTGTAATTCTCAGCAGATTAAGCATAATCACTTAAAAATATTATTGGACTTAATGAAGCAGAACACACATTTTATAGAGGCTTCAGCACTACAGGCAAGCACTAGTAGTTTCAAGGAAATTTGAGGCTTCTGAAGTTGTACTCAGAAATCGGATACAGTAGATGGAGCAAATGGCTAAAGCAGCAACTATAACCTTAATTTCAAGGATACTGGTCAGAGCCCCTCTTCCCCAAGCCACAATGCTCACATGCAGATTTCTGGGAACAGGATTTATGGCAAAACATTGAAGTTTCAAGAAAGCACTTACCTTTTGTGGACTATTAGTAGACGACTGTGTGGGCTCTGGAAGAGTGCATTCTGTTTGTATAAATTCTGGATCCTCAGTGCAGTGGTAGCTTACTGAAGTATAAACCTGTACAGTTTAAATATTGCAGTGTTTCAGTAACACTGGAAAAACATGCACAGTTGTGTTGTCACTGGTCCTCACTTACCCATAAGCTACACCAACCTTGTGAAACTATCAGAAGTGTGAAGGCAAGTGGGGGAAATACTAAATGTTGCTTTAAGAAAAGTCTACTTCTGTCCAAAAAGGATATATTCTAATAACTGTCTCCACTGTAACCACTTAACAGTCATCTCCTCAACCTCCTTCTTCCATGTATGAGTTATTTTTTGTCAAGCATAATGAGTACTGAAGATGTTCACCAAGCATGAGACAACCAGCAGTAACTTCAAGGATTAAAGTACTAAAAACTGAACAAAAGGGGAAGCAAAGCATCATCTACCACTGTCCTTCCAAGAAGGAGCCTGTATAGAGCTCTGCTCTATACAGATCCTTTCTTGTTTGAAGCTTTCTTCACGCCAACATAGTTAAAAAAATAAATGTAACAAGACCTACAAAAGCACAAGTCATTTTACATTTTCGTTCAGAAACTCCATGCCTCCCTCTGCTTACAGGGCAGTGTTACAATCTACAACCAACTGCAGAGTTAAATTACAACAGCCAAGAGGTTGATAAAGCATTTATTCTTTATGAAAATATCCTTCCAGGCGCTTCCAAAGAGAACTGGCAGCTTTTACAGCTAATTTCACTGGGTACTCAATGACAGGGTTAAGCATCCTCAGTTTCCAGGAGCCAAACTCCCCAACCCCTATCCCCAAAGTTATCAGATTCACCCACACTTGACAGTAGTTTCCAGTTTCTTGTAACATCATTCTTAATGCTATTTGTAATTATACAAAGCAACACCAGGTGTACCATCTGACATTCCCAAAAGCACTTCAATACCAAAACTGTAATCTCAAGCTGATGTTGATGGGAGATACAGTATTAATAAGAGTATTCATTTCTGGGCACCACTCCTAACTTCCATCAGAAGAGGCATCATATCTGACCTCATCACAACTGGGGCATTCCACTCATGAATGGAAACTGATTATCCACTGAATAGGTAGGTATAAAGCAGCAGACTTGAAACTGAAGTTTGTCATCTCATTATAGGCCTGCCCTCTTGAGTTGCATGAAGAATGGTACTTAAAAGATGCTTAAGAGTTCTAAAACAGTTGTCTGCTCATATAATAAAGCTTAAAACATTCAATGAAAACCATCATGCACACCCACTCTAAATACTCTTCAGCTTGCTATTATCTAATTGTGTTGTACTGCTGCTGTATCATATCCATGGATGTTATTCAACACAAATTATTTCAAGCCAACAGGTTAATTAGTATTTCAATGACTTCTGACCCTTTTGAGTGTTTCTGCTCCCACTAAAACAAAGGTAGGTCTCGCTAGTAAGAGACTTTCCATGAAAAGAAAAAGGCTACATCTCTGCTGAGAAGATGAAAGCAAGTATTAGTAGACATTATTGGCAGTGAGCAGGAATATTGACAGAATTGCCAGAAGCATGCAGGCAGCAATATAGGTGCACAAAGTTCTATTTTTCTTCATTTTTCCCCCGATTTACCTTACACATTCTACAGACATCCGGTGGGAATTAGCTTGAAAGAATACTGTTCAGAAGAAAATTAAGTATTGCAGCCTTTAAATACTTAATAGAAACTGTACTCAATAAATGCAGCATTATACCTACAGAACACCCCAAGATGCAAGTTTAAGTTCCAATACTTTTAAAGAAATACACAGTATTTTTCCTCTTGTCAATGTGTGTAGTGTCACAAAGCAAGTAATTTTTAGAAGCTATCAGCACCATTTACAGCCTGCAGCAGCCTAGGCAGTAATTTTAAAAGCTGTTGAAAAGAGCCAAAAACTATCAGTATTTGCAAAGCAGAGTATTTTGAGGCCTTTTTAAAAAATCTGGAACAGTAAGCAGCAAAATGATACAGATCTTTAAGTCAGACTTGTGCATTGGGTCACCACTTACTTTTCCTTCAACCTTTCATGAAAAATCAATTCTGTTCATGTTGAAATTCCAGAATTCGGTGACCAGAACATATGGAGTAACACCATAAAACAGGTAGCTCTGTTCTGCCAAGCAGCTCCTAAAAGAGCTGCATGTCAGTAGGAAGCCCTAAACAGCTACCTACTCTGTCAGCAGCTACAATCTGCATAGACCAGATTACATACAGCTCCAGCCAACAAACAACGGTGATTTTTACTGTTAAAGTATCAAGCTGTCAAACCAGTGCACTACTTGAGAAGACAAAGTTCCAAAAGTTTAACATTGCAGACTTACCGGAGGCATAACATAGTTTCTTTGCTCCCCAGCAAGCCATTGCGGTTGAACCTTAAACAAAAATTGGACAAAACCCAGCCTTTATTCATTTGGTTCCAACACAAGCAAGTAGCTGCTCTTTAAGAGCACCATTTATACCAAATCATGTCTGGATTTTTCACTGAACAGTAGTTTACAGTCTTCTGTCCAGCAAGATGCTTTTTCACATGTACCTCACACAGGTCTTAGTTGAATTTTTGGTAAGGGTGGCCTTTATGCTATCTCCTTCCTCTTCTCATTCCAAGGTGTTTGGGTTTGCTTAAAATAAAGATTTCTGAACTTTAAAAAAATAAGGGAAATCACAGCAGCCACACTGAAAACATCTCAAACCTCTAGTTAATTCCAGTTACTAAACTATTTCTGGTTCAGCTTCAATAAGAGGACTTAGAAACACACTTCGCTTACAAGTTCAAAAATCATTGTCAGTGAAGTGCCTTCCAAGACCTTTTAAGGGCTCACGAGCACATCCCCTCTAAATACATCCCACATTTTTATAGGCTGGTAAGACTTAGTGTTTCTGTTTTACATAATATCAACTAGCTGCACTATAGTATGCAGAGCTCCTTCCCATGAGAAAAACTATTACTGATCCCTGTATCTTTTGCTGATTTGGAAGTTGATTTATCATTGAGTATTTAAGAGAAAAAAAAAATATCAAACTGAAGAGCATGCCAAGTTATTCATTAGTTCTCACTTCATTGTAACAAAAATATCACAAATTCTTATTTACTTTTGGTTTGTGAAGCAGGAGCTGAAAGGAAAAGAATTCCCAGAAAGAGAAACACAGAAAGGTCAGACTCCAGTTAACACTGTTCATTCCATTCAAGTCTTGCCAGGTATCAATAGCTTTTCTGCTGTTACTAAAGAATTACGTACCTGGTAGTTGTAGGCTGGCTGATAACCTACAGGAACTTGCTGCTGTATCAATACAGCTGGTGAACAGTATGGGTATGTCTGCAAATGAAGTTCAGAGTTTTTTAAAAAAACAAGTTTGAAGCAAGACAGGAGTCATGACCACATTTTTAGATGCGGTCACACTGTTATTTCAGTCCCCATTTCACACTAGCTTCATTATTTCAAAGCAACCCTTACAGATTTCCAGTAGGGATTCAGCAATTCAGGCACTAAAAATCTCTAGGATGTGGGATTCTAAACACGTACCTAAAAATCTGACACCTGGTTGCAGCTGATCTTTTAAGTCATTTCAGAAGTACAACTCATCCCAGCCCAACTACCATGAAATAATGGACTACAGCCTGAAGATCACTTTCTTGGAGCCAAAGTAAGCCAAGTATTACAATTCAGATGATTTCCCAGCATTTCTTCACCACAAGTATTTTGACACAATGCTAACCTGGAACCTTCTCAGCTTCTTCAGAGAACAGTTAAAGGCACATTCCAGCATTTAAGACAATTAGTTCCCCATGCACTATTTTACTCTCCCACTAAACTTGGGAGGAACCAGCAAGAGTACTATCAAGATCTCTGCCTTGGGAAAAAAAAAAAATTTCTGCGAGTCATTCCTGCTTGCTCATTCATTTACTTAATGAAAATATACAAAATAGAATCAGCTTCCAGGTAATACTACCCTGTTGTATTGCCGCGTGATATAGGGTTAATACAGAAAGATGTCATAATCTGTAAAGTCTTCTCTTTGCAGTACAGGGCTCATAGCAGGATCAGAAGTACTTTGCCTACACCTCAGTAAGAATGCTTATCTGAAATACCAATAAAGTGACATCCTGTAGACATACTGCACTGCTCACAGCTGTTAAGAGCAGATACCACAACTGTTCTTAAACACAAGAGCAGTTCAGAAATATGAATTTGTTCAGGTAGGAAGAAACAGAGTACTACAGGCAGCTTCTGGTTCCATACTTGTTTAAATAAAAAAAAGCTTTTAAGTTCAGTGGTTTATTCTGAGCCAGAGCAGCAGTATGTTAAACATCCGGATGCATCCGATTTGTGAAGTGCATCTGTGACAAGTAGCAATTTATATAGTTAAGTTATATAAAGTGCTACATGTTATATAATTAAACATTATATAATTAAAATGTGCTCCACCTTCAACAGCTTTCACATTCTCAAAATAGAAAGTATCTCCACCTTTCAGTTTCTAAAGAGATGACATCACTGAGTAAGTTTTTCAAGGTTACTGGCATTCTCTTAAAATGGTTTGAATCTGGGCACTGCTTACTGGGGAAGGTAATAAGAAAGCAAGAGGGAAGATGAGATTAGAGTCTTGATACATATTCTTGAAGTTGTATGTGCTTTCACCTTTCACAAACAAACAATTCTGATTCAAAATCAGTGTCATGAACAGCCTTACCTGAACATACTGGGTTACTGGGCTCATCACAGCTGGAGGCTGCATGTATGTCTCTGTATTTTGATTTCCCCACACATTATGGAACTGTGGTACAGGAGGATTGAAGACTAATGGTCTGGGATGCACATAAGAACCTTGTTTTAAAGCATAGAAAAATAATTAGAACATCTTAACACGTATTTCATTACTAATCTGAACTCAAGACCGAAAAAAACCCAAGTGTTTTGACTCTTAAATTTAACTCAACATTAACTATACTGCGTACTGCTAGCAACCCAAGTTTTATTATCAAAACTGTACATCACACAAGTAGCAAGGTCATAAAATTCAGAACTGATCAGATAAAAAGGAAATGCAAGGGTGTTAATGTAGAATTAAGAGCACCTGTAATATATACTTGTAATATCAACAAATTTGTGCATGTATACTTACAAAGGTTTTGTTGCTTTCTAATCGCTGGCCCCAGTTTCAGCTTTTTGCCGTGGAAGTTAATTTGCGACTGAAAGACAGGTTACTTTGTAAGCTGGGGAATCAGTGAGGCAAGTTGTTTGCTTGATTTTAAGAGACTGTACTTTGGCTCTACACCACAGTATCACCAACTGGTATACAGACTCAACAGCCTCCGCTCTCCTCTTCTACTTCAAGAAGTTATGCCCTTTATCTTTCATTTCCTGTAATGCTCTCAGCAAACTGTTTGCCTACGCACCGACTCTCCAAATCTATTATGCATCACTTGCCTTTATAGCAACATGCACTAACAGTAGTTTGCAACTGCCTATTAGTGACTGTCAGCCTTCTGGTTTTATACACACAGATTTGACAATTCTTGCCTCACTGATGATATTAATGTAGAGTAACCACATCCTAGGTTCCCTTGAAACCCTACACTTGAGTGCTGTTACAAACTGAATCAGACCCAAATCAGAAGAAAAATACTTTTGGATTGCACAAAGCTACAGAGCTAGGCAGATCAACATAGGCATCTAGAGTGGTTCTAACCATGCAGCTCCATCTTGTTCAGTTACATAAAACTTTGGGACCACTTAGTACACGCAATGCCTGAAATGAAGCGGAGATAACCCCACTGCACATGACATAAGTTCTAAAATGCTAATTTTTTTTTCCCCTTTTTCCATCCTCTCCAAAAATCAACATCTTTGTAAGATTATTTCTATCTGGACATGCTTCTTCTCAAGAAGTAATGTGTATTGCCTGTACACCCAAAAATTATGCTGAAAAGCAAGTTTGCCATATACCTCTTGGTCTTCCAAGACCTCTGGCATACACACTCACACCAATACTGTATTAACAGATATATACTAAGGGCTTTTAGCTCTGAAGAGATGTACACAGAAAATCAGCAATGTACATGGCTTAAGTGACAATGCTACTTTAGAGGTTTCTATAGAGATTGTTGCCTCACAGCAGGCATTCCACACTGATCTAGTACAGTAAAAAGGATTCTCAAGCAAGTCTGTAGCTCATTATAGCAGTATTTTCGTCAGCATCCCATGAGAGTTAAAGAATAGGAAGCTTTTAAAGTGTTTTGGTGAGAATCAAGAATCTCCTGCTGGAGCTTCACTGTTTTCCACTTCATTCAAACATGCTCTCTTCCCCCTTAAGGAGCTACACAGCAGGTATACACCTGAACGTACCATGGAACACTATATTTGTGCCTGGATTTGTCTTTCAGATCTACTTCACTATCTGAGAGCTTCAGAAATAAACAGATACTGCTTATCCTCCAAAAACCTGGGAGTTTCTGACACAGAGTTCAGAAGGGAAATACCTCAATGCATTTCCCCTTTTCTCCTAAAACTAAGTGCAGTAAAAATGCAAACACTAAGCTTTCAGTGTGTTTTGTAGCCTGCTGAAAGCTATCAGAACCGAACAGCGGATCTGATCATAAGCACTGAGATTTAGAATTTCTGACAGTGATCTCTTAAGATCGGAAGGGCTGCAACAGTTTTACCCTTATCTACTGTGTGACCTACAGGAAAACTGTATGAAATGCGAACAGTTACATCCTGTAGTCAAGGAGGCTTAACACATTACATCAGGTAGCATCCAAATGCACAAGTGATTCAAGAGAAACACATACATCTCAGCAGTTGAAGTAAGTAAAACACACTAATGCTATCTTCCTGTTACCTGAATTCCCAATAATAATGCTGGTTGGTCTATGTATCTGCCATAAGCACATGGGTTCTATGACAATGATACAATGCAGAAAGTAAACAGCTAAACCACATACAGGAAGCTTTCAAGCATATAAATGAATGACAATTATTAGAAATACAATTACATGAGATATTCAAGCACACTAATGCTCAAACTAATCTAGTTTCTTATTTAAGTAAACATACAAAAATTCTACCCCCAGTAGAGATTTTAGCAAGTTTACTTTTCAGGCAGCCCTACACTTCCTACTTGACTCTACAGGGTACGTAACTTGGTTTCCCCTGAACATGTTTCCAGCCTTCATGAATCAGCTTCTTCAGATAATTTAGACAAAGAGCTTACTTCTACTATTTTCTGAACATCCACATTGTCCAGGAAAGACACAAATCCATACCTGAAAAGAAAAGACAGGCTATTCAATAATCAATTTGGATTTGCTTACTAGCCAAATTATTTTGAACAAGAACTTAACAGCATATATGCCAGGTGCATCATATTGCATGCCAAAAGTATCAAGTAGGACATAATTTTATAATTCAGCATAAAAACCTATTGACTGCTAACTAGCAGCATATACTACTGGGCCAGATGAAAAGAACCTATTGCTGGATTCTAGAATAGTACAAAATAGAAACAAGGGCTGCTCTTCCATTCCAGCTACTCAAAATGAGCACTACAGTTGATACTACTAACTCAGAAAGTAAGAAAACCCTTTAAGATCTGAATTACCAAGTTTTATATTTACTACAGGGATTTGGATGAAAGTAAACATTACAGAACAGTGACATCAGTAGGGGAAGTGATCCTTGATTGGGTTTTTCAACTCAATTCACTGTCCCCCTAGTTTACCTGGTCTGGAAAATGAAGGTAAGTTCAGAACATTATAGGAACAGTTGTGTCAATTAATGGAGTATGCCAATGCATTATCAATATTCAGAACATACACTGGCTAACTGCATATCAGAATTAAGACTAGCAAAGGGTATGAGGAAGGAACTTCCAGCTTGTGTATTACCATGCATGCCCAAGGGAACAAAAAAAAAAAAAAAAAGTGACTTTAAGGTCTGCTCACAGAATCTTGGGGAAAAAAAATAGGGCTGGAACCTCCAGAAACTGAAGCCTCCTTCTCAAAGCAGAAACAACTTCCAAACTGGGAAAGCTTCCCCAGAACCCAACAGCCATGGCCCTGCACACAGTGTTTCACCACAGAAAAGTCAGAATTATTTTTTTACACATATATTCATATATATTCAGTGGGAATTTTGCATGCTTTAACTCTCCTAAGTCTCAGTCTTCACTCAACCAAGTTCGGTTGTTTTCTCCAACTTACCCTAAAGTGTCAGAAGAGTGCAGTGCCACTGCCCTGAATAAGCCATCTACCCCTCCTCTTAACCATCCTGAACTACTCTGGCCATCAGAAAAACACTACAAAAGAACTGCCTGCATAAGCATCACAAAGTTTTCAGCCTTGTTCCCACTGCTTAAGTGACAATGACACTTTTCCCTAAACAGACTGAAGTCAGAAAAATCAGGCTATTTTTTGTAAAATTACACAGATTTATGAGCTAGAGATTTACACATTTCAGTGTTAATTCACCACAACAGAAAACTGCAGCTAGTGTTAAGGCTTAAGCCCGTCAAGTGTGTTGCTAAGTAGTTGCTCATATCATCTCTGGCAGAATTAGGTCCACATAAGGCAGCAACTTAAAACAACTACTCATGTTCTACTCACCCTTTGGAAACACCAGTTCTGTCAGTGATTATTTTCACCTCTTTCACAGCACCATATCGTTCAAAGAAACTCCGAATTTCTGCTTCATTCATCTAGAAGAAACAGAATCTTAAACATCTTCAAGCACATTCAACTGCTCAGAACTGATTTAACATAGCCAGTACAAATTTTTTAACCCATCTTCCGCTACTCGAAGAACTAAAGTTACCCAACTGCCCCAAAGCTCTTTCATGACGCTGCAACACCTTAATTCCCACCTCATTTAAGTGTCCTATATCTTAAATCTTAAGCAAATAAAAGTAAATACCCTTATATCAATTCCACCAACAAATACTGTGTTTGGCATGATCTTTCCTTCTGGCAAAACATATCCTTGACTGGTTGTTGACAAACGGGTATTGTCCTCTGAGGCACCTCCACATTGGGCCTCCATGTTTGCAGACTGAAAAATTTAAACAGAAATATGTATTTCAGTCAAATTATTATAGTACACTTTAAGATACTAGCATGCCTGCATCTTCCTATAGATATAGCACAGGACAATGGATTTCAATAGCACTTTTTCAGTTCCTTGAATGAAGTCCTTGCTGCAAATGGACTATTCACTGCAAAAAGCTTAAGCAATTATTCCAAGGAGCTTTAAAAATTTCAATGTAGACCCAACTTAAGCTACCTTAAGTAGCCCTGTCTGACTATATAAAGCTTCACAATCAGTGTTGCTACTACAAGACACAGTGAGAATGTTAACATTATTTCAGAACTTTATCAAATTCCTTTCATATGTAAGCAAGGAATTAAATTCTTTAAGATACAACTTAGCATGTAAATTAATTATTCAATAGAATAAATTTCATCATCTTCCTGGTCAAAAGCTTTAAATCCTTCAGATATACTTAAGCTTACAAACAGCCGTAGAACACAGGTAACAGAGTTAAGCTACAAGTTAGCTGTAAGAAGAGAAATCAGACCCCAATGGGATATTTGCACTACTCATTTTCTCAGGATGAAAAAAATAGGCAGTTTAACTACAGCAGGAATATGACTGACTACAAACCATTTCCAAGTAGTCTACACCAAAGCAGGATCTTCTATGTGCAGCACATGTAAAGAGGAACTGCAAAGAATATTATGAAAGAGAAACTACAGCCACAACACCCTTTGCACACCCAGACTTCAGATGCACCTGTTTGGTCCTAAAGTATTTTGTCACAACCTATGAGTTATGGATTCATTCAGCGCAGAGAAGATAAAATATTCACTAAACAGTAAATTCAATATTTTACTCAGATGAACTAGTGATACTAGATGCCTTCCATGAGGTTTGAAGTATTTACAAGAATTAAAACACAACACAAGCATCACAGGCACTACAAGCTCAAACCCCTCATCTTATACAATCCTAAATGAATGGTTCTAGCTATGTGCCATGGTTTGCCTGGCTGGCAAGCACATAAACAACTGACCAGTTCAGTGTTACTCATCCTTCTACATTAATGAGCTTTTCCTTACAATTCAGCAACTTATCACTACTTCAGATACTGCAAACTTTGGTTTAGTCAAAGTTATCCAGTATTTTGAAGCCTACGGATTTGCAGTAAGTAGCATCCAATTTTTCTATGCAAGAATTTCAGTGTTCAATGCGTATTTAAATGCAGCTGAGTGACAAGTACTCATTCAAAATAGGCATCCAGTAAGGGAATGAGAAACCTACAAGAACCAAATTATTTGCCCAGCAACTGAACAAACCCAAAACTAGAACTCAGCCCTCCAAATGTGATTTCAGAGTGACTGAACCAAATTAACAACACACCATTAACAGAAGACAGAGAGGGTTTGCCCACTACTTTTCCTGCATCTCCCCTGTGCAACTTCTAACTCCTGTCAGTTCAAATTAAGCCGGCTTAACAAAAATTGGCAGGAAGATTGACATAGTGCATCGTTTTTCACCCTGTTAATATTCTACTATTGTAGAGAACTGAATCAGCTTACTAGGCTATCACAAGCAACGTATCAATGGATGCAGAAGAGTAAATGGAGACAGAGGAGGCACAGCATCTTCTGATAAGACTAAGCCATCAATTCAGTGCAAAACTATTTTATAAAGCTATACCTTAAAATCTGCTTCCATCACAACAGATATTGTCACCTACACTCAATTTACTCATTGACTATGCTTCCTACTGCAAATTCTCAACAAGTTACAATTCAATCCTCTCCCCTTTATCCTCCAAGAACTCCCTCTACCCTGCAGTGAACTTGGAGACCCCAACCTCCACTCTTCCACAGCAAGAGAGATTGTATAATAGAAGATTACTGCTGTAAACAGAAAAAGGCTAGTTCTCCCTCTTCTCTCCTGTTCAAAAGCTCTTTACATCACTGTGCAAGGAAATCAATTCTGCATTTCACAGGAAAAACATTCTGTAGTACTTTTCAGACATATCCACTTCTGATCCAAGCACATTCTGTAGTTACATAAACACTGAACTAGCATAAGAACAAAAGAGCAAAAATGAAGTAAGTGAGGGGACCACTTCTCTAGTTGCACACCCTACCTAAAGGGCATTTGAACTGAACCCTGAGACCCCAGCTCCTCAGCAACCTTACTTAAGCTGACCTAACTGCTAGCTTCTACTTCTTTCTTTCTGCATTTTCTGTGTGAATTCTCTCCAGCCTAGAACAGGAAACAGCTCACAGCAGAGGCACCCAGCAAGTGCCAGAACCACCCCAAGTGGGTAAGCATACAGATACTGCTGATGTGCAAGTCATAGGTGATCTTAGAAGCACAGCATTTCCCACACTAGTCATGTAGAACAGAGTTTTCAATGAAAATACACTTAATGCTTTTACACATTAAATATCTAAAAGAAAAACAGATTCCTTAGGCATTCTGGAAAATTTGTCAACACAGTATGTTTTAAGGTCTGTTAATACATGTGCCTCAGAACTCAAAAAAAAAGTTACTGGAAAATGCACAGTGGTATAAGTCTCATAGTACAACAAAGGGAAATAATCTCCTTTCAAAGTTACTTTTCAGGTCCTCAGTACTACAGGGCAAAACTCCGGATTGGTAAAAGCACTGTCCCATCTAAAACAAAGTTATTTTACCAGCACAACATGTAGTTATTTTACTACACAGCATTATGTAAATGACTGTACTTCTACTTGCAACTTGGGCAAAGAACTCGCCCTGCTGCTGAGCCACCATCCAAAGCCTAATCCTTCAATTGATGAATTTGCTACCTTGTAATTACAGCACCAGCTGAAGTGATCCAACCCTTCAAAAACACGCTAAATGGGGTTGATTTGCCTTATCCATCTTATGAGGTATCTTTCAAGTCACATTTCTAGACGTCAGGAAACATAGGGCTTAAGTTTCTCAGCTTTCTGAAGTTAACGAGGAGGGGCCTCCACTTTTCCCTCATAACAAGGTAAATTTAATCGCTTTGCTTTTTGCCATTATCCCAGCAAGCATTAACTTGATGCCAGGAAAGTGAATTAACCTCTTCATTACAGTTGCTATGAGGCTAGTCAGACTTATTGTCAATTAATAAACAAAGGGTGGAAAACTACTATCTTTTGTTCCAGGTGGTCACCCACGCGGGTAGTTACCCAAATGGGTTACAAACATCATTCAGCCTCACAAACATCTAGGAGAGGAAAACCTTCACCTTTAGCCACACAAGCCCTCGACTTCCCAGGCTTCTCCCCGTCTTTCCCTTTGTTAAAAAGGGAGTACTAAACATTCCGGTTCGCTTTCCCGCCGAAGTACGTCCCGCTCTGCAGCCCCAGCGTGCGCAGACCAGTTACCATGACAGCACACTGCCGACAGGAGAACATGGCTCCCGCGGCAGGGAGAACGCCTGCCCACCAGGCAGCAGGTGGAGCCATCAGTCAAGGACTGCAACCGGCGCCAGTACCTACGACCGGTGATGCTTAAAGCGGCGTTTGGGTTTCTTTCGTACCCTGCTTTTATGGTGCTCTCGAAGAACCTGCGCTACAGTCGCAAACACCGTTTTTAAAATAAAACCCCGAGGAGGAAACAGCAGCTCCCACGCTGAACCAGCAGCGTGCGGGTTCAGGCAGGAACTCCCCCTTCACCACACGGAGTCCGCGCCGCGCGAAGCCAGGTTAAAAAAAAACACCAAAACCAGAAAAAACACCAGCGGGGAAGCTCGGGGAAGCTCAGGCAAGCGCGTCCGGAGCCGGCGGGGCTGCCGCTCCTCTCGTACCGCCGCGCAGACATCCTGCGGGCTTCGCACCTCGCCTGCCCGACATTACCGAACGAGGCGCGCAGAAGGGGGTTTCACGTTCGAGAGGTGTGGGGGAAAAGACAGAAGGGGAGGTGCCCCTATGGGAACAGAGTACGGTGCCTGAAAGCCCCCGACGCCCGCGGCAAGGCTTGCAGCCGGACCCTGACGGGAAGCTGGGGACAGACAGACGGGCTCCCTGCTGCGGCGCCTGCATAGCCCCGGCCAGCCAGAGCAGGTGGAGGAGCGCCCGCTCAGGCTCTGAACAGAGCGGAAGGAGCCCGACGGTGGGGCACGGCGCCATGTGGCAGCTTCACCACAAAATGGCCACTCGTGGTGCGAAATGCCTCCTGCCTCAAAGACCTCACAAGAGCTGCAAGCCATGACGCTTTCCAGCACACAAGCCTCAGGCTTTTTTGTTCAGTATTCCTTCCCTGACTTTTAGCTCCTCACTTCCTCTTAAAACTTTAAAAATTTGAAGGTATAAAAAATTACACCCATCCTGAAGAGGTTCCGGTGCACCCCTCACTGCATCAAGGAGGTGACACTCCTATAGGCAGCACCGTTCCTCACCCTAAGAACAAGTGAAAAAAGCTAATGCTCCACTCTCTCGTCCACTCACCACGTAAGATCCCGAGCAGCCACTACAGCCCCCGCAAAGAGCCGCCACACCGCTCGGCGTTCAAGCCAAACCTTCACCCACTTCCCACCATACCGACCACGGTCCCCCTTCCGTCGTTTCTCCACTCACCATCATCCGCGAAAGACGAGACAGCGCCCACACACTTAAAAACAAAAGAGGCCTTCAAAAGAAAGGCCACTAATTTTCCTCAGAAAACAAACACTGGGCAGTCCCCTCTTTTTGCCCCCCGGTTTTTTTCCCCTTTTTCCCCCTAACGGTAGAGGAAAGCAGCTCCTCCGTGTTCCCACTCTTTCCCTTAAGTAGCCCCGAGTGGGAAGGGGCGGGGAGAAGTCACACCCGCTCACAGCAGCCCAGGCGCTACCTAAGGGGCAAGCCCCCGGATGACCCCCTCCCACCTTGCACAGAGCCGTCTCTCTGCTGCGTTTTAGGCGGGAGCGCGTAGACAAAGGGGCGAAGGGCATCGGGGTACCGCGGGTTTTCTCTGTTAGGAGGGCAGGTAGGACTATTATTTCTGGCCTTGTTGAGAGCGAAGTTACTGTTGAGCGAGGGTGGTAGTAGCGCACTCTTGCTGTTTTGAGCTAGCACTTACTTGGGTTTGTTGAGGTTTGAGAGGTGCGTTGTTGAAGACGAAGAGGCTTTCACTCGCTTTGAGGCAAAAGTTGAAGCTTTTTCATGAATGTTTTCATGAGCTCTTACTGTCTGTACTGAAAACCAGCCTTGCTCTGTTCGCCACTTGCCCAAGACCTTTCTAGAAGGAAACCTCTCTGGCAGCCCTTCTGGTTTTACAGTAATAGCATGCTTCTGCTGAGTTTTGGAAATGAGTTTAAAATGGTTGTTTCCCGCTGGTATCAAGCGTTTAGAACATACACTGGTTTTAGAACATTTCAGGGAGAGGGGAAATGTATATGTTAAATGTCTAACCAAAATAAACCCAGCTGCTGATTTGGGATAGCTTAGTGAGGATTTTTGTTTATGTGGGGCTTTCTAATGGCAAAGGCATAAGCGTTAGACTTGTTTAGGATGAAAAATGGAAGTACAAACGTAAACTGATAAACTGAAATGTAAGCTATCTTTTTCCCTATGACATACTTTCTTCTAATGCATAGACTTTTTTTAACAACATATCAAGTGTTCCAACTTCTTCAGATGCTGATCATAATAATCAAAAGTAGATTGTGCCTAACATTTGCTTCAATAAAATGGATTCATACTTATCCTTAAGAGAGGCACTAAGTGCCACTGATTGCAGTGCAAAAAGAGTAATTTTCCTTCTACTCTTGAAACTAAGACTAGCCTTTATAGTCCAAAGTAGAGCAGAAGCCAGATTGTGGGTGGGTTATGTGGTTTACCTTCTTTATTCCTCCGTTGGCCCTAACTGGAAGATTTCTGAAGGATCTCCTGTTTGCTATTAGGTGAAAGATAACTGACCTGGAAATTATAATACAAATCCTGTTCTAAGAAAAATAATTATTTACCTTTTATCATGGAAATTGTGAGTACTGTTCTCTTCTAGCAAAGCTAGTGTGATTCCAATACAAAACCAGAATGGTGCAGTCACTATAAAAAGACCCCAATCCTTACCAAGGCATTATTGATACTAATTTTGTCATGCTATCCTGAGCTGCTGTGGACTGGCTTTGGGTCAGGATGTCTCCCATTTTTCCTTAACTCGGTATTAGCTTCTAAAATTGGGGAACATCTGTTGCTTAAAACAAAAGAGAGAGGCATTTATTTTTCTGCTGCCAATACACGAATTTCAAAAGGGGTGAAGTGAGTGGAACAGGAAATTGTCTTAGTTTGTTTTATTACTATTGCTACTGGAAGGGTTGTTGTTGAACAGCTTTGTTAAATGCACTAAGTAGCAGAAAAAGAAACAAATTTTATGTTTTGCTATACTGTACAGTACTTTTTACTTAATACACATTTAAAATAGTATCTTAGACAAATTGTTTGTCTCCTGGAATCATATTATTTCAAGTAATTTAGGAGCTGTGACCAGTTATTGTTATGTCTGAGTGTTACCACAAAGATGCATCAGGTCTTTTTGTCTTTAGGTTGTTTGCTTGCTTTTTGTTTTGTTTGGGTTTTGTAATTTGAGTTACTGATAAATGCATATAATTCAGGGAGCGCCCCTGATTTGGGATCTGATAGGCTGCAGTGGGTGAGGATTCTACAAAAACATCTGATGAAAAATTGTTCTGATTATAAGTAGTGGTGCCTACATTTTACAATTTAGTAGTCAGAGGTACATCCTTTAAATATCAGGTTAGATTTAGTCTTCCTAGAGGTAGATCTAAAATTGGAGAGCAAGAGTGTCTGTCATATGCATTTGAATTATAATAGCATTTCTTGGAACTCTTCTGCAATTTTGTGACCTTTTCTTGAGAATTATGTTGAGCCATGATTAAGGAAATAATATGAAAATGAAAAGAAGGATGTAAAAGAGGTACTGAAGTTAAAACAATAGAAGAAGGTTCCACTTTTTAGACAGCTAGGCAAGCTTGCTTAAGAAAAAGGTACTGAGTTACCAAACAGGGTTTGAATGGCTGTTTTCTGAATTGCTGTTTCATACTGAAGAGAGAATGCCACATGCATTTCACAGCAGTCAGCTCTAAAGGGTCATGCTGTATTTAGTTAATTTTTGGACGTTGGACTGCCTTTTGCATTGAGGTAGTTATTTAAGAGGATGTACCATAATATTGTGATGAACATCAATATTTAAAAATAAAAATCAAAATCACATGCTGTTATCATTCACATTGAAATTCTGGTAGAGTTTCCGTAGGCTTCAGTAAACAAAGCAGAATCTGTGTTCTTATCGGCATGGTAAAATCCTTTGAAATGTGGTGGATCATATGCTACCGATTTTTTTAATCTTGTTTTATTTCCCTAACTCTGTAAGAGGTAATGGAACACAAATAACTTATTTTTAAAAGACACAGTGAGTAGCTGCATGTATAAAATTTCAATTAAAATACCTTTTTTATCCTTGATATGGATGAAAACCAGAATATTATTTTGAGCATTAATCCATTTAGTTAACTTTCAGAAGTGGAGTTCCTTTGGGAGCTTATTTTTCTAGAAACTGCATTATTTTAGAACACTTCAATTAGTCTGATAATAAATTTAACTCAATACAATATGCAAGCAATAATTTAGTGAAAACTTAACCCCTAAGCTGTACATACTTGAGTTATCCATAATCTAAGCTGGGACAATGCTAAAAGCATAATATGATACTGTTCTATGGTCAAGGTTATATTTAACACCGCCAATTCATTGTGATTGGCCTTTAGGCATTTGAGTTGACTAGTTTATTACATTTTAACATGAATAATTTTAGCGCTGTAGGAAAGCTGATAAATGCTTTAGTGTGTACCATGGCGCATGGCATGACTGGAAGATTTTAATACATTGTACAGGCAGGTAATATTCTTCATCCAAAGATTTTACAGTAATTAAATTCTTGTAAATTAGAATCATGAATGAGCCAAGTGCATAAGAACATACAAAAATGGCTATATGTGATCCATATCAAAAGTGCCTCCAGTTCAGTATCTTTGTTCATGATAACCAGCGGAATTGCTCAGGGAAAGGTTTTGAATACAGGACAGGTGTTGGAGTGGTTTCTCTTGCTTTTATTTTCTCCTTATGCTTGGCAACCTTAAAAGCATTTCTTGAGGCTCCTTCATTACTGCATGTGATAATACTTGATGCTTTCCCAGTGAATTTCTTTAGTCACTTTTTGAACTCCATTTATATTTACACCTGCACAAGTAGAGTTTGGCGCTGATAGGCATTGCCTGGAAAAAGTACTTGTTTGCTTAAGCTTTTATCCAGATAGTTTAACTAGAGCCATCTCATTCATGGCTTGACAGCAGTAACAGCAAACATCACTGGTTTTGTCATTCGACATTTTGATGCCATTCATGATTTTATAGGCTCTTGTCCTAGCTCCCTTTCAGTTGTCTTAGATTTCAGACTGAAGAGTCTTACTTGGGTTCCCTCTTCCCTTTCCTCCTCAGGTCAGCAGCAGCTTTCAGAACGGGTGAGCCGCCAGCTGCCATGGCTTGCTCAGCCTCTTGCAGGGCAGCAGCTCCTGCATTTGTTTAAACTGATTTGCCTCCCTGTGTTGCTAACTCCTGTGCTACAGCGCGGCCTCAGCGACAGCAGGCCACAGTCAGTACAGAGCTTCCCAGCCATTTCATGCCCAAGGCATCATGCTGCATTCCAAACAGAAATCCAGAGTACTGTTGCCCAAGTGTGATGAAACCACTGAGAAAGCTGAAGCTTAAAAGCTGGTATTTCTAGGTCTTTCTCTTTAAAATGTGTTTCCCAAAGGTGAAAAAGGCTTAAACACCAAAAGACTGACTTTATTTGAACTGGTAATTGCACAGGAAAAGGGATTCTTCCCCCCTTCCCCCGACAAAAAAAAAAAAAAAAAAAATACAACAAAACACTAAATAAGGCAGAATAAAAATAAAAGCTGTTCACAAGCAATCTCCCATTGCCATTCTGTGGTTCCATAAATCAGGTTTGTTAGGAGGTGAGAAGCCACAGAGCTGACTGAAACCAAGCAGACAGGCAAGGGCTGCTCTCAATTGTAGGAAATTGTACATATCTCTAGTTTCTAGGAAGAGTATTTTCATTGCAAGGAGAGTTTGAATATCTGTCTGCTTTTCTGCTGTCTGCTTGGGTGTGCGGCAAATTCTTCTGTCTTTTCTCTAATCCTGCAGACTCAGAAAATTTTTCTCTCTTAGCATGGTAGGAATGAGAGTTGCTTGCAGTGACAGGAGCCGTGTCCCTTCAGGAAGTTTCACCTTCGTGCCTCTTGTATTAAAAGAACAGAATGTAGAAGGTAGAAGTGACAAATGGAACAAACACTGCCTGTGCACAGGTTTCACTGTTTGATGGCATTAGTAATGTCATCTTGTCACATCCATGCAGGGCAGGACCCTTCAATCTGCTGTAGAAGAAAGAGGAGGAAGAAAAACAGTATCCTTTAATGTGTATTTCTATATATTCTTTTCTATATATTCTAGAGTGGGATACCAGCCTTTATGGCTTAGAGAATCCTCTTCTCAGCTCTCAGCCTTGGCCCTGACTGACCACATCTTTTTTGTAGCTGTTGGCTTCTGGAAGGTTTCAGTGTGCTTCAGGGCCTAATAGGTTCTTATGTGGTACACTATGTACTGTGGATAGTTTTTTCTGGAGAAACACTAAAAATCCCCCTCTAGTTCAGTACTATTGAGAACTAAAATGTTTATTCTTTTATGCCTCTGACTCCAAACGATACCTTTTTCTACATGGTTTGAACTAATTCCTTATTGCCTACATTTCAACCAAGACATAAACAAAGCAACAACTTCCACAGCACCTGCATTTTATATTTGATGAAATAAACCCAACAACTTGGTGTTCCCTACTTTTCATTTTTATAAAAAAGTATCTACTGAAGAGAATAGAACTGAGAAAGTGGTAATAGTACTTTCTTAAACCTTCTTATGCAAAATCTTATTCCAAAATGCTGTCTACAGTATATGTTTGAAGTGCTCTGAACTTTTTATTTCTGACCACCGATCAAAAATCACATAGGCAGTTGACATGATTGAAATTAGTGGGCTGCAATCTTGGATGCACATCAGGCTTGATTCGGAGAAAACTTCAGGAACAAACTCGCCAACAAAGTTTTCAAGTTGACAAGCAGGTATTCCTTATTGAGGCGCCGGGAGACACGGGGGATAGCTCCACCTAACGTGTGTCTGTCGTATTGCTACACTGACCATCCTTATATAGTCACTGGGTATAGTCCCTGGGCATACATACATATTCATGAGGCTACGCGTGAATTACATCATTTTCCAGAAAGTTTCCCACATACATGCAAAAATGTAATGGTGGTCTTTGAGAGCTGATTACAATATTCACTACCCGCTGGCAGTCTTTGGAGCTCCAGCTTAATTAACATTACAGACATAGCAATCATCCTGTCCTATTGAGCAGATAGTTTCACTGCTCCCATCCTGGACATCTGCTAGTCCCGGATGCTCCCCAGTAGATGCTTACAGCAGCTTAATGGATTCATTAACATCTGCTAGTCCCGGATACTCCCCATCCCCAGGTCCTGTTTTTCTATTGTTTTTCTTACATTTTTGTACTAAGGTCCTAAGGACCTAAACCTATGTCAGCTACCTTCAAGCATCTCAGTTATTTTCCATTACAAAGCCACCAGACTTTACATTACTTAGAACTGATTACATTTGGTGCCTCCTTGTCTCAGGCTCTTGTACACTGATGTATAAAATTGGGAAACCTTGAAAAGAAAACTTAGTACATTAGATCTGCAAAGGTCTGCTCGTATTTTAAATCGTGACAAAGCTTTCTTATTTGGGCTGTCTTCATCTATGGCTTAAAGTGGACAGACTTATGTATCATGTAATCTCTTAGCTCTCTTGATCCTGATTTCTCTCTGAAGGTTTTGGCTTCCTGTTGCACTGAACTCTGCTTAGTGGGATTATTATTCTCTTAAATTCAAGCAAACCAGATTCTACCTTCTCTGAAAGCTTCTATCCTATGTGCTGTGAGGAAGATGGAAAAACAGCAGTGGATCTTTGTCATTTTTGTTCCTGTAAGGAAAACTATGTCCTGATACAAATACCTAGCAGTGAGTTCCTCACACCAATGCTGACTAACACATTTGTAGACAGCAGGTGAGAACCTACGTTCAGTTTTTGGAAGCAAAATAGCTGATCCATTCTTAGGGTAAAAGGGCTTATAACACTGGTTTGAACTCTTTCCTTTGCAACATCAGCTTACTATAGGACACTTCCTCCCTGCTGGAACAGGGATTAAGCTTCTTTAGGAAGATGTGCCACCTGTCATGTAAGGAGTCACCTGAAACCTTTCCCTAGTCACCAAACAGCAGCATTTGTTATGGTATGAGGCTGCTAGACCTTATGGATGCCATTAGGCTGACATCTTCCTGACTGAAGCAAGAAGGAAGAGGATGAATGATATTTATCACCTGCTGAGCTCAGTACTGGAATGGAGTATTTACAGTAAACACTACTGGGTTGTGTTCTTTCTTACAAAGAGTTAAATAGTCAATAGTAGGATATTTGTCAGTGGTTATTTGCGAGTTAATAGCAGATTGAGTGAGCCCTTTAACAGCTATTAGAACAGTAACTACAGACCTTTTACAGATGCCATACTGAATAGTTGAGGATTATTTACATATGACTGTGTACAATTGACAGGTTTGCTGGTAAAGCTACCCTTGTTCTCGGCATACCAACAAAGTCAAGTGATGTAAACACAATTCATGTCTACATGACAAATGGGTAGCAAGGCCCATTTGCTGAACTAGAAAACCAGAGGAGAAATAAGGTGCAATATCCAAGTTGCTTGTTTAATACAACTGCATTTGCAGTAGAATTCATAGCTAAGAGATATATATTGCAAAAAAAAAACCAAAAAAAACAAAAACAACTAAGCAAACTTACATTTTAAGCTGAATAGCAAGCCTATTATGACAAACATTCTTGCTGTGTAAGTAAATCCTATGAAATCTTTTGTAAACTTCATACATAAGCCTGTTTTCTAAAGCAGCTAGAGTTGTTTAGGAAGGATGATAGCTTCTTAAATGTGCTTTTGCCAAAGGGAGCCAACAACAATGTTCAGACAGTTTCTGGTATTATACCACATTTTGTCTGTTGCTGTGTTGGTACTCACTAAGCTGGAAGTCATTCACTCCCTGCAAAGTGCACCTGATTTGAGAGAGTTTTCCTAATCCTTCACAATCTACCAGGTGAAAATCATATATTAAAATAATGAATAAGGGTATGGTTTGCATAAAGGTTATCATTGTTATGTATCTCTCACAAAACTGATGTGTTTAGGGTTATAAAAAGACCGAAGTGCACTTAACTTTTTTTCTTTTTTAGCTTTTTTTCTCTGCAGGATTACATTATCATTTGGTGATTGGTCATCTGAATAGGCAGCCAAAATCATGGCTTTTCAAGCATTGAGAAATGTTTGAATCAAAGGAAACAAAGAAGAAGAATGGCAAGTATACTGAGAATGGGCTATGTACAAGTCTTACAAATGCGTTGTCAGTCTAGACTTAAGTTATGCCCAGAATACTAGGAAATGATTCTGTTGTGTATCTGAAGTACTAGTCTTGTGGCCTGAGCACTCTGAAACCCTTCCCAGAAAACTTAGTTTTCATTTCTGTGTGAGTGTGCTGAGGCACCTTATTCCATCCTTTGTGTCAGGATAAAGCCAATGTGATAATCTTGTATGACACAGTCAGGAGGGGCTGTTGCTGTGGCATACAAGTTCCTTTGCATAAGACAGAGAAAAAGAGGTTTCAGTCCTGTGTGACATCTTCTGATGTAATCTTTCTCATGCAGTTACTGTGGACTATGAAACAGTCCTGACCCTCAGGTAAGATCAGGTTGGTTGTGAGGTGAGAAGAGGGAGACAGCTGCAGAGCCTGAAAGCAAAAAGCCCTTCTTCAGAAACTTGAGATTTGTGTGTCTTTTCACTACAGTGTATTTACTTTAATCTTTTTTTTCCTATACTTGTTGGAAAAGGCCAAAATACTACTCATTACTAATCAGTATTTTTTGATCAGATATTTAATTTAAGATTCTTTTACAGGAAGATCCCTACAGATAGACCTCTAGGCCAGCACAAAGGTTGTTGTGAATTAAAGCCTGCTGATTTTTTTTTTTGCTTAAATCCTATCTGGTCACAAGTAATTAAAATAGTCTACAATGATGCTGATTAATTCCATCTATGGGCAACTCTCATTTCCGAACAAACCAGTTTAAGTAAAATGGAATGAGGCACTTCTGTAATAAGAATAGCCCCATATGGAATTAATCAGGAACAGTTCCATGTGTAGAAAAGCCTTAATTAACTTTTGAATGAGTTTCATTTGCAGTGTCTTTGCTGGAATGTATATTTGGATCTATATATAAGAGAGGATACTTGCAAATAGAGCACTAAATCTTTGGTTTACAGTGTTTGCCAGAAGTCTTCATATTTTTTGTTGTTGTTGGTTTTTTTTTTGTTTGTTTTGTTTTGTTTTTTTCCTTTCAAAAATCTTCTTAGATATTCCTGGGAAAACAGAACATGAAACTTTAGGTTTTCAGTCAGTATGTTAGGCTTTCTTTTTTAAGTTCAGATTCTTGATTTTGCTCAAATAATAAATAGCGTAACCTTCTTACATGCTTTAATTATCAAAGTACTCCAAGTAATATTGAATATTCTGGACTAAATTTTCACAGTCAGCTTTTCTTGCCAGAATGATTGGAAATTTCTTCATTCAGATAAATTTATAGATTACTATGTTAATAGATACTTTTTAGATGTTTTGTGTCCTCCTTACGCTGTTTGACATAGGACAAAAAGACATCATAGCCTAGTGATTTGGTTTATACTGGTAATTAAAGTCTCTTCAGTTTGAAATAAAGTCCAGTCCATACATTTTGATACAATCAAAAAATAAATTTAATTGTCCCGTCTGTGAATATTACTTCTACCAGTGAATTGATACCAGTTACAGAATACAGAAGGATATCTAAGACAAAAAAAAACCCACATATTTTTCTTTTAATTGTTTCTTTTGAGTATTTGCTGGCAGTAATTTAGTTAGATCTTTCTGTTTTCCTTGAATATTGAAGTTTTTTGACCATCTGGCTAGATTTCAGTGTTAGTCTTGTGTTGATAGGCATTTCTTTGTATTCAGTTAAAATGATCATTTTGTATGCATAAATAATTTTCTTATTAAAAACATGGGTTTTTTAATGGTGTCTAGAGAGCCACTAGTCAGCCTTGATTTGTCACAATGACTTGAGTGAATGTAATAAGGGAGGATGTAGTGGTGGATAACAAAGCAGATTCCCAGTACTTCTGAGTGCCTTTGTATATAAAGTGTTTCCACAATTTCATTAATTATGCTTCTCTAAAGAAAAAAGTCTCCATTTAATTCTCTGCTTTTAATATTTTCTTTCCTTCCTGAATAGAATTGATGTCAAGGATACTTACATCATGCTGCATGACTGGGGTCCCTTGTGTTTTGCACTGGAGTTAAGAAAGGTTAAGAAATGCTTATTGTCAGAGGGAAAAAGAAGCAAAGCCCTCACAATCTCATTTCCAAACTGGCCCATTAGTTTTCTTACTTAGTGGAAGCATCAGTTACTACCTGCTTATGAAACCATTGCTTAACTGAATTGTCTGAATTAAAGTTTACACTGTTTCTTTTGCGTCATGCATTGCACAGGCATTCCTTGACTTGCTCATCAGAAGCATGTGGGGGTATCTGCTTGAAATTAGAAACTTTCTGTAAGAATCATGACTGTTCATAACTTTGTCGTGCCTACAATTTTTCAGAACATGGATACCTCCCCACAGTTGCCACAACAGACTGGAAAAGAATTATACAGAACAAAGTAAGTGGATGGGACCATAGCCACAGATGGCAGTTGTGCTCAGAAATAACTAGGTAGACTTGCATACTGAGGTGGTATTATCGGGCTAACATAACTCAAGTGTTCAGGCCTGATAACAGTCGTTCAGTATAATTAATCAAGATATAATGTGTTCAAGACCTTTTTATTTTCTTTTTAATATTAAATAGCATTAGGGCTGCACATAAAACAAAGATACTTTTGAAAGAGCATACTCTTGAAACTCTGTTCAGGGCTGTGAGAATAACTCATGTTCTGACCCCAAAGATGCCAACAAATAAGAGGTTTGGTATTAAATCATGTGAGAATGTGGAACTTTTACTCAGGGCTATCTAGAAGAGATCACGTAGCCTTTAGGTGATTTGTTCAAGAAAATGCTGTATGTTAAACTTACCATGAAACTAAAATTAAAAAAAGCAGGGGGGGAGGGATTTAAAGAACTCAATGCAGGTGGAATTGTCACCCCTATTCCTTCCTTACCTTTGGAAGGAGGAAAACAATGAAATTTTACCCATCATTTAACTTGCCATTGTATGCTGTAGATCTGAAAGGCAGAAGCATGTGAATTTGGACAATCTCATCAACCTTTGGAAACTCTAGTTGTTTACATACCTGAATTGTAGCCTCTCAGAATTGACTTACAGTGGCAGTTAATGAAAAATATTATTTACGGATCTTAATCTTGGCTTCAGGTATTTGCTGCTATGAATGTAGATTACTCCAGATTCACACTCAAACAGAGTAATGAGAAAACGATCTACTCCAAAAGAAAATACAGTATGTGTTTTGTTGCTATTAACATTACAGGAATCTTTCCTCGTCTCTTCATGCATGCTGTTGTCCATCCTCCCAAACCCTCTGATTATTCTCTTTGAAAACAGATTCTGACATGCTTCAACTTTCTTGCTTAATGAGGTGGTTTCTCAGTCTTGGTTAGAGGAAGATAGGAAAGGAAGGTAACAGTTCATTTTGGAAGCAAGATTTTGGGAGTTTTGCTTTTTATTTCCCCTTTTCATTTGCTTAGTCGCAGTGAAATCTTTTCTGTCAATTTTGAATTACTCTTCTGTAGAAACTGTTTCTATAGAAATGTTTCACAGTCCTAAAGGCCATATGTGGCTCTTCTTTTGAACGCTTTGAATATTGGATCCAGCTTAATTTCATTGTGCGTGACTGCATGTCTGTTGTGGTTTAAGCCCCTCACGAAGTTTGCTCACTCACTCCCCCCTCTTTCTTCCCCCAGTCCCAGGGGGATGGGGAGGAGAATCGAAAGAATGCAACTTCCACAGGTTGAGATAAGAACAGTTTAGTAACTAAGGTATAACACAAATCACTGCTGCTACCACCTGATAATAATAATGACAAGAGAAATACAAAGAAAGAGAATACAACTGCCCACCAAGCCCGACCCAGCCAGTGCACCCCCCAGCAGTGAACCCCACCCTTCCTGGTCTCTGGTCTCCGGTTTTACATCCTAGATATGACGTGCTAGTGGTATGGAATAACCCCTTTGGTCAGTTTGGGTCACGTGTCTTGTTTCTCCTTCTTCCCGGCTTCCCCTCCTCCCTGGCAGAGCATGAGGCTCAGAAAGTCCTTGGTCAGACCAAAACATTACCAAGCAGTAACTGAAAACACTGGTGTTATCAGTGCTGCTCCCAGGCCCAAAATCAAAAACACAGCGTTGCACCAGCTACCAAGGAAAAGAAAAATGACTGCTGCTGCTGAACCCATGACAATGTCACAGTGTACTGTTGTGTAGAGATAGGTGAGTTAGTTCAAATTATGTTATTTACAAGAGCAGAAATGATCTAACCAAGCTGATTCAGAGCTTTGAGTAAGTACTGCTGTACTTGGAAGGCACAAGTGGTGGAGTAAGGTCTCAGATTTGCTGATGAAGGAAGACTGTTCAAAGAAGCCTGAACCCTATAAAACTAAGTTTTTCTAGGAAAAGATAAAGTTTAGTGATATGGCAATACTGACAGCCCCCAGGTTTTTTCCACTGCCTTGCGAGGCTGTACATGAGCCTGTAGAAGTGAGAACTTAGACTATTGTCTGTGTTGGATGCTGTGCATCCTGCACAGCAGCTGTTGCTGTTGACAGCCCCAGTAAACATTTCTGCATGTGTATTGTCTCTGCACGTATAGTTATCTGTTGCTGAAGCTAAATTTTCTCTACTTCCAAGCCAAGCTGCTTGCACTTAGCTTGGTCGCTTCTCTCATACTATAGGATCTGCAGTAAGAATCCTGATAGGTGTCATATGCATTTAATGCAGGATACTGAGTTCTTGTCATCCTTGGCATCATAGATAGTTCTGTCACTCTAATCTTTACATATGACTGGGCCTTGGAAGCAAATCTTGATACCTTGTAAGTATTCTAAGAAGTGATCCTGTCTTGCATGTTTATAATATTGACATCTCAAGCATTCAAAAAAATCATAGTTTAGGAGACAAGTAATCATTGTGTGGCCTAAAAATCAGAAGTTTGAGAAAGACACACATTTCTGGTTCTTTCTGTCTGCTTTCTTGACTTCCAGTGGATTTGCAGTTTTCAAGCTTTTTTAGCAACCAGAAATCAGGCCTCCAACAATAATTGGTTTTAGAAGTATGGCATTTTATAAAAATACTTTGTCATAAATTTCTGGGTGGGTGTCAAGCTTTTGCAGTGCATGTGCTCTATATTTTAGGGGCCTAAATGGCTAATAATCAGACTGTAAAATTGTGTGGGTTTTTTTGTAATTGAGAAATTTGGCATTCACATGGTTCTGTTAAAGAACAATAAATGTACCACCTGTGATAAAAACTGCATCTGTTACTTTACTGCATTATCTTGATGCATCTACTTGATATCTGGCTTACCAGTTTTGCAGTAGAGCGAGGGGATCTGAAAATGCCCATATGAAACCTTAGGGAGATGAAATCAGTTTCAGAGAATAAAGTAAGGTTTGCAAAGTGAATTATGTCCTTTATATGTGTTAAAATACTATTTCTGATGTAGAAATTAAGATCTACTTACTATTATTGCTATGATGAATGTTCTAGAGGTGCCTAAAATAAAAACAATTGCACTTGACTTTAGTGTTCATGTCCAGAAAGCAAAGGAATAGCTGGCCTATTTTACTGGTCAGTACTAAATATTGTTGACTCATGTGACATTTTAGTTTGACCTTGTGTAGTCTGCACTGAAGCACTGGAAAGGTAGCTCTTTAACAACTAATTAGGTAAGGCAGGGTCAGAAAAGACTTAGTAGGTCAGGATGCTTCTAGTTAGGAAAAGGAAATAGAAAAGCATAAAGCATATACAGAATTGTGTACTAAAAGTCTTGGATATTAAAGCTAGCAGTTCTCACGTGTTTTCAGTCCTAAGTCTATATGAGCTATTCACTGGGTGAATTAACATTTCTGTAATAATTTAATCAGGCACTGACCTTAGATAGCTTGCCACGCTTGCAGTCCAGCATTAAAATGAGGTGAGGTCCTTGACTGTAACGTTGAAATAACAGCAGTGGAAGTGAGGCTACTCAGGCAATTAATGACAGACTTTTGCCTAAAAATCTCCAACAAAACCCGGCCTTGAACGCTGCCAGGGATGGGGCAGACACAGCTGCTGTGGGCAGCCTTCATCTTATCAAATTAGAAGTGTGTTTTTAACCTGCATGACCTCAGAAGAAGACCTGTTTTTCAGAACTCCAGTCTACATGGCTAAGAAGTTAAAAACCATCAGGGGGTCCACTTTCTGCCTTGCTGGTTCTTATGAAAGAATGAATATTGTGTCTTCATTAGAACTTGAGCTCGTCATAATTACTGTGCCAGTTCTATACTACTAACGCTTACTGGTACATTGTTTTGACTAATCCTAAATACAGTTATGTCAACATGACTTGATAGTTTGTCAGTGTTATTTATGTGGGTGATGTCCAGAAAAAAGTGCTCATGTCCTGCATTGTCACAAGGAGTGGCAGCAATTCTTCTGTTACAGGATAGCTCTTAGGCAAATTAATTTAAAAGTGTGAGGAAAAGACAAATGCCATGTTGTGTTTGGAACAAACTTTCTGGTTCCAACTAAACCCATAATATTCAGTTTACCTGAAATTGAAATATTCAGATCAGCAACCTAAATGGTTTATCTTAGCATCTGTTGAAACCTCATAAAAATGGTGCCAATTACAACCAATTTAATATTGACTTTAACCAGTATTTGTGGTTTTTACTTTGAAGTCAGACTTGTTAAAATATATGCAATACTAATAGTTGTGGTACTGATATTATGGTTACTGAATAATCACAGCCTTACTCAAATAAGAGGAGATAGTTTTTTGACTCAGTTGTATATTCAGCTTTGCTGTGTAGTTTCCCTGGTGGGTTCTTTAAAACTGGAATATTATATACAGAATCTGAGTTGGACTACAACAATCCTCTGTTGCACAGATGCCACGATTGCTTTTTATTATCCATAGTTGAGGAAAAAAGCGATTAAATGACAGTGGTTTTATCTTGGTATTTTCAGACATGGTTTATTTGTGTAACTGTAGTTTTTGTTAGCTTTTCCAAACTGTACTGAAGCTGTCTTTCCACACATTTCCAGCTGACTTAAATCCATTCACTGCTGTAACCCTACATACAAACTACTTTCATAACTATGTGAAATAAACACTTCTGTGAACTATTCTGTGACTAGTGAGTGCTTCTCAGATTGGAAGCAGAAGAATCCTATTTTCTGAAATAACTTGAGAAGAAACTTGATGGTCAAGGTATAATTTCAAGGTAGCTCCATTTTCCATATGAAGTGTAAGATTTTTTTTTACTTGTGATGTAGCGTCTGCTAAGAACACAGGAATGAAGTGTGTGTGAGTGAAAGTATAAACAACTTTGTAGGCAGCTAAATTAACTTGCTTAGAAGACTGCTGAAAAAAATAAAGAAGGCTACGCAAGAGCTATGTTTTATAGTCTTCCAGCCAAGATTTTTACTGTTCTATTTCTGTGATAGAGCAGACATCAGGAAGGAGAGCAAATCAGCCTTGGTGCCTATTCTTAACTATGACAAGGAATGGACAGATCAGGGTAGTCTCATCTTGCCCTTTATTTCTTTATGTCATGGGTTCAGCAGTAGCAATCATTTTTTCTCCTTCTTGGTAGCTGGTGCAGCGCTGTGTTTTTGATTTTGGGCCTGGGAGCAGCGCTGATAACACCAGTGTTTATAGTTTCTGCTTGACAATGTTTTGGCCTGGCCAAGGACTTTGAGTCTCATGCTATGCCAGGGAGGAGGGGAGCCGGGAGGAAGCAGAGACAGGACACGTGACCCAAACTGACCAAAGAGGTTATTCCATACCATAGCACGTCATGCCCAGGATGGGAAGTCGGGGGGCGGAGACCCGGAGGGCAGTGAGAGTGGACTGGGGATGCACGGCATGGTCAGGTTTTTGGTACTGGGGGGTTCGCTGCTGAGGGGTGCACTGGCTGGGTCGGGCTTGGTGAGCAGTTGTATTCTCTTTCCTTGTATTTCTCTTGTATTATTACTGGTGGTAGCAGCAGTGATTTGTGTTATACCTTAGTTACTAAACTGTTCTTTCTCAACCTGTGCGAGTTGCATTCATTTAATTCTCCTTCCCCATCCCCTGGGACTGGGGGAAGAAAGAGGGGAGTGAGTGAGAGAGTAAAACTTCGTGAGTTATTAGCCTGGGTGAGGCTTAAACCATGACACTTTAACATCATCAGGGAGGGAAAAATTGCAGTACAGCCACAGAAGAGCCCTGTGCTTTTCAAAGCCACCTCTGATAGAGGTATTAAAGCCTTTATCCTTCATTTTGTGCACTTGATAGCACAAAATCTGAACTTTCACCTTTTCTCAGGCTTCATGATTATGGGCCTGATTTTCTACATTTTAGCTAGGTTATTTTTCACTAAATTTAGCCGAGTTAGAAGTACACAACTGGATACTGGAGTTACTCCTTCTTGTCTGTAATTCAAAACTTAAACCATTACAATTTCACTGACTTCAGTGAAAGTACATAATGTTGGCCAGTAATAGTGTAGCTGAGAAAGGACTGGTATCTGCAAGTTTTCTACCATGTGTTATTGAAGGAATCATAACAAAAGAGAAAACTGAATAGAAAATCCACCTTTTTGTGTTCCTTCAGGTTTTAACATATTACTTTATCATGAAGGGGTAGAGAGAACAGTGCGATGCAATATAATTACTGAAGCTTTTCTGTTTTTTCTAGCTCATATGTATGAACTCTCGTGGAAGAGATGGAGACTTTTAAGCTGTTGTCCACTTACTCAATTTTTATGTTCTCTCAACTGTTACAGTATTAAGTTGTGTTTTCATTTGAAATCAGTGTGATTTAGCTAGCTTATCTTCCTCATTCTGTCTCATAAAATTCAAGTAAGTAGAAGTCACTGGATGGTTTTATGTGGGACTTTGCCTACACAGGAGAGTTGTTTTCATGTTGATGTCAATCGCTTTACATTGTAATGACCTTATCCTCTCAGGAATTGTGAAAAGATTCAAAAAGTTCTGGTGATGAAATATTTCAATTACAGTATTTTCAGGCTTTTGCTAGAGATCATCAAGGGAGTTCTGAACTGAGACACTATGCTGTGATCTCAGCCAGGACCTCATGACAGGTCAATAGTAAAGGCAGGAAATGCTTTTAAAAGAAAACCATCTAATCGTGATTCTGTCCTTATTGAGTAGCTGCTCACATGACTGTGATAATCCATCACTTCTGCTAGCTGATGACTTGGAGACCAGTAAGGCTTTTGAAATAAGAACTTGTTAAAAGCCAAGAGCTTTTCTCAGGAAAAAAAAAAGGCTAACTGAATTTCAAAGGATTAATAAGTCGTGGACTTGAAATACGCACTCAGCCTTACAATCTTGTCTTCATTTGACTTCCTAGCACTGCGATACTCAATCTGTTAACCTTGCAGAAAACACCACAATTGGTAAATATTTATTTTTGAATTGTATTTGTCTTAATTGCAAATAATCGCTTTGCGTGCTTACACCTACAGTTAAGTTGCTTTTGTCAGGTACAACTTGACATGATTATGTTGAGTGGATGTGAGTCAATAACCTTTCCAGATATGATTCCTGCATGCTAAAAATAGGTACTGTTAGAGGCCGGATTAAGAACTTATCACAATAGTAAGAATTTAATAGTTTACCTCATTTACCCAAATCCTTATAATATTTAGTCTGGCTCCTCTTCCTGCTGCCTCACTATAACATTTGACATACCTGATTTTTAAAAGTTATCGTCGAAAAATATTTACAAAGTGTCTTGTAAATCAGGAGCCAACCAGTACATGAAATAACTGTCGAAGTGTTCATCATAGGAAATATTAAAACATTAATCATATGAAGTAGTTTTAGAAATCTTCCAACTATGAAGTAGCATATTTTCAGTGGTACAATATTTAAGGTGATATATTTGCAAACCTGAGGCATGTGAAAATGTACAGAGCAGACACAAATTTGTCATCCTGAGCATACTGAGAAGTCATTGTAAGGCTTCATTTACTTTTACTATATTTCACTTCTCAGCTCCTCAAGAGATTGCAATGTAATATTATGTGCACAGATTCTGAAGTTGCTCTCAGGCAGTTCCAATAGTTCAAGTTAAAGATGCCTTATCACTTATTTTCAGAAGAAATAGCTATGACATTTCAGTCATTCACAGTCTCAGGTGGGCAACATCAAAGCATGTTTCCTGGACTTCTCTCAGCCTTCTTGAGAAGAACCTTCTCAACTTTCAGTCAATGAGATCATCATCACATTTTCCAGTGTAAAAGTATATGTGTACTTGCAAATGCTACTGTTATCTGCAAAATTAATGGCTTAATTACTTAATGACTTCATGACTTACAAGTAATCATCCTTCTGCTAAGACTGCTTGAAAAAGACACAGTTGCAGTTGTCCCCTATCTGTGAAAGCTCTGGCAAAGAATTTACTACCATGATGCATAATAGCTGACAAAACATAATGGCTGAACTGAATATGTGGGCTTCCAGAGTTAGGCAAGTATCTAAGAAATGGAAAAAGCAATAAATATAGAACTAAATGCAATAAACCAGTCTATCTCTTTTGATTGCTGAAAGATCTTGCAGGAACTGAGCAATTAGTTTATATCTGTGACTATGCCAATGATGTCATGACTGTAATGGCAAAGTTTAGTGTTGTTTGCCCATAACAAAGTACTTGAAGGCGGTCCACCCTCTCAAACTCCACTGATACAGAATGCTTCTGAGCAGCCCTACAATTTAAGTGCTGGTAGCAAATGCTCTAAAACCTACAATCTGTAGCAAATTCAGAGTCACATGAATGAAAACTGGCAGTCTTTGTGGATGACTATGCCTGAAGTAGCAAAGAGTCTTTGATGATGTTATGACAGGGGATGAAAAAAAGTACCAAAGTTCTTCCAAAGGGTACTGTGTGATTAAGTTTTGTGGTGAGGCTGGGAGGGGGGTTTTCACTGAGTTAGTGAATACAATTGTATGGGTGCCAAAAATACAAGGAAAGTATCAAAAATAGTACTAAAAACATGAATAGTGCTTTATGGTTTCATAATGGTGTCATAAACTGTAATCATTCTTGAAATTATCTATTTGGCTTAAGGATGAGATACGTGCAATCTTAGGTAGCAGCATATAAAGCAAAAATGACAGAGAGTGAAAGGTATTTAGAGGAAGAGTTGAGGAGTAAACGTGATATTTACCATGCCAGTGGAATGCTGTAATCCTTACTTCTATTTCTTGTTTTCTTTTGTTTGTTTGGGTTTTTTTTTTCAGTTATTATAGTAGACATTTGAATATATCAATTTTAAAGAAAGGCCCTAGCCTGGAAATACCATCTCTGCAAGATAATTCTTATGCTATACAGCATTTCCTGTAAGTGGCTACATATCTCAGTTTCTAGGTCTTAACAGCCAGCTAAGTTCATGAGCGTTAAATCCACACGTATATGCTATATTCATGCTATTGAGTGAAGGAAAGAGAGCCGTGCATTAGTGAATGTCATCAATAAAAGAGATCCAGCTATGAAAATGAGCAAGATGCCTACTGGAAACCAAGAGGCTGTGCTCGGGAGGTAAATAAACACTGGGCCATATCTGGAACTGCATCTTTCAAATTAGAGAAGCTAAATGGAGTTAAAATAGTTAAAGTGTGTCCAAGTATTTTCAACAGGAAGGGTCACAGAAATAGGGGCATGTTACAAAAAAGGAAAAAGGTAATGTAAAGCAATGGTGCAAGCAGGAGAAATCTCTTCTCCCTGTTCCTATTAAGAGTTGATAGAACATGTCCATGTGAAGCTGAATATTCTGTTTTCTTTTCTTAAAAGTATCATAAAATTGATAATTTCCAAAAGCAATGTCTGCCTGCCACTGTCCTGGATCCTGTACTCCCTTGTTAAAATTTGTGTCAAAATTTATCCTGAGCAGAGATTATTCTCACTCTGTAGCATCTGCTACTCAATTGTCAGAGACAGTTCAGCCTTCTGGGATGGACTCAGAAGGGCTTTTCTTGTGCTCCTAATTACTAAATCCAGGGTGGTGGGAGATCCTTTTCTGAGGCTAAGAGCGAGGGTAGGGAAAGAGATTAGTAACGTAAACAGGAGAAATTCTGTCATAGAAACCTACATTTATGCCACATTAGATACAATATGCGATCAAACCTTCACTGCTACTATAGCACTACTCATTTGAGTTTGAATGACGATAAAGCAATCTGATGGCTGCCAAAAAAAGCAAAAATATTATGGCCATACATTGGAACAACTGAAGTGTTTTTACCCAGCACTATAAAGGCAAACAACGTGAACATCTGTTATATTTAAACATTTTCTTTAAAGAAAGGAAATTTCACACAAGCTCATACCATATCCATGCATAAATATAAGCGTAGGCTTCAACTCATTTCACTGAAGAGAATTCACGAGAGATTTTAACTCACGTAACATGCTCATACCAACAAATAGAATAGCATCAGTGGATTTCAGGCTTTTAATGTTTGAGTATTTCCTTTTGTACACCAGAAGGAAAATATGGGTGAGACACATGTTCTTTGTCCTGTATCTCTGAGAAATCCTTTGGAGCCTAGGAATTGCACAAAATACTTTTTTCATAGAAGGTAGGAGTATGCAGAATGCTTTTCACCTGGCCCTGACTAAAAGAATGTCTAAGAAATTCCTGACAGGAAGGCATTATAGACTTCTCTCTATTATTTTTTAATTATTTTCTTAAGAGAGGAAGGATGGTTTTAAAAGTAGACATTCCATTCACCTAGCAGATGTGTGTTCTACTTGTGGAGTGTGCAGCTTTGATTTTCCTTTTAGGAAATTCTACCATTGTGTTGTTTGCACGTCACCTTTAATACAGTGATTCAGGCATTGCAGTCTTAGTTTAAAACTTATTGTTCACATCAGTGGGTGCAAATTATTTTTAGAGCACTAGCTGGTCTCAGAAGTGATATAAGCAGTCATTATGCAGATCTCCCCCATTTAGCTCTACTACTTTATCATACCTCACAGCTTCTTACCTCTCCAGTCCTGAAAAAAGGAAACTTATTATTTTCTGGAATGCCTTTAAATAGCAAACTTTTGTATATGCTCAAAATGAACCATATGATTTAGCAGCAAGGAAGAAAAGGAAAAGGAAAATTAAAACAGGACTTTTAATCTCTTGAAAACAAGTGATTGTTCAACTTTGATGTTGTGGGTGATTGCTTTTTCTCATCTCAGCTACTTGTTCATTGCTTTGTGTTCTGAAAGGGAGAAAGATAGGTTATAGGTATAATTGAATAATTTGATTTCTCTTGCTATTGAGATGAGCACTAAGCTATTAACATTTCCCTTCAGTGCATTATTAATTTATTTGTAAATTAATATTTACAATAATTTTCATTTATTTACAATGTTCTTAAATGTAAATAATGTTTACATATAATGCACATATACATATTTATGTATACATATTTAATGTTTACATAGAAATGTAAGAATTTTATTATGTAATATAAATATTTTCATTTACAATAGTATTTAATTTTAAATTTACAATAAATTTGTCATAAAATGATAAAATATATTAATTTAATAATACAAACAAATTATATTGCATTTTAGGGACTAAACTATGTCATTTTGGTATGAACATCTGGATTTTAAAAGCGAAATTTGAAAACTGAGCTATTTGCTTTCTTTACCACCTGCTTTTTAAAATTTGTCCTGATAAGAGGCAGAACAGCTAAAAGAAATTTAGAGTGAGGGATGTTCAGACTTGGAGAATATAACCAAATTATTCTAGACCTACAGTTAGCAAACATTTTAGGTGGTTTTTTGAAACCTCCCTCATCCTACCCTTTGCATCTGTAATGCCTTGCCGCCTTCTCTAGACACAAGGTGCTGCGGACCTGGGTAACAGGGAATCAGAAGGAGGCAGAAGTGGTAGGATTATATAGTGGTGTTTCTCCTCCTTGCTTTCTGGGCATGCTTTACTACTGTCTGGAAGAGAAGAGCAATGCTGAGGGCCTCAGTGAGGGGTGAAGAAGAATCAGGGACACAGGGATGTCTTCCTGTTCTCAGCCTGTGAACCTACAGGGCATTCTTTTATTAAGAGATGAGAAGAAAAGAGGCATCAACAGCTACAGTGTAAGGAAGTAATTTGCTTTATGACCAAAGGGGTTGTGGGCAATATATTTTGCTGTTAGAAATGGGTTTGACATTGTTCCATATTGCAAGCAAACAATAGACTAGAGTCTCGAGGCAGAGTGAAAAATGACTCTCAAAGATGAGTTACCAGTGTTTTCTTTCAAACTAAGAGGGAATTTTAGGTTAGGTTCCAGCAGAGTCTGTCCTAAGGTCATTTCCATTTAATATTATAATTAAGCAATTGGATAGTGGAAAGGAGAATGTGCTTACAAAATTTATGAGTAAGAGCAAGCTGGAAGAAAGGGCAAGTACTGTGAAGGGCAGAACTATCTTAACAAATTGGAATCATGGTCCACAATAAGCAGGATAAATTCACTTAATCTGGAAAATTAAGACTTATGAAGTCAGAAATCAAATACCTACATACAAAACAAGGAATGACCATCAGTCAGTTATACAGCAGAAGGAATCCAGAGCCTATTCTGAATAGCAAGATAAATATAAGCAAATAATACAGTAGTGTCAGAAAGGAGTGAAATAATGTAGTTTTGGGAAATATTTGCAGGAAGGTAATGAATTAGATAATGAACCAAATTATTCTGGTATGCTCAGCAATGGCGAGACCTCAGTTGGAATGCTGTGTTTGGTTTTTGCACCACACTCTGTAAAGATGAAGGCAAACTATAGGAGGTGCAGAAGAAATCAACAGAAATGTTCAGTTTGAATGGTTTCCTATGGCTTCATCTGGCCCTGCATTTCTGTGAAATAATCTTTGAAAGTTTATCATCTCTTTGCCCAATGCACTTTGCATATTGTACTTCTGTTACTTTCACGATTTTTCACCAAGATTTCATGATTGTAAGAGCCCTTTGTCCACTGCAAGTCTGTGAAACACTGGAATCCTGATTTATTTGAAAATCTCTGTGAGTTTAAATACTGACTTCACCAAGACCAGGATTTGGCCTTTTCACCCTGTCCATGTTCTCTGTGTCCTGAATTTCATCTATTGTTAAATGATTATTCATAGCTACTTTTTAAGGATTAATTCTTGTTTGCATGCATTTGAATTGTGCCAAACATTTTTCTATGGTGATGTCATTTGTTACATTTTGTATAACCATTCTTTGTTCTTTCAAGTCTGTTAGAAGATGAAGTAAACTCATAATTAAGATTAGGTATGCACTCAGCTGTTCAGCAGCATTTGGTAGATTACAACTGTCACAATTACAGGAATTCTAATTTGGAGATTTATATGGCTGGAGAAGTGGCCTGACAGAGCCTCATGAAGTTCAACAAGGGCATTGCAAGGTCCTGCACCTTGGGGAGGAGCAACCTCAGCTACTGCTCAATATATGATGGGACTGCCTGGCTGGAAAGCAGCTTTATAGAAAAGGACTTAGGAGTCCTGGTGGACACCAAGTTGAACATGAGCCAGCAGTGTGTCCTTGTGGCAAAGGCAGCCAACAGTATCCTGGGCTGCATTAAGGAGGAATGTTGCCAAGAGGTCAAGGGAGGGGATTCTTGCTCTCTGCTCAGCACTAGGTAAGGTCACACCATGTGTACTGCATCCAGTGCTGGGCTCCCCAGTACAAGAGAGACATCAACATGCTGGAGAGAGTCCATCGAAGGGCCACTAAGATGATGAAGGGACTGGAACATCTCTCCTAAGAGGAGAGGCTGAGAGAGCTGGGACTGTTCAACCTGGAGATGGGAAGCAATACTAGAGGTGATGGACACAAAGCTGATACACAGGAGGCTCTGTCTGAACATCAGGAAACACTTTTTTGAGGGTGACTGAGCAATGGCGCAGGTTGCTTTGGAAGGTTGTGGAGTCTCCATCCTGGGAGATAGATACTCAAAGGCTGTCTGGATATGGTTCTAGGCAGCTGGCTCTTCATGGTCCTGCTTGAGCTGGGGGGATTGGGCCAGATGACCTTCTAAGTTCCTTCCAACCTCAACCCTTCTGTGAGTCTGTGATTCAAGTCTGACTTTGGAAACAGTAACCTTCAGCTAAATACTGGTTGAAAGAACAGGACGCAAGAGAGGCAGGCAATCAAAAATATTAGCAAAAAGCATGTGGTTGAAAGAAAAACAAGTGAGTTTTTGTACTTCTGTGAACAAAGAACCCTGCATGCAATTATGACCTTGTGGAGAATATTCATCCCATCGGTAAATTTGTTGAGAGATGTCTGAGAATGTTTTAATCTCCTAGATGGCCATTTACTGTCCTTGCTTTTTTTACATCTAGCATCCAATTTAATTACTTGTCTTTTTCTTAGTTTTACTCTGAAATTTATACTGGCCCCTCCCAAATATAGCACCTTTGTTTCGTATTTAATTTTTAATGAAAAAGCTAACTTATCTTTTTCACAATAAATCCTCATGCTGTACTATATTTGTAAAGATTAATACTTGGTTATTTCTCTCTGTTTCCTTTGCCAAACTCCTTTAAATAAGGTTTTTATTTACTTTGATATTACATTTCCTAGAACTTAGAGTATATGTCCACCATTGTAGCTTGTGTAATATGGTATAGGGTTGGTTATAGATGTCTCTGTCATGTATAGTGTTGACTATAAGATAGACTATTCGTACCACTAAACTACCTGCTCTTCTGTCTTAACATGTACCATAGGATTCTCAGTGATTTAAAAAAAAATATTGTTATTATTGAACAATTAACTAATGTCAGGTTTTTGTTAGGGAGGTGTCTTACCGACTTCATTGTCCTACTGTTGCATGCCTTCCTGTATGCTTATACTTAGAAATTCAAAGGTAGACAGTTCTCTGAGGCTTAGAATTGTTTTATGATGTGTTTTTCTGAATGTAAGTCCCAGTCCATAAATACAGTTGTCCTTGAGATTTTGTTTTCTCTCTTACACCACCTGCAGTTAACACTGTGCACCAGGCTACTCAGTATGTATTTTCAGTTCAGAGTAAATGTCTCTATTCTGTTCCTTACAGACGCTTCTCAAAGTTGCTCTTAAGGGATTACTTAGTAAAGCTTTAACATTACAAACTTTATTCCAAGCAAAATTCACACACCTGAAAAGCAAACTGCAAATGTGAAAGTTCTGTTAAGTCTGCTGAATAACTTGAGAAGCTAGAACAAGTGGAGCGTTTAGGACATAAACTACAAATCAGCCTTTTATCGTTCTCTCTCATGCCACTTACAAGTCCTTCTTGGTCTTCTCAGGTGCCTCGCTTAGAGACCCTTCCAGGTTTTTTGAAGTTATATCTAGGGATCATAGAAACACGTGAGTGCAGCAGATGCCAGCAATCCTACCCGTGATTAGTTGCCTATTGCTATGCATGTGAGCAGTGTGACAAGTGGCCTGAACAGATGTCTTCTGCTCCATGAGGGAGAAATCTCTGCTGCTGCAGCTTCACTGCTGTGGGTATTCAAACCCTAAACTACCAGAAACATGGCAATCATATTCCTTGTCTGCAGACTTGTCTCTTGTGCGTATGTAGTTAACTACACTATAAATTAAATCTCAACATCTAGAAGCAAGGAGGGGTTTAAAATTTGGGGTATGTGGCTATTCGTTAGTTTGACATTTACTAAGTAACTGTCCACAAGTAGCCATGTCCATGATCTGAAGGATTTGTCTGTTCACTGGGCTGACATAAAGTGAGGAAGCAACAGTGAAGCTAGTTTACTGTGTGATATAAGAACATAAAATTATGCATTTTCATACACGGCATGATAAATGTTTCTTTTTCCGTAGTTGATGGAGATATATTAGTGAAATATACAGAATTTTAATCTTGAATTTGCAGTTCACTTCTTCAGATAAATGTAGAATCTTACGGTGATGTTTCTTTTCTTTATGTATGCAATTTACTGCGTTTTGAAACACATATTTATCATAGAACTGAATGCATACCAGAACAAAACAGAACATATCTGCATTCATCCCACACTGTGATGTTATCTTGTGCAGCTCTCCACTTCCCTTTCTGCCTCTTTGCTTTACTATTTATGACTCTTAGTACCTGGTCTTTGTCTCATAAATCATGTTGATAGTAAGCTAAATCTAAAATATATTGTATTTTAACATGAGATTACATTTGGCCTCTTGGGCCCAGTTAGTATATAAGAAAACATAGGTTTTGATTTTGTCATTTTTTATTCTTTTCTTTTTAATACGCCTATGATCATTCTCTCTATAACTCTAACTTACTTTCCTAAATGGCTTATTGAAGGATCACTTGATTCCCAGTTTTATTTCTTTAGTCCACCAACTCCTCTTAGCTTCCTACGTCTGTGCTAATTTTCTCTCGCTCCTTGGTTCTTTCACCACTTTCAATGCCTTTTCTGCCTATTCACATTACTGCTCCTGTTTTTACTTGCTTAAATCTGTGCATGTTAGTAATTCACTGGATTTGGAAGAATGATGCACATTTCTTCATTGGCTCATGTATTCTAAACCAAACTGCTTCTCTTCACTGTTGGCACCAACTCACATGTGGTTTGCTTAAAAATTGGTTTCAAAGCCAAAAAACCCGAGCTTCACAAAACAAAAGTTTTCAGCATAGTGTCTGTATGAGTACCATCTGAATGATTATTAATACAATGTTTTTCTATGCATAGGGGCCCGGCCTCTCTCAAACAATTTGTTTGATGTAAATTAAAATGGAAATTTAATTCTTATGACAGAAATCATTTACTTCAAAGTCTCAAGCTGAGATTAAAAATGCTTCTGATGTTCTGAATGAATGTAGATAATATACTCCTAAATAGAGCAGGATGTTCATATATGCATTCATGTTTACATTTTGCATGTTACATGCAGCAGCTGAGCTTCTGTACTTCTGATTGTAGTATTTGTTTGATCACTGGGCAAATTGCTTGCTCTTTCTCTTTTCACTTGTAAAATGTGGATATAATTTCTATTTGTAATAATATAAGAATTAATGCTAGTAAACCAAGGATGAATTATTATCCATTGTCCTGATTACCAGCTTCTTTATTTCAATATAATTCCACTGATAATTATTAGTCCAAATGTTTGCTAATTTTCCTTACTTTCTTTGAAAAAACCTCAATTTCTGTAATCCTTAGAAAATCCCACTGACACTTGTTAATTAAGCTTTAGTAAGGGAGTAAAAGTGACTGTGTTTCTCTTTTTTTTTTGGTGATACATATTAGTTTATTGATATTGTTGCAGTATCAGGAAAGCACCAGTGTTTCATAGTACAGATACACAGTAGATATATGGTCCTTTACAAAAAGAGATCAGAATCTCAGAACTGGTTCAGAGTTCAGCTACGACTGGCAAAGTATAGCAATTGTGAAATGCAGGAATGAAAATAAACCTGTAGGCTGCTGGCTTAACATTTACAGTAATATCAGACAGTACAGGCAAACTGCAGTGCATGGGGAAATGTAAATAATTGTTATTAATCCTCCCATTTGGGAAATTTCTAACATTAATCATACCATGGACAGTCCTTCACTATATCCCAACTAACTTGTTGCTCTCTCCTGCTTCAGCAGTCTAAGACTGATCTCTGTTTTGTTCAAGGAAATGTAATTTGTGGAACTGTAACTCTTGGCATAACTAGATAACCTTAAACTCTGTCATCAGTTTCTGATCCTAATGGATATGTCCTGAAATGAATTGAATTGTGTTGCCATACTTCAGCCTAATGTTATAACATTATTTTGTAATTCCTTAGTACCTTTCATCCAAGCTTATAAAACTTACTGGCAAATATTGTTGAAAGACTGCTACTAATACTGCAGAGTTAAGCAAAAAAAATTTCCCAGAGCATTGCTCGTGTTGTAATAGAGCAATTGCCTTTAGCCATTTTATGTGTGTGTGATATAATTTCCAATTTCTTCACAAGGGCCATGCTGCAGTCAGAAGAATGCTTATTTGTGAGGAAGCATTTGATACTGCATTTCCTCCTAAGGGCGTGAGCTCTAAGTTGCTATTACTGAGTGTATGTCAGTCTGTCAGTCAGCTTGCTTTTGCGTATCAGTTTGTTACCTAACTATGAGCACATCTTTCACCTTTCAGAAGCCTAAGCTATGTCAACCTTGTTTGCAGCTTGAAACTTTCCAGATACCAAGTGTCAAAGAACAACCAGTATTCCTAAATGAGCTAGGGCCCCAGTCATATGCAGTATGGATGGCATGATGCTCACTGATGCATGGCTTAAGAGTGAAAATGCAATCGAGAACCACTTTCAAAACAACTTTTTATCAGGGCAGCAGTATGTGATTTTACATCATGGGACTCTCCTTTCTTTTCTTGTAGTCTTCAGACTAACCATGCAGTTTTCCGTCTCTGCAGCAAGTGAGGAAGGTTGCTCCTACAGAAAAAAGGCTCAACTGCAACACTCCATGCAGTAAGCATTGGGAGGGGGGTATATGATTCATTTAATTAGAGAATGTATTAGTATAAATATGTACAACAAGTGGAAATTACGGCATCACAGGTAATCCCAATCCTGGCATTTAAAAACTTGCAAAATGCCTTCCTTTTTTTTTTTTTTTTAATTAAAGACATTTACTTTTTTCTTTTCTTTCCATGTGCCATTGCCCATGGTTTTGTCAGTGCATGTTGAATAAAAAGAAATGTCATTGCTGACATCTGCAGAGGTCATCAGCAAAGCAGTAACTGCTATGTTAACTGTAGAAACTCCTGCCAACTCAAGCTGACAAGCCAGCTCCTGTCAGCAGAGTGGTTGTCATCCTTTACATGGGCCATTTCTAGCCTTCTTTCAAAGACAATTGATATCAGCAGTGAGACCTCAGCAGTTTTGCCTCACCTTAAAAACCCCCTGATTTTCTTACTGAGGTTGTGTTTCTGAGCCCCAGTCCTCGCTGCCTGTCTGTCCTGCAGGGAGGATGCAGGGCAGATAATCTCCATTCTGTCCTTCAGCTGTCGTGCATGCTCAGCATCCCAGCTGCTTGCCTGAAATCCAGTGCGTCATTTTCAGCATCACCATCTACTCCCTTTGCTTCTTCCAAATCTGCAGATGTACTTACGCTGCACACTGCAGTGCAGTGGATGCATAAATCACCTACTTACACATGTGTGTATGCACAGGTACTGCGAGTATCCCAGTGCCAGCAGCATCGAGCTTTTGCTTACCATGAATTTTGCTTTTACAAGCCGGTCTGGTTCTGCTGCCTGGTTGTAGACTTGGCTGCACCTGTTCAAAGTATTCTGAAAGAATATGCATATCCAGTGCTGTGATGACAACCGCTGTCAGTGATTTTGTACCTCACAGAGGCTCTTTGATCTAGAAAACATTGTATTTGTAACTGGCAGTCAATACGTGTTTTAAAATCAAATGCTTATTAAATGAAGGGGAACACTGTGTGTGTCTTTTGATATTCTGGATCTGGATTCATCACTGCTTACAGTACATGACAGGTTTTGAAAAACAAAGCTGCTATGTCTTTCTGTACTATTGCCTGCTGGGATTGCAGATATTATAAAGTTATCCTTGGAGCGATTAGAACAGTGGCAGCAAAGACAATGCCTTTGGAACTTCTGCTGTAAAGTTCTGCATGAATACAGTCTGTAATTTTACATAGAATATATGGCTCCACTAAGCCATGCAGACAGTGGTGAATATGCAAAGATATGGAGAATTCATCTGAAAATTTCTGAAGTCAGAAGAATTCTAAAGAGACAAAATCAGATCTCAGAGAAACCCTGCCCTTCAGCAAGAAAACTGAAGGAGGCATGTCAGAAAGTAGGTAAATTAAAATTTAAACAGTGCAAGATGTGTGTTAAGAGAATAGGAGCGTTGAGAGCTCAGAGGTAACTTAAGTTTTCCAGTTTGGAAGCAAATGCATCACTGCAACATAAGCCTGACTTACCCAGAGATTTCCAGAATTAGCAGCAGTATAATAATTAATAATGGTGGTATCTGGATTTCCAAAGTTGTTTCAGAACTTTTTACAGTATCCTTGTACCAGTCAGAGCTCCTGCTTCTCTGAGGCTGTTGATACGAACGTAGGCATGGCAAGGACTTCTGGGACTATTTTGCTACTCTCCCTAATGCAGGTCACACCACATATAATCCTTTCATTTACAAATTTATGAATCTTCATCTTCAAATATTTAGGGGGTTTTGTTACTGCCACTGAAAATCCGTTCCAGAGCCTCAAAACTCTGAGTATTCAAAATATTTTTCAAGTTCCTAGGTTGAATGCATTTGTGATCCATTTATACCATTTCACATTTCTTATAAAAGCCCACAGCCTTTAGGTTGTATCTCTTTCTCCAGAATGCCATTTACCATCTGATTTCTGTGTGGTCATTTTCCTTGGCAACTCTTATTTTTGCGGACTAAGTACACAGCACTCTTTCAGTTGGACATCAGAGAGGGGCTCTGTGCTCTCCTTATCATCTGAGTAGCTGTGGTCCAGTGTGAAATCTCTGCTGCAACATACACAAAGGGTGCACAGCATTTGAGATGGGAATTCAGCATTTCAAAGCCCGGTAGAGTTCAGGTATCTTTGTTGGAAACACCTCCCTCATACGTTTTTAACGATACTTGCCTTTTTCACATCTGTGCATGTTTTGCCTTATAGTTTGAGTGGCTGATGGTTTTCTGACAGTTTTCTGTGACTGTGCTGTTTCTTTTCTTCTGCGACCTCCAGCTCTCAGTTCAGATTCTTAATGCTTCTGACAGAGCATTACACTACGTTTCATTCCATTTTATTATTCTGTTCTTTAAGGGCATCCAGATTTTCCTAGTCTATATCCTGGTCTGTCCTGGGTTCAGTATCCCATGCATGCAGAAGCAAATTCACAAGGGAGGAACATCCATCTTCTCCCCCTCCAGCATCTCGTAGGTGTTGCTCAGTTTAGTGCAGCCTTGCAAATTCACTGTATTTATGAGGGTTGCGGGGGAGGCTGGTGTGCCTAAGCTCTGACAGCAAGGAGACTTACCTTTGAGTTCTGTAGCTGTAGTACACATTGTTAACAATTCCTGTCTTCAATATTTAAAGTTCCCGCTTTTTAAGAATTTTCTTTATAAGGGCAGAATTAAAATTCTGATTTTATTTTAAAGTATTTATATTTTGGTTTCTGCTCTAAAGACAAATTATGCAAAAAAAAAAAAAAGTAGATCAATGGATTTTTTTTTTCATTCCTACAGTTGTGGAAACCACAGGGATCTTTCCTTGATCCTCCTGAGACATCTGACTCTTAACTGCATGATTACTGTAATAAAATGAGAAATTGAGGGATCAAAGGAGATCCACCTGGCTTTGTACCACGTCCAAGTAAGTATTCTTCTGGCCTAAAATTAAACAGGGTGTAGTGATGAAGTATGGTAGAAATTCTATCAGTGCTTGGGCTACGCATTTATATGTCAGTGCATCTCTTATTGAAACAGGCAGTGTATCTCTCGCTACCTACAGATAGGTTGTGAACTCTGAAATTGATAAATTCAAGTAAAATTCACGGCTGTCTCGGTGCATTATATGTGACATGAAGGTGAAGGTCAGCTCTTGTTTTGCATCGAAAAAACGTGAACCTGACATGAACTTATCAATGAAACGTACTTAGCTAATGTTCTCTGGGTTTATTCTGTCCTCAAAGCTGAACCATACCAAAAGTTGATAAACCATTGACCAGGTATTTTTTATCTAAGCAGCTGTTATACAGCACTCAAGCAATTAATAAAACCCCTAAGCTTAAAAGAGTAATTTCTTAATTCACTAAACGTTACCAATCACATCATTTTAGCTTTATTTTCCCCCTTTACAGTGGTAAAGATCTGTATGCCCTGGTAGTTATTGCCATGTTGATAAAAAAACACCCTGAAAATAACACCTAATAATGATATAAAGAATATATAGGTGTCATGGGTTCAGCAGCAGCAGTCATTTTTCTCCTCCTTGGTAGCTGGTGCAGAGCTGTGCTTTTGATTTTGGGCCTGGGAGCAGCACTGATATCACCAGTGTTTTCAGTTACTGCTGGGTAATGTTTTGGTCTGGCCAAGGACTTTCTGAGTCTCATGCTCTGTGAGGAGGAGGGGAAGCTGGGAGGAAGCAGAGATGGGACACCTGACCCAAACTGACCAAAGGGGTTATTCCATACCATAGCATGTCATGTCCAGGATGTAAAACCGGAGAGCAGAGACCAGGAAGGGTGGGGGGTGCACTGCGGGGATGCACTGCATGGTCGGGCTTTTGGTATCAGGTGCTGAGCAGTTGTATTCTCCTTCCTTGTATTTCTCTTGTATTGTTATTGTTGGTAGCAGCAGTGATTTGTGTTATACCTTAGTTACTGCACTGTTCTTATCTCAGCCTGTGGGAGTTGCATTCTTTCGATTCTCCTCCCCACCCCCTGGGACTGGGGGAAGAAGGAGGGGGGAGTGAGTGAGTGAACGAATGAACTTCGAGAGGGGCTTAAACCATGACAATAGGGAAAGAAATCATAGTAATCAACATGAAAGATGGATAGGCAGCATTTCGATCTTCTAGTTACCTGCTGCCAAAGTCAATCCAAATAACATGGCTCTGAAACACTGTGAGCCACAAGGGAGAGAGAAGCTAAGTTGATCTGTTAGTTGACCTAATGAAATCTACTTTCCTGGTGATTTGTATTCCGTATCTGTGTGGTTGTCCAGCTTCTGCCTCCTCTGTACCCCCCCTGACCTCCCCACCGTTCCCTCTCCTCGCAGCCACCGAGGGCATGGGATGGCACGTGGCATGGCTGGGCATGATCTGAACAGACTGTGGACTCATGCTGAGTGGGGGCACTAATTAGGGTGCCCTTTCTATTAAATTCTTCTATGCAGCTGCCTATTATAGAAGAAAATGGTAGGAGCTTACTGTGTTTGAGATCTCTCTCCATCTGTCAGACCTGTCTTGACATGGGCCAGTTGTTTCTGTCATTATCAGGGGTCAGTGGAGAGACAAAGTAGCTGCAGAAGCCTTGCTTCCTTAGAATGGCCACTTTAAAATCACCTGAAATGAAGCAGTTAAAATTAAAGGGTTGCTTGGTTTGTTTTGGTTAAATAAATAGGTACCTGTGGGGATGGATGTGAACTGGGACAGACACTGTCTCCTTAAAACGTTGACAAAACCAAGCAAAACAACCTCCTTCTGGAGCAGACATGGCAGTAATTCCTGGTCCTGGACTGCTCTAATGGAAGCATGGAGTTGGAGACAGTCCACACAGGAAAAACAGTGCACATCTTTATTTACTCAGCACGGACAGCTCTTCAGAGAATTATGCAGTGAATAACATAGATCATAGTCTTTATAACTCTGGTGCCTGCATTTCCACTGGGAAAATAGTTCTTTCCATCAGTCCTATCCATTGTAAATTATCCTGCTTTTTCATGTGATACTTTTTCCTTTACACCCGTTGTCTTCATTAACACATGTGGAGCAGTCTTCTCTCCCGTCATGGAACGGGACGGACCATGGCATTCATTACTAGTCTCCCGCAGGTTTAATCTGCAGAACCGAGGCGGATCTGGGAAAATGAACGTGGTGGTGCAATTCGAGTGCCGGACGGAAGAGGGTGCCCTTCAGATAGCCTGGGATAAGAAAAGACCTTGGCACTGAAAGCAGCCGGAGGTCGGCAAACTCCGAGTGCGCCAGGAGAGTTTCCCGGTGTAGGAGGGCTGCTGTATGGCCGTGCTGCAAGCTGCTTGCACGCTTTAATGACGCCTGCCACAGAGCAACATGCGAACAGCAGGAAGATGGAATTACTGGTCCCTGGAATAGTGCTTTGATGTAGGCAGAAATCCTGAGAACAGCATGCTGGGGGTGAGGCGTGTTGTTGCTGTTTCTGCTCCATTCAGAAGGTGGCTGCCAGCATGTAGGTTTGACGTTGAATACATGCACCGGAGTCTCCATGCTGTTCAAATTAGTGCTTTAGAAAGTTGTCACTTACCCAGGCAAGACTCTATCTCATAAACCACCTGAGGAAACAAATCCTGTGCTCGGCTGCCTGCATGCAACTGTGATTTTTGACTCATACTCCTGGACTCCGTGCTGTGTATACTCCTGCAGGGAGTAAGTTTGTATTGGCCGCATTGAACAAGCAAAAATACTTCCACGTTGTAAAACACTCCCATAACTTTGATTCAAGTTTAATCAATTACACGAGGTAATTCAGAAAGTAGTTATAGCTGGGTGAAGCATTTTATTCAGAGTTAGAATTTGACATAGTGTGATAACCAGGCAGTAAACTCTGAGTCAGCTGTCAATTTCTGTAGAAATGAGGCATTGCCAGAGCTTAAAGATCTGCTCCAAACATTCCTATCAAATAAATCATGTCTCCTGAGTGGGTGTTTCCACTGGCTTTGACAAGGAAGAAAGAATATATTGTCTTTCAGTAGATCTAGGGAAGCTCAATAAAGCTGTAATGTTCACAAGCCAACCGTGCCTACTTACAGGATTAATGCTGGGTGAAAAAATTATTAGTTCTGGGTGAAAAGATGCTCTTGAATCTCTATTTCTGTTTTGCAAATTAGCAGATCCCTCACAGTCCTCAGATAATATTCATTGGATCATTTTTGTGTTTAAAACATACCTTGTATCTTTGAAACTGAATCTAATGCTTTTAAAGGAACTAATGATCAGAGTTTTCGATAAGGAGTCTGGAGTCCAGTGTTAGCTCGTGAGCGGTAAACAAGGATAGGAGCACCTACAGGATACACTACAATACATCAGCTTAGCAGAAATGACGTTTTCCTTTTTCAAATGCCACTTCAGATAGAATTGTCTTTTCTGGGAAACACAATTTCTCTACTCAAACTGATCCAGGGGCAGAATAAGCTGCCCCGCTACTATGACCATTACAGGTATTTTTATCTTCCTAAGTATGTTTCACCTATAAGACTGTTTAAAGCACAAAATCAAAAGTGTGTCCTGAACAAATGTAGCACAGTTTCATTCTGAACTGGCGAAAACCATAATTAGAAGTGACCAGAGTTTTATCATCTTGTGCTACTTTATCGTTGCTGAATGAGGTAGAAATGCATTGGGATAGTGTTTTGTAGCTACATTTACCCAAATACATGAGGTCAACCCGAGGAAGCCATTATGGGGTCTTCAAGAACAGTCACAGAAGCCAAGGGAAAAGTATTCTAGCCTCAGAGAAGAAATACTGGCTTGCAGAGGAGTAAGAGGAAGAGGGACACCCTGCCTTTTGGCCACAAATTCAGCTTCACACAGATCATGTTTGCCTATTATTGTATATTCAACACTCAAAAGACTCAGAGAAGTGTGAAGTAATATTATTTTATTTATATGTGACATAGAAAACAAATCAGATTAAAATGTGATGTTTCAGTGCTTGTTTTGCTCATCTTTATCTTCCCCGAATACTCTGAATACTCGGAAGTACTGTCTTCTACTATGGAGGCAGTTGGACAAATTGGGTATGTCCTTGCTGAAGTTTCAGAAGAATAATAGAAAGCTACTTGTTTAGTCTGCCTTGTTGAGCGGAAATTACATGGCATCCTGACAGCAAAATAGACTCATAATCATAGCGAATTCATCTCTGCTAGGCTTTGAACTGGACTGAACTTTCTCTGCAAGACAGGGGTATAACTCATAAATGTGTTATTCTGGAAGAATTAGAGGCAGAATCAATACACTTTGCTCATGATGCTCATCAGCAGGTTGTCGTAATGGTGTTCGTAGGTTCTCCCTCAGTAGTCAGGACTGGATGCTCAAGCTACGCTAAAAGTTTCTCCCACTTGACAGAACAAACATGAGTTGGTACAGGCTAATGCCGCCCTATCTTTTTATTTGAAAAGGTGGCATTTGACACTACTGACCTTGTTGCTCATTTACTATTGACAAATATTATGGTGTCATATTAATAGATTCCTTCAGTGAATGGCCAGAAGCAGCCTCTATCGTGCATTTATCTGCTTTGGTTGTGACTTTCCATTTAGTCTTTTTACCAGAGAAAGCTCAGAAAACTACTGTCCACAAACAGATGACAACTCCTATTCTTTGCAACTTCAATGTATTTCCTGAGGAAAAGAGTTGTTGTACCTAGACAACAATCAGCATTGTGTCCTTGGGCTAATGAACACCTAAATACTCCAATAAAGCTTTGAAAGAAAGGTAAGAAACTGTGAAACTGAGAGGAAAATGTGGGGAAACTTTCACTTCAAATGTCCTAAAATACAAACAGCCAGGTGAAATGCAGCAAAGCTGGGGTGGGAATTTCAAAGCATAAGGTAAATGCTGTTCTGTTACAGGTACTTGGAGTAGAAAAACCAGTGTGGTAGGATTCAAGAGAAACCATGCAATGGAAACAGGAAAGATGAAAACTGTTAATAGATGGGTTCTGTGCTACCAAGGATCTGCAATTTGCAAATGATCTGTTTGAGAATGCGTAACCCTGTTAGATGAGGGGATCACAGTTTACATCTCAGTGCTGTTTGAGGGGAAAAATGGATCTATTATTACAGCTTATCTGATGGATAAACGAAGAGTTTTGAACTGTGCATGTCTTATCTGTGGCAACATAGAGGCATTTTGGTATGTTCACCTGTAATCTGTGCTTCGTGTTAGTCTTTCCAGTGTAAGATGCACAACAGGAGATAGAAGACCAACATCCTGCCAAACCTACTCAAATCACCTCCTTGTAAACAACTGCTTGTAAAGATACAAGCAGTTCTGTGCAAGTCCTGAAGGGGACTTTCATGGAAATGATTTAGTTCTACCCCAGTTTGTCGATTTGCTTCTTCGTTACTTGGCTGCTTCCTTCCTGGCTGCATAATTAGTGAATACTGATGGGATAAACTTCTGAAACTCCTTTCTACATGGCCAGACAACATGTAATCATGTTTAAAATCTGGCAGATTACTAGCACTCAAGTAATGCTTTTTATCTGGTCTCTGACTGTTTGTGTCATTCGTACCCTTTGATAGCTTTTGTGTCTATTGACCAATGCAAATTTGGCAGAGGAGCAAAGGATTACACAGATACAAAGTTCCCTTGAGCTTTGGGCAAACGTGCGCCCCAGTGAAGGAAAGGCTGATGTGTGCGTGCAGGAGTTACTTGCTCTAGATAATCTGCTGCTACCCCATCAGCGCAGATGACTTGTCAGGGCACTCACAGGGCAGTCACATCGTGCATGGTCATGCAGTCAGAGATCTGGAGATGGAGAGGTAATGTGGGTCAAGAACTCAGGCTTTTAATATATGTGAAGTCTTGTAAACGCATTGAGGGCAGCCCTGGTGTTTTCTGAGTGGAGGATGTAAGGGGTGCAGGAGAGTAATTGTAGTATATGTGAATCCATAGTAGACCAGGATTCACTAATTCTGCTGCTTGTGAATAACAACAGTACGAAATGACACAGAAATGTCCACAGCAATGAGAGGGATCCAAGGCCAATCTGTGAAGTCAAATCGGCAATCCAGTCATGGAATCAGCATAGGATATAGCCAGGCACAGCTGTATCTACAACACAGCTCAGGCAAGGACTGATAGCAAGGGCCTGAGCTCAAACGCAGCTTGTGAGCCAAGGGGCAGAGGCCCCAGATAACATGTCTTGCAGTTCTCTCTCACACAACACTTATCAGAAGGGTCTGATCCGAAGTTACACAACTCCACCATATCAAAGCTGACTTTAAAGAGTGACAGCCAAACCCCTGCATGGGGGGAGAAGGGGAAAGAGATTGTAGTGTGTGTTTGTGCACTTGGGGCCTGACGATATACAGTGAAGTAGCTTTAAGGGTATAAGGTTGTTGGGTTGGGTTTTTTTTTAACTGTGGACTTCAGCTCATAAATCTGTTGTTTCTGGAAAATAACGCACAGAGGGCTGAATTCTCATTTATTCAATAAACCAGTGATCCAGCTGTGGTTTCTCATATGCAGATCAAATTGGCTCCTATCCTAGTAAGACTTTCACCATGTGTAATAATTACCTACCATACCTAGCTTTGTGTCTGCAGCTTCTCATTTGGTGACCCATTGTTTGTAAGACAAAGACCATCCAGTTATCAGAAAACCCAGCTACAGCCACAGCAGAAAAAGCAGAATTGGAAGGTGAATGGGCTGCTTCTGACTATATTCATAGAAAGCAAGCTATTGTGGGACACCTTGAAGGAGCTGTTCGAAGTAAATGTGCTGGCTGAACAATGTGGCACTTGGTGCAGATCTTTGGACAGAAGCAGGAGTATGCGTGCCCTTGTGTAGACAAGTTCTGAGTGTATATATATGTGTATATATATATTCATAGGAGTGCTCATCACTGAATGTTACTGGAAATAAAGGGAATTTTGTGGGAAATTGGGTTTTAACACTGGTAGGCTTAGAATCATAAAATCATAGAATAGTTAGGGTTGGAAAGGACCCTAAGATCATCTAGTTCCAACCCCCTGCCATGGGCAGGGACACCTCACACTAAACCATGCCACCCAAGGCTCTGTCCAACCCAGCCTTGGACACCGCCAGCAATGGAGCATTCACAACTTCCCTGGGCAACCCATTCCAGTGCCTCACCACCCTCACAGGAAAGAACTTCCTCCTTATATCCAATCTAAACTTCCCCTCTTTAAGTTTGAACCCGTTACCCCTTGTCCTCTCACTACAGTCCCTCATGAAGAGTCCTTCCCCAGCATCCCTATAGGCCCCCTTCAGATACTGGAAGGCTGCTACGAGGTCTCCACGCAGCCTTCTCTTCTCCAGGCTGAACAGCCCCAACTTTCTCATCCTATCTTCATACAGGAGGTGCTCCAGTCCCCTGATCATCCTCGTGGCCCTCCTCTGGACTTGTTCCAACAGTTCCATGTCCTTTTTATGTTGAGGACACCAGAACTGCACACAATACTCCAAGTGAGGTCTCAGGAGAGCAGAGTAGAGGGGCAGGATCATGTGCAAGCATTCTAATTAGACAGAGAAATGGTTTTCTTCCTAAATATTTCTTTCCTGAGCTTTTTGCTTTTATCCTGCAGTACTGTATGGAAGATCTTGGCAACAGGGGACAGCTTGTTGCATTCAACCCTTGGTAAGGGGCTACTACTGCTCAAGTGGGCACTAGAAGACATACGAGGAGGTCTCACAGGATTTGAATTGCTCTGGAAAGGGATTTGGTATTTGAATGATACCACAAAATTCTTATCTATTGTGAGCTGTGCTAACCCAGCCCAATTGAAAGCTTGTTTGGAGGCTGGAAAGAAGTGGTATTTATTAAAAAATGAATCTGCAGCTTTACTTCAGCTCAGCAGCTATAAACTGTAACACATTTTTTGCCTGTTAGTCTGAATATACTCAAGCTGCTAGAAAAAAATAAAGAAGTACAGGATGGTTATATTACAGCCAATAGGTTTTTTCAGTTTCATTGTCATTGTGATTTAAACTGTTAGTACAACTGAGCAGTTATATTGAATGTGAACTGGGGTTTATGAGAATGTATGTCTGTGCCTTGCTTTATACTCACAGGTTCTTGTTTCTCTCACTGTATTAGGTTATCCCCTCCCACATCCCTGTGGATAAGCGGTAATATGATTAGCATATCAGCAGAGGGAATTTTCAAAGAAAAACAGTGTGTCCTTTTTTGACAGATTTCTCTCAACCGTGGAGGCATTCTTAACTTATCAGTTGTGTCATATATAGCTAATACTATTTTATAGAAGGCAGATACAAACCTATGTAGTTAAATAATTGGTTTTCAGGACTGCTTCTGTGATGCGTTTATCTTTGTTCTGTCACAAACTGTTATACTGTGCTCATCACTCCACTGCGTTGCTATTAGAAGGAGCTCTATAATGTCGAACCAGATGCAGTTACAACAAATATATCATTTCCCATGAGTAATTAATTCTGCCGTTACAATGTTTATCTCACTTTGGTTTGAATTTTTCCAGCTTCAGTTTCCATTATTTTGATGACTTCTGCTACGTGACAGATAGGGTAGGGTGATACCAATTTTTCCTATGGAAAAAAAAAGGCTACAATAAAATTCATCTGCCTTAGTTTTCTGGTTCATTCCTACACCTGCACCCAATTGTGTATACTGCACACACATTTCTTTGACCCCAGCATCTCCTATGGATTGAAGTCCCTGTAGGAGAAAACCTGTGTGTGTCTGAAGGCTTTACCTCAGTTACTGTTCCAGATGGCAGTAGAGCTGAGGCTGCACTAAATTTGGCTCCATGGCTGTCCCAACATCATCTCAACCCCTACATGCCCTCGTGGCGTGCAGCACATGCCCTCAGCATCATGTTACAATAACACTGTCCTTGCATTTGGTTTTGGCACTTGGGATGGAAAAAGATGGGGGGGGCGGGGGGGGGGAAGGGGGGAGGAAAAGTGATGTTTTAGGATTGCAAGGGCATCAGGGGAGACTTGCAATCAGTGCTGTGCGCATGAGCACAGCCACCGCTGCTGTTTGGTCTGTGTCGCTCTGCGCCCCTGGGCTGGGAGGCTGCCTGGGAGGACACGTTTAGAGGACTGGATGTGGCCTTTGAATCAAATTCCCTTCCATGACAACCAAACATTTCCAGTAGTGTAAATGGGCTACTTTAAGTGCATTTAGAAGTTGATGTGGCCACGATGTAGTCAGTGGGGGAAAAGGTTTGCGCAGTTGTGCCGCAACAGTGAGCTGGGACATGCACAGGGTTGACTGGCAGTAATGAGGACAGATCTTGCCCTGTCCTTCTCTCTGGCTGTCTTTGTATGTTGCTATTCAGCAAAAATGAAGAGTTTTGCACTGTGTTTCATTTAGTTGTGGTTAGCAGTTAACAGAGAATTTTTTTGTAAAGAAAATTGCATTTTACTATCCTTTATTTCATCTCCCTCTTTGTAAAAGGCATCCTTGAGTGAACAAAAGAGTGAAAGGAACACACTTTGAGTGACAAACCTTGAGCTCCGGAGCAGGATGGACAGTTCTGTATTTCTAATTAATGACATTCTTCATCTTACAGGTTTTGAAAAGTATGTCTTTAATAAACTGATTTTTCACAATTATGTTTAGACTTGTGAACACCTCCACTATTGAAAAACGATGGTTAAGCCCATCATCTGTATGGCTGTTTACTAGAAAAGCATGCTACATCAGGTAGAGATAAATGCCATGATTACTTTTATAAGATAAACGGAGCCCTGTTTTTTTAGCTCTGTTTGTGCATTAGCCTGAAATGAACTTTCTTGCTCAGTGGTTTCATTTGTATCATCCTTTTCAGTCACTAAACCATAAAAAATATACACTCCAATTCCCCAATCAGTTTTCAGCAATTCCTGAATCAGAAAAAAAATCATGGCTGCTTTTCAACTAAGTATTATCTGCCGTCATTTAAAGTATTGGCTTATTTTATGCATTAACTAATAAGACTGTAGTCAGTTATGATGCTTTTCAGTATATTTTCAGTCTTTTCCTCTTGACTGTTTTGCCTTTCTCTGTTATCTGCAGGGACAGCCTCAGCTGTGGCAAGTTGCTGCCCCTGTTAAGGCTTGATCAACACGTAGTTACGCCAACGTGAGAAGAATGCAAGGCGGTAGGGTTACAATTTCTTTTCCAGTAGAGCTATGTTGCGCAATTCCTTGCATGCACCATTTATAGAGTGACAAACTGCTATAGCTTATTCTGCTGCTCTATGAGAGAATGAAGTATTACTAGTTGAGCACCTTTTAATTGATGTACCAGAGGTGACACAAGCTACTCGTATTCTTTTGACTTCTGTGGAATAAAATAGTGTAATTTTGGTGTGTAGACATGTTTTCCTAAGCCGAAAGCTTAAAACCTGATCCCTCAGGTCACTGTGTTTCTCCACTACTTTCTTTCACCCCTATTTCAGGCCATGCATACGAAGTATGTAGACCACCGCATGCTGCTATCGGGTGTCCCCGACAGCTGGCCACGCAGTTGCAGTACATGCATAGCGCTGATATTTCTAAATGCAAGAGGGAGCCCAAAGACCTCAAAGGTTTCATGAGGGTTGCTCATAAATTATGTTTTCTCCAGGTGGTGGTTCCATGTGCTTTAAAGCTTAAAAAAAAATCCCTTGTTTCCAAAGTGAATAGATGATCAATCCCGAAAAGCAGATACTGCACTGACCACATTCCAGCACTTTTTGAAGTCCTGAAGGGCACTCTGGGAACTCCTGGGTTTTTTTTTGCCAAAAGTTCAAGAACACAGTTTCTATTTTAATTGCATATACATTTTATGGCACTAACTCTGCAGACTTCTTTTTCCTCTTTTTTTTTTTCCTTTTTTCCTATGGAAAATCTCAGTGAGAAGAGATAACTGGAGCCAAAGCAAGTAAACCTGACATGATAGAATCTGGAAGCTATATAGCAAAGGTACTTTCCATTCCTTATACTGAAAACAACGCCCAGGCTTCCTTATATTTTATTATTGTATTGTAATATATTTTGTAACATGTTTCTTCATATTGCAAGTTATTTTTCAGTATTTTCAACTATTGTTTTGCACCTTCTTTAAGGGACATAATTTCAGCTATTTATTTAGTTTCTCTGATACTCAATGGAAATCCCAGCTGAGTTTCTCTCTTCATAATGCTAATTTCTAGACAAACAGAGCAAAATCAAATGATTGTATCTTGCAAGGTACTGTCCCTTTTAATTATTTAATGATACCTCTAAAGGTGTTTACAACTTACAAAGCAAACTGTAGGCTGGTCTTGGAGGATTTGCTGCAATACACAAAATACGTTCTTTTTCCTACCTAAATGTAGTGGAATAATTTCAGAAGTCCCTTGCCTTGACTGCAGCTGTCTGAAGTTCAGACTGCTGAAAATAAAACTGAAATCAGATGACACGGAAGGGTTTGGATACAATTCAGATAATTTGGTTTTGTTATTTAATCAGACCATGACAGGCATATGCATTTATTGATGTAATACTGTTGACTGGAAGAGTCAATGCATACAGAAAGACCACTGGAAGCAGCAGCTGCCACTCTCAACAGATTAAAAGCAAAGGAGAATTTTAAGTATGTTTCCATTAATTGAATGTGTTATCATTTTATTTAGAAGGATTTTAATTACACTTAATCTCAGTGTCCTTGTTACGCGCCTACGTGGACTAAACGTTCATGATCCTGGAATTAAGTATGTCTAGAGAGAAGAGAAAATGGGAGAATAGACATTATAGCAGAATAGGCATTTAGGAGAATAGCAAAATAGCAGAATAATAATAATAGACAAATAGCAGAATAGACATTTAGGAGGAGTGATAAGTAACTTAAAGGCATGAAGTCAGTGTAACTCTCACAGCATAACTGTGAATGTGAAATAAGAGCAACTAGATTTTCACTGCAGACTTTCTGAGAGGATTTTTTGTTTTGTATGAAATAATGCAATATAAGCCAATATAAACACAGACGTTATCTAGAATGTAGTCAAATATGCTATATCCAGAAGATCAAGCTAAGGTTGCCTGTCCAAACACGGTTCTGTTGCCCCATAGCCTGCTTCTGCTCTAGGCGAGAAAGTATTTGGCTATGCTAGGTTACACAGTCAATTATCAGGCTGTTGGGTCCTAATTTTGAGCACTTGCTGTTGCATCCTGGTTCTTGTCTTTTATTGGAGGCCAGAGTACTTCTCACGTCCTTGAGAGAGTTGTTTTTATTAATTTGTTTGGGGGGAAAATTTAGTTAGAAATCAATTAAAAAATCTGAGTGAGACAGATTTCTGCTTTATTCCATGGCTTTGATTGATTGAACCCTGGGACAGGAGAATAAACACTGTTAAGAAATGGCACTGAGTGGAAACAAAGCAATATGAGAGAGAGCAATGCTCACGACTGATCTAAGGCAGAAGAGCCATTTTGCAAGTAGGGGTTGGGGACAGAGATCCTATTAAAAAAGCCCATATTGTGACTGGGCCACCGCAGGGAGAGACTGCTTCCAGGCGCAGAAATAAATCTTGTAGGCAGCTTCAAGCCATGCACAGCCTGAGCGGTGCAGCAGGCAGCAACCCTCCCCAGAGCTGCTGGAGAGCATTGCAGCACAAAGCGAGGGGGCTGTCGCTTCCCAGGCAAATAGAAAGTGCTTTGTTAATTTAAGTAAGAGTGAAGTGCACTGGATGCTGCGGCAGCCGCAACAACCACCTGAGCTCAGGAAGAAATGCCACATTCGGCAGAAGGGAAATGGGCAAAACTTGAGTCTTATTCTTGAAGGCGAGAATATGTGAAGAGGGGAAATGTTTGCCTCATCTCACTGCTGCTGTTGAAGGAAGCTGTCTTGCTGCAGAGGTGTGAAGTCTGGAGTGCAGCACTTGAGCATCATAGTCAATACTGAAGAGCGAAAGCCTGTAGGCACAGCAGGGTCACAGGCTCTGGCAGGCATTTGCTGGAGGAAAAAGCCTCTTGTCTTTATGTATGAGAGCTTAGCATTAGGCAGAACTGGTCATAAGCTGTTTGTGTCAAAAAGACCTTGCCAAAAACCTCCTTAAGAATGCAGGGGACATGTTTTCACCTACAAATACACTTTCACAAGCAGACTGAACCTCCAAAAGAAACTTTAGTGGTGGCAGACACACTGTCTTGAGCATTGCATAGTGGTTCTGTGGAATAAACTGCTTTATGTGTAAACTTGTTTATACATGTATTGATCTGAAAAGTAAAACCAACCAAATAAACGTGGCTGGACATAGCTATAGTGGAGTCTGATTAACTAAATTGTTTGAGAAGTCCTAAAGATCTGTCCTAAAGAGATTGCCATAGAATGACCAGAACAGCATTACCCAGCTCTGACTTGACAATTAAAGGGGCAGGTTTCAATTTTATCTGTTTTGAAAGAAGAAGGACAGAGATTGGTGTTACACTAGAATACATGAAAATGGATACATGAAGCAGAGACAAGCAAAAGAGTTTAAGGTGGTAGCAGGGAAATTGCTGGCCTCCTAAAGCAAACCAGGCATAGGTTTGTTGAGACAGGCTGAAAATATAATGTTTCTCTGCTGCACACCAGCAGCAGATTCCTGCCTTTCAGCATTCCATCCAGGCAACATAAGGAAGATTTTCACTCCATTCACCGGCTGGTTTATAAAAGGAATAGAGCAAGGGAATCCCTTGTGATGCTGGATATTGATACTCCTCTGCAAGGATGAACAGCACTTCCATGTTACCATACCACCTCAAAGGAGAAGCAGGGGTGGTGTGACCATACTTTGTCCTGTGAGGCCTGACTTGATTGTCAGCAGCTAAAGGCTACATCAAATTAACCCTCTGCTTACTCCAGATCAGAGAAGCTGTGGGTAAGTGAGATTTGATCAGATCTTACACACCTTGAGCACCTGGTTTCTTCTGTTCTTTGCCTCTTGGAGCACTGTCTGGATGGGATTAGGGCCAGGACCTTCTCTTCCATTTTCACCTCTCCATTTCACACCCATCACCCATTCTTCACATCTGTCAGGGAAGGCTGTTCCTTGGGGACTGGGGCACCAGGAGTCAGGGGGTCTCCTCAAAGGGCCAGCAGGACAGGTTGGGGGGCAGCTAGGGTCTGCCCAGGGTCCCCATCACCGATGTCCCTGCTGGCACACAGGAACAGGGTGAGGTTTAGGTTCAGATAAATGGGTCCATGGCAGGCGCAGGTGTAGCTGTGACACAGCTGCAGCACACCTCAGGCAAGAACTGAGGTGAGAACCTTGCCTTAAACACAGCTCCCCGGGAAGCAGCACACCCCTTGCTGAGGTCTCTTCTTTCTTTCCAGGCCATTAGCTGTACTACTTCAAAGATGGGCCTGAGCCCAGGGGATGGAACCCCCCCAGGAGCGCCTGGGTGCTCTGCAGAACTCAGTTCATCTATGTGACTGGGGACTCCATCCCATTTGCCATGGACGGCCAACCCTGACTTTCATCCCCTCCTCCTTGTTGTGGTCTCCAGAACTGCCTCACCTATTCTGTGTTACCACTAAATTGGGTGGAAGGCAAGTAACGTTTTCTCTGCTACGAGGTCAGCTTTTCTCCAGTTCTTTGTTTTCCAGCTTACGGGGGCAGGCCTTTCTTTGAGCTTCTAGTACTACCTGAATAACAGCACTTCCTGCTGGTTCTGGAAAGTGTGTTTACAACTTAGACTGCTGATAAATCTTTGGGGAAGTTCTGGCTACAGATGAAGTACATCCTGGTTTGCTGTAGGCTATAGTTTATTGGGCATGAATTTAAGTAGTTTGCAGAGGAGTCCAGTTGAGCTGTACCAATATTAGTTACCCTGATCGTCAATCTTATAGGTTGGTGGGAATATCAAAATGAGAAATAAACAATTGAAAATACACGAAGCTAAGCTCTAAATCATATTTAGTGTTACCAAGTTAGAGAACAGAACAAGTCTGTCCTGGGTTCAGCAGTAGCAGTCATTTTTCTCCTTCTTAGTAGCTGGTACAATGCTGTGGTTTTGACTTTCAGCCTGGGAACAGCACTGATAACACCGATGGTTTTAGTTGCTGCTCAGTAATGTTTACTCTGACCAAGGACTTTCTGAGTCTCATGCTTTGCCAGGGAGGAGGGGAAGCCAGGAGGAAGCAGAGACAGGACACCTGACCCAAACTAACCAAAGAGGTATTCCATACCACAGCACATCATGTCTACTATATAAACTGGGGTGGGCACTTACCCAGAAGGGCTGGATAACTGCTTGGGTCATGCTGAGTATTTGTTGGCGAGTGGTGAGCGGTTGTATTCTCTTCCCTTGTTGTTTCCCTTGTCATTATTATTATTGGTGGTAGCAGCAGTGGTTTGTGTTATACCTTAGTTAATGGGCTGTTCTTTTCTCAACCCATGGGAGTTACATTGTTCTGATTCTCCTCCCCATCCCTCCGGGAGCGGAGTGGGGGGGAAGAAGGGGGGAGTGAGAGAGAGAAACTGTGTGGCTGATTTGACAGCTGGGCTTAAACGACGACAGTTCTTTTTGGCGCCCAACGTGGGGCACAAAGGGTTGAGATAATGACAGATCTGACCAGAGTGTATCTAATCATACTTGTGATAAGCATTCATTGGTTCGGATTAATAGTCACTCGTCACAATGCTGATTTATTGGCTCTCAAAGTTGTTGCTCTTGATCTCACAGTTTCAGCATGTTGTACCTTACTTACAGCTGGTATTTGCAGTCAGTGTTTATTGGATGGGGACCTTGAGCTAAGGTCCTTGTTTCATTGTACTGTATGGTAATGACTTGTAATACAATAGACTCATTGATCATGAAACTGATCTGGCTTGCATTCTCAGTATGGTCACCACCTCTATACTTTGGGAGGTATATAATAGAAGTGCTTAGCAATTACACATCTTTTTTCCTCTCCTTGTGTGGTCAACCCCTGAAGGAGACATTCCCTTACATTCTCAGCCTCCCACCAGACCATTTACAGCATCATTTGAGAGTTCTGAAGGTTTTGAATGGGCTTTTGGTACCCTTGAGACCTGCCTGCTGATTGCGATGAGGATCGCCATGTTGGCACACATAGAGAGTATGTTTTACCCATGACCATTTCGTCTGATCTCAAGAGTTAAGCAGAGTTGGGTTCGGGCCTTGTCTAGGGTTAGACGATGATACAGGAGGATCAAGAGACTTTCCCCAAGGCTGGACAGTCATGAGTGGCAGGGTGTGTGGGATAGTACGGGCAAGTATGTAGGCCAGTGGGCCCCTCCAGTGCTTTGGAACTTCACCACTGAACAAGTGCAAAATCCAGAGAAATTAGTAAAACACTTAAATGAGGTGTGCTGTCATTCTGGTCATACCAGAATGGGACAAATCATGGCAATGTGCTGGGGCTTGGCCTGTAGCTTACAGAGCCCTGTTCAACATTATCCAGCACCTTCAAAAGGAGAAAAATGTCCCTGGATCTGATGGGAAAGCAACAGACAGTGCAGCTACTCCAGCTCCAAGCATAGCAGCTACACCAGCCCCTGTGACAAGTACAGTAGCTACTCAAACTTCAACTGCAACAGACAGCGCAGCTAATCCAACTCCCAGTACAGCAGCTACACCAGCCCCAGTGACAAGTACAGCAGCTGCTCAAACCCCAGTGACAAGTGAAGCAGCTACTCAAACCACAGTGATAATCACTGCAGCTACACCAGAGGACCAATTCATACCAATATCGGTTGCCCCTGTACGCAAGAGCGAAAGCAAAACAAAGATAAGAAAGATGGAGGAACAGGATGAAGAAGCAGTACCAATGCACTTACTATCCGGGACAGCACCTGATCAGGAGTCATCATCACATGACGAAGAAGAAGAAGCAGAGGTGACTTCTCGACCTCGGACCTCAACCGAGCTATGGAATATGCGAAAAGATTTTACCCGTCAGCCAGGGGAGCACATCATCACCTGGTTGCTCCAATGCTGGGACAATGGGGCAGATGGTCACGAACTAGAAAGTAGGGAAACCAAGCAGCTGGGATCACTTGCTAGGGAAGGGTGAATTGACAAAGCAATTGCAAGACAGAAACAGTCCCTCAGCCTTTGGAAGTGGCTCTTCTTGGTAGCTGTGAAAGAGAGGTTTCCATACAAGGACAATGTTATGAGTCATTCAGCCAAGTGGACTACTCTAGAGAAAGGCATCCAGTCTCTGAGGGAATCAGCCATTGTAGAGATGATCTATCACACCAAGCCGAACGCCGGGGATGTACCCAGAGATCCAGATGAAGTCGAATGTACACGATCCATGTGGCGGAAATTTACACGGAATGCACCGTCATCATATGCCCATTCATTGTCAACAGTAACCTGGAATGACATTGTAGCACTAACAGTGGATTCATAAACTCCAAGAGTTCGAAGACAGTCTCACCCCTTCCATCATTTCAGCTGTGGAAAAACTGTCCCAGAACCCCAAACCTAGATTTTCAGTACTTACAATTCATTCAACCTTTGGTTTCATAAGCCCAATATGATCATATCATTGGAAACTGATATCAGAAATGCTGGGGACTCACAGAGGTATGAAGAGGCAGGTAAATGGAGCAAGCTACCCCTGTGTTTTGGCTTTGGAGTGTGCCATTTCCTTGTGAAAATGACAGCCTGCACATATTGTGGAAAATAATGTTTGAAAAAAGCATTGCTGCTATGAGAAATAGGCAGTGGTTCCATGGCTGTTTGTCTTTTTACCTCAGAAGGATGCAGATTCTGGAGAAATAGTGCCTTATTTAAATACCGGGAAGGAGGGAGATAAGGTCATTGATTCAGTGTATTTTGTATGAGAAAGTCTCAGGCAGGGAGTACAGTATGGAGCAGCCTTAACAGCAAGAGATAACTATTCCTGAATACAGCAGCAGTGGATTTATTGCCACCTGACAAAGCGGCTGTTGACGCTTCAAGGCAGCACCTGTAGGCTCAGGCAGCATTTCAAAGTAATTCAAATACCATCAGCTAATACATCAACCAGTATGTGAAATTCTGAGTTACATTAATGTCGTCTGTTAGCACTGCTGTGTTTGGGAAAGGAAGTTATGAATAACTGTCTCCCAGAGGGGCTTTCCTATAAACCTCTGGGGTTTCCTATAAACTCCTTTGCTAAAAACCCCTTTGGTTTGCTATAAAACCCTTGGGAACAGATTTGTCTCAGAATTTCAGACGGAGGACTAGAACTTAACCTATGAAAGGAACATCTCTTTCATTTTCTCTTTAAAGCATCATAACTAAACAGATCCTGTACAAAGAAAAATCTAGGCAAGCTGGGATTTTAGGTCTTATGCTGCCTGTATAATTTGAAAATCGTACTCATTGCAAAATGTATTCATTATTGGGTATCAGAAAGCCTGATAAAATGAACAGAACTTAAACCAACTACTCTGGGGAATAACTCAATAACTTCTGTCTTGCAGAGCAGGATGTGGAGTCAGAAAGAACAACTCCACAGCCTCTGGGAGGTAGAAGGTCACATTCTAATGTCCACCAGTCTCATCCGCTGTGGATGTACATGAATTTTGATAGAAGATTAATGTCTTAGTCTCCTTGCTGAGGATAGGTGGCTACATCCAACTCCCTTCAGTGGGTTTTTTTAACAGGCTTTCCTCCAGATAGCTAGGCTACTATACTTTGCCACATACAGAATTCTAACCAGTACTGTTTGTAAGAGCAGTTGGAAATACTGATTTACGTGGAATTTCAGTGCTGCGCATGATGAGGAATTAAATGTAAAGGTGGCAGATGTTACAGTTCTTTATGTGTATTAAAGTTGACTTTTCCATCATGTATTTTGCACTTTAAAAATACTGATGGATGCAGATAAAAACATGCCTAGCTATAACGAATAACATTTTCAAAGTCAAATAAACCCTTTATCTGTTAAATCAATAAGCAGTGATTTGATTAATCTGATTCTGAGGAATTACAGAATTAACCGTAAGCCATCTTACTGTTCACATCTGTAGAGAAAAAGGAAACTTGAATGCTATATTGAGATAAAGCTTGAGTGCATCAGAAAATCAAGTTTGGCTTAAGGATTTTAATGCTTTTGGTTTAATAGGTTATACTGATGGAAAAAAATTAATTCATTTAGGAAGCAAATGCTACAGATTGCTACAGATTGGCAATTCTTTAATTGAAATACAATGAATGCAAAATGTGAGCTTATTTGAGTGGCAGGAAAAGTAACCAAAAGCCTTCTTGGCATATGAGGGGAAACAACCTTGTTCAGTAAAGATCTTTCCTTTAAATGACAGGATAACATTCGCAATTATTACAGGAGTTTTGGCCAGACACTTGTTTTTCAAAGGGCTATATGTCCTTGTTAAATTGAGACATGAGAGCAGCTCTGTTGTAGGAAAATATTCTCTGAATAAATGAGGTGAGTTATTCCAGCAGAGAGAGAGCAGATGTACTGCAGATGAAATCATTGCCCTGCAGAAAGACTATGGAATGTTACATGGTACATAACACATTGTACTGGGACTTGCACAGTGTGAGTGAGCTCTTGCATAACTCATCACGTCTAAGGATCTGTCCACTCTGGATGTGGACATTGATGAATAGTTTCCCACTAGGAAGATTCATATGCAAAAGGTTTCAAGTGACGGAGCATCTAACTTTGGATAAGTCTTTATATTACTGAAATCAGATATGCAAATATGTATATGCACATTCCCAAATCCATTTGTTTTTTGCTGTGGTTACAGTATTTAGAGATGAAGACATAATGCAAATTCTGTATTCCTTTCAAATGCGTAATGAGTCCTTAGCTGTGAAACACTATATTCTATCAGTGACCTCTGCTCAGTGAAAGCTGTTTCGTGTTGTCTTTCTGCCACTGTGATGGCTCTTATGTAGGCTGCCAAGGCTTTGTGTTCAATCAAGATATCAGTCTTGAAACTCATCTTAATATTTTTCTCTTCAGAAAATAAGCATAGGTGAGTCAATAATAGGTTGATTCTCTTTCTCTGGAGATGCACCTTTTTAGTGTCTATTTATTGATTTCTTCTTCTAGCTACAGCACAATAAAATAAAATGACAGAAACAAGATGCCTAATCCAGTGGCTCCAACTTCAGCAGCATACCAAAGAGGAATTAATTTTTCCTCTCTGCCTTCGAAATCAGACAGCACAAGAAGGATGTTAAAATTTTAGAGTTACCCATATACCTATCTGATGTCTTACATTTCACTTTCATTTGGCCATTTATCACTGGGCAACACAGGGAGGAAAATCAATCAAGTTAAAACCTCTTGTTCATAGAGTCCCACTATTCCAGCTTCATCTTGCTGACTATGCTTGCTTCTAGTTGTTTTATATAGGCTCTATTTCTCTCATTATATTGTCACCTAATGGAAAAGGAAAAAAACCCAAACAAGAGAAGGTGCCTTGCATCACATCCAGGCCTTTAGTTAGTCCACCAAGTAATGTCTTTGCCCATCAGCAGCTCAAACACAGCTTGACTCCTTCGTGGCTCAGGTGGTGCTATGTGTCACCCTGGGAAACGGTAATCTGGTCTAGGGATGAGTTTTGTCCTGCAGCCACACAGATAATAACCAGTTCTTGGCTGCAGGGGCCACCTACAAGGAATTGTTTTCCCCAGTCTTCCAATGGGAAGGTGCTTGTAGGCAAAATGCTTGCTGACATGGGCACTGGTAGCCTGGGAGGAAGGCATGGGAGGCCTGGGAGCTCTTGCTAGGCTTCCCTCATGTGTGTCCTTCCAGGTAAGGTCTTCCTGCCCCTCCAGCAGCAATCAGACCTGTGGGAAGGCTTGCTGGGGAACCCCATGTGGGAAGTATAGGGAGGAGAGTGGGGAGAGCGTAACCCTGCATAGCTGTGTCTTTAGTGGCCCACCATTATCATTTATGTTGTATTTTCTCATGCAAATATATTCATTTGTTCCTTTTCTTGCAAACCTGATGTATTTTGAAGAAACTGCTTCTCCACCAAAAAAATGGTTTTCCAAATTTCCAACTGGTTTTGCTTATATGAAGTCTCTTCTGAGCCCATCTACATTTGCTTCACAGAAAGGGCACTGGTGTGCTATAAATGCTATCGAATGCTTCCTAGACAAGCGTCAACATCTTATTTCTCCACCCTGTGTAATTTTTTTACTTGTCTTTTTTTCTGATGTAAAATGCATTTGCTGCTTTTCCTTAATCCCCAGAAGTCACAGAATTTATTTCACTTTTCTTGTGATTGATGCAGCTTTTCTTCTGCTGTAGGACTTCTGGCTGATGTGGACCCAGTTCCAGATTTATTTCAGTATAAGCAACATCAAAGTCAGACCACGCTGCTCACTTATGGTGTGATTGTTATACTTCCACTCCTGTTTTTCTTTTCCTCCCCTTTGTTTTTATCTTGTATAAGCAACAGTAGATTGAAGTTGAAGCCAAAAGCATATGTGTTTGTACAGTCTCTAAAATAAAGCTACCCTATCTTAGGGTCCCTGTTGAATGCCTATAGTACTACACCGGTACACTTTAAAAATGATAAAAATACAATACACCCAATAAAATACAACTGGTGATAAATATCATTGGGTACACTAGATAGGAGAATTTTTCATTTAATTTCTGGGCAAGGTTTTGGGGAGTCTTGTTTTGATCTCCCTTCCCCTGACCGAGGTAAAGATACATGTTCAGCTTTAAAACTGGGTCAGCAGATCCTGTACACAGGCAGCCAGCAGAGCTACTGTTCTGCCTGTCACACCTACCTCGTCTCATCCCTTTAGGCACTAGGCATTTCTGAGGAGACTTTCAGTGCCATCCAACCTCTACCCCTGCTCAGCATATATAAAATATATATGTATTCCTATATAAGCCCAGGAAATATTCCTTGCCTTTTGTCCCCTCTTCTCTTGGAATGTTTAATGTAAAAACTTGGCAGAGTCTTGCCCAAGTTACCTGTAGTCATACAAAACATAAAGTTGGGGAAATCCGAATCATGGTTTCAGATAGCTTGCTTATTTATACTGACTGAGCTGTGTTGAGGGTAATTCTGCAGTGGCTCAAATGGGAATTTGATGGCAGGACTTGTAACTGCAGGTACACTGCTCGGAGTTTTACCGGGGCTTGTAGGTTTTGATTTGTTCTATGTAGAGTTTCAAAACTTCTAACAATCGTTATTCTGTTCTTCCCTCCTCAGCCCAGGTTTAGCTGAGTTCGTTTTTGTAGCACTAGTGGTCCACATGAAAGGTGACGTTTTGGTTTGGTTTTTTAAACCAAGCAGAAAGCTTTACATAGGCTTTTTCACAAAAAAAGTGATTTGGTTTTTCTCTCAGACGGTTTCTGCCTGTGCTAAATCTGGTTTTTCACCAGAATCAGAACATGAGCCTGCTTCTGGTTTTCCGCAGACTTTACATTTCTAAGGACAAGGCATGGGGTCACACCTGGGATGTCAAACAAGCCTCATCCTTCTGTTTGAAAAGGATTAAATCTTTTCTTCTTTTGTCTGTGCCTGTGGCCTACAGTGAGCAGGGCAGCCTGTGCACAGGTCCACTCTGTAAATAGATATCTTCAGGATACATTATCCATGTGCACTTCCATCATTTACTCTCCATCCCCTCTCTCCAGGTCTCTTTATTTTCTTGGAAATGATGCAAGTGAGGAGGGATAATGCATGCTCTATACCTGTGCTCTGTGCGGAAGGAGAGATGATATCTTTACGTCCTTCCTAATGATACTGCGAACTGAAAAGTGCTTGATCTGGAATGTCTGTGGTAACATGCTTGAGGATGGCATGTCTGGAAGAATTCCAACTACCTTTTTTTCTCTAATTGCACCACACAAATTTCACTCCTCAAGGCCTGCACCAGCCATGTATTCTGAAATGCTGCATTTCAGCTGTATTCTAACTTCTGAGCAGACTCCCAGATGCAATACAATGGAGCAAGCAGGATTTCAGAACCTCTGGACAACCACAAAACCATAATCTTCCCACTTACATAGACATTTCTCAGGCATTAGGAATAATTATAGACAAATTGCTGCAAGTATTAACCAAGAGCCTTTTAACCCTGCAATGTGCTTCATCTCCAGCTGCTGGAAGAGCCAGTGGTATTCCCTCCCTTGTAGTTTCAGATTACCATATTCCTCAAAATAGAACTGTAAAACCCAGAGTACCATCCAAGCTAATAAAAACGGGTTTTAATTGAATGGACACTCTGAAATCCTTGTCCTGAAAAGGCTGAAATTGTTTATGGGCATGTTGGAGGGGAGGGAAGGAGGAAATGTTTCCAAGAAGAGCAGACTGATCGTCCAGTAATAAAATATAATCTGAACTACTGTTTAACATTTAGAATTTACAAGCTGGCGGTGGCATGACACACGCTGTATAGACAGTAAAGAAAATAACTGGTCCCACTCTATAGTACAGTACAATCACTTTGTGCTATAAAATCATAGCAGTAGCCGGCCCCCTGACAGAGTAATTGGCACAGGAAGGATTCCTTCATCTGAAATGTGTGCTGTAGAAACCGTCTAGCAACATGACTACTTCCCTCTCCCCACGGTTGGTATATCAAAGCAAAGGAAGAGCGTTAAAGGAAGAGAATTCTCTGGCCAGGTTTATTTGGAGACCTTTCCGGGTTTTGTGACCTACAAGAAGCTTCCTCTAAGATAAAGGGGGTAGTCCTGAACCACAAGGAGCAGCAGTGATCACGACTGCAAATGATGGGCAGCTTTAATCTTCAGCTTTCTAACCGAACTGTAGAATTGACAGCACTGAAAAATAACAGGGTTTATCACTGGTTACTATTACAGACCCATTTCTAAATAGCTGACATGAATATCTGTCCATAAGGAGGGCAGTTTGGATAAGATCTCTTCAGCAATTGTTAAGGGAAAATGCAGAACTTGCTTTCACTGAAAAGTAATGTCTTGAGCCTTAATATGCTGGATGCGGTGTGACTGGCCTCTAATCACGGGTTTTATTTTTGATCCTTTCTTATTGTTTTAGCCTCCTTGCTGATGAGGAATCCTAACTTTGTTCTACAAGGAGGGGAAGATTCCAAACTTTTTGCTTTTCAGATACTTTTGCAGTGACTTTCACGCTAAGAGCTCTCAGGACTCACTGAATGTCGTAAACACAGTCTCACTTTAAAGTCCAGACTAGAAGAGTTAACTGTAAGCCCAACTGAAATGCTGTTCTTTTTTTTCCTTGAATATGAAAGGTTATACTATATCGAGGAATCCAGCCACTTTATTGGTGAATTGAAGCAAACACTACTGTAATTAATCCCTCCAAAGAAGCAGCAGACAGGTAGGACACATATGACTTCCGCCATCTCAGAACAGTCTAGCAGAGAATTAACCCTCTGAGCCGAAGGTGAAGTATGTAACGTGTAAAGTGGGCATTCCTAGGAGGAGAAAGGAGAAGCTTGACCTTGGTTTTAGAGACCTGGGACACTGTAAGGAAATTATGATCAAAATGATGTACAAGACATTAAGTAGAAGTGACCACAAGAGCAGTTATCACCTGAAAGATCTTTGATATTTACAACAAGGAACAAGCATTGACACATGAATGAGGGAAAACCGAGATATTCATTAGTTCTTTGAGGCTTTTAACCTGGCCAAAATGCTAATGAAAATCCCTATTGCTGGTTTAAATGCAAAAAGCCACAGAGCACCAAATGGTTCCTAATGGGATTTTCAGGTGTACCTTTGAGAGTTAGTGATTACCATACAGGGGGACATGTCATTCCTTATTCTACAATGAAATCTGACCTGTAAATAAATTGCCTAGAGGGAACTGACTCTCAGTAAATCCATACTCTGCGAGGAGTTTGGGGTGAGTTGATTATCTGTGTTTGATGTTGGATTAGTTATACATAAAAGAGGCAGATATGCATTAAAGATAAATGATGCTGTGATACCTGAACCTCTAAATGGCAGAAAGCAAAGCAGAAATTGAAGATCTGCTAGGGCTGAGGAGAAAGAAGGGTTGAATATAAAGGACAGAGACGTTTAATAGTGAAACAGTATCCAGGAAGTGAGATAGGAAATGGAGATTGTTTCCTTGCCCAGAAATATGAGAACTAGACCATTTTCTGGCAGCAGAATATAGAACACAAACTGGATGGGCTTCAAGAGCCTGAATGAATAGCGGGAGGGATAATAGGAGAAGATTGCAGAGTATGCAGCGTGTACAAAAAGTGTTCTGAGGAACAGGGTACAGGGAGAGGCTCTGAGAAGGGAGTGAAAGATGCAGGCAGACATCTGTGGTATTTCTGATACTGTATGGAGGGAGGGAATAATGAACAGTACAGAAGGAATGATTTCGCATGGGCAGTAGTAGACATGAGGATCCTGACAGTCAAATGAAAGAATGAAGAAAACATAAATAGTGCAAAATGGTGGAAAAGATGGAGACTGGAGAGAGGGAGAGCACAGGGGGCAGGAAATGTGGGAGGTATTTAAAAATAAGGGAAGAAGTGTGATAGGCAGATAAGGGCAGTAGGGAGAGGGGGAAAGAGAAATTTCACAGTGACCTGTAAGTATGAATCCACTGAAAAAAGCAATTTGTCTCAAAAATTATTTCAAATATAGTATCAATACACAATACAATACGCAACTCATTGCACCTTTGATTAGAGACTCCCTAAAATCTTTACAGCGCTGGAAATAATTAGGGCTTGAATTCTCTGCATAATCTGTTTTAGAGAGGCAGTGAGTAAATTAACCATTTAAACAATATTCCCAATCTGCTAAATCAAATCCCAGTTTGTGGAGTTTGTGTGATACAGTATTATGTTAGCTCTAATGTCGGTGCAGATAGACTCCACTCCAGTAAAACGCACTGCTTCTCTTTGTAGCCTGTGGTCAATTTTAAAGTTCTGCTACAATTTATTACTGTATTTTAAAATTATGTAATAAAGAAAAAAGAAATCAGACACAATCTTTCAGCTGATGGACCCCACAGGCGAGGAAATGAGTCACACAGCTCCTATGTTGCCAGTGTAAGGAATTATTTCAGCCTGCTGGAGAAGAAGAAAAGAGTAGGGGAAGAGCACTAAAACTACAGAGTGAAGAACAGACATCTCTGTTGGGCATAACCCAACCAAAGTACATGGGCTTGATGCATAGATGGTTGTGTTAGGTTCTCTGGTGTGTCGTGCCTGCGGTCAGACTAGTCAGGCTTTACCAGCATATTCAGCAGAAGATAACATGGAGGATAAGAAGGCAACAATGAGAAATGGGGTACAAGGGAGACAGTAACAAGGATAAAAACTGGTATGAATACTTATTTGTTAAAAACATGCTTTTCATTAATGGATTTGAAATAACTTTTCCAATACACTATTGAAAACTTCCATTAATCCCATTACAAATGGGAAAACTGCTGAATATTTCATTCTTTTATAAATTACTAGATAATTCTGTGCCAGGTGATATCAGTGACGTTCTTCAGCACTGGGACGTGTAGTGATGTTGCCATCTCACAGTTGCTTTGCAAGTCCTAATACATGTAAGGCTTGGGCCAATGCTCACTGTATTCACCTGTCTTTGTCAGTGTTACAGAATACATTCCTCAGTTGCAGGAGAGGTTTCTGTCTCAACCAAAATAAAAAGAATACTGTGGCTTCTATCTTGGTCTTATTCAAATCCAAGCTTACTGGTGACACAGTGATTTTGTTGAATCACAGACAAACAAAACAGCTTTACTAACTTAGCACAAAATGTTACTTGACTACCATCAGGGTAGGTTTTGCTAGCTCATTTCTTGCCAGTCTTTTATGGTGAGATCTCCAGCCATATGTTTGTTGGCTTGTTTATGTATCGATTACATCTACTGGGGATTAAAGCATTAGTAACATATTTTCTTTAACAGATTATATTTGTTCTTGGCATCTATTTGAATACTGTCTGGGATTGTTTCCTGGTAAGCTTTAGAGCACAAATTGCTTGGGGAGATAGGGGGTAGATGTCATTTCTCATGACTGTTTTGTCCTCAGTGTGCCTCACATTGCGAGAATTTCCAAACTATCAATCATAAATTTGTCTCTTTTCCTTTACCAGCAATGTTAGTACATTTTGCAATAATAGAGGTTCAAAAGTTCACTAGGAAAATATTGATTTTCATTGCTCATTGAAATAGCTTTTATTCTTACGTAACTGCACTTCAGCGTCATGTTAACATCATCAGGGTACATAACACAGTAAATACTTAAATGTTTCAACTAAAACTCCAGCTAATTCTAATCTAATTAGTAAACTATGTTGACAGTTTCTACAGCATTCTGCATCACGTTCTTGTTGGTTTGCTCAGGCTTCTCCAAGTCATTGTCGTTTGGATTGGGATGCTGGTATTTGTCCTTGAAATACAGCTGTCCGGAGTGACTGCATTAGCTGACTGCGACAGTTAAGGTTCTCAGTTTCTTGGCAGTGTAATCCCAAAAAATGCATCTGGAAATATTTATGGTCCTGTAATCAAATAAAGAAGATTCTAAGTAGGCTATTTTTAAAAAGGTTTGGGACATACTACTGGAATTTAGGCTTCAGATTGTGAAGCTGAGAGGAAGAATAATAACCTGCTAGAGTAAGGGAAAGATCTGGCATATTTGTTATTAAAGACCATATTACATTTCTCTAACATGAAAATGCAATTTTGAGCAGGTTCCCTTCCTGCATGGACACTGCCCCTTCCTGATGCCTGCTACTAAGCCTTGATTTTGCTCTCTGATGGGAAATAATTCTTCCCTTGAATGTTGCTGTTATCCCCAAGCCTGGATTTTTTCTCTGTTTGGTTTGCTGTTCCATTCTCTCTGTTTTGTGGGGTTTTTTTCTCTGTCACAGAGGCCAGCAGTTGCAGTATTTAGGGAACCATAGCTCTTTGTTGCACTATTACTTTGCTTCCATTCCTGTTTCTCACTACAGTGTGCCAGTGCATGGGTGCCAGGCTCCCTAACCAGTGAAAGGCATCCAGCCTAAGTCTCTCCCTGCCGCTGCAGGGAATCATAGAATCACAGAATGGTTTGGGTGGGAAGGGAGCTTAAAGCTCATCCAGTTCCAGCCCCCTGCCAAGGGCAGGGACACCTTCCACTAGAGCAGGTTGCTCCAAGACCCATCTAACCTGGCCTTGAACACTGCCAGGGATGGGGCAGCCACAGCTTCTCTGGGCAGCCTGTGCTGGTGTCTCATCACCCTCAATAGGGAAAAATTTCTTCCTAATGTCTAATCTAAGTCTACCCTGTTTCATCTTAAAGCCACTCTCCTGTATTCTGTCCCTGCATGCCCTTGTAAAAAGTCCTTTTCCAGCTTTCTTGTCGGCCCTTTTTGAGTACTGGAAGCTGCTGTAAGGTGTCCCTTGAGCCTTCTCTTCTCCAGGCTGAATGACCTTCTCTCAGCCTGTCTTCATAGGAGAGGAACTCCAGCCCCCTGATCATCTTTGTGGCCCTATGGAACTTGTCCTGAGACAGCAGTATTGGGCTTGCTGTCCGTGGGGTGGTTTGGCTGTGGCTGGAACAGCCTTATGGTGGCTGCGCCTGAAATACACAGCCAGAGTCCCAGAAGTGCCATGGGCTGCTGAGGGCATGCTCACTGTGAAGACAGAGGTTTTTAGAGGGTGGCAGTGGTCTGCTTCTTCCTAAAAATCCCAAAAAAGGGCTGGGAGGAGGGAGGAAGAACACAGTACTTGGCTAAAAACAAGTAGGTTGGGCTTTCTCCCTCCCGTCATCTCGCCATTTTCAGTGCAGAGCTCTGCAGCCCTGCTGCTGCTGCAGCCTTCCCGAGACCTCTCCCTGCCTCCCCGCTGTTTGCCCCTGGGGGCTGTGGCTTCTCTCCACAGCACCAGCAGCTCACAGCTGGTGAGAGCCAGTGGGGAAGGCGGCGAGGCCCCCAGGGCGTTTGCCGGCAGCAATCATCCCTGCAGGCTATGCCAGGTTCCAGCTGGCAGCTGCATGCTCCCGAGTGCTCGGTGAAGCCACAAAATACAGATGCTGCAGAGCCATGAGGCTGGAAATTTCCCACAGGAGTTGTCCAAGTTGTTGCTCTTTTGCCCAGCTAGGCAAGCCTGCCTGGGATGTCTGGATTAGTCACCATTAGGATCTTTGCATTTCCCCATTATAACCAGTAGCTGAAAAACTGGCAATCTGTTGGTGTGAGTGTAGTTCTTAAACAAACTCACTCCTCTTAATCTACTAAGGAAAGACATTAATCTACAAGAAAGGCTCTTAATGTTTTTAAGCTTTCTCTGTGCCACCGTGTTTGCTGAAATACCCTGCTTCTCCTTGTCCCTGCTGTGAACAGTACCTGAAGTTTCCTCCCTGGAGCTGAAAAAGGAGTGGACAGCCTCTGCAAATGCAGGAGGAGCGGAGATGGACAGTGGACAAGACAGGATGGCGAAGCTGATAGTTATAGGGTACCGGTACTAAAGCTGGGAGGGAACAGTATGAACTGAAGAAGGACTGGTATGTATGGCTAGAACTATCACCATTAGAGACAGATTGAGTCCAGGATAAAGTGTGTCAGTGTGAATTGTGAGGCACTGTAATTAATGTCAGGCTGAAAGGGCCAGAATAATTCATGGGACTGAGAAGACACAGGGTTGAGAAGTGTACAATTAATTTCTGTTGAGATGGTAGGCATGCAGGAACCTCAGATTGAGGACAAGGGATCCAGATTTAGCCATTTGGAATTTAGGGGAAAAAATGAGTCTTTTGTGCGACCAAACAGCAGGCTGTGCAAGTGTATGTAATTTATGTGAGTTATAGGATATTTGTCGTTGTTGCAAAATGTTGCCTGTTTTGAAATGCTAATGGCATCTTGCATCAGCAGGCCAAATTCTGCTTCAGTTACACTGGGGTACTGATAAATTCAGCAGGACTGCTCAGACATGACAGTAAAATGTAAACAATTGACTTTTTAATTTCTGGAGTCGTGCTGCATAGCAGTCATTGACAGCATGTTAAAAACATCTACATTGCAGTTATTAAATCTGTGGTTTTTCTAAGCTACAGAAAACCTGTGAAAAATCCTAATGTCTGACTCTGAAATCATTTACACCCATTTCACATGATGTAGAACTAAAGATGCACATAAAGTTACTGCACAATTATATTGATAAAGGGGAACAGTTCTCTACGGAACCCTATTACACAAAATCAAATGCAAAGGAAATGTAGACTATTTAACAACCACAGGTAAATCAGAAAAGTATTTGAATCCCTACTATGCTATTGCAAACGGACAGAGGTACTAGTTAGAGTAGAAAAGGGATGCACCCATACTTTCCCACATCAAAACTAGAGCTGCCCGCTCTCTCTCAGACCTTGTACAGCAGCACATCTAGCAAAGCCTGTTGCAGAAACAGGAAAGCCAGTGGTGCTGGATGGGGCAATGGCAACAGCAGTCCTATGCCTGCTTGCTGCTGCTCTAAACCTATTGCGGAGGATCTGTCTAGGACCTGTCTTCTAGGGCAGCATATGGTTTGCTAAATGGTTTTGCAACTGTAGGATGGCACACATCCAGGCGGCTTTCATTCCCTGCCAGGATTTTAACGAAATGTTAACAATGTTTACACTTTTCAGTTTGACAGCCTCTAAAAATTACCTATTTAAACCTTTTCTCCCTCTCTGACAACACACGATCCTGCTCCTCCTTCAGATGTGAGGGGCCACAGCACTTATTCAGTTCTTCACCACGGGATTCGGAGGAGAAAAATCCTCTTGGCAGGGCTGCTCCCACTCTGCCACACCAGTGGAGCCTTCGTCAGTGCTGTGGCTCCTGTGCCCGGGCTACCTAGGACTGAGAAATGGGAACATGTCCACACTGAAGAAATTCGGTGCCTCAAATCTGTTTGGGGGGAGTAGCAGTGGGATTTTAACAGCTGAGGAGCTTTCGTATTGTAATTATTTCTAGAAGGAGATACATCCATAATACAGGTGTGCAAGAGATGCTGGGTGTGAGCCTTGACAGTCAACTCTCTTTAAAGATAAGGAACTGCCCCTCGTTACATAATCAGGCTCTTTCCTCTCATCCGTTTCTGAATAAACACATCTCCACCATCAGAATGATGAAGTCTGATTCCTACCATGTGAGGTGGACTGATGACAGTTCTAATGGAAGACAGTTCTAACTAATGGAAGTTCCTCCCTCACTACATTTAGAAAAGGAAGATAAGACTTCAGGGAGACGCTGTTAGTGGGATCCTACAGCACACCACGGGACGTTTAAATAAAATGTAAAGAGCAAGGTTTTTTGCAAGGTTAAGGACAGAGACCATAGCCAGGATGTTTCATTTCGAAATGGACATCTGGCAAATATTGATCTACAGTTGTATCTAGTGTGGCATGGAAAGTGCAGGTTGTGACATGGAAAGTGCAGGTTGTGACATGAGCAGTCAATAGATTTTTAGACTATTGATCCTTACAGTGGCTATTGATTGTTTTTTAGGAGATAGCACAATCTATTTTTCATTTAGGTTAGCTTGAACAAATTGGATTGCAAGTTGAGTGACTGTATGTGGAAAGGGACACAATATGCAAATACTGTTTTTCAGCACTGGCAATGTATTTTTAAGTGCTTTTTCCTCCCCTGCTATTTAGTAGGACTGCTCAATATAACTTTGATAAGATAAAAAGTGAAGTTGGCTTCATGGGGGTCCAGGTGCCACCATCTCTCCTCCGCTGCCCAACTTGAGCTTTTTTCTCAAAACAAATCTACTTCTATGAATAAAGTCAACTGTTAGAATGAACACTTGAGGGATCTAGCTGATTTCTGTAGACACATCATCTATTCGCTTATTCTCATCCCATCTGATTTGCTTGCTCTCTTCTGCAGAGAAAATATGCTGTTGCCTACCACTTGGGGATTTTATATAACATTCAACAAGTACTCTTGAGTGTATTGGATTTTGTGCATTGTAAAACAAACTGAAGATATTTTTTGTTCAGTTAAAAGAAGTTATACATGGGAAGAACTGGCACACAAGAAATGGAAGTAAACTACAAGCCAGGTCGTGCCTTGAGGTGTTAGTTCTTGTGATTGCCGTTTATATTTCAGTGCAGACTGGAGTCTTTCTTTTGACCAAGGCATAATCATAGACTCATAGAATAGTTAGGGTTGGAAAGGACCTTAAGATCATCCTGTTCCAACCCCCCTGCCATGTATATATATCCCACTACAGGCAAAAGGCAGCTAATGCTCCAGCCGTGCTGTAAATAAGTTAATCCATCATTTGCATTTGGTCCCTCCTGCAAGAGCTAGGAACAGAACCAAGGTGTTAGTTGGACAGACTCAATGCTTCCTTATGCTGACTTTCGGAGTAGATAAAGTGTCAAATGTATGCACTGAGCAATGCTATTTATGTTACATAGTCAAGCTGAGAATGCACCATTATGCTATACTGCTCTTTCCCAGATCCAAGAAAGCAAACCACAAATCTTTTTGCTGTTATCTAGCAAGAAGCTGTACACCACATTTACACCAACACCAGTAGGGAATGGAACCATTTTTTTCAGGTGGCATATATATCCTGGCACACTGTCCTGAAGGTCATGATTCAAATCATTCTGGGAACAGATTTTTATCTAGTCTGAAAGCGTTAATCACTCACAGGTTTACATCTAAAATAAAGCAAACAAAAAAAGCCTAACAAAAGTGTAACAAAAATGAAAGCTTGCCATTATAAATTTAAATAAAAAACATTGCAATGATAAAATGATGCAATTTGACCCCTGCAGAACGAAAAACCAGGCTGTTGAGTATTCTGAGAATTCACCCTTGACATTGTTTTAAGGTAAGTTTGTGTAACACAACTGTGAAGGCTATTCACTGATAACAGTTGCATACCTTTTTAGTATGTAAGAATTAGGGATTAAGAATTCAGTACATTGCATGTTTTGGTGGGATTACATGGGATACTTGTTTATAATGAAAGATGTCTTTTCTGTTTTGGGAGTGAAAAGCTGCAAAAGCCTTCAACTTCTTATTTTAGTGTTACATAAATGTGAATTTGACCTACAATGTGAAATCTGAAGCTGAATCACAACTACATCAAAGGACCTAGAGCTCCTTTGGTGAGGGCCTAGAACCAGACCTTTCCTGGAACGCAGCTTTGTTCCAGGTGAAGGTCTGCAAACCGTCCCTCCCTCTCAGTGATGGTTTGGGTTCCGAGAAGGTGTGTGGTTAGACTGGATCTGGGCCCGTCTTTAATAAGTGGTCTCAAAAGCAAAGATTTTTTGAGGCAAGCTGCTGAACTTTCTTGACTTTCATTGACATCAAACCAGCAAACAAAACAAGGGCAAAAGAACTCTGTCATACAGACAGCATTTTAGTCTTTAGGACACTGAAAAGTACTTTAACTTGATATCTGTATCTGCCTCATTAGTTTTGCCTTGTTTGTAAGATAAGGGCTTGTGCAAGTGGCTATACAACCTAAAAGGCTGTTAAGTGTCTGAAATAACAACTGAATCAGCTTTCTTCTGCACCAGCATCTATTTTAGTGTCATAAATTCACCTTGGATGGGAGTTCCTCTATTAGAGAAGGTTTTTTTCCTCTCAATCTCCACATTTTTATGAAGAAAGAAATCAGCATTTTAAGCATTTAAATGTCTTCTGGGCAGTAGCTATTTATTATGCAAGACAGTATTCCAGGACATCTTTATTTTCTTTGAGAAACTGCAAAAATATGGTATAATGTCAGTTCCTGCTGGATGTGCATGCAGAGCAATATTGTTCAGTTGCCTGGTAACCAGTGAGAGGGAGGCACTTCGGAAACACTGATAGAAAAAGAGAAAGAGAAAGCTTAACTGCACACACTTGAGCAGAAGACTTATGAAACTGGTATTTGTTCCAGGTAGGTCTGGAGAAGCGCTTGGGTTAAGGTTCTCATATGATTTTGTGAGTTTTTACCCATTAAAAAACCCAGCAGGTTATTTTCTTGTGTTAGAATTTAATGACGTGGCTTATTTTTCAAGCCATGTTTAAAATCTGCATACTTTGGAAAGAGGAATGTTACTTTTTCTGAACATACATTCTTGAATACTTTTTGAAGGTGTGTTCTCCTTAGAATCATGCACTGATAGTGTTGTAACAAAGCAAATATGCAGAAGTGTTTTGAACTGATAATCTTAATGACTCTGACTGATCACGAATGTATTTTCAAAGACAAAACACTCTGACAGTTCCTGGATTACTGAGGTGTGAGGTGTTGTAATAAAAACAATTAATAAATAATAGATTTGCTGAGTCAAACAACCAAGTGAACGTGAAAGAAAACCAGAAAGTACTTGAGCTGTAATTCAGTCTGACCATTGCTTCCTGGTTTACATGCAACAGAACGTCAGCTTAAAATTAAGGCAAAAGAGGTTAGTTCAAAGGAACCAGTTTAACCTTTGGCCAACCTCCGACAAAGAGCTTGTGAGGATTTTAACAGACTGGGTTAACGTGTTGTTCTCTGACGCCTCCCTGACTTCCTGCTTCTGACCAGTGTCAGAGGCAGGCAGTCTTTTCTGCGTGGTCTTTCTTACCATAGAGTGAGCAGGAAGTGCTGAAAGCTTGCAAGGCAATTTATTGCTGCAAGATTTACAACACTGTTTGGGGAAGTTAAAAGGGTTGTGTAGCCCAAGTGAGATTTGAGATAGTCTTTGAATTTCAAGGTGTTAATTTGAATGGAACTGAATGCAACTTTTCTTTTTACTACAGCTAGTTAAACTCAGCAGCTTTGTGAACCTGATTGAATTTACCTGTAGAATAATGTTTTGCTTCATGCTGAACATCAGTATACTATGAAGAAGGAGTGATGCATCTTTAGATGTTGATCATTTTACTCATCATTGTGTGCTGGAAAAATTAAGGTCAGAGATCAACTCCTTTGTAATAACCTTCTGTGGCATTCAGCTGGCGGCAGAGAGTTCACGTGCAGGATGAGGCAAGCATGAAGATGACAGCCTTCAAATCAGTGTGTTAGCTTTTCACATTTCCTCTTCCAGAATATCAACTAGAATATAATAAAAAAATATTAAATACACAAGCACTGGAAAATTCTTAATTAGGATCTCATGATTAATATTTCCTTTTATAATATATACCTAATGTATGCATATCAGGACCAAGAAGGAATTTTAACCTAGTAGAAAGCCTTTGAATTTTTGCTAGAATCATTAATCCAAGTTATTTGATGAAAGTCTGAAGGAAGCTTAAAGATGAACACTGTTGTTCTGACTCCATGATCATGTCACTTGTTAAAAAATCAATTCCTCCTAGTAGAGTGGATCACTGAGCTCTTAAAGCCTTGCATCCTGCATGTCACAGCACAAACAAGCACTATTGGAGAGACCTGTAAGGGCCAGACACGGCTGGATTTTCCTATCAGGTCTCATAAAAGGTGTATCCTCTTTCCTTCTGTGCTTGGTACCTCAAAGAAAGAACTGGTAAGTGACCACGAAACCTCATTCTTTGTGAATTACTGTTAATGATGCTATGCAGGAAAAATATATCAGTAATGAGGGCAAACAGCCATTCAGTTACTGTAGAGGAAGAATAAAAACTTAAGTCTGAGCTATGTCTCACACTGAATAATTGACATGCTGGATTGTAGGGCAAAGAACCAACATTCAGCTGCCACACTGCGATACTAGTTTATGATTAGACAGGCAACACGATGCTGAAGTATCTTGATGTTCTTTTCCCACCACAAATGCTAGCAGGCTTAGGGTCTGGTCGTTTGCCTGATCTTAAAAAAACTCTCTCACAAAGACGCAGGAACCATCATTGCTGCAAACATTTGCCAGAGAGCAAACCAGAGCTGACAGGAACTTAACCCATGCTCTGTGGGGCAGGTTTGGGGTCACACTCAGGCCTTACTTTTCCTATTCTTTCAATCTCAACACCCCACAACACTGCAGAAATACACAGTGACAACTAGAAATACCTTATAGTTATTGGAAGTGATTGCATACCTTTTCCATGGGCTTGGATCAAAATTTGATCCAGTAATTGTTCACTGAGTATAAACTTGCATGTTTCAAGTAATTTGTAAGGCAATTATTACTTCATAAAGTATCTATGCAATAATAATAATTGTGTATGATCTCAAGAAAGATTCAGTCATTCAGAGTGCTGAATAGTCTGTGTCCATCGAACAAAAAAGGACAGGTTTAGCTTTACACAAATAAGTAGTCCCATTGACCTCACTAAGGCCACTCATCTACTTAAATGTCAACATGCATCTAAGTGCTCTCCTGGACTAGGGCCAGAACATTTTGTCTTTTGTAAGGCAAGGCCCTAAGAAGACCTTGTAGTCTGCAGAGTCCCAGAAAGGTGAAGCAAAATAAAAAAGGAGAGTATCACACTGTAACATAGTTATTCATTTATTTAAGGAATGCAGTTTATCATTAATAAAAGACAGCAATACTAGGGAAAGGAAAAGAAACATCACTAGGTATTTGAAATAAGCCTGGTGCAATAAGCCTGGAAAGCAGAGGGACTTTGCAATCATGATTATCTTTTTAGTGACTCAGAGTTATGGGTTCTTTAGCGCTCATTTTGCAGTGGAGGACTGTTCTGTACGTTACTGCTTTTACAGCTCCAGCTGTGAAGGGGGGTCATATAAAAATGAATCAAGCTTCAAAACTCTCTTGCTTGAGGGATGGAGTACACCCTTTCCCTCCTGATCCTTATTTTCTGAAGGGTCTGAAGTCCATGAATTGCAGTCCGTAAAGGTTCAGTGCAGTTGAATCATAGAATCATAGAATCGTGAGGGTTGGAAAGGACCTTAAGATCATCTAGTTCCAAACCCCCTGCTATGGGCAGGGACACCTCCCACTAAACCATGCCATCCAAGGCTATGTCCAGCCCGGCCTTGAACACTGCCAGCGATGGAGAATTCACAACTTCCCTGGGCAACCCATTCCAGTGCCTCACCACCCTCACAGTAAAGAATTTCTTCCTCATACCCAATCTAAACTTACCCTGTTTAATTTTGAACCCATTACCCCTTGTCCTATCACCACAGTCTCTAATGAAGAGTCCCTCTTGGCCCTGTTAAGAAATGGAAAACTCTAAATGCAAACGTTCTTCTCTCTGTCTTGATCCAAGTGAATACAATGTGAGCCCAAGCACATCACTATGAATCAAACAGAATTCCCTTCAGGGTAGCTAATGTAGCTGTGGCCTTGCAAGTCACAGTCTCAGTCAGCATAGCCAACCTAACTTCATATACGTAGTCTTTAATTTATGCATTGACTTTCTCAACTGCTGTGTTTCCACAAGAAAAAAAAACCTTCATGTAGTTCTTTTTAGTTGAAAGCATGATAAAGAATACCCTGCGAGCCCTAGGTTACAAAGCAAAATACAGATATTCAGATAATAAGTAATAATAGGTTTTAACTAAGTCACAGCTTGCAAGATGTAAAAATATGAAATGTCAAGCTGCTGCCCAGCACTTTTTGCTTCTCTGGGAATAACTGTCCCCTGTTTGCATTATACCAACTTTTTGTCAGCTTAGCTAGCACTATTTCTTCAGGCTAAGGTAGAGCAGGAGGGAGGCTATGGCTAATTATAGTCTGCATTGAAAGAAAAGCAGCTCTGTATGTTGAATAATATGTTTTAATACTTGGTGGTTTTGTAATGTTCAAACTGTTGTATTAAAGTGTACAATCAAGATGGAAGATTTACCTTGCCTGGCTGGTATTTCAGAGAAATTTATGCTAGTGAACTGATAGGTCAGTCTTTAACTACAAGAAAAAGGAAGAATTACTATGCAGTTTGTATATTTCACATTACTCCTATTTAAGTTTAAAAATATACTAGACAACTTCAGGAAAACTAGTTCACATGTAATGAAACAATCTTAATGCCATAGGGTAAAGATATTTTTGCTGAATTCATTTTGGATTCCCGCTGGATTTGTAGGTCATTCACATATTAAAATCTTAAGTTGATTCCAAACCCCAGAAATTCAAATAAAGTACCTATTTATGGAACCTACTGTATTTCTGGCCAGTTTTTTCTTTTCCTTGGGCAGCTCATGTTTACATTTACAACCAGTATTTGTGAGGTGTTTCCCAGACTGGGGGACAGTGCTGTATATTGTTCTTTAGCATAGTTTGTTTTTCCTGAAACATCTATTTCATCTGCTTTGTGTCACTACATCTATTTTTTTTCCAGAGCACAGCTTTGTATTTTATTGGGAAAAACAAAGAATTGTCACCACAGAATGTGGAAACAAAGAAAATAGTTTTGAACGTGTGTGTGTGCGCGCGCGCATACTCATCATCCAGAAACCATGCTGATAAACAATGTGAAACAAAGCATTATTAATAATTCAACAAGCTGGATGGCAAAAAAACGAAACAAAGAAAAAAATCCTGAAGAAACTGTTTGGATTTTTTTTGCCCAGCTGGACAATGTTTAAGCATTTGAAGTGGTAGCTCCTCAATCACAAGCAATGGCGGAAATCAGCAGAATTGAAAGTTCTGAAATAACTGGTCAGAAAAAGAGCTGAACTTCAGGTTTGGGATAAACACGCCTGCATTTCTAAATAGCCAGGGAGCTTGTGAGGCTTTAAAAGATATGAAGTTGAGTAAATCAGTCCCTGAATTTTATTGCCTATCTTACATTAAAATGCTACACTTAATGAAGATTAATCAAGATAATTTTCCTTTCATTGACACCATCACCCTTTGCACCTGTACAGAATCACTTATGTAAAATGGCTGGTATTATTATAGTGCCTCTTACTTGAGACTTCAAATAACATTCAAGTGTATGAGATGCCTTAAACTAACTAAAACAAATGAAAATACAAACATGCAGGCCAGTAGAAATCAGTGAAGCCTACTGATGTACATTAGTGGATCCTCAGGGCACTCAGTGCTTCAGTTCTTCACTGCTCTTTGTCCCAAATTCCTTCTAGCTACACGCATGCACGCCAGAAGACATTTTTCCACAGAAGATAAATGATCAAGTGATTAGAAAAGTGGTCAGGAATTTTTGAGGTCCTGGATCCATTTTCAACAGTTAGACATTTCCTAAATTACCCAGGGAATGTCTTTGTGGTCTTTTGCTAGCAGATCCAAGATCACACAGTTTGCATTGCAAGCTGGGTGGCTAGGTGCCAGCTCTCAAGTGTATGATGCCATATATTTATACAGTGGCAACAGCTGTGAGTCTTGATCTTGACTGGGGCCTTTAGTCTTTTCTGTAATGCAGATACAAATATGATAAATTTTAAAAAGATTAAAATCAGTAATCTGATCTTATCCTGTATAGATATGCAAATTTTTTGTTCTGTTTCTTGCTTAGGAAAGACTTAGGAGCTTAAAGGGGAAAAAAAAGAGAATTTTCAATGGAGTGAAACCCCAGCATCCTTTTTTGCCAGAAAGTGACTTTATTACACACTGAAATGACTAATGTCATACAGTGAGAAGCATGCATTTAGGCCTCAGCTGTTTCTGCCAGACAAAAAGCATGCAGAACGTATCAATGTTTGCAGTATAGTCTGAAAGAGAAAATCCTTTCTTCAGCCTGTGTCTGCTACTTTCTCATTGTATCTGGACATAAGGAGCTCTTGCATTAATAATCATTTCATGAGATCAGTCTAGTTTTCTTCTTCCCCAGTACAGTCATAACCCATGACAGCTAAGTAAGACCTTTGAATTTTATTGTAGTATTGTATCTCAAGACATTCTTTGCTATATTTTTTTCCATCCAATCAACATTTGTTTTTATTTCATTCTGTCCTCTTTCAGTTTCAACTCTGTTTTCCAATTCCAGTGGCTAACAGTTCTTATTCCATTTCTCCTACCATGCCTTTCCATTTACCAGTTCCTCAGCTTTATCTCCCTCTTGAGTTTTGACTTGCCCTTTACCTCACAGTTCACTCTTCTTTTTTCCTGCCACTGTATTAGAGCTATGGAAAATGATGACAATTATCCTGGAACTTGTTATAAGTTAATTTTAATAGCTTTTACCATTGTCCCCTTTTGTCCCTCTCTGCTGTCCCTTTTCACTAATTTTCTTCATTCATCCTCTTCCCCTAGGTACTATTTTCCTAACTTTTCTGGTGTTTCTTTTGTCTGCCCTTGGACAGTGACTTAGAAGTTGCTCAGAGGATCGAACTTGTAGATTCTTATCTTAGAGAGAGAAGGAAGAAGCAATTTGTACAATGAGTTCAAGGAAAGTGAAATGTGTAGACTGCTAATAGGAAGGAGGATCTGGAAGGGAAAATGAAGGATGGAAGGATTTTTTTCTGTACAAAAAGGAGTTAGAGGAGTGCCAGCTGGAACAACTTTGTTTTCCCAGCCTCCCGATACATGCAGGCAAAAAGGTGAGAGAACTAGAAATTCTTCAAGTACTGCTTAGTTTTGCCATTGTCTAGACATTTCCCTGCCTGGTGACTCTTCTTCCAGGAGTATGTTGCCATAGCAAAGAACAGAAGTGGGGAATTTCCCTTCTGTTTTTTGGCAGAAGAAAAGTGGTGCTTTCCCATTACTTCAGCTGCTGTTTACTCAGAAAATGATGTTGCTGTATATTAACAGTGAGATTTATCTGAAAATCCAGAGAATATAGGAAAACTTACATTAACAATCAAGACCCTGATTTTCATGGATGGCTTATGCGAAATATAAATGTTTTAAAGAAATGAAGAAGAGCATTTCCTGCTTACTGCACTCCTATCAGTTTGCGGTAGTGGTACAATAGATGCTTAGTTAAAGTTCTGACCAGATGTTTAAACCATAAAGCTATTTTAGTAGACGAGTTTTGAATATGCACATGAAAGCGTCTATAAATACTGTTACTTTTTAGCACTTTTACAGCTAAAAATAAAACAAATACGACTATTGACTTACGATTCAGAAGTTGAAAGATTAGGTAACAAATTAAATGGTAGAACTGACTTCTGTTACGACCTGTGCTGGTTACCGCAATGAACGCAAGCCTACAATCCCTGTTGGACAAGAGCCGATGTTAAGTTTACACATGTGAGCAGTATGAAAGAAATTAATGGGATTAAGGAGCTCCACTACTAGCTTTGGTACAGGATACAATCTCACTGGCTGTTTTGATGCAGTCTATGTATCTCCATGTCAAACAGCATGAAAAACTATGTTCCACCATATGTTAATAACCTTTTTAAAACCTGTTTCAAATAATTTGTGCTGTGTGACTTCTCAAATGACTAAAAGGAAATTCATTTGTGTTATGGGGTATGATGAGTTTAATCAAATCCTGTTCTCTTGCCACATCTTTCATGGGCATATACTAAGAGTATCATATAATTTCTTGATGTTCAGAAAAGCTAATAGGCTAAAGTGAATAATGTAGATATTGACTGCCATTCATTCCTCTTTTATTCATATCTTTCCTCTTTCTGTGGTGTTGTGTGCTGTAAGCTTTCTAACAAGAGAAACTGACCCCAGCATATCAGTTAACTGTTTATCAGCACAAGTGTGTACATGTTAACTTTCCTATTATGTCTTCAAAGTGAAGACATAACACTGCAATTCCTACTATGCATGTGTAGACCCAGTGTTTACCCTCATGGACGTGATAAAATGAAGACAATTTTAGAGGGAACTCGGATGACAAAAATCAACCTTTTTTATTTACTTATCCTTCTATCATGGAAGAGATGCAATTTTCCTCAAAGCAGTGACAGTGTTTAATATTCTCTTATGAAGAGAATTCGCAAAGCATATCATCCTGAAATGACAAACAAAAAGCTTTATGTGTTGTTTTTATTTTTTTTTTCTATGTGAGAATTTAATGAAAGGTTTTGATCAGTATTAACACTTCGGTTAGTTTACAAAGGAAAAGCCTAGGTTTGAAGAAGTTTGAATCTCATTGTGGGGTATTTTGTTTGTATGCTCCTGTAATAACCAAGTCAGATGCCTCAGATTACAAAAATAGATGACTTAAGAAATGCCTTATGTCCCAGAAGTCAAATGCCTCTGTATATATCCAGGAGTTACTAACAAATATAAGGAGGGACAAAATGAAATCCAAACCTTTGCAGATTTCTGGCTGGAACCCCATTTTGTAACTCTGTAACTTCTTAGACGACAGAGTACAACCCTGGGAGATAGCGAATACTGCTTGTCTGCTCTTTTTAACTATGCATCAGAAACACTTCAAGAACAGGCTTCTTGTTGCAGTCTCCCTGGTAAAACATACGTGCCACAGCTGAAATGCACATGATGAAAGTCTTATCCACCCTATTGATCTTTCCTAATAGAAGAAAATTCAAATATTACTACATAGAAACCTTAGCCAATATAACTTAAAATATTACTATTACAAAATAAGCTTTTTCCAAACTGTGGTACTACGATGAAACAGAAAAGGTTTGATTTTCAACCTTTTCAAGAGTGGCAACCAACCAACACGCTACTGAGTAAGATAAGCTCTAATTTCCAGTTAAGGTAACTGCAGGATCCCCAACAGGGTTACTCAAAATTAGTGCCTCGGTCCACACTTTCAAAAGAGACTTAATTTCTAGTTTGCAAACTGAGGCCTTAAGGGAGCCTGATTTCCAGAGAGTCCTTCATGATTGCTCTTTAAAGTTCCAGTGAAGTGTCCAGTTCACTACTTTAAAGTCAAGGAATACTGCTGTTCGGGTTAGAAGAATCTTGATCTTTTTTTAAGCATACAAACAGTTTCGTTTTCAAAGCAATTTGATTTAAAGCTACATTGTAACCAACTAACCCCACAGCATAATAGTTTAGAGAACAACTTTGGAATGATCTTGATTTGGAAATAACGGTCCTTCAGGTTTCAATAATGTGCAGGGAAGAGATGATCTACTGTTAATGCCTTTGTTAACCCTCAACTATCAAATTTAGTAGATTAATAGCCAAACTAACTGGTATGACAACAGGATAGACAGTAAACATTCCTCAGGCAGCAACTGATAGGCTAAAATGGTTGATCTGCTTGACTAAAAAAAAAATCCTTGCACCTACTGATAGCATAATGAACTTTCTAAAATGATAAACATAATTAATTTCAAGTACTCAATGTTAACAAACGCTTTCCAGTAAACAAATCTGTCAATTTAGCCTATGTTTGCCTACCTACATCCGTTCATATTCCCCCACTTGTACTGTCTGCTCTTTTTATGTGCATACAACACACCTGCACTTTACAGATGTTGTATACAATAATGCATTATTTATAGCTAAACTTTGGTTTGGATTAATTATGAATTAGATTCTGACTGTAATGGGACTGCTTAAACATGTATACTTAATTATAAACAAGTATAATAAACAAGTATGTGCAAGAGTGCAACCCGAACAATCAAGTCAGGCAATTAAAAAAATTATCACTGGAATTGTAAAGATCCTTATAATAACGAAAAAACATATTCCAAGCAGACATGTCAGAAAAGCAATATTATTTAAACAAGATAATTGCTAATTACAGTTTTTCATGTTTGGAATAAAAGGTGTTTAGGATATTAATAATAATCTGGTATTTGGGTTATTTAAATACTGGTCATTTAGTCACTGGTTAGAGGTTTAAACATAGCCTGTTTCCTGGCCAGTCTCTGCTGCCACACTGGGTATTTGAGTTAGGAAAGTTCAGTGGGCAATATTAGCTTAGCTGTGGAACTCTGATATTTAATAGGATTTTATGAAAATATCTAATATGTGCATATGACAGCAAGTTCTCACAGTTAAATATTGTCACAGAAGTGTCTTTTGATTCCATTACAATCCTGATTTCATTTTACAATTAAGCAAATAGAGCCTGCTGAGGCCACTATTGAATAATGATAACGAGAAAATTTCTTCTCCCTGTGATATTCAAAATGTGGTGGCAAAAAAAAATATATGGTTTGTGTCGGTATAATGTGAACTACTTCCTGAGCTCACTGGGATGAAGAAGGTCTCTACAGACCATTGCTGGGACTTTGGTTTATCAGAAATGCTTCATTTTGTATATGGAAGTACTTTTCAACTTATGTATTCAAAATGCATCTGAATGAATGCTTTGCTAATGTTAAGGAAATTCTGTGAACAGAATGGGGCAAATAAAAATCAGTGAATAATCATCAGAAGAAATACAAGATTTAGATTAGATATTAGGAAGAAATTCTGTACTATGAGGGTGGTAAGGCACTGGCACAGGTTGCCCAGAGAAGCTGTGGCTGCCTCAACCCTGGCAGTGTTCAAGGCCAGGTTGAATGGGGCTTAGAGCAACCTGGTCTAGTGGAAGGCATCCCTGCATGTGGCAGAGGGTTGGAACTGGATGATCTTTAAGGCCCCTTCAACCCAAACCATTCTGTGATTCTATGATTCAGTGAAATAATTATTTGCTACCTTCATCCTTCTAGGTCAACCTTTCTAGTTTAGTGTTTGATACCATGTTTATATCAGTAATTGAATTTCAGTAGTTAGAATAAGCATAATGCCAGTACTATTACATTGACTTGCAGGCATGTGTCCTCAAGAGGACGTTTGGAAGTTTTACGGGTTCCTTTGTATTAAATTGTCACTTTTACAGCCGAAAGTCTGGCAATGTCTGCAGGTCTTGATATCATTCATTACAGAACTGCCAAAGCCAAAGTGAAATGATTTCTTTTTCAGTGGCGTTATCTTGTTTCTATACAGGTTGGACAGACAGGCAGAGTTGCAAAGGGAAGGGTTTTTTCTTCTTTTTTCTCTAGGACAGGACTGATCAAATTTTGCTAAAGGCCTTAGAATTGGTGTTTTAGTATGTGCATCTTAAGTAGAAAAATGACAGAAAGTACACATCTTCTTCACCAGTTTACTGGCAATGCCTTGTGATAAATGATTCTTATAGCATTTTGTACCTCTTGCATGTAAATCTCACCCACCAGAAGAAACAGTTATGATCCTAATGACAAAGCATCTCCTGTAGGGATGGTTTGTGATGTGCACACCTACAGATACAATACTGAATGTTCCTTTAATATTCAAGTTTACCTTTCCTACTTAAATAGCAGGATGTTCAGGCAAGAGATGTTCAGATAGGGGCAAATGGTAAAATCTCAGCTAATGAAAACCACAAACTTTGGCTATTTCAAATCTGAAGTTTAATACTAGTGTCTGTCAGTATTTACAGCCTAAATCCTGCAAATGTCTAGGTTTTCATTTAAATGTAAGGATTGTTAATAGTTTGATTAAAACTGGGACCATATATATGAGTGATGTAGTAGTGTCAGGTCCCCTTGCCCCCTAGGAATGATACTGAATAAGTAATATCCTGCAAACAGGTTTGTACTTTCCTCCAAGCTGTGTAATACTTCATGGTCCCTTTTTCCTACAGTGATGAACGCCATTGTTCAGAGTTGCAGGCAGACTAATGCCTGTAAGTCATACACCAGAGATGAATGATTTATTACATGCAATTATTAGGTTACCCAAAGCAGATTTACTCTGGGTGAGTGGCTTGGCACTTCCTTGACACAAACCCGAGGGGGTTCCTGTATCTTAGTTACTGGAACTGTTACCTGAAAGGTGAATTGTTTGGTCCTTTCCTTGGTGCAAAGACAATTATTTAATAACACCCATGAGCAGGTTACTGCTGAACTACAGTCACATTCCCAATTATGCTGCGTCTTCCTTCTGGCCCAGTGCCTCTTGGTTTCCTTTTCTGGTTTTCCTGTAGTTTGGCACAGCTTCCCAAGGAAAACACTCTCACCAGAAACAGTATGTAAGCTGGTGGCTGTCTAATAGCAGTGGGGACATGGATGTGAATCCCTTCAGGAAGGAAGGGGATTGAAGTAAGGGTTGTGATGGAGAAAGAAGAAGGAATCACTCCTGTGTTTTGGAGGAGTGAGCTGGCAGCTGGCTCCTTGGTGCTCCAAGGGAGAAGATGGAGGTGCTTTCCCTTTCAATACAGCAGTGGGCTACCAATGGATGGAAGCCGTGCTCTGCAGTCTGTGGTAATGCCCTGGAGCCAAGGAACAGGATTGAAAATATCCTCTTTTCTCTCCAGTGCTTCCACTGTGCGTCTCTGCACCAGCACACCGAAAGGGGTGTCCATGTGTGTGTTACACTTTCATTCTAGGTATCTACAATAGGCGCCTGATGTCTGGTGCCAGAGCTCCAGATGCAGTCAGTGATCTCCAGAGGGCAACTGAGGGAACCTAAAAGTGAAGAGCTTTTGTTCGGCTATAATCCCAGTGTGGCTCCTGCATTAAGCACTTGAGCCAAATGCCGAAGGTCAGATGATGTGGGCCATCTTAGGTGTCTCTTCGCTCAGCAGGACTCCTCACGCTTCTATTTCTGCAGCTCCTAATTTTGCCTATGCTCTAGGTGCAGTGGCTCCCTGCCTGACTCAACTCAGTTTCAAGCAGAGTTTCAGTTCCAAGTGCAATGTGGCATTTAATTTCCCTGTATTCAACTTGATCGTGAAATATCAAGCTCTTGTAAAGCACAGCCATGTCAAGACATACAAGTAAATGTGTGGCTCTTTGAATTATTTCTTGTACACAGAGTCACTCATGTTTGCCTCAGCAAGCGTAAACAAGTATGCATGGGTAGATTCAGAGCAGACATGAGGAAGAAGTTCTTTGCTGTGAGGGTGGTGAGACACCGCAACAGGCTGCCCAAGCTGGTTGTGAATGCCCCATCCCCAGCAGTGTTCAAGGCCAGGTTGGACGGAGCTTGGAGCGAGCTGCTGTAGTGGAAGGTGTCCCTGCCTCTGGCAGGGGGTTGGAACTGGATGAACTTTAAGGTCCCTTCCAACCCAGCCCATTCTATATGATCCTATGTATGGGGTATTTAAGGGCACACCGGCCGTGCCTGCTTTGTTGAGGACACACTTCTCAGGGTAACGGCCAACCCGCGCTTTTCATCCGGCTTTTAACGTTCCAGCACCCCAGCACCTCCCTTCCTTGGTTAATGGCCCCGTACACATTTGCTCGGGCCCGCTGTGACCCGCGGGCAGCCCCAGCGCCCGGCCCCGGCCGAGTCCCCGCTGGCGGCCGCGGGTCACCTCACGGCGCGCGGGAGCGACCGTTGGGCCCCCGTCCCCGCCCTTCCTGCGTGCCCCGGCGGACGATGCCCCGCGCCAGCGCCCGGGTGAAGGGCGCGGGGCGGGAAGGGCCGGCGGAGCCGCCGTCCGGAGCGAGCGGGATGCGGCCGGGCAGCGGGCTTTCTAGTGCTCGCCTGAGGCGGCTACGCGGGGAGCGGGCGTGTGGAGGAGCCCGCCGATAGCCCCGGGGCGAGAGAAGGGGGCGGCCCGGCAGGACCGGGTCCTGCCCTCCGGCGGAGCTGCGGCGAGCTGCCGGAGGGGGGTGCTGCCGGCGGGGCCGCCCAATCCGCGCGGGGCCGGCCCCTGTGATTGGCAGCGGCGGCGGCGGGGGGGAGCCCGGCTCAGTTACTCTGCCTTCCCCGGAGAGTTTCCTATCGGGGGCGGTCGGCGCTGCCGCTCCCCTCCGAGCTGCCGGTGTTTTCCCCCCTCGAGCCTGCTGCCGAGTGTTGAGCCGGGGGAGGCGGCAGCAGCAGCAACAGCGCAGAGCGAGGGAAGCAACCACATGAATCAGTTTCTGTCTGTATCCGGCTCCGGGCAGAGGCGGCGACCATAGCGGGGAGGAGGACAGAGAGGGGGAAAAGCGGGTACTGCAGCAGCGGCAGCAGCGGGGCTGGCCGTGCCACCTTGCCGCTGAGGTGGGTAGCGGGGGCGCAGCATGCGGGCGGCTGCGGGGTGGAGGCGCGGCGGATAGCGGCTCCGGAGGGTGTGAGGGCTGGGGTGCTGCCGCCCGTGAGGCGGCTGGATGTCGGCAGGCGGCGAGGAGAGCACAAAAGTTGCCGATGGCGCCCCGGGGGTGCCCCGCGGGGCGGCGGCGGCGTGGCTGCTGTTCCGCCGCTTCTCCACGCCGCGCGTGGCCGGAGCGGGGCTGCGGCGGGTCGTCCCCGGGGGGCATGGGACGGGCTTTCCCCCGGGCAGGGGCTGGAGCGATTGGAGCGTGTTGTTCTTCAAGTTCTCTTTTCGGTCCCGCTCGGATGCGCCGCGATTGCGGGTTTCGCTGTGAAACACGGGTGGGAACACCGCCATGAACGCCGCTCTTGTTTTTCCTGGCTGAGCAGCCCGCGCGGCGCAGTTCCTCCGGTCCCTCTCACATCTCTCCCCACCTCCCGCGGCTACGCAGCCCCCTCTCCCCGCCGCGGGGCTGCGCTCGGCGTGCGCCCGCTTCCCTGGCGGCGCTGAGCCGCACCGGGGCCGCCGGGTCGCGATGCGCAGAGACCTCGCAGCCCCTCCCGTCCCCACGCGTGTCCGTAGGGAGCGCGCTGTAGTGTAACGCTGCCGCCCGCCGCCCCGTGTCACGTTTCGTTTCTGTCCCTTCCCCAGGTGCCGGGGGAGCGGTGTTCGCCGAGGCGCAGCTCAGCCGTTTGTCTGTGTCCCCCGCCTGGAGGAGCAGCGGGGCCTCGCCTGCCAAATGTGCGGAGGGGAGAGACTTGTGCTCAAAATCCCCCCACGATCGTAAATACACGGAAAGCGGAAGAAGAGCTACCGCCGAGCAGCTGCCGGAGGAGGGGAGGGGGACAGCGGTATCGTTGCTGCCGTAGTCAGGGAGGCTGATGGCGGAGTTTGGTAGTGGTGGCAGTACCAGCGGCGGGGGGCTGCCTTCCTCCCCCCGGCCGGTCCAAGGGAAGGTGGCCTTCAAGGCAGAGGATGGGGAAGGAGGAGGAGACGGCGGAGGTGGTGGTGGCGGCGGCGGGAGATCCCGCTTTGACAGTGGTGGCAACAGGGTCTCCAACGGGGACTGTGCCTTGGCGGGAGCCGGCGACCAGCCGGGATCGGCTCCTCCTGCAAGCCCGGAGTGCAGCAGCAGCAGCAAAGAGAAAGGATTTACCATCAGTCAACAACGAGAAGGCAAACCCGGCATCCCCCGGAGGAGCAGCATAATTAAGGTAAGAGCACTTGCTCCTCCCCATCGGGGTCTTGCCTCTGTGACAGAGGCAGGGAGCCTCGGCTCCAGATCTTTTTTTCTTTTTGTATTTCACTGTGGTGAGGGGACTTGATTTTGCTTTTGTCAGAAGTGGACAACCAGTGAGAGGATGGCTTTATACACATCCATCCTTGGGGTTTGGAGAGGGGGAAGATGTCATGTTATGAGGTTTATTAAAATAGAAGGCTCTAACTCCTGTTGGAGAAGGGCAGGGAAACTAGCTGGCTTGTAAAAAGACAACATGGGCACCAGCCTGGCAGGGAAAGGCATGGATTAGACAGTATCCTTGTTATTTGGGATGCACCTGTGCAGAGCAATTTTGTGGCTCCACTGGCTTGTGTGTGTGACAGGCACATAGCAGGTGATGAGAGATTCTGGATCTCATTGGGCTGGGGGTGGGAGAAGGTAGGGTAGGGAGCATTCTTCTTGTTGAAAGTGACAGTGCATTTAACAGTAGGCTGTGTTGTACTTCACCTATAGAAACATCTTTATCCTTAGCTATGCATATTCTGAATGCTGATGTTTCAGCTTGAAAAGTAGGGGGAGCATCGATGGTGGAATGTAAATAAAAAGGAATGGGTTTGTTTTTTTCAGTACAATTTTTTATACCAATACAGTTATTTCCTTTCCTTAAATCCATGGTTCCCCAAATGACACTTTGTCTTGGGTTATCGTTCCCCAACTCTAGTGAAAAGGTTGAGAGAATGTAAAGAAATTAATCCATTGGTATAATGACTGTACTAGCTGTAAAATGAAGCGCAACTTCAAGTACTTAAGAACTGAGTTTAATCAAGGTCAGCTAGATCAAAATCAAGCTAGATTTGTTGTCTTCTTAGATATTTATATGCCTCCAAATCAGCTGTGATAGGTTGACCTTGACTAGTGCCCAGTGCCCACCAGAGCCTCTCTGTCATACCCCCTCCTCAGCTGGACAGGGGAGAGAAAATGTAACAAAAGGCTTGTGGGTCAAGACAAACACCTGGAATCATCCAGTAATTACTGACACAGGCAAACCAGTACTCGACTTGGGGAAATTAGTTTAATTTATTGCCAATACATCAGAGTAGGATAATGAGAAATAAGACCAAATCTTAACTTCCCCTGCCCCCCACCCAAAAAGAAAAAAAAAAGAAAACAAACCTCAAACCCAAAACTTCTTCCCCACCATGTCCCTTCTTGGGCTTAAGTTTACCCCCAAATTCTCCATCTCCCCCGCCAGCAGCACAGGGGGGATGAGAAATGGGGGTTGTGGTCTGCTTGTCATACATTTTCTCTGCTGCTTCTTCTTCCTCAGGGGAAGGACTCATCCCACTCTTCCCCAGCTCCAGCATGGGCTCCTTCCGATGTGAGACAGTTCTCCATGAACTTCTCTGATGTGAGTCCTTCACACAGGCTGCAGTTCTTCACAAACTGCTCCAGTGTGGGTGCCCCATAGGGTAACAGGTCCTGCACCAAACCTGCTCCAGCGCAGGCTTCTCTTTCCATGAGGCCACATGTCCTGCCAGGTGCCTGCTCCAGCACGGGCTTTCCCCAGGGTCACAGCCTCCTTCGGGAATTCGCTTGATCCAGTGTGGGGTCCTCCAGGGGCTGCAGGTGGAGATCTGCTCCTCACAGACCTCCAAGGGCTGCAGGGGCACAGCTGCCTCACCATGGTCTGCACCATGGTCTGCTGCATGGGCTGCAGGGGAATCTCCGCTCCACTGCCTGGAGTGCCTTCCTCTTCCCCCTCCTTTTCACTGACCTCTGTGTCTGCAGAGTTGTTTCTCTCATGTATTCTCACTCCTCTCTCTGACTGCTGTTTTCACAGCAGTTTTTTTCCTTCTTAACTGTGATATCCTAGAGGCACTAGCACTGTTGCTGATGGGCTCGGCATTGTCCAGGTCCACCTTGGAGCCAGCTGACGTTGGCTCTATTGGACACCGGGGAAGCTTCTAGCAGCTTCTCGCAGAAGCCACCCCTGTAGCCTCTACGCTACCAAAACCTTGCCACACAAACCCAATACATTCCACCCCTCACCTCTGTGAATTTTATATTTAGAATTACTATTGAAATCTACATCCATCACAGGGTCTTCAGAAACTTAAGTCACATCAACACAAAAAGAATTCCCTACACCAAAATCAAAACAGTGCCATCACAGCACTGAACAAGTGTGGACAGTTTACACATCCAATCCGCCCCTTGTCACTTCACCACAAGTATAATAACAAATGCTCCATGATGGTTCTGCTAACATTGTTAGGTCCATGTTTTGCCTGTTACCTCTGTTCTGTTGGCTGGATGATAGAAAAACGTGTGGAAATTCAAGACTAATAGTGTATCTCCAGTTGTGTTACTGTCTCCTGGACCTTTCTGTAAAAACCAAGGGCAGGCAGCAGTGGAACGCATTTGACAGCCTGCACCCACCCTTCCTGTTAGAGCTCTGGTGCTGGGCGTGTATGTTTGTGTGTGTGTGTGTGTGTGTTTGTGAAAGAAATTACAGCAACAGACCAGGGGCAGTTGAGCTTGGTGTTGGAGTAACTTCATGTTTACTAGATTTGCCAGTGATTTTTTTTTGCAGGTCTAATGTTTTCCTGACAGTTTTGTTTCTCTGTGGTAGCCCAAGTAAGATACTAGTGTTGTTTGCAGTGTGTATCATGCCATCACGCTACTTCGTAGTGTATGATTTGATTATGTAGCAACCTTCTGCCTCTCTGGAGACTAAACAAGGGTACAATACCTAGGGATTCATGACATACTAAGATCAAGAAGCATGAGATAAGGAAATATGTTTTGGATTGGATTTTGTGAATACCTAAGTCGAGGTTCTTAGTTTCTACACAAATTATAGCATTTTGTAACATAAAATAGTTCAACTTTCTGGTATTATTACTCATGAATGCCATTTTGCAAATGTGAACAGTAATCTGTCTAGCTGCCAAGAACTGATTACTACACCTTTGTGTTACCATTTGGATAGTTATGACATGAGTGGAAAAAAACTCACAGCACTCTATTCAAAGTTATGTGATCCATATTTGTTTTATATATGACTGGTTTAATGCTTCTGGGAAAAATCACTTCACATATACTGAATATTCTTCAGCCTGCTTAGTTCAGCAGTTCAGAGGTAGTTTGAATCCAGTTGTGTAGATGCCTACTTTTCAATATGAAACTTCTTGGAAAATCTGGCACGAGTAGTGAACCTTAAGATGCTGCTTCTTGTCTGCTCTTGCAGAGCACTAGTTTGTAAAACAGAGTAGAAAAAGTAATATGTAATCTGTTTTTGGAAAATGTTCCTAGAGTTTTAGTAACGTGCATCAATGATGTAAAACTGCTCTAAAGAAGATGTGGAGTAACCTCGGGGAACAGGACTGTCTCATCCAGATGCAGATTTCTTACGCTTCATGCAAAACACAGCATTGTTAGGTGGTCTGTAAAATGCATGTTTATAGAATATCCAATACTTTGTTTGCCTGCCGATTACTTGTAGGCTTTTGAGTCACAGACAACTGATGTTTGAATAATAGGTCCAGTTGAGATTAAATTCTCTAGAACCCCATGTTTGTGCATGAGAATCAGGAGCACAGAAACATATTTTATTTTGGTTTTAGTCTGTGCTTTCATTGGTTGTCTATTTTCATAACTCCTCAGAGCAGTTGCTGCCCTTTTTCCCTTTCCTTTCTTACTTGCAGTATCTATTCTTTCTTTTTTCCCCTGGTTCCATATTTTTCTTTCTATTTTTATTTTGTGCACCTGCGTCAGTTTGGATTTTTCTTTCTTGTTCGGTACAAGAGGATATCCTCTTCAAGGCTGAAGTGTCATCCAGGATGATGACAGGTGGTAGGGCCGCTATTACTGGAAAAGCTAATATGATCTTCATACCATGGTAGTTTACTTTGCACTCTTGTGTATAAGCTGTGTTTAGGCTGAAAGTGTTAAAGCTTATACTCTTAATCTGTAGTAATTTTAATGGAATAGCCTATTTCATTGTTTACCTTTGCTGAACCAGATTTGAGAGCTGGGGACCGCATTTCTGTGGTTCTAGAGACTTTTTCACTTTCTGTTTCTTTCTGTCTGTATTCATGAGTTTCTGTATTTTTCAGAGGTGGTAGTGACAACACATTGTGCATTCATGGGATTTAAGCTCTTCAGATACTTGATTTGTGGACTAATTTATGTACCACTTATTGGTATGTAGTGTTTCTTTTGGTCACTGTTTTGTTTTACCATTATATTTTCCTTCCTGCAACTATGGCATCCTGTAATTCCCTATAACAGTTCCTTTAATAGTCTGTAAAATGAATTTACAGTGAGTCCATCTTGCAGTTCAGAGTGGATTTGAGCATCCTGTGAACTTATCTTGGCTACTCTCAAGTTGGCAGTGAGATTTCTTTATTTTTATGTGAGGTTCTCCTGCATCTTAAAGAGACTTGGACGGGATAGGACTTCGAGAATCCATCTGTAAGGCAGCAAATTACTTGTGGTGTGTATGTTTCCTCAGAGCTGCTTGCTCCCAGGGGTCTCCAAGAAATGCTTACAGAACCTCACAGTTTGTCAAAACTATAGACTTAGACAGAAAGAGATCCAGTGGGATAAATATGTCCTTGTTAGGAGAGGTGTTAAAGTAATAAAATGAGAAAAGATACACTTAGGAGAGACTGCAGTTATTTAGGAAGACAGCAAAGAGAAATAAATGGAGAAAGGTGGTTTGGCATTTTGTGAGCAGGAGTGTTCTTAGCTATATGTGTCTGGAGGCAAAGTCCAGGGTTTGTTTTTTTTTTTTTTTTGCACATAATAATACTGATCTCAGTGTCAATAAACTTCTTGGCTGATAACTTAAACAAATTTGTATCTCCCTTTTTTATTCTGGGTGTAAACTCATGCTTTTTGTGAAGTCATGCACTTGCTAAAGCGTTGGCAGCTCCTAAGTTTCAAAGTCTGTGAGAAGAGAGAAACCAAATTTAGCAGGTATATATTCTAGGATATAACTTTCAGCAGAGCTTTGCTTTGGAAACTAAACATTTGTATATATGTGTCTTTCTGTGAATGAGGAATTACATAGTATATGCATCAAGATCTTGTTTCTTATTAAAATGCCAGCATACATTATTATCTTGTTCAGTCTTTTATGATTTCTGGTTCATACTGTATCCCTGTTTGTATCAGGTGTAAAAAATAGAAATATGGAGAGCCTTATGCAGTATTTTTATCACTGTGATTGTTTTAGAGGCATTAATAAAGCCTTTTGCATTCACAGTAAAATCTAAAGTAGTATTTTCAGTAGAACTATGTTCTCTGTGCTCCTAAATGACCTTAGCCACAATGGCACATTACCAAGTCTTCGTGGAGAACCAGGCATAGATCATAAACGTCTAGCTTCCATCTAAAAGGATATAAAGAACTTAGATTGCTGGAATCATTTTAAAGTATATGAAGTTACCTGATTTTCAGTCATCTCTCGTGTTTGGAAAGAACCCTGGGTAATGATGCTGTTGTGATATTTATACATATATGCATTTGTGCTTAATAACTTTCAGATGTGCTGGGCATTTTCAAGTAAACTTGATAGAGCAGTCGCAGGTTCAAAGGTGCTAAGGCTCCCTAAGTTGAAAGAAAACAGCCATATAGAGGAAGGAAGGAGAAAAAAGCCTAACGTGTACTTTCTTTCTCCACGCCCGTTCCCCATGGAAACAAAACGTTACAGCATCAGCTGAATTCTTCTTAGTTACAGAAATCTGTGTGGAAAAAAGACATGAATGGCCTAACAATAGAAATGTCTTGCTCAGAGCACCCATATTAATTGACATTAAAATTGGCACCACAATAATGCCTATATTTAGGAAACAAGGCTGTGACAGTTGAGCTACTCCTACGTCGTACCTTGGGCAGGCTTTCAACTGGACAACCAAAGTGTGGATTTTTCTGAGGAGCTGTTTTTGGATTTGTTTCATTTGTTTGTTTCTTAGTTTCTTGTTGATATATTGTAGATCTTTCTCATCTGTTTGGTTTGTCAGATAGTGCGGGAGATTTGCTAAGAGCAGCTCCATAAATCCTTTAAGAGGATACTTTCTTTTTGATCTGTGGATTCTCAGCTAGACTATAGAAGGTTATTGGTACCTATTAGTATTTGCATTCTTCCTTCTTCATCCTCTACTACTTATTATGTACTGGCTTCATAATCCCTATTTTAAAACAATACAGAACACCATATAGCATGTCTTCCTTAATATTTTTTTATGTCATAGCAAAGCGATAAACCTTAGCTGTTTGTATATAGTGTTGTATATATGTATTAGACGCATATATCAGGCAGTTTACTAGTTGTTAACCGTGACACAGCGCTGAGATATGTCACAGCCACTAGGTGGATACATGAGGATACTCGCTTCACCCAAGATCTGTATGTAATTTAGTTAGCTTATGTGCTATAGCCCATGAAGATAAGGTATTTTTGCCAAAAGACGATTTGAAGCAGGAGCTTAATTTGGATGATCTGAACTTCTCTGACTTCTCTTCTGGAAGAGCTTACATGTCTATTTCTGTTGAATGAATAAAGACTTTGGCTAGTGTGAATAATAGCACTTCTTCACCCCCTCCACCCCCAGATCCTTAGAATTCCACAAAACATGTTCAGTCTGTTCAGTGGTGAAAAAATAATTAATGGAATTTTAAATCATTATGAATACCTGATGAGATTTCTTTTATGCCTGTTATCAGGCTTGATCAAAGATAGGACAAGTAGTTTAGCCTTTTTTTTAACTAGGAATTAGAGCAGTGGTATACTACCCCTGGCTCACTGATAATACATTGCTCCCATGATTTGTTTGAATTAATGGAAGATTAAAACATTTAAACTGGGACTGGCAGGACAAGTTAATTGCATAGTTTCCCAGCCTTTGCTGGTCCATGGGTGATACTGACAGTGATCTTTGTATTATTCCCAATGTCTTTCTTAAAAAAAATCCCTTAAATAAGATTTGCTGGTTGTCTGTGGGCCAGACTAAGTTAAAACACATGTTATAATACTGGGACATTGATTCTAAAATATTTGTCTTTGCACACAAATGTGGGATTGTGTTCAAAATTCAGAAATAGGCTAAATTTAAGTAGAGTAGGAGGTAGATTTTAGGGGAAGAAAGGTGTATAATAATTTATGTGTAATGTGTGGGGAAGAGGAAAATATGGTGAAAAGCAGCATCATATGTGTATTGTTCAAAAATCAGGCTGGAAGAGACCTCAAGAGGTCAGTCTACTCTACTCCACTGCTCTGCTACAGGATCAACTGTTAATAAGTTTCAGCATGGTGCTCTTTGTCTTTTAATCACCTTTTGGTTGTGATCCTTCTATACAGGACTGCGGGCTGATTATTCCTCTTTAGGTATGGGCAAAAGCAATCATCTGCATGGAATTTAAAAGCTTGTACTTGTTCTACTGACTGCATTCTAATTATTTCAGATTGTGTCTTCAATTTGTCAGGTTCTTCCTGATTTTAACTTACTTTCTAGCATGTATACAGCTTTTCCACCTTCAGGTGAACAGCCAGTTTTAAATATGCTTTAATTTCCATCATACAGTGATACATGATTTTTTGTTGTTGTTGTTGTTAAATTATTGTAGTTCATGGGTTTTAAATGTAAGTTCAAATTATATACTCCATGTTCAAGATAAAAATCAGTTATTTTTACTCATTACAGCCTATAACCTGAACAGTGTTATGTTGTAGAATCTAATTCAGAAATACAATTTATGAGAAAATGTCTTCTAGTATGTTAAAATAACATTAAGTACAAATTCATTATATTCTTAGTGGGCTGCAGTATTGTCATAAGAAAGGGCTCTTTGAAAGGGGGGCTTATTTGTCTTTAAGGAGAATAAGTAGCGAGTGTCCTCCTTGCTTGTCACTTGTGCTTATGAAGACTTATTGTTTTACGCTTGATTTTCACACCTGGCATGCCTTTAAGAGTGGAGTAGTGCCATCACTGTGCTCTCTTCTCCCTGTTGTAGGAGATGTATGAAGCAATCCTTTGGAAGGATATGTTGCCCATTCTCTTGACTGCAGTACATCTCTTAGTTTCTACTTGACTAGTTTCTTTTCAAGAACTCTCAGTATAGGCTTTTTTGTCCCTTGCATGCCTGAGTTCACCCACCTCTTCCCTCCAAGACCTTGACTTCACAAAACATGGAAGTTCAAGACTGGAGTGCAACATAGCATGTGACTGGAAATCACAGTACCGAGGCTCACTGTTAACTCGTGCAGCCTTGGGAAAGTTAAATAATTCTGATTCATTTCTGCCTCTCCTGGGATTCCTTTTAATGTCATTTGACCTGTGGAATAAGTAATAAAATATCTCTGAGTACTTCAGGTTGTGTACTGTGTTCAGGGATCTTTTGGGATACCAAACATTCATGTTCTGCGCATTGTAGTATGGAGTTCATAAGTGCAGGCAGACAGGAAGTGCCTTTAAGCAAACAAACAAGCAAAATCCTTGTCAGAATAGTGGCTGAGAGTTTAATCAAGTGAAAAATATAAAATAACAGGATATTAATCTCGATTTCCAAATTTGCTGTAAAAATACTTTAATAAAGGGAACTTATTTGTGGGTTTCGTTTTGACGTAAGAAATAAGACACACTTAACGTGACAGGTACCTTACCCCAGTAAATACTCGCACTAGAACGCCCCCATGCTTCCCCCATAAGGGGGGAAAACTCCCAGCTGGGGTAAAGACCCCCTTAACCTGACAGTACTTTACAAATATATAGTGGATAATTGATATTATGCGCATTGATATATGCACATTAGTGTCATGAGTTTCCTAATACCTTTGCTGAAAGTGCTGTAAATGTTTTGATATTTCCTCTAAATTATGACATAATGAGTATTTTACAAGAAAAAGAACCAGTTTTGTTTTGCTAGAAAGCATTTCCACAGAATTTTCAAGTTCTTTTTGTAGTTGGGCTTCTGCAATTACCGCCTTCTGTGGCTATGACTTCGTTTTTCTTTCCCTATTTTCATTTATTTTATTTTTTTCCCTCCTTCTTACCAGCATTACCATTTTGCCTTCGCTAAAAAAGATAGAGCATTGTAAGGTTCTGTGCCTGCTTTGATGTGTTAGCATTCATGTATATAAGCATATCCCCATCCTTTACTGCCCTTTTTAGTGTAGGGTAGGAGAGGAAGGATGATTCTGAAATTCTGGTTTTTATTTTGTGATATGATGGAAAATCTTGGATGCTTTATATATTTTATTTCCTAGTTAATGATGGCAAAAGTGTTTGACTTTGTCAACTGCTTACTCTAACCGCATTCCTTAAAGTGTAAATGACTGTTTATTTAAAATAAAAATAAATAAATCATTGCTTCGTTCTTTGTATTATTAAAGTGTAATTTGGACTAAGAGAACAGAAATTCAGTTTACTGTCAAAGCTTTTGTTCCTTCATGTTATTGCAGGTGTTTTTATGATAGGCAGTTGTTTATTGCATTTAGTCAACTCTTGTAGGCAATTGTTTAAAAAAAACAAGACAGCAACTGTGTATACTCTACCATGCTTTAGTAAATTAGAAGCAGAATAAGTATCTTTCATGTACCTGATTTGCTGTAGTAATATTTACATTCAGTACAATATTTGTTTTTACAAATAAGATACATTTTTGCTATGTAAGACAGAAAAACGTCAATAATAGTTGGAAATAAATCACTTCAGGGAATAGCTTGAATCTGTTGAAATGTATTTTCCCATTTACATAGAATTGTCACTGAAGCAGGTTTTTCAGATATGTTTGTAGCAGATTGTTGCAAAGAGCATTTCCAGTCTGAATCCTTGAGTTAAAGACTAATATTTATGTGAAATGAGAATGCATTTAGTCATGGCACATTACTACCACATAGTGGAGAAAGTAGAGCAGACATAACTAGTTTTGAGTTCAGATAATATTATGTTTTTCTTGCTTTTGAAGAACCCCCAAGAACATTTTATGGCTTACTTGGATGTACTTCACTTGGTAAACTCCAGTTCTTTATTTTCTCTTTGTTCTCCCCAGTTGTAGTAGTTGCAGTGATACATCTCGCAAGCATTGTTTGAGGTTGACAAGGTTGACACTTTTCAGCTTTATTTGTTCCTCATCTTAAATAACACATATCATGTGCCTTGTGTTTGGTCCTCCTTCTCTGTATGGCCAGCCTGACTCGGAATCTGCTCTGAGAGTAGTAGTAGAAGAATCTGCTCTGAGGTGTAGTGTTCAGGCAATGAGTGCTTTTAGTTGTGAGTGGTGTCTTCTGGTATTTTGTCGGTTTAGAAATGAGGCCCTGGAAGAATTTGTAATGTTATGCTTTTACTATCCTGCTTGGCCTGGTTCTGGTTTGTGTCACCTTGTCTCTTGTGTCTCCCTATTTGCTCCCCTTCTTTGGTCTCTTCCCCATCCCTCGTACACCTTGGGTTTTCTGCTTCAGTAGCAGAGATCACAGACTGGCCATATTCTACTTTTCTTCTTTAACAGCTAGTGGAGATCCTTCTATTCCCAGTAAAGCATTAGAACTGAGCAGAGCCCTCCGCAAGAATTCAAGTCTGCTTGCAAATCCCCCAAAAGGAGTAACAAAAAGGGAGTACAGATTCCTATGCAAGGCTGTCAACCTTCACAATGGGGTAAAGTCCCTCAGGGTTTGAGGCCTGAACCTACCATGAAGGCTGACTGCACGGCTTAGGGTAGATGCATCTGTTTCCCCCAGTCTAAAGTAGTTGCCAGCCCTTGTGAATTTAAGAAAGGCTGCCAGGGTCAAGACCAGAAGTCCATTTGGCTCATTAGCTTGCCTCCAACATCAACTGCTATGAGAAGGAGGAATAGAAAAAGCCTGCTTCCCTAGCATCTGCTCCTGGCCTTAAGTGACTTGAAGCTAAAGCTCAGTTTGCCTTCTGTAGGCTTTTCACTGCTATGATGTCCTTATGGCAGCTTCTTAACTATGTGTTATGTGAAGAAGTCCTTTTCTGCCTGGTTGTACCTAGCAGGTACTTAATTGTTTACCCTGGTTCTTGTGTTAGAAGAACACTTTCAAGTTACCTGTATCTTGAAGACTAGAGAAAGGTGTTCCTCACATTTGCTTTATGTCATCTTCTTTTTTGTTCCCAGGCTAAAGAATCTGAATGTGTTTAGCTGTTCCGCCTATTCAAGCGTTCCTGTGCTTTTTAAAATTCTGTTGTCCTTTTATGTATTTTTTCCTTCTGTTCTATTTTATTTTTTTTTTTTTGCAGCGCAGGACTGTTCCGAATATGTGCCAGTTAATGTAAATCCCCTGTGGCATAATGAAGGTCTAGCAATACTGTGATGCTGAATTGGATTGTAATATATTTTTTTTAGTGTTGTCATCATCAAAGATTTAAATGGTATCACTGTCACTAATTGGCAATAGGAGAGTGCTGTTAAAACCTCTGGCTAAATATTTAAAACCTCTCTTTGAAGAACTGCATAAGAATGCCTGTGCTGGTGATGATGCTTGTGTTGGAAGTGGCTGGCACTAACGTCGTTGCAGGAGATGGAAGTTCTGTTAGAAATCTTTTACCACAATATAAAGACTTCATGGTGCTGGTGACACACAAATTGGTGATTAGCGCATCTATCTCCTAGGTATAGTCAAGTACGTTTGTTTGCCTAGTAACAGAATGAAATGGCATAGACATTGCATGAAGCTGAAAAATATGGTACTAATAAAAGTGCTTTCCTTTTATAGTAAGCTGTTAAATACGAAAGAGGAAGGACCTTGTTTTTATAAACGCAATGTGAGTATTTTGGATGTCCTAGATTTTTTTGTTTTACAGTTCTTGCCCAACACTCACGTTAGTGGATTATTTTCTTCAATCTTGTACTTCTTTTGCTTTTGTAATTTGTGAGGCTGTTCAGGATGCCCGTATCAGAGTCCAGAACAGCAAAGAAGGCATTTCTGGTCTTTAGTCAACTCACACAAAGTATAACGATGAGACCAGATAACTTCCTGAAAAACATCTAACATTTCATCTCAGAGAAGAATTCATCCGAGGGTTAAACTGGCTATTAAATGGTTACAGTAACAAATGAAGGATAAAAATAACTGGAAGTTTTTAGGTCCCACAAGATTGATACAACAGCATAATCTTGGAAGGAAGTCCCAACACTTTGTCACTTCAGCTGTTGAAAGTAGAAATGGTGTGAGGAGTCTGTCAGGATGCTGTCCTGAGTTTTGCTTAGGATAATCTCCCTTCCCCCCCTCCCCCCTTGTTTTTTCTTCTTTTTCTCCTTTCTTTCTCCTTCGAGGAGGGGAATTGTTTTCTTTTTTTACTTTTTCAAAACTTTCTGGCTAGGAAAAAGTAAACTAGGAAGGAGAGTGATTCCTCTTAGCCTGTTCCTTCTCAGCCGCATTGACAGAGAAGACGCTTTTGTTATTCCTGAATTTCTGAGGATTCTGGAATCCTCATGCTTTTGTGTGTCCACTTTGTGACAAAATCTAGTACCTGACTCATAGTTTCTGAGCATTACTTTCAGCAGTGTTATCGTTATGTAATTCTTAACTTTAAAAGCTTCAGGTAATTCTACTTCTGGTTTTTAAAAGTCTGATTATGTGCTTGTTTGTTTTTTTTGTTTGAGAATGACACTCTGTTGGAGTAACAGGAATAGAACATGACATAGATTTAAATTGTTTTACATGTGGAAATAAATATTTCTGTCCATAAATGTTGAACTTCAGCTCCCAAAATAGTAGTTGCTCCTGCCTTGCCAGGAGAAAACTGATTCCTGGTAACTGCTGATGAATTTTTATATTAACCAGAAATCACAGCTCAAATACATGCTTTCAGTGTGCTCAGCTGCAGCAGTACTTTTTTTTTATTCCACATCTGATTTGAAATTCAACTCTGTCCTTAATGGATCCATAAAGTTTACTATAATCATTTTGAGGGGGAGGTAAGTGGGATAAAAAAGAGCTTGTGATTAAAGCTTTGGCCTCTAAAAAATTATTTACAAGGCTAACCGCTTCCTACGGACCTAAGAAGCTTGAATTAATTTTATTTAGAAAAAAATAGATTCCAGTATTTGGTCTGCAAAATCCCTGCATGTATTAGAAATACAATGAAGTAAATAACTGATTTTTGAATTTATTTCAGGTATTTATCACTTTTTCTGGTGAGTTGAGTAAAATTACATTATGGAATGCCACTATTTGCATCTTTTGCCAAGAAAACATACCACCTTGTGGTTTAACATGGTGCCACCATGAAATAGGTTTTGCATTAATCCAGTGGATGCTCCGAGTACTTTATCAAATAGTACTTGAGGTGTTGGAGAAAGAAGACTTTTTTCTGATGTGTTATGTTAAAGTACAGCATAGCTGCTAAATGTTTAAAAAGATTTTGCATAAAATAAATACAAGTGAAATTATTTAGTATATAAAACAGAAATGCAGGGCAGCATTATCTTTTTTTCTGTTCGGTTCAGAGCCTTACCCTTATCTGCCGTGTCACTACAGTTTGCAAGAGTCAAATGTGATTGTAGTGAAAGCTACTCCTTACTATTTTTTGTTCTTACTACTTAAAATATATAGAATGCAGTTATGTATTCTAGAAATGCACACCTTGTAACTCTCTGTTATCTTAATTTTGTGATCTCCATCCCTTATTGTGGTTGGTGGGAATAAGTCATGGGCTTCTACTGAAAGCTTCTTGCCTACAGGACATGGCTGACAAACTTTTGGAGGTCCTTGCAGGATGATGTAAACAATATTGCTCTTGAACTGATCAGCTGATAATGTAGTTTAAAGGCCACCTTAACCTTCTGTGTCCTTGAATGCTGATTGCATTCAGGATAAGCCCAGTATTATTGAACATTCCTGTCTATGAAGTTCACTTGCAATAAGTGTTCATAGAAAGAAAGCTCAGTAGTAACTTCTTCAGCCTTATCCTTGAGCTTTTTTGGGACTCCCCAGCTGAATTTTCTTCCTTTGTTGATACCTCAGTTGATTAAAACAGTGTGTAATCTTTTACTTACTTCAGTTGTCCTTTTCTTTGGTTTAACTGTAATGAAACCCTTTGTGATAAAGTGTATTAAGTTCATGTTTTGCATTCTTATTTTGTTAACTTACAGCACTGTCTAACCTTAATGTTCAAAAATCACAAGTCAAGTCCTCAATCTCTGATTATTATTCTTTTTTTAGTAGTGAGACATAAAAATTAATATATTGGTTTGCTTTCAGTGGTCTTTGACAAGAGACATTTTACACATGTGCCATATTTTCCAAATATGGACATAGAATGTATGAATACATACAAAATTGAAGTTAATTTGGAGATTCTGAGATAAATATCCATAAAGGCTCTAAGAAAACACCCAGTATTGTTGCCATAACATTTGGAAGACCAGATAACATTAGATGATAAAACATGATAATGATAAACCATTCTACTTTCCGTCTATTTACATAGGTGATCTTACTCTTTTGTTTCTGTGTGTAATTGTTTATTTTTTGCAAGACTAGCAAGGTGCTAATATATATTTTAAGTATTCTTAAACTTCTCTTAGCAAAGATTTTATGATCTTTGTAGTTAAATGTCTAATATGTAAGAAGAATGTTAAGGGTTCTTTAAATTGTTCCTTAAATATAAATTGTTCCTTATATAATAAATCGTTATATTTGAACTATTTGTTTCGGCAGTTTGAGAGTAGTTGCCATACATTTCTGAATGGTGTTAGAAGAGAGGCCCTGCAAGCTGTGATAACAGAAATCAGATGCTCACAAACTTTTCTTCAGCTGACTGTTTATGAAAATTTCTCTAGAGGATAAGAAATTTGGATAAACAGTTCCCAAAAAAGTCTCTAAACTTAGAACCAGATACAGGAATCTGAGGACCTAAAGAATACCAAGTTTTAAAAGAAAAAGGTTATGGTAGTTTAAAAATTCTTAAAATGCTGTTCTTGACAGGGCAAAACTTCAGAGAAAAGAAAGTGTGAGGCCCCAGTTCGAAGCTATTAATTTGTTACACCAGCAAAAGAAAGAAAATACTGAAGTATTATTTCAGGCCAACAACATGGCAGGAATTTAGATCTGAGTCCAAGGTTTCTGAAACTGGAGGCTTGAGAATGTTAACAGGTTTCAGAGCTGGTAACGAAGGGAGAATACAATGATTTCACAGATAGCCGAGATATAAATCACAGTCACAATGTTTAAAGGAGATGTTTGGAAACTGTAGAATTGTATGCAGTCACAAACAGAAAGAGGTGTAAGTGTTGGTGTTGCATGTGTTCCTTGTTGCTAAGTAGTAGAGCTGTTTTTGAGAGTTGGTAAAAATAAAAGAATGGATTTCTGGTTGTGGATCAGGAGGAGTTTTATGCCAAGAATAATGTGATTGAATGAGGCAAGATATTTTTGAGTCCTCTACCTAGAAGTTTGGTAGCTCATAAATGATTTCAGCATGGTATAGCATTGCCAGGTTGGACAGGGCTTTGAGCAGCCTGGTCTAGTGGAAGTTGTCCCTGCCTGTGGCAGGGGGCTGGAATGAAATGGTCTTAAGGTCCCTTCCATCTCAAACCGTTCTCTGATTGTGGAAAGCTACACTTACTAGTATTCTCTGTGTGTGTGTGTGTTTCATCTTCCTGGGAGTCCAGTTAATTTCTTGCTGGGATGTGTCTTGGGAGATCTTATTGTTAGAGGCAGTTGTTGAACAGCAGCAAAATCCCTCTGTGACTTGTCAAATCATCTTCTCTCAGCATTGCAGTGTATGAAATTAATGTGATACTTCTTAACCCTCCCTCTGGAAATATGGTTCTTTTTATGGTGGTTCTTACTTTGTAAGATTTCTGCCTTAATGTAGGTGGAAGAAAGTTTTGTGTCTGATGTAGTTTTCTTTAGTTTCTACCTTGCTTTTAATGAAAGTCATGCTCGTCCCAGGGAGGAAGCTGCATTTTCTCTCCAATGTTCCAGTGGGAGAACAAGCAGGACTGCCATTCGTGCACCTGCTACATTGAAGAAAGGGAGAGAGGCAACACTTTAGAGAAAATGAAAGATATTTGGACCTTTTTTTTTTGCATTGCACTACTGCTCATTAATAAGAAATATTCTCATTTAACTATTATGTAGATGCTACAGGAAAATTCACTACGTCTGTGGTCATTCTATTGTGTTCCACTAGCTGCAGTTCTATGAGGCAGAAATTGTGCTGCTTGAAGCTTCCTCATTTCCATCCATGTTATTTTTGTAGCTTGCCAAACTCATTACTTGTTTTAACTCGGCAATGAAAAGCCATTTCTCCTCGCCTCCAGGAAGTCGTTGTTTTAATGTAATTTGTTACTGTAAAACACAATAAGAAATGTGCTATAACTGTAGGAGACTTTGAACCGCACTGTTACTGAAAAATGTACTTATCTCCCATTTTACATTTTCTTTCAGTGCTCACAGATAGCTGATTGGGAGAAGCTGACACCTGCTAGAATTTTATAAGCCTGTTTTATTTGCATGCAAGAATCAGAAGAAACAAAATCCAGAGCAGTCCGGTTTTAAGCTGTAACTTTCAACCATGAATAACAGAAAAATTAAAAGTTTACGGGCATCTTTTCTCCAGTTCCTTGACCAGGCTATTTTGAGATTCCTTACTAAAGGTACCTGTTGTGCTCAGCATTTTAGTCTATTTTCCTCCAGTTATTGCAAAGCTTATTAGGGCTGAGACATTTGTTTGCAATTGTGTAGAAAAACAAGGTCTCAGAAATCAATGTAAGGGGCAGATCCATGATCAAAAAAATGTTTCTTAACAAATGCTTTGGAAAGAAAGCTGGCAGTTTCTCAAATAGAAGGAAATAATCACTTGATGCAAGAAGGTGTTTTCTAAGGTAGCATCTTTTAACTTACTTTTGATTCCATCCACGTGATACCTTTTTATTATTTTTTGTTTGGTTTTTTGTTTTGTTTTGTTTTTGTTTTAAAATATTTGTGTGTGTGTGTGTGTGTGTGTGTGAGAGGCTGTGTGTGTCTCTTCTCTGGCCTGCCTATTATTTGAGTTCCATAGAGCTGACCTATGTTGGTCGGCAAGAACAGTAAAAAGAATAGTGTAATTTTATTTTCTTCTACTATATGTGTAAAATTATTGTATTATATGTGTTTCTTCTCTTGTAGCATGTGTGTCCATTGTGTATCACTGCATATTTTTGGAATCTTTTTATTTTCTTTTAAAAGGTAGTAGCATTAAGTTATTGTCATTTTCTTGGGCCATACTTGTAAGATAGTTCTATTTTGTTCAATGTACAGGGTTAACTGAATAGACTACTTCTATTTTGGTGGCTGTATGTATTTTAAGGGGAAGACCAGTTTACCAGGAAGACAAGATATCCTATTTATTATGAGTAACATTGAATCAAAGTTGTACTTTCCTATGAATCAGGAGCAAATATAATGAAATGTTCTTGATTCACAAGATTTGTTGGAAGAGCCAAATGTGCGAATAAAACAGAGTTCTGTTTGCATTTAAAATTGTCAATATAACTTTAAAACCAGAGATATTTAAAATATTCTGTATTTAATTTGAGATTAATTAAAATTACAAGTTACCATTCAGGTTTATTTTGTAGCTTGTAGATAATTAACTACACAGGAAGAGAATGTTGTGTTGCTGTGCTGCTTGAAATTGGCCAACCAGCTTCTGGTGCACAGTGATACCAGTCTGCAGTTCCAATGAGTTTGTGTTGTTAAAAAAACACACCACAAAGCAGGTCAGAGTGTTAAGGGAGAGTGTTTATATAAAGGGAAAAGGCAAAGGTACAGGGTGCTGGAGTTGCGTATCTTGTGCTCTGGTTCTGCATCTCATTTTCCTTTACACTTTGATACAGCCAAGGAGAGAGAAAATGGGAAGTAGCTCAAAGCTACCTTATGTATTCCTCTTCTCTTGGGGCCAACTGCAGATGTGGTGGTAGGATCCTTGCCATGAGCAGAAGTAGCTTCATGGATTGTTGCAAAGGCTAAGTTCCCAAGTAATACTCACTTCCATCTAGCTGGTATTCCTGTTGCGGGAAAAAAAGGTGGGTTTTGGAGGCTGTTGAGCTGGTAGTTAGAAGCTGCTCTGTTCCAGTGGAGTGCTATAAAGCAAGCGTGGCAGTGGAATAATCTCCATCATGTGAAATGAATCAAAGACTTAAAAACAGGAATATAAATAAATCTATTCTCAAACACACATCTCTTAAGCTTTCTTAAGTCTTCTTTTAACAAGGACTTTTCTGCATCTAGCCCTTTTAATGCTTTTCTGCATCATTCTATCCAGTGAAAGTGGGCATGGTTGAATAAGTGCTTGAATGGTGCTCTGAGTAGCGTACAAGGAAGGCAGTGCTGAAAGTCATGTAGGCAAAGGCTGAGCAACAGGACAAAAGAAACCGATGGCTCAATGCTCACTGGATGCATACTAGATGGGACAATCTGCTTAGAAAAGTACAGGGAGTGGAGTTGCATGGCTTGGCAAAGGCTGGACTTAATAACTGGTAAACACAACATGGTGCTGAATGTCCAGGCTGCCCTGTCCCTGATGCATAAGCACTGGCTGGATTCTAGCCCAGGGAAGGATAAGGTACCAAAGTACCACACTGGAGCCCCTCTAGCAGCCCAGGTGCTTCACAGTGAGGTCACCTGGAGGATATGGTCACACTAGGGCTAGTGCAGCCATCACTGCTGCCTTTGCCTCCGGGGCTGCTTTGCCCTTGAGCTTGTTGACTGCAGTCAAGGCTGCCAACCTGGAGAAGCTGGGTGAGAGCTGCAGTAGAGGAGCCTTGTAAAGCCACGATCCAGCTGTGCAGCTTCATCACCTCTGCAGAGCTGGAGAGGCCTCCGGAAGGTGCCCAGGTGCTGTTCTCAAGGGAGCTAAGTACATCTTTCTTTCATTGTCTCAAGACACCTCAGTGTGGAGGAACGAAGAGACAGGCAGTGAAGCCCTGTGTTTTGTCCTTAACTACAAAACAGTTCACTGCTTGTTCCTCACCACCTCCAGCTTTCTGCAGAGAGAAGTGCGAGGATGAAGTAAGAATGTATTGTTATCCCTCAGTATTGACCTAGTATTTTTCAGTGACTTATTGCTCAAGGGTTTTCTGAGTCAGAGGTGGTATTCTTATATTTACTATGTGGATTTAAAGGACATTATTTTTCCAACTTTATTTTTGAACCCTGTACACTTACATCTGTAGCATATCCCATGGCTCAGAGTTCTGTATCTTGAATGTGTTTATAATGAAAAGGTACCTTCTTGTCTTTATTTTGAATCTGGCACGTGCTAGCTTAATTTGATGTCTCCTTGATTCTCTTTATAGGGTGACATGGTGAGCAGTCATTCCTTATTAATGTTCTTTATTTCACTTTTTAATTAATATTCTGATATTGCATTTGCTCTCCTGTGAAGTACTTGTGTATGATGTATAACTTCAAAGATTTCTTGAGATCTTGGAATCATATTTTTAACATAACGGCTGTCTTGTCTGCTTGAAAAGTATTGAAGTCTTTTATTAATGATGTGCTGTGTCTCTCTCAGCCTCTTTTTCCTCAGTGTTTGAAAGTATCTTGAACACATGTGGAATCTGAATGTATAGGCATCTTGTCATATGTGTTGACAAGAGTTATCTCATTTAGCTGTTAGCCACCTTTCACCTGTAGCAGAACTCTTTTGTACTAGCAGCTTGTTTTGAGTTCGTGAACTTGTGTGCTGGTAGTGATTTTGCACTGACAGTCTGAAACATCTGTCATGTCAACATCCTCATTTAAAGTTCGGCATTCCTGTTTCTCTATCTTGTTTGTCTGCATTGTTTAAATGTCTCTTTTCTGTTTTACCTTCATTCACTATTGAAGTGTAGTCACTTTCTCTCTCTTACTTGAGTATACAGGATTCTTCCACAAAGGATTCATCATCTTAAAATGTGTGCTGTTGAATCTATAAAGGCTTTTCTCAGTGATTAAATTTCAAAAGGTTACAGGAAAACGTTGAATTGACTTGCTGATACTGTTCCTTTTTGGTTTAGATGAAGCCTTCTTCCAGCATGTGCTTACACTGTTTCTTACAGTTTTGGCAAATCTGCTTGGAATTACTCTTCCCAGAATTAGCCTCTCTAGTGAGAGGATGAGCTTTATATTATTTTTTTTTTTATTCTCCTTTTCCATTCACCTCTTTTACCCATATAAAAAAGAAAACCCTTTGTAGTTCTGCAAAGGATGGGAATGATTTGATGACTTCTGTGTGTGGGAGAGAGAGAGGTTATTTTCTTTATTCTTGTTGCCTTTTTCTCTTTTCAAGGAGTTCAAGCTGGCCTTTTGTTAACAGAAGTTGCTTGCTGATTGAATCCATTAACAACATGCTTGCATTCAACTTAAGATACCTATGGCTGTGTCATGGTGGGTACTGGAATTATTTCTTCATGCTCAGTGGGGAACAGGGAATTGTGGTTTATATGAGAGGTGAAAATTATCAGAAAACTGTTCAGTGATTATCCATAGCATTTAGTAATAAACTGGTGGGAATTGATGAAATCCAGTTGATCTGGAGGGTCCTTAGCAGGTCAGTCTGAATCATTTGGAAGTGGAGAATATTTTGCAGATGTGAAAATGACAGTTGTCAGTATTTATCCCTAAAAGCTGAGGCTACAAGAGAGGCTTTCTTTCACAGCTCCTGATTAAGATTAAAGCTTTAGTTGCTGCCATGTATTTATTACTGATTGAAAGAAGGCAAGATAAAAACTTTGTCTTATGTCCATGCTTAAAAAAAAGTAATATATATATATATTAATGTAGATACAAATTAGAATTAAATACAAACCCCAGAATCTTAAGGAAAATGACCGTGTAAATCTGTTTGCTTAGAATGACGCAGTCTCTGCCTGGAGGAGTCACAGGAATCGTAGTTTTGTTTTCAAGTGATAATTCTTTTGTCATTTTTGATACTGGTTGAAGGCTTTGAACTCTGGCCTCTTTTAAGACCTTTGGGAGAAATCTCCATTCCCTCTAAGGGAAATGTGAAGAGTGGCTAGTCCCTCACAAGATTGTTGTACACATTTTCTGTCTAGAGTACTAGAAACCACAGATAATTTGGAAGTAGAATCTAGAAAAAACAATCTGTACTGCGACTGCTTAGACTAAACAAATGGCAGTTTCTGGGGTACTGAGAAAAAATTTGAAAACACTCTGGCAACACAGCTGTTGAACATGGTAAAACTACTCTTAAGAATCTTAAATGATTTCTGTGTCTTACAGAAGTCTGTACAGGTTTCTTATCAAAATAATGACAATAAAACCCCAGAAGAAATGGAATTGGTAAGTTTTCTTAGTCAGAAGCTAACCCTGCAGCATTTTTCTTGGCTACCTTCCCTCACCTTCAAATAATGATCTTTTAAAAACCTAAAGGACAGTGTTCTCAATCCCAAGAATGTACTAGAGATGATCCTTTTAGCAGAAAACAGGGCTGGAAAGTATCTTGAAGTTACCACATGTAGTGGGTTGACCTTGGGTGGCAACCAAGCACCTACACAGCCACTCAACTTGCCTTCTCCTCCCATGGCCAGAGGAGAGTATAGGGACAGCAAAAGCAAGGAATCTCGTTTAGGATAAAGACAGTTTAATAAGTGGAGGAAAGAGGAAAGGAAAACAAGTGGCGCTAAGGAAATCACTCAGTACGTCCCACAAACAGATCCATTTCCAGCAAGTCTCCAAGCAGCAGCCACCTTGGAAGATAAACCCTCCGCTTCTCCTACTTGAGTTTTACCACTAAGCGTGATGTTACACAGTATGGAATATGCCTTTGACCAGTTCAGTTCAGTTGTCCTGGCTGTATCTCCTTCCAGCTTCTTGTCCACCTATAGCCTATCTGCTCTAGTGGGGCCAGGGTGAGGGAAAAAGCAGCCTTAACACTGTGCAAGCACTTCACACAGCAGCAACCAAAACATTGTGTTATCCAAACTATTTTAGTCGCAAATCCAAACCACAAGTCCATACGTAGGCTGCTGTGAAGAAAGTTAAGTCCCTCCCAGCCAGACCATGGTTTCTGTGTGTCCCAGAATTCATCAGAGTAATACACTTCTCCCAAATAAATATATATATGTATAGTTTAGAGTTTCTGTGTGTACTGTGGTTTAGTATGCTGAGGTCTTAACCCCGTTCTTGTGGTTAGCTGTTGACAAATGCAGGGAATGTGATACATTTGTGTTTAGAAACTTGCATACAACTAGTATGGCTTTGAAAAATGAATGCCTTTAAATGCTTAGCAGCTCTTTAGAGTACTTAAAATATTACATGCATTAATTAAAAATTTTGGCTCAATCCGTGGTAGAGATTGAATCAGCTGGTGCAGAATGAATGCCATCAAGGCTAGCTTTACAGGTGCGCTCTCTTCAAATTTCCCTTACTGCCGCTAATTCCGGTTTATTTCTCTTCTTTAGTTGTGCATGCCTCCTCCCATCATTTTCCAGTTAAGAACAGAGTGGTGTTAATAATAATAATAAAAGCATTTAAAAAATCTTAAGGATTTCAGGCTTCACAAGATAAAAGACACACCTTGATCATTTGGAAAAGGGTGACAGTTCACTCCTGTCAGGGCTGAAGAGCCAAAATCTTTGTGAGTTTTTCAAAGTACAAAGTTTTTTTGTAACGCTGAGAGACTTTGATCAATGCTAATTTTCAACTCACAGCCTATCCCGTGTTTCAGACTTCCTTATAATTTCAGTAATTGTGTGTCAATTTTTAGGAATTAGCTAGAACATGTAGGTCAAAAGTCTGGTAAGATAATATTTTAATTACAGTCTAAAACAATTAATTGCTCCTGAACTCCAAAACCTTGTCTTGAATTCAGAGAGAAAGTGCTGTGGCTTGCGATCTACATTACTCGTAATATTTAGGAAAAGGAAGTTTGTCTTTCACATAAAAACTGGTACACTGAAACTGTAAAGAAATGACCACAGTTATTGCTCTATTGTTCAAGTAGCTTTATTTCCCCTGTTATACAGGTGAGTAGCTTAGCAGGAGTTAGTTTGAGAAATATATCCTAGATTTTGTATTGCCTGTTACTCTTTTTCCATGTGTAGGTATTTAAAACAGGACCATTAATTAACTGCTCTTGAAAGCCCTTGTGTATTTTTGCTTGTATAAGATTTTGGTTTAGATGTTTGACTTAATATAATTTATAGGTGAAACTTTAAAGTTGTTATTGCATAAACAAAATCAAAGATTTTTGGTTCTCCTAGTTGTTCCTTGGTGAATGTGAGGGTTTTAAAAAGTAAAGTATTAAATGCTTACAGAAGAGTCGAAGCTTGACTTGAAGTATTTTCCTGTAACAAACTACACTGGCAGCAAATAGGTGCAATTTTATACATGATTGGTTTTGAATTAAATAAGAGATACATCAAGTGCTAAATTAGCATTAATTAAGTTGGCATACATCTATTACTACCTTCTGTAGCCATCAGAATATTTCCAGCTAAAGTGCTCTTTGGTTGACTTCCGAACATGTATTGTACATTCTCTGGATGTTGAAATTTGAATATTTTACAAAAGAAGGCAGTGTGCATTTTACTTCTCTATTGTTACAGAGGTTAGTATGTGAGTGCCCTTAGTATCTCAGGCTCTTCTTGTGTTTTTATGCAAAGCAAACAGAGGAATTGAAAGAAAGCCCTTTTGCCATAGAAAAGTTTGCACATTCATTTACCATGCAGCGTACTAGCCTTGCATGCAGCTGAACAGGGTAGCAAACAGTCATCAGATGGCTTGAGGAACAGACAGCCGTAGACGGAACTGTTACTGATGGAAAAATACGTTCCCAAGCTTGGCAACTGAATCTGCCACTGCCAGAAATATCTGTGAATGGTCTGTTTGGAAACACATTAGGGAGAAAATGTTTAAAAGAAGCACAGTATCAATACTACAAACAGGAGGAAGCAGTGCCAAGATAGAATTGGTTTTATCCTCTGGCCAGTTTTCTTTCTAGCTGCAGTATGGTAGAAGGCCAAAGTGTGAGTTACAGACTGTTTCATTCACACCATATAGAAGTTGCAAAGAAAGGACTGCTGAGCAAGCATCCGCTATCAAACAAGTTTTAGTCAACTGTTAAACAGTGCCAAATAGTTGGAGTTTTGTTTGTGCATTATTAGGGAAAGTTTATTAGTCCAATTAAAGCATAATAATTCTATTACACCTGGTATCTTCAAACAGGATTGAGAAATTGCTCTTGTTTTAAAATTTAGGAGTAGAAGAGTACTAGAATGGTTAATGCTGGAACATGGATATTATACTATTAAAAGCAATTGTTTGAAGAGGGTATTTTTATCATTTTCTCGGTAGTCTTGCATTCCTTAGTTGTTGTAATTTAACATGTAGGACTTGCCAAAATTAAATAGAATGTGGGAAGAACATACTTGTTCTTAATTAGCATGCGTTTAGAGGTTGGGGAATGGTGGTGGGGGAAAAAAGACACTGCAGAATCTAATATCTCTGCTGAATTCTAGTACTTACATCTGTTACTACGTTCTTAGTCTTTGAAATACAAAATAGGGCTTTTAATGTTTTAAAGCTTAAGAAAAAGGTGTTTGATAGATGAAGGTAGAACAAAAAAGATGAGATGTCATCAAAGAGCCAATGGGATATTTTATTTTTTTGGGCGCAGCACTGGAATGAAAAGCCAAGCCATACTGATACCTCACTTTGCACTCACTAAAGTAGAAGTAAGCAGCTGGTATATAGCTCAGTGTTGAACACGGTAGTGCAAGGGTCGTACCAGTAAAAGCAAAAAATTAACTTCCTGTGTAGTGCTGGAGAGTGTTTGCATGTGCTGTTCTCAAATTAAGACCTGACCTGAAAGGAAGTGTTTGCTGATTCGAAGTAATGAGGTAATTGTCATGCTTTTCTGTGTTGCCTCCAAAGACATGATTTTCAGCAGCTGTCCCCTCTCCCCTCTGTTAAACTTACCTATGGAAGGAAACTTTACGTAGATTTTGTGGTCATCTGAACAGCATTGCTTTCCTGACTTGAGGTCAGAAATAATAAGTGCAGATGAGCTTCAGCACTTTGATTTCAAAGAAAATGACATGAGCAAAACCGTCTGTTGCAGGAGTGTGTAGTTCGGAGACACTTAAAATTCAAAATGTCACCTTTCTATTTCATTTGAGCTACTTCTAGAGTGCTTGTGGTAGTTAGGTGGGAAGAGTGTGTTAATAAACCAGAATAAAATAAAAGAAAAATCACTGAAGCTTGAAGATAAATAGGCACTTCTTAAGTTCCTTGGGTATAATTCATAAAAAAAAGATACCAGAAATAAACAAATGGGATGGCCACTGACAGAATCTTTTTGTAAAAAGATTTGTACTCCTGTAAAGACACTAGCTGAGCACAGCAGCCAAGTGACTGCCCTAATACTGCCTGTTCTTGGTCACAGTATAAATGTACCTTTGAAGCAAGTAAGAAAGAAATTGCAGTCTTCCTTAGTTGCAGAGTTACTTGGCTAAGAATGTTCAGAACTACTGATGATAAATGAATACTTATTCCAAAGAGTAAGAGTGGAAGTAGTTCTGTATTTCTGTTTATAAATGTGCCTGCACAGTACCTTTCTAATGCTAGTGCAAGGGACTTGGATGCTGGGGAGGGGGTTCTATCTCTGTTTTATGAACAGGGTTTCTAGAGAATGAGTTTCATTCCACTGAAGTGCTGTTTTTCAGTGAAAAGTGGTCCAAAGGTTAGGTTAGTTACCATGTGAACCATTGCTGAGAAGTCACCACTTTCTTCCTTTCTTCCCCTCTTTTCATTTTGAAGACTTCTTTGGGCTGTCTTTGCCTTTTCCTCCAGTTCCATGATCTCATGGGTCATCTTCATCATTCCAGTCTTGATTTCTTTAAAAACAAAACCAAAGTCAGCACCAAAAACCCACCAAAAAAACCCAAAACCCCATACAAAATGGCTTTTGTCGTGTTTGTCACCGGTGCTGTTTCTTTTCTTCTGGTCACCCTCATCAGGCTACTTGCTATAGTGATATTTACCTTCTTACTTCCCTTGCTTCACCATGCGTCATTTTCCTTTTATTGTATCTAGACCTAAGGTTCTACTACTCCTAGTGGGATATCCTGAAGGACTCTTACTTCTCGAATTACAAATACTATCTTTATTTGCTCTGCGAAGTTCATGCAGTGTGTCCTGTCAGCAGTGAAAGGAAGTGGAGTATACCTGTAAATGACTTAATACTGAAGACTCTGGTAGCTCAGTGTATGATAAAATACCTGATCTTGAATAACACCTTACTGTTTAGCAGTTTATAGAGTGCAGAACAAAACCTAAGGACTCATGATTTATTTTTGTGAACTCTGGGACTGGCAGTTTCTAGTAACTATGGTCAGGTACCTCTCCTAACTGTGCACCTAAGCACCATCACAGTACACTGTAGTAATTGCTTAACTGACATAGTTTTGCTTCCACTTCTGTTTAAGTTTTGGAGGGCAGTGTAGAGGTTGTGTCTCTTCCTACTGCTGGCCTTCAGGAATTAGCCAAATGTGGGCAAACATTTGTAATCTCTCACACGAGAGCAGAATAAATTTGCTGAGCTAATTCTGTAGTCAGTGTGCTTGCAGTGGCTGTTAGCATTTTGTTAGATTTTATAACATGGCAGCCAGAAATGTGAGTATGTAACTAACAGAATTAGTTAATTACAAAGCAGCAGCTTGTGCCAGTTGTAAATAATGATAGGCACAGAACACAGCCCTAACATTAGCAGTTTATTTTTGTAATATGTTTATGGAAGTACACTATTTAGATGTTATCATTTCTTAAAGCTTTAAAAATATTTATATTGCCCCTGCTGGCATCTCGGTTTCCCGGTATTTATTTCAGTGTCTATAGGGTTAAAACAAAACTGCAAATATGATTCGAAAAGATGCTGTATTACATGATATAATGGGTAGGGCAGTGTTTTGAAAGCTACTCTTGCTACTCAGAGAATATGCTCCTTCACTTAGCACCCTGTAAGTGGAGTACTCTAGTATTACATATTACAAGTGATTAGAAACAAGGACATGAATTTGACAAGCTAATATACAGTGTAGTGATGGAAAAAGGTGTAGGGAGTTGACTTTGAAGTTCCCAAGTTTAAATGAATGGATGTAAATCTGTGTTGCCCATTGTGCTTAAGGTCTGTAATAGGAAACTTCAAAATCAATGCGGATTCTTAAATAGCTTCATTAAAACTCAGAACTTGAAAATTATTTCTTAACTGGTGTTAACATTTTAAGGTATATCTACATACATCTAACCATTTACACATGTTATGACAGATTCTGAGTAAAATGTGGGCTCAGGCACATACCTCACTGCTTTACTAAGAAGCAGCAGGATTTTTGCTTGTTTGTTCGATTGTCAGTAGTCTCAGGAAATAATTTCTTCCTCTCCTGACCAAAGCAATTCCATGTTTGGCATTGAAAGTTGTGTGAATTGCCCCAATATTTTAGACTAGCATACGCTTTGATATCAGATCCTTATTTGTCCTTTAGATCATTAGATGTGGTGAAGAGAAGGCTCTGGGGACACCTTAGAGCAGCCTTTGAGTACCTAAAGGAGGTCCACAAGAAAGTTGAATATGGACTTTTTACAAGGCCATGTAGGGATAGAACAAAGGATAATGGCTTTGAAGTGGAAGAGGGCAGATTTAGAGTAGACATTAGGAAGAAATTCTTTACTGTGAGGATGGCGAGGCCCTGGCACAGGTTGCCCAGAGAAGCTGTACTGCCCTATCCCTGGCAGTGTTCAAGGCCAGGCTGAATGGGGCTTTAAGCAGCCTGGTCTAATGGAAGGTGTCCCTGCCCTTGGCAGGGGGCTGGAACTGGATGATCTTTAAGGTCCTTTCCAACCCAAACCATTCAATGATTAGGATCTATATCACTAGAAAAAAAGATATATCTGTTTTCATGGACTGATTGTGGCTGCTGTCCTTAACGTCAGTATAGATAGGCAGTAAAATACTCGGAGTAGAATGTGTGCACTGCTGATTACTTAAAGCATTATTACTTGTGTTTGCTGCTGATGCAATCAGAAGTTTCAGAATAGCTAAATATGTTGACATTTCGTGTAGACAAGTGTGTGTTGGGAGACGAGATCTCTGAAAAAGGTTATATAAATTAATTGTTAATGCAAATGTTATAAAAATTACTATGGAAAAAAAGGCATGGAAGTTAGAAGTGTTAGAGTTCACTTGGTTCTAATTTACTTCAGAAGTATTCTGAAGAATTTAATGTGATTATAAAGTATTGATTAGGTATTGCATTCTGCTGCAGCAGAATCCTGTTGGACTGGGTTGCCCATGGAATTTTTTTTACAAATGGAAACACATGCCAAAAGATGAGTCTGCATTTTTATATAATGAAAGAAATAAGGTTCCTGGTCAACAACACATGCTGATACTGGTGGTGTTCTTAGTTGGTAAAGTTTCATGACTTCGTATAAGAGTAAATGAAACTGAAGTTCCTTGTTGGTTCTACAGTGGAGGAAATCCCAGATCTTGCAACTTGTTGCCAGAAGAGGTAATGATGACTGTTGACTTTCCCACATTCAGGAAGTAATTCAAAACAACTTTGTTCCCTAGGTTTTCAGAACATGATGTCCTCATTTGCAAATTAATTTTAAAGGGAAGAAATAAATGTTACTCTGATATTTGAAGGGGAAGTTGAGAGAGTGTTTCTCAGTGTTGTGAGTTTTTTTTCAGGGTTTCTTTTTTAGATGCACTGAACTCTTACAAGGGTTCTGTAAATTTGTATGGGCACAGGAATTGATACCCATTAATAGAAAACATGTAAAAGCTATAGTCAATATAATGACTTACTAGCTGACAAGAATCCAAGTGTTTGGAGTCAGCTTCCCCCCTGTCCTCCGATAAGGATTAAAGTCAGGAGTAATAATGCTTGATTATTTAAGGGACTTGTGCTGAATTGTTGAAGATTCTGGAAACAAACCCGAACATGTAATTGGTTTTAATAGATATTGTTACCTGTCAACAGTGATCAAACCTCAGAGGTACTATTTTCTGCCTTGTGTAAGTAGCACTAGCTCTTAAATAGATAGACCTAATTTACTCTTCAGACCAAATCAGGTCATTAGCTTTCAATATTTTTTTGTCCTTAGCTGACTACAATTCTGTAAAACTTGAAAATTACTGCCCATAATAGCAGTAGTAAGACAAAACATGCTTTAAAAGCTGCATTTGTAAATTAGAAATTCTAGTGTAAATTGCAATTGTGTAAGCTTCAAAGGAGTATGACATTTTCCAAAACTGCATTAACTTCATCATAGAAATACTCCACTCCAAAACAATGAGGTGTAAGACATTGCAGCATAATATCTTTCTGAGCTTTCTATAATCCAGAGCAACTTCTGCTATAATTATAGAATTACAATCAGTTCTACAGCCCTAGGGGAATGGGATATGCTTTATTTATGGGATGATATACTACAAGGATATTCTGGGCCTGATGAGAGATTTCTGATTACGATCTGCTGCAATTACTCAAGTTTCAGAGGGATTAACTACATATACCTGAGATCGTAAGGTCTTAAATCCAGCCCTAGGCTGTTTATCAGTAGTGGTAGACTATGTAACATCTCCTTGGGTAGAATGTCTGAGCCCTTGTGTACAACAAAAGAAACATGGCACTTGGGAGTCACAGTGTTAATGGCGCAGTTTTTCAGTCAAACTACAAGTTTCTGTTCCTTAAATGCTACTTTTCCATTTTGGAGAAGACAAAATTTGGAATTGCATCTCTTGGGTCTAAAGATGAGGCAGTGTCCAAAATGGCTTTGTAGAAGTTTGCTGTATCAGCAGCTAAGGTTTTGCTGTCTAAATGAACTCAAGCTGAAGTTAGAGTATACTTCTGTTTGAAATTCTGAATCTAAGACATTATTCAATGCAGATCTTAAGATTCTTGAGCACTTGACTTCTGTGCATCTTTCTGGTTAGGAACACAAGGTGGGTAGTGGAAAAAATTGGGGCTTTATAATAATATTTGTAAAGCTTGATACATGTCTTTAGAAAACTAAGAACTTCACAGTAACTATTGTGAAGTTCTCCTGTTAAGCCCCATTCTTGAAGAGGCGGCAGCATAGGTAGCTATAGATATGGCAGCGGGTTGATGAGTTTTGATGGGCAGCTTAATTTTGCCCACCTTTTCTAGTGAGAAATACTAATTCGAACCTCCCTTCTTCTCACACCCAATTTTTAGGAAAAATGTTGGAATAAAATGCTGTTGGCAGATGTCTGTCTCCTTTTTCAGATTTCATAAAGATAGGCTAATACATCTGAAAGCTGTTAGTAGGGGACTGTAAAAGGGAAACACTAGATGGATATTTAAAGTATTTACCTAATCTGTGTGTTCCCAGAGAAATCTAGTTTAAAATATAGACATATCTCTTGCTGAAAGAAGAAACTTAATTGCATTGATAAGGATAAAACCCTTTCTTAGAAGAATGCCAAGACCTCATATAACTTCTTGTGCTTCACTTGTCAGTCTGTCATAATTTTCCTGCTTGACAGTCTTCTGTGGGAATTTGCTTTCTGTTCAGGAAGGCTTTTTACTATTGATAGCAATGTAACTCTGGTACTAGTGAAGCTAAGTAATTTTTTTTATGAACTGTAGTTCATAATTGTAACCTAACTGAAGTAGTTTCTCACTTGAATGGATTTTGACTTCCTGCAATCTGTTGCATCCCTAATAAGTCCTGATATGTGGTTACTCTGTTAGTTGAAGACGATGGCCTGAAAAAGGAGCAGGAAAGCTTTTTAATTATTCTTGAAACAGCTGCAACAGGAAAGAGGATAAAATGTGCTTAAACTCTTTTTCAGACTAGTGCTTTTCCAAGTGAGTTTTAGTAAACATGTTTTGTAAAGGCTGTAAAATTAACATACATGTTCTGAGAGCTGTCGTCTTTGATTTTATTGTTTATTGTAGTGGTAGGTTAATTAATGTTTGTGGTATGATCAAGGATCTCATGAGTGGTAGTTAGAGGCTGTTGTGGTTGAAGACTTGGCAAATACTTTTAAATGAAAAACACTGGCTAGTTTTTGCAAAAGGGGTGGTAATCTTTCTGGCAAGCTAAAGTAGCATTAGCAGAGGAAGAAACACGTTTTTGTTGTTGACTAGAGAACTTTATTTCTAACTTCATGTTATCACTCAAATAATTTGTTTTCACTCTTTGTCTTAGTTGCCTAGGAGCAGTTGGTTTACAATACTGGAAAGTACAGAATTTCACAAATCAGACAGTACTGTGATCAGGAAATGATGAATAATTTTGGGTTCTTCTGTCATGGTGGTTGTTGTTGGGAGGCATACTTCTTTACTAAGATTTAATAGTGTCTGCAAGAAAAAAAAAACCCAAAAACCAAAACCCATGAAATGAAACTTATACATATTAAATTTCCTGTGAAGTTACAAGAGGGAAACCATGGAAACTGTACAACAGGATTATCAGTTAAATTCTAAAAATCATAGAATCATGAATGGCTTGGGTTGCAAGGGACCGTAAGGTAATCTAGTTCCATCCCTGCTGCCGCAGGGAGGGACACCTTCCACTAGATCAGGTTGCTCAAGTTCCCATCCAATCTTACCTTGAATGCTGCCAGGGATGGAGCTTTCACAGCTTCCTTGGGCAGCCTGTTCCAGTTAATGATATAGATCTGGTTGCATCAAAATTTTACAGAATGCTTGCACACAATTTGTCATGTGTAGTAGTGCCCTGATTTCAGTGCAGCAGGATTTCAGAACTCAGTCAAAACACACTTCAAGCTGATTTTTCAGTGCTTTACAATTAGCGAGAACTACCCAGATCTGTAGATTATGGGCAGTTTGAGTCCATTCAATAATTTATAGGCATAAGCTCTGTGAAAAACAGTTTACAGGAATCGCTAGAAACATAGTCACTTCCCTTCTAGTGAGAAATGTTATTGGTTCTCTCGCAACATCTGAGGCTCATATAATGCATATAGTACCATAGCACCAGGTAAGTGGGAAAGTAGAAAAGAATAGTGGTATTCATTTTGAAAACTCAGTGAAATATACAGAAAAGGAATGAAAATAAAATTGAATTGAAAATGTTTATTTAGATTGGTCTTGAAGTATTACCCAATGCACTCGCTACATTTTTACATCTGCACAATGCATTCTGTACATTTTATAATGGTGAAGATGCACAATATTGCTCTTACTAACACACAAGAGTAAGAGTCCGAACACTTTTCCAGGCATTTCCTCAGTTCTGAATACGCAGTTAAGTGATCATATCTGTGGACTGGAAGCAGAAACTCCCTTGTTGTTGCGTAATGTGACATTCCCAACATTCTCTGAGTTTTGAAAGTCCCTCCCAAGAGTGCTAGCCCTTCACGTTCGATGTAAATATTTGTGGATATATTCAATTACTATCAAATAAGTAGCATATTACTCCCAAAGGAATGTTGTGTACTTTTGGAACAAACATTTTGAAGAGTGTTAGCTGCATATTCTGGCTGGGAAGAGAGAGAAGTATTTTGACCCATCTTCTTCTGAATCACACTGGTTTTCTAGCATCCTCTAGAAGTGTTTGTGTTTAGAAAGCCATAGTATACACACATACATGTGCATAATTGACTTCTGATACAGATAATTTTTGAATTCTCTGTGTCAACTTGGTTAACACATGACTCTTTCAGGTTTAACCTGAAAAAATTTTGTCTGCAAAAACAGTCAAAAAAAGGAAAATAATGATTAAAAATAAGCTTGTCCAGTTCATGCAAAAAAGACAATGACAAAACTGTTTGATTTGAAGATATGTCTGCTCTGCCACCCATCTTTACAACTGCTTCTAATCCTGTAAAGTCAGTATCCACAAATAAGCAGAAACTACAGTGAAGTAAGAAGGGGTTCCTTTTATAAGAATGATTATATGGGGGGGACCCCAAAAAAGCAAATAGTTACAAGGCACACAATAAAGATTGCACGTAAAACCAAATTTATTACTTCATTTTTTAGATATGACTCGAACTTAAATGTTCTGTTCCTCTCTTCTTATTGAATATGCTATCTGCCTGCAACTAAATTTCTTCACTAAGTGCTAGCAATTTGCAAAATGAAGCCGTACCTGAGGTTTTCTAGGAGTTACTGCAAAGCACATGACACAATTTTATTAGAAAATTCCAGGTAAAACCTGAAGTTAAAAAATAAAAAAATCTGCAACATTTTTTTAATAAGAACTTTTGGTTCCAAAATTGATGACATTTATATTTCACCCTGTCTCTAATTCCACCAACAAAACCTTTTTCTTTGCTTAACCACTCTCTAACTACTAGCTGCAGAACAGCATCCAGATTTTCCTTGTTGATCTGTTTTTAAATCAAATGTTAAAATCAAGTATTGTGGATTTTCAGTGCAGTGCAGCTAAGCAGCATTTGACTCAATCCCCTTATAATTACCCTGGAACTAGCTTGTTCTGGCCATTTCCAATATCTGAAGAGGGCCTACAAGGACATCAGAGAAGGGACTTTTCAGTGGGGACTGTAGTGATAGGACAAGGGTAATAGGTTCAAACTTAAACAGAGGAGATGTAGGTTAGATAGAAGGAAGAAACTATTTACTGTGAGAGTGGGAAAGAAATCACATAGTATCAGTGGTCGTATTTGGCAGGATGCAGTGCTTGTGGTTTGTTTTGAAGTAGAAACTATGTGAGACTGGAAGGTGGCTGTTCCCCATCCCTTTTTATGTGTTTTGTGTTTGTGTGTTTGCATGTATGTATACACCCAGAACCCCCTAAGTTTCTTTCCCTCTCCCAGGTAGAATCATTACTATTTCATTATTCTCTTTTTTTCATTTAGCATAGGGTATGGTGTTCTGTACTTGAGAGTCATGGCTTGGTCCTACTGTAAAAACAGGTCCTTTTCTGTTTCAGAAAATTGAACCTGTACTGTGAAGTGTTTCTAACTCTAAAACAGAAGACATGAATGAGAGATTAATGTTGAAAATAAAAAGTATAAGGCCAGAGTATTGTCCTTTTTTTTAACTTTCCAAAAGCATGTTACTTTTTTCTTTTTTTTTTTCTTTTCATTTAATGAATGGAAAAACTGCAAGAGAATCTTCCTTTTTTTTTTTTTTTTATAACAATTTTTTATACAACATTGTTGTGGGTTTTGTTTTGTGCGTTTCAATATCAGTTATTGGAGAGTGTGATTATCTCTTTTACCTCTGCTGCCACTGTGCTGAAGGGGAATTAGGGTCAGCTGTTTTGAAAGTGGTTCCAGAGCTGTGTTTTCTTTTGCCTCCAGTCCTAAGCTCGAGGAGTGATGCCAGAACTCTTACTGATCATCTCAGTGTGTTTTGTTGAAAGTTTTTATAAACAAAATAACTCCTCTGGCCTTTATTTTTTTTTTTACTGAACTGATGGCATCTTCTACAAATGAGCACTTTCCTTTTTACTACAGGCTTTGCTCAGCTAGCTTCCTTCCAAAACCAAAACATAATGAAGAGGAGGTACTGTTCTATACTGCTGATTTAAAAACTTAGCAAAAGGCTTGTAAACTAAATATAAAGCTGTGATTCTTTCAGAGAATAGTGCGGATTACTTTGAAATATAAGAGCGGCGATAGTGAGGTAAACAAATTAGAAAGGTTTGTGTGGCAGTGTGACTTACTGTATAACCACTAAAATATTTTTGATAAATGAGAAAACATCCCAGTTGTACTGTCTTTTTCTCCAAGTCTGTAGTGTTTTCTCTCCTATAAAAACTATATCTGTTTTTCTATAAAACCGTGGGAGACTGATCTTTTTTGTATGTGCTTCCTGTCCAGAGTGCTCAGGCAATGGAAAAATAATTTGATTTTTAATGTTCTAGGATGCTAAAATAAACCCTGAAGGGGATTCTTTTTTTTTTTTTTAGAGAAGCAAATGATAGTTATGTGTTTCTCATACAGTGTGTTTTCCCTGTAGTGTTTGGGATATCCAGGTCGCACCTCCTTACTTATGTGAGAAGGAAAAAAAGATGAAAGACAGTGAGGAGTATAAGTTAATTACCTTGATACCTTGATCATTAGAGCTTAATCCAAAGGTTTCCAGTTGTATCTATAAAAGTTAGATTATAATTCTATGAGAAGATAATTTTTCCATCCAGGTTTCCCGAGGAAGTGAGTTATTGAATCTGCCTGCCGCTACCTTATTTCTACCAAATAAAGGGTAAAGGATAGCGGTATTGGACGTAACTTAGTTTTTTTTAATTTTGTGGACATTTATAGTTGGGCGGAGAAAAGTGGCACTGGTTTAGTCTTCATTACAGTAACTTAGGAAAAGTGCAATCACTGTGTGTTCTTTTAGTCTTACCAAGCAGGCAACACATCTGTTGTCTAGCCTTTGAGCACAGGTGTCGTCACAAATGACCTACAATACATCCACTCTTGGCTGTCCTGCAAGCCACATGAGCACAGTACAAGAGGAAAAGATCAGGATTCACTTTAGGTAAAGAAGGAACATTGCTTGGATGGGAGGAAGCAGTGGAGAGGATGTGCGCGATTGGGAGGATGAGGGATGTGATTGAAAATGAGACTTATAGCAGTTGTGGAATCCGGCAATGTAAGAATATGTTTCTTCAGGCTGTGTTGAGGTGTGTTGATGTTGAGAATGATTGTTTTGCTCTCCGTGTTAGTTTCTGTCAGTTCTGTTAAGAGAAATTCTCTCTGAAGCACCCTTCTGGACTGGGGCTCTTACAGTGCTGCAACAGCTGTAGTGGCTCGATGCGGTGCAGTGGGTTGCATTCATGCATGGCACATGCAATTTTAACATAAATTGGAGTCTCTTGAAACATCCATAATTTACGTTAGCTGACCGTGACCTCAGAGGTTGCCCTGGTAACTGGTGTCCCAAGAGCCTCTAAATATACCCGAAAAGTGGCCCAAAGTCTATATGCCAATGCGCTGTCTAAAAATACTGAGTAATTATGTTTATATTTAAAACCAGTTATAGCAAGGTGGTTTTAGTAGCAGTCTCACCCAAATATAAAAATAAGAAAAATCTGCAAGATAGCATACACTTTGAAATTATGTGGGTTGCCTAAAAGACATCACTGAGCACTCTCCCAAGTTGTGAGCCATTATTTGATGATTCCTTCTACTTTTACCATAATGACTTAGTTAACAAATTAAGTTCATTTAGTAAGAATTATATTTAAGTCATTAGTAAAATGGTTAAGGAAGATTGAATTAGAGATCATTTGGACAAACAGAAGTCCATGGGTCCTAACAGGATGCGGCCACAAGTGCTGAGGGAGGTAGTGGACGTCACTAGCTAGGCCTCTCTTGATCATCTTTGAAAGGTCATGGCAATCAGGAGAGGTTCTTGAGGACTGGTAGATTGCAAGTTTTTTTTGAAGCAAGGCTTCAAAAAGGGCAGGAAGAGAGCCCTAGGAACTACATGCCAATCAGCCTCACCTCAGTTCCTGGAAACTGCATGGTGGAATGGCTCATCCTGGAAGGCCATCTCTAAGCACATCAGGTTAGATATAAGGAAGAAGTTCTTTACTGTGAGGCTGGTGAGGGACTAGAACAGGTTGCCCAAAGAAGTGGTAAATGCTCCCTGGCAGTGTTCAAGACCAGGCTGGACAGAGCATTGGGTGACATGGTCTAGTGTGAGACATCTCTGCCCTTGACGGGCGTGTTGGAACTAGATGCTTTTAAGGCGCTTTCCAACCCTAACCATTCTAAGATTCTGTGATCAGGAGTAGTCAGCATGGATTCACCAAAAGGAAATCATGCTTAACCAACCCGATTGCCTTCTATGATGGGACAACTGGCTGGTGGGTTGTGGGAAGAGCCCTGGATGCTAAACCTGGACTTCAGCCTTCAGCAAGGCTTTTGACAATGTCTCTCATGACATCCTCATAGGCAAGCTCAGGAAGCGTGGGCTGGACATGTTCACAGAGGCATGAACTGGGAACTGGCTGAATGGCATGTCTCAGAGGGATGTGATCAGTAAAAGCCGAGTTTGAGAACTGTAACTAGCAGTGTTCCCCGTAGGTCATTACTGGGTTCAGTAATGTTTTAACATATTCATCAATGACTTGGATGAAGGGACAGGGTGCTGCCTCAGCAAATTTGCTGACAATACAAAACTGGGAGGAATGGCTGATACCCCAGAGTGTTGTGCTGTAATTCTGAAGGGTTTGACAGGCTGGAGAGATGTGCAGAAAGGAATAAGAAACTCAGCAAAGGCAAGTGCATAGTGCTGCACCTGGGGAGGAATAATCCGATGCACCAGTACAGGCAGGGGGCTGACCTTCTGAAAAGTAGCTCTGTGGAGGACCTGGAGGTCCTGGTGGTCAACAAGTTGTTCACGAGCCAGCAGTGTGCCCATGTGGCCAAGAAAGCCAGTGGTATCCTGGGTTGCATTAGGAAGAGCAACAGTTAAGGGAGGTAATCTTTCCTCTCTACTCTGCCCTGGTGAGGCCTCAACTGGAATACTGTGTCCTCTTCTGGACCCCACAGTACAAGATGGAGCAAGTCCAGCAAAGGGGTGTTAGAATGATTAAGGGTTGGGAGCATTTTCACATGAGGAAGGGCTGGGGGAACTGCGCCTGTTCAGCTTGGAGGAGGGAAGGCTCAGAGGAGATCTGATCAGTGTGTGTAAGTACCTGAAGGAAGGGTGTCAAGAGGATAGAGCTAGACTCTTCTCCATGGTTCCAGGTGATGGGGTGAGAGGCATTGGGCATAAACTAAAACACAATTGTTCCACGAATAACACGAGGATATCACCCTCTTTACTGTGAGGATGAGATATTGGAATAGGTTGCCCATAGAGGTTCTGGAGTCTCCTTCCCTGGAGATACTCAAGAGCCTTCCGTACGCTATCCTGGTTAGTGTGCTGTAGGTGACCCTGCTTGAGCAGGGAGGTTGGACTAGATGACCTCTGGTCGTCTCTGTGATTCTCTGACTTCTGCCTTCATATGAAATAAAAGAAAGAGGTGTGGATCTTTCACACTTTCTGCTTTCACACTGTTTGCCTCTAGAGAAAGAAGCCAAGAAGATAAAATATTTTAACAGAGTTCAAGTACATTATATAATGGTCAGATTCATTAATAAAATTTATGAACTCATAAATAATAAATGATAAAATTAAAATTAATAAAATTGTTTCCCCTCCCCTATGGAAAATTCGTATGGATTAGTATTACCAGCAAAATGTTTGATAGTTTAGCAGAATTTGGTTAAGTCCAACTTCTCTAATAAAGGAATAATCCTCTTCATTGTGAGTAATAGTTTCCTTTCTTTCCCTCTCTTGCTCTCAGTTGTGAACCCTGAGGAGGAAGTGGCTTGTTAATGTTGGCACCTTGCATTTTTTTTATGCAATTCAGGGGAAGAATGAGCTTTCAGTTGGAAGATGCATAGTCTCGCCTGTGTCATAGAATGCCTATTCTCTCATAGTTACCTCAGCTTCTGAAAAGCTTTTTCTTTTGTTTTGTGGATTTTCATGAGAAACTATAGATAGAAATTGTAGAAAGCAGTCTAGATTATTCCCATTTAGAAAAAATAGGACTTGTGCATCCTTATTTTAATCTTGACATGTGGTGCATATTTAAATTTAGTAGCTGTACAGCTTGGTTTCAAAACATACGTCAATGGAATTTTCCTAGTAAAACAAGAATTTGGACCAGTGTCACAAAGGCTTCCTGATTGTGCTGTAATTTCACTAAAATCAGAAGATTGGAAATGTGTACACTGATGACATAATTATTGGATGGTGAATAATACCACTGAACAAGAATGTATTAAAATATCAAAGGGTGTAACAGCATATGCAATTGCTATGGCTGTGTGTTTTATAATAGAGTGGTTCATTCCTGAAGGAAATGCTGCTTTATTCTTCAAAAGAAATCCAAGTGATATTCTTAAACTAGTTCATGGTTACAGTAGTTATTTTATCTAAATACTCTTTTTAAATAAAGAAAAGAAGATTGCAAGGTGAACATTATGACCATATCAAGCAAGCTTTAGAAGGCTTGTGGATTCTATAAATACTGGCCTGCTGTGGCAACATGCAAATAAACCAAAGGAAAACATATAGTAAAAGTACTACTCATCTCTGTTGCTATGGATTAGGGAACTGACTGTAAGGAAAAGAATATATGATCTAGTCTCTTGTCTTTTATGCCTTTGAATCTTAGTCTTATCTATATAGTCTTCATATTTTTTATCACTCTTTATCTGATGATGGCAAATGAGCCAGTCTGTTTTCCTCAGACTTTGGACCACATTTGTAATATTTAAAGTAAGTTAAAACAAATTAATGTCACACAGTGAGTCAGAGCTGCAGCCTGAATTTGGAACGTGTTCCTGAAACTTGTTAAGAGTCTTTGGTTGAAAAGCATCCAAAAGATTTACTGTTGTTTACCGTTTGGGTTCAGCTGTTCAGTTTGTTTCTGGAATGTGCCCAGGACTAGATGTGTGTGCAGTCTCACCATTAACACTCGTTGCCATCCAGTTACTTGTTTTTTATGACTCCTCCACACATTGCAGGATTCAGAGCTGAGAGAAGTCTGTCAGTTTTTCTTGAGGAGTCTTGTATTGCTAATGTATATGTTGTTCAGTTGTGCCCATAACAAAAGGATGTGTATGGCAGACTTGTTATTCATAAAGTTATATATATATACCTAGACTTTGGGTTTGGATATGGTAATTTGCTTTTAATCTTAAATTGAATTGCAGTCCTCTTGCCATACAGTACAGAATTTTAGGAAAGTTGCCTGTATAATCAGTGAATAATAGAATTGGATGCATCCATAAAATGTGTGTATCTTCTCTGCATAACATTTTTTCAATCTGGCATATGGGAATAAATCTAGAATCATGATACTGTATCTGCAAAACATTCACAGCAAAGTGCAGTGAACAGCAAAATGGAGTAGAAAATTTTGGGTATGTTTTCATACATCTTTTTCAGGGAATAGAATACTGGTGCTATGGTATTGCTTCAACAGCTATTAATTAATTAGGAACTAAACAAGGATTACTGTCCCGTAAGATTCCTTGAGATTGAAAATACATTATTGTAGAGATGATGATGTTAGACTTTTGATTTTGAGGTGCCTGACTTCCAAAACCTCTTTGAAGGAATGACATATTTTTGCTAGGATTCAAGAAAATAGATCACTTAAAAAGCTTTGGTAGAAGCAGATGGAAGTTGAGCTTCAAGAATCTAAGCTGGTCCAAGATGTCTGGGGCTATGTAATAATGATAATTTCAGAATCTTTCAGAACTTTGTGGGTTTTTAAAGTGCCTTTTTTTCTTGTCTAGTTTCTAGACCCCTAGAGTTATCTGGTAGTGTTATAACAGGGTAAGTTTCTAACAGCCCTTCTGCTTTGAGTTACCTTTTTTCATGCAGAAACTCTGAGAAAACCATATGCTGTAAGTCATAAATTTTAGAGCATGGAAGGTATTATCGTAAGGCTTTTCAGAATGAAAGAATGAAAGAATTTTTATTAGTCCAGTAGTGTTAGTAACACAGTTCAAATTATGTATGGTAAAAGTCCTTCCCATACAGTTTCTAGTATATACCCCTTTCTTTGATGTTATGGTTTTGCCTTAAAATTATTCTTACCCATTTTGCAAGGTTGCATTCCTTTGGCTAACAGTAATGGACTGTTGAATCCTTTGGGTGTCCAGTATCGTCCCATGCACGTACTTTCAGGGCCAGCTGATGTCTTCCCAGCTCTGTGCTCTATGCCATGTTTTTATTCTAGGGTCACTGACTGTATTCTTCACAGGTCATCTACTCCTTTTTACTGTCTGTTAACTACAAAAATATATGTTGTTACATTGCACAGTTGACCATAATCTAAACCAAAGCAAGTAATAAACATCTTGGTGTTAGATTATTGCTATTACAACTAGACAAGCTCCAGGCAGGCCAGGACAAATCCAGACAAACCTGACATGCCTGAGGCTTTTGGTATTATTTTAGCTCAAAGCCTGTGGCCCCATAGTACCAGTGTCTTCAGAAGAGTACTTCATGTAGCCAGTTTATGAAGCTCTGATCTCCCCTAAGAGAACGAATCAGTTGAGATTAGGGTAATCTGTACTGCTTTAATACAATGAACTAATTTTTGCAATCTTATGGATTAATTCATATGTTCTAATACAGACAAAAGACTGTCTTCCTGGAAGGAAGTTTCATGACTCTCGTGTGTATCCATCACTTGTCAGTACCCAGTAAGGCCAGGTGGGGTGGGTGGTTTTGTTTAGATGCAATTTACAGCTGTGGTGGTAGAAAAAAGAGAGTGAATAGTACCATGCTGGCTTTAAGCACTCAGGCAATACATGAATTTCCTACATTGAAAGAAATACCTGTTTATCACAGTAGAGATTTTGACAGAGGTTAGGATCAGTTCTGAAACCTTTCCTGTTCTGTCTCAGAATTGCCAGTATCTTCTGTTGAAAGACAGCAGGCTGTGCTCAGAGGAGATAAGGAATCTTAGTCTCTGTAGTGGCAGAGGGTGTTGTCTTTGAAGAGACTGGTACTCTGCGTCTGCCTTTCTTGGAGCAGGGTTTGACCAATAATGTTATACAGTAAGCTTTTGTTCTTCTTATGCTCTCAGGAGTTGTTAGCAATGCCATAATGTCTGCTGAAGAAATCTGAATGAGGGGCGGTAAAGAGAGGCAGTTCAGAGGTTTGGATCGGAGGACTGTATACCTGTTTTTTTATGTGAAGCCAGAATTAATAAAATGAAGGGGGAAAATTGTTCTTTGGCTAAAATTTTATTTGCCTGTGGGAGACAGCATCGTGGAAAGAGGCAGGATCTTTTCTCTGCTTTGGACTTAGTTATGTCTGCCACAAAGTTAATCACATGTGGACTCCAGTAGGAATTGTGTATTCTTGGTTGACTTGGAGATCCAAGGAGGTTTGAACTCTTGATCTATGCTTTTCTAATGATTTGAATTTTATTCATTCTTTTTTTTCTTCCTGGCTCCCGGTTTTGGAAAACTTGTGGAGTCCGGTTGTTCTTAGATCTCTTCTTTTGTCAGATTTAGTTGAAATCAAGAAATAAATTCTAGGTTAGGAGGAGGGATACATAAAGAGACAAACATAGACAACATGATCCCTAGGATTATTTTCCTAGGAAACTATCTAAAACATAATATATAGTTCATTGGTAGCCCTGGAAACAGCTTACTTCTATCTCAATCACTTCTGTCATTATGAAGCTTACTCTGCCATGATTTTCCTCTCATAAATCTGTAGCTTGCTTTTAAGAAAAAGTTTTTATTGTAACTAAATGCCATTGTGAGAAGTGTGCAAATAGTGTGGTATGACAAAGAATAAGAGGTTGTGCATAAACCGGGATATTTCTGCTGTGGTTGAGTGCAAACCATTTAACAGAGCTTTCTGAAGTTGAGCTCCTTCACATTCTGGAAATAGTGTTGTGTTGAATGGGACCTACAGGAGAAGAAGGGTATTTAAATGGAGGATATTTATAATAAATTACTGAGCCCAAAATGAATCCTTTACGATGTAATGTGTACAACTTCAGCTGTTCTCAGAAAATGCTGAAGTAAATAAGCTGGTGCAGTAGGCTGGGACCAAACTGTTTGATTTTCTGTATCTGTAAAGTTTTTGCACTTTTCTATTGTGAAGTTAGTTTGTTTCCTTTTACAAGTTCAAATAGCTGATTTATACTTTGGTAAATTATTGAAATAGAGTTGCAGCATAGAGCAAGCTAGTAAAATAAAATTTCAACATATATTGAATGAGAAGTTACCAAGCATCAATAAAATAGTTATACCACTTACTGTTTGTTCTTCCCTTTTAAACCATCCTGACAGTTAAAATCCAGTGATAGAGAAAACAATGGGCAGCAACAAGTTACTACAGATAGGAATAGACAGTTCTGGTAACACTGCCAGAATGCTTTTGCTATGTTCAGTTTACTTTGTACCTCAGAGAATTAATTGATTTATAGCATTTTGAATTATAATGTGGCTATTTTTAGTTCAGAATTCAGAAGTGGGTAATAGGTAATGAATTCTATACTCGAATGTATAAATATGCAAGATGCAGTATTCAGATAATTTAACAATTTTGTTAACTTTGCAATTAACCATTGCATCAAATTAATTCAGCAAATTGTTTTCTCTTATATGTATTCTTTCTATTCTGTCTTAGTACAGAAATCAAAATCTTATGAATCAGCATTCCACTAATGGTGCGTCTGCTTCCTCTGTTTTTATGCTTCCCTTTGGCTCCTCTGTCATTTCAGACTTAAGTTCTGTTGAGTCCAACAGGTCAGGTCATGTTGCAGCATGAATTTACCAAAATGTGTGGAAATCCAGGTAAAGCTGGTTAAAGATGTGCTTTTAAAATGTTTTATGTAGAGTCTGTTTTTCAAACAAAAAAAGCAAAAGAGTTCCAAATTTTAATGTCTGTGCTTTTCATTGTTTTCTTTTTATAATCTTTTCGGCTTTGTAAGAAGTTAGAAGATTGACTTTTTAAATCTGTGTATTAGTTAAACTATTCAGAGAGTTTAGTATACAAAGTGTAGGTCCTTCAGTTTATTATTATAGCACTTCAATGCTTGCCTTTATTCTCAGGGTTCAAATCTAAGTATTAATACTGAGGACTTGTCTGCTTTTGACTGGATTTGTTGGTATAGGTGACCTGAGGGACAGCTCTATTTTCAGGGACTGCACAGATTCTAACAGCAAGCTTCTTTTGCACATGTAATTTAACTACTGAAGGAGTAAGCTAAGGTAACCAAAAGATGCAATTGCGATATAACTGTGTCCGTTCTAATTTTTGGTACACCACTGTCATTTACAGCTGGGATTTTCTTGATGTTACTGTCCGCTGTATGGGCAAATTTTCAAATATAATCTAAATATACTCTCCACCGCATATTGATTACACTATCTGCATATGCTTTATGTAATGATATATTTATGTATACACGATATATAATAATATATATAAATGTTCTATATAATAATATATAATAAAATATGTATAATGTGCATATGCTATATGTATAAAAGTGGCTATTGTGGTTTTTTTTTAAGTTCTGGTTAATGATATTAGGAGAAGAACACGTTTGTTGCACAAATGTTTCTGTACTGAAGAAAAACATTCAAAAATTTTTTGAAATAATAAAATATGAACTATTCAAATCTTAAAATGTGTTTGGAAAGTTTTTGTAAATCAGTAATTATGACAAAACTGAAATTAAACAGTTGAATGTAGGAAGCTGGGAGAGTGAGAGCACAGTCTGCCCAGAGAGTGGTAGATGCTCCGTCACGAGACATTCAAAGCCAGGCTGGATGTGTTTCTGGGCAACCTGATCTAGATGAAGATGTCCCTGCTCGTTGCAGGGGGTTGGGACTAGATGGTCTTTGAAGGTCCCTTTCAACCCAAGCTATTCTATGATGCTATGATTCTGTGATTTATTATTGCTCATACCAAGTGTTAAAGACAATGAGCTGTGAAAATGAAAAGTAGGTTTATTTTTACCTACCGTATTATGCTGAAGTTTGAGTGCATACTGGATCCATAGCCCTCCACATCTAGAAAACGTCAAGATATTTGAAAACCTTCCATACTGTCTTAGCACTCCAAGTGCTAGAATTCTCATTTATATTGAGAATTTGTACTAAGATTGTCAACTGATGGCTAATATGCTGCTGTTGTACGAGGGATTTCAGAAATTGTCTTCAGTGTATTTGTTCTTGACTCTGGCGTCCTTAATTGCTTGACACTTTAAAGTCCGGTATTAATGCTTGTTCAGCATTCCTCACAAAGTAGACTTGTAGCTAATAATCAAAAAAAAAACAACCCTTTAAAATAGCAAAAGTTTTGAGAAGATGGCTGTATCTGGTAGTTTTTATTTGTTTAATTGTGGTTGCTTGGTAAAGCAACCACAGATGACTTCTTAGGTTTGGTTTCTCAAAGCTGTGAGCATTTATATAGATTTAAAATCTAAAGAGCATATGTCTTGCTTATTTTTTGTTGGCTTAGGCCAAACAAATACTTTACACTATTTGGTTTTTTTAGTCTTTCTCATGTTTTTCTGTTATAGTCATCTTGTATTAAATATTTATAGTTCACTGTTCTAAGTGCTTGTAACTGTTATGAATAATTAAACAACAGAGTTAAAGGGGAAGAAGGGCACTGATGTAGCGTTCGGAATGAGAATTTCCTATAATTGTTTGACAACTGTAAATTACATACATCTGAAAATCAACAAAGACAACATATTAGAAGCAGCAGTATGTGGTTAGCAAAGGTACTTAAGTTCGTGTCTTTGCTGCCAACGTGATCACTGAGTGATTGTAACCTAGTATTTTTTGTCTAAGTCATAAGAATTGTCCTCCTTAAAAATAAACAGTTAATTATCACTCTAATTTATCATTGCCATCTAAGTAATGAGGTTGAAATAGCAACTCAAAGAAGAATTTGCAAAATAATATTTGTTTAGCAAGTAGTAAGTTTCGAAAAGTTGCAACTTTTATACTTAATATTGAATTATGTACATGAACTCTTCATGGTATTGAAGAGTTAATACTGGTAGTGGTCACTCTCCTACTTGACAATGAGAAACTTACCTCAAACCACAAAAGACGAACAATTCAGTTTGTGAAGGTCCATCTATTTAGAGCTATTTTATGAAATTTGCTAGTCCAATTACAGTTAGTCAAGAAGCAGATCTGAAGAGACCATTCATCAATCATTAGAAGGAATAAAACCAGTTGATGAATAGAAGGCTGCAGGGCGGAGGTAATGATAGTTTTTAGAATTAAAAAAAAAAGTCTCAATTTTATTCCTCTTAAGTCTGAACATTTTACTTGGATGAAATAACCTTTAGGCGGTAATTTCACTTCTGTGTTGTTCCTGGAAAACACTCAGTGACAGGAAAGGACGCAAAAAAACTCCAGGAACTTTCCAAGAGAAGATACTTGGGTTGAAATTTGGACAATACATACAAATTGTCAGTACAGGTGGCAGTGAACATTTTGCTATATAAGTGACAGTGAAATTGCATGATTTAGTCATGTAACCTTTTGCAGAGAGCTTGGGTGGGATGACCTGTATGGGAGTGTGAAAAGGTCCTTTAAATTGTATAACACCTCCGTGGTCAATCTGCTGCTCATTTTTCATGAGCAAGAGTTGTTTTGCATTTATGGGAGTATCACACAGACGACTTACCATGGTAGAAGAGAGACTGTACTTTTCTGCTTTCTGACTAAAGTAGTCATTTATAACAAATGCAGCATTTGTTGACTGCACTTGCAGCGTTGAAAAATATGAATCTTGCCTGCATAAATTAAGGTGTCCTTTTCCTTATTAGTATTTTATTTATCATTTGCATTTATGTTTATGTAACTTCGTATCATGGGGTATGTACCTGTGATGACGCACCAGATGCATGCTCTACAAGCTTGTTTTGTGAGGTGGTTTGTCTTCTTGTCTTCCTTAGCTCTGGGTGACATGCAGAACATAGGAATGTTGATATTCATAAAAGGAAACTGAAGACAGTTAATTGCAGAAGTGCTTGGGCATCCCAGCTCCCAGTGAGAATAACTTTCCTCTTGGCATTGAAAATGCCCTTCAGCATGATCCCTCAGAATGATTCCTTACTTGTCTTCTGCGATTCTACCATTTAAGATCATACAGAATTGTGAAAAGTACCATGTACACACAAATACATACAATTATGTTACTTTTAATAATTAAACCTTTAGTTCTTCAGAAGTAGTTCAATTTGCTTAGGAAACCTGTAGAGTTAGGTTTATGAAGTGTTTAAGGAAGTGTTCAAGGCCAGGTTGGATGGGACCTTGAGCAACCTGGTCTAGTGGAGGGTGTCCCTGCCCATGGCAAGGGGGTTGGAACTAGATAAGCTTTAAGGTCCCTTCCAGCTCCAACCGTTTTATGATTCTATGAACTGATTCTCAAAGGAAACAGTGAGAGGCTGGCACAATAACGGTTTCCCTATTTTGTGAACAGAGGACTGCTGCCTTCATCTTCATGTTTCAGAACACCTTCAGTGAGTATGCTTTTTTTTGCACTGTTGTCAAATTTTTCAAAGCCTTGTCTAATTCTACTTTGCTTATTTGGAAGAAATGTGGAAACAGCAGTGTAACTTATGATCAACACATTGTGTGTGCACATACGTACACAGAAATTGCCTTGTGGGTTGTGAATCAGATGGGATGTCTGGGACTGCTAGGTAGGAAAGTTGGTAAAAAACAAACCCCAAAGAAAACAAAACCAACTCTTATGTCTGTGGGAAATGCTGGGAAACCTGCTGGCAAGGCTTTGCCAACAGGAATGGGAAAGGGTAGGGAGGCATGAGCCAGTGCGCATGCTCACCTCTTGCTGATCCTGCTGCTGGCTTCTCTTTCCTTTCTGATGCTGAAGAGGAGCAGCATAGGGAGAAGTGAAGCAGCTTTCTGCAGATTCTGTGCTGCATCTGAAATCACAAAAACTTTAAATGCAGTTACTGTGTTATAAGTCACCCACATGCTGTATTTTTGCTTTAAGCTGTGAAGCCTGACAGCTGTGTTACGGAAGTGACTTATTTTGCCAATTCAGTCAAATTGTTGTTTATGCCTGAAATGGGAAATGGGAAAATGCTGTGCTTTCTGCCAGTGGAACTGACTTGCAGCTATGAATACTTAAAAAAGAAAGTAATCTGAGGTTCAACTTCAGAATGATTGCTGTAGTATTCTGCATATTAAATCTTGTCAATAGGTTTTGAAAAGCTTGTGAAAATGAAGCTTTGCTATAACATTTGGGTAGTAAAAACATTATTGAAGAAATTAAAATGCTCAGAGTTTAACTAGTAGTGCATGACTGCAGAAAGAGTGTCTTGCTGGTTTTAAGGATAGCAGCAGACTTGGAGGCTTCTTCACTTCTGAGCCATACTGAAAGCTGTTGAGCCCACTTGTTTGTTTGAAGCCTACAGTACCTTTGCCTATTGTGTCAGCTTTGTCATTCTTCAGTTATTCTTCATGCTGAAAGCGTATATAACTATTATCCATTTGTCTGATCATTGATGACTAAAAAAAGAAAAGGCTTATAATAAAAATCAGTTTATAGTAGTTAAAAATGGTCTGTCATAGTTTAGATATAATTTCTTAGCAAATGAGAAATTAGGAGTCTAAAATACTTTCTACATGCTTATATAGGCTTATTACCCTTTTCCTGCTATCAAGTAATTTTTAGCAACTTTCTGACAATGCGGTTTCCTCAGCTGAAGACTGATCAGTAACTTCTGGTTTTCATGAATAATTATTGTAGTTTATATGAGCTTGGTTAAAGTATTGCTTGTATGGATCTGAAACATGCATGTTTTGCTTTTTTCAAGCTTGTGAAAATTAAGCTTTGCTCTATTGGAAATGTTGCCCAGAAGCCTGAACTGTAATTAATTCAATACAATTAAAAACTTAGGTGTTTATGCCAAGCATAACTCAGTGCTCACAACAGTGTGAGTAGTTTCCTTCATAGTTCTTATTTATTTTCTTTTGAGATTGACTTTTCCCTTTTCCCCTGCTCATCTGTATTGTAAATGAACCTCTGAAACCCAAATGCCCCTTTATTTTAATATCATAAATACGCAGACATACTTCCATATGAAGGATGCCTCAGTGTTTGACTGTCATTTTTACTACTGTATTTTAATATTCAGGTATAATATTATCAGGTTCTGTAATTATGTGTATTGCTTTATAAATATAACCATGTTTGTGTAGGTTACAGTAATTACTGCTAGAAGGCAAATATACTTGGACCATGAAACTGCAGAATGGAAAAGTCTTAGTTACTACAGACTTGTAAAATCTAGGTCAAAATTGAACATAGTGTAAGTAATTAAAACTATTTTCATCAGAGTAAGCAATATCAGATTATTTCTTTTGAGAAACGTGGAAGGATTTATGTGTGCTGAGTTAATATGGTGAAATACTACTGTGATTTTATGTCTTGTTTTTAAAAAGGTTATTAATTGACCCTCAAGAGATCAGGCATACATTTTGCCATTAAAGACATCGCCCTAAGATGAGATGGCTAAACTGTTTTGGTTTGTTACCCTCTGTCACTGTTCTGTCATTTAATTGGAGAACATTTTCAAACTGAGCTGTCATTTCTTTTTTAGTTCTCTTTGTAAAACTTACAATATGACTTGCAGACACTAACAGTGAGGAATATGATACAGTTAATATTTTGAGACGTGAAATTTGTTCATGCTGCTCTGGTGACTTAGCAGTGGAGTTAGGACATTCTCTTACTTGCTCAGCTTTTGTCAGCTTTAAGAGCTGAGTGAGAGGGAACAAACGGCAGCATGCCGGTGGGTGTCTTGGGCATCTTGGTGGAAGACGTGTCTACCTCATAGCAGAGGTTCATGGAAAGTTCACCTGCAACATACTGTGAGAGCATTTGAGTGTTGAAGAACCTAAGGATACTTAGGACAGCAATATATAACCGTGGAGTGGTTAGGGTTGGAAAGAACCTTAAGATCATCTAGTTAGAACCCCCTGCCATGGGCAGGGACATCTCACAGTAGACCAGGTTGCTCAAAGCCCCATACAGTGTGGCCTTGAACAGTGCCAGGGATGGAGCATTTACCACTTCTTTGGGCAGCCCATTCCAGTGCCTCACCACTCTCACAGTAAAGAACTTCTTCCTTATGTCCAATCTAAACTTCCCCTATTTAAGTTTTAACCTGTTACCCCTTGTCCTGTCGCTACAGTCCCTGATAAAGAGTCCAGCATCTTTGTAGGCCCCTTTCAGATACTGGAAGGCTGCTATGAGGTCTCCACACAGCCTTCTCTTCTCCAGGCTGAACAGCACAAATTTTCACAACTTATCTTCAAGCATATTTTTTTTTAAAGTTTCTTTACTCTTAGTAAGCTGAACAAATGGCTGAATAAGCTCTTCTGCAGTGAGTTTTACAAACAAAACCTTAGTCTAGACTTTATTAGCAAAACCATACCCCATTATTTCCCTGCTCATCGTAGTCACAGTCTTTAACTGAGTTAAATTGCCTGCTCTAAACCAACAAGGACAAGACAGGATACCATATTTCTCTGCTGTTCTTCATAGGTAGTTGTAGTAGTCACCTCTCTCCTACAATATACTCACATTTTCTGGTGTCCTGTTTGCTTGAAGAGAAGCAGAAACAAAATGAGCCAAAGGAGCCCTGAGAACCTCAATTCTGTTACGTTATGGTGTTGGTAGTTCTTTCTTACACCTCGTCTTTGTGATATTTTTATGAAAATTTGGAATGGATATTCTGTGAGGATGGACCAAGATGAGAGATTTTGTTTTCCCTGAGGACATAAAGTTCTCTTGTCAGGTCATAAAGGGTCTGATTTAACAGAAAAGTTTCAACTGCATTGATTTTAATTCAGTTAATTTTTTGATTTAAGTGAGTTATTCTGTTCTTCCCATTTCTAGTGGGGAAAGAACTCTAATACTTACTCAATCACGTGGCAGATTGTTTCAGCTCACTAAAACTGCAGAAAAGTAATACAACAAAAAAGAGATCTTTCATTTCCTGAGGCAATGAGGTAAATTAACTTTGTGTGTGTCAGAGAGGTGCTGATGTGGGCCTGAGGGGGTGGGCTGGGGAGAAGGGAGATGCAGCTGGGGCAGGGGGAGGAAGAGACAGGGCAGAAAATTAATGTTGTGAAGAGGGTTTGAAGGGGGAATTGGTTTAGTGTGTTATGAACCATGCAATTAGCTGATCTGAAGTAATGTAGATCATTTTCGTTTGAATACTGAGCTAAGACTTCCCCCTGTATCTGTATTCCTTTAATGATAGTATTCCCTTAGTAACAAAAGAAAAAAAGATGATAAAAGGAAGAATTGTTACTTGTGCAGCTAATCTTCATATTTTTCTTTCCTCCTTACTGTTATTTGTAACTCTGCATAACTGGATCTGTCTGGGGTCAACCCACCACATGTTGAAAAAATACATTTCTCTTAAAAGATCTCTGCAAACAGCAGATTTGCCATGAATGCCAGTTCGGAAAAATGCTTAAATGCTGAGCTCAAATACAGTGATTCACTGTGAGTGGGAGGCCCTGTGTTTTCCAAATATCTGATGTTTTGTCTCCCCCCAAATGCCTATTATTTCAGTTGAGGACTCTCTACTTCGTATTAAATACATCTGTTTAGTGCTGCGTACTATTCATCAGTGGCTATAGTTCCATTCAGAAACCATTGTAGTGGTGTGATTAGGTTTGTGCCATTTCTGAAGTGTTTGGGTTTCTGTCAGCTGAACTGCTAATTAATAGGAGAGTTTTTTCCTGTTTTGTTTTTCACATGCAAGCTTTAGACAGCTGTGTTAAAGCATTGTAAAGTATATGCTTTTTAGTGAATTTGGGTCACTGTGTTAGAAAGAATCTCCAAGTAGTGGCAAATTAAAAGGTACTGACTAGGAAGGAACAGACACTTTGCTGTAGGAGAGAGGCTGAGTGGTGAGTGTCAGCAGATACTTCTGAGCTGTTGATTCTGGGTGAATTAGGCTGAGCGAGGGTGCCCCAAGGACGTAGACCTCCCTCTTTCCAGGACTTTTCCCTCTTTCTAATGGTGAAATGGCTTTCCTGCCCCGTCGTCTCTGTTCTTTCCCTCCCCCTTTCTCCCTTGTCCTCACCCTCTTGCTAAGACAACTCTCATTCCACCTTTAATTGCATGTAACTTTTGAAATCAATGCTAAATTCTATGTAACAAACATGAAACATTGCTGACTTCAGTTACTTGTTGTTTTCCTTCCTGTTTTCTACTGACTTTCTCACACAAAAAGTTACTTAGCTTCTTTTATAATGCTGCACATTCTGGAATAACCTGGCAGCTGTATGTAGGCTACCTAGATAGACATAATAATGAATTCTTTTTTGTGTGTTTGCAAAATAACTTGTCCTGTTCATTATTGCTGGATCAGTAAAGATATATTTTCATCGAAAAGCCTAAATATTTGTGCAATGAAAATCTTTATAAAGAGAAGGATAATATGATACTGACCTTGCATTTGTAACTCATTTGCTGATCTGTGTCTGCATTTATTTCTCTAAAACCACAGGTGAAACCTTGAAAAGAAGAAATTACTGGTATTACTGTATTTTTATTAAAATGCATTTAGAAATTGAATGTTTTAAAATACTGCCTTAAGTATCTGGTTGGGTTTTTTTTTTTCTTTCCTCTCTCCTTTGAATAGACATAACTATATATAGATATAACTATATATAGACTATATATATATAAACCATGCTTTTTTAAATATAAAGGAAATCTGTAGAATTCAGGGTTCTGCAGAAAAATGTTTAGGAATCTTAAATAACTAAAGCTTCATTATAATTTCTTTTTTTAGCCACTTCCTGAAGTAGGCTTATGTTATACATCATTTTTTAAGCTGGGTGATTCTGCAGTCGCTGCTGAATTGTATTTGATGAAGACATGGCAATTTTCATACTCAAACTGGCTACTTAAGTATCACATGCACTATAAAAGCAAGTCGTCAATGAGTTGTATAGTGTCAGAAGAGTAGTTCACTCTGCATTCACCATGAAGATCATTAGATTGTCTGTTCTTGTCATAAAGCAGTGAATTGTATTGCAACTGTTGGCTAGAGATCTACATTAAATTACTTCTAAACCCTGTGCAAGGATGACACACAAGCTTTCTTAGGTGTTGTGGGGTTCTGGAGAATGCACATCCCGAATTACAGTTTTATTGTAAGCCCTCTCTATCATGTGACCTGGAAGAAAACTGATTTTAAATGAGACCCTGAGCAACAACAAGCCTTTGAGCAAATTAAAGGAGAGGTAGTTCATGCAGTAGCCCTCGGACCAGTCTGGACCGGGGCAGATGTTAAAAATGTACTGTACACCGCAGCCGGGGAGAATGGTCCCACCTGGAGCCTCTGGCAGAAAGCTCCAGGGGAGACTCGAGGTCAACCCCTTGGCTTTTGGGGTCGAGCTTTTTATGCTATTTGACATTAAGTAATAGTGTGATTTAAAAAAAAGAAAAAGAAATTTAATTAAATTTAAGAAATTAAATTAGTCTGCATTCTTACCTACTCACCAGTAATTGCTCAGATTATTGCCACAATGCTGACACTCAGAATCATGTCACTTAATTCAGAATTTGCATGCAAAAAAATTAATTGATTTATTTAAAAGCTCTTGAGATGCTGTATGTGACTGCAGTCTTGTAACTACATATGCGTACAGACATTGCCAGTCTTTGCTAGGCCGAGTTGCTCAGCATCCATACTATTTCTAAGCCTGTTTGGGATTAATTCAGTAGGCATTCTTGGGACCGTGGCTCCTGTGGACTGACACAAGATGTGTGATTTTCTTCATACGTTGTCAAAGCTCAGGGATTCACAATCAGAAAGCCTGCAGTGAGGTGCTGTGCTTGAGGGAGGTGTCTTGTGCTCTGTTCTTTACATAGTTGCTTGGTTGGCAGAGCACTCACCCATGGAGTGGTTGGTGAGCCCTTCTGCCTGGGGATCTTCAGATGCGCAGCTCCTCATGTGCTAGCCACATGCTCTCAAGAGGAGGATGGAGATGACTTCCATGCTTCTGATGAACCTCCGGTGTACAAACAGAAATGGAAATTTTGTACGGTTGGAGTGTAAACAAGAAGCAGCAGATCTGTCACCTGGGGAGGTGGTTATCCTTACACTTCTGAGAGGGCAAAATTCAGTGTTCAGGTCCCTGCTGCATGGGAGTGTTTGTGCATTTTGCATTCAGGATCGCCAGTTGAAATGTTTATGGAGTAATGTCATCAGAGACTTTCACTTCCCAGACCAGTGCTCTGAAAAATGTGTCATTCTGACACTTCCTCTTGTTACCATTGTCTTTTCTTTGTAAAGTCCTCTGTTCCAAAAGAAGTACCTTAGTGGGCTAAATGCAGATAAAGGCCTTAATCCTCAAATCCCAGCTAGCATACCTACTGTGTCAAAGCTGCTTTAGTTGTGTGTGAGGAGAGGCAGAATTGCAGACACCCGTCTCCGGCATGTGCATTGGTGACTGTAAGGACTGTTCCGGATTGGCAGATGGAGGGACTGTTTTACACAGTGCTGTGGTTGCAGACCCTCACTTCCCACCTGAGGGGGGTGGCGAGCCCCTGCCTTGGACTGTAAGTTTCTTCCCAAAGTGTTCTGGATTCTACTGTCCTAAACTTCTTGGTAACTTTTTGAACTACTGCTTTTCCCAGGGAGTCTTCTGGGGCATGATTCATTTGAGCATTTACAGGTAATAAAGTTCACGCTCTGCATTCTTTTCTTTAGTAGGTGTTTACAAACATCTACTATTGCACTATTCATTGCTTTATCCTGATCTCTTATGTTATCAAATCTCTGAACTTCATCACTGTGCCTGTCAGTACTTGGGGTTGTTGTAACTGCTCTTTAAGTAATTCTGTGATAAAGTTGTGTGTATTAAAGGCTTTGCAGTTCAGGAATGGTATGTGTGTCTCTCAGCATCCAGTCCAAGATTCTTTGTTGTCTCCAGAACTCTGTTTTCTAGATAGTGCCTAGTCACACAAGTATTTCTTTGTCAGTACCTGCAAAGGAATAAAAAAAGACGTTATCATGGAGATATTCTTCCCTGCTTCCTCATTTAAGCTGTTTTCTCCAGCTGTCTCTGTCTCTTCAGTGCCATATATGACTGCTAGGATTATTTCTGGGTTTTACACTGCTAGATACTTTGCTTTCTGTTGTTATGAGCTCCTGGATAAACTGAAGTCTCTGTGTTGTCACTTGTAGCGGATATTGGCAAAGTTTCTTATCAGTTACATCTGTGGTCTGGGCTCTCTCACAGAACTTCTTGTAGGTGACCTTGGATGTGGCACACATGGGTTTAGGAAATGTATTGATGAGGTGGGGATCTTGGTTTCGATGATAAAGTCTTCTGAAGAAAAGGCAGTCTTTAGGGGAAGTCCTGATTTATGATGAGAGTACCTATTATAGTCTGAAGATTGACAAGGTCTTCATTGTGTGAGCGATTCCGGGATGACTCTGAAATTTGTTTCAGTGCAAAACCCGTAGCTTTTGCTGTGGACAGAATTATGCATCTGGACTGTAGAGCCAGTCACACTCACTTTGAGCATCTTGAACAGCAAGAACACTCTTAAGTCTCATGAACAAGAAGTCACTCCTGTGTCTGTTCAGATATATACAGCTTTCTGATGTGCCAGTCTTTGATTCGGGACAGCTGTAAGGCCATGAGAGACCTGATTCAGTTCATGATATGCCACCCCTACCTTGAAGGTGAAATATTCCACATCATATAGCAGAATATATCTGCCTCCCTTCTCCATGACAGACTATATCGGGTGCTCACAAACCTGTTTCATACAATTTGGACACGCTCTTTGCAATTATGTTCTCATCTTATGAGTGAGAGTTTCTTTTCTGTTTCTTTTCAGGCAGGTGGGTAATTTTAACAGGCAGGTCATTCTGGCCAGTGTCTTTGGGAAAATACAATTTATGTTCTTCTGTTCATGCAGATTGATTGTGATTGCCATGCCTGTGTCAGGATGGGGACTTCCACAGGAAATCTGGGATCATTGACTGCTGGAGAAGTAAAAACTTCTAAAGGGTGTTCTGGAGTCTTGAGATGGACCTGTTTACATCAGATGGCATCAAGAAATGACAGATCTTTATTTTTTCTTATCACTTGCCATTCACTGTCTTGGATCAGGCACAATCCTGACTATAGAGAAAGGTGCAGACCTTTTTCCTGTTTGGTAAATACTGATTGTGGTCAGGCAAGGTAATACATCCAAACCTTGATGGTTCTGGTGTTAGGAGGTTATCTGTCAGCTGCCTCTGACTGAAGAGTTTGAGAAATATATTCCCCCTCCTAGATCTGTGACTGAGAAATCTGGAGCATTATGGAGTTTCAGCATGCTTCATTCCAAACCTTAAGATATTGAAAAGGAATTTAATTGCTCATTTCTGTGGGACTGTCCCTTACCACTTTTTCAGGTTAGGAGATGTAAATATGTAGCCAGACAGGAAGCTAGGCTTAAAATAGAACAACAATCTTGCTAAACAAAAATCACATTTGTAGTTTCTTAATTTTTAAAATTAAGGAAGATGGCTTTTATTTAAGAGCAGTCCTTATGCCCAAAGTCGTATATGTAATGAGATTCCAAGAGTCGACCCCATGCAGTATCTTTTGCAGATGTTTGATCTGGAGTTGGAAATAGAACAGTCCTCTGAAGGTTTATTCATTTTTACTGGTCTCCTGAGAACTTGGGCAAAGCAAATTCTGCTGTCTTTAAAGGTGCAAGAATCATACAGTTGATTAATTTTCTCAAAGACAGAACAGCAGCTATTCAGTATGCTTACTTTACTAATCACTGTTTTCAGTGAAAGCCTTTTTGGATGCTTATAAATCAATATACAAAATCAGAATTCTGCATTTTTATTTTAATGAAATTGAACATACAGCACATATACCCTGAACTGGAAATGCATTCTGTAGTAGGTGTTTTTCATTTGAACATGTGTTCAGCATGGTGGTTGTGAAGTTTTCTTTCCCTCTTCTTTTTCCCATATAAGCAATGCCAGTTTGCACTGGAACATACTTCAGATGGAAACCTATTAGAGGGAAACTCACCATACTGTTTGCATCAAAAGTATTTTTTTGAGCTGTGTTGGAATATAAAACCAGCTCTAAATAAAAAGATTATTTCGTGGAAGTATTATTTTGGACTAAAAGTTAGTTTATCAAGACACATGATGTTCTTAGAAAAAACAAACCCAGCCTCTTTTCAGTCTCAGAAAATGCAGATAATGAAAGCACGTAGATTTCTTAGACTCATTTTTTTCTCAAGAAATTGATTGTACTTAAAGTTTTCTGTTACGGATTTATTAGCACTTGTTTGAATTAAGGCCAACAGCCCAGGTAGCTAAATTACATTATCTCCTCTCTCCCTATTTCATATGGTTTATATATATGCAGTTTTCTACCCCCACTTTCTCTGGTAAATTAAGACCTCTGGATTATTACATTGTATTAAGAGCAAAGGAGAATCACTTTTGGTCCCTTTCCAACCAGGTCTTGCATTTTCCCTTCAAGTTCTTGCTAATGATACACTGTGATTTCTGATGATATGCTATGGACAGTCTGTGTGAAGAATGTGTATGGGTGCAGTTGAGGAGGGAACTATGCATAATTGCAGTTAACATTTTGTATGCTTAGATTAGGACCATGTCCTATGGATTTTATGTGGTTAATTGTGTATTTATGCATCTCTGGTGTTCATAAGGACTCTGTCAGCATGGTGTAAAGTATTATATTCTGTACTGACAATCAGCAAGTATTTATAAGACCGTATAAGGACTCAGAAAAGCTTACTTCCTGCTGCCTTGGCTTTAGAACCCATTATTTCTGTAAGTAGGTTATTACTGATAAAATGCATTCATACAGCATTGTTGTTTCATTAACATTCAAAAGTTGCTTTGTTTACTTTTGTGTTCTTGTAAATATTAAAAAACAAACTGCAACCCTTGAAGATTACTTATACAAGCAAGAGCAAATATTAAGTCATGATCAGTATTTTAATTTGTGATGTTTCCATTAAGAATTTCCATCTTACTGGTCATCACATAGATGCTAGACCTTTTTGAGCTACTTTATGAACTTTTAGCTTGAAGTTGAAATCTATTTCAATGTTGAGCAAAATCATACTGATACTTGTTTTCTTTTTTCTCCCCCTTGTTTTCCAGGATGGTACGAAACAAAAGCGGGAGCGGAAAAAGACTGTGTCATTTAGCAGTATGCCAACTGAGAAAAAAATCAGCAGTGCAAGTGACTGTATAAACGCAATGGTTGAAGGCTCTGAGCTCAAAAAGATTCGATCTAACTCTAGGGTGTATCACCGATATTTTCTTTTAGATGCAGATATGCAGTCTCTGCGCTGGGAACCTTCAAAAAAGGATTCTGAAAAAGCAAAGATTGATATTAAATCAATCAAAGAAGTAAGAACAGGAAAAAATACAGATATTTTTCGCAGCAATGGGATATATGACCAGATATCAGAAGACTGTGCATTTTCAATTATATATGGAGAAAACTATGAGTCACTAGATCTTGTTGCTAATTCAGCAGACATTGCAAATATTTGGGTTACTGGCTTAAGATACTTGATTTCTTATGGAAAGCATACTCTAGATATGATAGAAAGTACTCAAGATAATATGCGGACTTCATGGCTTTCACAAATGTTCAGTGAATCAGATGTAGATAATTTGGGACATATACCCCTGTGTAATGCTGTACAGTTTATAAAAGACTTAAATCCTGGTTTAAAAACTAATAAAATTGAACTGAAATTCAAGGAGTTACATAGATCCAAGGAGAAAACTGGTACTGAAGTAACTAAAGAAGAGTTTATTGAAGTTTTTCATGAGCTTTGTACCAGACCTGAAATCTATTTCCTGTTGGTTCAGTTTTCAAGCAATAAAGAATTCTTAGATACCAAGGACCTCATGATGTTTTTAGAAGCAGAACAGGGTATGGCACACGTCACGGAAGAAATAAGCCTGGAAATTATTCATAAATACGAGCCAGCCAAAGAGGGACAAGAAAAGGGTTGTCTTTCTATAGATGGGTTTACGAATTACCTTACTTCACCAGACTGCCACATATTTGATCCAGAACATAAAAAAGTTTGTCAAGATATGAAACAACCTTTATCTCATTATTTTATAAATTCATCTCACAACACATACTTGATAGAGGATCAGTTTCGAGGGCCTTCTGACATCACAGGCTACATTCGAGCTCTTAAAATGGGTTGCCGAAGTGTTGAATTGGATGTATGGGACGGCCCAGATAACGAGCCTGTGATTTACACAGGGCATACAATGACATCACAGATTGTCTTCCGTAGTGTGATTGACATTATTAACAAGTATGCATTTTTTGCTTCAGAATACCCTCTTATTTTGTGTTTAGAAAATCATTGTTCCATTAAACAGCAGAGAGTGATGGTACAACACATGAAGAAAATTTTGGGGGACAAACTACATACACAGTCTCCAAACATAGAGGAGTCTTACCTTCCATCACCAGAATCACTTAAAGGGAAAATACTAATTAAAGCAAAGAAGCTTTCCTCTAATTGTTCTGGACTAGAGGGAGATGTTACAGATGAAGATGAAGGAGCAGAAATGTCACAGAGAGTGGGGAAAGAAGGGGTGGAACAGCAAAACTCAATGACGGGAAAACGATTTCAGCTCTGCAAAGAACTCTCGGAGTTGGTAAGCATATGTAAATCAGTTCAATTCAAAGAGTTTCAAGTTTCATTTCAGCTCCAGAAGTACTGGGAAGTGTGCTCCTTTAATGAAGTGCTTGCTAGCAAGTATGCCAATGAAAACCCGGGAGACTTTGTCAATTACAACAAACGTTTTCTTGCAAGGGTTTTCCCCAGTCCCATGAGAATTGACTCCAGTAATATGAATCCCCAGGACTTCTGGAAATGTGGTTGTCAGATAGTAGCAATGAACTTCCAAACGCCTGGCTTAATGATGGATCTTAACATTGGTTGGTTTCGACAGAATGGCAACTGTGGCTATGTCCTTCGTCCTGCTATTATGAGAGAAGAAGTATCCTTCTTCAGTGCGAACACGAAAGACACCGTGCCTGGAGTTTCACCTCAGCTGCTTCATATTAAGATCATTAGCGGGCAAAACTTTCCTAAACCCAAGGGATCAGGTGCCAAAGGTGATGTTGTGGATCCTTATGTCTATGTTGAAATACATGGAATCCCTGCAGACTGTGCAGAGCAAAGGACTAAAACTATGCATCAGAATGGGGATAATCCAATTTTTGATGAGAGCTTTGAATTTCAAATAAATTTACCAGAACTAGCTATGGTGCGTTTTGTAGTACTGGATGATGATTACATTGGAGATGAGTTTATCGGGCAATACACTATTCCCTTTGAGTGTCTACAGACTGGTTATCGGCACGTTCCTCTTCAGTCTTTAACTGGTGAAAATTTAGCACATGCATCCTTGTTTGTGCATGTGGCCATTACTAATCGAAGGGGTGGTGGGAAACCTCATAAGCGGGGCCTCTCTGTGAGGAAAGGCAAGAAATCAAGGGAATATGCTTCCATGAGAACATTATGGATTAAATCAATAGATGAAGTGTTCAAGAATGCTCTCCAACCTATTCGGGATGCCACGGATTTGAGAGAAAATATGCAGGTACAGTTTTTACAATGAATTTAGTGGTTCTTACATGTACTTTTGTATTATGATGTGTATGGAATATATGTTTTTGAGAGTCTTGATGCATTTTATCAGTTACATTATTTGAGTCTAATGCTGAGCAGCTTTAAAATGGATTATGTCCTTTTAGATGATACCGTCTATTGAGGTAACTTGGATGCATGTGTGTTTTGTTGAATGTAAACTGAAAATATGACTCAAGTGTTAGAACTCAGGCATGTTGACTTGTCCTGTCTCTTTGAAGGAATGTTAGATATGCACTAGAGGAAAGTATGGCACTATTGTAGTTTTAGGAATCAAGTTAAGTAGAAATGCAGGAGGAAAATGCATCTATCTCCTGATAGAAAAAGGAGGCATTATGCCTTATTAGAAAACTTAATGTATGTGAAAGTACGTTTAGCAGTAGTTTCACCGAAGTTTTGTTTTTTTTCTCATTCCGAAATAGAAGGCAGTACTTTCTGAAACATATTTGCTTTCCATGCTTCTTCCTAGTAACAGTATGTTAGAAATACATAGAATTAGCGCTAAGGTATTAGGAAGCATCCTCTAGAAGAAATAACCTTATCTTAAAGGTTCACATAAAATAAACAAATTGAATTTCAAGGAAAAAGTACAGACTGAGGTGCTGGTTTTTCTGGAAGTCAACAGATCCCACCTCAAAAATGCATTGTTTGGAGATTCCATTAGAGGCTTCAGGTAAATACACCCTTTTAGACATAGATCAGAGTAAGTTGTAAGGTTGTATTTTATTCAGTGAAGCTTTTGACTGTCTATAAAGTTCTGATGGAATACTAGCAGTGATCAATTAAATTAAGCATAATCATTTCGAATGAAGTGACCTATTAAATCCTCTTATGTAAAGTTAAAGGGAAACTGATTGAAGGAAATGCCTGAGACCTGATTCTGGCACGTCAGTATAGATAATTTTTCTTCATGAATAATCCTTATATTGAAGAGATTTTAATAGTAGTACCATTTTAAAACTGATCTTTCTTCATATGAAAGAAGGAATTAGTACAGCATTATGAAGCTCACCCATTTACTTGGTATATAAAATTACTACACTGAAAGATTATTAAAAAAATATGGTTATGATATTTTGACTCATAAATGTTTCACATTATGGGCAACATGTAAAGTGAACTTTACCTGTAGTTAACCTATTGAAGGCTAGAGTTCTATCATGCAAAGTATGCTGTGTGCTAAGGTAGCTTTCAGTGAAGGGCTTAACCTAAGATTTGAGGAAACTCTGAAAACATAAGTTTTTTGTAGCTACCTTGAACTCTTTACTGTGAATGCTGCAGTATTTTCCAGAAGTGATGTAATTGAAACCAGGCTCTATAGTGTGGTTTCTTTGAACATGAGATATTAAAAGGTATTTTATGTATTTTGTTCTGTCAGTTTGAAAGTTGTGCTAGCAACTAAATTCATTATCATCTCTCCAAATGCTATTAAGAAGATATTTTAGGTACATGAGGGAATAATAGTTTTGCATAGCTTTACTGACAGATTATGTAATATGCGAAGTTTAAACTTTGCAAAACTAAGGTTTTACGGCTAATAGAAGTAAATAAATCACTGAAAATAAATATCAACTTACGCCAGGGAATGTGAGATTTGTTTGGTTTCTAGTATCACTGAAATTTTGTGTTACAAATTGTTATGATTTTTATGATAAATAGTATGCCCACAAACCAGTTTATAAAGAGCAAAGTAGTTTGTGTTTTCTGTGGTTGGTTTTTTGTTTGTTTGTTTTTAATACAAGATGGAAAAAGAGAAAAAATGCAGATGTGAGTCTAATGGTTTCTCTAAATATGTGTAGAAATAGGATAGCCTTTTTTTTCCTTGTTAGGTACTATATTACTGCAACAAAAGCTAATGTCATAACTTGTTATTACATATTAATCACTGACAAATGTGTAACGCGTGATTAAACTGGCTGTGATGTTGCATGTTTAAGTTGCTTGGCAGTATGAGGATTAGTCTCTGGATACAGACTTGGAAGTCCAAAGGCAAAGAGTTACAGCTATAGTTCTGTCCTGCCTGCAATTAGTTAATAAGTATGTTCCCTGGGTCCTCCTGTCTGTAAAATTGATGTTCATAATGGCTTACCCATGATGTTTATCTCAAAGAAAATCTGTTTGAAGTGGGCTTACCAATGTCCATCTTTTCAACTATGTAATTATTGTGTTGTTAAGGTGCAGTCCAGTTCATAAAAATAGTTTCTGTTTCCTGGACATTTACTAGATGCTACTAAATATTTACTTAGAGTTAAGGTACACTGTAACTGACTGTAGTAGATGTAATCTAGTATTCATGTCATTTTACGTGAATATGCTATATATCCATATTTTGAAGTCGGGTGTTCTGTCTCATAAAGGGAGAACAACGTATTTCATGTTTGATTCCTGCTTGCATTAAGTTTGGCATTGTGTCTCTCTAAGAAACTTGTCCACAAATGAGTTGCATCATGACAGCAAGAAGGAAGGTGATTTTGATTAAGATGAAAATCTGAGTCAGATACCCTGCTTGGGTAACATGTGAGAGAAAGGAGCACTGAGCACATTTGTAACTTAAATACACCGTGTTTTTGTTTTTGTTTCCTACAGGAACACAAACTCCAGACCTGCCTTAGATCACCAGCTCCCACTTGGTACAAAAATCCTAAATTCTTTACAGTGCCGAGAATATGCCCACCATGGAATTTCAGTGGCTACTTGGAGTCACGTTGTATTTCTAATACTGGAAATTTTCTCAAAGTTTAAATGTGTAGCTTTATATTCTACCATATTGGATATAAAATACAACTATAATAAATTTGAGGGAAAGATACAAATTGGTATTTATATTAGAGTGCCTTAAATATTCACTTAAGTGTGATTCTGTGATAGGAGTGACATCGGTAGTGGAGTGCTGGGTTTGTGAATCACACCAAATGGGAGCCAGCAGATCCACAGCACGTCTGGACTATAGTTCAGGTATGTTTAAAGTTACAAATGTGCTGAATTCCTCCTTCCACGTCACTTTTGCTGATTTGGGATGTTCAGCACCTAATATTTTGTTTCTCTCGGTGGCATTTTAATAAATAGTATGAAATATATTTTAGAATTTTTAAAAATACATAACCAGTATGGTTTAGGATTCATTTATTTGCATGGTTAATTTTAGTAGTGGTAGAGACCAGACATACTTGTTCTAAATAGGCTGGGTTTTTTCCCTATTGCAAGTATTGAATTCTGTTTGAATTTTTAACATTTTTGGTGACTTATATCTAATATTGATTGCTTTGGAAAACTTCCAGCTCTTTAGGGAAAAGCTGTGGTAATTCCACATTATAGATCGAACTGTAACAGTGAAGTATTTTATCCTGAAAGAATAAGACATTAAAATTCATATTTAACTGTAAAGGAAACTCTTTCTTTCCTTTTTGCAGAATGCCGTAGTTTCATTCAAAGAATTATGTGGCCTCTCTCCTGTAGCAAATCTTATGCAGTGCATTTTGGCAGTGTCTATGCGCTTGGTTGGACCTGATAATACACCCTTGGTAGTACTGAATCTCAATGATCAGTATCCAACTATGGAGCTCCAAGGGATTGTTCCAGAGGTCTTGAAAAAGATTGTAACAGCATATGACATGGTGAGTAGTCCTTTGTGGTTATTTTATATGCTAATTTGAAAGACCTTTTTGTAATATACAGTGCCCTGCCTGTTTTGAAAGGTCATTTCAAGCCTGTGACTTCCTATTTCATGATGCATTTAATCTGCTTGACAGTGATTCCCAAGAATGTACCGTAGCTGATAGTGTTTTCATATTGCGTAAAACACAGAGATTAATAGATGTCATGCAAATACATGTTTGTACACTTTGGAAGGCAGAGTGGTTGTAATCAAGAGGATTTAACATGAAGAGGATGTATTAATTTACCTGTTTTGTAGTAACTTGAAACTTTTTTTGCATATTTATAAACCTCTTACATTAATTTGCTACTTTACATTTTCCAGTTTGTGGACCTTGATTTCTTTTGGCTTTGACTCAACATAGAACATAAAAAGCTTCAGGAGTTGCTTTAAGGAATTGTATTTTTATAAGCATCTTGAAGTGTTAATTCTGTACATGCTTTTTCATTTTCCTTCGCTATATCTTTCTTATAGATCTCATTTACTTAGGCATTTTCACATCTATAAGCAGCTCTAATGTTAACTTCAGCCCTTATACTCCAGGAAATACGTCTATTGTGTCTTTAGAGACTGGAAATTAAAAATTTTGCAGCAAGAAAACTGATACACTGGGAGATACTGATTTACATCTGCCTTTCATTAATTTAAAGCATGGAAAAAGAATCCAGACACGTATGATTTGAAATGTCCTCCTTATTGCCACGGAAGTAATCTGGCACAAAGTAATTGAGCCCTTATTTATTTAATAATTAATTTGATATATCATATCAATAAGTAAATGATTCTAAGATAATTTTGTCTGTTAAAATGAGAAACCTCACCTGGCAGGATCAAGTCACTGTTTTAAAAGTAGTCCATGCTATTTAAAGAAAGAAAATAACGGAAAAGACAATAGTAGCCAAGTTTCATATCTGTCTTTAAAACTGCTTTCTAAAGAAAAATTAGCTTTACAATAGTGCTCTAGCAAGGTCTGAGAAGGACTCACTACTAAATAGCAATTTAAGTATAGTTTATGTAGTTCAGTGATGATGCAAATACAGTATTTGCTTGGAATGGTGGCAGAGTTACAAGAAGATAGTGGAAAAATCCTTAGTAGTAGCTTATAAGATACCACTATAATTAGAATGCAAACAGGCTTGATTGTTGGGATTGCACCTGTAACACATGCGTAATGAAATTCTGCCCTCTTGATGGAGATGTCTCTACCTGAAGTTTGTTCTGATGTGGTAATGTTGTTTCTAAGTTATTAAACTATTCCAGATACTTAAAATCTTTCTGTAAGTCAGGGTTAATATTTTTGTTTGAATGTCACTTGCATAGAGGTGACTCATGACTCCAGAAATCTTTCCCATCCAAGTTTGGTTTGTCTCTTTGTCTCTCACATGCATTTCCCCCCCTCCCTGCATCCTGTAGCCTACACATGATTTGAATATTTGTGTACTTTAGAAATGTATATTTTCATATGTGAAAGTAATAGAATATTTATTTAGTGGCATGTTCAAATCATTTTTCCATCTCCTCTTCCCTAAAGGATAAAGACTCACTTTCAAACTAAAAGCATGATAGTGCTTCTAGGTATAAGTGGTATTGAAGAAAAGTAAAAATTAAGATGATTTTCAGCAAATAAAACTTATAAATTAATGAGGTATGTTTCAGTTTGTGGTCTTGCCAGTACTCTGTCCAGGTTGACAAAAGGTTTTTGTCAATTAAATCTGTAGGGTATGCTGGAAAAGGAAGTCCGCCACGGGAACCATGCTGATAGCTCTTGCTTATGAAAGCACATTGTGAAACAGTAGGAGACGTCCATCCACATCATCCTTTTCTCAAGGAGAGGAGTTGTGAATCTATTTACCTGATATATTAATATTTGCTATAGTGGCAGATGTTTAGAGTCTGATACTGTCATAGCTAGTGTTCTTTTTGTGAGTCTTTTTGTGTAGATTAATAAAATGAGCCCTCAAAATGACAGGTTTTATCTCAATGGTTGGTTTTGGCTTCGTGATTTTTTTTTACATGATTAATTGACAAGTGGGTGTAAAATTCAGCTTAAAAATGAGAATCCTTATCTAGAATTAAGAAAGGGTAGATGTTGAAATAATAATTAGCCTCTTGTCTCGTTTTCTGCTGGTTTAGGCCTCAATATGGGTCAAAATTATTATAAGTATGTTCTTCCAGTGTGTCAAGTACTGCAAGTATGAAATCAAGTTGATAACAGAGATTGTGTTAAATGTTTATTAAATAAACCTTGGTAAATACCGCAGGCTGTCATCATCTTCTGTGCATTCTCAGTGTGGCACATCATACTAATATTCTCAAATTACTGCTGTTTCAGGTCACAGCACTTTTTGCTAATGAAGGGATTCTTATTTGTCAGAAATACTCTTCTTTTTATAAAATGATAATAAACATAGACAACAATATTTTTAATTACTCAGAATTTGCTTATGTTGGGGGTGCTTAAAGGTCTCGGTGTTGCTCTGTAAAGTGAGAAGAGATGTAAGACCTTTACAATGGGTCAGTCAGTCCACACTGAAATAATTACCTGAGTGGAATACTGCAGGGGCACATGGAAAAGTGAAAATACCTTCAGTGTAGCACAGGTAGATGTATTTTTTTTAGAAACAATGAGGCAAAATGATAATTTGTTAATCAGCTTATCACTAGGCACTTGAGGTTTTAAATGTAAACTGCACATAATCCTTCCTTAAAGTGTCAGCAGTCAGTACTACATTAGTGAAGGAGCTGTAACTGATAAAAGTCTAGTACTATTCAGAAGTCAGAATGCTGTATTTTTGAACCTAATGAGCAATTTGTCACCAGCATTATTAGAACCAGAAACCACCCAGGAAATAAAAGGATCTTTTGCTTTTATCCATGATACAGGAGCTGGAGTATCTTTTCAGAATAATGAGAAACAAATATAACTGAGAATTTTTTGAGAAAGCCAAAAGTTTAAATTGTGAATTTTTTGCTAGCTTCTCCGTGCTCCTGAGTATTTTTCCCTTAGCATCTTTTCACTGTTTAACAATGTTTTGTTTTTCCCTCTCGTTCATGAACTTCAGCTTCCTTTATGTGATACTTCAGCATGCACTCTGTTGGTGTCATCACACCCATCACTGATCAGTGCTGCAGACTGAAGCTTGGAGTTAAGGCAAGTGCCTCTTCCACACCATTGCATGTTTGTTTTTTTTTTGTAAATGTCTTGTAACCTTTAAAATAAACAGTGTAAACCTTAAAAAGTTATGCTGTGGCAAGAAAAAAGGATAATTGTCTCTATCTAAGTCTGCAGCATTATTCAGTGATGAGTATAATAGCACTGCAGTGGTACGCTAGAAAATCATACAAATGAAGCCAGAGGATCATACAGATGTGCTCTTAGTGGAGGCTGAAGTGTCCCATTGATGAAAATAAGGTTTTCTGGACTTTGCAAGCAGACGTTTACTTCTAAGAGGAAAGCTAACCCAGAAAATACGGAGAACTGTACCTGTGTGAAAGAAGATAAAGTAATGCTGCTACAATACTTAGGATTAAATGCTATTAAAGCCTGATTAGATAATCATAGAATCATTGAATATTTAGGGTTGCAAAGGACCTTAAGATCATCCAGTTCCAACCCCCCTGCCATGGGCAGGGACACCTCACACTAAACCATGCCACCCAAGGCTCTGTCCAACCCGGCCTTGAACAGCGCCAGCGATGAAGCATTCACAGCTTCCCTGGGCAACCCATTCCAGTGCCTCACCACCCTTACAGTAAAGAATTTCTTCCTCATAGCCAATCTAAACTTCCCCTGTTTAAGTTTGAACCCGTTACCCCTTGTGCTGTCACCACAGTCCTAATGAAGAGTCCCTCCCCAGCATCCCTATAGGCCCCCTTCAGATCCTGGAAGGCTGCTATGAGGTCTCCACACAGCCTTCTCTTCTCCAGGCTGAACAGCCCTGATCCACTTTTTCAGTTTCTGGTGGGGATAGGCTCGAGAGCACGGCTGTGTTTATTGGTGATGTAGGTTGTGAAATGATAAAAATGAGAGATATTAAAATACAGCAAAGCTAGTAAACCAGAAAACACCATATGATTAGTGATTAGTAGCTCTACAGTAAGTTTAATACCAGTTACCTTATTGTTGGCTCATTTCAACTACTGACTTAATACAGCAGATTGCATATGCATCACATGGAAGTTAATTTCATGTGAAGGATTTGCAGATTTGACCAATGACATAAGCTAAGTATAATAGTCTATATTTTGAACTTGAACATACCTGTCCTGTTAGGAAAGAGATAGTCTGACAGTATACCTTGAAGAGTTATTGACTGGACTGGTACTAGTAGAACTTATTAAAAGACTACCTAAAGAGGACTGGTTGTCATAGTTATGGTAAAGTTTATTAGTCCTCTTGTAATTCTGCCACTGCTCAAACCCCTAAATATTCTTTACCTTTAAAACTCAACTTGGTATGTGTATATGAAGTGGGTGGAGCACTTTGTATCGAGCATGTTCTGAAGGAAGCAGTGTATTCATAGCCTCTTTCATAGGGCCTAAAAAAGAATGATTAGAAGATCTGTTTTGAGTTATGCTTACCTCATAAAATCTGTATTACCTTGTTGTAGATGTAGGTCCTTGGTTGTGATTAATTTGCAAACGCAGTAAGATACATTTCATTCTGCTGTGGTTATAGAATTGTCTCTTGAGACCAAGTAGATGCATCAGCTTATTAGAGTGCCAGAGTTATTTATCTGAGAAGCCTTTAGTTCCACAAATTACCCTTCAAGGTTGCAAACTTCTGTGGTAACCAGAAGTACTAGATTAAGTGCTGGTAATTACCAGTTTATCTCCTAAACTGGAGTGAATAGGTTACTTGAACTCTTGCCTAACTTTCTTTTGATCTAAATACTCAATTTCTGATTGTGACTGAGGAGGCTGAGTTCAAGATGGTCACCAGTCTCCTGTAGTTGAACTCAATCTTTGGATCTCATTTGGTTTTAAATCATGTGATACCATGTGACCACTATCTGCTTTGTGCACGTGAAGAAAATCCACATTTTTCCATCTCTGCCTTTTCTGAGGAACACATGACTGGCATAGACTGTGATGTCTGTGTTCTGTTTCCGGGCTGGTTCAGAATGCTGTTTTTGAACCCATCTCTTCTGGAGTCCAGCTCCATGGGTGTTCCATGTTACAATTTAACTCCTAGCATCATCTAGCTTCTGAAGCAAAGAACTTTGGCTTTGCACAGAAGATTGAAAAGCTTTGATACTCAAGAGCGTAACTACATAACAATAAGGAACCTTGTTAAGACAAAAAGCTAAGGGAAGTGTTCAAAAGAACAGACGTCATAGGTACTCTTAACGATACCGCACTCAGAGCTTGAAGTAAATATGTCTCACTTATAAAAAAGGAGGAGCTGCAGTTCAGAAGAAGAAGGTGTCTTCCTAAAAACTGAAGTCAGGTGAAGATGAGAAAGATAAGATAGATATTTAATTCTGCAATGGTTAAGTAAAAAATATAAGCCGACAGTGAAGAATTCCAGGAATGACCTGCACGGACTGAAAAAATAACAGAAATGTCTTTTCTGAAAATACAAGAAATAAAATAAAGAATATGTTTGATCACTACTTGATCAAAGTATCAAAGAAGGCCGCAGGAAAAGAAATAAAGGCACAGTACTAAATCAGTTTTGCATCCATTTACCTGTGGAGATCAAGGGTTCATATGAAGTGCTTTTTTATGAAAAACACATGGGAGAATTCATCTCCAACTGAAAGGCTGACAGAAGATACTACACAGGAAAGGCAAAATGACAGAAAAGATTACCAGAAAGAAGTGATATTCATTCAAGGATTCTGAAAGATCTCAAGAATTGATACATCCAAACTGCTAATTGTTGTGTGTATCCTCTCACTTAAAACTGACTATCAAAGTTGTTAGTGTGGTGCCAGTGTTTGAAGAGGTTTCCAGGGAAGATCATGAAATTACAAAACAGACAGGCTGACATCTGTACTGTGAAAATGGGTAGGAACTATTTTGAAGAGAAAAATCAGAGGAAATGTGGAGAATCATGTTGTGGAAGAGTCAATACAGCCTTTATAAAGTGAAGGGCTCATTAATCTGTTGGACTTCTTTGAAGTCAAAAAGCATGTAGACGCAGAAGATTAGCCTGGTTGGATTTTCTGAAAGCATTTGACAGTCCTTTCTCAAATGCTCATATTGTAATGAAGTTACTGTTAATTTTTTTTCCCTTTAAAATTCCTAGCTCTTTTCTCATAGCTGTAGTAAATGATGAATTTAACCTGATGTTCTAACAGGAAAAGAACTGTTAAAAGATAGTTGCTTGTGTTCATTTTTGCATTAGGATGTTTTTGCAGTGAGTTAGAGGTAGTAGGTATAGCTCCGACAACTTTGATCTACCTCAAATAGCTAACTACTCTTAAAGATGTATGACATAATGGAACCCGCAGGTTTGCAAAGATCTTCAAGGCGAGAGGTGTGTGGATATTAAAGTTTAAACAGTTTTCGTGGTCTTGGTGATGGATTGTTTATAATGAATGTTAAAAAAATAAGTTTCAGAGTTGGCAATATGAATGCAGTATTTAAATACCAATAACACATGCTGTTTTCTTTATTGTCTCTGGCTTTGTACAGTATGTTTACTTTCATTATCAAGTCTCTGAAGAGTTAGAACTGTCTTTAGGTAATAAATGGATACAGTTCAGTGGTGAAGAGGTTTAAGGGAAAACGTACATCATTCATTGCAATTTAATATTGGAAATGGCCCAGGTAATTTTTTTTTTGGCATGTTTAACAAATTATAATAATTGTAGATCCTGGTTTTTTTAGGCTAATATAAACAGTTACTGACTGTGTGGTTGTTAGTCTGACACAAAAACTGATGGGAAACAAAGTATTGATTGAAAATAAAGCCAATAGCTTGGGCAGTTTCTTCAAAAAGAGTTGTGTTGCTTATTATCAGTTTTTATTTTCCTGTTTTATAACAGGACAGTCATTCTAAACTGAAGGTGGCAATTATGCTTCTAAAACCAGAGCTGCAGATGATAGCTTCAGCTTATGTTGGGCTTTTCAGTCCACAAGGGCAGAAACAAACATCTAATTTAGGATATTCAGACTCCAGCGCCAAATGTTGAAAAGTCTAAGCTATTTTACATTGATTGAAAAGCTCTGCTTATGACAACTTCATGCTCTGGGAAGTCAAGATTTCTTCTTTTTTTTTTTTGATAAGAGTATGAACAGAGAAGCTTTTAGTATCCTCTTACTAATCCCATTACGGCTAATGGCTGACTCACAGTATTCATAAGAGCATAAAATAATACGACTACTTAGAAAGAGGAGTTAATCTAGCTTACTGTCCTGTTTCTAATGTACTTCAATGGAATGCTTAGGAAAGAGCATAAAAATAGGTCAGATGAATAGCAATTTCTCTTAAATGAGCTCCATATTTTCAATAGTAGTTCTTTCTTTCCCAATAAATTCTTAATCTCTTGTTTGTCTTTTTGACTCTTGTGTGAAAAAAAACGTAGCTATACGTAGGACTGTTACTGATGGATTTAGTTTCAAAAATAATACTACCTATTAATTTTTTCACAAGGATGATAAATTTCTGCTTCTTTTACAGATATATTTTCCTTTTATATGTGTGTGCTTCCTCATTGTCCACTTTTTGCATAGTGTTTTCATCCTATCAGCTTTAGTTTAAGAATGATGAAAATAATTTTGCTGTAACAGCAAATGTCAGGAAAGCAAGGAGGAATGACTTGGGTTAAAAAGAGTTTAATATCCTGGAGTGCATAGTTTAGAAGAGAGCTGCTGATTATTTTATTTATTCTGTCTTCAACCTAGCCTTTCTCAAATACTTTACTCATGAGGAATTAAGAAAGAATGTAAGACTGTAATGTAGAACTTGTGGACTGTTTGTTCCTTGGGGTAAATTTTCTTGAACTTTGGGAAATCTAATTCTCTGGGATGCTACAGAATTAAGAACAGATGATGTCCTATTTTTTCTCAGGCCTACAGTAATTGGTTTTGGTAAGTGGATGTTGTCTCTTATACTACTGCACGACATTATGGCATAATCTCAGCCTACTTCTTAGTGAAAGCAAAAGCCTGTGTTCCATGTATGTGTTTCCAGAACATAAAATATCTCAATAAGAGGTGAGAAAATAAAGGAAGGCTGAAAAAGTGAAACCATGCATCTATTCCTGTGTGTTGCTGACTTAGGTACAGCATTGTGTTTATATCATAATATGTCAGTGAGTTCAGGAAGCATAATGGAAATTTCCTCTGGATTTGTCTCACAAGAGGACAGTCTTTCAAAGTCTAAGGGGAAACTGTAATACTGATGCCATAATATATAAGTTATGTTTGAGGAAGGTGATCTTTCCGCACTGCTCAGAAGGTGAGGCCATACCTGGAGAACCTGTCTGGTTCTGGGCTCACCAGTACAAGCATGGGCATACAGAACAGAGCCCAAATGTGATGAAGGCCATGAATAGAAGACCACAAATGTGATGAAGGGACTGGAGTATCTTTCCTATAGGAAGAGGCTAAGAGAGCTGAGACTGTTCAGCTTGGAGAAGAAAATGCTCAGGGAAATCTCATCAATGTGTATAGATGCCTGAAGGAAAGGTGTAAAGAAGACAGACAGAGGCTCTTTTCAGTGGTGCCTAGAGACAGGAGGAGAGGCACAAAATGAAAGGTAGGACGCTCTGTCCGAACATCGGGAAACACTTTATGACTGTGAGGGTGACTGAGAATGGCAGCTGGTTGGTCGGAGAGGTTGTGGAGTTTCTACCTTTGGAGACAGTCAAAAGTCATCTGGAATGGCCCTGGGCAGCCTGCCCTAATTGACTCTACTTGAGTAGGAGTTGGATCAGGTGACCTCCAGAGGTCCCTTCCAACCTCAGTGACTTTCTGTTTTGGTGTTAAATTTCTATTCTTACCTAGTTGGAGAAATAATTTCTAATTTAGACAATGTTTGCTAAAAACCTTGTTGCTTTGAAGAAAATTTAGGTTTATATGAGGAGTCTTTGTGCACAGAAATAGCAATTAGCAGTTTTGTTTTCTTATCTTGCTGCTTTGGACTATACTTTGATAGTAGAAAGGTCAGTTATTATTCATTATAGAGCAGCTTTGGACTGTCTGGGTAAAAACACACCTGAATTTTGTCTATAATGAAGTTATTATTGATTGTTGTCTTGAGCCAGAATGCTTGGTTCTAAAAAATTCTTACTGGAGATGTCCACTTTACTGAAATCCTTTTTTACATAGAATCTTTATGATTGGAAGGTATTTCTGAAGATTGTCTAGTCCATCCCCCTTTCTCAAAGCAGGATTAGATAAAGCAGGTTGCCCATGTCTGCGTCCAGTTGGCTGCTGAATATCATCAAGGATGGAGACTGCACAACCTCTCTGGGTAACCACTTCCAGTGTTTGAACCACCAAGAGTCCCCCAGGCTTTCTCCGCTCCAGGCTGGACAGTCCCAGCTCTCTCAACCTCTCTTCAAATTAAAGATGCTTCAGTCCCTTAGCTCTCTTTGTGGCCCTGCACTGGACAGTAAGTCCATATTTTTCTTGTACTGGAAGCTCCAAACTGGACTGCACACTCCAGGTGTGGCCTCACCAATGCTGACTAGAGGGGAAGGGTGTTTGGGATGCCCTGTGTTTGGTTTCTTTTTTTATGAAGTGCTTTTTGCTATTTGGTGCCATTTGTGCTATCCTGGACTTCATAAAATGTCTGGAAAATCGAAGTTACATTTTTATTACTACTGTTAAGAGCACCGGTCTGGCCACTGAGTACTAAACTGTTTTCAGAAATAGTGTAGTTTGTGGTATTTCTAATATGCTGAGATTTGAGATGAAAGGAGAATGTGAGTAGCATTTTGTGGAGAAACCCATTTTAATAAAGTTTTGGTTTATACCTGCTGTAAGGATGGTTTCATTTTTACTGTTGGAATGCAGGTCTAACAGTATTTGCAACACGTTAACAGATTTGAAATGTAAATGTGTAGTGTGCTCTACTTGGTAAAAATAGAGTTCATCCTTGGTGTTGCAACTCCGTCAGCGAAGGCATTTTCTCTCACTTGAGTTTCATCAGCCAGATACAGTTTATCACTGGCTGGTTTTTCCATTTTAAAATGCAGCTGATGTCTCTCTTGGTGTGCTATTAACTAGTTCCACATGTAGAGGAATTAATAAATCCTCTGGTTTGATAATGTTTGGATTTTGTTATTTTGGTTTGGTTTATTTATTTTTTTTTTTTGGACCTATTTATTTCTCAATTCTGTATTCTGTGTTAAATGAAAATATTTAGGGTGGAGTTCAAGCTACATCTTTTCCTAAGTTGCAGGCATAAACAAGGTTTTCTGTCTTCTGCCAGAAGACCTGTTTTCATGAGCCTAGTGCAAATAGATCTTCAGTTGCGCAAATTCAGCTGAAATTGGAGGAATGGTTTCAGATACATGTATGTGTACATATGTTGCAGCACTTACATACGTGCATAGACATACAGTGTTAGTTCATAGCATTTACATCTTTCCTAAAGCATCAAAACTGACTTAACAAAGATTTGCAACATAAAAAATAAGCCTAAAGGGTAGTCTGAACACATATATTATTTTTAAAATTGTGTAACTGTCTCTCTTAATGAGAAAGTGCTGTTTTGCTGATTAAGAGGATATATATAGTCTTTTAATCATATGACTTTGTAACTTGGTTTGTGAATACACAGTCATCTAAAGGGTGGATGGTACTGTTAGCTACACAGTTCCGTCAGTTTGAAATAAGAATTGTTTTGATTTCTAACCATCGATCTGAGAGTATTTGGGCAAAGCAACTTCCCATACCAAAATGGTGAAATATGAAATCTGCACATTATTTTAGGTTCTTCTTAAGTGTTAGCCTTGCCATGATAAAAGAGCATTAATGCAGCAATTAGTTGAATTTCCTCTCATCTGCAGAACTAGTACAGCTTTCTTGCTGTGTCAGTACAGAAAACAAAGAAGCCATGATATAAGCATTTTTACTCATCTTTGAACTCTCTTATTACTGAAGATCAGTGCAGTGTCTCAGAGTAAGTTTTTTAATCTATGGAGACTTGTTCTCTGCTATTTCTAAGTGTGTATATAGAATGTATTGTATGAAGGAAACAGAGAGATAGAAATGTTATGTGTCTCTGGAATAGGACCTGAAGTGTCTTAGAAATTACATTATTATGCACATGGTGATAGTTGCAGTTTTCTTACAGTTCCTTCAGTATATATACCTTAGATAGGCAACATAATTGATCTGCCCCTTTTTTGAACTCCAGTCGAAAGGGTTCTCAGGTGAAAGGATTCTTACTTAACATAGAGTCCCACTGTAGTCCTTGCTATTTTGTATTAGCATCCTGACAAAATAAGAGCCATACATGCTCAGCATTTCATTTTCAAGGTGATTTTCAATGCAGCAAAACTCAGTGGAGAATGCTTTACAGATTCCTTTCGGCTAGTCAGCAAAATCAGTTCTTGGATGTGTTTACAGTTGAATTCAGCTGTGTTTTTGCTTCTCTTCATTTAAGTGCATTACATGTGTTACATGACATACATAATGAAGAAGGTAAAGTCATTGCCTTTCAAGCAAATTTATAGTGGCTCCATTTCAATTTCTGAATACTGTTTTAAAGACCAAATGGTAATATAACAGTGCAATGCAGCTTTCTTCTTACAAATAGGGAATAGTTTGTTTGCAGTGCTACTATAGAAGCCTATCTGGGTAAAATATAGTATTCCTTTATTTAAGTATGCTCTTCTTTAAAATGGTTGTCTTCAATTTATTACATCTAATTAGCAGCATAAATTCTATTTACATGCAGCTTTTGCTTGACTAAACATTGGTATTTATATTCAGAAAACAATCCAGTTAAAAATGGGTAGTTAAAAGGCTAACGTGTTTCACTTGCAGCTTAACAACCTGATTAAGTTATTTTTTCCTCCTTTATTATAATTTGCCTTTTTTTAATGGACATAATATAAATCAGGATAAATAGATACTTTGAAATTAAATACAGATTGATCAGGATGTGATGATTAAATTAAACTGTCCAGTATGGTGACATCTGCATACTCTTATGTTCCTTATTCACATATTGTTTATATGTAGCATAAATTAAAAATTTGGGGTTTTGCATAATTTTCTTTATGATTTTTAATTGAAATAATAGAAACAGAACTTGTTTATTTTTAAATGCTTTGTCATTTCCTTAAACCAGATTTTTGTGTAGCTGAAAATAATAGAAGTCTGTAGGGTACTTGACATCACTGCAGGTGTTCTGCCTGCTCACTTGCTTGCACACTTGTCATGATCAAAAATCTGAGGCTTACTTGCATGCTTCTCCAAAGTGATTTATGCCTCAGAGCAGTGTTCAGAAAAACAGCTTCAATGTCACTCAGCTGGAGAAGTCTCCTTCTAATAAGTGTGAGGAAGGATAACCATAGTCATGCCTTTAAAGTGACATTTCTCTGAAGAAAAGTGTTAAGAGAGGTTTGGGTTTTTTTCCCTTAAAATGGCATGTTCCTGCTCATAGCAGCAACTGTGGTCTCCTAAGGAAAAGAAATTTCCGCATGAACACCCCCATAAGTAACATGTTAAACTTCAGTAATTGTTTTAGTGGTGAGAAAACTGTCTGCTTGAGTGGATACCAGAGATGTCTGTGGGTAAGGTGTGAAGCAAAGTTGTTACTTCTCAATACATACCGTCAGCTGGAAAATCTGCACAGTCGCATCTTAGTTGGTGTGCTTTCAGCTGAGCTTCCATGGAAGGGTTTTTCTTTAGAAAGACCAGGTGTAAAGGAATAATTTATTTTCCTTATCCTCCAGTGCCAGCTTCTACTGATTTTTTTTTCCTCTATAGAGTGTTGTCTCATACATATGTACAGGTCAAGCCAAAAAAAGGCAAATATAGAGGAACAAATCTGGAAAAGCAATGGGATGATCCTTAGGAAAAAGGAAGCAGAGGGTAGTGAGTGATCATCATCCAAGTATGTCAGAGTGTGTGAGGAAGAGGAAACCTGCATGCAGGTTATCTCACCCAGGCCATCAAAAGTGTATTACCTGGCAAATGGTTGTATAATTGCCACTTGCTTTGATAGGCAATGAACTGTGGAGTAGACATTTTACTCCAGTGTTCACAGAACATCATATTTTTTATGTCTTTATGCTACATTTAGAGCACTTCTCTGCCTGGTCATGACCAGCAAAATGAATGCATTAATTATGTTAACAACAAACATAAGATTATTGATTTGAGTTCAGATTTAAGCATCTTTTACTGATTGAAATTTTTCAGTAAAAATAGAATTTTACTGATATTTCTGTATATTTTTTATTTCTTTTCTCCACAGATGATTCAGACCATCAGGACTCTAGTTGAAAATACAGATAGCTTATATGAGAAGATAGTACAGTGTCAGAAATCAGGTACGTACAGGCTGTTTTTTTAAAAATATTATAAAGAACTTACTGCATTTTTATTTCCAAAACCCTTAATGCAGTTTAATCACTCAACTGTAGAAAAATAAAAACAACAGAACAAAACACACACCAAAAACCCCCACCAACCAGAAAACCCAAACAGAAAAGTTTATTGTGATTTAGGCGCATAGAATAACAGTCAAAAGGATATTTCATATCAAAGAGCCATAGAATTACAGCTTGGCTTTAGACATCGTGGGTATTTTATATATGGACAGCAGCTTGTCAATACAGACATTTCCACAAATGCAAACATAGAATTACAGGGAAGAAGGAGAATGATCTTCCTTCAAAATCCCTTTTTTTAACCATTTACTCCTATCTCCTCTTCAACTGTGTGAGAACTTGTTCTCTTTTGTCATGGTAGCCTAATGTCTTCAGGAGCCTTGGTGAAGTACCTTGCCTTCTGATAGTTACATGACAGTAGGTGTTCTGTCCTTGCATTTCCCTGGATCTAATTGGTGGATACCTTCTGGTTCTGCTGATTTGTTACTGTTTTATCTATTCAGAATAAAACTGGGTTTGTAGGCAATTACATCTGTTAGGCTTTTCAAACCATGTGGATGCAGAAAGTCTTTTTTAGACTTCATTATGACCTATTGGTCTCACAGGTTCTCTGAGAGTTTTCTGGTACGTATTTGATAGTTCTGGGTTTCTAAATCTCCCTGTTATTCATAGCACACATTCCTAACACACTGAACTATCAAAATACTTGAACATTTTTATTTTTCCTGGTTACTTCAAGCTGTCAAACATAAATAATCATAAATATCATGAGCTGAGTATTTATGATTATTTTCATCTATGTTGATAGATGCAGGGATATATCTAAAACTACTGTGCAGATTTCATTTTCTTAATAGTAGCAAATATGGGGCTGTATTTTGGATTTGTGCTGAAAACAGTGTTGATGACACAGGCATGTTTTAATTACTGCTGAGCAGTGCTTACACAGAGCCAAGGCCTTTTCTGCTTCTCATTCCACCCCTGAGCAGGCTGGGGTGCACAAGAAGTTGGGAGGGACAGTCAGGACAGCTGACCCCAACTGACCAAGGGGATATCCCGGACCATATGGTGTCAAGCTCAGAGTGTAAAGCTGAGGGAAGAAGAAGGAAGGAGGGGGACATGTTCTGAGTGGTGGTGTTTGTCTTCCCAAGTAGCCATTACACATGATTGATCCCTGCTCTGCTGCAAGTGGCTGAACACCTGTCTGCCCATGGGAAGTGGTGAATGAATTCCTTGTTTTTCTTTGTTTGCACATGTGGCTTTTGCTTTACCTGCTAAACTGTTTTTATCTCAACCCATGAGTTTTCTCACTTTTACTCCTCCGATTCTCTCCACCATCCTGACACAGGAGGTGTGAGCAAGTAGTGGTGTGGGGCTTACTGGCTGAAGTTAAAGCACAATGACAAAACTCAGAAAATACCATGCTGCCATTGAGTCACTGTCTTGCAGACTCACACACTTAACTTCTTGAATCATCTCCCATTTTTGTGGTTATAGTTGCCATATTTTTTTAGCTTTATCTATGTCTGAAACAGTTTAGATCCTTGGTTAGAGGTAAGGCAAAAGCTAATTGCCTATTTTACCTTGTGTTTTAGAATTGTTGTCTTTCAGAGAAGATTGTTTTCTACTGGTTCATGTGGATTCCAGTAAACTTCTGTATATTTAATTTTCTTGAGTCTTGCAACCTTATTTCACATGAACTGAAGCTGGGAGCCAAGAATCCTTTAAGAATGCTAAAGACTTAATGTTAAATAGCAGAGATTGTGATCCCATTTAAATGAGAAACGTCCAGCTTGATAACATAAGCCTAAATGTGGATTATGCAATAGATCCTGCTATTTATGGCTGTTTTAGCCCTGCAGGGTCAAGGTACTTTTTAAGATGAATGAGCTGAATTGAATTGCTTTTTAATATCAATGGTTTTTGAAGATTTCCTTATGGCTAATTGATCTCATGATATTACTGTATTTAATTCTGAGTGAAAGATTATATGTTTTCCTGTGGAGTTTCTTGATAAGAAGACTTCGTCTGGGGATTTTTTGCTCTACTCAAAGAGTAGAAGAGCTGCTAAAATGAGAACAAATACTGAAGCTGCAAATAAGCAGTAAATTTTTGTTGTCACGAACAGTCTTAGAAGTTGTGTTAAGCAAAGTTGGCTTGCTCCATTAAGCTGTTTTCTGACTTAATTTTAATAAGACTTTTGGCCTCCTTTAAAATTCGGAACTAATTTTAAAATAAATGCACCATTATTTCTTACTTAGTTTGCCCGCCTATTGCCTAAGCAAAGATACAGTTCTTTAGATGGCTCTTTTCAGAATTCAGGTTCTTTGCTGTCAATTTTCCCAAGAACACTTAACTATAAACTTCTCATTTTGATTCTTTAGAATTAAACCACATAAAAAAGTTCTCTGTTTTCTTCACATTGGCATATTAATTTCAGCTCAACACATTCTGTTCTTAATGAAATAGTTATCAAAAGCATTTTAGATGCATTAACTAATGAAAAGATATCGGAACATAATACTGCTTTGGTTCCCACTGTACTTCTCATTCTTTAGCGAAATTAAGACTTCATGACTTCAACATTACTGCAGTGTCATTAACTTGTTGCTGTTAAGCCAGCTAAAGATCCTGAAAGAAAATAGAATGGGAGATGTAAAGGAATTTAAAGATAATCCAGTCCATCCCCTTAATCTGTAAAAAGACCTGAAATTCTCCTTTATCTTCTCTAGAGTAAAGAATTCGAATGTCCAGGTCAACTTACCTCATTCCTAACCTCCGCTTTACCCATCTTGCATCGTTCTTGTATTTCTCTTTTGAATCTTCCTTGTTTTCTTTTTGTGTTGTATTTAAATGCTGCCTGATCGCATCACTGGTTAAAAGAGAGAGCTATATCTTAGGAATTTGTTTTGGTGTTCAGCAGTGGGAGCTCAAAAAGACATGAAATATGCTCAAGTATTCATTAAATGATCAGGGGGCAAATAACGAGCAAACATGGTTTGCTGGTGACAAAGAATTACTGAACATAATCAAAGGTAGATATGGCTATGAAACAGTGCAAGAGGATCTCGTGGCACTGAGAATTACAGTGTGTGAAATGTAACATCAGTAAGGGTAAGTTAATGTGTGTATGGGAAAAAGTAGCCTTGACAATACCTACAAAAAATGGTGTTTAAGGTTCCTGAGTTAATTCAGGAAATGAAGTTACTGTATACAGTTCTAACAGTGTCAGTTTACTGCTAATATCATGCAGAAATACACATTCCAGCACTGTGTGCTAGTAATTCAGATAATTTTTCAATGTGTTATTTAAGACATATAACTTTCTGTAGTCAGATGTGCAGCCAGATCTCTTATGCAGGTTCCTATCTTCTGGGATCTCAGCTACACTGTCCTTTTTCTCTGAGATCGACCCTCATAGTTTTGCTTTATGTATGCCATTTTCCTGGCTGTCATTTTGATGATGTCTGTCCCTATATTCCTTTCTATACTTCTTCCTCGTATGTCCAGACTGAGCTGCTTTCACTTTTCTTCTGTTTGCTCATTTGGTAGCAAGAGTTTCTACTGCGTATATACATTGTCAGCCATCGTCATGCTTTCTATCATGTTGTCCCACACGCTCACTGTAAACATCCACCAGGCTATTTCCTTTGAATTGTTTTTTAAAAGCCATCCCACAAATGTAGCTAGATTGACACATGTCCTCCTACCACCTTAACCAAAATAGTTTTCTCTGCTTCCTTGTCCTCCCCACTCTTTCTTTATCCATCTGTTCTCTTTTTTCCTCATACTTTGATTCTAACTTGTTGAAGCAGGACTTGTCTTATTTATTCCATCTGTGCAGAGACTAAAATAGCAGGGACTTAGTTTATTAAATAATGCAAGTAGTAAAAGACATAAAATTAGTATGTTTTCTAACATGTACTCCAAAGCAGTCCTTCGGGAGTGTCAGGATGCAGTTTCAAGAAAGGGACTATCAAGCCATTCTGGATGCTGTCAATGATGTGCGCAGTACACAATATCCATTGGGAAAAAGTTATGTCTGAGCCGCATGTAGAAAAAGATGAGGATAATAGCTAAACAAGCACTGCAAATAGTTCTTGTTTAAAATTAAAGTAAGAAAATCAATTTTGTTCAAATAGCTGTAACTCTCAGTTTCCCACTGCTTAAGCTTTTCAGCAAAATGACAAGTTTACCGAGCTGTTTCTTTTACTGTTTGTTCCTGTTATTTGAATTCTGAATTGGTTTTTGACTTAGGGTCCACCAAAACAAAGCATGTAAGATGCAGAAAAGGTAGTATTCTATGTTATGTACAGATGAGATAATCCCTTAATAGAGGCAAAGAAATTTATACAATGAAATCTTGATGAGCACTTTTGACTGGGTATGCAATTGCAGTTTTTTGTAAGCAGTGAAAAGGAGTGACTACCGTCAGTTGTTCCCAACATTTGTGTAGTTATCACTGACTTGAAAGAGAATTTGCAATGTTCATGTGCTGGGTGCTGTGGAGTTTACACAAGTTCATCAGAATTTGTTAATCCGTGTCTTCTGAAATAATGCCCTTTATCAACCAGTCAAAAGATGAGGAGGCACTGCATTGAAACTATAACTTCATATGTAGGGAGTGAAGAAATGCTGCTTTATCCATTAGTGTTGGACTTCATAACTGACCAGTGTTTATGTGTTTACGTCAGTGGGACATACTGATCTTAGAATTGAATCCTTTACTATATTTTTCATGAAGTTCACTGTTAAAAGTAAGCAATCTACAATATTTACCACCATCAAATAAACTCCAACGTCACCTGCTATGACTAAAACAGTGCCTTTGAGGCCCCTCTGTCAGTAATCTGTTTTCCTGAAATACCTGATTTTTTTCCTCTCTTTTCTCCTTGTTCCCATTTTTTCTAAGCCAGATATCAAATTATTGTAAGTCCTTTCTCCACACTTGTCACATCATTTTGAAGGTTTGTTAGCACAGTAGGCTGTCTGAGAGTTAAGGAAAGGTGTTAATAAAGGACATATTCAGTGCAATCCTTTAAATGTCTCAACTTACTTTATGTATTCAGTCCATCATTTTTACTTGTTTTTTTTTTCTTTCCTCTTTACTCTGTCTGCTTCATTTTTTCTACATTTTTTTCTTCTTATTTATCCTGCTTCCTCAGGCTGCTCCATTAAGCATCTCCAGGTACAGCTCCACAGCAGCTCAGGTTATACTGTCGTTGTATACATTCCGTAGCTCTGTAATGCTGGTCCTCTCCTATGCTTTGAATATTCTTGAAGCCACATTCTGCTGGGGACGGAGTGGAGGAAAGTGCTTAGATCAGCTTTGGATAGCATTGATCAGTCTCTTTTCTTTGTGCTTAAATCTCTCTACTGTTATTCACACCAGTCATACACCATATTTTTCATATATTGCTCCTTATATATAACTCACTGTAATACACAGAATCATACAATGGTTTGGGTTGGAAAGGACCTTAAGATCATCTAGTTCCAACCCCCCTGCCATGGGCAGGGACACCTCACACTGTACCAGTGTTGCCCAAAGTTCTGTCCAGCCTGGCCTTGGACACTGCCAGGGATGGAGCATTTACCACTTCCTTGGGCATCCTCTTCCAGTGCCTCACCACCCTCACAGTAAAGAACTTTTTCCTTATATCTAACCTGAACTTCCCCTGTTTAAGTTTAAACCCATTACCCATTGTCCTGTTGCTGCAGTCCATGACGAAAGGTCCCTCTCTAGCACCCTTGTAGGCCCGTTTCAGATCCTGGAAGGCTGCTATGAGGTCTCCATGCAGCCTTCTCTTCTCCAGGCTGAACAGCCCCAACTTTCTCAGCCTTTCTTCATACGGGAGGTGCTCCAGTCCCTGATCATCCTCGTGGCCTCCTCTGGGCTTGTTCCAACAGTTCCATGTCCTTTTTCTGTTGAAGACACCAGAACTGTACACAGTGCTCCAAGTGGGGTGTTGTGAGAGCAGAGTAGAGGGGCAGGATCACCTCCTTCAACCTGCTGGTCACGCTGCTTTTGATGCAGCCCAGGGCACGGTTGTTTTCTGGGCTGCGAGTTCACACTGAAGCCAGCTCATATGCAGTTTCTCATCAGCCAACCCCCCCAAGTGCTTCTCCTCAGGCAGCTCTGAATCTCTTTTCCTCCCAACCTCTAGCTGTGCCTTGGATTGCCTTGGATGGTGGTGTTTTTTGGGGATTCTGGTATATTTTGCAGGAGAGTGGATGATCTTCCAGACTTCTAGATGTTCTCAACATTCTTGCTCACTCCTCTCAGGGCAAACGCTTAACACAGGCTTCTGTATTGTCTCTTGAGTTTGCCCGTTCATATGAAGCCTTTATTTCCCCTACTGTTTGTGTAATTCTAGCCCAGTAAAAGATCAAATCGTATTAATGATGACCATCTAGAGCTCCATGCTCAACTTTCAGCAACCTCGGTAAGAAAAAATGATTGGAAAATTTGGTTATGTGCTGGAAATCAGGGTAACATCGTAAGAGGCTAAACCAGAACTCTTGATTTTAAATAGCCTTTCTCAGTACAGAAATATTTACAAAACTGAACTATCATATTGGCTTGTAGTTTGTACTTTTAGCAGTTGCCTTGTACCTGCAAAAATGATTAAAGAGTTAAGATTAATTATATTTCTTAAAATATAGGGAAGTATACTAGAGTGCACAAATACCGCAGACATTTTATGTACCAAGATCTGCTCAAAGGCTATGCTGCTATGCCAACTAGAATCTAATCCAAAATGGTAAGAAAGGATGAGGAATCTGTTTATTCCCCTGTGGATTTTCTATATCTACATGTGACAGTTTAACTAGTACAACACCTGCTGACAGAGACTAACCAACCGTTCCAAACTATCTGTAGGTGAGGGTTAAAAAAAAGCAGAGGCAGTGAAGTGTTATTATCAGTATGGTTGAAAGACAGATTTCATAACATGCTTTGTTAGAAGAAGTACTGGAAAGTTGAACAGGATTTCAGGTACACTTTCTTCCTCTTTATATTTTGAACAACAGCAACAACAACAAATCCCAAGTTATATATATGTTGGTAAGATGGCTCTGGGTTTAAACTGAATGTGTTAATCAGGCAATTTGAAGAAAAAGGTACCAAATTTCCTGGGCATTGGGTGATAGTAAAGGAAAGCGAACTTACATTACTGTGGAAGCAAAAAAGAGAGTAATTACTATTGCCAGTGAAACAACGTGGGCTCAGGAGGATCTGAAGACTGGGAGAAATTACAGTGCACCATAAAGCAATGTCTATATTAAGTCTGCTTTCTAGCATTAGATAAAATCAAGATTTTTTTTCCTTAGACTTTCATTGGTCTCTCTTGAGGGTCGAGGCTGAGAAATAAAAGATGGAAACAGCAGCCTGTGGAAAGAATCTTCTCCTTTGTAGTTCTGTTTTTGCCCTTTAGTGTCAGTGTTGGTTCATTCTCATACATGGTAATGGCTTAACTTTACCCACACTGAGAAATGCAGTCCTTTTCAAAGGAATGTTCTTGTGGAATGAAGTTCTCTGTACATTGGAGGTGGAATGCTGCACGTTGTCATGAAGGTTGAAATAATTGAAAAATACTGAACAACTAATTTTGTTAATGTATAGTTTTGTCAAATATTAGTCTAAATCTACTGAATGCACGTAATTCAGACCTGGAGCTTCTTGAAGCTGAGGCACACTTAGGATCTGCAAAGAAATTCTGATTCTCTAGTTATGACATAAAATATTTCATGTGATTTCAGTGGGAAGCAGGTGCTTGGGAGTACTTGAGGATTTAATCCTTATTCCTGTTAAGACTCAGTTTTTGCAGTTAGCAGGCGATACTTAGATAATACAGAGGTGTTCTGGTATTAATTTATTAAGGTTCGTTTTAAGCCTTTGTGCAGAAAGTGTTCTGTAAGCAAAATATGTGAGAATTTGCAAGTATGGTGACTTCTCTTTCTTCTCTAACATGATTTATTTGATTTATTGTTGGTGTGATCTGGTAGCCAGACTCCTTTCCCAAGCACTTTTCTGATAAACTTCATTTTAAGAGGAAATTGTTTGTGAGATTGAAATATGTGACTGTTTAAGGAATATAATTTAGAGTAAAAAACTCAGAAACATATTTAATACTGTAAAAAATTAAAACCCTAGCTTTCAAAGATGTGGCCAAGTGTAGCAGTTGAATGTGCAGATTAAATATTTATGTATGAAAATGAGTACTTGCGGCTTAATTTCCTAGAATTCTTTCCTATATTACCATTTAACCTACACAGTGTAGAAAGAAATATTTTAATGTATAAGTTGCTTTCTTGGATTTTTTTTCTTGGAAAGAACAAATCTCTGTGCAAATTAGTTACACAAATTTAGTAAGCATTCAAGATGAGTGTACACAGTACTTGAGCTGCAATATGTGGTAACCTAATTGAGAGCTGTGTGGTATTTTCCTTCCATTAAAAAAAAAAATGTTTATTTTTATTGTTTATTACTCTTTTAAAAATAATTCATTTGCTTCTAAGTCAAAGTGCTCCACCAAGAATGAAATAAAATGTATTTGGCTTGACTGAAGTTAAGCTCTTACTTGCCGTATTCATCAGCGTGTATTTTATAGACAAATGGTTTGCTACCAATTTCATATTAGGCCTACTCCACAAACACATTTATTGCCAAAGTTTTACCATTGTGCCATTTGATAAAGGTATTCATTAAGAGAAAAAAACCTGTATCAAGAGGAGCCTTCCCGCTGCGTAGTCATGTCTCAGCTAGTTGTAAATCATGCTCTTGGCAAGAAAGCCTTCATCAAGGAAAACAAAGGTGTGCTGAGTAGAGATTTGGCTAGAAATACGGTGTAACAAGTGTTGTGCTCACTGTTTTGCTAAAGAATTAAAAAAATTAATCCTTAAAAAATTAGTAAATCAACTTCCAGTTGGTTGTATGCCAGGGTTTTGTGATAGTAACTCTTACAATAGTAAACAAATTGCAGACTTTCAAGCAGTCTGAACTCCTTCTTACCTTACACACACTCACTCCAACTCTCTATGTTTTGGTCTCTTTTCACATCTTGATTTTAATAAACATGTAGTTATCATAAGAGTTTTCCAAAAAGAAAATACATATTTTACAGTTAAAACCCCCCAAAATATAAATACATGTAGCTCAGTGACTCAAGGCTACTTACCTTTTTAGTATATGCTTCTTAATTGGTTTAAAAATAGCAGACTCACTTCAGCTGCTTTATATGTCACTTTTTAATCAGTATCTTACGTATACTACTTTGAAACTGTAGTGAAAGCCCAGTAGTGGGAGGAATTGCTAACTAATTTTAAATAGGTGTCATTTCTAGTTTGTCATTAAGGATAGTGAATTTCATATGGCGTTATTTCATTTTGAAGAAATAAAGAAAACTGTTTTTTCTAAGCTAAGTACAGTTGTAGACGAGTAACTTTCAATAGCATGTATATATATATATATAAACAGTGTTGGTTTTCACATAAACCCCCAAATTATTTTTTCACCTCAAGATACAGTGTTGGCTCTCCAACAGCATGCAGAGCAGCAATCGAAATGCGTTGTTACAGCATTTCGTGTCAGCAAAACAATACCATGCCTATTGTAAATTATGAAAGGTTTTGTATCTGCTGAATATATTTGTGATAATTAAAATATTAAGAATCCAGGACCATAAAATACAGCTCAGATTGCAATCTGGAAATTATTCTGAGAAATGATGGCTCAGAATTCTTACCAGCCTGTCAAGACTGTTGTATTGCATTGTATGTTTTATTTGGGAAGAAAAAGTTTGTTATTAAAGTATGTCATAGCAATAAGACACCCCACTTTCTATACTATCATCAGCCCTTGTTTAGTTCAGAGACAGAAATATTCCTTCAGAATATGCTATGCATAAGTTAATGCAGGTTTGAGGTCTGTCATGTAATACTATTTAGAGAGATCATCATGCATCTGGTTGAGGAAACACGGGGCTGGAAGGTCCTGAATTCTACTTGCAGGCACAGTTAATGTAAATTGGTCATGTCAGCTCTATTTTAAAATGAATATGAGTTTTTTGTTTGAGTAATTTTCTGCTTTTCAAGGCTGCTTACAGAACCACATCTACAATGGTCATAAATTTTACATAAATTCTAATTTTACAGACAGATATTCATCCTAATATTGTCCTTTAGCTGAAATGATTCTTTGATGTCCAAGGTCTTACCTGACTGATCTTTATCTAGAGAGCAATTACTCCTTTCTGGTTTTCTTTTTGCTAGACTAACCAAGCAAGTCTTTACTAGTCTTCTCACATGATACAGGGTTCTTACTGCATTGATCAGCTTTATAGCACTTCTCTTTTCCTCATGCTGTTTGAAGTTATTGAAAATGGGAGAAAAGAATTGTACATTAAATTTCAAAAGAGCATCTTGAATGGCAAAGTATTCCCAGAAGGGATGAAGGAGTTGTAAAGCTATCTATCTAGTGCATTCCAGGGTTGGGGAAGGGGGTCTGAGTGAGAGGGAAAAGCTGAGATGATAATGAAATTCAAACTAATCAGCATTCACTGGGGAGCCAGAATGTGATTCAGCACTGAAGAGGAAAAAACAGTGTTTTGGAAATACTGAAGGACTGCTTATCAGGATGCTTTAAAGAAAAAAAAGTGTACTGCAGAGGAGAAAGATATGCTGTGAAATCTTTGGTTATGATTGGGAAAATTTGTTAGCAGCACTGTATTCAGTTTAAAAACCTGCTTTTAAATCATGTTATTCCTATTTTGTTATGTATATTGCAACTTATTTACATGAGTTACAATAGTTGAGATGAATGAACTCCAAAAGTTTAGCAATATAGTCTCAGCATTTATGGTTCAGAGCACAAAAATCTGTATTTTCGTGGTGCTCTAGAAATGTAATGTGGTAAGTGTGTAACTGTGCCTAATCTTTCCATGAGCATATTGGAAGTTTATTTTTTGGATTATGTGAACAGGAGATGGATACTTGGAAGTCGTGATGGATGAATGAACTTCAGTTTTTCACCTGGTTAGAAATCTGTTTGGGGGGAATAAAGATGAATGGTTTACTTGAGGCTGCACTCTAGAGGCAGAGTTAGAGCTATGGAGAAGTATTTGAAATAAAAATGATAGAGTATTTTAATTCAGGAAAAATATTTGACATTTATTTTCCTGGTTGTAAAATTTAAAATAGTGATTTGTATTATATCTCAGTTACTGGACTGTTCTTATCTCAACCCGTGGGAGTTACATTCTTTCGGTTCTTCTCCCCATTTCCCCCCCATCGGGGTGGGGAGGAAAGGGAGGGAGAAGTGAAATCTACGGCTTAAACCACGACATAAGGAAAGCTAAAAAGAGCAATCTTTTCTTCTAAATGAATTTATTAATTATTTTTTTATGTGTGTATAGAGATATGTGTGCGTGTATATATACATATATATGTATGCACACATACATATATATACACACTGGTCTAAGGTAAGGGAATGTACAATAAAAACATTCAGTCGTATTTCATAACAAGACGTGAGCGTCAGGTAGAGAGATTACAAACCACAGATACCTTAAAATGTCCTTAGAATTCAGTCCACTGTAGGATTGACAGCCACTGCAAGTTCATATGCTTTTTCCATGATAGTAAATTACATATAAATTTTGAAGCACATGCATTCACTGGGCAAATAGATCTCACTCAACTTAGTTATAGTTTTTACTTAAGCTATAACTTGATTTTACATTCATAGGTGTAAGTCACAACCACTTGCCAACCTTTGCCCTCAAAAATACCTTTTATGTTTTTCCTGATGGAGATTCTGAGAGCTTAATTTAACATATGACTTCCATAGGAGAGTTGCTGTAATCCATATCGGGCTGATGCGTGTACCCTTGGAAGGACATTTTACTTCCCCTGCATGAACGAGGCTGTTTCAATTTTATTTTTATGTGACTTGTAACAGCAGCATGGAAAGCAAGTTATTTTTCTTACATCTGTGCAGTGTGAGGAGTTAAAATTAAAGCTTTGGTAATTCTACTCAATGTGTAGTTCCAGCTAGTATGAATTTTGCCAGAAATTTTTGTTTTTAAGTTTGTCAGATAGGGGTTTTGTGGACACAGCAGTTTACGTGGGTGTGGTAAAATGTCCTTAGAAGTTCACTTGGTATTCCTCCTTCACAGTTACTCCTTGTCTCCTCAGGGGTAAGGTGAGAAGGCTACTTTCTGGGCTGGCTGCAGCATGTAAGGTGTTAGCTGGGCAACTATGATGTAAATTTAGTACATAGAAGAGCAAGGCACAAAATAAATCTGTTAGGATGAAGTATTTCTTGAAATTACTGTTACCGTCCTGTAGCAACTCATAAAAAGGATTTTGCATATGGTGCAACAAGTTCAGTTGTGCTTAAAGGGTATTTTTGTATAGCAAATATTTGCTTGGCTCCATCTTTGTACGGCAGTGACCCAACAGGTCCTTCAGTGTGGATTTTGGCTTAGAGAGATTTGTGTGTGTTGGCATGTTTATAGTGTTGCACATACTAGATCAGATATGTTTGTGCTTAAAGAATAAAATTTCTGAGGCTTTTTCGCTGTCCTTTTGCCTTACTAGTTTCAAATCACTATCTCTGTGATTACAAAAAATGCATTAAAATAGATACTATATTCCTCCCTCTTTTATTCTCTACAGCAATGGAGTTTCATGAAAACCTGCACAATATAGGAACAAGAGAAGGCTTAAAAGAAAGAAAACTACAAAAATCAGTAGAAAGTTTTACGTGGAACATTACAATTTTAAAGGTATCGTATCTTCCTTTGGTTAGTTACTGCATTTTTCAATTCTAGTATTTTTACTGGTCATTATTCTGTGTCACAATTTCGCTTCTTTAACCATGTTCAGTTTATTTTATATAACTTGAAAACACAGCAGGCTGTGTTTTCAATGTGGATTTTTCTTCTTTTTTATTGTTGTGGGGGTTGTTTCATTTAGTTTGCGTGACATTTTCTTCTTACAACCTTTTCATGTTAACGAGATCTGCTGTAATCTGGAATACATGGGTGAAACAATTAAGTGTTGATTTGGTCTGGGAAGAAGCTATGCTGCTGTTTAAACCCTGCTTTGTGATTTGGGAGTAAGGGTGTTGAGGTTAATGCTGTTACTGAAAAACAAAAGGGAAGGTGTTGCTGCTGCAGTCAGTGATGAATGATGATTAATGGTACATACAAATTATATTATTAATTGAGAGTGGAGTAGGTTGAGTGTATATGAGCTAGAGATTCTCTTTGCATTTTGTTGAGTGCATTTGCTTACATTTTGATACCACAATAACTGATGTAGTACAAAAATACCTTTAGCCAGAGCCCCTCAGAAAACTAGAATGTGAAACGGTTCAGGTTTCTTATCGCTGGTCTTTCATCTCAGCAGAGTATAGAAAAATTATAGAGATAGCAGAACTGCATCCATTAATTTATTCCCTTGACACTTTCCTCCTAGCCCAAATTATTCAAGTTTTGTGTTTACATGCACTAATGAGTTCTTCTCTCCCAATCAAATGTTTCATCACTATGTTAAACTATAAAGCCTCTTTTAATTAAAGTCATTTTCTCCCGCATATTTTCTTATTGTTAGTCCCTATTTAAAATGGAATTCCCTATCACCTTTTCTTACAATGAACTACAGCAGAAAAGCAGTAATATATATGTATTTCTTCAGCTTTCCATGCTGGTTTCAACTGTTAAGCTTTTCATAGTGTCGCTTGGTGCTCTGTACTGCCCTTCACGCTGTGCTGCATAGATCTAATGCAGAGGAGAATCAAAATGAGGCAAAGTTTGCTACAGCTTATACTGTTAATGCATTCTAAAAGTATGCATGTAGGTTCTACTTACAGGTAAAAGGAACAGACTGTCACTTTATTAGAGTGGAGTTTCCTGAACACATCCTGCATGGGATGTGTCAAGTACCATTCCCATGATACTTAGGGAATAGAGAGGAGGGGAGTCAATTCATTGGGTTTCAGCAAATGTCAGAGAACTAAGTTCTTATCCCTTTACTTTTCTGTCACAGGCATCAGATACCAGATTGGATGGGCAAATCTCTTTAATATTGCCTGAAACAGCAATACCTTTGCTTCACCTCTACTTTCCATTCAGAACATAAGGGTTGGTAGGGAGGTTTGGGGTCGATAAGTGACTGAAATATGAAGTCATGATTTCTGTATGAGCCAGAAATTGGAGAACCCATGTGGCAGATCTGGCTCTTCAGAGCACTGAGGGGCTTTTGTGCATATCCTTAGGATTAATGTAATTATGGAGTTAGAAGGCCTTGCTTTTGGAGAGATTATTGAGAAAACCTTTTCAACATTGACTTAGGTTTTTTTCTACTTTCAGAATAAGGTCTCTTCTGTAGGAAGGTACAATTTGTCCCATAATTAATACTTTATAAAAAAAATATCTGTGAGGTTTTTAATCAGCCTGTTGTCAAAACTTTTAACAGGAGGTGTTACAGAAAGTTCCGGCACGTTGTTACATCTTAAGAGGTATTTGCAAATCATACATCGTCATCTATTAAGTGCTGTTATTCACATTTAGATGTACAGAAAGTTACAGGTTGTGATTTGTTTGAAGTAACACACTGAGGTTTTTTACTCCTAACTGTTACCTGTAGGCTGTAACCATAACTTCCTTGTATTGCATAATTAAATAGAAAAGGTTTATCAGTTTCTAAGCTGCTACTCTTCCTGTCTGAAGAAAAAGACATACAGTCATAATTTTGATCTACTGACAATGTTTTTCCATTTTTCCAGTTCTCTAAAAACTATGTGAGAACAGGGATGGAATGCCCACATTTTTTAGAGTGAAGATTGATCAGGAGAGTGACAGTCTGGGAAGAAGAAACTTCTTTTTTCTGTTGAAACTTCTTTTTTCTGTTGAATTCCATGCCTGTGTCAAATTAACTTCCCTCTTGAACAGCACTAAAATAAACCTCTGTCTATTTAATGGTCCCAAATTTTGCTGTTCCACAAGCAAGACAGTTGAGCAGCCAACACGTCGCAGGCAGTGCCATGCTTAGATGGATTTAACTTTTTATTCTTCTTGTAATTAGGAACAGTATTTTACATGGTCTCTTGGCTATGATTTAGGAATGGCTGTGTGGCTCTGAACAGCCGTACTAAGCAACTTTGCTTGAGTGTCACCCTCAGCTCCCTCACGGAGGAGTCATAGAATGCTCGCATGGTGTAGCTGATGTATTTTCCAAGCCAATTAAGCTGCATTTTACCCTCCAGGTACCTATTGATTTTTAATTTTTTTTTCCAATTGGGACTTCTTGACTACAGTTGAGGCAATGGAAAAATTGATAAAATAACAAAACAACTTAATTTTAGGGAACTCTTTGTTTAGAACATCTGTTGTAGTTGTTAAATATCTATATGTGTGTGTTTATGTGCACACATCACAGTTGCTATTTTAAAGGATTTTATTTTTCCTAATTTGAAGCCATGTGGCCAAATAAATTATTGGTATAGCGTGTTTGAATTCAGCTGAAACGTGTCTATCCAATTTGTGTATGTGCATACGTTCCCATTCTAATACACTCCATGTATGCACATAGAGGTATTTGTTTAACTTCAGAACATGACTTACAGTAAATTTAGTCTGCTTTAGTGAGCTTTGTTGCCCATCTGAGAGATATAGACATTATACAGTGTTAGAATATGCCTCTCTTCCAAATAGACAGTTTGAAAGATCATTTGCTAGTAATTTATTATTGTTATTACTCAGACTGATGGCTCTCATCTTTTCTAAACATAGATAATCACATTTCCTGCCAGAAAGAGTATAGAGTTAAGAGAAGAAAATGTCTGTAAGTGCTGTTGTAGCAGACTCCTACAAACAGCCTAATGTAACAATTTGCAGACTTCTGTGGCGTAGCAGAAATTTGGGGAAAAAAACCCTCTAGAGTCTCAGGATATGAGATGCCCAAAGGAAGAGCATAACAGCATCTTCAAATTAGTCTTTGCAACGAAGAGCTGTTCTAAAACATAGGGGGAGTTCAATGGAAGCACTTGGAATGAAGGTGGGACTTCTAACTCCAGCATTTGTTAGATGCTACTTGTTGGCTATGAGCTTTTAGACACGTCACATTAGACAACATGGAATCATAGAATCATGGAATAGTTAGGGTTGGAAAGGACCTTAAGACCATCTAGTTCCAATCCCCTGCCATGGGCAGGGACACCTCACACTAAACCATGCCACCCAAGCCTCTGTCCAACCTGGCCTTGAACACCGCCAGCGATGGAGCATTCACAGCTTCCCTGGGCAACCCATTGCAGTGCCTCACCACCCTTACAGGAAAGAATTTCTTCCTCATATCCAATCTAAACTTGCCCTGTTTAAGTTTGAGCCCGTTATCCCTTGTCCTCTCACTACTGTCCCTCATGAAGACTCCCTCCCCAGCATTCCTATAGCTCCCTTCAGATATTGAAAGGCTGCTAGGAGGTCTCCACGCAGCCTTCTCTTCTCCAGGCTGAACAGGCCCAACTTTCTCAGCCTATCTTCATACGGGAGGTGCTCCAGTCCCCTGATCATCCTCATGGCCCTCCTCTGCACTTGTTCCAACAGTTCCATGTCCTTTTTATGTTGAGGACACCAGAACTGTACACAATACTCCAAGTGAGGTCTCAGGAGAGCAGAGTAGAGGGGCAGGATCACCTCCCTCGACCTGCTGGTCACACTCCTTTTGATGCAGCCCAGGATACCGTTGGCTTTCTGGGCTGCAAGCGCACACAGCAGCCGGCTCATGCTCATTTTTTCATCGACCAACACCCCCAAGTCCTTCTGTGCAGGGCTGCTCTGAATCTCTTCCCTGCCCAACTTGGAGCTGTGCCTGGGATTGCTCCCACCCAGGTGTAGGATCTTGCACTTGGCATGGTTAAACTTCATCAGGTTGGCCTCAGCCCACCTCACAAGCGTGTCAAGGTCCCTCTGGATGCCATTCCTTCCCTCCAGCGTATCAACCGAACCACACAGCATGGTGTCATTGGCAAACTTGCTGAGGGCGCACTCAATCCCACTGTCCATGTCACCGACAAAGACGCTGAACAAGACCGGTCCCAACACTGATCCCTGAGGCACACCACTCATTACTGGTCTCCAGCTGGACATTGAGCCATTGAGCCACAACTCTTTGTGTGTGGCCATCCAGCCAGTTCTTTATCCAGTGAGTGGTCCACCTATGAGATTGATGTCTCTCCAACTTAGATACAAGGATGTCGTGTGGGACAGTGTTGAACACTTTGCACAAGTCCAGGCGGATAATATCAACTGCTCTACCCCTGTCCATCAGTTCTGTAGCCCCATCACAGAAGGCCACCAGATTGGTCAGGCAGGATTTCCCCTTAGTGAAGCCATGCTGGCTGTCACCAACCACCTTGTTGTTTTTCATGTGCCTCAGCATGCCTTCCAGGAGAATCTGCTCCAAGATTTTGCCAGGCATGGGTGAGAAGACAGACTGGTCAGAATTCCCCGGGTCATCCATTTTCCCCTTCTCTTGAAAGAAATCCCAAGACACGCAGTTAATGGCATCTCTTGTCTCTATAATGACATTGGTTCCACACCTACATTATAAATGTATTTATAAATGGAACATTCAAGGCAATTATAGGGGTGCAGCTTCTTACTTTATATACTCAGAAAGCCTCCCACATCCCAGTTCGATTTAAATATCTGAAACTATTAGTCTCTTGATATTGGACTGATGGGATTCTGGTTCTTAATTAAAGTCACTTAGGATTTTGTGTCATTTATGTCCTGATTCTGTAAATGCCCTCAGAGCATGTCAGCTGGGCATGGAGCACTGTGTTATGGTGTAGATGTGGTATATACTGAGCTGCAACCTTTGAGAAAGGGATACTGGTTTCTTACTTTTCCTTAATACAAGCTCTGGGTCCTGGAACCTGAGCTAAAGCCCAGTCATTACTGATACAGTTTCTTGGAAAGAATGCTCATGCAGTTATTTCACGTGTCATCTCTACATTTCAAGGGTTCACACATTCACTGAAGAACCTATTAACCAAAAATCATGAGTGAATATTTACAGGATTATAAAGGTAGCTGTGCTGAGACATAGTTGATGCTATGTCCAAATGACTGAAATAATATCTCATTTCATCAGTATGAGAGCTGATAGGAACCATTTTGGGTTTGATTTAAATTACCTTTAAGTTACCTTTCAGGAGCTGTGATATAAAAACATTGCCTCTTAGCCAAAAGCTTCAAAAAAACCAAAGAGATGATTTTTAATGTTGATTTAAAAAAAAACCCAAACAAATAAACCAGGTAGTTGATGCAGGCAATATTGGGACGGACAGGTAGGAAGGATATTGAATTGGGGTTCCACATTAAAATTCACATCCTGTATTGCTGTTGCTCATTGAAAGTTTATGAATGAATATCAGTTTTGTTCTTTGATGTTCTTTAAAGTCTTTCTCATGTCTGCCTACAAAACAGCTTGGTGCTTGGTTCTGTTTGAGAAGCTTTTAAACATCAACATATGAAATAGGTATCAAAGTTACATAATACTCAGTTCTGTTAGTGAATTTTAACTACAGTGAAGGAAAGGGAGCAGCGATTGCTGTCTACTGCTGTGAGAGCTGCGCTCTCACGGTTTTGTTTTTTTTCTTGTGTTTTATGAGGCCTGTATCAGTCCTATTCCCAGTTGGGAATTACCACAAACTGCCTGCTAATCACAGTGCTGGGGGTAAATTTGAGTTTTGTGGTGTGTTTGCCAGACAACACTAAGGGCTAAATTTGTTTACACTTTGATTTTTCTGAGGTGAAAGCCTGACAAGGCAGCTCTACATAGCAAGAAACATGGGTTTGGTTCTGTGGCTGCTCCAGATGCCAGCATTGAGTTGTCTGTGAAACCATCTTTGCTTCTTTGAATGTAGAGGATTTTGTGTTTCTTATAATAAATCTGCTTGACTAAAGTTCAAGCCATTGATAGATTTCTCATATTTGCTTTATAATATGCGTTCAGGGCAAGTAGCCTACAGCAGTTCTGGGGCTGGTAAGAAGATGAACACCTGAGTAGCACATGGATCTGAGATGTTATCATCTTCCAGCTTGTAGTCAGCTATTACATTACTTTTTAAATCAGGTGCAGCTACTGTGAAAGTCAGGATCTTATGCAGCTACAGAATGCATAGAATATAAAGAATTGAAACTGAATCTTGAGAGCCCTTGGATAAGAGATATTTGATATGTAACTAGAGGGAAGGTCTTTGAGTTCTTTTAATTGCAGGGAGCAGGGGGGAAAATTTTTTCAGATGCATTGTATTACTTCATCTTTTCAGATGCATTGTGTTACTGTTCAACAGTGTTCACTGTGAGTAGAACTTGGATTTTTAAGATGCATACTGCTTTTTCCCCCCAGCATATGGCTTCCTGATGGTACATCAGCAGAGCTAGGAACTTTACATCAGTTGCACAGACCTTTCTCACTTGAGTTTGTGCCATATTTGTAGCAGTGGTTGGCTCTTGTTTCATCTTCGGATCAAGACATGCCAGCAGATAATGACAACACAGTTGGTTTCACAAACATTTTTCTAAGTTCAGTGGCATTCAGAAATCAGTCACTTCATTCTAAGTGTTATAGAAGAGAGTAATGTACACAGATCCTTTTTTCTATTTCACCCTTGTCTAAACTTGATCCCACTTGGCCTGATGTGTTTAATCTGAACCCCTCTTATATGCAATAATCCAGTCCCTTGTCCCAGATCCTCTCTTGTCTACTATGTTACTCTTCCCCGATCAGTATTGTCCCTGTTGCTTTCCAGTTCATCCTGCCCCCTCTTTGCCTCCTGTAGAGATCCTCCCGATGACTCTTAACTTTTGTTTTCTCATCACCTTACCTGATTTCGTTGTATTCTACAGTCTTCTTCCTGCTCTGCATGTTCCTTTTTCTCTCTCCCAAGCTTTTAGTCTCATTTCCAAGCTCTGTCACTCTTTTTGAGTTTAGTCCTTCTGCTTGTCTATCATTTTCAGGCTCTTTTCAGCATGGTGGATTTTGACAGTCTGTTTTTTTTCTGTATTCCAATCCCAAATGTTGTCTCAGTCTTTCCCTTTCTCCACTCACCTGTCTAATCCAAATTCAGTGTTGTCTCACTGTGTTTGTTTTCCGTTATTTCACAATCTCCTCTTTCAGTGAGATCTAGTCTCTACACAGTACAGTCCAACATCCCTTTCCGCAGTCCTAGACTCCTTGCCAGGTCAGTCCAAAGATCACTCTTGCCCCCTCCTTTTTTCCATCTGCGTTCTCCACAGAGTCCCTGCCCCAGGCTCTTCCTCTCCTCCTCCAGTCTGTCTTTTGGACTGCCTGCATTGGCAAGCAAGTGTTGGTGGTAAGACAACTTGGAGAGGCTGTACAGGACAACTCCAACTTTTTCTTCTAATGCATGTTCATTATTGTGTGGGAATGGAATATGCATTGTCTTGCCACATGGCTAGAGCTGTCAAGAGATGAAGAATGATCAAGAATAAATCCTGAGTAATTGTACTAACCATGTTCAAAATCTGATTTTTGTGTATTAAAACCACATAACTGGATTCACTACTTTCTGAAGTCGTTTGAATTACAAGTCTCTACTCCAAGTGGGAGTGCGGAGAGGAAGATAGAAGATTGTTAAAAAAATTCTGACAGTATTTTCCTGTCTTTAGTCTCAGAAGTGAATTAATCATATGGTTGAGGGTAAAGAATAATATTAAACAGTAATAATAATAAAATCTGCCAATGGCAAAAATCCTGCATAGAAAGTATAAGCTTAAGTAGTTAAAGTTTGGCAAGCACATCAGCAACTGTGAAATCATGTTTTTTTAAAATGAGAAGTTTTGGGCAACCTTATTAATAGACTGTTGCTCGCAGCTCTGCCTATAATAAAAAACTTGATTAAAGTTCCAGAACTATATTCTGCTAATCCATGTAAAATGGATCTTGGGCTAGAAACAGATGCACTCCAGATATGAGTCATTTAGTCTGCTGGAGTGTTTTAAATTAGCCTTTAGTTGTTTGTCAGTTGGAAAAAAGTATGTGATTTTTTAACAAAGTAGCCATGGTTTTCTTTAGCAGAAGCTTGTGCTGTGATTGGTGAATTTGTAGATTTTTTTCCTGTCTGGTAATCAGAAAAAAAACCCCACTTTGGCTATTATAGTCTCGGATAAAGGGGGGAGCATTATGTCTTTGAAGTAAGCAATATTTGTTTTCAATTTGTGTGCCTCAAATGCATAATTCTGCTCGCTTCATGCAATAGTTTTGTGTTCTGAGTTGCTACAGAAGTAAGGCAAAGTATCACTCCATTAGTGCACACATGGTTTTGGCTAGCTGCTGTTCTACCTCTCCTCCTTCATTTTTTAAACCAAAAAGTAAAGTTGGAGTTCAACCTTATTTGGCAAAGTAGAAGATACAACATATCTGTTATGTCTTTAGAAGACACATTCACATCTCTTCAAGAGAAGCATCTGTCAGGAGCCCGGATTTACACAGGACAGACACCAGTACCCCAGTTACAGGAAAAGGTGCAGTCAGTGTTTATACCTTACTAGACATTATAGGAACTGGCAGTCTCAGGAAACTACAGTGCCTGAGGTTGGTTTCTTTGTGCGTGTGTTTTTCTCCCCTTCAGGTGGAAATGACACTGTTCAAGATCTGGTATTTTTGAAGTACCATTTGCTTTTCTGTAATCTGTGGGGCAGTTCTCCTTTGGGAGGGCAGGCACAGTGCAACCACTTCAGCATTTGCAGACTTCCTGCACGTGTCTGTGAACTGTTCTGTGTGCACTAATGAGACAGGCATGCTCGCCATGTGCTGCAGCCTTGTTTGTTCCTTGCATATGGGCAAGGTAGGCAGGTAATGGCTGCAGGAAAGGCTGTCCATAGTCTGATAATGAAAGCTGTTGCTATTAGAGGGCTTTGATCAATACAAAGAGATGGAGTAGGTAATAGTGTGGGACAGAGCCAAATCACCTGTGTCTGTGACAGTTTCTGTTACGGCTTTCCTTAAAACTTAATTACCGTGAAGAGTAAGAGTGCAAGTAAAGAGGAATAGCAATAGTGCTGAGCTGCAGACAACCCTGTGAAGTCTTTATCATCACTGTCCTTTTTGTATGTTGGTTCCCAACCTGTATTTTCATATTTTATGCTTTGACAAACACTGATCCTTTACCATGCTATTATTGAATGAATCACATTGCTAAGGGAAAAGAAAATCTCTAAGGACCAAAAACCAAAAGAGTTTAATGACTCCCTGAAGTATTAAAATCAGCCTTCACAATTTCTTCATGCAGAAACATCTATAGCCCTTGCGGATTATAAATACTGCACAGATTACTTTCTTGAAAACTGTTAGGTAGAAATGGTCCCTTTCCCTTTGTTTATGCAACTGGTTGGCTCCAGAGAAAGCAAAAAGCTTGGTTCTTTCTAATGTCCAATATTGAGATTTGGTTTAGGGTTTTTTGGGGGGAGGATAGGGTGATTTTATAGTTTTGGTTTTTTTTTTCAGCAAGACAACTGTGCCGTTAATCTGAAACAAACAGGGAGGATGGGGGAAGAGAATTTTATTATCAATTGTGTATTTTAATTGCGTTTTTGTTTTTATAGGGACAAGCTGATCTTCTCAAATATGCTAAAAATGAAGCACTGGAGAATCTGAAACAAATCCATTATGCCACTCTTTCGTGTGGGCTCAATAAGCCAGGCACTGAGAACGCAGAAATCTCAAAGCCCCGTCGAAGCCTGGAGGTCATACCTGAAAAAGCGGGTGATGAAAACGGAGAATGAGAGTATGCTCTTCTCGTAATTATGGAGTTTATAACTCTGTGACCAATTGTAGCTGCATCGGACATTTGCTTTGCACTTACTATTGGAAAATATTTGGAATTCTTAAAGCACAACTGGAGAAGCTAATTACAATCTATCGAAACTGTGAATGTATGTAGCAACTCTGCTTGTGAAGGCAATGACATTGTGTAACATGGGAATTACGTTATTGGCCAAAATATAGTATATATATAAAAGATACTGTATCTCAGTAATAGTGTGCTGAAAAGTTCCTTATAGCGCCATAGGGAAATGAACATTTTTTAAATGAGCGGTAACTAGTGGGAAATCAGTTGACAGAATTGGACAAGATGCCTCAATTTTCAAATGAAATGGATGCATAGGTCCCTTATTTCTTCGCACAGTTTGTTAATTGTGCTGGTGCAGTGAATTATTCTCTTGAAAATCAGGCCCAGAAAAGTAGAATCCACATGTTTCACGCTATGTGTAATTCAGCAGCTCAGATATTTGGGTTGGAAGTGGTATTCATTTTATTGTTGAGCCATAAATTAAAATGAGAATGTAATTAGACAGTGATCACTGACTTCAGTGCACTATAGGAGAGCCATTACGTAAAAGGAAAATGTGCAATCACTCTGATAGCCTGTCAGAAGATACATACCTATTTTGCCTAAGATCTTCTGCAATTGTGTGTAGATAATGTGACCAAACTGCAAGCAAAATGTTGTAAATAGTTTTTCATTTTGTGAAGTGCTCATATTAAAACAGGTTTTATGAGATTGCTCCCAGACAAGTAAAGCTTTTAACTGAATTTTAACTTTTTTATTTTTCGAGTATTTTCTTCCTTACAGAATAAGTGAGATCTCAATAAGCAGGTTTGTCAAAAAAAAAAAAAACAAAAGAAAAAGTATTGCTGTTCTGTTTTGGTTTTGGTTTTCTGACAACATTAGGTAAAGGTATTGTAGCTGATATGCTCATTGTAAAATACTGTACTAACCTAGAGTGTTCTCTTACTGTTTCTGATTTAACAATAAAGTGGTCTATATAATTACAGAAGCTAATAAATTTGAAGAAAAACAAAATTCTACAGAGATGAAAACGCAGCTTTTGTTCGGTTGTGGGGGAAAGGATTGTTCTAATTAGAGGTCTTCAAGACATACATCCTAAACTGATCTTTGTTTTTTTAGCCAATTCAAGACACTGTTTCTGCATTCAGATTTTAATGAATATTTATATTTATAACGTCCTGTAAACGTCAGCGGAGCTCTGACCAAGAACATCGGTGTACTCGTGCTTAATCTAAACTATTAGGGACTTAAATTTATTTTCCAGTCATTGTAAAATGCGAAGGGCTGCAGGGGGAGATTAAATCAATTTCCATAGTAAATGCCACATTTTGAGCGTGCACTTTCAAATGCCAAACTGCATGGGTTAGGAGAAGTTTTGGAAGGTGCTAAGCTCTTCTGTGTCTAGTGACAGATCATATGCCTCAGTATTACAGTCTTGCCAGGAGCGAGTTCTATTCTGTATTGTACAAAATGAAACACTGAACCTGTGGGAAACACCTGTAAGCGTTGGTTTTCAGACAGTCCTTCTCTACGTTACCAGCTGGATGTCTTTCAATTGCACCTGAAGCTGATGAGAAACACCACGAAGTTCAGTGTTGCTAACTATATTCTGAGACGGTATGAAATCAGTCTTCATACCATAGCCAGTATGAAATAGAACCAAGTCTATCAGATTTAAATCTGATTTATCTACAGAAAGATAACTGTATTACATCAAAATTCACATGGGCCATAAATATACAAGGTCCATTTCACTTTACCAAAAAACCCAAAACCTACGCTGTTGAAGTTTCAGTTTCAAGTTTAGTCCTGATTGAATGATGCCAGTACAGTTAGCATTATACTTCAGAGAAGCCTAAAAGTCAGTAAGGCTCCATTTCCAGTTCTGGCCCACCACTGCTTGCATGGTATTTACTGAATGACATAATTTATATCACAAGTGAAGCATTTCTGTAGAGCCTCTTTTTCCAACCAGGTTATCAGAATAGATGACTTGGGTATTCTTAGCATTTATATATTTCCATTTAGCACATTGCAACCTGGAATGAGGTAAGGGAACATTTAAAGGATTAAACATAGTTTGGTGGAGTTTTTTTCTTAATTTGAAGGCAAAAAAGATTAAGTGAAAAATGAGTATCACGTAAGCTAGGGCTGACAGATTTTGTGTGTTCAACTCTACAATATATATACTCTGCTTACTCTCATCCTGTTCTATCCTGTTAGAGAGGAAGATAACACTTTATTGGAACAGTATCCTTACCTAGTATCTGCTTTTCTAAAAAAAGAAAAAGTTTAAGTATATGCATTTGGCGAAGTGATCACTTAAATATGTTTGGATTCAAGTGTAGTGCTGATTCCTTAAAATGGAGGCCACTTTTGTGCATTATTCGTACTCAGTCCAAATTTGTATGTACCATAAAGCCTTAAAATGAACAGTCAAGCAGATACTCTGAAAGATGATGTGGTGCTAAAAATCCTTTAGGAAGTTTACATGTTGCATGTTAAAACAATGCAGGATAAACACCTGCAAGCAAAGTATCAGGCTCTATTGTTAACCCAGTGGTGCTAATTTCAAAGCTATTTTACCAGCATACTTTTCTCAGTTCTATTTCTTAAAAGTGTTCTTTGCATCCATGATGCAATTTACTATTAGACCATTTTTTAAAGGGTTTATTTTAGATTGTATAGAAGAAGCACACAAGATCACCAGATCTTGTAATCAGTAAGTATGGGTATGTATGGAGACTTAAGTCAACATACTGCTCAATTTTAAAGAAAATACTAATTGGAAAAGGAAAGTCACATGCATATTAACCATGTAGATGCTAACAGCTAATTCTTTTTTTGAACACAAGAAATAGGGTGAACAGTGGCCTGTTTGAAAGAGGAGCATCTCTAAGCTTTGTCTGCATTCTTCCTGCCTTAACCTCCCCTTCCCCACCCCCATCCCCCACCCCCCCCAATCAGTCGTGTTTGGTGTGGTACATAGCAGCCGCTGGATATTTACTGGCAGAGCCCAGGTTCATGCCCTCCATCCTCTGAACTCACTGGCCAGCTGCAGAAGACAGCTGTGCTACAGTAATTTGTCCAGCAGCACTTGCTGAGGGGCTCTGCTGAGCCTACTGAGGCCACCAAAACAGCAAAAGCCTTCAGAACAGAGCTGGGTGCCAAGCTCTACTGATGGAGTTCAGGCCCTTTGCTGTTGGTGATAGTCTTCTACTCAAGTCAGTAGGACCCGGAATTAAATGCAGTGTTGCAAAATTTCCCCTTTGTTTCTTTTGTTTCTTTACTTTCTCTTCATGATCTTACATTGGTGCAACAAGGAGTGCTAGGTTGGTGCCCCACACTATTTCACGAGCTTGCCCTTGGAGGCGTGGTGAAAGATGCTGTATGAGCCAAGCCTCTTTTCAGCTAATTTGTACAGCATGGGAGTACTTCTGTAAGCCTCATGGCTGGTTACTATATTCACTTTTTCCTGTTTTGAAGTTGAAGCAGCAGAGACAGAGATGATTCAGAGTTGCCAGCAGTGAAAAATGGAAGTGAGTTCCAAGATGACTAAAAATTTTAACTCTGGTCTGCTAATCAAATTAAGTCATCTGAAATGACCCAGTCCTCTTTTCTTGCTTGAGTTTCCCTTCCATTTGTATGATTTCCTACTTTTATACAGCATGACTTATCAGTAATGCTGATTTCACTGTATTCATTACTTGCTGCACAGACCATGGAAACTCCTCAATGTCCTGTGCATGCTATAATAACCTTTCATTAAGCTTTAGCCTACTTATGTTTACACTTGTGTTAACTGAAGGTTCAAAACAAATGTAAAGAGCAGTGTTTGCAGAAGGCGATCATACAGCCATATTCATGTCACAGTGTGCACTTGCAGTGGCATGTGCTTCACTGTGAATTCATTTTATCCCCATGCAGGTAACACTTGGAGTGCTGCTGCTGGAGAATGACTACCCCATGGGGGTTTGATAGTGTGAGCAAAGTTCTGTAGCTGGTGAAGTTACCAGCTTGCTTCTTTTTGACTGTTATGGGTGTAGGTCTCACCACAGTTTTTCTGTTCACACCTACTCACTCTGACCAGCCAAGCTGTGCTAAGTGGAACATTTAACACCTTGGTTTAGAAATTAATAGATCTACATGTATCCTATAATGGCCTCCAGTCTTCTGAATGCTTGCAAACAGTTAAAAACAGTATCTCCAGAGTTCTTACCAGCCCTTGATTCCTTTTGCCCCTCCTGTTTTGAAACCAGCTGTGGGACAGGTCAGTTTGGTGGTTTTCAAAACTAACCCATGTGACACTTTTTATTCATTACAACGTGTTTGTTCTCAATAAGAAAAAGGCAGTAAAACTCTTGAGGTTTTCTGGTTATTTCTGTTTCTGGACACTGTTAAACTTCCCTTTCTGACTCATCACCTCTCATCTCTGGGTGGCTCTGGAAGGGAAGGGTAGTAAAAAGCACAACAGAAAGATTAGAACCAGGTCTTGAGTACAAGAGCAACAAGAAGCCCTCATGGGGGAGCATCCACTGTAGTCCTTTCTGAGTTGGAAAGGCAGTTGAGCATTTAAAGGCAGTGGTGAGGGGGAGGAAGATGCACAAGATTATATGGAAAAAAAAGTAATTCAGAGTTTTAGCCCAGGAGCATGTGTGATAGGATGACTTGGTCCCAGTGCCATCCTGCAGGATCCCTAGTGCTTCCCAGTGCTACTGGAAGTGTCACCAGTACATTGGGACAAAAGCATAATGTTGCTTCCCTTGACTATTATCTGGTATGCCAAAGAGGGCAGTGCTGCTGGGAAGAGCAGTCAGGTGTGAACACTGAAGTCCCTATTTAGCTTTCAGTACCCAGCTGTATGTGCTGCTTTTGCATATGTCCCTGTGCCACTTGAGCTCACAGGAGTTCCCACTTGGTGCCACTTCAGCACACCAAAATGGAGAGGGAAGGGGGAGGGAGGGTGGAGTGTGTGATCGGGAGAGGAGTGTTTGAGAGGTGGTGTGGGAGGGTAGTATGAAAGGAGGCAGCTTGAGCTGTAGTGGGAATAGCACAACCGAGAGATTCAGCTGTCATGAACCTGTCCTGCTTTGTCAAAAGCAATCCGGCCTTGCTAAGCCATCTGCAGTCTGTAGAAGAGCTTTCTGAATGAGCTTAGATGTCTTATTTTCTGTTTTCCATGGAGATAAACATGATGGAGCAGAAGGCTTTCTCGGCTGGATGCAGCGCTGGCCTGTACGTTAGTGACTGTCTGGGAGAAGGAAAACAGCAGGGCCAGGAAACAGTGCAGGAACTCAAAGGCCTGGGCTTTGTTCTGTGGCCCTTGGCTTCCTCCATCGATAAATTGGAGGAAATGACACCTACCACTTTTTCAAGTAGCAGAAGCAGCATACTCAGTAAGTGCAGGGGAAAAATAACCCCCCAGAAGGCGGCGAGGAGTGGAATAAACTGACATATATAAATAGTACATGGAGGGAAGGCAGCGCGCTGTGTTTGGAATGCAATGTACATTAGGTTTCACTAGATGCTATTTTACAAAGTGCATTGATGCCTACCTAGTTTTTCAGTGGCATGTACTTAGCAGACATACTCAAATGTGCTACTGATTGGTGAAGAGGGTTTTGAAATAGAAAGCCTATCAGTTGATTGTAAGCTGAAATGCAAATCCTATCAGTTGATTACAAACTAAGCATGTCTGTGTGGGGTCCCAGGGCCTGGGGAGTTCAATAGTTTTCCTGTCTAGTAAGAGAGTAAAAGAAGATTTTCTTACACTCTTAAAATATGGGCTTTATGCTGTGGCTCACAGTATGAGCTCTGCTTCTTATCGCAGATATTATGCTATGGATCAAAAAAACCCTCACAGAAATCTTAGAAAAAGCCCTAGGATTCAGCTGTAGATCTCAGCCTCTGTCCCACGTTCCAGACTGACGATACCTGCTGTGAATTTGGATTGTCTTTAGCCAAATAATTATGAAATTGCTCAAGTCTGAATATGTAACACAATCCTCTAGTATCTTTCTATATAATGTACTGGTGCCTCTGCTTGTGCCAGGATTACTTAAAGACAGAACTTTTGCTCGGAGAAATAATGTCACCTCCAGGAATCTGTGGAGGTGAGTAGGGAGCTTTCCTACTAATGGCTGTCCCTGCATTTCAGAGAGCCTCGTGCCTGTGACAGGGAGCAGTCAGCAGACTTGACTGGAAACAGCATTTCCTGAGCATCCTTCTCTAGGGTGAGGTATTTTGTGCTTATGTTTACTTGCACACAGCTTTACAGAACCATACACTTTACTCCCATTTTTTCCCTGAGCCTTGATTCACAGCCAGCATTCAAAGTTTATTCGCTTGGAGAGAGCTGTATCGATTTGCTAACAGTATTTTTCCAGCACTCTTTCCAAAATTATGTTAACAGCTAAGTAGCTCAGAAACAGTAAGAGCCTGAGTGCATGAAAGGCAGTAGTGATGTCAGTACTGTCACAACAGTTTTGGACTGGTTTGGACTGAAAGAATATGGTCACTATAATGTGAGTGCAGCTTAACAGTGGAGGAGGCTGCGCTGGTGACAATGTTAACTGAGGAGACCTGTTAGCTCAGGAAGGGGAGGTGGCAGCAGTTACAAGATATAGGACAGAACTGGGTAAGAGAGATAGGATATATTCAGTCCTGGAGGAGGAATTAGCTACTAAATCCAGCTCCTTCCCCTCCCCCATGTCACAGGTGCGACTTCTCAGATATGTCAGTTCAAAATAAAACTCAATTTTGTATTAGAGATAATTCTCTGCAAGTGATGATCCATCACATGTGATGGAGCACTCTGACAGCATCTTCCCCAGAAGAATTCTGGCAAAAGAAAAATGGCATTTTCTACCCACATAAAATCTCCACCACAGCTCAAAGCCAAGAGAAAAACTGCAAGAACAATGATCAGATACGAACAGGTTGTTTCAAGCTAATCAGAAGCACAATTATATGCTTTGCCTACTATTGCCACATTACTGAAAGTAGTATGATCCTAGGAGTAGGACCCTGGAAAGATCATGTGCACCTGTACTGGTGAAGATACAGGAGCACAGCTTGGAGCTCTGTACGCTCTAAAATCAATCACTGCCTCTGTTTTCATAATCAACATAGAAAAAGACATCCTCAGTCCAGTTTCTTAGCAGTGATGTATTTTTCTCATACTAACTTTCTTGTACAGATATAACCTAGAAAGACAGTTAATGAGTAACACTGTAATGAGCAATAATGGAACTGCAGCTTTTGCAAATTTCCTAAGTATGCAACATGCAAATGATGTTGATGCAATTCTCCCAATTGCTGAATATCTCTGAAAATCAGATCCTCACAATGAAGATCCTGCTCATAGCTTTTTCATTAGGAGAGCCAGATTAAAATTGTCTTATGATCTTGTGCTGCAAGTAATAGTACCTATAACACTGTAAGAATGGCTGTATTTGATATTCAGATATTACTGGCTTTAGGTTTTACTGAACCTGTTTCAAATACAGATAAAGCAGATAAATGGTGAAACCCTTTAATAAAATAAAAGGCTGCAAAATACAGAAACCCATAAAGGTCAATGCTTTCTCCGTATGGTTGCTAGTAGTCACAGCCACAGAATTTCATTCAGGCTGACTTACTCAGTGAGCTCAAGAAAGATACCTTGCAGTTTATACAGAATTTGTGAGTTCAGGGTGTTGCACGAGAAAAGGGATGATTAAATGTCATACATTAAGGCCTAAAATAATCTCTATTTCATGATTGATGGAACTTTCAGGTATCTACTGAAACAACTGGAACAGGTCAACAGCCAACACTAGCTGCCAACAGTAGATCATGCATTTAAAGCCACATGATAATTCCTGTGCTTTTGAGTAAATATAGAAATATTTCTGATATATGTTTAGGGCACATGACTTCCAATTAGCATTATTGTGCCACAAAAAAGTTAAAAATAACCCTTCCCCTCCCAGCATTACTGACAATAGGAAGGACTAGACACAGATTTCAGACCTATTCAGAACCATGCGATCCCAACAAGTACTGCAAGCCCAGAGTATAAAATGGAAGGCAGAAACCAGGTTGTACATCTAAATTAGTTTCCCAGTGCTGTAGCAAGGTATCCATGACATACCTGATATCAAGAGACATCTTTAGCTTAACAGGGCTGCTGATGGCTGCTACATAAAGCTAGAGAGCCAATTTGAAAGCCCTGGACAACAGCAATGAAAGACACCAAGCTGGGGGCATCAAGGCATGATTTCAAAGTCCTCATTTCTCAGCTCATGTGATGATGCTCAGAAAAAAAAGTACACCTTTTATTATTTATTAATATCTGTTTCACTTGCTTAAGCTTGTCATATTTCGGCTGTTTGCCACTGGCTACCTGTAACACAAAAGCCCTTACCCTTAGCATACCAAGAAGGCAACTGGCATAGCTTTACTTGCGATGCTCTGACAGACTCTTTTCAGAGTGCCCAGAAATGTGATTTTGTCACACTCCTTTTTCCCGGTGCTGTCAGCTTCCAAACCTGCTGCCTCCATCACTGGAGAGAGCTGCCCTCTCCTCCCATGACTGCCACCGACCTGGCAGGAGCTGCAGCAGGAATCAGAATGCCCCACAGAGCAGTTTCAAGGCAAAGTGAAAGAGTCGCAGTGATGAAAATCATCAGCTTGATGAGCCACAGGACCCAGCGGCCGCAGCATTATCAGCTGTAGGAAGGGCTGTTTGGGAAGATCTGAGAAAGAAAGGGTCTGAGGCAGACAGTGGAAGCACTTCTGAAACAAGGATGAGGGAACCCTGCAGTATCTGGGAGCAAAGGGTCACAGAGAAAGGCACTTTGAAAAAGTGGTGCTCTTCAGACGTCCTTCTGAGTTTTTGTTCTCACTATCAGTGAGGACGCTCAGTCTACATGTATCAAATGACCTGTAATAACTTCAATTAGTCTGGAAGGAAGAGTAATCATTTCTGACTTATCATTTGAAATTATAATTTCTAAATATCTGACTTATTTTAGAAGAAAAACAAGTGATGTTTGAAAATGCAAAGAAAAAGATAAAAAGTATTGTTACGCTGATTCTATAGGGGTATAATAAAAGAAACAGAAAGGGACGAGAGCTATCCCGATTGTCCATCTGCAGTATGATGTGGCGTGTTCATACCTTGGACTTAACTATGATTTACAGAAAGACAAACTCTAAATGGAACTTTATCACATTCTAAGTCTTCCCAGCCAAAATCCGCAGCTACATACAGATAAGCATATATTATCAAAATTAGGCAACAGATTTGGCCTGGGTAATTTCCAGTTGTTTCCGGCTGAGTATGGTCAAAAAAAGAGAATCCTGTTGCAGTAATTGGTTCTGCTACTGTACTTATCCCCAATTTTCTAAACTGTCAGGCCTAATTTCTTCTGTTATGTAGATTGACAGTCCTCTCAATAGCAATTCTCATTATGTTTGAAGGACACCATGGCCTAGTTTTCTGGGGTAGGCACCGAATGAGGGAAATGTAGCCTGCTATTACTTTGTCCATGGTGCTCTGTAATGCTGATAATCAGACTGGGTTCCTTCTCATACGCTGGCAATTTGCTAGACAGGACGATTGACAGAGCTGTAATTCATCAGCCACAGGCTTGGGTCTAATAGACAGTGGCAAGGTGGCAAACGTCCCAGTGCAGACGATTCAAGCTGAACAAAACGGGGGGATTTCAAAGGTTCAGCTGCTGTTTTCATGTGTTTTTATGCAGCCACGTGGAATAATAATTCACTCAGGATTGCAAAGGAAGAGGATGGGTTTCTGAAGAGAGGAGGAGCTTCCATTAAACCATGTGGTAGTAGGCAGGGTTTCCTCTCTGTCAGTCCTCCTCTGAAATAGTATTCTTCATAGAATTCTATAGTTCATTACCAATTTGATACGAAAAAGGTTGTGTTTCCACCAAGCCTTTTATCCTTTAATTAGATTTTTCTGTTATTGATGCTCTCATAATAAAGGTTATGTTTGAATGGAATTTATAGACTTACATGACATTTAAAACTGCACAGGAATACTGTGTGAAGTCATTGCATGCAAAAGTGCTATTAACTGCATGTCAGCATTCAATAAACTCTCTGCACTTTTAATCCTTTTTTGAGATCTCAAAGCTTATCTGATGTTATGACATTTTATGGCATTTAAATGTCTCAGCAGTGGGACTTTGTTCTTCTCATGCGCACAGCTCTTCTATGACTGAAAGAGCTCTAACGTTGCAGAAGAAGTAGGGAAGATGACAAAATGGGGCTTCATTGCCAATTATTTCTCAAATACATTGTTTTAGCCAGTTGAACTGCAAACACAAGCTGAAAGCTCAGTCTTTTCCAGTGGTTTGTAGCATGCTGAGGCAATCAAGAGTTGGAAGGATGCTTGCACCAAAAACAAAGTTAAATTAAAGTGCAGCTGGAAGATCTAAAGGGAAGAAGTATGAAACATTGGTCTGGTGTTGTAAAGACCTATTACCCCATACCTGATGATCCATTGTGAAACTGTTCTCAAAAGCTTCAAACTGCCCACCGGTTTCAGACACAACATGAGGGGTCTGTAAAAGGAGACCTGGCACAAGTTAGAATATTTTAAATGGCTGAGAAACGGTGTGTGCTTATTTCATTAGCCACTTTCCCTGCAGTGCTTCACATCCTCATGTCACAGCAGTGGGCAGAAAGGCAAGCAGCCCAAACCCAACCCCAACACAGAAGCTGCTCCCTTGTGCAACACAAACATGGAGTGAACAAGCAGAGAGCAGGGAGGGAGCATGGTCAGGTCTTTCCCTTTTGGTAATGCAGTTAGTGGGTCAGATATTAATTTTGCAAGTTGTTTGTCTCTCATGTACTCCACACCAGGTGTGAATGCACTCCCCCACCAACGCATCAGGTTTTGGCTTAATGTTGACCCATACGTTTAACCTAACTGTCTTTCATCAGGCCTTTTATGCTCTTGGGTACGTATGTGACCAACACAACTGCATTCATCCTATACTGCAGGTTGACCACACAGCCAAACAGAGAGGATTCGGTAACTGAGGAGCTCATAATAGAAAAGTACAATAAATCGAAAAGAGTAGTGGCAATGGTCGTCTTTATTTCTGGAGTGCTTGCCTTGGGCTTATTCTGCCAAAAGGATGCTGACACACAGCACTGCCTAAGGAAGAGGACATTGGGTCTTGCTAGAGTCCCTAACAAAAGGAGCTTCTAGCATGTGAATCTATGCAAGGACATATGCAGCATCATAGAGGTATGAGTAGACCTCGTGCTTGGATTTTGCCACTATTAGGTGCAGCAGAGACATTCTGAGGTGAAATCCAGTGCAGGTTCTTCTTAGTTTCAGTGTCTAAGTCAGCTCATTGCAGAACTGTCCGTCTCCAGAGGCCTGTATCAAATGCTCATACCAGAGGTGGCTTTACTTCTTGTTCTTTCACTGAGAATGGAAAGCTCTCAAATCAAATGGCTTTGTCCTGCAAAAAGTTGCCAAGACATTTCTAAGAAATACAATTCTAAGAAATAGATTTTTTTCAAGTAGTGTAACGTTTATTCTTGCCAAGTTTTAAGGGAGACAAATCTAATTTGTATAGAAGGGATCTCTATCCTTCTGTCAGTCAGAAGATTTGCACACCTTTAGGAGAACTGACCTCAGCCTGCAAATTGCTTCCCTGAGGAAGCAAACTGCAAATAGAAGAGTTGTTTGGTGCCATGTAATCCAGAAGAGAAATGAGATCTCAGGATGTTTGGAGGTAAAGCTGAGGCTGGCCTGACCTGGAATATTTTGAGGGAGAAATATGTTTTTGTAGACCTCAAACTGTACTGAGTTCTTGAGCCCAGCTGAACATACGCTTAACAGTCTGTGGGACTGCTTAAAGGTGTGCTGGTTTCCTGGGGTCTGGCAGGAAGGATCTGTATGGTTTATGTGTAACGTGTTACTTGGGGTACACCACAATCTATTTCTGGCTGCCCTGTGGCAGAGCTGTGGGTTTTCTCTCTGATGATACTTCAACAAAGCTAAACATTATGCTGCTCTTACTGACAGATCTCAAGCGCTGTTTTGAAGGCGCTCAGCTCCAGGGTGATCAAAACCTGGGCCGAATGGATGTCATCAGTGCTGCTGGGAATGACTGTAGGTAGGCCAAAATTCACAAAATAGAGCTGCACCACTAAAGATCAAAGTTTGTTGGGCTGCACTTCTGGGACCTCATCTTTGAAAATGTCAGTCATGATACAAATAACCATCAGGTGTCTTCCCTGGGGTGCTTTACTCATGTAAAACATCCTGACTTCAGCCGCTGACAGCTATTTATATTCCAATTTCTCTACATATTTTGTATAAATATTAGCCTGTGGTCCAGGCTGAGGTTGTTTCTAACTATATCTTGCTTGGTTTGCCTGCGCTTACTTATAATACTGCAACCTTTCCTGAAAGTTGCCAGTGCAGCTGAATTTATGATCTCGCTGACCTCTGCAGAGAACTAAAAGAAACATTGCTGCCCCGTCTCCTCAGCGTGAGGGATGCCACACTGTAGGCTTGAGTTGGTCTCGGATCCACTTTACTGAAGATTTCTGACAAAAACCCTTTCAACAGACAAGAAAAAGAGGTATTCAGAGTGGTTTCTGGGGGGAAACACTTCAGATAATTTAGTCTGCCTAACACCAGTTATAAACACCAGTTCAATTCATGTATCCTGCCTCAGTCATTCACCTGCAGCAGGTCTTTACTCCAGATCCCTCCCTTCTTAAGAGCTATAAAATGCTGAAAATCAAAAATGAAACCATTTTTGTTGGCTATGTTTTTCAAAAGCTAATTTTTCTCGTGGCAAAGCTTGCACTTAATTTCCAGTTTCAGTTTGTCTGCCTTGAGCTTTCACTCATTCACCAGATAACAGATCCCACTATAATCAGAAATCTTTCTTGCAGTCTAAACATGCTGAAATTTAAATTATAACATGCATCAGATTGAAGTAACTCACTGAAGTGCATTGGCAAGACCTCAAGTCATTCTTCTGCTTTCTTTGTTAATCTCTCTTGATCTCTCAACATAAATTGTGGTGTTGACACTATGAAAATATTTATAGCATCTCAGGAATGACAGAGATATGATCCCTCCTGGTGATAGATACATCACATGGGCTGCCATTGCTAGTCACACATTTCTTCTTTCCTAAATGTGTTTAATGCTGTCATGTAGTCAAGTGATGCAAATCCATCTGTACGAATGACTTCACCCCGCTTACATTTACACTTTGGTAATATGCATCCTCTGTACATTGTATTTCTCTTTTTCAGATCAGTATAAAGAAATAGAAAGCAACTGTCAGGCACTGCATGGCACTGCCCTAGAAATGCTTAAAGATGGTGTCTTCCTATTAGTTACATATTAATAGTATTAAGTTAATTTTAGGTAATTTAAATTATTTTAAATTGAAGATATAACATGGAATATCAGCACAAAACTATTGTTATAATCTCGTCAAATTGGAAGTTAAGCTTACTTGACATCTTGCTTAGCAAGATCACTTTATTGAAATCTTTTAAGTCATTACACATTGATTTCTCCCCTGCTCCTCAGCCCCCTGCCTAGTTTTGACCGGTGTAAATTGCGTATCTTGTCTTTTTTTCCAGGAGTGCACTGGTTGTGCAGTCTCTGCCTTTACTCCATTAGAATACTACCAGGCTTCTGGCTTTTCAGTCTTGGATACTTTCTCAGCTTACCACACTGTATTTGGAACCAAGTCAAAGGTTCAGAAAGTTTCTGAACAATTCCTTCAATATTTCTATGTGAAGAGAGGGATCCAAATCCATCTTTTTTACTTAAGGGTACCTCAGTGATATGCTTTAGTGGTGGTCTTGGTAGTCCTGGGGTAATGGTTGGACTTGATGATGCTTGGATGAAGTAGTGTTGTATCACCCTGAAACATCCGATAGACACAGTGACAGCAGATGTCATTTTCAGTGTGAAACAGGCATTTATGCTCAGTAAACAAAGTGCAGAGCTGGGCTTGGGTTTTGCTGCTGAACACCATGTGAGTGTCAATGCTCCTCAGCAGGAAATACGAAACACAACACTGACTCACTTTGGTGTCTACTGCAAACCCACAAAACATCATTCTTTGAGTCTCACAAGTCTCGGGCTTGGCAAAGACCATCAATTTACGCACTTTGTTGGCTTTTTTCGTAAAGTATGGCTTGCTCTGAAGAAATTGGTAAAGCTTGTGCTTGCACAGCGCTAGGACTCTGAGGAGCCTGACCTAGCCACCTCCTTGCCTCGGCTTCCTCCCTTTACAGCAACTCTCTTCTTAGTTTAAGGACAGATTCTTTGTACTCAAACTCCCCTTTGGAAAGACAGCAGCAAGCAGCCCTAAACTGTATTCATTGCAAGTATCTATTAAAAGAAAATAGTAAGAAAAAAAGGGTTTGAGCTCAGTTTTCAGCTTTTGGAACAGATACGAAAACAAATCTCCAATAATCAAAGCACAGCAGTTACCAGTTACTATTTAGTGAGTGACAGGTTTCATTCAGACTAACTTGTACTCTTTTTCCCCACCTTCCTTTCTGGCACTGCAGGATAGAGCCAGACTCTTTATGATAACTCTATTTTGCTAATTAATCTAATTAAGTGCTGTATGTAATTTTGCAGAGTGGAGCAGGCTATTCAAGACTGTCATCATTAGGTTAAAGAGCTGACAACTGATGGAGATAATTTTTTCCTAATAGGCTGTAACCTTTCTGCAAGCAGCCCCCTCCCTCAGGGGAGTTCTTCAATTAAATCAATAATGCTTCTGGGGAGAAAGAACTTTGCTTTTTAAGAATCATGTAAACAGACCTTCAGCAGCTTCTCATTGCTTTGCTTGAGAAGAGAAGCAGCAGCTGGTTATTAATACCTGCTGTGCTCAGCTTTGACAAGCTTGCATTTAAGAATAGCAACTACTGCCTTGCTATGGTGCAGGCTGAGAAGTCGGGATTTTGAAGGTGTTAAGTGGGGTCTGGAAAAACCTTGGCAAAATAATACGGTATCTGGATTGGGTAAATGACAGGACTTGGGGTGGTTCCTTGGCAGGCTGGGGAAATGTGCTTTAATCTGCTGGCATGTTTGTTGTTGTTCGGGTACAAGAAGACCTGACAAAAAGATAAATGTAACTGGAGGAGGAGATGGGGAGAGCTCATCATGACGACTCACCAGCCTTCAAGCTTTAATAGGGATATTTTTGGCTTGTTTCTTTTCTAACACTATTTCCAAATGCCGTAGTTTTGCCTGGAAGCCTCTCAGTCCCCGGGGGTGACCAGACGCTTATGTCCCTGGTCTAGGCATGCTCAGGGTGACTGCATGCAGACAGGGCAGAGCTCTGCCCTTGGGGCAGCCAAAACCATGTGGATCCTCCTGATAAACCTGAGGAGCTCTGTAAATGGAGGCTTCTGCAGCAGACAGAGGGAGACTTTCTAGTGCTCAGTTTTGCTCCGGACGCCTGGTTACCTTCTGTGACTAAAGGGTGTGTAGCAGTTCACTGTGGCTGGGTCCCTTGGCTCAGCTTCTCCCCTGCACCAGCTCACAGCATTCGCCACAGGGACGCCTCTGTCTCCTTTCCTGCACAGCCTGACCTGGAGGCTAAAAAGCTCATGTCTGTTAGCTCCTGGTTCTGTGTGAAACATCACCTGTCTATAGTGAACATGGCTACTTTTTGCCTTCAGCCCTGATCCTTTAACCACGGCACTTCTCAGGCTGTTGAGCCCTGGAGCAGTGTCTACCGCAGAGCGTGTTCTCCCCAGCGGGCCGGCTCCAGCTCTGCTGCACAGAGATCTGTCCAGTTTGGGGAAGCACATCAGAAACAAAACTCACATGAGGTAGTACATAACAACAAACCCCAGGCTTCAGCAAGAAGCAAGCCTGAAATATCCCAGCAGCTTTTGGGTTTGGTGCATTTTCAGGTTTCATACGATGTTACGGATCGCCCTCAGGTTGTTTGAGGCGGTTGGTCTATCTCCACTTAACACTGTTCATTAAAACTCCAGCAATATGAAGGCGGTTAAAAGGAAAAGGCTTTTCTCTACAAAAAGTCTCTGAGCACAGGCTGCCAGCACTGATAATGAAAGGTTAAATTAAAGTCCAAGTCAGGTACTAAACAGGGATCCCATCAAACAAAATTAATGGAGGGGATTTTCAATTGGATGTTAGAGATTTTCCCATTGCCTCAATCCATTGGACTAATTTCTGGCAGGTACCTTGACCCTAAAGACAGGGCTTTTTTGCTCTGGCTGCAACCTTTAACAGTACAGCCACAAAAACATACCATGGTTTCTTGTTATTTTCTTAAATAGGAATTTATCGCTGCTGTGGACACTAAATGCATTCCATTCCCTGTATTATACAATTACAGCATTTTTTAGTTGGCTCTTAGAGCTAGAAAGTTATTTTGTGCAATGAAGGAAGAGAATTAGCTTTTATTAAATTGCAAAACTGGCTTTATAGGGATTTTGAAGGTTTTATTCAAGCCTTTACTTTCACCATCTTTGCTGTATTCAGTCAAAGTTCTCATCCTTCTAAAGATGCATGCAGCAGGATGCTCATGAAATGTCCCTGCAAAGCTGATTGATTGTGCCTTCAAGAGAGGAAGTTGCATAACTCAACTTCTATGCTATGGCCACAACTGAGAGCTTTCTCTTTGTAGTCAAAAGCAAAGTCTGCCCAGAAAAATTAGAGGAAAACACCTAGTTTATTCTTATGTTGCTATTGTGTGTTCAGTGTGGTTTTAGTGACACAAGAACTATTAACAGGACTCAGAGGTGATGTCGTAAGGGGCTGTTCAGGTAGCAAATGTGGTGCCATTAATTAAAAGAATTAGACTGAGGCGTGAAGTCTTTGGGACTGAAAAATGGGACTGCAAGTTGTTGGACATTATTTCTCCCATGGGATGTTTATACTGACTATAACTGTAACCATACGCAGCATTACTTTCTTTTGGGGGATTGAATAATGTGCTACTCAGAGCACCAAAGCTGCTGCAAGGCTATTTATGTAGCTACTTGTCTGTACCAGATGCACCAAAGGAAAAGGGCTGCCAGCGAGAGCAGAGCAGTGCACACTCACAACCTGAGCTCTCTTCCTGACATTGTCATTCTGCGCATCAAATTCCACATGGCAAATCAGCTTCCTAAGCTCTGTACCTCAAAAATGAAACAGATGGGCTGTATCAGCTTCCTCCCACTGTTAAATGAGGATGGAGCACACACTGATGAAAACTCCCCCTGGCAGATTGCTTTGAGGTCTACAGGCTCCAAGGAGCACAAAGGGTTAACCTTATAGGAGCGTGACTTTTTTCCCATGTTCTTGTTTGAGGGAGAAGGGACTTTTATATTGTTAAAAATATTTTTCCACATGGATTTTGTTTTACTTTAGTTTTTGAGTGTTGCTCTAAATTAATACAATGTTCATAATGCTCATTGCACAGATTGGCATGCATGATTATGCCATTAGGAGGAGGCAACACAGAAATGGCAGCACAGAAATGGCAGAATCGGGCAATTCTGCCCTTGTATTGGTGTTATAAAAGCAAAAAAACCCCTCATGCTTCTGCTAATCTTGTCTGTGTTTGAAGGGGAGCTAGATGTGCATTTATTTAAAAACCCCAGTTCTATGTAATACATAATTTTTGTAAGAAAATAACATTTGATACACAGTCAGCAACCAATTTACGTCAAAATTAAACTAAGAACATACATCTATGTTACACTGTGATCTTTAAATGGGCAAAGAAACAGTGTAGGTTTATACATTCATATATCTTGCTTTGCACTGTTTATTTTCTCTAATGACTTCGGTTCACTCAATCAATTTTCCTCAAGCCCGGCTCATAGCTGGAGGGTATTTCTGACTTTTTCAGGCATCTCAGAATACTTTACAAATAAAACTGAGGCAACTGACCATAAAGAATATGATATTAGCAATGGTGATATTAACATTTTCTCAGCAGAAGCGAAAGAGGAGAGAAAAGCCCACTCCCTCTTTGGGGAATGAGAGCTACTTCTCTGGGGGACCTAAGAAGGAAGGAGAGTGAGATCAGAAATAATTGCCTTGGATCCTCATTATGGTGACATTGTTTCAGAAGACAGGAATATGTTTTGGTAGTTACTGCAAGAACAGCATTGGCCTTCTCTATATTCCCTTGAAATCACGCAGGGATTAGACTTATGTTGCTTGTGATCACATCGTGTGAAGGGTGTTGTGTGTGAAGGGTGATCCAAAGAGGCTGCTTGCAGTGGGAACAGGAGTGATCGCTTCCTGTGCTGATAAATCTAGGACATGGGATGTGCATTCAGCGTTGAACTGGCAAAGCAAAATAAGGAAAACACCAAAGGCAAACACAGTACAGGAACGAAAGAGGGAACTTACTCAAAGCAAGAACTAAGAGATTGCTGGAATCTTGTCTGTTTTTAAAAATAAAATCTTAGTCAGAGTAAGGGGAAAGAGTATATTTAGAGCCTGCAAAACAACCTGGCTTTCCTGGCTCTCTGTATGCACTATTTTGCCAGGCTCCAGCTAAAACCACCCAGTTTTTCCCCTCAGAAACAAACAACCCTGTTTGCTCCCCAAACTCAAAGAAAGCTTAATTTGCTTTAAGCTGCTAAAAAAACTTCCTGCACCTTGGGTTAGCATTGTGTGCCAGGCTTCAGCATGCTGAGAAATGAAAAAGTGCTTTGTAATGGAAAAGCTAGTTCATTCCTCTCTATGTGGTGCCACAGTAATAAAAAGGAAAGTTGCAAACCTCCCCTTCTTAAGGAGGCCAGAAGAAACAGGGGATTAATTTAAAGAGTTCAGGCTCAAGATCACTGTGATCAGAACTATATTCTCCAGCCATTTCCAGCCTCAGAGGACATTGGTTTTCTTGGATATTTGGTAATTCAGCGAACCGCATGATAGAAAGAGAAAGCTGCATAAAGCTACTCACTGTTACAGAGTGTGAGGTTAATAAAGTTCATTTAACAGACCAGTGGTGCAAACCTGTTATCAGATGGCTTGTGCAGATCCCACATGGCTTAAGTAAAGCTGGGAACTGAAATAGGTACCTTGAATTTTGTCATTGGCTTAATAAGGCATCAAGACACTTTCAGCTCTTCTGCAGCAGGGTTAATGACTTCCCATAGCAATGTACTTTAACTGAGAAGGAAGCACATTTTAGCGCTTCATACCTCTGTCACATTTTTTCGGTCAGCTAATTGATTTATTTATTTCATAGCAGAACAGCATTGGAAAACCTCAGACCTTGTCCTCAATTGCTGCACCACTTTGTGGATGAATCAGGCACCGTGCTGAGCCTGAAGTGCTACTCTTCCTTCTCCCCTGCCAGATGAAGAGCTGCATCTGGCTGCTGCACCCCACTGCATTGCTGGCTGTGATAACAGCAGAGCAGGAAAAGTAGCGAGGCTGGAGGGATCAAGATACTCCACCCTGGCTAGGCAGGACAGAAAATGTAAAGCTAGCTCAGTTTTCAGAAGTCTTTCCCTTTGGGTCTATGACTAGATCTATTAGACTGTCATGTATCACTAATTCCCTGCCAGTTCAGTCTCTACACCAGCTGACCCTTGTCGCACCAGCCTCTATACTTGAATATACCTGATTGATATAGTAGTATTTTTGTTTGTAAAATGACTTCTTCTGGTGCAGACTTTGACTTTGTAGTACAGTTCATTCTGCTATTGTCCAGTTGGCCACCCCATGCAGATACACTAGCAACCCTTCTTGTCAATCCCCTCATCACAGCAGATCTGCAGGGTATTACTGCTACCAGTTGACCTTTTGCACATGACTTTCACCATCCTCTTCTGCAGACTCATAAGGAGTGTTTTTGTAATGCAGTTCTTCCAAGAGCTGGAAGAAGGAAAGAAAATGTTCTATTGCCCCTCTCAGGAACAAAATCCAAGGCAAGGTCTTGCAAGAGCAAGTGCAGTTCTAGGTTCAGGCACGTGCTTGCGGTGAGACTATGAAAAGTTTTATGGGGTAGATGCTGTGTTTATGTATACATATGTATATCCTCTTCATACCCCAGGACTATGTTTACCATAAACATCTAAAAAGCCCTGTTGACTCCACACTTATCACCCAGTACTTAAGTGCTTTGCTAGGGTTCAGCGCCTTGAATGACTGAATCTACAGCCATGCTTCTTCGTTAGATGCATGCTTGTGGAGGGCTGTGGGAAGGTGCCCCAGGCAGCACCTGCAGGAGGAACGCCTACCTCCAGCTCCTTTGGCCACCAGCAAGAACTCTCCTGCATGGACCCATCTCCTGCACTCACCTGGACACACAATGTGTGGTGGCTTTCCCTGAGTCTGGGGACAGCAGTGGCGAGGAGAAGATAGGGCTGGGAAGGCAAGAACCCTATGCCAACAGCTTTCTGCCCTTTCCCTACATCTGTTAGCAAATTGAATTGGCAGCCATTAGAGGACAGAATGGCAGGTACTGACCCCATGGGCTGTGCTCCTGCAATTTCAATGCTTGCAGGATGCCACTCTTCCTCCACATACACCCCAGCAGGCCATGGCCACATCTTCCCTCTGGGCAGAATAAGACCCCATGTGTGCCTCCCCCTGGAGAGCTTTGAGCTAGGACACCCTGTCCCAAAGGGCAGATGCTCAGGCACTAATGAGAGAAGAAGGAGGCTGCTGATGCCTAGGCCCTTATTCTGAGCATCAAGCAGCAAGACCTGATCTCTGCAGATGTCAAGAAACATTGCCTGTGAGCCCACCCAAGAGCAAGGCATGTGTGAAGGCCTCAACAGCACCCTTTCATGGCACTGGGCCTGCTCCTGGGTGAGAGAGCAGCCCCTGGCACAGCTGGGGGGGAAAAGGGAGGATGCTCACAGGTACATAACCCAAACACAGGTAACGGTAGCACTATCTTTAATAATATATTCGGCTTTTGCTGGCCAAACACAGCATTTTAGTTAAGATACTGCATTTCACTTACATCTGGTGTTTACACAAGCCAGTGATTCAATGCCAGACAAATCCTGCATAATCTCTGGTATAATAGAGCTGCCTGCAGCATTTCTTCTCTGTCTTCTTGCTGGAGGCGATGGCAGGTTCTGTGGGCAATAAAAATCCAGTGACAGTTTCAGCCTAATCAGTTCATTCACCCTTTCAGGAGAAATGCCCAGAAACCAGTAACAATTTTATGTATCTCCAAAATTGGATGACTCAGTAAAGTCATGTCTTCAAGGTGGCTCTCTAATCAGTTCTCTTTTATACGTATCAAGAATGACAGCATATGGCATCTGTGAAAGAGAAGATTTAAAGCTATGAAAGTTAGCTTTAGTCTTACAGAAGAGTATAAAAGGATGCCTCTGCAAAGCTTTGTGGAGGTCACTCAGAGGACATCTACCAATGTTGCTTAAATAAGGGTTAACTGAGTTATTCATTCCTTTTTTAGTCTCTTTTGGCTTCAAGTTCCCTGCCTAAAATACCTTGATCTTTCTTCTTTTCTCTGTGTCTCATGGTTGAGCAGGATTAGTAACTTGGGGTTTTGGGGTGGGGTGGGAGAGGCTGTGTTATGAAAGCAGTTTCAGACTGCATTTATATGCATCCAAACTTGGGTTTTTTTTTCTACTTTCAGAAGAAGTATATTCCATTTTTTTATATATATATATCTCCAAGTTAACTATGTGTATCCTTGCATTTATGAAAATAAATATATGGGTGTCAGAATAAGGGGAAGAAACAAAGAGTCAAAATGAATTATGATGTAGTCATTCATTAACCCTTCCGGAAGTGAGGTCCTGCTTGAAGATAAAACAAATATGTTTTCTGTGCCCATACATAAAGGTAACTTAGCATCCTTTGCTTGGGCTCTCATTCAGGTGCTGCTCTGGGAGCAAAGAAGGAAGCACTGGTATGGACAAGATAGATTGATGAATTAGGGTTAATCCAGCTAACCATGTGGGAAGAAGATTGAAATTAAACCATTTTATGTATCCAAAGATAGTTTGTGATAGGTTTCTATACTTTTCAACAGAAGTAGTATATATGAATGTACAGCTTGCCATCCTAGCCAGCGAGGGAAGCACTTGTCACTTGTTTCGAATTTGCTTTCTCTTAGGTTGCAGGCACACTTGCTAAACTTTACTAATTGCATTTTGGAAAGATTGGAGAAATTGTCTGGGAATTAAGAGAATCCATAAACACCTGAAAGCAAATCCAGACAGATGAGGAGGCTGGATAAACCCTGACACAACCCACTAAAACCCCCTCACATCTACACCTGTGTTGTGGTAGATCTGTGGATCCAGCTAGATTTTCATTTCAAAACCCTGAAGTCTCATCAACCAGAGGAGACCAGCATGGGGACAGGTTGCAAAGTCAGGTCACAAAAGTATTCAGTAAAGTCTTAACTTCCTGCTGAGGGTAGTCTTTTGATTGTTTCTTCCAAGAAAGCAGTATTGGAGACTATATAGGATTGTGATAGAGGACTATCAGAGACGGATGACATTTAAGGACATCCCCAGGCAATCTGAAGAAGACCCACTATTAGCCATTCTCATATGTCTAATAACTTTCAAACCTGCACACTCATTTATGCTATGCAAGGGCGATCAAAGACCTGCATAATTTAGTGTTAACAATATTAGCCGTCAGAGTAGATGGGCAAAACATGGCTTACGAAAAGCATGACTGGTCCATGATGTAACATTTTCAAAAGACCAAAAGGATTACTTTTGCCAGAGCCAAAGGGCAGATTCAGTGCAGCTCTCCAGCTAGCTCAGACATCCACAAAGTAGACTGACACAAAGTACCCCGTGGGTCCTGAAGAGCAGGAAAACTAGACTCATGCAGGGCAAAAGGGAACCGAAAGCTTAAGCAACCAGAAGCTTATAATGAATAATCCTGCTCAATTTGTGGAAAGACTTCTATGCAGAGAACAAAGGTAAAAAAAAATGAAGTAGCAATCCAGCTGGTCATGATAGCAATTGTTGGAGGTGTGTGAAGGAGAGGGAAACAACATCCTTGCGTTCCCCGCGGATCCCACAAAGGGCTGGGAACAGTCCACATTACCTATTTATTCTGCCTAGCAGGTCATCTGAACTTTATTCTTCCTTCTGGGGGCAAAAATCAGTACCAGCCTTTACCAGTGAATTTGGAAGGGCATCATTTGGTGCAGAGAGGGGAAATAAGAGGTTTACATTTGCCTGTCCCTCTCTGCTGGAAGGAGAAGTACCAGCTGTGCTGACAGGTCCTTACTTGTCTCTTCTAGCCGTGCCTGTTTGGAAAGCAGTTCCTAAATTTCCTCTGGGATTCAGCCCAGACTGTCTTGAAGCCCAGAGGACAGGAACCACAGTGCACTAAGTCCTGCTAGTAATAGCTCTGTAACTTGCCATGCACAAGATTCCTGTGCCAAAATTAAATACCCCAAAGAAGCACGTCAGATTTTCTGCAAGAACAGTAGCTGCTCTGTTCAGAACCATCACCATGCAGCAGATAAAAACCTTTTAAAGGATCATGGTGTAACAACAGCAGAATAAAAGAGCAGGGGAAGAAAAAGCCTGTCACCAGCTTCACATTAACCTGCCCCCAGCTGCCTTCATCATGTTAATTTGATATTTTACACGTGTTAGATCAACGGGGAGCACAGATGGCTGCACTCACATGTGAGACTGCAGACACCCACTGGGGCACCAGCAGCACCTCTGTCACTTCCTTGTGATGTGGGGAAGGGGGCTCCTGCCAGCTTAGCGACAGGAGTAGGTCACTGAAGGTTAATTAAGGCAGTCAGCGCATAATTATCACTCCCTTGTCAGCCTCAGCCTCTCAGGAATAAATTAGAGGGACAAAGTACTGAGGAGCTGTGAGAAGATCAAACTGGGGCTGCACCTCCTCATGGTGCAGGAGGGGAAGGCCACCTTTCCAGAGGTATGTGCCCCAGTTTGTTGGGGTATTTTAGAGGCAACTACAACTATATGAGGGCAAATACTAATATTTGAACATTTTAGGTAGCTACATTAATTTTCCTTAAGCATTTAGAAGCACTAAATATGAATCCAGTGGCCACAGGTACATCTGTCAGATGGATTGTTTTCACACTCCCCCAGTCCCTTGATCAATCTACATTACTGTGGGCTTGTGGTGAAAGGGACACCTTAAGATGATTTATAGTGCTCTTGAGACTACAGCTCCAGAAGGCAGAAGCCTTATTTTCAGCAAAGATGACAGGAGCTCAATTAGCCATCTCTTTGCACACGTGTAATCAATGAAGACAAGGCTTTCTCTGTATCAGCAGGTGAATTCCCAAGGTAGGGTACTTGCAAAGCAGAGTTTGCAAGAGTTACAGTTGCAGTTAACTTACTGTTGTTTCACCTCAGTGCTGTCAAATAATGCCTGAAACAGCTTATGCACAGACAGGAAACAGCGGTCACGGCACTAAAAGGCCACAAGTCACAATTCTGACGGACAGCGGAGAAGAGCGACTAAGGGAGCACAAAAGGTTCAGGTTTTAGGTGGGAGGTAGAATGAAGTTATGAAATATAAAATGTAAAACATTCTGCTCATTGCGGGAAATTTGGAGGTCAGAAAAATGCCATCCCTGGCGTCACGTCTGCATTTTCATTATTAAACACCGTTCTCCACATGGCGGTTTTCCTCATCCACTGGAAACACATAAAAACTTCTGAACAGCAGCGGCAAAAAAAGAGAAAAAATCCTTAAAATCTGAATTGAAATGCATCTCTTGTTTGCTTTGGCACCTTGCTAGTGTATTCCATGTAACAAACCTCCTACTGTGAGGGATGCCATGATGGGTGAATAGTAATCTCTCTGCTGGGTAAGTAGGTAGACTCGGAGGGGTAGCAGAAGATCTATTGTTAGGGTGTCCCTTATGGCTGTGGAGTCTGGAATATCTAACACCCCTTTATGTAGACTGCAGCAGTCTTCGTCATGCACAGACCAGCCACAGGGACAGCTGCACAGCAAATCTACACAGAGCCGACCCTATCGCCACTAGAACCAGGAAGGTAGGCAGCCCAGCACTGGAACTTTCCTGGCCTCCTACAAGCAGACATGACCTCTGTCTCTGTGTATCCTGCTGCGGCACAGCCAACACGTGCAGCTCAAGAAAGGAGGCCTCCTCGGAGCAGAAGTGTGCAACTATCAGAACCCATCTGCTGCTGTATCTGTGCAGTCTTCTCGAGGTAATGGGGCGGCTGGACACAGGTACTGCCGGAGCATCTTGGGTTTATCAGGCTTTTCTCAAAACCAGACTCGAGTTAATGCCTGATACTAGTACAGGTCGTCACCATCCCTAGCTGTTTATAGCTGTTTATAGCTTTTTTCCACTGAACCAAAGATATAGACAGAAAGCCAGAAAGTGTTTATTGAATCAATAATTGAATTAAGATCATACTTTCCTACGTGATAGGATGGTTTTACCAACTCCCCCTGCAACATTGCGGGGGCAGGGAAAGAAGTCATAGGAGGATTTTGAATCATTTCATACTGAGGAGGAGACACTGTGGCTGCAGAATACCCAAAGCCCCAGAATACTAAATATGATGTCAATATGTACTCTAGTTTTACAGTAAAGTTCCTTACACCCAAATATAGCTCTTCCAGGTGCTTACCCTCAAATGCCAATCACCTGGGTTAAATCTGCAATGGAGTCTTCTCTTTAAAAAAAGTTAGTTTGGGTCCATCACTGCTGCATCTGCATGCATCAGACTGTAGGGCTCTTGCTGCTCCTACTGCTGTGTGGTTTTTGCCAGACCTGCTGCCTCATCTGTGTTGCATACAGAGGATATTTTCCTCATGAAAAGCCCACGAGTTTTAGTACAAAGTCAACAGAAGTAATATGCAGGATATACAGTAATATATGCGAGATCTGCCGTACCTCCGATGTGTTCCTGCTCTGTAATAAGGCATTCCAAGATTTCTAAACTCTACTCAAAACACCCAAAAGAATAAAAAAACTCAGTTAGTGAAATCGTAGCTGGCAGTAAACGTCTTAGGTAGGTACTGTTCAAACCATTACCCACAGATATGGGATCACTCTTCTGTGATATTCAATATTCCGCAAGTCAACAGAGCCATTTTCTCAAGCCTTGTATGTCACTAGTAGTTTGTCTGTACTTCAACCCCCCCATTCCTAGCTTTCTTTTCTCAGACAGTTTTCTGGCAATAGAAAATGAGCAATCTCTGCTACTAAAAAAGAAGGGTTTTTGAAATGTAGCAAACGCAGTGACCACTGTGTTGCCTTGCCAATTGCAATAAGAAAATGATGGACACAAAATTAAATAAGAAGGAATGGAGTGAAAAGATCCCTCTGTCTGCAAGCTCCCAAACCCAGATCCACAGACTCAGCACAAAGGTAGGCATCTTGATAACGTCAGTGGAACAAAACCTTTTCTGCCTTTGCACATCGCTCTTTGTAACCATCCTCAAATCTCGAAGTGACATATCAACAAAGTCATAGCCAGAAACTTCACAGGTCTCCATCTCACTACGGTGAGTCCAAATTCCTGTGTCACGGTGTATTCTTAACACCGACTAGAAAATGCTTGAGGGTTGGGTTCACGACTTTCTGTGGAAGTTGTTCCCTTGTATTGCAGGCAATTACTTATCTGCAGGCATGTGCTGCCGAGTAAATCTGCCAGCCCCTTCCATAAAAGATGATTCTGCCCAAAGAGATTTTTCTTCTCCCAAGAGAAAGCACTAGGAGAACATATTTTTCTGCACAGCACACCAACAAATAACTCTGGGCGGAGTATTCCTGCCTTTTTCACTTGCTGCTTTTTCATGTTCTCAGTAGTGAGCTGGAGTGTGGCCTTGCAGAGCTGAACACCATTGTCTCACACCCTAATTCACAGGGACCCCAATTTTACCACCCAAACCATGTCTGGCTTTGGCAGTGTAGCTGTTGTACAAAGAGACTCTGTTAAGATCTGCACGGCATCTGGCCTCTGCTATACTGCATGTTTGCAAGAATGATTAAAACTCCACCATGAGGAGAAAACCTCAAAGATTTTGTCAGAAAAGTGTCCCTCTGTACCACTGCTTTGTGGAGAAGGGATAATCTGGCTTGTACTGCAGCAGGCTTTTTGTTTGGGACAGACTGCAGAAACAGCTAGCTCCTCGAGGACTCCATAGAAGGCTATACTAGAAGCTAACTCTTGGACAAACAGCACCTTCATGGTGTTTAAATGTGTTTTACCTGTAGATGAACAAAAGAATTGAGATTTCAGGAAATTTATATGAACACCTCTTTCACCACTGCAAAACCACCATCCTTCCCTTCCTATCTGTTAAACAACCTAAAAATAAGTCAGTGAGTACACTTGCACAGCCAAGTAACACTTTTACTGTCACCTCCTTTCCATTGATTACTCCCCTGCAGCTGACCTATTTCACAATAACTTCCCATGGCTCACGCTTTGTGCTGAGGGCCTGGTTTGCATAAAAAGCTTTATGCATGAAGGCAGGATCGGTACACCCCAGCACTGCCTTCAGCCATCCCTAGTAGCCTATTTTCATCAAGACATAAGAAGCTGAAGTGAAACGTACCCCATTCCGAGTTGTGAGGGTGCCTGCTGTGAAGATGCAGTGATGTCAGTGCTGAATAATTAAGCGATAATGTAATAACTGTGAGTTTGTGCTCCATTAAGTGAGCTCCTGCTGACTGCTTAATGAGCAAACAAAGCCTCAAACCCCATTAATATTATTTCTGTTACATTAAATGTAAAAATGAAAACTCAAGTCCTTGGCAGTAACCATTGGGGAGTCATCTAAAACACAGGCCCTGATGGAAAGGCCAGGATAGAAATCATGAGCTTTTGCAGCTTTGCTGCATTTTTGAAAGGACCCAGAGTTTATTTTCTTTCCAGGAGGATGGAGAATGAGGTAACAATACTGATGGGTTTGCCGTTTCCTCTGTGCAACTCTGAGTCCTCTGTTGCAGAAAGAGCCTCAACAGGTCTCCTCTTCCTGTAACAGCACTGCAACCACTGTATCGCAGTCTGTGCAGCGTGCAGTTCCTTCTCTTGTAGGTGTTCATAATCTGTGGAGAGACGAGAGGAAATACCCTTATTTGTCAATATAACAAAGAAGATTTACAAAACATGATAAAAACAAAGTGCTATTGATGTGGTTGCAATATTTGGGAAGAAGAAAGCCCTGTCTCTGTTTCTCCTGTCAGGACAATGAGTGAAGGTAGCATCTTCTAGGAAGGAGACAGATGAGGTATGGCCACTGTGAGAAGACCTACAGACCACAGCAGCTTCAGGCAGCCAGAACCTCAAGTAGCATGTAGCTTTTAAATCGAGACTGCTCCTTTGAAAATAAAGCCAGCATGTTTCAGAGATTAATGCAAGGTTTAGGCTTCACATAATTGGTGACAGTCTCCACAGAGTGAAGCAAGAGATGGATAGCCTTTTCTGCTTGCACCATTATCTTGCATATGATCTGTGGGGATACAGTAAACTCTAGATTCTATTATTTTCCACAGATGGTATTAGGGAAAAAACAGGATGCGAAGTTTACAGCTCAGCGCCCTAATTTCTGGAGTTAGCTGAAATGGAGCTTCTAACAAAATATTTATATGTATGTTCTTAGAAGCTTTCTCATGACAAGGAAAAAGCAGTATTTGCATTTTCACTGTTTTTATTTGAGAATCATAGAATCATAGAATAGTTAGGGTTGGAAAGGACTGTAAGATCATCTAGTTCCAAAACCCCTGCCATGGCCAGGGACACCTCACACTAAACCATGCCACCCAAGCCTCTGTCCAACCTGCCCTTGAACACCTTGAACAACAGCAATGGAGCATTCACAACTTCCCTGGGCAACCCATTCCAGTGCCCCACCACCCTCACAGTAAAGAATTTCTTCCTCATATGCAATCTAAACTTGCCCTGTTTAAGTTTGAACCCATTACCCCTTGTCCTCTCACTACAGTCCCTCATGAAGAGTCCCTCCCCAGCATCCCTATAGGCCCCCTTCAGATATTGGAAGGCTGCTCTGAGGTCTTCCCGCAGCCTTCTCATCTCCAGGCTGAACAGCCCCAACTTTCTCAGCCTGTCTTCATATGGGAGGTGCTTCAGTGCCCTGATCATCCTTGTGGCCCTCCTCTGCACTTGTTCCAACAGTTCAATGTCCTTTTGATGTTGAGGACACCAGAACTGCACACAGTACTCCAAGTGAGGTCTCAGGAGAGCAGAGTAGAGGGGCAGGATCACCTCCCTCAACCTGCTGGTCACGCTCCTTTTGATTCAGCCCAGGATACCGTTGGCTTTCTGGGCTGCGAGCGCACACTGCAGCCGGCTCATGTTCATTTTCTTATCGACCAACACCCCCAAGTCCTTCTCCGCAGGGCTGCTCTGAATCTCTTCCCTGCCCAACCTGGAGCTGTGCCTGGGGTTGCTCCGACCCAGGTGTATCCTGGTCAATATAAATTATTCAATGTACGGAAATTATAATCAAAGCACAAAGATCTGTATTTGCTTAGGAAATCTTTCCTAGAGAAACGTGTTGTTCCCAAGTACCACATAGGTGTATAAGCCTAGTTTCAAAATTTGGTGCTCTGTTAAGGGACTGAAACTTTGTACACAAACAAAGTGAACTACCTGCTGTTTCAACTCATAATAACCTGCAGTGACAGCCTGGGTGTACCCTTATTTACTCCAACCAACATGCTGAGTCTTACAGGAAATACAGAAAGATAACAAGCAAGAATGACATCTCCCCACTTCCTGAAGGACATACTCCAGTATGTCATCAAGGACACCGTCAGCAGGTGATTATTTTTCTCCACTAAAAGTAACCTGATCTGTATTCTTTATGATACTATCTGTAAGGCAAGGGCTTCATACCCTTAGTAATAAAATAGGGTATTTTGTAAGAAACAAAATACTAGCAATAACAGTAAGAAAGTAGAAGAATTGGGTAAAACAGCATATTAAATATAATTCCACTTTTATAGTTCATTGCTCCAAAACAGATTTCAGCAGCGAGGTAAACTCCGGCTCTGATTTTTAGGGAATGCTTTCCAGTGATGCTCTTGGGCACAGCTTTCTTGAAGAGCAGCTCTAACAATACTGGTAAGATCTTTCTCCATCATAAAGTGGGTCCTCCCATTCCTCCCTATCCCAGAAAGAAGTGAAAGTCGTTTCCAACAAAGTAATGTCTGTGCCCTGTGCTGAGCTTTGTCTACTGTAAGTAGACAAATAAGATGGAGATTGAGAGGTCCATTAAGGATGGTGCTACCTAAGATGCTCAAATATGGATGAATGGGAAGTTGTTTTTAGCACAGCAATTGGCAGGTGAAGAGCATTGTAAAAGACCAGTTTGGCAATGTTAACCATCTGGCAGTAAGTTCTTTGCATCCTAAACACTTACTGTATTATTGGCACAGGTTATGTTGAGGGATTTGCTTTTTAAACATACTTAATAGCTGAAAGAACAGTCTTTTCTGTGACTATGATGACTGTCAAATACCACAAAGCTAATATCTCTTTTGAGGCCAGATAAACATTGCAAGCCAATTATTTGTTGTTTTAGTGAAGGTATGCATTAGATACAAATGGAACAAGTTAAAAAATAGCAGCTGCCAGAATGTTTCAAGCCAACTGGGAATATGTTAGGTTTTGATCTTGAACAGGTCATCCTTGTCTAAAACCCTTTCATCCTTGCACAAAGGCTTGCTTATGCTCCCCAAAGACACAAGGTCCTCTGTTAATGCTAGAGATTTTCAGCCTAAGTAAGATTATTTGAAGTCATCCTATATGTAAGAGTTCATTGGTATTCTTTCTCAGATTTCTAAAAGGAGAAATCTTGGTTCCCAGATTCAGACACCAAAGCATAATGTGTTTGTTCTGCAGACTTCTACAACTGAACTTTTTCTGCAGGAACATTCCTCTCCCGCAAAGTAAATGAGCTAATGAATTCCAATAAAGTTCAGCACTTTTATGTACAAATAATAAACACCCCAATATAACAAACCATGCATACACACAGAATTATTTCCTCCTTTCTGTGGAATAGGTTGAATTGCAAAGAGCTGGAGCTGTACTTTGTGAAAGACTCTGAGGAAAAGAACCTGCTCTGAATTCTTTCATTCTATCATGCTCCAGAGAGGTTGCACTACATGATATTGGCTAAATTGGCATGTAACAGTGCAGAGGCTGATGTCCTGGATTTATTCCTCAATGAGAGTATAAAGCTAGTCCAGCCTTTGTTGTTAAAAACCACAAAGGTAACCTAAAGCATGAATTACTTTTTCAGTCATTGGCAAAGAATAGGCACTCTCTATACACTCTGCATTAGTACACGTACGCAAGTGATAATTCAGAAGAAGTCATGCATCTATCAGCCAATATGTCCATGCCCAGGGAGTTATTGCAGTCAGAGAATGATTTGTTGGGGCAGCAACTTTATTTAAAAGTCATAAACACAGTGTCAGCTGATTTCTTTTGTTGCATGTACTTACTTGATCCAGGCTACACTTCAAACAGACCCTTAATCTTGAATTCTGTAGGAAATCAAAGAAAAAGTAGCAGGTATGCTCTCAGCATCCAAACCATTGCAGCTTTTTTGCAGAGTTTATACAAGTATGCGACACTAATGATATCTCTATAGTACCTTTAATGTTATCTCTGCAGCCAACTCATTTTCTTTAATTTTGAAGTTTATAGTCCTCATAAATGCCATAATCAATAAACCCTCTCCAGCTATCAACCTGAAATAAGGCACGGAGAGGATACCATTTTTCATGCATTCATTATGCAATATTAAGGAAGAGCTATAATTATACTCTCCAGAGCTTTGAAAATGGCACACGAGTATGGCTAAGACAAAACTTTCAAAGCTGCAGGCAGTATTTTCAGAAGCAGCAAGGCACTTCAGCTATTAAACCCAAATATCCACTTCACTGGTATTTAAGCACCTAACCCATTCAGATGTCAACTCTGTCCAGTCCCACATAGACATGCTACCCCTGCAGATTACATGGGCTCATAACTAAACCAGAGAGCGACCAGCTCTTGCTTTTGCTTGGGGCAGCTCTGCCCACTGGCTGTGTGTCAAGACTTCTAGCTTGCTGAAGAGTTGTTACACCTACAGCAAAGCAGAAGTATTTGACTCTTTGATCTGCTTTGAGGCAATTAGAGTCAACAATCTTTACATTGCCCTCACACTCTCTGCTCATTATCTTGGCACAGTTAGTTTCTTCTTCCCTCCCATACCTTTACTTTGAAAAACTCATCTTCGATATTTAGCTGAGAAGGCAGGCCACAAAATCGCAAGACACTAAATATTTTTTATGAAACAGCAACATGTTCTAGTTGCCAAACATCCCCAAAATTACCCTCCTAATCAATACTGTGCAAGCATTTTCAGCAAAAAATCTGCTACGTTTATTAACCAATATGAAATGTAAAATAAGGAAATTCAGGAAAACTTTGAACGCAACAGTAATTATGGTGCTAAAACCTGGATTCCATAACAACATCTAATCAGATGTCAGCTCTTTATTTACAGTTTAAAAAAATCTATTCAAATGCCAAAGTCAGCAGTGCCTGTGAGCTTCTGCTTTGCCTTTCTCCTCTCCCCAGTCTTGTATCTTGAGATCTATTTTTAATGCTGCTCCAGGTCAGCGCAGATTCATTCCGCTGCTGGGCACTTACAGGCTGCAGGGCAGCATCTGGCCCTCGCATTGCTCTGTGGAGGACCTTTGATAATGTGGTTCTTCATGCTCTGCCTATTGAAGAGCCTGGTTCAGGGTGGTATTTGGAGGCTGTGCTCCCCATCTCACAGTCAACGTGGCTTGTAGCAAGGGCTGGGATTAGGGATGAGCATGGGATGGGTGAGGGCAGCTGCTTTACCTACTCACGTTTAGACCTCTCCCACCATCACCAGTGGTACCACTTGTCCCCACTGGAGCATGGCTTGGTTCATGTTGGTGAACTGCAACCACCACCCATGGCACAGAACAGCACCTGACAGACAGTGTGCCCGTCACCAGGAAAGAAAAAGCACCAACACTTTCTTGGCTTTGAAAGAATGAAGAACATCCACCTCCCGCCCCAAAGACGCAGAGGTCTTGCTGAGTTCACGTCCCAAGAACAACTCTGTGAAGATTTATGGTAAAATGTCAATCACAACCCAACCGGAAACTTTTCTCCCCAGATGTAGCTGAACTGGATGACAGATGGATGCATGAAAATCAAAATGCATCAGCCTGCAAGAGGCTTGCTGTCCATTCACACCAGAAGCCTTTGCAAGCTTTCCACAACTGCCATAGCAGCCCCGAAATAGTGATGGATAACAGGCAGGGCAAGGTGTGTGCTGTCTGTACACTGCTGGCCACATCCAAGGTCACGATACTGTATTGCTAGCAAGTGTGCTATCCCTGCCCTGGCATGAGGGCATATGGTGGCTTGTGATTCCTCTCCTAGACTTGGCCTGAACCAAGGTGATGACTCCCAAGAAGTGGCTGCTGCCACTATTGCCACCCTAGCTGTGTTTTGAGACGTAACTTAGCACCTTTAGCAGCTGTGGCAGGAGCTGACAAGGAGGATCTGTGGTAAACTGCTTGCAGCAGAGGTCTAAACTTTCAGCATAGATGTCTTTTGCACAACTGTCTGGATCTGCAGACCGAATTCAGTGACCCTGGATAGGACAAAGACATATCTTTGCTTATGAGCGTCCTAAATCAGAAGGGTATGCATATCATCTGCAGAGATGAACAGGAGCCATCGCAGAGCTATTTTGATTGAGCAGGAGGGGTTTTAACAGGCCCTCGTATCAAAAATAAACCCTCTCCATGGCTGCTGTGGGAATTGTTCTAGAGAGCATTTGCATTACCATGACTTGCTGACTTGCACTGCCACCCCAAGCCTGGTGATGAACCACTACGCACAGTTATCTAAGCTGCAGATGTGGGATGCAAAAGAAAGTTACCTTGATCTGAACAAGCTGCTGTGACCCTGAGGATCAGTAGAAGTGTGCTGACTTGCACCCAGGACAGATCCGATTCAAGCAGGCTGGGTCTGTGTTCAACAGACAAGTCACACTGCAGTCTCTGACAATGGGATTTTACCTCACCCGTGGTGGCTCTGCACGTGTGATAAGCTTAGGGAAGAGATTGCTCAGCACACTGCCACAAACCTGCGGTTAAACTAATGTTCTTTCATCCAAATTATGGTGCATACCAATCACACAGCTAATGATTTTGATATTAGTGCAGCCTCCTCTGCTGTACGGACAAATGGCTGAGCATGTACAAAGAGAACCAAAAGGCAGACACCTCCTTTTGCTGCAGTGTATGAACTGTCCCTGACTGTGCTGCTTATCAGCTACCCTGGATGACTGAGGTTTTCAGGCCAGAAATCTACATCCAGCAGTCAGCACCATAAGCAGCCAGTCTTGTCTGAGTGTGTAAGCTGCAAAGCTCCACTCTCAGCCTCAAGTATCTCTCAGCTTTAAACTTGCCTGCCCTGGTTCCCATGGAGCATCCCACAGAATAGGCCTACCCTCTGGATGTAGATTTTATTCCTTATTAAAGACAAGCTCCCCTCCATCCAAAAATCAGTGATTCGATAAAGACATTTTACAATGTCATAAAGTGAAACATACTGATGCATTTGGAATGTTTTGTACACATTTCATTTTTTTTGAACTTTCTGCAAAGGATTATGTAAATTTTCCAAAAGAAATAATTTTGAACCAGAAGGTGACCGTCCCTTATCAAAGCAGTATATCTGAAACAGTAAAAGCTTCTTTCTGAAGGAATGGCTGGTATTTCACAATTTGTTGAAATCACCTGTTTCTTACCTGACGTTTCTGTTTGGTCTCATCAGCATTTTGCAGTAGATATCAGAGTTGTATTTTTATCACCAGCCTGCAGCGCCTGTATGAATGTTTTCTGGCAAGGTCTGACTTGTTAATTTGTGTCGGGCTCTGATTTGTGTCATACCCCCATGTCCTTTGTTGTGGTTCTCCCAAAGTGATTTGCAACTGTCTCATAAATCCTGACCTGGGGAAGGTGATGGGGTGATGAGATGGTTCTGTAGGTCATGCGCATGCCAGGGAGCAGACAGGAAGACAGAGGATGATGAGGAGTGAAGATTAACTCTTGCCATACTGCAGAGAAGCACCACAAAAAGATACTTACAGAGACCAAAGATTTTAGGAAAAAATGAGAATTTTTATAAGCAAGAACATGAACTGATTTTCTTTCCTTAAAAAAAATCGGCAGAAGCCATATTCATCATATAACTTTTACCAGTAAGTCCAGATGTACCTTAATAAGCACTATCAAATCACCCAGTCCCATCTGCGTCCATGTAGTTGAAGAACTGTAAACATTTTGTCTCTCTCCAACATGCCTTAAAAGACATCGGTTTTCTACTCCATGCAAGGTACTAAACATCTAATCCCATTATGCCAAAAAAACTAACAGTTAGACTACAGGAATTTTAAAGTTGCTATTTCTCTGCCTTTTCTTCTTTTGTTCTTTCTTCTGTTTACTTCAAAACACTTAATACATGGTGGACAAAAAGGGGACAGTTGTTGCAGTCTCTCTGTGGACATACACCAACGATAACATTTCTTAAAAAAATGCTAACATTCATCAAAAATGCCAAAATATGAAAAATTAGATGTATCTTTCTTCCTTATAAGCCACTCTACAATGTAAAACTTGCATCCTGTAGAAGAAAAACACTGAGGAAAGCACACTGCAGCAACTGCAATGCCAGCATGGTTAATGATGCTTGGCAATTGCTATCCTTATTTAAGCTGAAGCTTAAAAGATCTGTGGAAGGCAGCAAACACTAATTGTCATCCTTTGATCCTCCCTCTTTCTAGCAACACTGCAGCCCCTGGCCCTTGCACAAGGGTGTCCCACATAACAGGGGCACACACCGGCACGGCACGGTCTTGCATGTCCCGCATTTCCTCCACCTTCCCCTGTGCCTATGAGCATCCTGCCCCAAATGTGGCTGTGGTCCTTTCTGAGGAGGACAGACAAGTTCTGGTACCATGCTACATCGGCCTCCTGGGCCTGAGACTGTTCTCCTTCTCTGTGCTCACACCAGGGGGAATACTGAATTCAATTTATTATTAAAGCATAGCTTGGTAAGTGTGTTATTTGCCCAAGCGTGGTCCAATGTGTTCAACAAAACATGCTGGTTTTTAGAAACTGAAAATATGCACTATTGCTGTTTATATTTCTGTAAAGTTGATGCTTAACTCAAGCTCCACTTACTCAATAAGGGAAAAGTTTTGGAGGAATCAATGTTTTGTTTCAGCATTTTTAAGACAAAACATACCAGAACTCTGTTTTGTAACCCGTTTAAATACATGTTGGCTATTTTACAAGTAAAAGCATCCTAGCAAAGGTACTTTATCTGGAGAGGGAGGAAGGAGGAAAGAAAAAGCAAAGCATTTTTGAGCCAAGTCAATATTTTTCTGCTTTTTTTTTTCTCATTGTAAGAATTACAAATAAAGTGTGGATAGACAAAATATTAGGCAATAAGCCTTACAATAAAGCTTGCCACAGGGAAGTTACGAAGACTGAGTATGGGTACCACCTGCTGTATAAGTATTATGAGATTTTTCATAGGATTTCACGAGAAGAAGGAGCACACAGGTTGGGCTGGTGGCCAGGCTGCAGGCACAGGGCACTGGAGTCCTCAGGTGATGAACAGCTAACTTTGATCACACTGACTGAGAACCCATTTATTCAAGAAGATTAAACAGCTGAGGCTTTTATGAGTTATGTCCGGTAACGCAAAACTGCCAGATGGGGTTGACTGTGGGAAATGAGAACAAAGTGGGTTTGGAAGGAGCGTCTGTTGGGGAGTTCCCCCATTGCAACTTCTTCACAACTTGGCAAACGTGTAATTCATTGCTCAAATACCACAATTAATTTTATCCAGATCTTGAAAGTTATTGGTCTGAAGCACAATTCTGAAATGCAAAAAGTTCATGGGGGTCCCAAACTCTTACCTTTAGGTGCCTTTGTAAGATGCACTGTGGTGTCACCTGGAGGCTGGTGGTTCATTGACTGCTCCACGTGCAATGCACATGTGATGGCAGAAGACTTGCAGACCTTACAGTCAAAGATCAAGATGAAAAGACACATGTGATAAAGCACAGGTAGGGACTGCGAGGCAGTAATAAATAAGGAAGGCAGTAACTGGAGAAAGTAACATCCTATCTGCTCACAGCAAAACCCCACCCTGCTGCTGTTCAACCCCCAGATAGCTGGTGCAATGGGTATTACATTGAATATGGGTGCAAGTACTGCAGCAATCCAGACAGCAGTGCCAGTGGTAAATGGAAGTCTGCATGGTGGAACAAGCAATGAAGTGATTAGATAAGGAAATCAAACTTTTCAAAACTAAGTGAAATTTTATTTAGACCTGATGATTTTTTCAAGCCTAAAGAAGCTTTCTGTGTATTTAAAGATCTTTTTTTAATATCCTGATGTATTTTAATCCTTGAAGCTTTAAGAATGTTTCTAAGAACAGGCTCACATTCATGTACATTTTCTGCAATGCGTTACAGGCTGTTGCAAGTCCCCCTACTTATGCATAAAAAGATGCATGGTCCTGAGTATTGCACAAAGGTATGTATTATCCAGCAAGCGATACGACAACCTTGTAATAGATGTTTGCTAGATATTTTATCTTATTTTAAAGGGGAACTTAATGCTGATCTGAAAAAGCTACTGCATTCCCCATCCCCTGCATTGAATTAACACAGCAGGTGGGAAATCAAGATACTGGTGACAACCATTCTTCCATCTCAAAACCGTGTAGCCATTTACATTCCAAAAGGTCTCAGATGATGACATGATAATTTATAGCATCCTCGAATTCTTCTTTGTACTAGTTAAAAATTCAGGCAACCCTAATCTCGCCACAGCCCCTGAAGTGCACAGCGAAAGGCAAAGCTGCGAAAACTTTCTCAGCTTGAGCCTCTGCGACTGCGCGTGATGATTGAAGCGGCAGAGTTCCCATCAAGTCTCTGTAAATGCTTACAGGGTTTTCCATGTCGTCACCATGAAAGACAGCGAAAGTGTTAAATCAGCGTGCTTTGAATGATCAAATTCTTACCATTCACAGAAAATGGAACCGCAGTGTCTTCCTCTGCAGCTGCTATACTTTAATGCTTCCTGCACCTCGGCTTCAGCTAGGCTTTTGCAAGTTAGAACCAAAGATAGGTTTGCTCAAACCGACTTGGTGTAGTCAAAAAAGGTACACAGGTGCCACCTGAAGCACAGTTTAGAAAATACTTCTTCCTATATGTCTCGAGAGAAATACAGCTTTTTATATTTGACAATATTGTTATCCTGGTTTTGGTATGGATTTTTTTTTGGTTTTATCTTACTTGTTTAAGCTACTGCTCTTCAGTTGCGCTTATTTCAGCAATATGGGACCAAACTCCTCTGACACAATACTCCTGCTATCAGCTAGGTTATTATTAATGGATTAGATCCAGCTGACTGTTGGAAAGAGTAAAACTTGGTGAAATAATATTACTGCTACGATCCTAATTTTGACAGCATCTGTGATGAAGTGATCTGTGAGGGTGGTGAGGCACTGGAACAAGTTGCCCAGAGAAGTGGTAAGTGCTCCATCCCTGGCAGTGTTCAAGGCCAGGTTGGACAGAGCCTTGGGTGACATGGTTTCCTGTGAGGTGTCCCTGCTCATGGCAGGGGGCTTGGAACTAGATGATCCTAAGGACTAACCTCAATCGTTCTATGATTCTATGATAGCAATCTATGCTAGGAGGTTTGTACAAACTCAGAGAAATGGATGGTTCCTGCCCTACAGAACCTGTATTTTGAGAGTTTCATGCTTCATCTCTTCCAGCTCATTGTTTCTGGGTTCATGCACTTTGCCTCCTGCAGGGTCCTCCCACATATCTAAAAGCTCCCCTCATTTTAGCAGTTAAATATATTTCAAGCAGCAGGCAAACAAGTTGCCTATGTCCGCGTTTCAAGTTGCTGTTTCTCTGATGACCTCCTTTCACGCTCTTTCATCTCTAAATTTAGCTAGCTACTGAAGTGGGAGTCTAGCAGATTTGGTGACACAGGAAACAGTAATGCAGAGACTGTATATAATCACTTTTAAAAGAACGGCAGAGATTATAAGACAGCGTCATTACTATTCTGTAGCCAAATGCAGTTTATTTAATGAAATTGCACCTTTTCAAGTCTAATAAACCATTACAGACATTCACTCAAGACCAATATGTGCAGCACAGAATTGAAAGCATTATCTAAGGGCTGACATCCTCAGAAATGAGTCCATGTTAGGATTGCTGTGCCTGTATTTGAAAGATGACATTGTAACTTCTGGGCATAAGTACACCTTCAATCTGAAACTTAATCTTTTAAAAAGCTGCCTCAGTGCCACCTAATAAGAACATACTGGAGAATCACAGGAAACATTTAAGAATATGAGATAAAGTACTGAGATTCAGAAAAGTGAACTGTACAGATACTGGCACTGTGACTGACACACAGCGATGTAACTATATCAAATCTCACGAAACTGCAGAAAAGTTACACCTTGTTAAATTCTGGTTTGTTATTTTCAGATACAATAAAAAGGGTAAAATAAGAAATGTTTTCTGTTGTTTGGCTGACATAAATGACAGACAGTTTTATTCCCTGTATCATATATAAAATCTGATTAAAATATTGACAAGTATTTGTGCTTATGGAGATAATGGGATAATGCTAAAGTTTTTAACCACTCTTGTTCTCAGTATTCACACTTCCAGTCTTTCAATCAAAAAGCTTTCCCTCCTATAGAGAAAACAGCACAAGCACAGAAAATTTGTTAATTCTTTCTTTAATAAAGCAGACTAGATGTTCTTCCAGACTAAAGATACAAAGTTCCACGACTATATGAATACCCAGTGAAAATATGATACTGCCTTCCTGCAGTACATACAAATGACATGCAACAGACTTTAAACAGCCATAAATTACAGCTGCGAGATACATTACAACAGTCTCAGATACATATCTTAATCCCATATTAGTTTTCATCAGTAAATTGCAATGAATATTATTTTTCTATGTGATTATTATTATCCATTAATATTATGAGTAGGTCATCTTCAGAGAAAAAGAATGATCTTGTATTTTAAATGACAATTTCTTTCTTGAAATTTTTGACATAACACAAGACAGGGCTATGACTTGACATTTTGTCTAACTGAGAAGTTTCAAACTTAATGGATGTACAAAATTCTAAGCATCTCTGCACTGTGATCAAGTATCAGATACATTTGAGATGTGAAAGGACATGGTATAACCAAAGCAGATAAATTGATATACTGGAATTTGCTCTCATCTTGTTTGCATAATTATGTGTCTGCTTCTGAAGATTTTTATTGTATCCCATGGCATGACAGGCATCCAGCTCATCGGTATTCACTGATTAGTGAAAACTTCTCAGAAACTCACAAAATCTTTATAACTTTTAGCACTGCTTTAAAATATGCAATATTAAAGATACCACTAACTTACAAAAATAAAAGAACTGTACAAACCACAGTCTTCCATTGGCAATGAGACTGTTCAAGAAAATAGCAATGTGATCCCTGAAACAACCAACCAGAACAGAAATCAAAAGATTGATGCTTAAAAAAATAAAAAAGAAGTAAAAATATTTCTCCTGACGAAGTACTGGAATCTTTGAATGTGTATGTGTCACAGAATATAAAACTTTTCTCTCTGTCCCTAGAATATTTCTTTCCTCTTTCCACCGGTACTTTTTGAACAGATTTCCCTTTGTTGGTGGTGCGGCACAAGCCTTGCTGAACGGGTTAAGGTTAGAAAAGCTTGAAAGACCTAAATAAATCAACAGCCCACCTAATCCCCTGGCATTCATGCAAACTCAGGGAAATAAAATAAACCTGAAGACAGGCATGCATGCTGAATTCCAAAGTGACTTTCAAAGCAACTTAAAATTAAACCAAAATAAACTTCTCTCTGAAATGTTACGCATTTAGGATCTTTCATCTAAACAGTCATCTGACTGTTCGTATCACTGTTGCAGAGAGGTGTCATGCCATGCCTGCTCATAACATTCTAGTATTTTATCATATAACAAGGCACAAATAATCTCAGAAGGACTACATGGCATTTTTTGAAGGTGTAAGGTTATGGCAGCTACCATGTAATTACATGACAATTATCTCTTCAATTCAGTCACTGACACAAACCTTGTGAAATCTCAGACCAGCAAACTACATGTCACCTCATCTTTGGGATATAGTACTTACTTAACTTGATTTACAATTACAGATTAAGCAGCAAATAACTACCATTTCTTAACTCCATACAAACACAAGCTTTGCCATGCAATTATGAAGTTATTGCATGGTATAATGCATCTGAAAAGTAAATGACACAATTTCTTTTGCTGCTGTTATAGAATGACTTTCTAGCATTCCTTCCTCAAGCTAGCTCCGTCTAGGTCTTGCAAGAGGAGGTGTCTGCTCACCACTGATTTCTTTTTATGAATTTCAACCGAGTTTAAAGGGAACCCCCCCATCAGCTTGAAAACACTGTTAGATGTACTATGTACTTGATGGAAAAGAAATACACTTTTTTCATAGAAGAACAAGTTCTAGGGTTATTTAGAAACTTTCTGTTGGTTAACGCTGCTGTACCGTACTGCTTTTCTTGACTACAAATATGGAAATTGTACAGGAATATATGTAAACAGAGTCTACAGAAGATACTAGTAATGAGACATAAAGTGCTTTTAACTGTGAACATTTCATTTCACTTTGCACCCTTCCCTGGTAAGTTACCATACTCAAGCTAGTTGTAGTTCAGCTGGCTGAGGTCTACACTATGCAATATTGTAATTTCCCTTGCACCTACTGTTTTAACCATGGTAGTCTCAGTAAAATAAAAAATGATTCATGCCAGGGGGAGTAAAAGGAGACAGATACAAAGAAGGAACAAGGTGAACTGTGACCTCGCTAGGGGCAAAAGAGTAGGCAGAGGGAAATAAGGCTCTGTTGGATAGGTCCCTGTTCTCAAGGAATTTGTCACACATTCTCTCTCCTATAAGACAGCGCTGAGGAACAACTATACAAACCTCTGCTTCGAACACACCTCAGGCTACTGCCAGATGAAAATGAAGAAACCTAGGATTCCTCAACTGAGAACAAGCTTACTGCAAGGATGATGCTTTTAATCTTTCTCATATACATTCCCCACTTCTCTAATCACAGTCTCTAAAGAAACAGTACCTTTTCCCCTCAGAAAACCCAGTCAAGCATATTTTGTAAAAGGATGATATTAAATCTAGCTTGTCTTTACTCCTTCAGGTCTGATGCCAAGTCTCTAACATTTTCTAATCCATTATGGTACCTAGCACATACTACTCTATGTTTTGGGAAAGCAACAGTTCTGTAGTAACAAAGTTTCTAAGTAAGATAAACATAACTAAGAATAGCTGAATATTAGAACAGGGATTTACAGGGTCTTTATTTAAGGCAGTTATTAAAAGGTGTCTATTCATTCTGAAAAGTTGCAAATTTTTTTTTTTTTTTTAATTTAGGCTTTTGGCAGCTGAAACGGGTTCCCTTTATCTATTTTCTGTCCCTCTAATCCAAAGAGTTATCCAGCCCATTCAAACATAGGAATTTGCACCAAGTTGTAACAACTAATTTTGCAAACTCTTCCAACCTGTTTCTTTATATGTCCAGTGGGCTGACAATAGCGAAATCAGAATCTTTGCTATTATTACTACTGTTGTCATCAGGGCTGGAGCTCAGGTTGCTGGAGGAGGCTGAAATGGACCCCATCAGAGGGTCAGAGAATATCAAAGAACGAGAAGGAGCTTCTGGCTTCACCACTGCCTCCTTGTGTGCCTGAAGGGATTGCGCTGGCTCTGGGACAGCACTTCTACTTCCTTCCTCTTCTTTGGAAATCATAATATAGTCATCAGCAGTCTTGCTTTCACTAGTGCTTGAATCAGTCGTAGTCTGTGAGACATTGGCACAAAAAGGAATTCAAGTTAGTACCACTTTACCATTAAATGAAGTTTATGATGCATGTCAGTGATATGGGAAAGGGATAAAGGTATGATCATTATTCAGAAGTAGCAATGCCCAAATCAAGAAAAAAAAATAGAGTGGATATTAACTTTGGATGAAATAATTTATTTGCTATTTACAAGAACATAAAACAAAAAATAATAATACATTACTGGGTATAACAGTCTTACATGTTTCATCATCATAGTGCATCCATGTAACGATCATAGAAGCTAGGCATTTAACACATTAGTCATGAAGATTTTCAGTAATCGTATTCTCATCGCTCTTAGTTTTCTGTAGTAATTCATGAAGCAATTTTGAGGAACTGTTTACTGATTTGGAAGGAACCAACCCCTCTGCAATAACCAGGAACACCTTCAACTAGATCAGGTTGCTTAGAACCCCATCCAGCCTGGCCTTGAATGTTTCCAGGGATGGTGCATCTGCACTTCTGATAACTTCCATCCTCATTGTAAAAGATTTCTTCCTTATAATTGCTCTAAATCTCCCTCTTTCAGTTTAAAACCATTACCCTTGTCCTATTACAACAGGCCTCGCTAACATGTTTGTCCCCATCTCTCTTACAAGCCCTCTTTAAGTACTGAAAGACCACAATAAGGTCTCCCTGGGGTCTTCTTTTCTCCAGGCTGAACAACCCCAACTCTCTCAGCCTTTCCTCATAGGAAAGGTGCTTCACCACTCTGAGCACTTTTGTGGCCTCTGAACCCTCTCCAACAGGTTCATGTCTTTCCTGTACTGCGGGATCCAGAAGCTGGATGCAGTACTTCAGGTGGGGAGTCGCCAGAGCAGAGTAGAGGGGCAGAATCACCTCTCTCGACCTGCTGACCCTACTCCTTTGGATGTAGACCATAATATGACTTGCCTTCTGGGCTGTGAGTGCACAATGCTGGCTAATATCCAGTTTTTCATTCACCAGTATCCCCAGGTCCTCTTTGGCAGGGCTGCTCTCAATCCCTTCATGCCCCGGCCTGATACCAGGGGTTGCCCTGACCCAGAAGCAAGACTTTGCATTTGACCTTGTTGAACCTCATGAGGTTCACATGTTAGTAGATGCCTAGTATTGTAGGAACCCAGTGTGGCTGCAAGACAGGGGCAGGTAAAGCTTTTTTGGGAGCTCTAAATGCCATATTCAAAATTTCAGTACTTTCACATCTCACCCCAGTCCTGTACAACAGAAATATACATTCCTTCAAACAACCGGTGTTGCATAATTCACCTAGCTTATTTCCACACTTCTATTTAAAAGCTCTTGGGGAATGCTAGTACAATCTCATTTTGCAAAATTATACACTTTTATTATTCTAAGCCATCAAGATCAGGTGATTTCAGACCTCACAGCCCTCACATCTGAGATGGCTTCATCTTGCACAGGGTGACACAGATGTTACCTAGTGACACACTTGCTCAGCAAGCTCAGTATTTTCCTGGCGGGTACACCAAGTATGATAATGGGGTATCTTTCTTTAGGCAGTGACCACTAGCAAAGGCCCTACATCAAAAACACTTTGCACCGATGTTGCAACTTCCTAAATTTTGCTTTCAGAATGCGCTTAAAATGTACCTCCTTGCCCTTTAAATAAAAGGAAAGAAAAGCAAACTACTCATCCCAATTTCTTGTCATTAGAATTGTGCTTTCCAACACTACTTTTCATTCTACCCACACTATTTGGTTCAGTTAAAGAGATCCATAGCTTGCATAAGTATCAAAGAAGCACTGAAGCATAGACAATGACTTCAAAATGCTGTAAAAGGACCTCCCATAAATGTTTGCCTATCCCTGGCAAACACTGGTATTTTAGTACTGATATTTCCAGGGGTAAAATACCTCCTCCCTTCTTCTGCCTGTTTCTGTTTCAGGAAACTCATGCTGACGTGAACCATGTTTTCTCCCATCTGCTGCCACTACTGAATAAATGAAAAATGACAGAATTATACTTCCAGTAGCTTTGAAAGTTAACAACCTTACACCCATTGCCATATGGCTTCTCCAAACATTTTTCCTGATGAATACCAGCTACTAGGACCAGACTTATTTCAACTGCCCTCATACTGTGAATGAGTTAAAACTAACTGTAAGGATACAATTCAAGAAAGCTTAGAAGAACAGCAGCTCATTTTGCCTCCTTCTTTGAACAGACATAAAGGCAAGATAATGTGTTAATTATCATTCATTATTTAGCAACAGAAGCCTTCTGTTTGTCAACTGTGCACTGCTCCAAAGCCAAACATCCAAAAACCCGTTTTATTTCTTTTAGCCTTTACCCTGTGTTTTTGCATTTTTAATTTTGCAGCTTTCTAAAGGGCTGTATCCTTATCCCCACTTTCCAGAAAGGGATTTTGAGGCAAAAAAGAGGAAAAGCACTTTTTAAAAAAGTAAAAGATGACAAATAATTTATACTTACATAACAACCAAGAACAAAAGACCAGATTTTAATCTCAATTACACAATAGCTACACCTGTAACTTTTCAGCTGTCCTAGAAAATATCCCTATAATTCCACCAGAGAAAAGTCTCTGTAAGTCACATCAAAACACGTATTACCAAAGTCACAGAAAACGTAGATACAGTACAATTTATTTACCAATAAATGCATTAAATGGTCTAGAAATGGTTGGTTTTTAATGCTCCTGCAGCTCTCAGCAAGTACTCCCTGCTTGACCCAGGGCATCAGGGTAGCCTGTTTTCTCCAGCAGAGCTAAAAGCCTGGGCTGAGGCCCAGTTTGGGCTAACAATTGACCCCATCAATTAACAGCTGAATGTCACAGCCCACTAAATTCATCAATTTTATTTTCCTGTTTATTAAAAGGGATTCAAAGCTCTCCTCTTTCTGTTTGATTTTAGACACAGTGGTTAAAGACAATGGGCTCAGAAACAGAACAGATTCTCTGGATACTAACAGTCCTCCCGGAGTGCCATTTCTCACCCTAATACTTTCTCTTTTTTTCTGTCAAAGGGGCTGTTGCTCATTATCATAATTGGAACTTGCAGAAGATAAGAGAAGGCTAATCCGTACCAATGTATTGGAATCTCCAAAGGTAGATCATGCAGTGCTGAGGCCACATTAATGCTCTGCAGGAGCTCAACAACTTCTACTCATGTTGCTTGTAGTTATTTTAATAGCAGCCTCTGAAATTGTGGGACTCAAAGCCACCTCTTACATCCTGGGGTTGGATATATATACTGTAACTACACCCTGGGGTAAGACCTGACCTCATTACATATCATCCCAATGCTTCCATTGGAAAAAATCCCTAACCTGCACAAACCAGGTTTCACCTCCTCCACTCTCAATACTCAAGGGCAAAGCCCCAGTGCCTCCATTCAGTGACATGTGGTTTAGACCAGCATCTGAGTAAGGGCTTCTCCAGCATGAGTAGGGTCTGCACACACTCACAGAGCTTGCTGTCACTTTGTATGGCATTCTACCTTCCATGTTCTAGAATAAATCCAAGTAAAAGTAATCAAAAAGGCACTAGTTTCCATCTTGGCAAGAAAGCAAAATGCAATTTGTATAAAATGCTAGGAGATAAAGGGCAAAAATAGGAGGTCATTGTATGAACATTGCAATACACTACATCAGTTTAACCTATGGTTTTATTACGGCAGAAAGTAGTGATTGTAATGACAACAACTTAACAAGCAGTGGAATCTTCCTAGCAAAGCTTTGCTCTTTGAACCTGCCATTATTAAATAAACCAAAAAAATCTCAGCATTGCTTCTAATACTGAAATACAATTAAAAGATGATTTTTACATAGAGTATTCTAACTCAGGGGAACCGTGTGTAATCAATCACACCCTGTGTAATTATTTGAAAATGAAAAAATGATTTCTTGTAGTTCCTTAGTAAACTTAATGAAAGTAAACTGACTGCAGACTCACTTCGATTCTGAGGTCAAAGTGCTACCACTGATTTACAAGTGTGACTATCAGTAGTAGGCTAACAGATTTAAACCCATTACAGAAATGTTCATATACAAAAGTACTTGTCTTTGAGATCACATTTGTGTCAGACTGAGTCTTAGGGAGTGACCTTTTAACATGAAAACAAAATACTTCTTTCTGCATGTGGACTTTTCCTGTGACTGTGTGCCTTGTATGTGAAAACACTGTTTACTGATTCAAGGAGAAAGTCAATACAATGGAGAAGAAGGTAAAAGCAACCTCCTTGCTATTTCCTTTTTGGCACTGGTCATGAATACACTGCAATGCAGTTAATCAACTCTTATGTAAGGGATTCTGGAGGACAAGGACAATGGGAACAATCATGTAAGAACATCTGATACGGGAACATTCAACTCCAGTTTTTACATCTTTTTGAAGGAAATCAATCTGTGATTCTGTGATCCAGCAATCTGAAAGAAGAATCCCTCCCTGCCCAAAACACTGCATAAACCTTTAATATCTGTGTGTGGAACATAGGGCTACAATAAAAATAATTGATGGGAGTACGACAATAGCTAGAGGGACACCTTTAACTGTATGTACCAGGAATGCTGGTATGTTCCCTAGTAAAGTCTGGACATGCTAAAGGAAGCCTCCAAAAAAGATAAGACTAATTCCATTAGTGTCCTGTTTGAGATGTTTTTATCTTACCTGTCGTTCTGAGATGAACTGTTGCTTTGTCATAACAGGTCCCTTTAGGGCATCACCTGTCCCCTTGTTCTGACTGTTGGAACAGTAGTGATCATCTGCTATAGTGATTTGCTCATTTTCTTCAGCTTCCAACTGACTCTGGTTGAAACGCAATGAACCTTTCAGGATATCCTTGATCTGTTGTTGGATGGGAGAGGGAAGAATGTAAGCCAGAAATTTGGAGGTATTATACATTTTTAAAGCTCTGTGCAGTATGTTTCTGTGCACCATTTCCCCAAAATATTCGCTTTGAAGAGCTAGGAAACAAGTCAATATTTCTATCTCTATTGGTTAAAGAAACAAATATTAGTGAAATGTGGTTGTATCAGAGTCTGGAAAGCAACTCTCCAAGAAAATTGAAGAGAATGAAACTGTTAAGATTATTCCCTACCTCATTTAAGATTTACCACACTGTTCCTCATAAAATGTATTTTGAGGAAGCAGAGGGGAGTATAATCAGAGCTACAGATACTCAGCAGCATTCCCATTTTATGTACATAGTATTTTTCCTTTTAATTCAATGACATTCCAGTGTTGGCACATTTAAATAATGGGGAAATAGGCACAACTATTGCCTAGCATGTACATTTTGTATTAAGAAGTCGATGGTGTGGCTGAAGTCCAGAATGTGGTGTTGCACTGCCTCAGTTCTGGTCCAAGGCCTCCAGAACTTTTCAGAGAGCAAACAAGAGTGCAAGTCATTTGAACTCTTTATAGCTGAGTTTTACCTTTCTGGATAAAGTACACCAGAATGCTTGATGCATTGGTATTAGTAACACAGCTACAGCAAGACAAAACAGCAGTATACTAAAAGAATAAAAAAGAAATAAAAGAAAGGTTTAACAGCACTGAAGGGCTCAAGAGGGCTAAGCTAAGCAATAGTTGTACCTGCTTCAAACCAGCCAAGGAAACCAGAATTTCATCTTCTTTTTCCAAGTGTTCTTGTAATATGACTTCCTGAATATTTCCTGCAACATCAAAGAAAAAAAAAGTTATGGAGAGAAAATTCCCTAAATAAGCTCTAATGTGCTGCCAACTTACTGCTGACTGCTGCTCAAAACAAAATCCTGTGACCCGCAAACACAATGCTGCACACCCTCTAGAGGCTGACGACCTTATGAGCTGCGGAGGTGAGGTCAGCCCAAGCGCGGCACTGCCGCCAGCAGGTCTCCAGAAACGCTGTGCTGTTGGGGACTTCTACTGCACTGTCCCAGCGTACCAATGGACTCAGGTCTCTACTGGCCCTTAGAAGAAAACATCAGCCTCTTTGGCTATCAGTTACGTCCGTCTTTGAACCTGCAAATGCTCTGGAAAGTGCTCAATAACATTTACAGGAGTCCCCTGCAACTCACAGGAAGGTTTAGGGTAGGAGCGTGGCAATCTTCGTCTTGACCCTGCAGATGCTAGAACACTCCTCTTCTTTATTAAAAACTATAAAAGTTTAGTTCTCTTTCCAATCCCTTCTTTTAGGTAAAAGACACAAGGCTAAGCAAAACTTATTTGACAGAGCAGTGCAGTGCTGCCACTTCAGAAAACTCCAGCCTATAGAGCTGTCCTCCAAGGATGCATTTCAATACTATGGTATATGGTGTTTGCAGGAGTCAGGGCTGGAGGCTGGCCAACGCATGGAGAGCTGGACCTGTGGTGGTACTCCTTGTGTCAGGGAAATGTCAGGCAATAGAATCATAGAATCATAGAATAGTTAGGGTTGGAAAGGACCGTAAGATCATCTAGTTCCAAAACCCCTGCCATGGGCAGGGACACCTCACACTAAACCATGCCACCCAAGGCTATGTCCAACCTGGCCTTGAACACCGCCAGCGATGGAGCATTCACAACTTGCCTGGGCAACCCATTGCAGTGCCTCACCACTCTCACAGTAAAGAATTTCTTCCTCATATCCAGTCTAAACTTGCCCTTGTTTAAGTTTGAACCCATTACCCTTTGGCCTATCACCACAGTCCCTCATGAAGAGTCCCTCCCCAGCATCCCTATAGGCCCCCTTCAGATACTGGAAGGCTGCTATGAGGTCTCCACGCAGCCTTCTCTTCTCCAGGCTGAACAGCCCCACCTTTCTCAGCCTATCTTCATACAGGAGGTGCTCCAGCCCTGTGATCATCCTTGTGGTCCTCCTCTGGACTTGTTCCAACAGTTCCATGTCCTTCTTATGTTGAGGACACCCTGGACTTGTTCCAACAGTTCCATGTGCTTCTTATGTTGAGGACACCAGAACTGTACACAATACTCCAAGTGAGGTCTGACAAGAGGGGCAGGATCACCTCCCTCGACCTGCTGGTCACACTCCTTTTGATGCAGCCCAGGATATCGTTGGCTTTCTGGGCTGCAAGCGCACACTGCAGCCGGCTCATCTTCATTTTTTTCATCAACCAACACCCCCAAGTCCTTCTCCGCAGGGCTGCTTTGAATCTCTTCCCTGCCCAACCTGGAGCTGTGCCTGGGATTGCTCCCACCCAGGTGTAGGATCTTGCACTTGGCATGGTTAAACTTCATCAGGTTGGCATCAGCCCACCTCACAAGCGTGTCAAGGTCCCTCTGGAGGGCATTCCTTCCCTCCAGTGTATCAACCAAACCACACAGCTTGGTGTGATCAGCAAACTTGCTGAGGGCGCACTCAATCCCACTGTCCCTGTCACCGACAAAGACGTTGAACAAGACCGGTCCCAACACCAATCCCTGAGGCACACCATTCATTACTGGTCTCCAGATGGACATTGAGCTATTGACTACAACTCTCTGCATGTGGCCATCCAGCCAGTTCTTTATCCACTGAGTGGTCCACCTATCAAATTGATGTCTCTCCAACTTAGAGACAAAGATATCATGTGAGACAGTGTCAAACGCTTTGCACAAGTCCAGGTAGATGACATCAACTGCTCTACCCCGACCATCAGTTCCATAGCCCCATCATAGAAGGCCACCAGATTGGTCGGGCAGGATTTCCCCTTAGTGAAGCCATGCTGGCTGTCACCAACCACCTGGTTGTTTTTCATGTGCCTCAGCATGCCTTCCAGGAGAATCCGCTCCAAGATTTTGCCAGGCACAGAGGTGAGGCTGACTGCTCTGTAGTTTCCCAGCTCATCCATTTTCCCCTTCTTGAAAATGGGGGCTATATTTCCCTTTTTCCAGTTGTTGGGAGCTTCACCTGACTGCCATGATTTTTCAAATATGATGGACAGTGACTGAGCAACTTCATTTCTCAGCTCCTTCAGGACGCACGGATGGATTTCCTCAGGCCCTGTGGACTTGTGTACGTTCAGGTTCCTAAGATGGTCTCAAACCAGATCCTCTCCTACAATGGGCCCAAGGTTTTCATTCTCACTGTCCCTGCATCTGTCTTCCAAGGCTTGGGTGGTGTGGTCAGAGCAGTTGCAGTGAAGACCGAGGCAAAGAAGTCATTAAGAACCTCAGCCTTCTCCAAATCCAGGGTAGCCAGTTCTCCTGATAGCTTCTGGAGAGGGCCCACATTGTCCCTAGGCCTGCCTTTTATTTGCCATGTACCTATAGAATCCCTTCCTGTTATCCTTAACATCCCTAGCCAAGTTTAATTCTAAGTGGGCCTTAGCTTTCCTCACCTGGTCCCTAGCTTCCCAGACAACATCCCAGTACTCTTCCCAGGCTGCAATGCTGCAGTCCAAACCATCCCAGGAAAACTATAGTTCCAATAGCTCTGCAGACTTCTTAAACTATATCAGGCCTCCTATGTCCTACTTTCCTCCTCTTTAACAAAACAGCAGAGATTCCTAGTGACAGATTTACAGAATGAGTCAGTATCTATCAACTGAAAATGACAGGATCCTCTTTTGTTCCACTCCCATCTTTGTACATACATACAGAGCTGAGCCCAAATCCCTCAGTGATGCTTATTTGGGAACAGTGCTTTGCTGCTCATGAATATCTGTATCCCAGGTGCTTCACAATTAGAGCTTTGTATCACTAATCCACACCTGCATTGCATTTGTTTGTTTTTAAAAACATCCTACATATTCAGGGCCTGAAACAGTGAAAGAAAAGCCAAAACTGTTGTCACAGATTATGCTGACAAGGACGGATATGATGACACTGACAACATGATATTTCAAGTAAACGCACTGAGCAATTCGGTGTAAATTTTGTGCTTAAAGGATAGATAGCAAAAGAATGAGATGTTGGAGACTGGACAAGAAAGATTAAAAGTAGGTGGATTTAAAACCTACATATAAACACATAAGTTTGAAATTGAGTTAGGGATAGAAAACAGTAATGGGATACAAACGAATAATGGAAAGATCAAAGAGGAGACAGGATCCAAGGTGTCAATGAACTGCTAAAGAAGCAATCTGAAAAATAGAAGGAATAAAGAGGCTAGAGACACGAAAGGCAGTAGATGACAAGTCCACAAAAGGTGGTATGAACAAGGTCAAGAGCAACAGTGGAGATGAATAGGACAACTATCATTGCATAAACAGCCTATCTGAACAAGATCCATGTTTACATTATACAGTGCTCATTATTTACCATATTACAGAGGCAGTGTCCTGCAGCAACAAAGTCAAAACTACTACAATTAAACAATGTGTAGCATAAATTTTACATCAGAAAGTCACTGCATTTGAAGGCTAGAAATAATATAAAACCAGATCTTTCCACAAATATGTAGCATCATGAATTGAAAGCATGATTAATCCAACATTTTACTTACATTTTTATATCTTATATGTAGATAGTCATGTCTTAATTTGGCAAATAAAATATATTAATATTTACTTATAAAATAATACTTTAGATCCTAATTTCCACTGTTCAACAAACAATGCATCATTTTTTACGTTTAAAATGTTCAGAACTCAAAACATAAGAAATCCAAAGTCTTCACAGGCAGGAAAGCAATGCTTAATCACAGCCTGAATCACTGAATTCAACTGCTTTTCCATTTCTTGACATTAGAAAGAAAAGCATTTCTATAGTGTTTGATCCCCACATAAATTAAAACCATTTATTAAATAACTAAGGTATGCATATTGACTAAGCAGATGGACCAAGAAAATAATTAAAAACAGAACTCCAAGCTGCCAAAGCTAAATGAGGGCAATCTAAAACTCAGGAAAATAACAGCACTAGAACAAAAGCTGAAAGGCATTCTACATGCTGCGGAAATAATTTACTATTATTTCTGTTTCTTAGAGATGTTTTATAAGTCTGTATTTAAAAAAAATTGGAAAAGAATCTATGAGTGCTACAAAAACCAGCTGTAACTGTTTGAAGAGGCAATACAGTGAGAAATTTCTAAGAACGTAGGACTGGAACTATAACAGTTCGCCAACAGTAAAAATCAATAAAATGTTTGTATCATCACATATTTACTTTAGCAAGATCAATGACAGATTTCAAAATTAGTTTCAGAGGAAAAAAGATTAGAAAAGGTTAGAAATACAGTAAAATTTTCCAATACTGAACTGTTGCCCTTTTCACAGTTTCCCTTCAATTTGCAGTATCTTTGAAGTAAAGTATAGTATGACATATGCCCTATATATAGGGTCTATTATTTTTAATCAGTTAAAAGCATTAAAATGTACTTTGGAAAATTTTCCACTTGGAGTTTGCTCTAAGACACAATTTGGGACTCAAAGACCACACTTCCACTTAACCTAGAAAAATGCCCAAAGACGAAGATCACTGTAATTAGCCACTCCTCCCTTCTCACAGTAAGTAACAGTTGTGACATAAGGGCATAAATTGGGATGTCTTTCTCTAATACAATAAAACAGAAGTTTCCCTGTGGAACTGGCAATGGATCTTTCTTCTTCTTAAATGTGCCCTTGAGCTACACATGGCTTCTATAATCTACTACTCTATTCCTTTTGAATGCAGTTTATTATCTACCAAATAAGTGGTAAGTAGGAAACCCAAATCTATCAGTGCTCATCCTTTTTCCCAGGCTTATGAGTAGAGATGAATTAAAAAACATCCTTAGATGAGAGAAGCGTACAGGCAATGTGATCTTGCATGATTGCCTCCTTGATAACATCCTCCTGCTGCAACCACCTTTGGTAATCCATGTGGACTGGAAGCCGAGGTGGGAAGGAGGGGGATGGCAAGTGACCTGGTACATAGCTACACAGCTGCACTCCTGTGAATGGCTGTGCCAGGGTTCAGCAGTTCTCACCTGAAGGACTTTCATCCATACCTCTTCCCACTGCTGGAGGACCCCACAGGGCAGTCAGTTGCTGAGGTAAACTGGGAAACTAAGCTCTCAAGTGCTGTCAGAAGACCATTGTTTCACCTATCTGAATCTCAAAAGATATGCCTGTATCTATAAATACTTTAAAGAGTGCTAGGAAGCATATTTGATACGATATTGTTCAGCTGAAGTATGCTTACATTAAGCTGAGATGTATAATTTAATTTTTCTTATATCACAGGAGATGTTACTGCACTTTGTCTATGTAAATGAACTGGCTATATACTGACTTTTTTTTCATTACCTGATGCTCACCAGTACCTCACGGCTTTAATTATTGTTTTCATACCTATGTTAAAAATAACCCAAACCCTGCATATGTCAATTAGGAACTGAAAACACCTTCCTGCCTGTAAAACAAACATTGATACAATAATCAGACAAACTGCTTATGTGATTTCTGGGTTATTCAAAGATGAATACAGTTTGATTCTGTTATATATATCTTACTGGGATAGCTGTTGTCATTCGAAAGTTAACAAAATCCTACGGTACGTAGAAGACTGAGGCTAAGGTCAAATATTTCTGGCTACCTTTTTTGTTTTTTTTTTTCTTTCATCAACATTTCATTTAGTTGATGCAAATGCTTTCTGCAGACAAAGAAAATATTTCTGTTTCAGTGGAGTTCTTACCAGAGGAAAATAAAAGGTGATTTTTGCAGCCTGTCATCTGGTGGTGGGAGCACTGCTGTGAGATGTAGGAGATCCCAGACAGCCTTTACATGATTCTGGATTTGTTTCAACATAGTACTAACAGACCACTAAGTTTCCCAAAATGAACTGTCATACCCTAACTGTATTCTTGACTAAGCCTCAGAAATACTGGAGCTGTAAATACAGTTGCTCTCTTCAGAAGTCAGCAACATTATCTACTATTATGGCTGCCCTCAAACAGGCCTCACAACTCAAGGGATGTATTTTATATAATTGATTAGAATTAATTTTGGGTACTTACTGTCAAACGAGCAGATTCATTTAAGTTTTATAGGTATTAGATCAGTAAATCAATAACTACTTCCTCAGAGAGACCATGATCAGCTGCCTCGACATATTTTAAAGCTATCTATCACTACAGAGAGTAACATGCAAATGATTGCATTCTTGTTCTTCTCTTCCACAAAACAGAAAAAACAAGGCATCAAGTAGTGATCCCTTCACGTCTGTCCACCTAGAAGACAGAATCGTACCTTTTCGCTTCCGCCAGAGAAGCAGGAGATAGGAAGAGCTACAGCCCAGAAGGATGACAGCACAAGGACCTAACATTGTACTGACATGACAGCAGGTGAAGGTGGAGGAAATTGAATCCAGAAATATCTTTCAGCTCCTTGTTCTCTTAAGTTGTTTTCTTCAGTAAAACTGCCTTTTTGCAGTGCATCTCTTTCCTGATGATATCTATTTTAAGCCAGTCTCTGTGGGGCCTTTCCAGGAAGACAATTTCTGCTGAGAGAAGCTAACTTGTAATAGCTGCAAGCTTTATTATAAATGTTGCCTTTCTACTACTAGTTCCAGATCAATGACTTGTGAACAATCAACAGTGCCAGAATCATGCTGACTTTTTTCACCCTTGCTTTCCACTACTGAGAAGGCAGCTCAAGCTCAGAATGCAAAAGTGCCTTCTCATTACCAATGTAGGCAGCAGTAAGTAAGCAAGGTAGAACCGAGTGTATTACTTCACCTCTTTGTTTTTCAAAAGAAGGAAAGCAAAACAATTCCAAGGTTCTCAGAGATGTCAAAGCAAATTCAACTCTCTGGTCTCATATTCCAGTCCTTCTGCATGATCATTTTTATGCAATCATGGTTTACAGAACATTCAGGTGATTCCAACATCTTCTGCATAGACAGCAAGGGTGCTTTTTCACTAGCATTAGAGAGCGGGAAAGATGGACTGGGAATTTAGCTTCTGAAAATCAATTTTTCTTTCTTTACACACGAAATACTTGATTCCTACCTGAAGTTGATCTGACTGAGCAGGAAAACATGCCCTCTCCTTAGAACTGGACAGGAAATCTAGAGCTTAACAGTGGTTTTTGGCCTTTCTAGGAAGGCTGCACTGTAGTGATACTAATAATGCAGCTCAAAATGTTTCCAAATAGTGCATTTTCTTGCCAGCATTAAAAATGCAAATGCGAGGAGTTAAATTTCCTTCTCAAACAATGCAGTCTGCGATCTAAGTGCTCCTGAAGGCAACATCACTAAGTAGCCAAACTTTCTATTATCTATCTCATAGTGACTGTCAACTCTTATTTTAACAATAATGCATTAAACAATTAACAATTAAACGCATCACCTGGCAACATTTGAGTGTTAAAGAATTTAAAGATCTGAATCTCAAGTATTAAATGCTTTGTGAAGTATCGCATTCTTTAAATAATTTTTTAATATAAATTATGTATTTATATAGTACATACTTCTGATTCATGTCTCGTGTGGAGCCCTAGCACTTTATCAATATTTAATGCATGGCAATGAGTGTGACATCAGAGAAATATGGGGTAAAAAGTCACCAATCATCAACTCATAGCAATGCACAGAATCGCAGATGTACAGAAAATGAAGTTGGTAGGGTCATGAAACTATTTTGTCCATCCCTTGCTCAAAGGCAAGATAATTCTTAACTACCAACTCTAATTTGCACATGACAACTGAAGTACGTTTAACATATACCTTATGTCCATGGCAGTACTAAGACAAGAGCGTATTCCCAGATGTCCTGCGCTTTCAAAGAGAATATGAAAGAGCACAGGCATTGTGCCTCCCACAGGGGCAGGTGACAAAGTTTGACCTTCCTATGAGGACTACTTTTTTTGGAGTAATTTTGGCCCTCATAGTGATAGAATCATAGAATCATAGAATAGTTAGGGTTGGAAAGGACGTCAAGATCATCTAGTTCCAAAACCCCTGCCATGGGCAGGGACACCGTCCACTAAACCATGCCATCCAAGGCTCTGTTCAATCCAGCCTTGAACACCGCCAGCGATGGAGCATTCACAGCTTCCCTGGGCAACCCATTGCAGTGCCTCACCACCCTTACAGTAAAGAATTTCTTCCTCATATCAGATCTAAACTTGCCCTGTTTAAGTTTGAACCCGTTACCCCTTGCCCTCTCACTACAGTCCCTAATGAAGAGTCCCTCTCCAGCATCCCTATAGGCTCCCTTCAGATATTGAAGGGCTGTTACGAGGTCTCCACGCAGCCTTCTCTTCTCCAGGCTGAACAGCCCCACCTTTCTCAGCCTATCTTCATACAGGAGGTGCTCCAGTGATAGACTGTATCACCCCACACTCCTTACACGAATGTACAGTACTGATCACTGTTAAGACAAATGACATCTATGCAGTAGCTATCATTTTATGTGCTCCATGTTCCCCCATCTCCATTCTGCTCACTAAAGGTCTTTACCCATGACTACGAACACCTACTAGGACCACCAGCCTCTGAGAACTTCCAAGCAACATATTTTTCTTACAGTTCAAAGCAAGTTTTTTTCCCCTCTTTCCTCTTCCAGAATTGCTCTCTTCTTGTTGCTTTTTACATTCACTAGAAATAGAAAAATTACTGTGGCGTGAAGTGACAAGCAAAAGTGAACTCATTCTGCAGAAGTGACAAACTTAATAGCTGTAAGAAATAGAAACTTTTCCTAAGGGGAAACTATAAATTTTCACTTCCTTGTGATCTAAATGATTCTGGTGGGCGTCGGTCTCTTCTCCCAAGTAACAAATGATAGAACAAGAGGAAATGGCCTTCAGGTTGTATCAGGGGATGTTTAGATCAGATATCAGAAAAAATGTCTGCACCAAAAGGGTTGCCAAGCACTGGATCAGGCTGCACAGGGAAATGGTTGAGTCACCATCCTTGGAGCTTTTTAAAAGATGTGTAGATGTGGTACTTAAGGGCATGGTTTAGTGGTGGACTTGGCAATGCTAGGTTTACCCTTGGACTTAACGATCTTAAAGTTCTTTTCCAACCTGAATGATTCTATAATTCTATGCTTCATACTGGAATAGACTGCAGACATTACACCTTAAAATTGCTATAGTTGTGTAAAAGACAGTTACTGTATATCATGGAGGGATTTTGAAAATATGAGGTTTTCTCCTTGTATGGCTGAATTCATTCCAAGTGTTTCTGATTTTACAAGCAGAATTATTTACTCAAATACCACTGCAGTAAATACAACGTAAAAGCCTGGACAGATTGAGTGTTTTGAAAGCAAACATTCATAAATGTCTGAAATGCCATTCAAAACATTCTTAAGGGATTTTCTATGATGCATGTCATGTATAGAATAAATGACAACAAACTGAAACCTGTTTTTAAAGTTTTCTATCAGATCGTTTTATCCAGTCTAGAATTATGATGCTATCTCAACCTGTGTTAACAAATACTTCTGAATGTATCACCATGTATTTTCCTTTAATTGACCACTGTTTAGTTTTCCTTGCCTGTATGAAAAAAACACGGTTGCCGTTACTAGCTTCTACTGTTCTGTCAACCTAATTGCTTATGGTGAGGACTTCTGGAAACAATTAAGCATACAAATTCTTTCATTCCAGTTAGCTTGATTATTTAACCTGTGTGAAGAAACTCATGTGATATTGAACATTATGCACCTTGTTGTTTATATATGTTAAGTGAAGTATACCCTGTTGCATTTTATGCTCTTTTACACTGTCAAGACTGTATTATAAAAGGCCACGGTTGCATACTTTATTCTTGAAAGACTGAGGGTCAAAGAATGTACATTAACTCCTCAGAGAGCTTCTACATTTTGGATCAGGTACACCAATATTAAATTACTAAAATATTTACCTGGTTAATAACCATAACTTTCAGTTTTCTGTGCTATGACTCTGGTGAAATTCTGCTACCATTCAGAAAAAAAAAGATGTTGCAACTGATTTCAGATTCAAATCTATGGAGTACCCATGATTTAAGTCTTGGATAGTTGTTTCTTCTGAGGTGAACTGAACATCAATTAAGAAAACTGATACTGACACAGGAGATAACATGTACATCCAATACATGTTACTGGCATAATTATTGTGGCTGTTGCTTAGGTAAATTGTACATTTCCTACAGCTATGCTAGCCTGGAAGAAAAGCTAACGCATAGGAACTAAAGACTACTCGTTATTAGGAAGCAATACACAGTTTAAAACAGGAGCTTTCAATTTGTATACACAAATTATGGATCAGACTTTTTAGTTCGCTTTAAGGACAGAGGTTGATATAGCAAAGACGCTTAAAGTGCCATCTCCAGAAAAGAAGGACAGGGAATGGGGCTGATTTATAAACCTCACTGGGTCATTCAAACTATTTTGTGGTAATCACTCACATGTATTGTGTAACTTTTTTTTTTGGTAATTTTTCAGACTTGAATGATTACCTTGTGGTTATTCCTTCATCGAAAAAAATCTCAGTCTATTAATTATGTTCTCTCTGTTCATCACAAACTTGTCTCTAACATACTGTACAGAAGAACACAGTAGGGTCAAACATGCTGTGAGGAGAGGTGGCAATACCCCTAGAATCAGCATTGTGCTATTAAAGACTTTTTAAGTATCCATGGGGAGCATTTGGGTGTTGAGTAAGAAGACTGCAGTTTCTGTTTCACTGCCTGAGAAGCTGGATGCCAGAAATAAATGAATTGTACAGTAGATCTATTCAGTAGCATCCGGACTTGCACATGAAACTGTTTTGCCTCTTAGAAGAGACTTTGACTTAAAGTGGCTTGAAAATTAAAAAAAAGATACTGCAAGCCCTGTGACATATTTGTACCACTTATTCAGAAGTCCTTGGGAGTGGATTACTGACATTTGTGCTGGATTTGTGCCTAGATTGTAACTGAAAGGCAAGTCAACCCAAGCAGTGAAATGTGGTTAGTTATATTAATAAAAAAATTAGAAACGCATGTTAAAGGAAAGACATTTTCCTCTGCCTTAATTTTGTTCCTGCACTTTCGAATGGCTTGCACAGATTTGATAAATGAACTGATTTTCTGTTTGCTGCCTCTGTACAGTTTAGAGTCATGCTGCTGCTGCTTGGTTCTGAGGATGAAGACTTTTCCATGTCACCTAGTCCTTCTGCCTACTGCAGTCCCCTTCAGTGAAAAGAGTTGTTGTCTGGGATCATTTGAGTAGCTTTGTGCTATTCAACAACACATCCTCTAACGATGCCATGTGTTCTAAACATGAGGGGCAACTGTGAAAGGCTGAGCAAAGTATGAAGAGTGAAAGAAAAGTGTCATATATGTTCCTGCTTACCTGGTTTGCTATCACGAACCATATATACACCATAGCTGTATGATTTAAATTAAAGGTAGATCTTAAAGAATATAATAATAAGCAAAATAGTGGCTGTGGCAAGGTTCAGCTGTAGTAATGACAAAGACAGTTACAGAAATAAAGGGGAAATCAACAATTTGGCCATGTCAGATTTTAGCTTCTGCCAGGTTTTATTCCTCTAAAGTTGATATCAGAAGAGAAGCCAATGTCTAAGAGATGCTGGGAAGAAAAGGGTGGGTTGTGAGTGGCTGTCAGCAGCAGGATATTCACCACACAAATGGAAGGAATAAGAGGCCAGTGGAAGTAAATATTGCAACAGGAATTCACTGGAAGTTGCAGAGGAAGCTGTTAACAAGACAATGACAGGGTGTGTAAACTTCATTATTTTAATCTCATTTTCACCCAGACTACTGGGATGAAAGCATCTGTAGGCTCCTACCATGGCTGGACTTTAAGGATTGGCACAGTTACTGTAGAAAGAAAGCAGCTCTCTGTCAGTTGAACCGTGTGTTTTGACCTCAAGAGTTACCCTCAAGCGACAAAAAGGTGGTTAAAATTCATGGGGCATGAAGAAATACACTTTTATTCTTCCTACAGAGATACATATATATATATAGCATGACCAGAAGTGAGAGTCTGAAAAACATGCTATATAACAAATACTTGTTTCCCAGGAACCATTCTTACATTTGGTTTAATAAATTTGTTAATGTTCTTTATTTATAAGCTGTTTTTATAGGTTATTTTACATTATTATTCTTGACCAAAGGAACACTTTCCTTAGTTTTAGACTCACAGGGCTGTGTTAGATGTGGCCTTTTTTCACTTACAGCCTTCCTAATCACACTGGGTTTATAAACTATGGATTATTTCATTTATGCCCCAAGCATAAGAGAAGTCATTTAATATGCTTACTTCCTCAACAAATGCTAAAGTATTTCATTTGAACACAGGGCAGTGAAATAATTTCCATTTTATTTTAGGCTTACAAAAATGTCACAACTTTTCATCTCATCGCAATACACAGAACAATAATTTAGAACTACCTTGCATACACTTAACAAGTGCTGCATCCAGATCTATACTGGGCAATATCTCAGCCCCTAAATAATTAGCAATTAAGTCAAGTTTTTCCTCTCCCTTCCTCAGTGTAAATGATCCTTATAATGAAACGCATCCTTGTAACAGTTGCATTGACTGTTAAAATTGGGATGGATGAAGTTAGTCTAATTAAGCCTTTAAAGATTCTATTTCACGAAATAACTGTAATTATGCTAGCAACTGCATCCTGCAAGTTTTTATTCTGCTATTTTTATATTTTTCCATTCTTGCTCATGGTGTCTGCAATAATCACAATGAAAAGGTGGCTTTTAAATAATAATGTTTGTGTGGGAGATGCCAGGCAGTAAGTGTAAGTGAAAATAACTACCAGCACTGCCTGATGCCTGTAGCAGGGACACATCTTGTGATCCCATCCAAAGGGCTCTCTAAAGACTAGCTTTCATTTTTTGTGTTACTGTGATGCCATAACTTCTGGGCATTTTGTAAATAAGCCATAATCCACACTGGAGGGGCAGAGATGCACTGGAATACTGGTGAAGGACACAGCAACATATTACAGATAGCAGTAGTCACATTAGAAAAAGCACCGAAAGGGCATCCTAACCAGCTCTATATGGGTAGCTCAGAGGAGGATTTATTTCCTTTGAGTTAGCAGAGCCAAGCATGCTTAAGAAGAAAATTACTGGATGTGGGTGAGAGCCGAGAGGTATTTGCAACATTGCCTTCAAGACAAGTAATGATTTATAAATCTGGATATTGAGCAACATATTTCTGAGACCCACCTGAATATCTCTCTAGCAGCTTGCTTGAGTTCAGCAGTACCAGTATGAAGTTAATAAAACTGGGCAGACGTATGTTTCTTCTCTATAATTGGGTACCTTTGTGCATATTTCTAGGCTGTTGGGCAGAACTCTGTGCGCTAACTGTGCAGCGCTGGTATGAGTCCACAGGGCTTACCAGCTGAAGCTCTAAGCTGTGAGAAAGCAGCTAAATTGCTTCTGAATCTCAGTTGGCTGGGGAAGCAACCTGTTCATTTACATGCTGCTGCCCTTAAGCAAAAGCAAGTGTAGAATGACCTTAGATTCTCTACTTTCATAACCTGATAAATTGCCTATCAAAAAAAAAATAGTTTCTATATAAAGGTCCCCATATCCAAGTTAATACTGAACCAATGTTCCTTTAAATTGCCTCTTATGAAAAGGACTTCCTGTACTACATGTGTAATTATTTGGTAAACTTTCACACAATTGGAGGTCTGAAACTCTGCCTCTGTTGGAAACAAATGGTAGGTTCTTCTGCCTTAGAGAACAGTGATGGATTGCTCCTGTCCCTTATAAGCAGAAGGCATTTTCAAATGTAGCACTTTTCTGTCTGGAAAAAACCTGCTAACCTCATAAACATCTTTCACAATCTCTCATATTAGTACTTGCCTATGGAGGACTGTTACTTCCCCAGGGTCTCAATTTATTTTTTGTTAGGAGGCTGTGCTTTAATCCTGGGCCAGTGCTGACACGGCCCAAACCCTGAAGACACCACAACAGACGGTGTCAAATGGCAGTGTCGTTAACTGGTGTCACTTGAACTGCCATTTAACAGTGCTGTATTGGCTTGAGCCTGGGACATAAAGATTTGCTCTTTGAGACCCTCTAGACTGACTTCATGCTTAACTAATAAGTCAAACTCAGTTCTATGTCAAATATGACGGACAAGAGAGGAGCCTTCCAGCAGATACTGTGGAGCCCTGTGACTGATATTTGGGTGCATGCGTCTCAGAAAAATTATTCATGACCTGCTCTAAGGCATCAGACAGAAGTCACATTTATCAGGGAAAATCTTCTGAATGCACTTGATGCCTTTCTTTCCACATAGTGAAAGAAAGGAGGAAACAATCAAAATTCATCAAAAAGTAAATAACATTATGACAGGTTATAATACTGCGCTACTTAACAGGTATATTATGGCTTTCTGAATCATTGAGCCTTAAGGTATTTACATGTGCTATGAGAAAGAAAAATGCTGAAGAACATTACCATATTATCGAATACACCAGGGACAGTATTATTTCCTAAAATTGGCCAGTGTATGAGAAAAAGCAACATCAAGAAAATGTATCTGAAGCAGTAATAGCTATGGCAACTATAGTCTCTCACTATCAGCAAAGTAATATTCTGCATTTATACTGCGAACAAAGCCTCGGGACAGGCTTCTAAGATCGGATGCATCTTCATTACATTAATGGAAAAATTAAACACAAGTTTTTTTTTGGTGTTTTTTGAAAGGCATGACAAGCTTGTGAAAAAGGGTGGGAATAGAGGTAATATCTGCTATTTTACATATAAAAATTTCAGTAATTGTCCTTGGAGGCATAAAGAGGCATTCCATCTTAGCAGCTCTTCAGTGGTTAAGGAAGAGGGGGAAGAAAATGGTATCTATTTCTAATGAACAGCCCTAAGAAGGAGACAAAAATCACCGAATGACTTTCCTTCATTTTCGTAATCAAAAACCCATTTCTAATTTCTAGATATAGCACTAAGCAGCAATATTTTGGAACCATCATTCATTCCCATGGTAACATCCCCTGATATTACAAGCAGTTAATTATGTCGTTGCCATGTGGTGCAGAGTGTGGTTTATTTACGGAAGGAGATAAACATTTAATGAAAGCATCTTTAAATATATGAACAAAATAAAACCTGATGTCTTTCCTCATGCTTTATGCAAAGAAAATACAGTATTGGCAGATACCTGCTGAAACCTATAGAAATGCTCTTGGTAAAAAAAGGTATTATAGAGCAAAGAGAAGATATTTTTAAATAAAAAAAAATCATTGTCTAAAAAGGCATCATATAAAAATACAGTTGGTATGACTGGATCTGATATAAATAGATTATTAATTTCTAGGGATTCAAAACAGAATAGATGACTTTGTGGTCATTTTGACACTTCTCAGCTAAAATATACATCCTTTCTGTCATGAAGTAAAGGCACCTGACTGTCATCAGGATGCTCCTTGTAAGGGAAAGGACCTGAGAAAAGACAGCCAAAGATTTCTGAATTGTCCCACTGGAAACTGTGAAAAGAACATTCTGTACTTGTTTTACATCCAGATTTACAGTGCCAGTTAAATAACTCTGTTGTGAATGGTCACTGGAGATGCACTGCTATAAACTAAAACGAATACTATTTTGTTAAGAAGTAACCTGCAAGTATAATGTGGTCAATACAGGAAGAAGAACACGGGTTGAGTAAAGTCTGAAAAAACCTGCTCAAAATGTCAACCTAAGAAAAGTTGTTTGAAAATAAGAACTTGAAACTTTATAAAATCTAACAGGCAGGCCTCAAACTAAAAACCAACGTACCGATATTTCTTACAAATGTTGTATAACACTTTGTTAAAGGAGTTAATTCTGGAAGGCTCCTCAAATTTTATCTATCCATTTATTTTTATCAATAATTTTGACAACTCTTAGACGTATGATGGCTACATCTGCAGTTTGAGTGGTAGAATAAACCAGACTGCATTGCAGAGTTACCTGAAGTATTCAGCTAAAAAGCCAAATGAAAAGAAGTGAATTTTAATAGGATGAAATGCAACAAAAACATACAAACCCAAACTTTTCGTGATTTACCTACAGGATAAATCCCTCTGTTTAAAAAGCTGTTTCATCAAATTGTAGAGGTCATAATGGATTATCACCTCAATCTATCACTGTATCAAAGAACACTAATGTCACACTGCGTTAAAATTGTTATAAAAGAGAAATGCCACATAAGAGTAGAGATGACCTTCCCTTTGCTAAGTAACCACTTTGCTGAGCCCAGTGCTGATACAGTGCATCTTGTTCTGATTAAGCCACTTTAAAAGGTGCATGAAAACCCTGAAGAATTCAAGGGAAGACCATAAAAATGATCGGATACAAAAAGCAACCCGTAGAAAATGAATCTTAAAGTGTCCTACCTAGCAAAGACAGTGTTGAGAGACTACTTAATGACTGTGTATAAGTAAGTTAAATGAGGATTTTCAACCTTGTTATCAGGAATGATACAAGAGCCAAAAGCTGAGTGATGAAGTCAGAAAAATGCAGCCTCACAGGAAGAAGTAATATCCTTGAAGTTAAGTGTCAGGGCAGATGACAAGCAGAGTCATGTAACTCAACATTATCTGCTCTGCAGTCTCTCAAATGAAGCAATTTTCATGGGTAAGAGATACTTGGGGGAGAACCAGACCAGGTGCAGTAGCAGCCCCTGCTAACTTTTCCCTTAACCCAGAAGCGAAGAGATTTGCATCAAGGTTTATCTTGCTGCTATTCTCTGAAGCCCTGAGCAGTGGATGGACACTGGAGATAAACCTCAGGGGGCACTCTGTGGTGCTACAGAGAATCCATTTTCTTGGACAGCCTGTTGGCATGTGCTGCTCACATGAATGTGATGGACAGATTTCAGCTTAGAAGGGATTTTGCACAGGTCAGACCAGCAGAAATCCTGGTGGCTTTTTCCTGCCTTCCCATGGATCATCTACTGGCTGATTTGGGGATACCTAACCTCATCAGTTTGCTACAGAAGCTGTGAAGGTTGGTGGGATCTCAGCCTCTCTTGTGCTCTGTTTATCCTGCATAACTGTTAAACTATATATGATTTAAACACATTAGTGTAACCCAAATTTACAAAGTTACAAGCCCATGATGTTGACAAGACATGCAGGAATACTGTGAAGAAATATAAATAGTGGGACTTAGAAGAAACTAGGCTGGAAGGCTCTGAGAGCACTGCAGAAGTGCTATGGTACACGCTGCAGCCACAGGTGTATAGGGAATTCCTTGTCTTGAGGGGGTGACAAATGGCTTCACAATGCTCTCGGGAGACGACTGGAGACTACTAGACTAAATGTTGTTGCTTCTAACATATCTAGGAAAAAGAATTTAACACCTGGATATTGCCACAAATCCTTTGCTTTCACTTCATGGATCCAGCACCAAAAGACAGACTATTCCAAGTATCTGTCTGGTTTTATTCTGATCTCTAGTCCAGAGCTGCAGCTGGTGAAATGCTAATGCTTGTACTTGAACTGACACCCCTGCTAAACACTCATCTTCTTTCCTAAAGGAAGGAATCTTCAGCGTTTCTTCTCAACACAGTAATATTTTCCCCATCATTTCAGTAGCTCATAATTTATCCATTTTGCTTGCTTCTAGACTCGTCATTGCTCAGGCACCCTCACAGAAGCAATACAGTATATCAGACTAAAGCTGCTGGGGTTAGAGGTTTACATTTGCCTTTTGAAGGCTGTGATTTCAAACTTTCAAATAACACAATATTTATAGCTTTACGTAGGCTCATAACAGTGGCTACTAAAACCCTCACAAAAAAAGAAAATGAAAATGCAAGTATAATATGGCTTTTACATCTGATCTTTCTGATCTGGCAAACTTAGGTATCATATACTTCATTCTATCCACTGAAAGATTAAATTTTAATTTATTTTGTTTAACAGTTGCAGGCTGCAAAGAAACCTTTAAATTACTGCAGTTGTACCCTGATTTCTTAGCAACAATGCTTTTTCACACAACTAAATATACGAAATTTTGGAGTGCAGTTCAATACAGTTTAAAAGTATCAAAGCACATCTATGCATATTCACACCTGAAGTGATTGAAGCTTTTTGTCTACTTTCTCTGATTTGACTTCACAGTATCTAAGTCAAATTTTAGGCTGGAGTCTTTGCTGGCTCTTTTCCCAATGTATTGACTTGTATCTTACTATATTCCTCCTGGTAGAGAAATATTCATACACTGTGAATGCTACATTTAATGAAAGTGTATTAATTTTATGTAACCATCACTGCATCCATCAAGTATCATTCTGGGACTGTTGAACTGCAAATGGGCCTAAATGGGCTCACATCCTGTGAGCACCACAACATTCCTTACAATACAAAAAATCTTAGAAACAGACACGGTATCAATACCAATGCCTCTATGATTTTTTTTGAGCATCATCAGCGGATATCATGCTCCCAAGTTTAAAACTATGACAGTATAAAGATACAGTGGTTGGCAGCATTAACAGAAAACTGAGCACATCAGTTCAATCTTCTTCATGGCTTATAAAATAATAGGCACTGTATTACATAAATACTATTTTTGTTCTAATACAAACATGAAAAGAGCCTTCATAAAGATTTGCAGGTTAAGATAGAGTACTGCACTTACCAAGATGCATGTTCATCATCTTCGCACAGTATTTGCACATGGCTTCCAAGTCATTTAGTTGTCCTTGTAGGAATGAAATTTGGGCCTCCAATTCCTCCTCCTACAATTAACAGATTATTAGCATTAACCCCCCCAACTTTCTATAATACACAGTAAAAGTGGTAAGCTAATCCCTGACTTGTTAAGACATCTTCTAATTTTTCCTATTCCGTGGTTCTTGAGAAAATTATGGAAACAAAGAGAATCACCTTCCAACTGTATTTCTTAAAATAATTTTAAATTCTTTTGTCATTTTATGGCAATAAGAGGGTTTGGTTTTAATGTTTCAGTGTTTGTTAATACTACTCTTTTTCCTTCTAAAGAGTCAAATAAAAACCTGTCTACTTGGACCCAAGGCAATTGAACAATTAGTATTTATTTTGACAGATTAGCTACCTGGTTTTGCTTGTGCAAACACAGTACCACAGCAATGGTGGTAAAAAACTCACCAAATGAGAAAACTTCTTATTTCTGGCAGAATAATTTCCACAGCAATCCTTTTCAAACCTTAGAATTATGATTTGTTATTATTATTTCAAAAGATGTATTCCATGAGACCTAATACCATACCTGAAGGATGCACTACTGCCAAGTACTTTGGCATATTTATTTTTGTACCATGCTCTATCAGCATGAAAAACCTGCACTTCTATATATGTCTTATGTAACATTCAAGGTGAAAACTCATGTACCATAAGTGATTACTCTAAATTATTGTGTTATATTTAAAAGCACTGAGTAATTTAAAACATGAATTAAAAAATATTTTTGATTTTAGGGCTGAGGAGACACATTGTTATCTAGCCACATGCCCTATCTAAGCAATGGGAACAACCTCAGCTAAGAATTCCTCTTTGAACTCCTTTGTTTGGGGGTTTAGAAATGCATCCAGTCTTGACTTTGAAGACAACTCTGCAGAGGGAGTTCAGCACTCCTTTGGAAAAGTTCTTTCAAAGCTTAGTCACAAACAGTATTAAGCAGTTTTTTGTTTAAGTATGCAACTGAATTCAAGATATTCAGATAAAAGAAAAGTAACTATTTAGTCTCTCATTTTTCTTAGGAGTTTTGTAGTTCCATTGTTGTCTTGTTTGATGGAAATTGCTGAACATTAGAGTGTGAATTACATTTCAAATAAAAAAGCCTCCAAAACTGATCAGCAAGAATAAAGAATGAATCAATCTTGATTTAAAGGTTACCTTAACCTCCTTAGAAACCAAGTGAGAGCTGAGCAAAGGAAACTTTGTACCTATGCAGCATATATACAAAACCAGTTGATAGAAAGAAATTTAACAATAGCATTTTGCAAGACCACCTTCTTCCCTTCACACTTTTTCCTCCCACTTACAATCCGCAGACACTATACATTTTTTCTTTGCTATTTCCTTATGTTAATATACTCTCACCTTATTTTACACTTTGACCATGTAAGCCTCAAAGGGATTGACTTTATGTTGCAAATTTATAGTTGCTCAATAAGTAACCTCATTTATAGAATCACAAAATAGTTTGGGTTAGGAAGGACCTTCAAAGGCCATCTAATCCAACCCCCCTGCAATGAGCAGGGACATCTTGAACTAGACCAGGTTGCCCAGAACCACATCCAGCCTGGCAAAAGTCTGCAGTTCTGTCATAGCCTATACAAACATAATCTGCATTGATATTTCTATTCAAGCAATGTCCCTGCAGAAAACCTGTTCCCAGCACATACAGCTAGTGACTGCAAAAAATCATCTACCATAAATTTTAAATTACCACTGCACCACAAGCACAGCTGTAAGATAAGGAAAGGCATCAATATTTGAGTATTTTACTGTAAAATAACATAACCGAATTCTAAAATCTATTAGCCAGTAATTGAAACCCAGTTTATCTCCTACAAGTGAATACAAAACATGTTTCAGACTATTTTTTTCTCATTCATGGATGAGAAGTGCAGTAAATTGATCTTTAAATGCTTTTGGACAGCTCTACCCACTTGACTAGATTCTGAAACTAACCTCTTCATTTGGCAAATGAGATGGGTACTGTGCAAACTACGTCCACTGTTCTTTTAGCTCATTAAGATCCAGCATGGGGAGCAGAAACATTCAGCAGACCCAGCACTCACAAAGGAGGTGCCAAAGGAGGCTTTCCTGCCAAGTGGGAAATCTTGCACAAGGCTATGTAAATGCAATTGGAGTTCCTGACTTATCTGGCACCCTCAGGAAGGGCACCAAAGAGTGCTGCCAGTGGGATGTGCAAATAAGCAAGACAGTTAACACGGCACTTGACACATGGGAGACCCAGAAGTGCTGTTTCCACAAGAAGACAATGCTCAAATAGTGATGACTTGCCTACAAGACATAAGCCCTGCTCCTGCTGTCACTTGCAGTGCTGCGGCAACCTCTCTGCAACCTGAGCGTAACTTCCATGGTGGAAGGTTTGCTCTGTTGCAGTTGCTGTAGCAGCAGGTAAAGCCCTGCAAGAAGAGGCAAATGTGTTGTATTGCATGAGGGGTGGCAAACAGGTGATTGACAGGATCTGTTGAAAATGTAAAAGCTTATACAACTGATGGTGACAGTGCAACTGAGGCAAGACGGAGTGGGAAGAAGGCATACACTCCTAAGAGGGTGGGAACTGATATCTTGGGACTTTGGGCAGGAGTGGTGCAGGGCCCAGGCAGCACAAGGGAAGAACAAGTTCCCTCAGGGGAAGAATCCAGGCTGGACACCATATCAGAGTGCTACCAAGAGAAGGTGGCGAGTGACAGTGGGAGGTTGGTGACTCTTCCAGCAGACTCATGAGCTCAGGAGGTTTCCTGCCTGCATGGACCTTCCATTTGTGGTGTTGCCAAAAGACTGGAGTCACCTAATGTTCTGACTGTTTTCATGTTTATTCATGCATACACCAATGATACCGTGATGCAAAACCCATTAAAGTTAGAAAGTGACTGCAGGGCTCCCTGGGGGACAGGAGTCCTGGCAGTGTTCCTTTCTAATCTTATAGCAAAGGGAAAAAGAGCCTGGACAGCAGCAGATGTATCCAGTAAACCACACATGGCTGCAAATTTGTCAGCACTAGCTAAGCTTCCACTATGTTGCTTGTGGCAATCAATTTGATGAGGAAAGACAACTTAGAGAAGAGGTACACCTAGCAAAGAAGGGGAATTAGTATCTTCGTAACAGTTGCTGACTTAGTGCAGAGGACTGTCTGTCATAGAAAGGAGACCTAACCCACAAATACATGAGGAAACAACACATAGAGAGTATGCAGAAGGTCCACTTGGCTGAGTAAGGAGCTTCTTAATGAACTAAAATGGGAAAAGCACATATGGAAATGGAACTGGTGGAAATGAAGAGCAAGTATGTGGAGACAATGATGGGAAACAAAGCACACAATCATTGTTCGGGCACAGGAACAAAACTAGGAAGAACAAAATCCAGCTGGAGCTAAAATAATGTGGGACAGTAAATGGAACAAGAAGAAATTTTACAAGTACAAGAGCAACAAAAAGAGGTTCAAAGAAAACTCTGGTCTGCTGTTTACTAGGGGAGATAAGATAATGACATGATACAGAAAAGCCTGCAGTCCTCAATACAATTTTTGCCTCTTGCTTTTTAGGCTATGTCTGCTTCCAGATCTCTTCATGTGCAGTTTGGGAAGGAGAGGGATGTCTAAAGGGGGGGGTGGGAAATAGTTCTGTGAATACCTTAAGAAGCAGTATGTGTTTAAATACATGGGGCACAACAAATTATCACATCCATGGGTGCTGAAAATGCTGACAAAGTGATTGCAGCACCACTGGTGATAATGGAAAATCACTGCTATTACAGGACATCCTTGATGACTGGACAAAGGTTAATTTTACATCCACATTAAAGAAAAGAGAGAAGGAGGATCTAAGAAATGATACAACTGTTGGCCTCACCTTAGTCCTTGGAAAAATCGTGGAGCATGTCCTCTTGGAATCAATTTCCAACATGTAAAGCACAAGACAATAATTGAGAAAAGTCAACAAGGATTTACAAAGAGCAGATCATGCTTGACCAATCTGGTTGCCCACTATGATGAAATGATTTGCCATGCAGATGAAGGGGTAATAGTGAATGCAATATATTTTTACTTTAATTAGGCTTTTGGCACATTTCCAAAAGCATCATCATTGATAATGTGACAAAATATGAGCTGAACAAAAGGAGTTTAGGTAGGCTGAAAACTGGTCAGTCCCCTAAGCTCAAAGAATAGTCAGTGACTTGATGTCCAGATGGTGATTGGAAATGAGCACAGTAACTAATGAACTGCTATGAAGATACTGCTCAGTACCTTCATCAACAGCCCATATGAAGAGACAGAATATACACTCAGTAGATTTTCAGACAAGGCAAAATCGGGAGGTGTGAATGCAGTGCTGATGGGTAGAACTTCAATTCAGAAACACTATGAGACACTGGAAGCCTAGGCAAGAGAAATATTTTGAGGTTTCTGTTTTAGAGACTTCAGTAAGTACAAAATTCTGCACCTGAGGAGGAAAAACCCAATGCACCAGTGCAGACAGGGAAGGAACTTGCTATGTTTCAGGCCTGCTGAAAATGATTTGGAGGCTACAGTGGTGCTGAATTGTTTATAAACTAATAAGGTTCTCTTACCACAAATAATGTAAACAGTGCAATGGGCTATATCAGGAGGAATGTCGTCAGCAGATCCAGGAAAGTCATTACCCCTACCTACTCTTCGCTTGTGAGCCCTCACCTGGAATAATGTTTTGGCTCTCCAGTTCAAGAAGGGTGTTGAGAAACTGGAGAGGGTCCAGGGCAGGGCTACTATGACAGTTATAGGTCTCAAAGAGAGGCTGAGCAAGCCAAGCTTGTTTATTTTGGCAAAGAGGAGCCTAAGGGGATCTGCTGGGAGCCTGCAGCTAGATGGAGCTTCACAGATCATGTAATCAAACTCTTCCCAGCAGGAGCAATGGTCTAGAAGAGACCATGGCCCAAAATTGCCCCTTGGGAGGTTCAAACTGGTCATTAGGAAACTTCTCCATTAGAAGAGCAGTGCAGTACTGCAAGTTACTCATAGAAGCGGTAGAGTATCTATTCAAAGCCACTGACCTCATCCAATGTTAGTGATTGTCCTGCTCCAAGTAGCAGCTTAAGCAAAGGTCTCTTCTAATCAACATCTCTCAGACTAACTTTTTCAGACTACCTTCCTAAATATGTTCTGCAAATTCTGAATGTTTTAATGTTTTGTAAAGGTAAGCAGCAAAGTCACAAAACCCCTCAGAAAAAAAAGGACACTTTTTTTCATTATTCTAAAGTCAAATTCTTTAGCAGTAACAGATGAAACAACTGATTTATAGCCATCATTGTGCAGATGCTGTCAGTGCTTGTACAGACAGTATTCACTGTGCTTTTCTTTAAGTGCCAACTTTAGTGTTCCACTGCACTGAGAAAACAAGTACCCTGGATACCATTTTTATTTTGTGTACAAATAGGAGTTCTGATTTGATCTGTCTTATGCGTGAACAGAGACTTAGAAATTCTTTGAACAGGCCAAATGTAAGTCAAGAGAAAACAGTATGGTCTATGCTTCCTTGAGAAACTGACCTTTCAGTTAATCTGACACACAGCACCAGAAACACGTGAACAGTGATTCAAACTCATTCTGCCATTGCTCAAAGGCTAACCAGTTGACCACAAAATGAAAAGAAATCATTTAAAATACTAACCAAAATAAAAAATCTATGGCAACTTATCAAACAACCTATAAAGCATTGAATCTTAACATTTTCTAAGCTGCATTATGAGGAAGAAAAAACAAATCAAGCAGCAAATCAAAGGAATCCCATGCATCAGACATAGGAGACCAAGATGTGCAAATTTAATGGTGCAATCTTGCAGAAAACCAACTTAATGATACTTTCTAAAGCTTTAGTCCCAGGTTCCTCAGAAAACTTTTCTACACCTTCAACATTCCAGGTGATGTAGAGCTTTACAGATAATCAGTAACATCGTGAATTGGAGAATGAAAAGGAAGCATATTATTTGTGATACCATACTGATTTACATTTCACTAGCAATATGAAGCAAGTATAGTATTTATGCCTCAAGTCAAAGCAAGACTCTATTTGAGTGCCTCCATATACACATCTCCAGCTATTTTCCTTATTTTCCTTATTGTGGCAAGACTGAATCTGCAAAACACTTGACTTCTTACATTTATATTTCTCATATTCGTCTTCTTATCCACATCCAGAACTTTGCTTACATTGTTACACTTCCTATTTTCTATTGACATGAAAACTAATTCCTTTATGATTAATTATTTGCCATTTCTTCGCTATTTTTTTCCACCAATCTATACAGTTCTGTCGCTTTCCATTTGTCCAAAGCTTGCTCTTCACTTTTTATTACCTTTCCTTTCATCTATCTTCTCACCTTTACAAAGACAGCTATGGAAGTAAATTTTTTATATCCTTCGTTCTCTCCTGAGCTCATAATGAGATCAGCCATGCTGCTATCATTCCCCGGTTTTCAACAGATTTTACTGTTTCAGCAAAGCAGCTTTGGCTAACTGAAGGTGATTAGCATGTTCAGGAACAGATTACAGAAAGTTTTACAGTTTTGACATTGCAATCCTACTCTTTTACAGCTGATCGCTTTACAAGCTGCAATAAGGTTTGCGGACATGGTAAGGGCACTGGAATACAGCACCGTACACAAGCCAAAGTCTGAAGAAACATAGTTTTAGAAGAAACCACTCTTTCTCAACCTTGTTTTTATCAGCCTAAACAAATTTTCCCCAAAATACATGACACGTAGTTTAACACAGAGGTATGGAAAACAGGGACATGAACTCACAAAATCAGGACTGTAACATCTTTCTTTCGCAATACCATTTAATTTTCAGTCTTACTGCTCAGGAAATGAAAGAAAAAATGTATTTTGTCTGGTTTATCTATAAAGGAAGAGTAAACTCTGCTGTGAAAAGCTTACAACAACATATATCCAAACACTTCATTCATAAACACTTAGAATAGCAAAACTCCATTCATCTTAAAGCTGAATCCTGAATATGAATTAACTTGGCAGCACTACCAAGTGTTAAGTACAGTGGAAAAGAAACTATCTTCAAAGAGAAGAGTGCTTACAGGTATTTAAGGTGTTTAGAGCAATAATGCTGAAATTTAAAACATAACACAAGAAGTGACATAACTCTGTCGGAGAAAAAGCCCAGTCCTTCAGGTATCTTGTCTGATGCTGGTGAATGATAGGTCAGCTAAAGTGTAATGAAAAAAGTATGCCATGATATAAACATGCAATGGTGCTGCGCAGAATACTCTCCCAGACTACACAGATTTGCAGATCAGGGATTTCTTGGACTTTTTTTGTTAATAGCTACTTTTCCTATATTAATTTGCCCAGTCACATTATTTCAGTATTCAAAGTAACATTAAGGAAACATCCCCTGAGCTCCTGGCAAATTGGCAGGTTAAATTAGAAAATAATTCGATGAGGAAAATAATGGGAAAATGAGACTCATACATGGAAATCCTGAAGGCAGGGACTTGATAAGAGTTACCAGTATTTGAATGCTTATTCAGGAAATGTACATAGAATATACCTTTTGGTTATCAGTAGCATTTTACATGTCAAACAAGATTCAGATGCACAGCATAAATTTCTTTCTCATTCGATTTTATGCAAATGTCCCTGGAGTAAATAGAAGTGGCTACTGCTTCCATTTTGTGAGAACTTACTTAGCTTTCATTTTTGAATCTAATAATTAAGTACCAGATTTGTATTACCATCAAATACAGTACCTTTTAATCTTGAACCAGCTGAATGTTGGTTGACACCCCCATAATTCTTTAATGATCTATGCCAGCCATGGAATAGTCTACAGCATATGCTGACATTTAAATTAGAAACCACTGTTTCTGAACAATAAATTGCATACAGTGGAACTGAAAACAAAATTTTAATTTATTTCATTTAGTAATTTAACTTATCTGTTATTTGATTGTATCACTCATCAGGACCAAGACCTTACTCTGCTGGGTGCCATACAAACATAAAGAAGAAAACCCGCTTCTCCAAAGGACTTAGCAGTGTAAGCCAAGAGACAACAGATGGCTGCAGACACACATATGGGGAGGACATGAAAACAATATGGCTGTATTAGTCAGTCTTACAGACATGGCTTCAGCATGTTAGCAGCCAATGGAAAAATGGAATTTTTAGGAGAGTTTTCAGAAGGCATTTGCTTCGCAGACATTTAGGGAAAGTTTCTTCTACGTGGAAGGGGCTGAAATAATTGGATGCAAGTTCACCATGCATATCAGTGTCAGGGATGGAATATATATCATCACTTTTACACTGAGAATTTTGCTACTTGTGAAACAGTTGCATATATTTGAATAATATATTAATATATTACCCTCGTTGGACACAAAGAAGTTCAGATACTGCCTTCAGGTATTGCCTCCTACAGAAGTAGAGGTTGTGTACTGATTTCCTGTGCTGAATGGTTACCTGCCAATATTTCTATGCCAGCTGAACTATCCCCATGCTTAATATATTTCCAAACACACCTTACTGATGTTTTCTGTTCTTCACATCTTCACAACTGCCAGGTTATTTGGTTTTTTGTTATTACTTTGCGTATACTTTCATCAACAGGAAATATTTGAAGTACAATATTTTTCAGATAAATCCAACAAACATATGTCTGGTTCCTTTGGACTTCCATGCACAGCGCCATGGGCAGGGACACCTCACACTAAACCATGCCATCCAAGGCTCTGTCCAACCCAGCCTTGAACACCACCAACGATGGAGCATTCACAACTTCCTTGGGCAACCCATTCCAGTGCCTCACCACCCTTACAGTAAAGAATTTCTTCCTCATATCCAATCTAAACTTGCCCTGTTTAAGTTTAAGCCCATTACCCCTTGTCCTATCACTACAGTCCCTCATGAAGAGTCACTCCCCAGCATCCCTATAGGCTCCCTTCAGATATTGAAGGGCTGTTATGAGGTCTCCACGCAGCCTTCTCATCTCCAGGCTGAACAGCCCCACCTTTCTCAGCCTATCTTCATATGGGAGGTGCTCCAGTCCTCTGGTGTTCAAGGCCGTGTTGGACAGAGCCTTGGGTGGCATGGTTTAGTGGGAGGTGTCCCTGCCCATGGAAGGGGGCTTGGAACTAGATGATCTTAAGGTCCTTTCCAACCCTAACTATTCCATAATTCCATGAATTTGAGTCATGTTTTTAGTTTACACCATTTTAACTCCTGCTTATGATTTTGCTTTACACCATTCTAACTCAGACTGCTTCTACAATCCCTGGATGGTATGAGGTGGCTCACATACTGATGTCCTTCTTTCTTTTTTTCTTTTATTTAACCTCTCTCGTAATTTCACTGTGTAATCCCCGTAGGCACAGTTACTCAGATTCGTAAATAGGACTTTAAACTTGCTGATACTTATTTTAATGCTTTCCTAGTATCTGAACCCTTTAAGCACAGACAGGTACTCAATCTGATTAATAAATGAAATGGTGGTACAGTTATCCACTTTAAAGAAAGATAAGGGGAATACAAAACCTACGGAAGCATACTTTTCTTTTCCCCTCTTTTCTCCTCTGTCTTATCATTACTTTGGCCTGTTGCTTTCCCACACAGATTTTGTTCTCTGGTAGTACTGTATGTCTCAAAATACATCAGGGGACATGAGAGTCAGCACAAATGAATTAGGTAAAAAGTAATCCTCAAAGTCTACATTCAAAAAGGAGTGCTCTCAAAGTTAAAGCATTTCAGGGCATAACGCATCCTCTTCTGCTCAAAGCACTGAATTCAGAAGAATAATTACCTATTTTGAAACCTGAAACAGAACTGCCACTGCATAATCTTTACTGGACATATTTCTGTGACAGCCCACTGAAAATGGTGGGGGAATGGGCTTGAGAAAAATAAGAAAATGAAAAGAAAGCTCAACAAAATATCCTCTGTGATTGCTAGGAGCCAACCTAGATCAGGTTATGTACCAACACTGCAAAAAAATGTTCTGCTGGTTTTTTTTGTTTGTTTTGGAGGGCTCTGATTGAAAACAAGTATCAAAAACAAAAGAAGAATTTTATAATACAGATAAAAACGTTCAACAAGGAGGAGACCAAGAGAAACTTGCCAAAAAATTAAAACGCTAGAAGGCATTCACCTGCAGAGGCACATATTTTTGGGCATTAGCATGTTCCAGATATCCTCTGTGTGCTTTTAGTAACAACAGAAAGGGATGGCATGATACAAAGCTATGCACATGTAAACAGAACCAACATGCTATTGTTAAAGGATTAAATGAATAAATAAAAAAGGCACTCTTTTGGTACTTGAAAAAGCCAACTCATAAACCAGCGAAGAAACCCCAACAAAACTTAGAGGGTTGCAACTCTAATTCACAATAGCCAACGACGCAGAAACCTGCCCTTCCAGCATTAAAATTTCTAACCCTTCAGTTAGCATTGTTCAAGGAGACACACATTTTATAAATGCAAGAAAAATTATGGTTTTCTTATTCTTTAAATTTAGAGATGAGTGAAATATATATGCCTGTCTTTTAATGCATTATCTGTATCTGTAGCTTTTCTGATACGTAAGAAATAAGTTTGTGGTCAGCTACTTCTCCTCTTGTTCCAAACCAGAATAACTCTTTGTCCCTCTTCCTTGCCCTCTAGTTTTTTGAAGACTGAGAACAGCAAGGTAAAAAATACCTTGATAATTGATATTTATAATCTCTACTAAGAAAATTAGTGACTTTGAGGCAAAACACCTGCTTCATTGTGTTGATGCATAATTAGGTATTTATTTGATTTAATGTCTTTTTTATGTAAAAATATTTACTTAAAGTGATATTTGGAAGAAAATGAAAGCTGGAGCCTCAGAGGATCTCCCTAGCCTCCTGAAAGATCCATTTCATTTCAATTAAAATCCTGAAAGTAGCCGAAACTTTGGCTCATAGCTTCTAAACACCAGGTCCTGCTGTTGAATTTCCATCTTGAACAGTTCAAACTCAATTTGCTAGTGTCACACTGTTGGAGGCAGCTTAGTTTGCCATGTCCCACCTTACCTGGAGACACTAGCGGCAAAGGACCATGGGCTTGGGCATTTTCCAAAGCAGCTCTCTGGGTTGAACCTATTACTGGAACAGCTTCCAAGCACACCAGCTTTGCTGCTGCAAAGCAACTGTGCTACTGGATTATGAGCAGAACTTGTTTTCACCTAACCTGCATGTGTTTTCCTCTTAAAAACATTCCACTTCTATCCTCAGATAACCTTACCTAAGCAGTAAGATGGAGAAGGATGAACATGAATAACGGAGAAAGCTCTTGTCTAGAGACAAAGAAAGTAGGGATGGAAAGAGATCTCTTTTGCAAGCAGACAGAAGACATATGAGCCTGCTTTCTGCACAAGCATACCTGCTGTCATTGCACTGTGGGACTGCTGAGAGAGAGATGGAAAACAAAAAGCATAAAAAGCTGGGAGATCTACGGAAAGCAAAAAATTGTGCATAACTGACTGGATGGGTAGGTACTGAACAACTGAAAAAATGGACAGTATTTCACTTGGTAAGGAAATAGATAAGAACAGAAAGAGCTGTAGGGTAACAGAAATTATCCCTTTGAACAGAAATGCTGATAAAAGGTTTCTCTTGGTGCTGCTGCAGACTTCATTAGCTTAATAATACTGGAATATTTCCTCATAAATAATAAAACTGAGATATTAATTTCGATGGTATGACTGTAAGTATTTTGGAAATAGCTATAAATAAACACATAGGCGAATGTTTTGGTATCACATCTGAAGGGCCTTCTGCCCATCTGGTACACGCATTGCTGGCCTTTAAGACTGCATAAGCCCACTGTGGCAAATGTAAGAGAAATACGAGCAGGGGAAAACCCTCACTGTTTTATGATTTTTGAGCTCTCTGAAACAATGCGTATTAATATAAGTATTCTTGAGCGCATGTGGATATGGAATGAGTAACATAGAGATATTCCACAACGAACAAAGTTCATGCTCCATGCTTCTTTATTGGATTAGTAAGATATTTAATTAAATGTTATTGAAATGGTTAATTAGGTGTCATGTACTTAAGTAATTACGTTTCTTAATTTTGCTGCTTGAATTAACATTTTAGTGTACGCCCATTTCAAGATACACCCAGTCCAACATACACCCAGTCCTTTTTGAGGGACTCTCAAAGTACACCGTTAAACTCACACTATTTATATTTTTTTAAGCATCAGTTGAAAAATAGTTTCACTAAACCCTTCTCTGTCCAGGCTGGACATATTCGCCCTTTGATATGATTCCTAACATGACTGAGGATGCAGACCAGATCAGGAACTTTTATTTAGGGGTTTTAGAATCGCTTATTACATTGTTCAGAGTTTAAGGAGGGTAAAACTTAAGTATAGTGATTATGAAGGGACTGTAAATATACACCATTTATACTACATTGTTAAAAGAACAGAAGTACAAGTTTTGTTGTTTATATAGGGAAGGATTTGATTTAAAAAAACAGACAAAAATATAAATCAAGCTATTAAACACATACCTACAATTTATTTCAGTGGGAAAAAAATCTCCCAAACACAGAAACCCTTTCCGCTGAGAAATCCCCAATTAAAACAAGAGCCTGATTTAGAGAGATGTTTCTTATCCGTGCCCATGGTTTTGTGGAGAGCTCAGTGCAGGTCTCAGCTTTTCACAGAAATGGACAGTAATTTTGTGGTGATATCTTCAAAGAGCAGGAAGCAGGGATGATATTTCCACTGAAGAGGAAAATGGGCAGCTCAAACCACCAACACTGATCCTCATCCATATTTTGCTTAGCCGCTGGAATGCTGAAACATTAGCTTCATGATCAGTGTACAGAAAGGATGCACAGAGCAAGTCCTGTACCTGCTTCTGGAGCGAAGGATAGCACTTCTTGGCTCCCAAGTCACTTTGACCCATTTGTAAACATTGCTGATAGTCTCATTCATTCATGATTTTGGTAGTTTTTAAATTCTCCCTGACAGTTTTAAGGGGCTGCCCAATAATTTGAAAAGTTCTTACTTCTTTCAGATGATATCATTCTAATTTGCTTCTATGCAGAAGTTACTTGCAAATATAACTCAGCTGCATGTAGCTGAAAATCTCTTGTACCAGAGAAAGAGGACAGTGTAAGTTGACATTTTTAAAATCTTCCAAATGGCCCCACAGATCTGTTCTGTATACATGTTTCTTGTTCATAATAGGACAGAAAAAGCACTGCGGAGCCACTTGGAGCTTTATTCATCTTTTTTTCTAAGCAATTAACTTCCTGTTTTTATCACAGTACAGTTTCATTCCCTGACATGAATCACTCCAAAAAAGATAAGGAACATTAGGATTCAAAGCTGCCACTCATGCATACAGCTGTAGTTTCACTAAAGTATGTGAAACTTGCAAGTATTTCTTATAAAAGACTCCAAAAGAAAGCTTATTTTTTCCTTGTACTGTTTTCAACTCTTTCATTTGACATACAGCATGTTGTGGGAGATGAGGAAGCAATGGAGAACACAATCACACTTCCAAAATATCTGAGAGGTTTTTCTACAAACTCTGTTCACATGACCTGGCAGCATCTCAGATTTAATACTCTTTTCATCCATCCCTAATATTAGACAAGCACTGAAGTACTGACTGAATTGCATTTTTCAGGTGTCTGAATTGGCCCATCACCCCAGAATAAGGAAGACAGAAGTCCCCCAGTATTAATTGTAGTTAAATATTAAGGCATTGAAGCTCATTAAACTCAATGGCACTGAGAACAATCATCACGTCTTTAACTTTAGGGCTAATAAATCCAACATACTGATCAAGGAATTGACTGCTGTACACTGACGCTAACTGACTGGGCACATTTTATGATGTTTAACTAAAAAAAAAGAGCATTTCATCACAGCATTTGAATTTCAAAGTGAACTTTTGGCATACTTAAGTATGAACTGAAAAGCATTTTGCTTAAAATTTATTAAAGAGGTTTTAAAATAGTCAGGGAAAGATATATGGAATAAAAAAAGCACCCAAGATGTGTACTATTCACAAAAGGCATGCTCTTCTTCAAAGGAACTTTTGCATGCATGATTTTCTACATGTGGTTGTCTAGTATTTATTTTACTATGTTTGATTTTTGTATACCACTTCAACTCCAGCAAAACTGTCAAGTTTCTATGCTTAAAACCAGGCTCCTAACCAAGTAGAGCAGATGACTATTTAACTGAAAATAATGGCACACATTAATTTTCTAACCTGTAGGGGTACTTAAAACTAACTTCAAATCAGTCAGACTAGCTATGTAAATCACAGACAGTAACAGTTGTTTCTATCTGCTTGTGGGACAATAGCATATGTTGTCAAACTTGATTTAATTAAAAAGTCTGCGCAGTCAAAACCAGCATGATGCATGACACTTTTGTTCAGGATTTTTTGCTAAGAAATGAGGATTCCAATTGACTGTGTTTGTAAATCATTTTGGTAAAGAAAATAAACTGCTCCAGATTTGCCTTAGAAACGTTTCCTTCTTGGGAATTTTTTAAGTAACATTTTCCAAATGGCTAATTTGATTTTTCTTAACTTGAAACCTTTTATGTAGAAATTTACTAATTAAAATACACAGTTTCTGCAAATCACAGCTTTGTTTTTAGTCAAAACCATCTTTCTTCTGTTTTTTTTTCTTTTTTTTTTTTTTAATGAAAGGTATTAAAATGTTTATATTGTTTAAAATTGATATATTGTTGCCTGAAAGTTCCCTTCTGGCATATCTCTATGGCTGAAAGCAATTTACAGAATATTTGGCCAGAAACTGAGACCAGTCAACCACATTTGCCAGAACCAACGTCTAAGCAGCCTTGCTATTTGCCAAAAAGAGTGGTAGACCGTCCTTAATGGCTCCTGGAGATATAAATGAAACATCATGAGACACAAACAGACCACAAATGCACCCTATTTCCCAACTCTGCCAAAAAGGAAACGGCAGTAGGCAGGCAATGAGAGGAAATCCTCTAGGACTTTATTCCAGCAAGACTGACCCATCCAGAAGATAATGGGCACTGGGGGGCATTATAGATTAAAAGCCCCTGTTCATGTTTATGGGAAGACGGCTTCAGCAAATGCAAACTAAGTTATACCTGTCAGAAAGACACGAAATGTATAAAGGGGTAGGGAACCATCTCAATGCTGAGCTCAAAACAGTCTTTCAAACACATTTGGTGGGCCTCACGTTAACATACAGCTGAGTGCCACTCAATAGTAATGTGAAAAACATCAGGCTACTGAGGGTTGCCAAAACATGATCTGATGCTGTGCATTCAGCCCTGAGGCTGTAGATCCACCTCCTTAACTAAATAAATCAGGGGACATCTGTTTCTGACAATGGCAGTAAAACAGTAATTCCACTGATCTTTGCATTTGAAAGGAAAAAATATCTAGAAGACTAAAGATAACACAAGTGTTACTACTACCTTATGAAGTCCTTAATACGAGGAACTAACACATCCTTTTCCTGGAGGCAATGAATCAAGTTAAGCATCAACTTTGATCACAACTGTCCCAGAGAAAGTCCCAACTTGTTGGACCAGCTTTAGGAAGGAAAGAATTTAGAGAAGTCACATTCTAGTTCATCCCGTCACAGGATCCCAGAATGACCGAGGTCGGAAGGGACCTCTGAAGCTGATCTTGTCCAATCACAATTCAAGCAGGGTCACTGTGTCAGACAGCTTTTGAGTATCTCCAAGGATGGAGACTCCATAACCTCCTTGGACAACACCAGCCAAAGCACAGTGAAAATATGTTTCCTGATGTTCAGAAAGAGCCTCCACTGTTTCAGTTTGTACTCACTGCCTCTTGTCTTGCCACTGGGCTCTACTGAAAATTGCCTGGCTTTTTTGCACTCTCCCTTCAGGCATTTTTACACATTGATAAGATCCCCCTGAGCCTTCTTTTCTCAAGGCTGAACAGTCCTAGGTCTCAAAACCTTATATCATAGGAGAGGTACCACAGTCCCCTCATCGCCTTTGTAACTGGACTCTCTCCAGTATGCCTACGTTTGTCATATACTGGGGAGCTCAGAACTGGACCCAGTACTCCATGTGTGACTTACGATGATTACACTCCTGTTCATCCCGTGACAATGTTACAGCGATGTGCTCCGGTCTGTGAAAATCACTTTTTTTTTAACTCTGTGTTGAAGGATGTGTATTTATGTATGTATTCCATTTCCATTGACTAGAAATGTAAAGAGAAAGGGAAAATGGATTCTCTTTCATCCACTACACTAAGAATGCCTAATTTTAAAAACAGCTTTTTATAAAGTGATTGATACACAGCTATATTCCAACAAAGGTAATTTCCCCAATACTTAACAACATAATCCATATAATTTAGAGTAAAAAGGTAAAACATGCCTCCTACTAGAGAACTATGCCTCTCTCCTTTGAGAACTAAGAAGGAATTATTCTTAAACTCGGCTAGAGCAAAATGCCCAAGTTCTGGCCTGGACAAAGGTCGCAAATGAAAGCTGGATTTAGATCTTGTTAAACCACATAAAAATAAAAGTTCAATAGTCATATATTTATTTTTCTTCAACTCATAAGGACATGAAGATAGATATTAGAGTTGTTGTTTTAGCTTTAAATTCAATTCAATTTGTCTTAAATGGACATAAACCAAAATTATAGCTATTTGTTGACTCACCGCAAAACACAGCTTTTCTTTAGACAATATTATAACATGTGGAACAAAATTTAACCCTCTCTTGCAATGAGCAAAACCTGAACAAAGTTGTGCAAAGTTGTGCATTTCATTAGAACATTTTTAGTATCAAAGTGAAAATATGGTGACTACTAATAAAGATTCTGCTGTTTAAAGACAAAAATGCTTAGATGTTCAGATTAAATTTCTGCATAGTATTTATCTCTGAACACCTAAAGAATGCTGTAATACAGAAATATTGTTACTACAATTCCTACTTATTGAAATCAATAGGAAGTTATGCAAGCAACCATTTGTGAAAATGAAATGGAGAACACCACTATGCCTTCACCTTACAAAACCCATAATGTTTTCCATCTACTATGTAACTCATTTCTAATCAGCAGGAAGAGAGTGGGTAGTAAAACAAACAAGAATCCTCCAGCTCCATGGCATATAAGGCTTATCAAAGTAATGCTCCTAAAATATCTCTGATGGGATGAGAATTTCTTTGGAACATACACACAATAAGAACCGATTTTCTTGGATAAGAACTGCTTGTTTAAATAACAGTTTCTTGTGGCCAAATGGAAGGTCAGAGCAGTGCAAGAATAGAACTGTGACTGCAGACTACAGATGCTATAGACACTGGGAAACCTCTCATATAATAGGGAATTTCAGGGACAACAGATGGACATATTTGGATCTGCTGAGCATTCATGCTTCCCATCAAACTGTTTATTAAATTCACGAATACACCAGAAGTCTAACAAAGCAAATAAACGTACAGGACTTTTCTTTCTCACAGGCAACAGGCGCTTTCACAGTTTCATTTCAGGTAGAATTATAGGATGGAAGCCTTAATGGAGATGTTACTCAAAAGAAACAGTTGAAATAGATTATTTCTGCTTTTGTCATTAATGTGTGCTTAGGGAAACATTTACAAGTGCAAGTGCTTAATGAGTGGGAGAAATAATTTCCTCTAACAAGTAATGCAGTGTGACATTAAAACAATTTAAAAGTTAAAGAACTCACCGATTCCTTTCTGCTCATAGTTTTGCTTTGGGAACGGGAGCGGGAGATTGTATTGAAAAAGGAATCCTTTTTTGAAGCAGACAAAGGTGGAGATCCTGTAAACTCACGTCCTCCAGACAAGCTCTCTATGCTTGGAGATGAACTGATGTTTTTTGAACTCTGGCCTGTAAAGCAAGTATAAGGTAACAAAAGAATTAATCAATGGGCTGTTTCTTTTCCCTGTAAATACTTCATTGTCTTAATTGACATTCACTAGGATTCACAGATAGCTCAACACAGAATGAAATGTTTAGTGTGTCAGCATGCACTATGAGATTGAAGGACTACTCTGACACGGAATACTGTATATATAGATGCACAGGCCATTACAGATATATAGATACATACAAAACCACACAGTATCCAATGTGTGTGTATATATATATATATTCTAAATTATATATATATATAATCTATATAAATACCATCTTAGTATATATACCTTATTATATCCACAGGCTGAAAACCACCTCTTGCCTGTGTGGCATAGTAAGTACCATCTTACAATAAGAAAAATAATCTGATGTCATAAACACTGCAAAGGAAACCCTTTTTCTCTCAACAAATAAACTATAAAACTTGGCAAAGATAGTTAAGAACTATAGTGTCAGATTCAAAGAATGGGTTGGACACTGAACATCTAGATGACGATATCTAGGCTTATAAAAGGAAAAAGTAAATTAAGTTTGGGAAAGAAAGAAAGTTCTCATGCTTCAGATTTTAAGGCCATCTCTAACTAGCAGACATTTTGATGAAATCTACTCAATAGTTGCTTATTGTCATTTCATGCAGCTTTTCAAAAGAATCTAGTGTTGTCCACTGTGGTAGTGAAGATATCAGAGTAGATGCCTGGGCTGTTACAGTGTAACACTGTATGCAGTGAGGCAATCTTTTGTAAGGACCATTTGAGGCCCACAGCATGTTTTGAAATATTTAACTTAGAATTTTATTTTGATTAGCTCCAGAAGGAACTAAACAAAACAATTGATATGCCTGTTTTCATTAACTTTCATTAAGAAAGTGCTGAATTAGGACAGGTGCTAGTTTAAAGAAACTTTTCTATTATGTGTATGAGGAAGGCAATCTGGACTGAGCCAATGCAATTCTAAAATTTCCACTCTGAAAAAAAAATAAATAATTAAACCAAAGCTCTAGAATTCTTCCCTTCTCTTGTTTTGTCCACTATTCTGATGAGTTTGTTTATGTTCTCTCTTTTTCCTTTCCTTCTTTTTTGGTGTGCTTTTCATGCTACCATCTAAAGAATCAAGAATGATCCTCTGAAACCAAATCATTCAGATGTCTCAGGTGCAGCTTCATCTCCTTTGCAAGGTCGTCATCGAATTCACAGAAACCAGTGGTTCCCCACCATCTATGCCAGCTTCACTCCCAGATAAGCAACATATTACTGCAAAGACCTTGCAAAGTCTTTTGTCATTGTGGATGCACTATCAGTTCTGAAAACACAAAACTAACTCCTTTTCCATGATGGGTTACTGTTCCCTTCATTATGCACTGTGGTCTTCCCCCATGAGACAGGTTTCTAGAGAATAAAAGAAAACTAGAAGACAAAGAAATGAGAAAATAGAGGTAGAAAATGCCGCAGAAAACACAGAACAAAATTCATATTTAAATACAAGAGGAGACCAGCTCTGCTGAGATCAAACATGTTAAACCAAAGGAAACAGCTAGAAAAAGTCACTCACACAGAAACGTCTTAATTAAGTCACTTAGACCTAGTCACTTAGATCTAGTCACTTAGATCTAGAACAGTAACTGTCCTCAAAGCAGCATGGAAGTCAGTAGTGCTGTGGTTGGCCAAGTTCTCAATGGAGTCTGACCTATGCAGCCTGTATTGCACAGCTGCAGTCACATGAAACCAGCAATTCACATTTTCTTAAGAGAATAAATGCAGATCTACTTAAAATGTCCTCTTAGCAAGAAGACTGTTAAATGCCAAGAGATTGAACTAGCAAAGTGCTGCATGTGACAAAACAGACCAAAAAGGCCAAAATGCAATAAAGGATCTAGGTTTAATGTTCTTGACATTTTCTGCAAGAAAACCAGCATATAAACTGCTTCCCACCTTCTCCTTCATTCTCTTGTACCTTATTTTGCTCATCTCTCCCTTATTATGCCCTGCTTTTCATATTCTTGTGGACCTTACTCTGTCTGCCTCTCGTCTTCTTCAGATTCTTCCACATTGCCTCTTCTGCTTCTTCAAGTTCCTTATTCCAGCTTCTTCCATTATCTATTGTTTCCTTCTCACCAACTTAATTAAACTGCTTTTTAATGTTTCTTCTTAGCTCTCCTCCAGTTACCACCTATCACTTAGTCTGAACAGCTTCCTTAAAGTGCAGGAGACAGAGGCTTAACTTTTGCCTTCACATTTTATAGAGAAATGAGATATGCATTAATCATATAAATACGGATCTTCAGTTCTATAAGTGGAAAAGGAGAATATACTCTGTGGCAAACGGCAATAATACTGTCAGAAGGAAGTTTTTCTAGAAGATTTCTAATTTTAGGATAAAATCATATCACTTGGCAACACCATTATCAGTTTACTTTGCGTAAGAAGACGACCTTTTAGGCATTTCATAGTGGCAATTTACAATGGAACTGTGGTTTTACAGTAGGTAAAACTTAAAAATAGTTTGGAACAGATGGAATTACATATTTGAGCAAATAAAGCATTTATAAAAGAAATTCACACAGCTAAGCCAGAGCAGCCAATATAAATGCTAAATATATAAAAAAAATCTATTTGGTGGACTGAGTAAAGTATAATGAAAAAGCATTTTATTATGTATAAATCAGATTAAATGGACTCTCTTTCCCATCCAAATAAGAAGAAGATATCTTCCACATAGGATCAAGGTTAAAAAATCCTCAAGCAAAAAAAGGAGTTAAACAATAACGAATGTATGTTTTTCACATATGTCTCCACCTCACGGCCCATGCTTAACCCACCTCACCTGCAAACAAGCAGATTATGTGCTAAAATTTCATCTAATTTGAGAGAGAGACACTTTAAACATATTTGAGGAGCCCATGCACATGGGTTTGGTAAAATGATGTAAAACATGATTTGTAGGAGTTTTTCCTCCGTACAGTCTGTCTTTCAATTCTAAGGAAAAAAAGTCCAAAATATAACAGGAAATTGAAAAGACAGAGAACTAACCTTATGGCCACCACTTTACTTACTAAATAGCTACTCTTCAAAAGATGGATCAAAGTTTAGAGGAATAGAATACACAACTACCTGCATAACCAAACGAGAGAAGAAATATGTATAGCTGAGATTTCGTGGACAGAACAATACAACTGTCTTAAAAGGGAATTTGCTCAAGGAATACAAAGAGCTTTGACTTATCTGGTTCTTATGAACTATAAAATATGAAGATGAAATCTAAAAGCAATACAAGATACAAAGAAACCCAAGATAGAGATTCAGTAAAACAGAAGTGATAAAAATACTATTTCTGTATGTTTTATACCCAGGTAAGAGGAAAATTTAGGACGCACCTCCTGCATGAATAAGCAAACCTGATAAAACTATTGTCAGGAAACACTAAATTTTTATTCAGCTTAACCATGTGAAGAATGCTATGACATGGATTATTTGGGGATGTGATTAAGAATTAATCAAGACAGAAAGAATAGCACTTGTGAATAATTACAGTGTGCTGCAAGTCAGATGCAGAGTTCTTGGATTCAATTTGCAGGGGAGTCATCATTTCTACAATTGCAAATAAGAAAGTGGAAAGACAAATCACACCAATCAGACATGTTTTCCCTAATGTAACAAAAAAAGCCATCTATCATTTTTCCAGCACAGACTTTTAGTGGAACATTTAACTGAAGTCACTATGATGCTTTTGAAGTCTTTCAGATTTATTATGTATGCATCCATTTCTGAAGCAATAATAAGCCTCAACTAACTTTGGAAATAACACTGTACCACCCATATAGAGGTTTCAGGATCTTGGGAGGACTACACAAAATGCCATTTGTATCTTCTTTGTCACGTGTCTTACTGATTCTGTATCTTTCTTACTAAGCAGTGTGGTATGTTTTCCTCAATAGCTAAACAAGAAATTCATTTGTGAGAGTTTCTAGCTTTCTCAAAAGAAAGAGAAAGAAAAAAAAAACCCAGAACTCTTACCCTCCCTGTAGACTCAAAATGTATAAAGAGATGCAATAAACTACAGTTAATAACTAACCAAACTCATGGGCTTCTTTAGCAGCTTAATCAGCAACTTGAGAACATCACTGAACCAAAACTCTCATTTTCCTCTGCTCATTCTATCTATCTTAGATAAATACATTATGCCTCCTTAAAAGAAGATTAGAGAAATCTAATCTCTGACCATCTAAGCACATACCAGAAGGTCCTAAAGCCAATATGAAACAGGCTGAAGAAATGCCAAGCATGGAAATTAAACAAATGCTTACAAGGCACACAGACCAAGTAGGATTCCTGACGTAAGCAGTAGTCAGAACATGCTTCTGCGTAGGATGTCTCAAATATATATATATATGCACACTAAGATGCATAAATAGTTCACAGTAATGATGCATAGGATTTCATGCACTAAAAATATGCACTTCTGAAGCAAAACCTTTCAGTGCTACCTTCATGTGCTGGCTTTGATCTGGCTCACTACTTGCCTGTTGCTAATGATACCGGGGCTGACCCCAGGCTTACAGACATCCTGCCTCAAAACCATTTAGAAAATACACAGGTGTGGTAGTGGGAAAAAGGACCAAACTGTTGGTATGGCTGGCAGGGCAGAGGGTGGAGACACGTAATATCTTGAAAAGAAGAAGAAAATTTTAAATGTCATGTGATCTATAATAAGGACTTAGAATAAAGTAAAAAATGTTGACAAGAGGAGTGGAGAAAATTTACAAGGAAAGAAACCCAAGCTTCAGGTGTTGCTACATTTGTGTGAAGTTATAGTGGAGATAACCATGAAATTTCAGAGGTCTCTACTAAAATAAACGAAAAAATCAGAGGAAGACCACAAAAGGCGCACAAAACTGATGGTTCATTCTGTTTGGCCCTACAGAAAGAAAGAATAGCTTCACAGATACAAGGAGAACAAGGACAAAGATACCAAGAAGAACAGAAGTACAGCACAATATATAATTCAAAACCAGTCTGAACTGCTAATCTATTACTCTACAGTTGCTATAGTATTAAAATTTGCAAAAAGAATGATACGAGTTTTATGAAACTTTTCAGATAGTTTTCCCTTTTCTCCTACACTGAGACTGGAACAAAGGCTTCCATCAAACCATCTCATCACACAACTCAGTATGCTTATTACTTCAGGCCAAGGCAGGTAAGCTCCTCTTTAGTCAAGTGCATCAAAGTAGCTGTTCAACTCAAAACACCTGCCTCAAACAGAATTTGGAAGTAATGCAACCAAAAGAGGCACTGATGGTCTAATGGCCACATAGGACAAAGGTGAAATAGACGGCAAAGTACAAGGGAAATACACATTTTTAACGAAGACGGATGCTGGTACACAGGGAATGTAAGTGAAGGGCCACACACAGCACATCAGGGAGCGATGAAGTGAAGCTGATTTTTTCTCCCTACACAACAGTGCCACTCGGTGGATGGCCAACGGCAGTGAATGGGGATGCCACGCTTGGGAAAACCCGCGGGGCGGCTTTGCGGCGGTACCTGGGAGGGCAGGGGGATGCTGCGCAGGGCCCGGCAGCCCAGCATCTGCCTCTGCCTCACCTGCTGAACAAACAACAGCGTTAGAAGGTGTCCCCAGCTTGTGCAATTCACTGACGTAAAGAGCTGCAACTGCGGGGTTTGTCGCTGGAAGCCCCTACTTTGAACACAAACAGCATTGTGAGAGCAGGCAAAAAACTCTGGAAGTTGTGATACTCAGCACATTAGATGCTGCCTTCTGACGTGCAAAACAGCAGTGGTTTTAAGAGATCAATTTATAGCTAAATCTAAATTAAAACAATCAATCAAACCCATTTTGTTTCTGGTACTTTGCACTTACAGTGTCATTACGCTGTTTGGGAGGATAATATTATTACTGTCAATAAGATTTCGTAATTGCCTAAAAAATGTGCATTTTTTTTTTGAAAAGGAAAAGAAAAAAGCACTTGTTAATCAGTGTTTTAGCCCTTTAAGCTTTATTCAGTTCTGCTATCAGTAAGGACAACATCTTTTTCCTTCTGGAAAAGCACACTCATTTTCTAGACACAGTTCATAAACAATTCTAAATAAGGAGATCATTTCCTTAGGGCATATTGGGTGGCTGTGGAAATTCTGTTCATGTTACAACAAATACCACAGAAATATCAGTTCATAAAAACAAACAGTAGTCTGGAAACTCTTTAAAGAGCTGATCACAGTTTTGGCAAAACTTCATCTTCAAACTGGTCCTCTAACGTGTCCTTGTGATAAAGCAGCATTTAAATCAAAAGCCTTTTGGATTTCAGCGTGAAAGGACCTAGAAGGAAAACTATCAGGGAAGAAGTGAAAAATAAGTGCCTTTTTTCTGGCAACACACTGTTGTTTGGGATTCAGAGCATCCAATATTTGAATGCTCAAGAACTCAGTGGAACACAAAGGGCAACAATGCTGCCTTCTTTTTTTTTCCCCCGTATTTTTTTGTTATCAATATTTTTCTCTTTCAAGACAATGAATTCAAGTGACAATCCAATGAACTCGACTGGAATTCAGCCTTTTTGCCAATGAATTCCTTCACTGTGTAGGATCAACAGAATATTTGAACCCCTTTTGTATTAGCAGGCTACCTTGCATAACTAATCAGTAATGATACTCGATCTTCTTCTGTGTGAAGGACAGACTGAATGGGATTAATACACTACCAGGAGGAACTGAACTTCCAGTTAGGTGCTGGATACTTCGTTCAACTCTGATTTGCAATGTTGAAGACTCATCTGGAATTACAGGCTTGCAATGACTTATTTTTTTTTAGTAATAGTCTGCTGGTTTTTCATTTACATTATGTAAATTATACAGTTTTTTTTCTGGAAGGAGTTCAGTAAGTACCCATACTTCAAAGTGAGAAGTAATTACTATTGGTTATGTAAACCAATCATCCCTCATCTAGAGCACAGCACAAGCTACTGCTGGAGGTGGCAATAGGAATGACACTTGTCACTGCTGCTGTCTGTAAGTGGCAACTCTCTAAACAGAGCTGTTAAAGCTGGGAGAGGATTATTTTGCCAGTCCTGCAAGATATTTTGTTACCAAGGACTTCTTCACACCTAATAAAAAATTAGATCAGGCAATTAATTTAATCCCTTCAAATTTATAATCTACATATTAAATTATCAGCACTACTTGAGCATTCTAAACCTAAAAGGAATAACAGAATATGAGGGGAACTGGATGGCTTTTATGACTTGGTGCCTATCAATCAGACTTACAGTACTTCAGTCCATTATACTGTTCAACTGAGCATCTGTGAGCGTTAGATCGACTGGAAGTGCAGATGCCTATCAATTTAAATCCTAAATCTGTGCCTCTGCCTATCTCAGCCAGATAACCAAGTTCCAGGAGGTTGAGGAGAGCTGAAAACACAATGAAGAACATAAATATAAGACAATTATCGACAGCTAGTCAGCAACTTTGGGAGCCCTATAGTTACAAACAATTCCAAATAGCTTTCAGATACTCAAAAGCTAGAGCAGAATCTAGAGTTTGAAAAAAGCCAGCGTGGAAGGTAAAAGGCATGTATAAAGTTAATCACAAAGAGGAGTGGATGACAAGCTTCTGAGGCATGAATGTATTCTAAATCCTGAATCTTAATGACTGGGATACAAGTACCCACAACTACCCGCAACTTCTCAGAGCTGTGCGGGGTGTCCTCATTCACTGGAGACTGTACAGCAATTTCCTGAGGTGCTGATACTGTCCTGCACAGAACTGAAAAGACTTATTCGCATTTTTAAGGCTTGATGGAGATGGCGCTGAGTTGTTAACAAAGGTATCTGCGTCATGCTTCAAAACAGCCTGTGCCACACTGTCACTGCAAAGAGGGATTAATTTTTTTTCTGCTAAACTATTCCTACATTTAAACTTACTTCAGAGATAATTCACTGGGCAGTCTTTAAGAGACTTTCTGTCTATTTCCTCTGCCATTTTGGGTTTCCCTTTAGAAATATAAATTATGGCACTTGCAAATACAGTTAGCTGCCCTTCAATATGCTGATAACTGTAAAGGTCTGGAACAACATGGCACTAACATGTAGAACAAACCTCACTCATCTCAACTGATTAAAGGAAGTATATTTATGTTTTGTTGCCTTTAAATTACCTCTGCAAGTGTAATACCAAAGATGTATAAACAGCATAGGGTGAGAAGAAGCTGCAGGTAATAAAGCACTGTAGTACATTTGGTTTTGTCTTACCATGAAAGTGCTTTGTGCCCTACATCATAAATTTGCACAATTTGTTGACAGCTTTACCAAATCTCCAAATTCCTGTTGGAATAGAAACATGACAATGACCAAATGTAACTACAATTTTTTATTCTGACTCTTCTATGGGAAGTGTCAGGTGCATTTCTGCATGATGCGACATGTTAATTGTCACATACAAGTGTAAACAGGGTCATCCTTGACCAGCTAGACCAAGATTAACCTACAATTGATTCCATCTATAGAAGTTTCTTCAAATTGTACACTTCTTTTATATTAAGCAGGGAAAGAAAAGAACCACTTGAGGACCACTTTTTAAACCAAAAAGTAAAAAAAAATAAAGAATACTGTGATAAGGGAACTATGGATTTATTTTTTAAGCAAAAAATAGCCTCTCAAAAACTGTGAAAATAATTTCATGCCACACCTTATTTTACTTCCATTGTTGTAAAAAGAGGATTTGCATCAAAGATTCACTGTGTTTCAGTTTCACGTTTGCACTGCAAAACCCTTGCTGGAGCAATTTCTCAGATTATTCTCTGATTCTGAGAGAAGCTGCCTATCTGAACTTTGCCAAGCAGTTGCAGTGGCCCTCACCGATGTGCCTGTATCTCTCTGCTTCAAGCGGGTGGTTGTACCTTTCAGTTCTGGTCCCCAGTGTCTGCTGGGGATGTGATGCATCATGAAAGGACTACCTTTGGACCACATGTGTGCCACAGGAAAGGGATATGAAGTGTTACTTCCCTTCCCCTTTCAAATCTGCTGATAAATATGATGCAATCCTACATAATGGTTCAGGTCAACCAGCACCAGCCCTCAGAACCGCCACTCAGGATAAGTTGCTGGAAGTGGCAGGCACCGTATCATTCTATATACCCCACGCAAAGAACGTAATGCCACAGGCTGTCTGAAGATGAAAAGCAGTAACACATGTTGAGCATGGTAGAGTACAGAAAACAAGTACTGAAGTTGAGCTTGTGACTTTGTTGTGCAAATGAAGTGTCCTCAAGAAATATATATATGTATATATATATAAATAAGAAAAAAAGTTCAAGAAAAAGTATTTACTAAGCATAGAAGATGCAGAGGACCATCAGAAAATATTAAAAGGCAAATACATGTTATTGTTCAAATAATTTCTCAAATAAGCTCCACACATTCTAAAGGGAATAAGATTCCATTTATTAAGAACTACTCTGTAATCGATCTAACTTCCTTCTCTTGTATTTAGCTAACAATGTTATGCATCGGATTTGTGCCCAATAACCTCAAAAAACCTATACAAAATTAGTCTTAGAGTTACAAATACGTTGCACTGAAATATTAAGTGGCTGATGTTTATTGTAACAATATAGTTTGTTGGCATGTCTGATGCAATTTCTGCTTAATATTTTTTTGAAGGTTCAAAACTTCCTATAGTATTTGTACATTCTTGAGCTAACATCAGCTTCTGGATTACATTGCAAACATGCTGTTGTACTTAGCACAGATGTCCTGAATTTAACAAAATTATGGTTTTTGTTTCCTCCAAATATGCACCCTTTGATATATGATCAATAAAAGGACATTCTTCAGTCCTTAAGACAGATGACATTAGCACACGTTTCACCTTTACCTTTGCCCAGCTGAACTGGCATGCTTTCAGACTTCATCATCCTCTGCTGCTGTGCCTGGTGGTGGTGCTGCTGGTGGTGGTGATGGTGCTGGGGAGCTTCCACTGTGCTTCTGATAGGCATTGCAGAGGGGGGGAAGCTGCTCCCGCCAGCAGGAGCACCCACAGCCCCGCCTGAAGCCATAGCCGGAGCAATGAGCTTTCGGCCGAAATTCAGTAGGCTGTTGGAGACTTTGTTAATGTTCAGTGGGGCAGCCTTAGCACTGGCGCTGGAAAAAGAAGAGGAGAAGTCATTACATCCTTGACAGTGGTTTGGACAGGCACAGCAGTGCGTGCACTGTTCTCCAAAAGAATTCCAAGACTTGGAACATTACATTGCACCCTTCCAATACTGCGGTTGCACTGTGATATACACAGGAACTACAGGGACTGCGGTGGTGTGAGCTTTTCCCAGCCAGCGGTGGACAAATTATTTTGGCCCTTTCTTCCTGAAAGTTCCAGACTAATCCCAAACAAAGCAAGTGGGCACCAATTTTGTTCATTTGCCTTTTAAAATGACAAAAAAGAACTAGTGACAAAAAGCAGTCCGGGCTCTAAAGCACCGAAAACTTTATAAAACTGACTTCTTGCACTCTTCAACTAAAGACTGCTTTAATATTCTGTGAGGTTAAATTCTCTTAGATGTTTAAAATAATTCAAACTCAAACATTTCTTTTGACTAACACCAGACTGTATTTTTAGGCTGGCAGAGCCAGATGTCTCTTGCTCTTACTTCACCTCTGCCCAGCCCAGCCACTTCAGCCCAAGCCCTTTATAACAGGAATCCTTATTTCTACAGTGATTTTTTCTGAAGAATGGTTTCGGGATGTAACACATATACGGATCATGATCCTTATAATTGTTAATTTCTAACTACAGTGGCTATTTAATTCACTTCAGTTATATGCAACATTAAGAATGAGGAAACTATCGAACCATTTAATCTGTCTAAAATAAAGAGGCAAAGCAGCTTCTAATTCCCAGTGGAAGTGACCACATGACCCAGGGATCAGCAAAGCCATTCCTGTTTGTTCATGCAATATTTTGCTGTTTTACATAATTAATGCTTGAAATATCCTTAACAGAAACATATCACAATCACAGAGACCCTTCCACTCCTGAGGTTTTTTCACACATCTGTACTTCAGCGATATAAACAGCTGTCTTTAAAAATTTTGAAGAAATACATGCAATTAGAAACAATACAATCATTGTACTGCAGAAAAAAAATGGTTTTGCAATGTTTTGGGGAAGTTGAGCTAAAAATAAACTACAGATGAATTAACATGGGTGACTTGTAACTTGTGCAGGCACCTGGAAAAGTGATTTTGATTTTGCTTTTCATATCATTTCCCTATTTGCCTCCAGAGATTTTTTTTTTAGAATACACAATATAAATGCGGACACACATATAGAACATACCCAGAAAATAACAACAGCTGAGTTGTTTAGACTCAGAATAGATACAGTTAAAATGAGACAGGCAGGAGAAAGAATGTGAGCCTGAACACTCATGGGATACAGCCCCAAGCTATATGGGGCCCTTCTACCATATACTGGTGATGAAGAAGGACAGCCCGTAGCATTTTTTAGGAGGATCATCAGCACAAAGAGTGGGACAAAGTGCTTCCCAATTTACAGAAGCTGGAAAGGAATGATTCCTTAATAATGATTACAGAATGTTTCTGTGTCTCCCCAGTTTAGTAATTGCTGCTGATACTACAAAAAGTCTTCCTGTAGCCACCTGAGAACGACTGACAAAGTCACTACAAAGAGAGCACCTTCAGAACCTATAAAATACTCTTGCAGGAGTCCCATATGGTTTCAAAAGCAAACTGAAGACGTCATAATGATTTTAAAGAAGAGGACATAGTAAAATGTTTACTGCTATTAAATTTTACACCGCCACTACCTATCAGATTTAGTAATCAGTTCCCCAAGGTACAGCAGAGATACTTAAGGGAAAAAAAGAGGTTTTTTCTATTCTATTACATGTATGTTGCATCAGAAGAGTCAGCACAGGGCCTTTTGTTTAACGACTTCTCCATTCCAGAAAGAAAACGAAGATTGTAGATTTGAAGGTGGAAGAAGAAATGCCAAATGTTGGCTTAGCAGATCTCAATCAATTATCAGCAATTTGAAATGAATCTAATTAGATCCTGATTTCAAGGGTCATACCAGTAATAGCTGAGATTCAGAATCCAAACTTTGGTACACTTAGCATATATTTTCCTCTCATTCTGCTGAAACTAGCCACCCAAGAGTGGGGTGGTATATATAATTCACTCACCTGAAACATCACCTTAGAAAGAATTTAGTGGCTTGCACATTGAGTTCAGGTTTGTGTTGTCTCTGGGTGTGCAGCCTTGACAATCAGTAAAAAACCCCTGACTTTGCACAAAAAATTGGTATTTACTGGAAGTAAATCCTTTTCTCTGACAGGCTACCTGAGCAACAAAGCCACTGGACGCTTTGAGGTAACTACACCATTGGAATCATGCTGGTCCACAGATGCAGGAGACAAAGCTTACACAGAGGTTGTATTTGTGTCCAACAGATTGTTTCCTTCTTGTTTCTTTTTTTCAGCAATATTTTGCTTAACGAAACCTATCAATTTTCCTTCTACGCTATTTAATTTGCAGCTTTGACATAAATATAAGCCAGGAAAAGTTAGCTTAATTGCATTTTTCAGATGGTTGGAAAGAGACTTTTTGAGAAACTTCACTTTACAGGAATATTAAACACCAAAATTCTTCTCTAAACCATTATTTATGAAATATGAATTAAAAAAATGCTTTCAACAATAACGTGCTATAATGTTTTACAACTATTTGAGAACTAGAAAGGATAGTTGTCGCAGCTCCTAATACTTGCCATGAACTGATACTGATAATGATGATTTCAGAATACATACATGAAAAATAATGATGCCATCTAAATTTCTTGTCAAGAGGTGGTCTTAAAACAAAGGCATTCTGAAGTACAGTTTGTTGTGCAACTTCTCTGAATTGTGATTCAAGAAAATGAACAATAGCGAGGTGCTAGATCTCTGGAGGAGGTATGTTAAAACTGAGCTGAAGTTCAGGAACATAAGAACAATGTATTTGTTTCTTACCATTTAAATGTCTGATATATTAATGCAAAAGATGATTACAGTCATTAAACATGGATCAATGTCTACATTTCAACTATCTAAAAGTACCAGACATGAAAAACAATTATAAGAAAAATGCTGATTGATTAATGTTGTAGACTTATCAGCAGATGCATTTAGAAGTAAGGCATCAGTTTAAAAATATGACTATCAAGGAGATGTGAATTCCATCTATGAAGGAAGCAACCTTGTTCCATCACAATAAGCATCATTGACCTTGACTGTGAATGGTGTATTTTTAAACTAGCAGTAGGAAGATGATTCAATCCCTGCGGTTTTCTGCTAAGATGAAAATGTTTTGTTTTAAGCAAGATTTATTCAAAGGCATTTCTCTCCTCAGTAGGTAGCCATTATGAGAGATAAGAGACAAATACATGACCATGGCAGATTGGAAAATTTTATATGTGATAAAATAAGCAATATATATTAGAAATCTGCCAATAGATTTTAAATATATTATTGAGCCTGTGGAATTAAAGATGAAAAAGATCTGGTAGCTGATCTAATCCATCTCTTTGCTCACTGCAGAACCATTTCCTATTGTTACATCTTCCAGTTCTCTCTACAGTCTAAAGAGATTTACTACACTTGACCTACTCTAAATGCTCCTGTGTTGAGACAAATTTATCCCAGTTATTTGTCTATCTGAACTATTGTAAACAATTTCTCCTCTCCTTTAGTATGTGCCCTGTAGGTATGTGTGCAACAATTATATCCCCACATAAATTTAACGGACACCTGGTTCCTCAGAATTTATATTTCCAACAGGTGTCATTCTTGTCTGGGCTTGATGATTTTTTAATTTTTTTTTTTTTTTCAGAATCCTAGAAATGTTTCTTTTGGAATTTTCAAATAAATTCTTTTTCAAATTCAGATAGCTCTCAAGACTATTTATTAAAAGAATAAATATAAAACCATCACGAAAATGCAATAGAATGCAGTAATTTTTGACACCCTTCCACAAATTTAAAGCCTGTTTTTTCTTTAAAAAAAGTTGCTTTTGCAATCACGCTACTCAGCTTTAATCTCCATTTTTAAAAGCTTTTTAATCCACTCCATTTTAATTTTAGCTAGTTTTCAGGGTAAAGGGTTTAAACAGAATTCGACAGAGGTGCAAATGTCGAAAAGCCTGCAGGTTTCTGTGAAACAGCAGAGAAAGTGTTTGGCTGCAGCCATGGGAAATTCAAGAAACTGCCAGTGATGGTGTGAAGTGAAGCGTGGCATTGCATCGTCTGCTGGCTTGCCTGGTGCCCATCAGCAGCCACCACCCACCTGCAACTAGTGCCCACGTTGTGGCCACCCAGCTGGGGCATGGTACTTGTGACCATCAGACAAAATGGCCTTGACAAGGACTTTAAACAGCAGTGGTACAAACCATTTGCAAAACAAGGGATGAATGCTGCAAAAAGATTTAATAAAACTTACTTCAAACTGGATTTACATTAATTCTATTTAACTTACACAGCTTCTGGTACATGGATAGTCCAGATTGCGATCAGATGCATTATCAGAAGTAGTTTGGCTACAGAACTCACATTGTCAGTATTTTACCTGCTGCTTCTAGTATACGTGTCATTGTGTGCGAATGTCTTTAACCTCAAAAAAATTCCAGTGAGCTGACTGCAATACTTTCATTTTACATATCAGAGTAGGCAAGGTAAAGATTCAAAATAAATGGCATGAAATAAATACAAGTGCTTCTAATGCTGCTTATGTAATTCCTGTTTGGGAGAAAAGTGACTCTGGAACATTTTTTATGAAAGGTTTTAGTTCAGTGAACACATTCAGAAGTAGCTTACCGGGTTTTGTTCATCAGGTCTGCTCCACGCGCTTTGTAATAATCTAAATTTTGTTGGAATTGATGAGTCACTGGTCTTGGATTTCTCTGAAAGAAAAAATAAATTAAAAAATTAAAAAAGAATACTTTATTGGAATTTTCTGAGAGATTTAAAGAAAACATGAGAAATACAGTCATCAATGAAGATCAGAAATGTAGAGATTTAAAGACCATTTCTTTTCCCAGGATCTTTGTTTCTCAAGGCAGCAACGCGAGTTAGATATAAGTGAAGTCTTAAAACACTTCAAGTAATACTAAGCATTACCAGTAAGTCCAGTCCATGCTCAAAGAACGTAGTGTTCTTTCACACAGCAATGAGGTTGAGGCTGTAGTGGTAACGTTTCTAATTAAATCAATAATTCTTGGACAAATGCAGATACTGATCTGATTTCTCCCTTTAGGCCAGCTGTAGAAATTTACCAACTCCAAGCTAAAGGGCTAGTGTGAAAGAAAATAGTACTAGTAAGGAGAAACTATAGCTAACATTTTGAACTGAATGTATCACTAGCAATGCCTTGGTTAAGCAAAGAATTAAATTGATGCAACCTGCACACTGCCACTAGATGGCACACGGAGCCTTTTCTATCCCCAAATTTCACTCCCGTCAAAACTGAGGCCACAAGTAAGTTCTGCTACAATGAAACGAATATAATTAATATTGAAGCCAGAAGCCACCTGTTAGTCCCTATCTCTGCCATAATGAACCTATTTCACTGAAACCCTCAGTAGCTCTGAAACCACCCTTTCTGGACCTAATTATCCACTGAACATTAAGTTTAGACCAAAATATATGCATAAAATCTCTTGATCGAATGAATGCACCCTTAAGGATGCTATTTGGAGGGGAAAGTAAATATCTGTAAGTAAAAAACATTTCATACAGATGAAACCAAAGTAACAGAGAGGTATATATATATACACACACACATACACACACACACATATATATACACACATATAAAACCTGGAAGTGAAACAGCTTAAAGAAATGATTTCTAGTGTAAAAGAAAAAAAAATTGGTAAATTTCTGAATAATAATCAGATATATTGTATAAAACAGTTCTAAATACCTTCCAAGTATTTGCTTGAAAGGTTTATATTACCTCATCTTCTGCTCTGCCTTCTTAATTCCCGCTAGTAGTAAATATAGTTTCAATCAACTACACAGTGAGCTTTTTGAAATAGTAATTCACAAATGTGAGTATACTATATTTTTGATGGAGTCAGACTTCAGCTGTTTCAGCTTCACATATCATATATTTGCTCTCCAGATTTCATTATAGAATCATAGAATCATAGAATAGTTGGGGTTGGAAAGGACCTTAAGATCATCCTGTTCCAACCCCACTGCCATGGCCAGGGACACCTCCCACTAAACCATGCCACCCAAGGCTCTGTCCAACCCCGCCTTGAACTCCGCCAGCGATGGAGCATTCACAGCTTCCCTGGGCAACCCATTCCAGTGCCTCACCACCCTTACAGTAAAGAACTTCTTCCTCATATCCAATCTAAACTTCCCCTGTTTAAGTTTGAACCCGTTACTCCTTGTCCTGTCACTACAGTCCCCAATGAAGAGTCCTTCCCCAGCATCCCTATAGCCCCCCTTCAGATACTGGAAGGCTGCTATGAGGCCTATTATGGACTTGAGCATCCATAGTCTTATCCTCTCATTTTCCACATAAGAGTAGATAACCTTGCTTCCTTGGAAACCTTATTTTTGGAGGCAGATACGGGAGCTGAATTTTGAAAGACCAAAATATTGCATGTGCACAAAAGGAGAGAAGACAACTTAAAGAGGTAGTAGATATCAAAGGCCAGCATGATTTCTGGGGTCAAATTCCAGGCTGGGAATTTCCAGATCGCTTCCTGCAGTCAGACTTTATCTTGTATGAAATGTCTCATTCTCTTTCTTTGGGAATACATCAAACATTTTTAAAGTATATCCTGTTTGTAATGGTCATTAAAAAATGAAACAACTAAAAGCTATTAGACTGGCATTAAAAAAATCCTTATCTATCCTACCACCCACATTGTAATGGCTGCCCTGTGTTTTAATTCTCCTGTTATAAAAACCATATTTGCATAACTCTGCCCATTCACATGGCTTGTAAGTCAGTCCTCATCCACTGACAGCAATAACAATGAATCAGCTTTAGTTACTATTGCTCTAGTTTGGTAATTCAGTGCATTTCTATGATAATCAAATCCAGACTGACGTGATGAGGATAACTGATGGTTCCGCAAGTATTATGAGAGTAATTGAACAGTGTAACTTTTCTCCCAAGAATTAAATAACTTTTTTCTTTATATGTTTTGATAACCATTTCAACAAGGTGTAAGAGTAAGAGGTGGTTAGAAGAATGGGCACTTCTTAGTCATAAGACAAGCCCTTTGAGAAATTCATGTTACCAGATACTAGCTGATTTTTGCAGTTAGCTTCTAGTAACTCAGTATACATTCAAACTTAGCAAAAACATCAACATTTCTTTTTCCACCACCCAATAAATAAAAAAGATGATTCACATATTGCTTCTGAATAAATAAAAAATAAAATAAAATAAAAAAGATCATGTGGAAGAGTATATTGAAACATATTTATGCAGAAATGACAAGCAATTCAAGACACGAAAGTCTGATCTACTATCTAAGCACTTAAAGCCATTAATACGAATAATGATCTAACTCGAACACATTGAATGAGGCTCAAGCATTACTTGCACAGAGGCCTATTTAAATTCCTGTGAGGTTTTAAAGGTATCAAAGGAAGAAGCAGTTTAAAGTACTATTACATGCAGTGAAAGAAAAAGACCTCAGAAAAAATGCTGTTGAAAAAACATTAGAAATGCAAGACAGTAAATACAAAGGGTTACAGCTGCAGCTCCTTTTGTAACACTACAGAGAAATCCTTTTGGCAGATTTCATTGTTCAAGAAAACCCAACCTGAGGTATATGTTATCAGACAAATATCTGTGAAGTATCACCACAGAAATTTTAACTACTCCTGAAAACTCAAATTCAGACAGCAAAAAATATGATTTTATGAAGATTATGATCTTTATGTCATTGTCCTGAACCCAGGACAGATGGCCCTTTAAATTTATACTCTTTTTTAACAGTTTCAGTCAGTTAAATGTAAGTAGCAGAAATGAAAACTTACACAATTACAAAGTCTCTTCCTTTTGAATTTGAAACTCATTTCCCTCTGTAAGCATGCAACTTAAGCTATGCCCTATTATACTCAATGTCTTAGGACTGAAGGCTAAACAATTTACAGCAAAACACAGCTCTGTTGATTAAAATATTCAAAGTAACCACATTTTTTTCCTACATAGTGCAATTGAGAACGGCCCTATTTATATTTAGTTGCTTAAGCAAATAAAGTTTTTCCTTTTTTTTTCAATTTGTGTTCTAAGTACCTCAGATAAAATATTTGTTCTTAAAAGGATAATGTTAAAATGACAGTGAAATCAACCCTTCCAATTAGTGGTTTGTTGAATCCCCTGAAGAAATTGTGTAAGGTCATTATACAGATTAACATATTTATGGTTTTCCCCTCCTAAGGAAAGACAGTGCAGAAATCAGAGAAAAGCTGCCTGCACCCATAGTTGAAATCCATCTTTCTCACATCCATTTTGTAGGAGCAGTCTACTGGTTTTATCATTCTTCTAATCTTAATTTCTAACTACAGGAATCCTAGTTTCAACTGGTAGAAAATGCCCAATTCATATTTTTAAAAGGCTAGTGTAAGAAATTGAGATATAGAGACACACAGAAATTGATGTGATTTTGGACTTTTTCTCTTCAAAATATATTAGTCCTGCCTAGAGGGAAGAGATGCCTTGAAATGTTCCAGGTTTCTCTGAGGTTCTCCTGCTTCTGAGCCTGTCTTTGCCTAAAAGATGCCACCTCGTCATCTGTTTGCTTAAGTCCTAACCCCTGCCTGCTTTTGTTCTCAGACACCACCAGACAGACTCACTCCAATTCCTGTGGCTGGCAGAAGGTTCCTGGGGGTTTTATATTTGGCTTTATTCACCTCCATGGTCATGGAGGGGACCCGTGCCCGTTCACTTCCTAGGCGGGGGCTGAGGCCATTCAGTATCACACCCAATGTAGAAAAGATTCCCTAAACTTGCATAAACTGCGGAAAAGCAATTCCCAGCAGCTAAGGATCGTATTCTATGTACTCAAATTCCTTAGTATAACCCTTTTCCTCCCTGGTCTCTGGAAACATACTGCATTACATTACCCACAGAATAGATAGGACATAGCAAAGCATGCATGTGCATGACAGAAGTCACAAGTCACAGGCAGACTGTTCTACAACATATCAGGAAAACCTGCTACTGCAATGTAACGTTATGTTTCACCATCTCAATACACATTATTTGTAAAAGCTAATATGCAGATGCAAGTGGAAGAATCTCTATAACACTCCTTCTCCTTTGCTGAGGTAGTTCCTCACTTCTCTCTTCAGTATTATTAACAGGGAAAAACCAAAATCAAATACAATTTTGCACAAAGTCTGAAGGCTCAGAATAAGAGACAACAATGAAAAAAGAATTACAATATGTCTGAAGAAAAAATGAGACTTATTTTAGCGAACACGCTATTGCCTCAACGCCAAGGGAAAAGCACTCGTCATTAGAGAAATGAATTGCTCAGCTGTTTATAAGCAAAAACCTCTGGGGGAATTTCTCAAGGCCCAAACCACAAAGCATTGCAGGGTTACACAAACATATGTTGCAGGTGTTTTAGGGTAGACAGGTGGGAAAACCTCAGCTACTGAAAAATACTCCACTTAATAGATTATATCTGAAACGAGATAACCTAAATGCAACAGAGAAAAAACAAACAAAACAGCAGCAGTGAATTATACATACATGCAGCAATAAGCTTACCAAAAGAATAATCTCACTAGAGGCAAAAGGGATTTTTTAAAACTACTTTTTTCTTTATATTAAACAAATGATGCCAAATGCAGATTTTTTTTTTTTCCCTAAAAAAAAAATATTTTAAGCCTGAACCAAAGAAGAGACTGAACTAAACATTTATATATATAAGAAAAGGATAATGGTGCAGGGTTGGCTTTTTTGTGAAAATATTTTTAAGGAACAGTTTGCTCCTTTTTCCCCTCTTTTGCTGACAGGCAATCATAGAATCATAGAATAGTTAGGGTTGGAAAGGACCTTAACATCATCCAGTTCCAACCCCCCTGCCATGGCCAGGGACACCTCCCACTAAACCATGCCACCCAAGGCTCTGTCCAACCCGGCCTTGAACACCACCAGCGATGGAGCATTCACAGCTTCCCTGGGCAACCTATTCCAGTGCCTCATCACCCTTACAGTAAAGAATTTCTTCCTCATATCCAATCTAATCTTCCCCTGTTTAAGTCTGAACCTGCTACCCCTTGTCCTATCACCACAGTCCTAATGAAGACTCCCTCCCCAGCATCCCTACAGGCCCCCTTCAGGTATTGGAAGGCTGCTATGAGGTCTCCATGCAGCCTTTTCATCTCCAGGCTGAACAGCCCCAACTTTCTCATCCTATCTTCATACGGGAGGTGCTCCAGCCCCCTGATCATCCTCGTGGCCTTCCTCTGGACTTGTTCCAACAGTTCCATGTCCTTTTTATGTTGAGGACACCAGAACTGCTCACAATACTTCAAGTGAGGTCTCACGAGAGCAGAGTAGAGGGGCAGGATCGCCTCCATATTGGTTTGGTTTGGTTTTTTTTTTTCATAGTTCTCATACAGCCTTAGACATTTTTGTATTGAATTCCTCATTTTTTTCCTTTCATTTTGTTTCTAATGAAAGTTGGAGGAGCATATGACCCTATATTCAGTAATGACTGGGGTTGTCAGCAAGGGTTTAGCTTTTCCTTCTGTTACCACCTATGATTCTTTCTTCAATAAATATGACACAAACATGACAAAAATCTGGACTGGGAATAGAGCTGAAATATAGCAGCTGAGGTGTGGATCAGGAACACAGTCTGCGCAGATTGGCAGCAGTTTTTCTATTAGGTACCTAATAATTAATATGACGTGCATGCTAATGATTACCTAATGGCCTAGCTTTACAGAGAATTTTACCTTCCCTCTTTTTATTTTTCTGTCAGGTATCCACCCAAGCAGCTGTCTCCACTCTATGACTACTTACACAGTATAAGCAATGGCTTAACATCACATAAACATACCACAATATTTTGTATACTAAACAACCAACCCACCTCAAACCCTAGAGCACTCAAAGGAAATGCCATTCCTCAAACAAAATATCCCTTTCACCTCCTCATCTTCCTCCTCCCTAGTTATACCTTCTGTAGAACAAGCAACACACTGGAGCACAAAAGTTATCCCATCCACCTTCAAACCACTGACTTAAATGCTTACTAAAAAGAAGAGAAACCCAGTGGGACATTAGAGGACATAATGCACTACTGCCAGTTCAAAAGTGGTTCAAGGCCAATAGCAAAATATTATCCAAAATATTTTGGATAATATATCTGCACTATCAACTCTATGTATGAAAGCAGCACAACATAAAGAGTATCCTAATAAAGAACTCCCTTTTATCACAGGAACACCATAATCCTCAAACTGGGAATAATGCTTCCTGTTTACATTTTTCATAAAGATGCTATGGGTCTCAACTGCAAAGCTTGTTACTCATAATGCAATAACAGCATGAAGAATGATCATATTTAATTGTTTCTAAAGAAAACCAGGGAGTGCTTTTTTGCCTTTTTTTTTTTTTTCCTTGAAATGACAAAAATTCCCAAGAAAAAACTGCGAAGGAAAGAAAATTCAGTTAACCAGGTCAAGGCAGGAAGAAACCCCTGAACTTCGATCAAGCTGAAATAAAATATCTCCCGTTTTGTTACGTGACAGCCCTCCATTCCCCTGGCAACTAGAAATTTCAGATACCAGGAAGATATTTTAAATACCATGCATTATGGTCTGTTTTTAACTTCATACACACATGCCTTCTCTCACATGGGCATTCTATGACAAGAGATGAAGAAGTGAAAAAAATGACAAGAGAGATTTAAAAACGCTTCAGTGATTTGACTGAAAGAAATTTCTAGTTGCATATTTTGGCTTCTTGTCCTAACCTATTGGGAAGACTTTTATTAAATTTTATTTATAGTTTTATAGCACACTGCATTTTAACAGGTAGACCAAATCCTACCGGATCAGCTTTTATTGATATCCCAGACAAAAAGACTCCGACCTGCCAACATTCAAGTTCATAGCCTGTGTAAAATCCCCATCTTGCATCAACAGGATTGCTTAAGTACCTTTTAAATCTGCCTCTTAATTTAGTTGCCTATTTCTCAGCTGAACCCTTAGTTTTCAGAAGTAAATTAACTAAATAGTGAGGTATAAATCTGACAGTGTTCAGCCCTACCCCGTGACAGATTTATGCTCTAGCATCTTGCAGCCCCTCATGGTTAGGAACAGGAGTTTTACAACATTGTGGAGGACAGATCCAGGCTTTTGAAGGGAACACACAGCAAGCCTTGCTTTAAACCCTGGAATGCTTCAAATTATGAGATTTAAAATATGACATCTTTATGTACAGAAAAGCTACCACATTATGGTTTTATTGGCACTCGTTTTGGACAACCTGCATAAACCCTTAAAACCACACTTACAGCATTATATCTTCTCCAGATACACGCTTGCACACAAATTTCACCTATCAGGGAAAACAAGAACATTCTAAGGTGCTATTTGGTTATTTCTGCTGCATGGAAAAAAACCCAGATTAATTTATGATCTGTGTGTAACGTGCTACGTAAAACAATTCGAAAAGGTCCCTAAGGGAGTGAAAAAGGATCTTTCAAAGAGCCCCATGCACACACTGCAGCAAAAGGAGTATGATGTTGAAGTCTTTTCCTCTAAAACACAGAAAACAGCCAAAGTCCTGGTGCTGCGGGACAAGCAACTCCTTTCATTTTGAGATTCCAATAATTAGAGCCATTTTGATCACTACTGCTCCTTTAAAAAGACAAAGGACAAAGACATCGAATCTCCAAACCTAGGTGCAAATTTCCCATAAAAAGTTACAGCAAAGGATAAAATCTGCTATTCCCACTCCTACTTGAAAATATTTTGCTCTTCCAGAGAAGTGTTTCCCAACACAAATGTACTCTAATAGCATTGTATACAAGAATATATTAATATTTACTATAAATAAGTCAATACATCATCAGTATATCTACATTTATATCAGAAGAGATTGAACTGAAACTCCATCATAATAGATGGTATATGATTCCCTAGCTAATCTTTCATACATTATTGAAAAGTTACGAATCTATTTTTATATAACTCACAGTTTGTGTTTTGCAAATTTTAGTCAAATAAATAAATTATTATACAGAGAACTTTTGATTAGGTAGAATCAAAGTGCTTTAAGTGCTTCCTTTCGATAAACTACCTTGCAAACTAGAAGTGATTAATTGAATTGTCCGGTTGCACATAAGAAGAACCATAATCACCTCACTCTAACATGGTTAAAATACATTTTATTAGTGTAATTTTATAAATAACATCATTACTCTTTAGGAGAGGGTCAGCAGCTTTAGATTACTTCAAAACAGAAGTAAACAAATCATTTGAAAGAAACAGCCCCAAGAAATTCACAAGCAATAAGTTTTATTGGTAGCTGAAGTAATTAAGAGCTGAAAGAGCTTCTTGCTTTAGCATCAAGTACAATCAGAATTACTTTTACTTTCCTATCATCGATATCAACTTGCTCAAATAGAAAGAACAGTTTAAAGTTTTGGCTTCCAAAGAAAACTTTCTCTTTTATCTTACCTCTTTAAAGTACTTGCCCTTTACATGACAGAGCTTATGAATTCCTTCTCTATTCTCAATCTTTCCAGTTGTTGCTCTGGCCTGTTGATGACATTGTCTCATGCCTTCTAATTAATAGGGGAGACAAGCTGATAAAAAGTGTAAGTATGAAATCTTCAGAGAAGATTAAAAAATGGAAACACCTTTCCCCCCCCCCCTTGCGTTTGCAATCAGCCCAATGACTGATCAGCAAGTAATTGCCTTGACTATATATTGAATAATGCACATTACTTGCTGTTCTATACAACACTATTACATACTTAAACAAGTATTAGTCTGAAGTAGAAACTATTATTTCTAACTTGCCTTTAGCCATCTCCTCTGACAGGCTCTGTACTACTCCACTTGTCCAGAAATCACCTACCACGCCACCAACTCCTTACCACCCTCAAGGCCAGCAGCTCTCCTGCTGGGTCACCCAAGACCAGCAGTGAGAACAATGGAGTCAACTTGCTCTTCTTGCTGGGCTCTGCTCTCACTGCCAGAAGCAAACTGAAGCACCATCCCATCCAGCCCTAGACAGACCCTGGGACAAGTCCTTAGTTTCTGCACCATCTTACCTGTGGCACAGCTTTGTCTTAACTATGAGAGGTGTCACTATTTAGGAAGCTTTGCTTTAATCTGTATTGTTTCCTAGCATTTTCCTACTTATTTAAATGTAATAAGTGCTTAGATTGAATCAATATTTGTGGATTCTTACCCAAATGACTGTCCTGTGCATACAACACTAAAGAGAGGGCAATACTGCAAACTGCATCACTGTTGGCAATCTGAGAGATCAGTATTCTCCTTCAAGTGATGACTACTGTGTTACATATGATACCGAGAAATGAGAAAGACTTTGAAAGATTTCTCATTTGAAAAGCCTTGACTAGATGAGTAATCAACCACTTTCCAAGATTTTTTTCTTGAAAATATGATTTGTGATGTACAGGATACTTTCAAGAAGATGACTACTTTATGGTGTGTCAATTAAATGGTTAACATATCAGGGAGATTGCAATGGACGTTGAGAAGAGAAAGTTATTATACTGTATTGGCCACCAGCCTTTTTATATTTTAAAATGCATAGGTGCACTGGGAATGAAGGTTTTGAAACAAATGTACAAACATGAAGAGGATTTTTAATTCATGGCATACTTACTATTTTTATGTGATACTATGGCAACATAGTTATTCCAAGTAATTTATCATTAAACTCATAGCTGCCTGTCATACCTTATTCTATTAATGAAACACAATAACCGAATATTCAAAACAAGTATTGTTAGAACAAAGCATGGAAAGCAAAAGTTACTGATTTTAAGAACATGAATGCAAACAAAGAAAAAGTTAATATCATGTCTTTTTCATATAAAACATGTTCAGTTCTTAGCTGTACAGGCCCACATTTAAAAGCCTAGCATGCAGTTACGGAAAATAACATTGATGTATTCAAAGTGAGGTGTTCAGATTACATCTAACCTTACTGTATTTACAAATGAGGAAGTTAGACCTTTAAAAACCTTGGGTTCATTACAAGGAATTGAATGTGGTTATAAAACCAAAGGTTGATTTGAAGATCCTGACATGTTTTTCTTCATAAAAATCTACGTTGCATTAAGGATCCAAGATCTTAAACATTCAGAAATCGAGGCAAACAGAAGTTGAATCATTGAAAGCAAATACATTATTTTTTTTGTTTCTCTTAATTCCTTCTCTCTCAGATGAAGAAACATGTACTTAGCTTTTCTGGAAAACCCTGTTTCCTTTATCAGTCATATCCCTTGTCAAGGCAACTCTCAGTTAAAGTGTATGTGATCTAACCCATACCGCCAGCTTGTGCTGCATTGGGATATTCATTATCCCAGCTTCCTGATACTTTTCGCACAGCTAAAACCCCTACTGTATTATTGCAAATCTCCTGAATTATCAGTCTCATTTTTCATGATCAAAAAATCCTCGGAGAAAAGCAAACATTTGTTCAGAGTCCCCCTCCCCCTTTTTGGTACCCCTCTAACAAAATGGGCTCCGCACCCCAGCAGTACCTCTGTGTGGAGATACAAACTAATGAGCTCCTAATGCCCAAACAGTGCCAGATCCCAACTTCTGATTGGCTGCAATCTGGTCATTAAAGAGAGGTAATTAATGCCAGATTGCACACACAATACTAACAAACAAACAAAACAACCCCAAACCTGTTTTTCTCCTGCCACAAACAGCAAAACAAACAATCCTGACATAACGGCAGCTTTCAAAGGACAGTTGCAGCTCTGCAGCGGCACCTCAGTTAATGAGTGTATAGAAAAGAATTTATCTGAAGAAGAAGAAAGTGAAACTCAACAGCCTTTCAGGCACATGAAACTAGCTTGGAGAAAAGTCTTGAGATGGTGGCAGCTACTTAAGAAGAAAATTCAGCTGAAAATAAACGTACAAAGAGTTCGGTTCAAAATTTCAGTAATGTGTTTTCCCCCTGTCACTCATTGCTCAGATTGTGAAAAGTGTTAAAAGCTGGAATACAGATTTCTCCGACTAATCATTATATGAGTAATCATGACCAGATATTATTGCTTAAGTTTTCTGGCAGTGCCTATAATTTCATTCATGACAAACTAATGCAACTTCTGTGAAATGTCATGTAGGCTTCATCAAGGATTTAGTTAGGATTTAATATTATTATACGGCCTCTCTCAATGTCAGCAAATAGCTTAAAATACAATGTTGAAAAAATATCAGCAGCAGTAACTAGAATATTATTAGGATAACAAATTAATTCCCAACAAACAAGCACAACAACTTTTTTCTTTTTTTGAATCAATGGCTTATGATAAAAGCTGTCTTCTAAATAGCGTGCTCAATGAATAGGGTAACTCATGACATTAAAGGATCTGAAAGCAAACTTATTTTACAAAAATATTGCGAATAAATACAGTAAGCTTTCAGACAAAGGATGGTTGTCAGGTTCTTAGCATGCAATGTGAGACTGTAGTGTTCTATGTAGTGCTTTAGTTTTCTAATAAGTTACTGTGCAAAGGTTAACACTTCCGACACAGAACAACATACAAATAAGAACACCCAAAGATGAAAATTACTTTGCTTATGTTGCTGTATTAGAATTTTATTTGCTAAAGGGTGAAAACAGATTTGCAAAATTCACAGTTAACTTAAAACAATAGTTTTAAACCTTTTATTCCTAGCCCTGGCTGCCTTCAGGAAGGAAAGAACATCTGGTTATTTAAGGAACACAATATGTTCACATTTTCTATGACTTTTGTTTCTAATTGGGTTTTTTAATTTTTTTTTATTTGAACAACTCTAGTTAAAACTATGTTTTTTAATCACTTCATATTTTTCCACTGCCCTATCTCTGTATCTCTACTTCTTAATTTTGCAGCCTTTGCTTTGAAAATTAACAGTGCTCAGTGGTTTTGATAAGGAAAAAAGAAAGAAGAAAATTGGCCACTCACGGGATATTAAATGCACACAGACACACCTTCAGTAAAGGCTTTTGGATACACACAAAGGATACACACAGAAAAACCTTCCCTTATTTTCTTATTTCACACATACTTACTTTCAATAGCCCGTTCTTCCAAAGGAAGTTCTACGAAGGACTGTAAGTGCATAGAAGTTACTTTCATATTAATAATTGAGGTAATTATCTGTTCAAAGATTAGAAATGTGAAACAAATAGTCTGCTAAGCAGGTTAGCTTTATCATCCTATGCAAAGACAACAACACTGGTTTGAGCTTTTCATTCCACATTATCCTAAGAACTGGAGCTAGCCAAATGCAGAAAAGGCTGATATTCAATTATTCTGCATTGATCCATTCTCATGCCTGCAGAATTAGTATGTCCCAGGCCCCCATTCAGGGACAGGTGCATTAACTTGTTTTTGGCTATTAGGGAGATACGTATTTCTCTTCTGTAGTGCTGGAATATATCAAAGACGTGGTATCTAAAACATCCTATCATCCCAGCTGCCAGATGGGGTTCACAAAGTGAAAAGGAGAGCTGCTTCATGCATGACATAAATGGCAATCACAAATTATTTTACATATTACTGTTATTACTGGATAATGCTAAGGCTTCTCCCAAGGTTTGATTTCACAAAAGGTCACTAAATTGTCCATCTGTCCTGGGTTCAGCAGTAGCAGTCATTTTTTCTTTTCCTTCTTAGTAGCTGGTGCAGTGCTGTGGTTTTGACTTTCAGCCTGGGAACAGCGCTGATAACACCGATGGTTTTAGTTGCTGCTCAGTAACGTTTACTCTGACCAAGGACTTTCTGAGTCTCATGCTCTGCCAGGGAGGAGGGGAAGCCGGGAGGAAGCAGAGACAGGACACCTGACCCAAACTGACCAAAGAGGTATTCCATACCACAGCACGTCATGCCCACTATATAAACTGGGGCAGTTAACCGGAAGGGGTAGATCACTGCTCGGGTTGGGTATCGGTTGGCGGGTGGTGAGTGGTTGTTTCCCTTATCATTATTATTATTGGTGGTAGCAGCAGTGGTTTGTGTTATACCTTAATTAATGGGCTGTTCTTATCTCAACCCATGGGAGTTACATTGTTCTGATTCTCCTCCCCATCCTTCTGGAAGTGAGTGGGGGGGAAGAAGGTGGGTGTAGTGAGAGAACAGCTGAGTGGTTCTGAGTTACTGGATGGGCTTAAACCATGACAGTTCTTTTTGGCGCCCAACGTGGGGCACAAAGGGTTGAGATAATGACAGATCTGACCAGAGTGTATCTAATCATACTTGTGATAAGCATTCATTGGTTCGGATTAATAGTCACTCGTCGCAATGCTGATTTATTGGCTCTCAAAGTTGTTGCTCTTGATCTCACAGTTTCAGCATGTCATATCTTACTTACAGCTGGTATTTGCTGTCCGTGTTTATTGGATGGGGACCTTGAGCTAAGGTCCTTGTTTCATTGCACTTTATGGTAATGACTTGTAATACAATAGACTCATTGATCATGAAACTGATCTGGCTTGCGTTCTCAGTGTGGTCACAACCTCTATACTTTGGGAGGTATATAATAGAAGTGCTTAGCAATTACACATCTTTTTTCCCCTCCCTGTGTGGTCAACTCCTGAAGGAGACATTCCCTTACATTCTCAGCCCCCCACCAGACCATTTACAGCATCATTTGAGAGTTTTGAAGGTTTTGAATGGCCTTTGGGTACCCTTGAGACCTGCCTGCTGATTGCGATGAGGATCGCCATGTTGGCACACATAGAGAGTATGTTTTACCCATGACCATTTCGTCTGATGTCAAGAGTTAAGCAGAGTTGGGTTCGGGCCTTGTCTAGGGTTAGACGATGATATAGGAGGATCAAGAGACTTTCCCCGAGGCTGGACAGTCATGAGTGGCAGGGTGTGTGGGATAGTACGGGCAAGTATGTAGGCCAGTGGGCCCCTCCAGTGCTTTGGAACTTCACCACTGAAAAAGTGCAAAATCCAGAGAAATTAGTAAAACACTTAAATGAGGTGTGCTGTCATTCTGGTCATACCAGAATGGGACAAATCATGGCAATGTGCTGGGGCTTGGCCTGTAGCTTACAGAGCCCTGTTCAACATTATCCAGCACCTTCAAAAGGAGAAAAATGTCCCTGGATCTGATGGGAAAGCAACAGACAGTGCAGCTACTCCAGCTCCAAGCATAGCAGCTACACCAGCCCCTGTGACAAGTACAGTAGCTACTCAAACTTCAACTGCAACAGATAGCGCAGCTAATCCAACTCCCAGTACAGCAGCTACACCAGAGGACCAATTCATGCCAATATCGGTTGCCCCTGTACACAAGGGCAAAAGCAAAAAAGAGGCAAGAATAATGAAGCAAGATGAAGAAACCATGTACTCACCACCCAGGACAGCATCTGACCAGGAGTTATTAGTACATGAATCAGAGGAAGAAGAGGTGACGTCCTGACCCCAGACCTCAACAGAGCTACAGAATATGTGAAAAGATTTTACCTGTCAACCTGGGGAGCACATCATCACCTGGTTGCTCCAATGCTGGGACAATGGGGCAGACGGTCACGAACTAGAAAGTAGGGAAACCAAGCAGCTGGGATCCCTTGCTAGGGAAGGGGGAATTGACAAAGCAATTGCAAGACAGAAACAGTCCCTCAGCCTTTGGAAGTGGCTCTTCTTGGTAGCTGTGAAAGAGAGGTTTCCATACAAGGACAATGTTATGAGTCATTCGGCCAAGTGGACTACTCTAGAGAAAGGCATCCAGTCTCTGAGGGAATCAGCCATTGTAGAGATGATCTATCACACCAAGCTGAACGCCGGGGATGTACCCATAGATCCAGATGAAGTCGAATGTACACGACCCATGTGGCGGAAATTTACACAGAATGCACTGTCATCATATGCCCATTCATTGTCAACAGTAACCTGGAATGACATTGTAGCACTAACAGCGGATGAAATGATTCATAAACTCCAAGAGTTCGAAGACAATCTCACCCCTTCCATCATTTCAGCTGTGGAAAAACTGTCCCAGGACCTCAAACAATTGAGAGATGATCTATCTGATCTATCCAGCTCCTCATGCGTACCAACATACGTCTCAGCTATTTACAAAAGGCATTCTGCTGCTTCAGAGAGAAGATATAGAAGGTATACGCCATGGGCCACCCTATGGTTTTACCTGCGGGATGATGAAGTGGGATGGAAAATCTACCTCAGCTCTGGAGGAACGGGTGTGTGAATTGAAGAGAAGAACAAAGGTCAAGGATGGTCATCTCATGAAAGCTGTGGCTTCAGTCTCTGGTGAGCAGGTTCCCAGATGGAGTGGAAGAGCCGATTTTACTCCAGCTCCTGTGATAAAGAAGAATAATCCCTTTCTACAAGACTTAAGTGTCTAACGTTGTGATGACTATTAGAGGAGCCCAGCATCCAGCCAGGTGGAGGTAGGGGACAATCAGATTTACTGGACTGTGTGGATCAGATGGCCTGGCACATCAGTCCCACAAAAGTATAAAGCTCTAGTAGATACTGGTGCACAGTGTACTCTGATGCCATCAAGCTGTCAAGGGGTGGAACCTATTTCTATTTCTGGAGTGACAGGAGGATCCCAAGAGTTGACTGTACTGGAGGCTGAAACCAGCCTGACTAGGAGGAAATGGCAAAAGCACCCCATTGTGACTGGTCCAGAAGCTCCATTCATCCTTGGCATAGACTACCTCAGGAGAGGGTACTTCAAAGACCCAAAAGGGTACGAATGAGCTTTTTGTATTGCTGCTTTGGAGACAGAGGAAATGGAGCAGCTGTCCACCTTGCCTGGTCTCTCAGATGATCCTTCTGTTGTGGGCTTGCTGAAGGTCAAAGAACAACAAGTGCCAATCGTGACCACAACAGTGCACTGGTGGCAATAACGCACCAACCTGAGACTCCCTGATTCTCATCCATAAGCTGATCCGATGACTGGAGAGTCAAGGAGTGATCAGTAGGACCCGTTCACCCTCTAATAGCCTCATATGGTCAGTACAAAAGTCTAACGGACAGTGGAGACTAACAGTAGACTATCATGGCCTGAACGAAGTTACACCATCCTTGAGTGCCGCTGTACCAGACATGCTAGAACTTCAATATGAACTGGAGTCAAAGGCAGCCAAGTGATATGCCACGATTGATATTGCCAATGCTTTTTTCTCAATTTCTCTGGCAGCAGAGTGCAGGCCACAGTTCACTTTTACTTGGAGGGGTGTCCAGTACATTTGGAACCGACTGCCCCAGGGGTGGAAACACAGCCCTACCATCTGCCATGGACTCATCCAGACCGTACTGGAACAGGAGCAAGCTCCAGAACACCTGCAATACATTGACAACATTATTGTGTGGGGTGATACAGTGGAAGAAGTCATTGAGAAAGGGAGGAAAAGAATCCAAATCCTGCTGACAGCTGGTTTTGCCATAAAATGGAGTAAGGTCAAGGGACCTGCACAGGAGATTCGATTTTGGGGAATAAAATGGCAAGATGGACGTCACCAGATCCCCACAGTTGTGATCAACAAGATAACAGCAATGTTGCCACCAACTAATAAGAAAGAAACACAAGCTTTCTTGGGTGTTGTGGGGTTCTGGAGGATGCACATCCCGATTTACAGTTTGATTGTAAGCCCTATCATGTGACCTGGAATAAGAACAATTTTTAATGGGGCCCTGAGCAACAACAAGCCTTTGAGCAAATTAAATGCGAGATAGTTCATGCAGTAGCCCTCGGACCAGTCTGGACTGGGCCAGATGTTAAAAATGTACTGTACACCGCAGCTGGGGAGAACGGTCCTACCTGGAGCCTCTGGCAGAAAGCTGCAGGGGAGACTCAAGGTCAACCCCACGGCTTTTGGGGTCGGGGATACAGAGGATCTGAGGCCAGCTATACCCCAACTGAAAAAGAGGTACTGGCAGCCTATGAAGGGGTTCGAGCTGCTTCGGAAGTGATTGGCACTGAAGCACAGCTCCTCCTGGCAGCCGGTGGGCCCATGACACTTCAGGCTATAGGGACAGAGATGCAACATACAGATGGGCTCGTAATCAAGGGGTGGACTTAACAATGGACACTATTGCCCAGGTTATTCATGACTGTGAAACATGCTGCAATTAAGCAAGCTAAACAGTTAAAGCCTCTTTGGTATGGAGGACGATGGCTGAAGCACAAATATGGGGGAGGCTTGGCAGATTGATTATATCACACTCCCACCAACCTGCCAAGGCAAGCGCCATGTGCTTACCATGGTGGAAGCAACCACCGGATGGCTGGAAACATACGCTGTGCCCCACACCACTGCCCGGAACACTATCCTGGGTCTTGAGAAACAGATTTTGTGGTGACATAGCATCCCAGAGAGAACTGAGTCAGACAATAGGACTCATTTCCAGAACAATCTTATAGACGATTGGGCCAAAGAGCATGGCATTGAGTGGGTATATCACATCCCCTATCACGCACCAGCCTCTGGGAAAATCGAACGGTACAATGGGCTGTTAAAAACTACACTGAGAGCAATGGGTGGTGGGACTTTCAAACATTGGGATACACATTTACCAAAGGCCACCTGGTTGGTCAACACCAGAGGATCTGCCAACAGGTCTGGCACAGCCCAGTCAGAACTTCTACATACTGTAGAGGGGCACAACTGTTCCTGTGGTGCACATAAAGAATTTGCTGGGAAAGACAGTCTGGGTTATTCCTGCTTCAGGTAAAGGCAAACCCACTCGTGGGATTGTTTTTGTCAGGGACCTGGATATCCTTGGTGGGTAATGCGGGAAGATGGGGAAGTCTGACTTGTACCTCAAGGAGATTTGATTTTAGGGGAAAACAGCCAATGAACTCAATTGTATGCTGTTGCCTGCTACGTAGCACTTTTACAGCCCACCAACTAGATGCCTTTAAGTCACCAGCGACTGGCCCTGACTTCCCTCTGACCATCATCCCAACAAAGAATGACCTTTGATGAAAGCAGAGGAGTTCTGCGGTATCATGAGCAGGCAATGATCCAACACTGCATACAGCCTCTCCTGCTCTGAAACGCAGTTACAAAAGGTGGAGCCCTGATATCATGGACCGGATGGACTCAGCAGCTTCATAGGGACTGGTCCATGCACTAAGGAATGATCTGTCTCTCTCTCTGTATGGATGTATATATATATATGTACATATATGAGATAAAAGTGATGGTATATTGAAAATGTGGGATCTGAGCATGACGTGATTGGTATGGAATAAGGGGTGGATACTGTCCTGGGTTCAGCAGTAGCAGTCATTTTTTTCCTCCTTCTTAGTAGCTGGCGCAGTGCTGTGGTTTTGACTTTCAGCCTGGGAACAGCGCTGATAACACGATGGTTTTAGTTGCTGCTCAGTAATGTTTACTCTGACCAAGGACTTTCTGAGTCTCATGCTCTGCCAGGGAGGAGGGGAAGCCGGGAGGAAGCAGAGACAGGACACCTGACCCAATCTGACCAAAGAGGTATTTCATACCACAGCACGTCATGCCTACTATATAAACTGGGGGCAGTTACCCGGAAGGGGTAGATCACTGCTTGGGTCGGGCTGGGTATCGGTTGGTGGATGGTGAGCGGTTGTATCCTCTTTCCTTGTTATTTCCCTTATCATTATTATTATTGGTGGTAGCAACAGTGGTTTGTGTTCTACCTTAGTTACTGGACTGTTCTTATCTCAACCCATGGGAGTTACATTGTTCTGATTCTCCTCCCCATCCCTCCGGGAGTGGTGGGGGGAAGAAGGTGGGTGTAGTGAGAGAACAGCTGAGTGGTTCTGAGTTACTGGCTGGGCTTAAACCATGACTATCTTAAAAAAAAAAAGCCACCATCTTTAAAGTATAGCTTTCATTTGACATTTAGGTTGTCCTCCTGATGATGACTGCAGTGAAAAGAAGCAAACAAAATGTGACAGGCTCATCAAGGCAAAGTTTAACTCTCCTGATAGTCTACAAGCCAAATCAGGATGGTAAGAAGATATCTGTTATGTCAGACCAAGAAAACAGAAGAAATAATGGATGTTATTAGACAAACAAACACAGATTATCTCTAGAATTGGAAGTTACAGGTTGAAAGGCTGTATCAGGTCCATTTTAACTACTTCACTATTTATGACAGGATTGTTCCTCAAGAACTTTTCAGTTTTATGCACATATCACCAACCTTTCTTAGTCCAAATACCCCACAGCTTCTCCTCAGTGAGATTATTTCTGATTTATCTAGCTGAAAAATTAACTCCAAAGACAATATATATTAACAAACCTGCAAGAAGCAGATTCCTGTTTGTCCATGTCTTTGGGCTGTGGCCAGTGGTACGAGGTTCAACAAGGCAAAGTGCCGGGTCCTGAATTTGGGCAGCAACAACTCCATGCAAAACTACAGGCTTGGGGAATAGTGGCTGGAAAGCTGCTCCAAGGGTCAGAGAGGAAGTTTCTCCCAGATACTTAGAACAATACTGAACATTCTTGCTATGTCAACAAACAATAAAATAAGACACTGGACCGTGCAACAGCCTCCTACAGAAGAGTTCCCCAAATTCATATATTAAACCCCAAGAGAAATCTTGCAAGAAATGCCACACAAACCAACTCAGCCCTGCGTCATGAGATCTAAATTGCACTGAATCAAATGTAATTTCCCATTAGAAACTAGAAGCTGGTGTTGGAGCAATGCATAGGAAAACATCAAAAAGGGAAGAAAAATCATTAGGCACTGAATTTGTTAATCATCACTTAAAAGTTACACTACTGACTAAAATCTCCTTGTCTTTTCTTCCAATCTCCTTTTATCTGCTCAGGGAATAAAGGCAAACTGAATTATCTTTATGCAAATAGCAAAAAACCCCAGGTATTGTAATTTTCCCATGTATGCTGGTATATAATCTCTCTGCTGATTTTAGAGTACTACAGCACCCATAATGTCTTGTTGAGTAAAGAGTCATTCCTTTCATTACATGTAATAAAAAATTTTGACAGGCTTAGAAAATTTTTATGTGTAGGTCTCACAGAATAATGAGCCTTCCATTTCAGTAATACTTTGGATTGAACCAACATATGCTTAAAGACACATAAGTGAAACCTAAAATCATACCTATGGAAAGATAAGAAACAGGTACTCAGGTCATGGCATTGAAAACACATTTCTTTCTCAGATTAGGAGCCATTTTTTTCTTTTACAGTGATCCTTTAGAACATTTTAACTTCCTTATACTGTAAGAAGTCCAGATCTGTTTATGCAGTCTCAACCCAAAGACACAACATGAAATGAGAGGTGGCTGAAAGTCCCACAGGGCTCTTTATTTTCTGGAAATCCCAGCTTCCTAACATTCAGAATATTTTCCAAGCAGATAACTATAGCTCAGAAATGAGGAAAAATTGTAATTAATCATATTTAAATTGAAAAACCAACTAGAAGTCTTGGTATGAAAGAGCTTTAAGTAGTTATTCACTACCTGAAAGACATGGTAGGAACTACATCCACTACATTCCAAAAGGTGTTCAAGGTACACCTAAGAGTGCTAATTAATTGGACATGGAGGCCTTAATGAGCCTGGCAACTTCATTGTGTTGAAGACATGAGCATAAGCAGCAGAACAGTAATTAAGCTTCTTTTGTGGGAAGTCAGTGGTTCATTTTTTGCCCCCGTTAGCTGGTAGGGTATCTTGTATATTGCCTAGGATGCTGTGGAGGACAGCTGAATAATTATGAATTATTATATCTCTTAACATACACTTTAAATAAATGACAGATTACGTACTGGATCTAGTTTGATACCTTAGCACAATTTTTCTCCTTCTGCATCTTCCTTCTAAAAACCACTTCTATCGCGTGTTGTTAAGACAGTACATAAACAAACACTGGGCATCCTGATTTTTAAGAAAGATTCCTGAGATCTAACATTAGAAACTTTCTTACATACTGAAAAGATGACATATTTTTCTTCTCCTTACGAAAGAAACCTTTGTGCCAAGAGGAATGAAGAAAGCAGCTGTAAGGATACAGATTTCTGCAAAAAACTGATACAGAAACAAAGAGACAATTTTTTTCTTAATCCATAAAAGTGTAAACATTGGTACTGAATGAAATTTTGCAGAAGGCAGTCAGAGTGCAAAAGTAATGAATTTTTCACTTACGAAGGTGACGTGCATCAAGATGAAGGAAATCAGACTTTACACTGGCAGCCTACTAATGGGACATGTACAAAGACAGTTCAAAACCAGCAGCACAAATTCTGCTATCTGCCAAAGACCTGAGTACCGCAAAGATAACTGTATACAGCTTAATTTCAAACACTTTATCCACTGTATGGTGGATATCTGCTGTATATTATAACCACACATATGCCCATGCCATTCTGAAATAAAGAGGTCTGCTTTCTTTTAGTACAGATGAGTATATCAGAAAATGTATGCTAGTAATATGTAATATGAAATTTATGAATGTATACATTCCTATTCATGTGGATCTTTTCAGGCTGTAAGAGCAGTCTCTTACTTTTAATTGAAAACCATCACTATTATATACTGGGCAGAGGTAGTGCTTCAAGAATTAACAGTGATTAATCTGCAGAAATCCCATGAAAAAGGTCTTACAGATGAAATTACATAGCAATTTCTATACAGCTTACAAGATTACTATATAAAACCTGTTTCCCTCAAAAGTATACTTGGTGTCTGTGCAGAATACCAAGCAAAGTTTCTAAAGAATGCGAAAATATGCAGTTATGAGAGCTCCTGGATAACTTTACCAAAGCAGTAGAACAGAATTCTTTGAAGAGTAAAGGAACTTGTTTCTACTCTTAGTTACCAACTCTTGATCTTCTGATCAGGTAAGAAGAAACTTGAAAATACAACAGCCCCCGTATTTAAAACATTTTATTACAGAGATTTATTTGCTGTATTTACAAAGTGAGCATCTCACCTTTGGATCTCTGAGAAAAAGTGCTCTTAGGATAAGGGAGTGAACATCTCCAATAGGTGGATAATGCATCAGAAGTCCCAAACAGGTCTGATAATTACTTGAAATCACTACAATGCAAATGAAGGGAGACAGAGAAAGAGAGAGAGAGAGAGAAAAGGAGAAAAGTGACATATTAGTGAAATACTACTATCTTATTCTGATATTCCAAACCAATACCTTTTCCAGTTGATTCATTACAATTCAGATTCAGCTGTCTTTTTCCACATTAAGTCTCTTAGAACTCAAAGCAGTGCTCAATATATAAGTGCTCATATATTGCATAATCAAGCTTCATGACTACCCTTTGTCCAGTATTGCTAAGGGCAATGCTAAAGCTACCACCGACTTTATGTCATAGACATTTATCTCAGCTCTAGATTTAGATGCCTAAATTTAGATCTCTGTAGCTGTGCACCCAAAGCCTGCCTGAGTCAGCAGAGGTCAGGGCAATACAGTCAGTGAAGCTTGAAGAACCAGTTCTACACTCTGAAATGGACATTGACTTTTCAGACACTCATCTGCAGACAGATATTTAAGTATAATAATTTGTGAGATAAATTTTACCTTTGGTCTTGCTTTTACAGTAACTTTCCCTCACTGACAATTCTTTGCTGCAGTATCTTTTATGTTGTTCTTATGTACGTATATGAATACATGCCCACGCACATGTACATACACATATGTAAAATGAACTCATGAACTCCTTGCTTACAAATCAGACACTATACATGAAATGTTCAGGAAAAAGGCTAGATTTTAATTTCATAAATATTTAAAGATTTAATACACCATTAACTTACGTTATGTACATTTGCTTTTTTTCTTTTTCAGGAAATTTTCAGCATGTTTCGCTCAAGTTTATAATTTAGTTGTAGTTCTATTTGATTTTATCTGAGTCTATGCAAGTACACTCTATGGTTCTTTGCTTGTCATTGTCTTCCTTTTCTTTCTTTCTTTTTTTTTTTTTTTCCCCCAAATCAATCTAATTATGAGTGCAATTATTAAAGAAATCTTTTCAGGCAGGTCTATGTAAGCTACTTCATTTCTTTTGCACCAGCTAAATCCAGGCAATCCATCTGCCACAGCTGTCAAAGCAATGCTTGCTAATGACGCTTGCACTCTGCAACGTAAAGGCAGCCTCCAACAATAGCAATTGTAAATAAATTTTGAACATCCTTTACTATTTTGATAACTTGAGCTTTAGCAGCAAACACTTTCAATTAATCAGGCCTCTCCACCAGAAAGGATCACTCCAAATACAAAATTATTTTGAATCAATAAAAGGCAATATAAAGGACTGTTTTGTGGACAGAAAGATTTAAACATTTTACTTTTTTTCTTTCATGCGAATAAGCCTCATATCCTCCTGTACCTTTTTTCCCCTCCACAAGAGGATTATGGGGAAAAGATGCAGGACTGGGCAAAATGAATAATTATAATCTGTGTAGGGAACCACTTTATCATCTTCATTTCCGTTGCTGATCCGACAGCTTGTAATTTCATACATCTGCTTTCATTTGTAAAGCACTCACTTATCCTACTCATTCTTTATCTGTTCTGCCTGTTCTTTTCCCTACCCTTTGTTTTTCTTATTCATATCCAGGTACGTGTCTTTTCTTCTTGAAGTCACAAAACTGGCATAATGAACACAATACAATGGTCTCCGTCAGAGTTCTTTCAGAGGAGTATAATACTAACACCACACCGTACATACCCAATCAAATTCTCATATGTAAATCAAATTTAAGATACTGTACTGCAGTTATGACCATGATGACTTTTGACCAAAGAAATAAAAATGCTGAAAATTGCTGGTGAATCCTAAATACTTTTAAAAACGATAGGTAGTAAGACGAATGCATTTCTATTTCAAACAGATCAATATGTGTTTCATTCTGCAATGTAAAATGGATTAAAATTATTCTTTCTTTATTTTTCCTGGAAGAGTACTTTATTGTCTCACAGATGCAGAGAAAAATAAGTATTGAAAAAGCTAATTTACTTTAGTGGCGCAGACTTGACATCTGACAAAAGAAATGTATTTTCAACCACAAGACATATTTACCCTAATTATTAATATTTTGAAATGTATAAGAGTGAAGCAATTAAATAATGGAGGATGGGGGAATCAAACTGTTGGGCAATGACCTTTGCCCCCTCTAATCCCTAAAAGTTAAATTTAAAAATGAAACTTTACTACCCCAAAGGAAGTTAAAAACATCACTCTTTAATGAGGAAGGACTGCTGACTTTTACATTTATTTTATATTTAGGGTTTTCTCCACATATTCAGCTGTCCCCTTTTCCCATAGAAAACTTTACAGAAAAGAACACTGTTGCCAGTGCTCTATTTGCTGGGGAACCTTGGGTTAAAGGGATTGCTGCTGAAACATCTCTTGGTTCAGAATGATCTGTATGCTGCCCATGAGCTGGCAGTGTGTGCTGCAGCCCACAAAGCCAACAATATCCTGGGCTGCATCAAAAGGAGCATAGCCAGCGCATCCAAAGAGGTGATTCTGACCCTCTTCTCTGCTCTCGTGAGACCCCACCTTCAGTCCTGTCAGCTCTGGGGCCTCCAGTACAAGAAGGACATGGACATGTTGGAGCAAGTCCAGAGGTCCACAAAAATGATCAGAGGGATGGAGCACCTCTCCTGTGAGGAAAGGCTGAGAGAGTTGGGGTTGTTGAGCAGGGAGAAGAGAAGGCTCCAGGGAGCCCTTATTGGGGCCTTTCAGTACTTAGAGGGGGCTTATAAGAAAGATGGGGAGAAACATTTTAGTAGACCCTGTTATGATGAGACAAGGGGTAATGGTTTTAAACTGAAAGAGGGAGATTTGGATTGGACATAAGGAAAAATTCTTTAAGGTGAGGGTGGTGAGGCACTGGAAGAGGTTGCCTGGAGAAGTTGAGGATGTTTCATCCATCAAAGTGTTCAAGGTCAGGTTGGATGGGGCTTTGAGTCATCTTTGAGCGACATAGTGAAATGTCGCTGCCCATGGCGTGGGATTGGACTAGACTGGACTTCCAACCCAAATAGTTCCATGATTCCTGTATCTTCAGAAAAAAATGTATAATATAATCCCACAGAGTGGCAGTTTTCTTAAAAGTTATAAAGAAAATAGCAGTAAAACGAAACAAAGACCCATTCTCTGAATATGTCTATCTGATTTAAAAGGATTTGTAAAAATCAACCACAGGAAAAGAGGTTTCTGGAAGGAGATTCTGTGCAATACAAATTTATCCACTCCCAGCAGTAGCTGTATGGTGGTGAAATTCAGTGGCGAAATATCTTACACGAGGGCCAGCTGCCTTGTAATAAGCTTGGTGCTTGTGTACCTGTGCTTTTCCTTCACTAATTGGCTTGATAAGAGTCACATCTGGATCCAACTTCTATTGTGAACACAGCTATTCTTCAAGTGGGAACACTTGTATATGGTATATACATCCATATGGTATATACATCCATATGGTATATACATCCATATTGGTGAAGAAGAACTAACTTATTCATGCTTCTGATTTGAAATATTAAAAAAGAGGATGTTTTACATGATTTTTTTTCCAAAGAAACACATAAGATTATTTATTAAAACTCACAGATACTTTTGTACATAACCCCACACTTCGCTTGTGAGGATTATCACTCCATGAATAAAGCTGTGCTTGGACACAGATGTAAAACTGATCAGAACAGTTTACAGAATAGCTGCATATATGATTATGTATCTGTAATCTCTGAAATGTATAAACAATAATCAATCATCTAAATGCTCCCTTCCCTTTGAATAATATATTATCTGAGTAACAGACGATTTCAAAACTAAAATAAAAATAAAATGAAAAATATAGCAGAAATAATGTCTTTCAAAAATCACGTCATTGAGAACATAATAATAGAGCATGGAAAAAAGTCCATCAATTCCTAAACCAGCAACTTCTCCTGATCCTCAAATATGTTGCCACAAAAGAATCTGAAAAATTTAAATTTAAACTTCCAAATACTTTCAGTACTGTATTATTATCCTTGCTTATAGTTGACATTTTTAGAACATAGTATGTTAGGAGCTCTATTATTATTCCTACTGTTTCAAAGTTTTTAAACTGAAAATTTCCAGATGATTTATTTAACAGCATTGCATGTTTTGAGCTAACATTTCCTTTCACCAAATAAAGAGAAGCTTTTAGAAACTTATTTTATTAGAAAATGTTTAAAAAAATATTGTCCCAGAACTTTGAACTCCATTTAAAGCTCAAATAACATCAATGAAATAATGAGGAAAAATGGAAAACTTTTCTATTTCAGATACACAAGAAGTGCTTTCTTGTATCAAAGCAAGAACTGTGTGAGTCATTATAGTTTGACTTTGAAAACGTATTCAACTTTACAGTATTTATGACTGGGTATTTTGTTTCACCATTCTACTATGCTTAGAGTAACTAACTAAGTCCAACTATAGAACAAAAAGTTACTTATTACAGAAACATATTACGTATTACAATTACAGTAGAGTATAAATATTAGCTGTCCTGATGAGATGTCTTTGCATCTCATTTGGGCAAATGTACTCCGCTTTAAAGCTATTTGCTACTCTATTTACTAAGCCTGGGGATTTCAGAGAAAAGAGACTGATTTCATACAGATGCCCAGATGCTTAGAATACAATTTTAGCTCACATTTTCAGTTACCTTATACTGATACTTCTACATGAGCACCACAAAGCAAAAGAAAAGAAACTCAGAACAACATTCCCTCCCAGAAAGATAGAGGGTGCATACACAGTTCTAAAGTTTGGGATTTTTTTGAAAGGGAAATGATGACACAAAATAAAACACGGATGCTAAGAAATATTTTTACATGCATGTGCACTACATACATATTCCAAAACCTTTAAAATTATTTCAGGTTACTGCACATAAACAAGCCAGATTTCAATTTCAGAACATAATGACCTGGAATTAGATCATCCTGAAACAGCAGCATTATTTTGAAACCTCTAAACTGAATTAAATGCCCACTTCTTTGAGAGAGATGTAAGGTAGTTCTATATGCTGCATATTTATTTAGAAGTAATTAAGAAACCACATGAAGGCAGGCAGTGGAACGACAGTACGTGTAAAGTATATCCATGTTATATTTTCAAGACAGGGCCCTAAAATAGGAACCACAGATGTTGAAAACTTCATGTGTCCTAGAATACAAAATTGTGTCAAATATGTGACCCTGTTATAACCTAAAGCTTACAGATTGTATATATTTAACTCTGAACAGCATGCTATGGAATTCATATATTTAATGACAGGCATACATCTTGCTACAAAACATACTCTTTGCTGCAGTGAAGTTGTATACAGAATTTTGTGAAAAATACGGTGCAACAGAAGTAAATGTCTCAATCACTGCAGAGCTTCCTTCTCCCATTCACAATTACATGAGGTTTTTCACATTTTTGTGATTTCTTGTTTGTCCCATACTAACATATTTACTGGTCATCACTAACTGATAAGAATTCCCCTTTGCATGTATTTTAGGTGCACTAAAATAAGATGAAACGATAAGTTTTTAAAGATGCCACTTTTGTACATAATGAACATATTTTGTAATTCGTACTTATCTCTGCATTTACATTTACTTTAAGACATGCCTTCAAAAATTGTAACTCATCGTCTTGTGCATTTTCACATTTGTCACAGCAGAACAGGATACAAATATTTCCAGTGTCAAAGCCTTAACTCATCAGCTTGGTCAGAAGGTGGAGCTCTATACATACCTGTACCACTTACTGCACATAAAATCTGCAACTCTATATAAAAACACAGAACTACTCAGAAAACAAACCTGCACTTAACTCCAAGATACAATTTGTTTCATAAATACAGCAGACCGCATCTGATAATAAGCGGCTCCTCTCCTATCATTTGGAATGATTTTCAATATGTTAAAAAAGTCACAATGAAATGCAGCATTTCTTAAATCCTTTTTTTCTTTGAAAAATAGGTTTGCATTTTTTTAAAAGATCAAAAGATTTCTGATACTTACAGGCATCTCTAATATATAACAACATGGCTACAAAAATGTAGTCAACTAAATTCAGGGTGATACTGTCAGCAAATAGAGCGTCCCAGACAACCAGAAGGTCCTGAAGCGGGAATTCACGTCCAAACAGAAGCCTTACCCATCGCCTGAAAAAAAAAAAAAACAGAAAAAGAGGTGATTTGTACTTGTCTGCCTTGCCAAGTACGGCAAAGTCAGGATACATGTCCCAGGATACAATCTGAAACATTTTACCAGAAAATTTTGCAAATGCGAAGACCTGTGATAACCACTTAACTAACAGTATTTGTAGAAATGCTACTGTGTCTATTGATACGTTACAGAATGTAGAAGCTTACCTGACTAATATTGTTATGTGGATAAACCTCAAAGGACAACATATATCAGTCCTATATACTCTATTTTATCTATTTAATGTGATAGTGATCAAAGACACAAGGGAGAAAATGCAAGAATAACCTGGAACAGCAAAACCAGTAAGTAGAAGCCAGTAGTTTACGAGAGGCCCTGAAAAGCCCAGTCAAGAGAAAGGCAGTTCAGTGGCAGATGCCAACCAGCAGTTAAGATGGACTGGGTCACACTCACTTTCAAGAGGCTTCCTCCCTGTTATTGATGGCAGTGTTTGCAGCTCCATGTAAAATATACTATGGATGCTACTTTGATTAAACCTAATTTAAATCTTTATCAGATTTAGTGGTAATCTGCATGTAGACTATACAGTTCATACCTGTTCATATCTGTGCTGTTTTCATACATAGCAAAATATGAAAATCTGTCTTATTAAATGCAATATTTACTTGAGTCTCGAAGTTTGAGATAGTAGAAAAAAAATATTTCTCAAGATTTCTTATTTCCAGTTCCAGCTCTTACACTGACTTACTTGCTGAACTCGGGAAAGAAGCTTTGCTATTCCAGAACAGACCTGTTAGCTTTGTACCTTTTTAGGCAGGATTATCTAAGGTCACATTTGAAAGAGCTAAAGAATAGTTAGTAACATTAATCCTGAAATAGTTATTATGAAATGGACTTAAAAATAATGAATTACATTTTTAGCTGGGATATGCAAATTACTACGCATGTGGAATCTGTTTATTCAGTGGCAAGAAAAGATTGATTGCAAATTTCTGCTAAGCAAATTAAGTCATTCTTTAAAACTCTGAAGAATTTCTAAAAAGGCAACTAGAAATTTCATCAAGATCAGTTTCACTTCTAAGAATTCACGTTTAACCACTTTTGTCCCAGAACTCATTGTTGGCTCAAGGCATCTTTTTTTTTTTTTCTCCTAACTCCAGTAATATAAGTTCATTTTTAGACAAATGAATTCCAAGAAGTCAGTTGTGCACAAGCTTTTAAGATAGCAACAATCTGTACAAAGAAGACTGTCATAGAAGAAATTCAAATGGCCTGTGTTGTGAGTCAAGGTTTTGTTCACTAAACTTTTATCCCCCCTTCCACTGGAACCATATGTGTAAACTGCATAAACATCCATGTGCAGATCACTACGCAGATTTTTTTCCCTTGCAAGACATATTCTCTTTTAAAAGTGAAAATACGTGATTTTGAAAGGCATTGTAATTAAACAAGTCACAATATTAGCAATGACAGAACACAAACTCTGTATTCTCCTCTCTGATCAACCCCCTTTCACATGAGGACTTATTTTCAGGCCTCAGAAAGAGAAATCAGAAGAACTGTTAACACAAAAGCAAGGCTTAGCTAGTGCATTTTAATAGCATGTCTGTTCTAACTAAGGGATTTTACCATGTAGTTGCACATTACCCTACAGTGCCTAGCCTACAGGAGGCTATTATCCCATGGTGACACAAACATTACCCAAACTCTGTGTGAAGCCTATTACTTGCATTAACAACCCCTCCCACCTGTAAACCGGCAACTTTCAAGTTACACAAACTATTAGGCAACAAATTTCAGCTAAGCTTGAAGCATTTGAGCTGACTTTGCTTGCAACTACCCAAATCTCATTCAGAAGCCTTGCTAAAAGTCTAATACACTTCAAGGGGAAAAATACACCATGGTGTAATGGGATTTGTTATTAGTCTTTTATTAGAAATCTCTTTTGCTCCTTTACTACTTCATTATGCAGTGTTAATTGTTTGTAGATGCAGGTTTATTCTGCTCAAGCAGAAGTCATTCCTTTTTTTCTCCTGCTTTTATATTTTCTCCTGTGAACATTGAATCTCAGTTCCCAGAGGTATTATGTTTCACAGATGTAGACTGCTGAAGAACAACTGGACTTCCTTTTGCAACTATTACCATTAATTATTTGAACCTTCTGTCTTAGAGGGAGTCAGCAATTCATATTGTTGTAAATGCCTATCTACTAACTGCTTTCTTACTTTCTTCAGCAGCATTTAGCTCACAGCATCTATAAACTGAGGACCCTATCGCCTTGCTGCCATATGGCAGGACTTCACTCAGCTTTTATATTCAGAAAAAGGGATCTTAATTCCTTAAAGTAGGTGTCCACACTGAAAAGCTGTCTTTCAAACTAACATGTTTTTATTGCTTTTATAAATATTTGCAGAGAATTAAGACATTTAATAATTGCATTGGACATGATACACCTTTTTTTTTTTTCCTTTTTTTTTTGAGATGGCTGTCTGTGGTTTAATTATTGTTCTGTCCTGTTAATCTTGCCTTACATCTGTTACACCTGCAGACTGTGAGGCTCACAATAGTATACCTTTTATCACATGCAGTAAGACAGTAATTCATATTTTACCAGGCACACTTAGCAATTACAATCTACAAAAAAGAAGGAAGACAGATTCTTTAAAGCCATAATACACCAAGATACTACATATATTATAGAATATGTAACTGCATCTTCACTTGTGATTCCTATATAATTAAACCAATATTCTCAAGAGATCAGTAATTACTAGCAATAGATAATGATTCATTAATGACCTTACAATATAGTAAAAGCAGGAGAAAACTGTGTTCTAGTAAAGCCATTAAATAAGGCAATGATCCAGCCTTACCAGTTTTAAGTAAAACCACAACCATTTTTGACTGAGATTTACAGGACAATTCTCCAAGCATCAATAAAATCAACCTGTTATGTGTTACATATATTTAGCTGGTTATCTTCTCTGTCTTCTCTGAAGGCAGAGAATTCCTTTAAAAACACCAAATAAGCTTAAGAAATGGTTACAGATGAGGTGATCCAAACCATTTAGGAGTGCTTATGAGGATGAAACAACACAACCAAATCAGCAAGACAAAGAAAAGCTGTAACACCAAGAAAGGAAAAGCATGACTCTGAAGAGACCTCTAAATGACTAAACCTAGGACCTACAGCTTGTCAACCAGGTGCTCAGAAATTCTACTGGAAGGGCTTGTTTTCAGCCATACTTTTTTTTTTTTTATACTTTTGCTAAACTTCATCTTCAATAAAATGCCCACTCCAAGCATCTTCTTAAGGACTGATTTTTTTTTTATTCATTGATACTATTAATTAGAATAATGTTAAAAAAAATTCTGCTCATGCTTCCCCAAACATTTCATTAAGAAGATCTAGAATCAAAACAACAAGGTCTCTGAAACTTTGTGATAATTGTTTGGTTGACCTTAACACAGCAGAGTGCTGATTTCCACAGTGTATGTTCTGTTTCAACCTCAATCTTGCCACCAACCCAACAGTGCCACCCCATCCTTCACCCCAGCTGCATCCTCCTTCCTGTGTGGGAAATGGCAAAGGTGCCTATCCTCCACCTGCACCGGCTGGTGAAACTTGGATGTGATGTGGGGGAGGCTGTTCAGCTAGTCTCCAATGCTTGTAAAACTCACTAGTGGGAGTCTTCCAGAGAAAGAGAGGGTCAGGAGGATTTTGCAGGATGAAATTTCATTTTCAGTGCAAAGTTTTGTTGTTGCTTTTTTTTGTGTGTGTGTGTTTTTTTGTGTTGTTTTTTTTTTTTTTTAATAAGAAAAATATTTAAATAGACTGTAACTATTGAAAGGAACACCATCTTCTCAAAACAAAGCACTCGGAAACTGAGAAATGCCAGAATTAACATCAGTTGTTTACTGACTGAGAAAATGACATATAAGCTCTGTCTCTTTAAACTCTGTCATGAATTATGTTTAAGCAAACATTTGTAGCCAGTGCAATTTACTATGTAAAGTCATGGTCAATAATTTAAGAGAAAGGGTAGACAGACTTGAGCTGTGATCTGCTTGTTCAAAAATAAGACACCAAAAAAGGATGAGCAGCAACATTTGTTTAACACTTGCCAAAGAACTTAAAGCTATGTGGAAGATAATTATATAGTTCAATACGTGCCAGGAAGAACTACTCTGGGCAGCAATGATGCCTGTACTACCATTTCAGATACCTGTGTTTCCAACCCAAGGACATTGGGTGGGCTACAATTGAAGGTTGCGTATCTCTGTGGCTGTCCTGCAGAGGCAGGGCTAACATGGGGGCTACTGCTCCCATGGTAGCACTTGTCAACACTTGCATGGATGAGAAGGAAGAGCAGAGATAACTGTAAATATACAGCAAAAGCATCCTCAAAAGAAGACATTTGACACCAGAAATTCTCCCAGATTTGTAGTTGCCAGAGGCAGTCAGAGGGGAGACATGTAAATTCAGTGAGAGGATTTGTAAGGTAGTTTACTTCCTTTTAATGACATGAAGGAGACCAATCAAGACAGGCTTAAGCAACATTTCAGTTTAGACCTGTTGCATAGTCCATTTCTCCAGTGTTCTGTCTCCTTTCTTCATAAATCTTGGTTTGATTAAAACTCTCATGGCTTTATACAGCTTCAGGGATTTTGTACTGAAAGTCCCAAAGAGATTAACAAAATCTTCAGATGATACAATACCGCGAAGGAAACATGCCCAAAGTATAAACACAAATTGTTCTTTCAGCCACTCTTATACAAGGGTCTTGTGGAAGAGCAGTACTGCTCATGGTGCGTGAGAAACTTAATGATCAGAGATGAGAAGAAAGGCAAAAAAAAGCTAAGTACAGCAATCAAGAAAATGACATTTCTAAAATAAACAAAATCTCATTAAAATCCTTTTTTTTTTTTTTTGTCAGAACAGAAAGAAGCATGTGAAATCCCAATAAAGCCAAAAAACTGGTAGCAGTTGTGTGGGAAGCTTTTCAGATTTTCAGGGATTTATAGAAACCTCTGATGTGTTCAATCTAAATGTTGAGAATTTTACACACAGCATACCCTCATATGCACACCACACATAAAGGATGTACAGTGAGATATTGTTACAGCATATGTTCCATTTTTTGCCTTAATCTACTTAACTTGTGAAGGGAATGAAAACAGACATCTTGCTAAATGATGTGTTTACTTCAACCATAAATTCAAATGTTAATTCTGGATATATTAGATAAAATTACATGGCCTTTGTCATTTGAGAAGGCAGACAAGATGACCAGATATTCCTTAGGCTGTAAAACGTTTAAATATTACAGATTTCTACCACATCATCCCAAGCACTGTATGTTGATTGCATAAATGCGTGTGTGATATGGAGGAAGTGTCTGCCAGCATCTAACAAATCATTCAGCTTCTCCTTAGAGATAACAGAAAGTATATAAAAAAGATCCTTCTTCTGTGTGTGCACACACCTGACTTATTCATTTAAGTAATTTCAGGTTTGTATGTAGACTACTATGCCAGAGAATGACATACATGCTTTAGTGTGACTGTGATTTAGATGGGACTGCCCTGTCCTGAACTCCCATGCAGGTTCATTTCATCCAGGTTCTACTGTACTGGTTGCATGAAGCTCTATTGGCTCTACTGCTGGCGAGGAACAGAAGGTAGGCTATTGCTTTTTGATTTTTTCTTGTTCAAATTCTGTTTGGTTTGTGCTCACATCTATTAATTGAGGGGTTCTAACAGTTATATTAAAACCCCCTCAACATTAAAAACTATTATAAGATCCACAGACTTTCTGTTCCACAGCTTAGACACTGGGGCCTTATGCAAAGATAAAAATTACAGTGTTTGAAATGAATTCAAAAAAAATGAAACTACACATTTACATTATGGACCATATGGGTTTCAAACTCTACCATAGTTTTTCAGACAGAAAAGAAGTACTTAAAATCAAATAACAATAAATAGTCCTTATTAATATAAATCTACTGAAATTTAGGCAAAGCAATAAACAAAAATACTGTACATAGTTTACTTTGATGGCTTCTTTCCACTGAGGAAAAAGGTTTTCATTTGTCCTATTGAAACCTCCTGCTGCTCTACATATCCTGACAATTTTTCATAGTAATTACCTTATCAAACACAGACTTGCAATCTCCTTAAAATAAATACTTTTAATTTAATTTTTACAAATAAATGACATGAGTATCTAATTGTTATTTGGATTATTTCCTTTCCCATTTGGTTTCTGTAAGATTACTGGCAAAGATTACTTAGTTTTAAGAAAAATTCTTTCCATTTTTGGAAGACTCTGTCCATTTCCTTATTAAAGGAGGTTTTTCTTTATCAAAAAAATGAATTCCTAATAATTATCTCTCCCTCCTTACTGAAATTTACCCTTTGCAAAAGCATTTACCGCTGTCTTAAGCCAGACCAATTGTAATATACTCAACTTGCAGGAATGTGCTTAATGAAGAAGGTGCCACTGCATCTTCATAGAAGTAATGTTCAATATTTTTAGAAATGTTCTACAAAAAAAAAAAAACAACACTGGAGAAAATGGCCTGAAGATGTGGTAGTCTTCCATACTCAAATCTGTAACATTCAGATGTTATTACAAAATTCTTGGAGTGCTATCATGTACGATTGGATCTGATGCAGTGATTATTTGATGAAGTCCTATAAAAGCAGGCATTCTGAATAATTAAACTTATAAACCTGTATTATCTTGTGTTACAGTTCTGATTTTGCAATAATCCATTTCCGGAAAAGCTAGAATCTAAGTTTATTTGTAACAGCAATTATGGACTAATACATTGTAAAACACAATGAATGTTTCCGTTATCAGCGCCATTCTCCATCAGTTTTAGCATGCTGTACTGGCTTGGTTATATTACAGACACTTCCCCTTTCCACTTCATCACTCTAACATTTTCAGAGGCTATTTTGGTTTTTAGATACTACAAGACTGTAAGCATGCAGGATAGGAAAGATTAAAAAAACCCTCTCGAATGAGTCTGCTCAACTCATTTGAAAATGGATTTGCTAAATATCAGAGGCAGCCTGCAACTGGCTTTTCAATAACACTAGAAACTTCAAAACCGGAGCGAAGAACTCGAATGTGTTTAGAAGAGAAAACAGAAACAAGTTTTCAATTTTTCAACAGAAAAGATGGGAGAAACTGAACCTTTAGGTGGAAATTTATATTGTCATGTAAGTCTTAAGTGATGGGAAACTTGCATTGAATGTAGCATTTAATTTAACGAAACTCTCTGCAGTGGGAGAAAAGGACACTACTCAGTTTCATTTTCATTCCTCCTAAACATTAACAGTTAAAATACTTCAATTTTATTATTTCACATACAGAACACTCTATAAAGGCTTTGTAATTAACTGCTATTACAAGGACTGTATTGACATTGCTAGCCTGTGTTTGCAGTAAATTCGACATTCAGTTACTGGACTGTAACAATTTACTGACCATTCATTACTGTGAATGGTGGATAAAACTGCTGTACTCCAGTAGTTACTTACAGAAAGAACAATCATAATGAAATACCTAACATAGTTTCACCCACTGCTGAATCTTTTAAGGGACAGAAGTTCAAGACATCTGTCAAGATTTTAAAAGAAAGGTGCATTAAGTTAAGTTGACAACAAATATCACAGATATCACAGATCAAGGCTAAGGCACCCATTTTTTGAGTGTTGGTCAAAATATAGAGGTAACAACATGAAGGGTCCAACTGTTATCCTATGACTCATTTAGAAATTATCTGGCTTAAACTATACTTTTATTCCAAGGAAAATTACTGAAGAACATTGTTGTGTTTCTGCAAAACAACTAAATTTCAAAAGCTCAGGCAATACTCAGACTTAAAAACCAAAGTTCAGTGTGGTAAAATTATGGTGATAACCCCAGAAGAACCAGAGGGGAACTGCTACATTCTACTGGAAAGAAAACTTTGAAGTCAATGATAAGCACCTCTTAAGTGCAAGGAGTATAGGACTCCATCTCTGATACATATCTAAACCCCTAATTTAATGACCAATATCTACATTCATAAGAGAAAAATTTAAGAACTTAAAGGTGTGTCTACTGAATTCTTACTGCTCTTTGTCTCTACGGAATTAGAAGCTACAGTCCTAAATACTGAAGATGCATGTGCGTTTTGTTTTAAAAATCACTGCAGAGTGGCAAAACATTTTATGTTTTTAACAAAAATAATTACAGGTGAATGATTTTAAACACTCTTCGTTGCAATAAACCCATTGAAACAAAAGAGGCACTTCTAAATTAGTGAAGTTCCTACTGATATCAGCTATTAGCAATTAGGAACTCCACCCCCCAACTTTTCATCTTTAAACAGCAATGATTAAATCTGGTTTTAAAGTGGAAAAATTATATTAGAAAACAACTCTCAGTGTTGCAATTAAAGCACAGTTCTTAAGATGATAAAATAAATTTGCTAATAGCTTTATCCATTGATTCAAGATACACGTAGTAGGTTTAATGGATAAACTGATCTTTTTGTACAATCTGTCTTTAAAAGAGGAATCTATAACATTTTACTGTCCTTTATTGTTAAATCTTTCTACAGAGGTACATTTCTCCGTAGAATCCACTTGGACAAGACTTAATCAAAAAGACATGCATGTCAAAAAAAAAAAAAATGAAGAGAGATGATTTTGGTAATAGCTCTAAAGTAAACAAATAAGAACTGATAAAACATTATTAAGTTTATATTCTACTTCCCCATGACAATTAACTGAAATGCCTTTTTTGTCTGTAAAAAAATCTGTGTTTGAGCCATCTGTCTGTTACTTTGTATTGAAATGTTAAGACAACTTATTATTTTTTTTCTGGTATGCTAAGTAAAACATATTAAAAACTTCAGACTCAACTTTTTTTTTAATTCTTCAAAAGCTATCTGCTTATGTCCAGTAATGGAATTGTAACTGGAAAACACGCTGTATTCAAACCAACAAGGCAATATGCCTGCTGTGACTGTACAGGTTAGTCTTTTTCCTTGTAATCCCATTTCTCTACCACAGGTTTTTTTTGGTATTAAACATAATTCATTTGATATCAAAGACAGTTTCAGGTTTTCATAGTAAAATTAAGGATGGCAATATACCCAAGAATATGCATTATAAAGTAAAACGGTAACTTTCAGCTAATTAAATTATATATCAGATTGCCTCCTTTATCTCATAAAACTGCACAAATACACATCAAACATATCTGAAGTAAAAGGACATGGCCTTTACAAAGTGATAATCCTTCAGCTGGGCTTAAAGCAGAAGAAATTGAAACTGATACTTTGATATGAAGAAAACAAAAAACCTTATTAAGCTATTTGGCAGCCGTGCTCAGAATAAAACAGGCACCAGAAATGAAGACTTTATTAACACCAACAAAATCTTACTATACACACTTCTTGCAGAAGCCTTATTTTAGTATTTGGAAAATTCCTATTAATTATGCTGAATATGAACACAAGTAAGACCACTACAGACAAAGAAATTCCTTGACAATGAAGCGGCAAGAAAAACGTGTAGAGATAATAGGACACTGAAACAAACTGAAAAACCCATTAGGTGCTTTCCCCTTGCAAGTAAAAATTAAACAGCAATAAACCTAAAAAGGATAGAATACCTACCTACCACCTGAACCCAGAGCCTATTTCTGAAAACCTCTTTATAATTATGTAATGTTTAAAATCTCTTCATGGCTCTCCACTCCAGAAAATATATTTATTTATTTTTTAAAAGGAGGAGAAAAGATTTATGTCATCACTGAATTCAATATTACATCTATTGTATGCTCTAAAACTAAATTAAGAAGCTGTTCAGAGGCCATACATGCAGCAGTCCATTTCAATCTATTAAGTCTGGCTAAATGCCTTCATACATCCAGTGAAGGGAGTCATCATCATCAATCTGCCAGTTTTAGTGACCAGTCAACTACATGTTGATGTGTGCACCGAGGAAACACAAGCACTTCCTCCCTGATGTCTTACATAACATAAACATAAGAATCAAGTGAGGCTGTCGTAACAGGTAGCACACAAAATGATTTAGCTGCTTAGTGTAAATAACTGTATTAGAATTACCACTTTCTTTATAACCTTAGTTCAAAGGCAGAATGTAAGTTCAAAGCCCAATTCCATTACCAAGCAGGGTAAGGCAAATAAAGAGTAACTTCTTTTGCATGCCAATTTAATTCCACCACTGTTATCCAGAGTCTTGCTTTCATTTAAATTGTTTAGCAAAAAACTGCACACTCTGAAGTTGTTTTATCATTTCTGTATATCCTTTAAAAAAGTTGTTTTACAGGTTAATTACATGAATAGGAACTTCAACTTTTGTGAAACAAACTGGTGAAGTTCTGTGTTGTGTAGCAGCAGCCTTATGGGAATATCTCATCTTTTCAAAGGCACAGGGGCTTAGTAGTCTCATTTAGCTACCTCTGTGCCCCTGCAGAAGCCCTGCTAGCAATAAAATACTCTGGTGGCAAACAGCTAATTCATTAATTAACCACAGTATTTGCTGAAAAGGAAGCACTAAACAACGTTGCACAGAAAGTGCAATTGCGGTTGTTCCTGCAGGTCCCTGTCTGCAGTATGTGCAGCAGAGGCAAGCAATGCCTATGCTGGTTCTAATTATTCCAATTATCACGGCACACTATGAAAACTTGATTAATAACACTGAAGATATTGTTGTGGCAATTAGCCATATGGTTGTGGGACTTTATTCTGTCACGATTTAGCCATTAGCATCTACTTATGTTTGTCAGAACAGAGCATCCGTGACAAGCTGGAGTTCCGCTCACCTTGCCGAGTCCCCGGTGAGCAACACCAGAGAAATGTTTATTCCTGGGAGCCCTGTGCCTGAGTAAATTTTTCATGTGGCATCCGGTCTGACTGGGGACAAATGTCGAGCAGCTTACGCGATGACTCATCAAGCCAGGCTCTCTCTGCAAAAGGTACCTCGTGAATAGCTCGTCAAGGCAGACTTCTTTCAGGGGAGGATTTGACCAGTAAAATTAGCGTCAAATGTCTTGCATTCAATGTTTTCAATGGTTAGCCATTCAGGCAGCACGCACTTACCCTTATTTAGAAGTGATGAAATGCTCTATTATGATTTTATACACCTATGAGTTACATATTACCGTGTGCTTGAAATGTATACCTCCAAGCAGAGGGACCATGGGGCAGCACTACAGTCGGGTTGGTCACCTGAACTGACAGCTACACGAGCTGACAATTTTTATGAGACATCTTTTTAAAACACAAAGTATATGTTAAGAAACAACATTTATTTTAATTGTTCTTCCTTTCCATTTTGTGGTCAGAGTTCCTGCACATCTCTGAAAGTTCATCTCTAAGACATGAGTAAAAGCTTAAAAAAATTCATTAATAATGGAAGGCTGTCTTTTTTTCCTCCTGAAAGCATAGCAGTAGTCTTACCACTTCTCTAACATTTCTTGCAAATCAGCTAAGGCAAATGTGTTTATATTGGCATGTCACTCAAAATCAAAATGTTTGCAATCAAAGACAACACCAAACTTGACTAGTTGTCCACAGTTAGGATTCAACAAGTTAGTCCTTATTAAAAGGAGTAGGAAGCACTAAAGAATTAGCATCTTGCTGCACAGGGATGGTGTATATACAACTGATGAAAGCACGCTTACCTATTTTGGACATGAGAGGAAGAAGCAATAAATCAAGTTTGACAGTAAAATGACACTATGTAAGAAGTTTTTAAGAAGCACATAACTTTAAGAAGACCCACAGTGTTGTAGAATTTCACTGGCTACTGTTAAGAAGAACAATAAGAATTGCGATTTTTCATCTATTTTTTTTCAATACATCTACCTCTACCCTAACAATAGCTTTCCTTTTATAGTCACTGTCTTCCATCTGTGTTGACCTTTTACATACTGTGAGGAGACAGATACACTGTTTAAAACCATAAAAGTAACTGTGAAGAAATAAAAATAGAGGAGTCTGAGCAGGTGTAGTATTTTCAACTAAATTTAACTCATTATTTAATGACAAGAATTTTAGTTGACATCTGGGCATAAAATTTGCTGACAAACGTTCATGTAAGAAAACAAGAATGATGTGCACACCTCACTACCAACAGGGATATATCAGCAAAATGAAGTTATTGGCAAAAGGGGGGGATTGGATCTGCTTCTCATCAGACATACCAACTTTTACTGGAGAACTAGTTTTAAGGCTGAAAAAAAAAATCAGTTAAACCTTTTTACCCTTTTGATTGAGATGATCAAGTTTGTTTTTAAATAACAGCGTTTGTGGAAAATTATATACTGACTGTCCTAGAAACCCCATCTGTGCACACAGACATCCATATCTGGAGAGGGATCTGGTATAAAGAAGGTAAATAATTCAAAGAGGGAAACAAGGAAAGGAATAAATACTATGAAGGAAAGAATGAAGAGATAGATGAGGGAACAGACATTTAGCTGGAAGGGAAATATTAGTGAGGATTTTTTTCCATAGGAGCTGTGTAGAAGAAGATGGATGACCTAAGAGGTAATTTGTGTGCAATGTGGGTACTGGGCTCAGCCCTAAGCCTGTGCAATGGATTCAGCTTTCCCCTTACCTGTAGTGGGTGCTGCCACAAGGTGAAAGAAGCAGCTTATGGCCTTGCTCAAAGCTGAACTAACTGTTCTCTCCAAAGCGGTCTGCAGACTCTCCCCTGCCCACCACAGGGCTTCTGGCTTCTGAAAGAAGGGAAGAACCTGCAGCTGGAGACATAACCCTGCAGAGGGAGCAGAACCACCGTTTTCCCTGGCTGCATTCTGCTCTTTGCCATGCTGAAAATCTGCCTTCTACTTTGCAGGCCATTGCATGAAGGCAGTGGTTATTACAGTGAAACTAGTAATGGGACTGCAGACTATATGGTCTGACAGTTAAAGATGATGTATCCATTTTCTGCTTGTTATCCAACCACAAATTTTGGACACAATATAGTTGAATATGTGTTATACTTTAAGTTAGTACTGAATATTTAGAACAAACTAGAAGGACAAAAAAGAAGAACTATGCTATCCACATCCAAGGTCAAATCATACCCATTCCTGAAATATGGAGAGATCAGATGAGGCCATAATCATTCCTTCTCTGCCAAAGTAATTGTCTGCTAAATCTCTATGCTAGGAAGAAGCTCTGTCCTAGGAAAAGACTTTGGCATGTGATGCAAGGCAATGTGGGACAGGAAACCTGAGAGTTTGGGACACTAAAAATCCTTCTACACTTCTCTGGAAGAAAATCTGTTGCACACTTATGCATCTGAAATAACAGATGTCTCAAAATGATGCTAACTTGAATTCTATTGTCCTCTTTACATTTTCATCTGTTTCCTTAAAACTGTATTTTAATTTATTTCTAAAGAGAAGTATATAATATTCTGAACCTACCACTTGCAATGCTAATGTGAGAGGTGCACAAGGGACATTTCAGAATTGTTTTTAGGGCAGCTTGAAAAAGGACCTGACATCCTAATCCTCTGGCATTTCCTATGACTGGCAAATGCAGATGGGGAAATTGTCAGCCTGATGGGGTAGAGGTGAATGCCTGTTTCATCAGAGGCATTTCCATAAATGCAGGTAGGCTCTTCTCCAGGCTGCTCCCTAGCTTTTAGAGAAAGAGAGATATGGGGAGGGATGTGATCAGCTACAAGATAAATGATCCTTAAGGGTAGTTATGAAAAGGAAGAGCTGGAGGCTAGCTGTGCATAAAGGCTAATTTATCTGACCATACTCTTCCATGCACTAGCATAATGATACCACAATGCGCCTGAAGGGTAAGAAGCCAGAAACATGTCTGGTGCTGCATCTGGTCTAGTGGAGCCAAATGCATTTGCCTGTTCAACCAACAGATCATCCCAGGCAGCACAGCACCTAGCACTGAAAGACACCTGCCAGACAGACTGAAATACTCTCTTCAGTTTACGGGAACAGACTAGTACTCTAAAACAGACTGCGCTGATTCATGATAATCTGAACAATTCCTCAAGGCACATATTCTTGACTCAATCTTTGCTTACAGTTTTTTTGGGATGTAGATGGCATTTTACTGGAAGGAAATTACGCTATTGAGTATTTAGCTGGCTGTGACAGGTAGAACGCATACGTTGAGGAGGTGGCATTTTTCTCTCTCAGTTGAACCATGCTGTGAAAATGCTTGCCAACAACTATTATAAACTTTCTTACTACCTTCAGTAGCCTTCAACAATCTTAGATATATGATCCCATGCTTGCTTTTAAAAGGTCACTGTTTGGGATACCAATAATTTATGGATTTTATAGTTCATTATAGTTCATATAGGATTTGTTACTATTATTCATTATCCAATCATTATGGTTTCTATAGTTCACAGAGAACTTACATGGTCTCCAAAGGATCTGTTCACAGACAGTTTAGCAAGCTTTTAATTTCCAAAAAGAAGCTGACTCAGCAACAGCTCTGATTTGGATCAGAGAATCCAAATCAAGTCTTCAAAAGGGTTATACCCAAAGGTTGAAAGATGTTTATAACCTAAGACCCCACTTACACATGAAGGAACCAACTTGTAACACAAAATGGCTGGAGCTATCATACTCAAATTTCAAATTTCTATTAATCTGTCTGGTAAAAATTATCTTCAAAAAATGAACACCATCTAAGACTTCACCTTGGCTTTGTGAGAATTTGTGGACTCTTGGGAGTTCATTTTGATTCTGTCCAATCATTAGTAACAAATCAACAGCAGGAAAGCACTTGGTGAGGACAGTAGGAACTATGGTATGGAGAACAAAAGAAGCAAGCGAAAACATCCATCTTTGGGAAGAAAATGTAATCCACAGTATAAGGCACCAATCTAGGAACTGGGAGATACAGCTGTAAGTAAATTATTGTCTCACTTTCCTCTCTTTATGGAAGATAAACATAATAACTTTCATCAGGTACTACGTATTAAATTCTTTATCAGAATAATACTTAAACTAAAAGCAACACTTTAATATTATGGTAAAACAATTATGAACAATAACTATTGTATTTAATGAATATGATAAATAAAATAATGGTGTTTTCACAACATCAAACCCAGAGGCTGAGATTCATACACATAAAAGATATTCTTTTCTTAGCACTGCCTAAGATGAGTGAGAGTAGTATTTATCAGTTAACCTATCAGTATCAGAAAATAGCACAACGACACAATTTCTGATTCTGAACGTGTCCTTTAGAAATACAAATTTTACATACACACACAAAGAAAGGAAGAAAATGTGTATCTGAGGCTACGATGGTGCATACTATAAGACAATTCTGCTGGCGAAGAGGCCCTTTTAGGGCTGGTTGTTAGAATGTAGAGGTGTTATTTTAGAGCCATTAACAAGTTTGGAAATAAAAATAAATAAATAAAACCCCCTCAAACCAACAACTAAAAGACATCAGTTTTATGGCACACTGCACTTTCTCCCAGCCTACATTTCAAAAATCTGTAAATTGCTTCTAACCCTAGATGAAACCCTTTAATCTCTACCAACAAACCTCTAGTCCACATGTATCAGATACTGTTCAGATTTACTGGCTGGTAACTTAGTAATTAAATCCAAAGAAATCAACTCAAGCTTAGTTTGCTGGTTGGTAGGTCTACTTCACAGATGAAGAAAAGCTTGTGTGTGAAAGCCTTCATACTTTTTCAACCATAATGGTTGCATAAATGAAAGGTTTTATTACTACTTACACAGCTTGTTTTGCTATATTATTAGCCAACCACACCACTGTGAACTGTTTAATTACTGGCACGAGTAAATGAAGTATATACCTTCAGGCATATATTTCTTGTATTTGGTCAGCAATACTAGCCAAGAGATGTAGTACAGAAGCATTTTTTTCCCCAGTGACTCAGAAAACTTCCGGAAGCCCTGACGGAATCTTTTCAAACTCTAATGATAGATATATTTCAACAGTATCTTTTTATTGTCTCAGCCAGACAAGGGCTTTATTCATGCTGAACTTGCACTCAAACAACTGATTTACCTTCATTGCCTTAAAACTAGACATCCTGCTACACAAAGGGCCAAACTAAACCTTTGAAGTGATTTGATAAACTTTTTCTAAATCAGTTGACATTTACAGAAGGCAAAATGGTTCCTTTAATTTTTGATGTTTTGCCCCTTCTATAACCTTTTGACTACAAATCCCCTTCAACTTAATGTTGATGGGTATTAAAACTCAAAGGCATTGAACAAATTGCTGTCAGTTGTGCCATTGCACAGATATATGCAAAATTATTAATGATGCGAAATGCAGATTTACTGAGATAATAAGCAAACTCTTGATGGCAAATATATAGGTAACTTGGGTGTTAATAAACTTATGCAGCCGTATGATTAAGAAGTGGAGTGAAAGGAGGATGACAACAATACGTTCCTTACTATAAGCAATTTTGTACTTATTGATGATGATGCAAATGAGACTGGTGTAGCTGTAAGCGTGACATATGTTTCCATGAACTGAGACTAGAAGAGGTCTTTTCACTAAGAAGGTACCAGGCAAATAAGCCTCTGTCTGCACCACAAATTGGGCAAAGTACAGCATCAATGAGCTAGTAGAGGCTTTAACTGATGTAGACACTAAATTTGTGAACCTTAATGGCTTTTCTGTGTATAGTTACAACATTGAGTTTCGCTACCATGCCAAACTACTCCAGTATAATTCATTCAAGGTAAAGAAGAATGATGTTTCAAAGCAAAAATTTGAAGTTACAGTTAAAACTCACGAAATGCATATACCTAATTCCTGTCACACTGTGAAATCCTGGTTCTGCATGTACATCTCCTTTAGTTCTGATTTTTATCAAAATGTGCATAATTTTAACACTAACTTCTATTAAAATATGCATGATAAAACATAGCAGATGCATGCAGACAATTAGCATATTGTATTAACTTTTGCATTTTTTACTCTTTATTGAATTATCTGTATTACATTAACTTTATTTTGCGTTTTGTTTTCCTTTCACTACCATAAAAATAATTTGGTTTTACTAATGTTATTTTAAATGGTTTCAATTGGATCAATTCACTTATCACTGGGGTGAATAACTGAGGAGGGGTCAGCATGTACCTTAGCTGCAAAAGTCAATTTTCTGCTAGAATGAGTCAAGAGAGCAACACTGCATCTGTTTGTATTGTTCTGTATCGGTAAAGGAAACTTTCCTTTTTCCTTTTTTTTATAAAACAAAAGCTTGGTACTTGTAAAAGCTGCAAGACTGTGGAGACCATAATCTAAAATCATGAGAGCCACAATTTTTATGACTACAATCTTCTTTTCCTGGTGTTCAGGCAGTGGTTTTGGGGTGGATTGCGCTGCATGCGTTCTGATGAGACATTTACAATCTCCTTTATGCAAATTACCCCAGCAGCTGTTTAAGAGCTGTGGTTGTCAGACCAGGCAAGGAGAATGTGATTTGGTATGTCACAAATGGGGCAGGGCTTTATTAGGCTCTGCTAGAAAGTTTTAGCAGATGCCTTAGCAAAGATTCAGTGTGATCCTGTAACCCCATTATAACTTTATTGCTTATGAAAAGGAAAGCACAGAAAGCTCCCAAATACTGTGGGGATTCTTGAAAATAAGCACTTCACACAATACCTATTTCTGAATTAAGTGTAAATAAGAAATGTAATCTTATCATCTAGAGTGGAAAAACCACAATTTTCCTGGAAGAAATAATATGCAACTGAAGGAGTTTTCCTAGGGAAAAAAACAGCAATAACACCTTTAAGACTAAGAGAAAATTTTATGAGTAACCAATGAATACTGTTTCTCATATTTAAGAATTACTCATCATTAAGCAAATGATACCATTTACAGGTATAAACATTAAGATCCTTTAATAAGACTGACCAATGAAAATGCTACATCTGGTTTAACACTGGACATAGAATCATAGAATAGTTAGGGTTGGAAAGGACCTTAAGATCATCTAGTTCCACTCCCCTGCTATGGCCAGGGACACCTCCCACTAAACCATGCCATCCAAGGCTATGTCCAACCCGGACTTGAACACCGCCAGTGATGGAGCATTCACAACTTCGCTGGGCAACCCATTCCAGTGCCTCACCACTCTTACAGTAAAGAATTTCTTCCTCATATCCAATCTAAACTTGCCCTGTTTAAGTTTGAACCCATTACCCCTTGTCCTTTCACTACAGTCCCTCATGAAAAGTCCCTCCCCAGCATCCCTATAGGATGGGGATACACTTCAGATATTGGAAGGCTCCACACATCCTGTGGTCAAGAGACAGAAGTTGTGTTTAGGACTGAAAGATAGCCCCTTCTCATTCAGTTCACTTCCCTGTGATTGTGAGTTAGTCTTACAGGTTTACTTTTTATTAAGATTAATCTTGTACTGCTGCTTCTTGTTCTTATTCATCACATAGCTCCAGAACCGCACTCCTATAAGAGGTAGCAAGAATTACAGCCCCCTTACAACCTTCTGATATTCAATACATAATTTTGAGGCCATTTTGCAACATCCTGCTTTTGACAATGTTCACTCACTTTCTTTCCCAATATTTATTCCCTGACACAGTTCTAGAGACCAACGGTATCTTCTCACCTTCTGTTTGACATCACTATAAAAGTTAAACTCTCTTAAGCTCCTCTTGAAAAACAACAATGATCAGGAGAACAGAAAAGCTAGATGCTAGCAGCTATATTTTAGCAGTTTGGATCATCTGTTTTTCAATACAGTTAAGCAGAAATTTATATGGCATTTCAGATGAGGGTTCACTACTACCTGTGCAATGGCACTAATACTTTCCTGTCTTTTATAGAAACACAGGTAGCCTGAGAGTATTTGTCTTTTACACAGCTTATCAGTTTGGTGGCTTCTAGATGTTGTGACTTACTTTAATCATATTATTGAACTTCACGTGAAAGTAAAAAAAAAAATTGTTCTCTTTTCTTCTGTCCTATCCACGTGTATTTTAGCAGCTATGCCTCATCTGGCTGGGGGGATGGACATCACAAATATTGCCACCTAGTGACAATTTGTAATATAAAACAGTAGTCAGAGGGAAAACTCTTTTTGAGTTTTTAAGCCTCTGCAAAAAATTTCTCAGAATAGTCCACACTTAGTTTTTTGAAATGCCAATAAGGTGTAAATTCTAAGTCCTCAGAAGAGTGATGTGACCAGTCCTTATTCGAGTCTACAAGGAGCCATAAAGACCTAGAGTTGGTAGAATTTGTGTTTTACACCAATACCAAAATAATTCTAGAACATAAATATATTTCATCATTTAGTTGAGTCTGTAAATATGATTACACTTGTCTGCTGGTCTTCTAATAACAGTTGCAACTTTCCTTTAAAGTTTGGGCTGAGAACAAAAGAGTCCAAAGGAGATGGCTTTGAGTGAAGGACCAGTGAAAATGGTTGTTTGCAGCAGAAGTTGAATTTTGACCTCAGTTACATTATTTGCTAGGGCAAATACCATAACATGCATGGCAGGCATCATGAAAAATCTTTCCACTTGCCGATTGCAAATGTTAGAACAGTAAACTATGCACTGAGACAGCTAGGCAAAGAATAAATTTTTATAACAACAATTTTAAGGGGAAGCTCAGTACATTATCCAGGATAGTATCCTTAACACATCTGTGTTGCTTAGGAAGATATATGAAATTCTTTCAAGATTGAAGGTCCATGCTCTGAAAGTGCTACTCCAAAAAGACAACTGAAAAGTAAAGGAAAAAAGAATCTGAATCCACTTTCTGTGTGCGTAAACAGAATGCAGTCTTCCTAAAACCTGGCTGCCAAGGAAACACATTAGACCATGGTCTGATGATTGATCACTGAGAAGAACCACTAACATAAGCACTAGAATTGAAGTTCTTTTTTTCAGGATGTGGGTTTTTCCATGAGGAAGCTAGAAGTAACTGCCTGAAAAAGCTTCAAAACAGTATGATTAAAACCAGAAAAAGGCAACAAGTTAGGGTTACACATTTTCATTTGAGAGTATGATCAGAACAAACTTCTTACATTAGCTCAAAACTGTGTGGCGATAAATCTCCTTTGTAATCTACAACATAAACATTTTATTTTCCCCCATGGACACCTTTCTCCCCCTCTTCTTGTAAAAGAACTCTTTCATCTGATCCTCCAGAAATGCTGACTTCCCACAAGCAAATTCTTGAATGGTTTGTGCCAGCTTTGTATAGAGGGCTGTCAATTACCAATTTAGTATCTGTCCACAATTTTCTGGGAATACTTTAGTTATGAGTCTCTTTGTACAATGTTTGCCTGAACCTGGCTTATTGTATTTGTAAAAGTGTCTCACTATAAAAAACTACCATCTTGAAATTACCATGAGAGCAAAACACCATATCTAGATTTGAAAGCCACTGCATCAGTTTCCCAAATCAGTTCACTGGATGTCCAAATGTACCTGCTTTCCTCTATGCAACACCTCTCCACCTGGAAGCAATGGAACTCATCTAAACATGTATTTGAACCTGCAAAAAAAATTTCAGGCTTTTTTTTAAGCCTAGTTCAGTGATGGTAGCCCCTTCTACATTCACACTGATACTCCCTCCTTATCCTCTCGTCATACATCCACCTACTATCAGCTATCATATTCCTTTATCCTTGCCTTTTTAGTAAGGGTTGTCTTTACTGTGGCTTCTGCCATTTGAAATATCTCTTCCTCTCTGAGACCCAGCCACTCAGCTCCGTCCACACATCACACTCTGTCCTGAACTCTTCTTTTTCTTTTTTTTTTTTTAAATACCAAGTAACTGGCAGCTTTAAAACCAGCCTGGGAAGACAGATGGCCAAAAGACAGCACAAAACTGAACCAGAGTCAAATTTTAACTTTGGTTAAAATGACAAGCAAGGAAGAACTCTTGAAATATTTTCACCAGTTTACATTATAGTCTACCTGAATGGGGAAGGAAAGCAGAATAGCCCTGCTCTGCACAATAAATGGTTCTGTAGACAGCCTTTCTTAGGTCCCTCATACCAGACATTGCACTGCCTCCTCTGCCTGCCTCTGGTGAGGTCTGGCAGAGACAAGGAATGAGGAGCGCAAGGGGCTACCACAGACCTATCACAAGTGCCCAGATGAGGAGCTTCTGTCACACCAACTGCATTGGCTCCACCTCTGTCAACACCAGTTGGCACTGTGGTGCTTTTGTGTGAGAAGGTATCATACCACTGACCAGGCCAGAAGGGTCAGGTAGGGAATAGCAGTAAGGATGTGTTCCCAACATAGGAAATGCCTATGCTGCCCTTCCTGACACCAGCAGTGGTCTTGGCTGCAGACTGATGATCCCTGGAGTTTCCCGGGGTCCCCTCTTAGGTTTTGGGCTTTATGAGTTAATCACGTCAAAAGAAGTCATTTTAACTCAAATGCCGTTAGGAGTAATTATATATTTAAATGATTAAACAAATCAGGAAGAAAACATATCTACGGCAGAATGAAAGCAGTTAACACTGAAATACTTTTTTATATTAGTATCACAAGTTGTTTGTAAATAACATACTCATTTTAAATATGTAAGGAGTTTTGCTATGCCCTGCAAAATAAATTATATTTTATTGGTGCCGGGTGTTTCATAACTTCTATTTATTTGCTGCAAGAGTGCAGAATTAAGATAGAGTAGTTTATTTCACCAAAAGACTGACAAATGGCTCATTAGACACTTATGGAGCTGAAGTTAATTGTACAATTTTTTGTTGTATTAATTGTCACTGCCTGCTTAACTGGCTAACATTGGTCATCAATACAGAGCTTTTTCCTTTCAATTTCCAAGAGTGAGGTATAGGGAAAAGAAAAAAAAAGGAATTTTAAAATAAACAGAACAGTATTTATTTCCCAATATAAACAAAAATACTATTTGGATTGGAGGAGCATGAGGGAGGAGAAAGAGAGGATTAATGTGCTGGCTGTTCCCCACTGGGGCCACCAATAACAATCAATCCCAAACAGCAGTCACCTCACATCATCTAACAGCTTGAATCGCAGATATTCAAAGATTCTCTCCCCCTTTTTTTTTGTTCAGATTAAATATCATTTACATTGCATCCTTTTTTTTATTTTTTTATTTCATCGGAGACATAAGGTCAGAATTGATTGAATATGTACTACCTGCATATAATGATTTCCAGTTTTTTACAATCATGTGCTAATGCTGCACAGTAATGGCCTATGGATGAAGAGACAGATGTACTACCAGTCATTCGCTACACATTTGCATTAACAAATCATCATTTAATTGAAGCCCATCCAACAAGTTTATGCTACTTAAATAAAGTTCCTTTCCATAAAAGATGCCACAATGACACATGGTTGTTAACTGCAAGGTAAATAAAAAGTAGTATTTATTTTCTTGTCACTGGTTTAGGTAAGTATTAAAATGTACACTTATTAATTTGTATTTTGCTCAGAAATAAACCACTTGACATCTAACATAGCAATCCAAGCTAGTACTTCTATGAGACAAGATAATTCACTTCTAGAAATAATCGTTTTGTAACACCACAATTTCATGCTTTACAGATTTTTATTTTCCCCCAAAATATATAATAGAGCATAGCTTATGTAAAGGCTATACATGAGTTGTGTGTTAATACTTTTAGGCAAGCTCTAATAATACAAACCTCAAACCCTGCTGTTATCAACATGGGCTACAATTTTTTTTATGTCTCATTGTTGACAACAAACATTGGCACCACACTTAGAAATCTAGTTGCCTCCCTCTACAATTTAGGTATTACTGCTTTCTTTTTAATACTGTCTAGGGAACAATTCAGGTAGGTTGTGATGCCCCTACATGTTTCACATATAGGAAACTACTAGCTATTCATTTCTCCTTTCAGAACATGTTGCAAAATATTAAAATCTGAGAAGAAAGGATGTCATAAAATGAGGAACCTATAAAACCAATTTTCTCTTCTTCTAGAGGTGGTTTAACAGTACTTTCAGCATACTCATTTAATGGTACATTTTTGCATCTGCAAAGCAAAAGAAAGATATTTTGGTACTGACTGCTAAACTGACAAACAATACTTCGAAGCTAACATGCAGGGACAAGGAGATATATTTTTAATTGTGTTTTTAGCTTAAATCTCCATTTTCTAGGAACCAGAATCTTTTAGGATGAAAGCACTATATAAATGAAAGATGGTATTAGTAATAATAGTTGACATCCTTTACTACGCTGGTATTGGCTTATATTTAAACACATCATTGCAATCTTTCATTTACCCAAATACAAAAATAATCAGCTATTTCCCTTTTCCTGAGGATACACTGAAAATAAAATATTTATTAAAAAAAAAAAAGAAAAAAGTACTATGCCAGGAAAACTAGACAATTCGTTCAGAGTGGAATAAGGCAGTGTTTTTCTAACCAGAGAAAACAGACTGTAAAGATGATCAGATACAATTTCCTTCCCTTCAGGACTGTGTGGGGATATGAGGAGACAGGGGAGTCTCCAGGTTGACCTTTTGTTGTTGTTATCGATGACTGAAAACACAGGAAAAAATCTCACCATACCAAGACTGAAATTACAATGTGAAATTTAGAAATACATCTTAAACCGCACTGCAGCATTCAAGAAGAGATAAAACCTAAGATTTATTTCCACAGACAAGAAGCAGTGTATAAAAGCTACAAAATGCAAAATGCAATCCCATACAAAATAAACATACAAAAAAAAACCAACCCAACCCTACTGTGATTTGCCTGCGTGTTCTCCAAGCTTTTTTTATATGCTAACTCAGAACAGTAATTACAGATCTTGCAAGTTGACTTCTGTTTTCCAGAACTATGAGTTGTACGTAAAACATGTCTTTTCATTGAAACAATTACCATTAATCAAAACAGTGAAAGCTAATACCACTCAAGTCCAACCTACTGCTGTGCCCAGCAATACATCAAACTGTCTGTTGTCAAACACACTGAACAAACTTCGACTGTTTTCCCCACAAATAAGAGAAAACATGCTTGCTAAGTATTTTTTAGCCAAATTTCAACCTCAGTAATCCATTCTGTCACTGGATTTTAATTTGAAGTAGTCAATTAGAGTCTCATGCAGATCTGTATTTGACTACAGAGAGGTAACTCGCTGGGACTAACAAATGAGTACCTGCAAATGACTACTATAGCACCAAATTTGTTTAAGGATTTATATGCATGTACTCAGGTTTGCTCCTGTACTCCACTGACTTCTTTCAGCTATGAGACTCTGAATTTAAAGGAAAGAAGAAAAATTAAAACTACTTTTCACCATAATGGACCTAGGAACACTTACACTTCTAAAAAGTTTAATAATACTGTATATTCTTCCACATTTGTAACTGCTTAAACTATTACTTGCACTTAAAAGAACTATCACTGTTTTACTAGCAGCTTAGAAGCTGCTACCTTGGAATTTGTTCATGCATTAACAAAACCCTATCTCCAGAAAGTCAAATTCATATTAAACACAGATCTCATCCACAATGCCATATTATAAATAGTCAACAAAAATAGACATACTTACACTTCTCATGGCACCTCCCCTGCCCTACCTAAGAGTCATAACCATTTTCTTAATAAAGAAATACAGCATTTGGTATCTGACAGAAAAAAACTGTTTACCAGTGAAGTCAGTCTTTTTTGCAATAGGTAATCAATGCAGAAACGGAAGTTTTATATAAAAGATACAGAAGGACAGGAATATTGGAGTTTAACAAACAGATCAGGCCTTTATTACTAGCAAGCTCCATTATGGATTTGTGAGCTTTGTAAGCCAAGCTCCCCCAAGTGTAATTAAATTTTTATTTATAATGTGTTTGCGACTGTTAACTTCGTGTTGCCTCTGCTTGTTTCCCCCTCAAACCCAATGCGAAATAGTACTCCACATTTACTGTTGCAGAGTGTGGCACTTTAATCAGTTGCTGAATTCATCTCTAGCCTTATAAGAGATGAGAAGTACAAATACACGTATTGTGTATTATTTATACACAAACACCCGTGTCTTTAAGCATAGATATATTCACGCTCCTGCATGCAGATGCTCTGAGCCAAAACTGAGGACAAAAGAAGTACATGTCAGTTAAAATTGAACACATGTGAGCTAGCATCACTTTTTTCTACCAAGAGCACCATTTATCACATATTTATATTGTGGAGAGACAGAAAAGCATCAGTAAGAGGGCAATGCAGCACTGCAGAGTACATTTCATGCTTCAAGCCATGCCTGAGATTAGTGTATATGTACCAGGAAAAGGTTCTAAACTCCAGCAAAGCCAGCATCTACGCTTCATTTTTTTGTTCATTTATGAAGGCTTCATGAAAAGCCGCCTGACTCCAAGAATATGTTATGTATTTTTTGTGTTAACTCTATTCCCTCTTTCATTCAGGTATCACCCTCCGGTACCAATGCTTACATTAAAAAAAAGAAAAAAAAAAGCTTAATATAAGTAACCACAGGAGGATCTCTTCTCCCCTTGAAAAACTGCAAATAAAGATGTCAGCTATTGAGTATATTTGTGGCGTCTCCAGCAGCTGCTGTTAAATACCAGCTGGTCTAGCTGATTAAAATTACCTCCGAGTTGGTATTATAAAGATGCCTGGGCAGCGTTGCTGTATTAATGGATTATTGAGTGAGCGATGAAAACCTTGGCCAGCTGATGCGTTTTATTACAGATAGGCTTTATGATGTGTAATCACTGTAATTTTTATAACTAGAGGAAACAGGAAAAAAAGAAGAACCTTCTTTCCTCCCTTACTCATACCAGAATCAGTTAAACCAGATGCTTTTTTTTTGGGTGTTTTTTCTTTTTCCTTTTTTTTTTCCCTGTCTCTTTCTTAGGAGTTAGCTAAACAATTTGGGGTCAAATAGTTTCTGCATATGTAAGACTTTATCCACTTTATCCTATGTGCAGGTCACATACACAAAGAATGAGAAACTCTATGTTTAAAGCTGTATTTATCTATTTTACATATATTTAGGTTTACATATTGGGTATTTATTTCATTCTTTGACTACCAGGCCAGCGCTGCAACTGGTAATATGGGATAAACCCTTGTGCATTATTTTATGACTGAACTACAATGCAAACATGCCTTATAGTCTCTGGCTCAGCAACTCAAGCGGTAAGGTCTTACACCTGGTCTCTCCATCTCCTCTCACATTCTCCTCCCCTTCCTGCCTCAAGCCTTCCACACAGTATGTCCTTTACCAGCCTCTCAAACTTTTTCCCCCCTTACTAACCACATATTACCATGTTCTCTTGTTTTCAGTTGGTAGTCTGGTTTGTTCCCAAGCTTACTGTGCTAATTACAAAAATCATACAACTGTTACCAGTTTTTGAGACTTAAGAAAGAATAAATGACTTGGAAAGATTCAGATGTATTGGTGAAACATTTCACTACAGATGACTTCTCTTGTGAGGTGATTCAGCAGTCAACACAAAGTCACCTCTGTCTGAATGCCATTTACTGAAAGCATCTCAAGAAAAAATTCTGCCATTTTTTCAGGAATGGACACACCCCAAAAGCCAGCTAACAATATTGAGGCTTTTTGGTGGAATAGGAACTGCTGAAATGTAAGAACAAAGTAAAAAAATAAAAAATCCTTATCAGTAACCTTAACTTTAACCTCTTAAATCTATGTGGAAATGAACCATTGCTTGTCTTTTCTTAGACTAGGCAGTGAGGCACTGGAATGGGTTGCCAAGGGAAGTTGTGAATGCTCTATCGCTGACGGTGTTCAAGGCCAGGCTGGACAGAGACCTAGGTGGCATGGTTTAGTGGGAGATGTCCCTGCCCATGGCAGGGGGGTCGGAACTAGATGATCTTAAGGTCCTTTCCAACCCTAACTATTCTATGATTCTATGATTCTATTCCAGCCCATAGAGTTGAATTTTTGGGGGATACTACTGCATCATACACATTTACCTGCAATCTCTACAGAGAATTTTTTTACTCAGGTTGGTGGAGTTTATGTGAAGTACTGCAGATCATTTAAATCATTTGCTAGAAGAAAAAGCTGCTCTAAGCCCAGCATTTAATAGATCAAAAGACAATTCAGATAAAAGATGCATCAAAAAATAGATCAAAGATAATTTAATCAACAAGGTTGTTAAAGGCAAGGACTTTACAATGGACAAACTTTTTTGATTTAAAGGCTTGTCTAGAAATAAGTTTTGTCCCATTCAAGAGTAAAATCATCTAGGCACTTTCTTTCTACCAGGACAACCTAAGCTGTTTTAAGGTACAAACGTGCATTTCCAAATCCAACACAATCTGAGCATGTGATAAACATCTCTGCTGAATCATCTGGCTGTTCTGAGACACTCCTGCACTGCCACAACTAGCTGGTGAAATGATGCTAGCTGTCTGCAAAAGGAAGGAGACAAGCATCTTTCACTAGGTAGGGATGAACTACTGGGTAAAACAAGGGCCTTTCCTCCTAACGTCACCATCTTCTTCCTGAGCAGGGGTAAGGGAAACGGACAAAGCCATTAGGGCAGGTGAAAGAGCAACATGGAATGTGAAACCTCACCAAGCAATGAAGCCACACAGCTCCCCGCAGTACATAATAATGGCCGTGCTAGCCCAAAATACCTCAGCTTACAGCCATTCCAAGCGCAGACGGCAGAAGCCATAGTCGGCTGCTTACAGAAGCATTGCCACCCGGCACCTGTTATGTCTCCATCTTATGGCTGGAGCCCAAGTGGATCCTGCAGTCACAAACCTAATTCAGGAGGGAGGTGGATTTTCATATTTGTTCCAATAAAATATAAATAAATAAAACTCAAAAGAACGGTGGTTTTGGTTTGGTAAACCCCCCCACAGCTCCTGTTTCCTCAAGCCAGGTAGCTTACATCCCCCTGGAGTCAACCACAAGACTTCGTTTAGCAACCATGCGGGGGAAATAACCCTTTTTATACTGGCTGCGACAGAGGCGCTGTGTCCCAACTGTTTTCTGTTCTTCCCTAGGGTGCACTAGATACCCTGTTTTAGAAACATTCCCCGCGAGGAGCACTTTACAACCAGACGGCCCGGCAAGCCGCAGGCTCTCCACTCGGGCGGGCTCCCTCACGCCGAGGCCCAGCCGCAGCCGCCGTTTCCTTGGAAACCATTGGCACGCCATGCGGTGGGCGGAGCTATGGCCGCGGTCGGGCGAGACCGGGACCGCCTCTAGACCAGGCTCCAGGCGGCGGCTGTGGGCGCAGTAGAGCGCGGGTTCAAATCCCGCCCCTGGATGGGAAAAAGGAGGCCCGTCGGAGAGCGTGTTTTCCTTGCTTTTCCTGAATTTCTATCTTGAGCAACCCTCGTGCGAATAAGCAATAAATCCACCCGGCATCCCTTACCACTGTCAGGTTTTGTGCCTGTTTGTATGCTGAGGCACATTTAACGTATAGCGTAGGTGCACCTCTCTTGGATCTAACTAGGGATGAGCGGCTAAGTGGCAGCGACGAATAAACAGTGCCATAGTCAGAAAAACATCTTATTGAAAACTTAGTTACAGTTGAGATATAGTACAAACATGAAATACTCCAAGTTTCCCCCAGAAGGACTACTTGAAGTAAGATTTAAATCAATGTCCCCCACGGGGATTCACAGAAAGATAGCCAACTGGAAGCACTGAACAAGTAAATTATTTTATCTGAGAAGGAAAAATTAAAGGAAGGCAATTCGCTAAATGCTAAAATTATTACAATATGCTAAACAAATATCTCTGCGTTTGTAGTAAATACATATACATTGATATGCTCTGAATTAATGGTCAATTTAACATGCATGCTAAATTTTATGCAAAACAAGACTCTTAATTCACTTGGGTTAATAAACATAAAATTCTGATAATTACAGATACAATAATGTCATATGAGCACTTTAAACATATGCTGTGGGAATTAAATCCTGGCTATTCCTGCCCACTGAGGACCAGTTTTTAATCTTCGATGCATGATATGTAGTAATGGATTTTACGAGTTGACTTTTTTAAATTTGATGATCAGGTTAATGAAATTTATAATGATATTTTTCACACCAAGTTCAAAATAGTAGTTAACTCCTTGGCAGAGGAATTCAGATTGGACATGTAATGGATGTACCAGCAACTGCTGGTGTGAAAGGATTAATCATCATTTTAGACTTTTATTAAATTAGATAAAATGGGATAGGCATGAATCAGAATATATAACAATTAATCACTGGACTTTATTGAGTCTTTTAAAAATCTTATTTGCTCCTGAGTTGGCAACTAATCTAGACCATTCTGTACCAGTTTGACAAACTCTCCAGATAATGACAGACTAGAACATTAATAATATTGTCATTTAACAACAAAATATTTATTTTCTAGGTGAATTAGGCTAAAGGTAATACACCCATCTTATTCACCCCAAAACCTTGTAATTCAGCTCATTCTTTGCTACTAAAATCTGCCTTTTTGTTTATATCTTTGCTTGTTTTTTTGAAATTTATGTACCGGATATGGCAGTGTGCACTGCTGACCAAAGTTTTTGCTATATTCGACTAGCATTTAATGTAAATTGTTACAGCTATACACACTGGAATTGCTAGAAAATAATAATACTAAAGTTTTGAAGTTTATTTATTGATCACTGAGAATCACCCCAGTTAAGTGACCATAAACCTCAACATCACAACAACTACTAATCCAGCTAATAGGAATTAAGGGAGATGGAAGATACATAATAAGTATCTGGGGGATATGGAATTTATCCCATGAGTGTAGTAAAGAGCTCATAATTTAGAAGTGCCAAAACCCAAGTGCATCATGAAGGTCTTTCCTCACAAGTGACATTAATTGCATATCCCACAGACGCTTATTACATATTCTATTTATACCTCCAAGAAGAAAAATATTCGTTTAAAGTTTAAAGGTTTAGTACTGCTTAAACACAATGTAACACAGCTGTCTCATGATGTCACAGGGAATATCAAAGGCTGCAGCACAGAGTCATAATGTAAAAAGTAGTTTAGACAGAAGATAAATCAGGGAACGTGCTTCAGTGGGAGAGTCCCAGAGCTCAGATACACAATAAAGCAGGATGTGTAACTAGGTACTTTGGCTGAATAGGGGGTTTAGACCATTAAAAAAGTTTTTTCTGATTACAGTTATTGAAACAAGAAAAAGAATAATTAATTCTATTTCAATTTTTTTTTTATTTTTTCAATACATGTAACGTACCAAACAATTAATACTAAAATATGAATTGCTAAGGTCAAAGATGCCACTATCTTTTCTACTGTTCAGTCTACACTAATATAGAAGGGTCATCATTAACATTTCGAGATATTAAGCACATTGGCATGCTGCAAACTTTCTGTGGGAGATAATTCTTGTCTTCTGTTGCCTAGTTATTCTTTTGTGATTTCTCTTATAGATAATGCAGTGATGAGAATTCATTGAGTCAAGATGTCCTGTATACTTCTAGTTAACTGTATGTACATTACTAAAAAAAAGGCCCAAACCTGATACTGGTGGCTTTGCATGTCATTCCCACATGTATTTGTTAGGAGAAATGGAGTAAACCACAAGGCCCAAGCTTAAACTCCAACTATTCACACATTTATTGATATAAGGAATTTTAAGCACTGTTACAATATTTAATAACATATAACATGTTACACAGTTGTGCTGCTACACTGCACACTGGGTATCTGTCTAAGTTCACCCAAATAGCAAAATACTTTTTAGAAATTGCTGTAAAGGTAATCAGAGAAAGTATGCTAACATGGTCCTAATTTCAAATAAGGTGATGAGAAGTAAAGAAAAGCAGATAAGTAAAAATTACAAATTACATGAAAGTTTATGAAAAGAGATGCTCTCTTGTGGACCTCCTAAGCTGATTTCGTATTGGGTGATGCCATTTTGCTTCTCTGAAATTTGGGAAGAATTATTGTCCCATTCAATACTGAACAATACATTCAGCACTGAAGAAAGTCTAGGTGCATCAGCTGCCTCTTTCCTTAATAACAGTGCTATCCGGAAATTCAAGGAACTCATCAACAGCAGTTGATATCAGCTGCAAATGGCATGTTAACAGTGTTTTCAGAGGAATGAAATAGAAGAGCAGCACCCTTGGCTTTCTGTGGAAATTCAAGTGTGACTCATTCATTGATTTCAAAAGATGCATTTGAACCCAGCTTTTACTCTTGTCTGCTTTTGTTCTTTTTCACTAGGCAATTCTATTTTGCAGTGTTGTGCACAGATTTTCTCTTCTTGCCAAAACGTGTAGGGCCTTCATGCTAAGTTAACCCTTTAGGGCCTCATGCTATTACATTCAGTATGAGGGGTGATGAAATGTTCGCCCTATTTTTACATTATTAGTTTGGTAAAATAATTCTATTTTTAGAAATGTTTCTCAAACATAATTTCTCATTCTTTACTTAGACTAAAATACCGTGAATTCATACAATATGCAAAAGTTGCACACCCTAATTAACAGCACTACTCTTGAGCAACCTATTCCTGTGACCTGTGTTAATGGATTTTATTCTTCGGATGTAGCTGGCTTGCTTTAATATTTCATAGGGTACTTTTAAAAATTCCTGCTCAAAACCACATCATAACCAGGAAAGATACTCAAGGCATTCACCTATTTGGAATAAAATTTCTTTTTTATTGCTGAAGCTTCTAAAACACTAGTAAGATGTTGGAAAGAGGTTCATAGGGTCATGAAGAACTCCCATCTAGCTCACTCATTTTAGAAGTTAGGACTGTCAGTTGTATTATTTTCAGGGCAGGGCCTTTTCCTGTTGCAAGCATATCCAACTCAAGAATTCCTAATAAAACAACAGTCAAAGAAGACTCAGAACGTGTAATCCAAAATATATAGGTTGTCTGCAGAATTCCCCACCTTTCTTCAATGCCCCCTTCTCTCTCTCTCCTCCCCCAACCCCTCATCTCAAGTCTAACATTTGGTTAGACTGAAGAGAACAGAGCACTAGTCATAGTGGCAGAAATGGCTATCCAAGAACTATGCTCAGTATCTGACGTGGAAACAAGAGGTGGACTGACTTGACTACCTGGTGAACTACTACTTTTGTGTGGAGAAAAAGCCAAAAAAGGAAGCATTCTCACCAATGCTGACAGTACACAGCCTTTCATTTTCCAGATTAACTGCATTCTACCGGGCAGCCAGATGCCTTTAGAGAAAATGCAGACTGGCCATATTCCTACGGAATTACTATTTCACTAATTTTCAGCAACATTTTCATTAGGGATGAATTTTGGTTTCAGGATATAATTTTCTGCTAAAATTGAGGACCAAGATGAAAATGACTCCGAAGAGCTAAATGATTAACATATCCTCTGACGCTGAGGGGGAATCTGACTGAAGACTGCTATCCCTGACATCCTACACTTTAAGGCAGTTCACTAAATATTACTGTTTTCTTGAACAGAATTTCCCGCCACTCTTCTCCCCACACACAAAAATCCAAAATGGCCTAGTTTGTTCTCATATGGAATAACAACAAAGTATTAAAAACTTTGATTTTTTTTTTAAATAAAATCTAACTCCTGAGTTACCAACAGGTCTACCTTGTATATTTAAGTATTTCATGCTCATTTGTTTAAAGATTTCATTTTTTTCATTTAAAGATTTCATTAGTGCCATTAGGCACTAAATTGTGTTTACCATATCATTGCTCTTGTTGAGTATCCTTTTTGTATTCTAGCAGAGGTTCTTCTTTGTGCAACTTTTTCACGTGCATTGAGATGATGCAAAAGAACCAAGGAGATTTTAAGGGTGACCTGCTGTATTAGTCTTTTAAGGACTGATGACAGGATGATCTTTCCCTGTTGGATGGTATACATGGTTCTCTTACTTTATTATCCCAATAAAGTTATGTCTTCACAGGAAAATAAAGGGCATGCCACTAACACATGCATGCATTCCCATACTAACTTGATTTAGACAGACCAGGTAAGAATAAGCAGTGAGGATGAAGCACTGATTAACCAAAACATAAATTATCCACAGGCCTGGATTCTATCAGAAATGCTTTGATTCCTACTAAGTGGCTAAGTCTGAAGTTCTGTATTTTGCCTCCAAACATCATGTTAACATGGGCATGTTAGCACGGTTTCATTTCTGGGGCATATGCTGAGAAAATTGCCTTCTGCAACAGTTACTCGACTGACTTAGTGCCTTTTCTGTACCAATTTCCAACATGAGTTTTCTAGGCTAAGTTCTGTGCCATTGAAAGAAACAAAATGATGCACTAAATTAAACAGTACTGGTTAACCTGAACAACTGATGCAATTTAAATTTAAAAAAACCCAAAGAAGTAAATGCTTGATACATGGCACCTTAAATTCCTTACTGCAGTAGAACTTCTCCACTCTGTTCAGCTTTTACAGTCAATAGCTATTGACTAAAAAAGTAAAAGAAAAAATAAACCCAGACAAAGACACCCTTTCAAAAACCTGTATATATTCCTACTCAATTCATCACAGGTTTCAGCAGATATTTACACTATTTAAATCCACTGGTCTCTAAGCCTACTTATGTTTTATGCCACCAGATGTGTTTTTTTTTTAAGGGTATGTGGCAAAAGCAAAAACGGACGCTGTCTTGCTTGTTCTTTCCCAGATAAAGATAATTCCCTGTACTTCATATGAGAAGCACATCACCTGCATCAAGGAGCAATATAACGACAAATCTGCATTCCATCCTCACAGCTATCCAGTACTACTCGTTATCATCTCAGCACATAATTATGCGGCAGGAGAGTAAAACTCTGATGAACACTTTTGACACCTCAACCAATCCTTCGTTCTGCTTATAGAGTGGTCTTTTACATGATGTGTATGTCAAAATCTTAAGTCTAGGGTAAGACTAAAATATTATTTGTCACAGTAGGAAAAAAGATAAAACTGAAAGTTCATTGTATTGTAATTTTCAACCTAATACACAACAAGAAACAGCAGAAAATTAAATACACATTTTCTTCAACCAACAAACCAGAAAGCCTTTTGGAGAAACTCAACTCAACAATGAGCCACAGATGCCTATCATTTAAAAACACAAAAGGGTGAGTAGCTGCACTTCAAAACAGAAAAAAAACAACTTCTGGAGTTAAATGGGATTTGCTTACTGCTTGAATGTAAGACATCTACCCTCATGCTTCAAGAACCGTCTGCATTTATTTGCACAGAGCAAATGCTTTGAATTAGTAGACCATCCCAATACAAATGGTATATCAACAGTAGGTGAGGCAATATCTCTCTTGTCAAAATATAATGTAGCTTTCTTAAGTAAGCTTCGAGCACGTTTTCTTCTGTCTCCTAACTTTGAACTTACAGGTTTCTTCCTACAATATTTGTTTTACTCTGTAAAATAGAATTAATAGTAAAGTCTTCAAAGGTCTGAATCAGCTCCCAAAAGATTTATCTAAAACTCCCATAGGCTGTATCTCTTCTTCATTTGTGGGACCAACAGCGGATGGTAGCCCTTCTTAAAAAGGTCTATTCATATGGCATTAAATCTTTACCAAGCCCTCTACTGACAAACAAGCTAGGATTTATATCCCATTAAAATCTGCTTTATATGTAATGCTTTGTTTAAGCTAAATAGGAAATAATTACTGGAAATCAACAAGCATCAATACCAGTTACTAAAGTCAGGATTAATATGGTCCCGAACACTCAAATGAGAAGTACTACTTTGTTCAAAAAACCTTTGTATTTGCTTAATCCTAGTCATTGCTAGGTCCTAATTTATTTTAATAGATAGACCAGTAGGTTCACCTACTACATGCACAGTAGCTCAAAGTTTCTTTCATTGTAATTGCTGTCCAATTAGTTGATGACACTGGATTCAAAACCACAGAGGAACTGCAATTGGTTTGGACCATGCCATATATTACCTCTCTAATTTTTTTGGTAAATTGTAAGAATACAAAATAAACCCATGCATCTTGGATGATCTGTGAAGTTCTCCTTAGCAAGGCTGATCTTTAGTCTACTTTTTCTGGAGATCATGAAGAACTTGTTATTCTGATGACAAGTGGGATTATTTGATTTAATTTTTTTTCTGGATACAATCAATATGAGTTATGTTCCATTAGTGCCCATGTAAAATCCTTGAAATTTACCCTCCAGAGACCAATGTGGTTATGGAAAAGAATACTGCCTGGTACCATAATGGCATGGGAAATTAACTAAAACAGGTGGATGCCCCACAGCAGTGCTAATAGCAAGGCGACTAAGAGCAATAAGAGTGGAGCAGCACATCTGCTGCTGCCTTTGCTGTAATGTAACCTGTCTACCACTATCTTTGAATCTACACTCATGGCGAGTTACCCTGTAACTTAGTTAGCATCCTTCTATTTCTTTTTCTTTTTTTTTCCTTTGCTTAATGAGATAGGCTTCTTCCTGAGGTATAATTGTGGTATCAGCCTAAAGGGCTGAAACTGCATCTCGAACCACAGTAGGCAGTATGTCTATCTGATTGATCATCACAAAGCAGAGTGGCAGCAGGAGGCAGAGTCATCGGCACTGAATGTTCTAAGAAGGCCCTTTCTGTACTGAGATTAAGCTATCATGAAATATTTATGCTCACTTCTGCATGCGCTTTATTGTCTGTTGGATATGTGCTTAGAAAGAGTTTGCTTAACCAATATAACACTGCCATCAGCATTATGATGCAGGAGCTAGTGAGTTTATGCCAACAGTTAATTTTTGTTCTTAAATAAAGCTTTTTACACTTATGCCTTCTCATTATCTTTGTGTGCATTATTTCTATACAACCGTATCATTTATATTTACATGATCTGGCTGTACTTATTGCATGCAGTTCTACTAGAATTTCATTTGATGCAATACAATTTACTTGGAAACTCTCAGTACAGAAAATAAAGGAGTAATAATGATATTATTTGGGACTTTTCCAATTGATTCACCTTTTCAGTGCAATGTAAAAGAAGTCCTTTACTACAAACTAATATAAATGGAAGACTAATGTCCCAAAAATACAGGTAGCAGAAGACTTCCCTCAAACCTTTGTCAAGCTGAGAGAACAACCTGCTTAATTCGCCATAGCAAACAGTGGCCACTGCAGAAACTGCAGAATGATTTTGCAATAATTATTCTGTACTTTAACATGAGTTAGATGTAAGGTCAAAGAAATTAACACTAGAATACCATTTAATCTAGGACATTAATCACTGTTAACTCATCTGGTCTTACAATTAAACTGAATGTTCAATCTGTCAAGCCTCGAGAGTACCCAATCTTTTTGTTCAAAGCATTCTTTTCCTTTTATTTAGAGAAAAGTTTATTATTGGGAAGCACGTCACTGAACTGTTAATGCAATCAATTCTATTTTATTTTCAAACCATTCCTGTGTTTTACATTAAAAAGTACAAAAATAGATATGATTAGATCATTATTACAGTTTGGTTAGACTGTATGCAATTTGCAGTGCTATCAGGATTGTGAAACAATGTTAATTCTGCAAAACATCATCTTGGGATCTAAAAACAAGCTAGAAACATGGTATAGTAAGACCAAAGAATAGCACTTAGAATCATAGAATCATAGAATAGTTAAAGTTGGAAAGGACCTTAAGACCAACTAGTTCCTCCCCCCGCCATGGGCAGGGACATCTCCCACTAAACCATGCCACCCAAGGCTCTGTCCAACCTGGCTTTGAACACCGCCAGCGATGGAGCATTCACAACTTCCCTGGAAAACCCATTCCAGTGCCTCACCACCCTCACAGTAAAGAATTTCTTCCTCATATCCAATCAAAACTTGCCCTGTTTAAGTCTGAACCCATTACCCCTTGTCCTATCACTACAGTCCCTGAGGAAGAGCCCCTCCCCAGAATCCCTATAGGCCCCCTTCAGATATTGGAAGGCTGCTATGAGGACTCCATGCAGCCTTCTCTTCTCCAGGCTGAAAAGCCTATCCAACTTTCTCAGCCTGTCTTCATACGGGAGGAGCTCCAGTCCCCTCATCATCCTCGTGGCCCTCCTCTGGACTTGTTCCAACAGTTCCATGTCCTTTTTATGTTGAGGACACCAGAACTGCACACAATACTCCAAGTGAGGTCTCAGGAGAGCAGAGTAGAGGGGCAGGATCACCTCCTTCGACCTGCTGGTCACACTCCTTTTGATGCAGCCCAGGATACCGTTGGCTTTCTGGGCTGCGAGCCCACACTGCAGCCGGCTCCTGTTCATTTTTTTCATCAACCAACACCCCCAAGTCCTTCTCCACAGGGCTGCTCTGAATCTCTTCCCTGCCCAACCTGGAGCTGTGCCTGGGATTGCTCCCACCCAGGTGTAGGACCTTGCACTTGGCATGGTTAAACTTCATCAGGTTGGCATCAGCCCACCTCACAAGTGTGTCAAGGTCCCTCTGGATGGCATTCCTTCCCTCCAGTGTATCAACCAAACCACACAGCTTGGTGTGATCAGCAAACTTGCTGAGGGCACACTCAATCCCACTGTCCATGTCACCGACAAAGACGTTGAACAAGACCGGTCCCAACACCAATCCCTGAGGGACAGCACTCGTTACTGGTCCCCAGCTGGACATTGAGCCATTGACCACAACTCTCTGCATGTGGCCATCCAGCCAGTTCTTTATCCACTGAGTGGTCCACCTATCAAATCGATGTCTCTCCAAGTTAGAGACAAGGATGTTGTGTGAGACAGTGTCAAACGCTTTGCATAAGCCCAGGTAGACGACATCAACTGCTCTACCCTTGTCCATCAGTTCCGTAGCCCCATCATAGAAGGCCACCAGATTGGTCGGGCAGGATTTCCCCTTAGTGAAGCCATGCTGGCTGTCACCAACCACCTGGTTGTTTTTCATGTGCCTCAGCATGCCTTCCAGGAGAATCCGCTCCAAGATTTTGCCAGGCACAGAGGTGAGGCTGACTGCTCTGTAGTTTCCCAGCTCATCCATTTTCCCCTTCTTGAAAATGGGGGTTATATTTCCCTTTTTCCAGTTGTTGGGAGCTTCACCTGACTGCCATGATTTTTCAAATATGATGGACAGTGACTGAGCAACTTCATTTCTCAGCTCCTTCAGGACCCACGGATGGATTCCATCAGGTCCCGTGGACTTGTACATGTTCAGGTTCCTAAGATGGTCTCGAACCGTATCCTCTCCTACAGTGGGCCCAGGGTCTTCATTCTCACAGTCCCTGCATCTGCCTTCCAAGACTTGGGTGGTGTGGTCAGAGCATTTGCCGGTGAAGACTGAGGCAAAGAAGTCATTAATTACCTCAGCCTTCTCCAAATCCAGGGTAGCCAGTTCTCCCAATAGCTTCCAGAAGAGCCCCCATGTTGTCCCTAGTCTGTCTTATATTTGCCATGAATCTACAGAATCCCTTCCTGTTATCCTTAACATCCCTAGCCAAGTTTAATTCTAAGTGGACCTTAGCTTTCCTCACCTGGTCCCTAGCTTCCCGGACAACATCCCTGTGTTCATCCCAGGCCGCCTGTCCTTGCTTCCACCTTTTATAAGCCTCTTTTTTCCTTCAATTTTTCCTCAGCAGCTCCTTAACCATCCAAGAAGGTCTCCTGGCCCTCCTGCTGCACTTCCTTCTAGCTGGGATGCATCGCTCCTGAGCTTGCAGCAGGTGATCCTTGAATATCAACCAACAGTCTTGGGCCCCCCTGCCCTCTAGGGCTATATCCCATGGAATCTTACTGAGCATGTTCCTGAAGAGACCAAATTCTGCTCTCTTGAAGTCCAGGGCATTGAGCTTGCTGCATGCCCTTCTCACTGTTCTGAGGATCTTGAACTCGACCATCTCATGATCGCTGCAGTCAAGGTTGCCCTGGAGCGTCACATTTCCAACCAGCCCTTCCCTGCTGGTGAGGACGAGGTCAAGCATGGCACCTCTCCTTGTCGGCTCCTCTATTACTTGCAGAAGGAAGTTGTCTTCCACACAACTGAGGAACCTTCTGGATTGCTTGTGCCGGGCAGTACCATCCCTCCAGCAGATATCAGGGTGGTTGAAGTCCCCCATGAGAACAAGGGCCTGTGAGCGTGAGGCTGTTCCTATCTGTCTATAGAGTGCTTCATCCACCGAGTCCTCTTGATCAGGTGGTCTGTAGCAGATCCCCACAATAATGTCTCCCATTGCTGTTCTCCCTTTAACCCTGACCCACAAACTCTCTATTGACTGCTCACCTGTCCCCAGACAGAGTTCCATACTTTCCACCCTATCCCTAACATAAACAGCAACTCCCCCTCCCCGCCTACGAGGCCCGTCTTTCCTAAAGAGCCTGTATCCTTCCATTCCAACACACCAGTCATAGGAGCATTGCTGGTTCTATTTTGGTTGATATTAATAGCAGTTGAATAATTATCACAGGGATACGCAGCAACTGACTGCAAGTGAATGAATGTGTGGTCTAACAAAATTTTCATCTACAGAAATTCCTATACTAAGGCTGATACTACATATAAAACCAGCTTGAATGACCACAGCATGGAGTATGGCATAGTCAGGACCCCAGTATACCTTGCTTTACCTCACAGAGTGTTCTTTCTCATCAGCAATGACATAAGATAGCCAGGTAACATGAGGTCTGGTCACTGATGGCCTCCAGAATACAAAGAAATCCACTGCCCTTATCTGAAGCTTCACCAAATGTAAACTACGCAGAGAAATTTTTCTTCTCAAATGGCAGCATCTCCCAGCATGCAGCCTGGCATACAAGGCTGGGGCTAATGAGTCCACAGTCTGCAGAGCACTAACTGGTGAAGAAAAAGATAAAGATTTTTCTGATGGATATGATAAAAACTATAATGAGCATACATTTCACAAAACCAGCATACAACCTTTGCACTACTAGACAGCAACTGAAATTTACGAGTGATGCCACATGTACTGAAATGCCTATTAAACTTGCAGGTAATAATAATTTCAAGAAGTTTGTGACCATATTTTATTTTAAATGACAGTTTCTGAACATGGAAATGTACAACAGACTTGGGTACCTGCAGTTCCAGCAGAACAAGTCTTCCTTATGTTTGAAAATTAAAAGGACTATTTGCAAACATCAAAGGTTGAGATCAACTCTATGAAAGTACAAAGAGTAAGTAAGAATTGTTTCTACCTTGTTCCAGAAGGTTATAGAAAGATGCAAAGTATAAATACTGTATTTTTAAATAAGTGTGCAACTTGTTCAGGTTAGGGGAGACTGCCACTAAATACAAGCCTTACACGTTCATACTTCTCACCAGGAATGACATAGTATCTTTTGAGGGAAGTTCCCAGTCTTCCTTCTACCATCTGTATATTTTATAAGCGGTATCAAGGCTGACAGATGAATATTTATGTTGGCAAATCCAACAAACGTCAGTAAAACAATAAACTTCAACAAAAAGCTCACATGAATTCCGCAGTTGGGTTAGGTTTAGCAATTATTAATAACCTATTATGTTTAAGAAATGCTGTTTCTAGTTCAAGAAATGTTAAATACAAAAAAAGATCCAGCATCCGAGACTGTCAGCTGGCTCACTCCTGGAAATTACTATTCTGAAGAGTTCAGACATCATTAAAGGTGAGAATAATACAACACAGTCATGTTCCTTTCCCTTTCTTTTCCTCCTGTCCTCTGTATTAAATCAGAAGTCAGAGACTGATATGACCTCACAGGCTACCTACTTTCCTCTTCTGCCAGTGCAGATTCATTCTCTATGATACTACCCATTTCTGAGAGCTTTTCAAGGCCTGTCTTTAAAATATTCTGATGTTTTTTCCTTTGTTAATTTGATATATTATTTTATAGTCTAACAGCTCCCTGGTAGTAAGGTTTTTGTGATAGTCAGCCTGAAGCTCTCTCTCATAATTCATTCCCTTAACTGTAAATTTCTTTATTCAGATTCAGTTCTATTTATGCCACACCAGACTGCACCATTCTTCTGTTATTATAATGTTATGTTTTGAGCAAAAGTATATATTTTTTCAATTACTTCTCTTCCTGAAAGGCAAAATTTCATGCTGAAGCGAATACCTACAGTACAGATTATTTTTGCCTCAAAATACCTGTCTGCAAATTTCCGAGCTTTATCTTATTTTCTGCGTGTTTTTGTGAACCTTCAAAAAAAAAGAAACACAGTCTTTTTGTTTTCCTTGATATTTATACTAATTATTCATTACTATCCTGCTTATTCATTACTACCCCTGAAGATTATTAGAGATGCTGCCTTTCTCTTCCACTCTAGTGAAGATACCAGAAAATACACAACCGTACACCATGCAAAGAAATACTGTAATACTGTCATACTATCCTCTTCATACTTCTAATACCTTGAGTTTACTTCGCTTATTTTTTTTCTCCCTGTTACACATTGCTATCAAAACTATTTAATTAAGTTTTGTAGAATTTAGTTTATCTTTCTAATATATGTTATTTACAAGTCTGGGACTACTAGGTCTTACGTCAACTCTATTCTTGGGGGCATACTATGTCATAGGATTTTTACATTTTACTGTAACATCAAATTAGACTTTAATGTGAAGTATTGCAGTTATGGCCTGACATTTATACAGTCACCTTTTCCCTCCCGCTCTGCATTTTCTACTGAGTTGTTAAATGTAATTCACATTTGGAAATTCACACCTATAAATGAAATTGGTGTGGGTTTTTTTATCATTTAAGGCAATGCCAATCTTATTTTAAATCATTGCAAAAACAAACAAAAAACAAACGAAAAAAGTGTCATTGTGTCATTTTTCTGTCACTGCAACTGCACATATGGCTTGCCAATTCTTCAAGGAATTATTAAAATGAATCAAATGTCTAGAATTCCAGATGAAGAAGACAAAATTCTTCCTTAAAACCACAGACAATTCACAGTTACTCTTGGCTCACCCTGGTTGCACAGTCTGTACTGACCAAGACTGATCACATCACTGCAGTTGTAACTGGTCTAGATGCAACGCTGAGGAAATATGCAGACAAGGCCACATCCAAAGTCACACCTAGCCCACTAAGCCCCCCTGGAAAAGGGGCACAAAACACAACCAGCTTAACAACCCTGAGCCAGCTTAATGCAAGAAGGACTACCTGAGCTGACTCAACATACAGACACTGCTTAACTTTAAACGTGCCCCGCCACACTTGTATTACCAGTATCCAAAATCCCATGCTTGCAGTAGAAGAAAGTTTACTGATACTGAACTGGCAATAAAATTAAATGAAGGAACCAGTCAGTGCTACTAATTTTCCTCTTCCCCCTTTCTTTGTGTCCTATTATCCCATTTCTTCTTATAGGAAAACCACAGGTAGAAAAGGTACTCGATTAAGTACTTCACCGCTGCACTGGGAGTCTGTCAAGTTCTCTTATTTTATAGAATCAGACAGTGGTTTTGGTTGGAAGGTACCTTAAAGATCATATAGTTCCAACCCTCCTGCCATAGGCAAGGCATGTGTATCTGAATGGACTTTATCTGCATTGGGAATGCCACTGTCACAAATAAAACAGTGGGGTGTCATTTACTGTAATGCTGCAAATTGAGTAAGTTCTAAGATAAAAGAAGTACTTCTTTTTAGCCCCATTCTTCTATCCCTAAATTCAAGTAAAACAAAGTCCTAATATAATGAAGTAAAAATTAAATTAAATAATGCTTTGCAAACACTTACAGCCCATAAATCTGTGGAGCAATTTCCAGTCGGTTCAGATGCATGTACAGCTCAATATCATGTTTCTTCAGCAGATGATCCTGAATTTGGTTTACTTTTGCTACAATAGCAATAGATGGGCCTAAGTCCTGTGGCCTTGCAAATGGCGTAGGTGTAATCATCACATCTTTTTCCTGTAGACCCAGAAAATGAGAAAAAAAAAGAATATCTTATGAGGTCTTATTGTCTAAAAGGGACTGTCTACAAGAGATTTGCTTTGTTGTCATCATTGCCTTCCAAATAAACTTATTAATAACTCATTTCTTTTCCAGTGGAAGAGGAATCTCAAGTATCCACTTCTGTGAAAGGTATTGTGGGATTCCCCTTCTCAGGCATGCCAAGGTTCATCCTCTCATTCTGCACATCAATTTTTACATGCATGCTTTACTTTTCATGCTCTGACAAAGTGTTGACAGCTTTATTTTAGCTTTAATATCAGCAGTCTGAGTCAGTCCAGAGCAAAGCAGATAAACGGTAACTTAGCAGAGAATATATGCCTGCAGAGGACAATAAATTGCATACCAAATAGGAAATAACTTGCTTTCAAATGACGCTTCCTAAACAGGATTCCCTTGCTCAGAAAATCTTTGGCTGTACCTCAAAATCTACGCAACTTTGATAATGCATCACAAAACTTATAAAGCAAAAGCAAAATAGAACAGTGAGATCAACCCAAGGACTGGAAGGTAGCTAGTTGGACCTAAAGGTTGTAAAAACTATGTAATGATCTAGAATATGACACAAACCAAATGAAAACAGAGAAAGAAAACTACTGGAGTATTAGCATCCTTGAACCTGGTATTGCTTTCTTTTTTATTTCTGCAAAAGACTGATGCATTATTGAAAAAGAAACAGAATGCTAGAAAGGAATTCAGGATGTAATGAACCACACTGAATAGGAAACATTTAAAAAGGAAGATCAGAAATAAAAAGGGAACAAATCAAACCTATCAAGAGAAAAATTGAGGAAAGGGAAATGGAGAATTAAACTGTCAGAAACAATGCTGAAGTTATAAAAGAGGGAAAGCTGAAACAGTAAGAAGATTTCTCAATGATTTTATTGCAATCTGTCATCATGGCTACCTGACCTGAAAGCTTCACTTTAACAGTTACTGTTTTTATACACTCTTCCTAAATTTATTGATAGAGAAGCACTATCAAGGTGAATGGGTTAAGAATTTCAGAAGACTTCATTACAGTTTAAACTCTTGAAAGACAAAATCACTTGGCTCAATACAGTGAAAAGCACATTATGTTTTACATTCAATAACAAAGAAATGTTTTTTTTGTTGTTGTAGAAACTATCCCCAAGGTTGTCTCCTATAGTTATAATCCCTCTTCAACCCCATTCTTTTTGTATTAGCATTTTAAGAGGAAGGAAGAGAAGTGTCCGTATTTCGCAATCATTTACAACATGGTTTAACATTTAAGTGGGAGGTGAACGTTTAATAATTTCTTCCAAAAAGCTTATTGTTTATGTTGATCTCCTTTGCTTGAAATATTTGTTTCTTAATTATTCCATTTCTGTACCATAGAAAATGTGTATGATGCTGAGCAGCTATTTCAGGTAAAATGATGCCATTTAAGGATCTGATTGATTACAAATTGTATCTTAAAATCTGCTTAATTGTTGCTTTGCTGTGGCAATTGCAGCAAAGGGATTTATCTGTCTATTACAGTGTGATGGTTTTGCCATGCTGTTGTGGTACCAAGATATATTAATTTAAGATGTCCTATCAAATTGCTTGACAAAAGCTCCCTCAGACAGACTGTCAAATAAAGCTCACTGACATGGTGTCCTTTCATTCAAAATCTTTTCTGTTCCACCAAACAGGAATTTAAAATAAAACATCTAGCATCTTAGGGGCTAATAAGAAATGCTGTCACTTACTTAAGTACTAAAGTTCTTCACAGCTGCATGTATGTTGAGAAAGGATTTCTCCTACCTCCTTTTAAAATTATTCTATTAACTTCTTTATTACCAAACAGGGCAGCTTTCTTTATACCCTGACTTTTGCTTCTCCCTTTCATGGCTATTTCCTATCTCTGTTTCAGACCCATTTAATTATTTTCTTGGACACATGCTAGAATGCAGAATAGTGAAAAAAGGTATCCACTGATCTGCTCATTTATACAGAAAACACTCAAAATATGATATGATAGCATTGCCTTAAAGTTAAATGCTAGTCTACAGTAACTATTTGCATAAACACATCAGTAATTATTTGCATAAACATATCTTTGAAACTAATAATAAAAGTCTGTAACCCTACACATTTAATGGACTGTGCATGATCCATCAGTTGGTGCACATAGTGGGCATGAACTTTATCCTGGTTTATTCAAGTTTACTTTAAACTTCAGCGTAACCATTGCATGCAGTCATGACTCTGATGACTCAAAAGATCTGCATTTTAATCTTTTCTCTATAGGCATAGATTCTCATATAGAAATCTCAGCATTAGAATCTATCTACTTGTAATGTCTATCTGTTGATTTGTAATATAAGAAGACTAGCTAGTTACTCAAATTAGCCTTTACATCATTAGTTGTCTGTGGGTTTCAAGCCATCTTTACAAAATTAGAAAGCAGACTTTTAAACACTGGCTCAAGTGTCAAAAGATTCTGCATATCAAAACTAATGCAAGCTTCCTCTTACAGCAGAATGCCAAAACTGAAGTTATTTATCACTTGCAAGCATTTGTGCACCTTGGCATAATGCAGCACTGACACATTGCTGACTGTCAGACCAACTGACTATCAACATGGCTAAGTGCATCAAATAAGATATACTGGATTGCCATTTTTAAAAGCATGAGATAAGTAAATGGTATCCATCAAAATGTAGTTCATCAGCGTCTTAGAAATTAACCCATTAACAGAAATCTTCAAAGCATGTCATAACCTGTGGGGAAAGCAGCTGCAATCAGTAATCAATGCCATGACTTTCCATGCTTCCTGAATTTGGTGCACTCCACCAAGAAGCTCAGTGGATGACTAGAGTGCATATGATACGTCTGTTGTCTCCTCTCACACAATTTGGTTGAGAAAATGATAGATAATACATTTAGTCAGCTGAAATTGCTCCAAAAAATCACATCAGCTGGTGTGAAAGAAACAGCCCAAACAGAAAGATGCTCAAATAAACTGACACAGCCAAGCCGCCAAAATATTTAACTAGAAATGACTCACAGTGCCTGTGCCTAAAGCACAGAAGCCAAGTGGACAACCTGATACTGTGCCCCTGCCCATTCTCACTATATATTAAGTTGCCACATGAGGCAAAACACCTGTTTTCTTTTTGTGAGCTTCTAAGTCTTGGGAAAAGAAAATGAGTGCCTGTGTTTAGTCATCTACTGCTGACATGAAATATAAATGATCAATCCCAAACGGATGCAGTTAACAATAAAAAGACAAAAAAGTGGGATGTTTGAGATGTGCTGTTCTGTTTACAGGACAGCATCAGATTCACCTCTAAGAACAATTTAAATATGGACAGCAGTGAAATGCAGATGAAAAATTTAGATCAAGTATTACAAACAGAATCATCAAATTGTGCCACAAAACATTACCTATCACAACATGAACTGGAATGGCTGGCAGTCGATACTAATACAATTTATATATTCACACATTTAGGAAACAAATGCTACAGCAGTAAAGAGAGGCTAGGACATAGTACACATATAAACCGTGGACAGATTTCTCTCATTAACCACTAGGGAATGGAGTAGCTGGAGAAGCTCCTTTAATGGCAATTGGGAGTAATGGAACCAACTGTTAGAGGCTATAAAATGTAACATGTCTCTCAGAGCACATGCTTTCATTGCTTCCTTTGTGAAGATTCAGACTTTATTATGTAGCTAACCCTCAAAGTCATGATTGTAAAAGGCATATGTACAAGAAAGGATTATTAAAGATTATACATGTTTGCAAAGAACAAAAACAAACAACTAGATATTAATCCCTGCGCTTTGCATTGTTAATTTTTTATGCCACAAAAGGACTGGAAAGGGCAATATAAACTTCACCTTCTACGGAAGCACTGCAAATCTGCAAGGAGTTATTTCCCAGAGTAAAATTCCACCTCAGACTTTACCTCTTCTGCCACAGGAACTGGAACAAATACATTTGAACACACTGAATTCTGAACCGCTACATTCAGAGAAATGTCTCACAGCTTTGTTGTTGGAACAAAAGTGACCATGTAGTAAGTTCATAATATTCACACCTCATATGCTTTATCCTTAGTTACTAAGAATTATGTAAAAACACAAACCCAAATAATAATTTTTACCTGTAGATAGCTTAGGCCAAGATGCCAATGCTCCATGTCTGATAAAATATATACACAAATACATTTAAATATTTAAGGAAAATAGAAGCCTTTATGTGCATCTTGGTTAAACACCTTTTTCTTCAACAGACAGGCAAAACTATCTCTCAAACTAGCACTCTCTAATTACAGTATGCAAATAAAGGCTTTGGTGCACACATGTGGACATCCAAACCAAACAAATTCTTACTAATTTTTTTTTAGCTATAGTTATTCACCCCGTGGTCTACATGAAAAACCATGAAGTGAATCAAGCTGGAACCAAGTTTGGAAGATAATTCCTTTAAGATATAATACACTGAAAGTCTTGGCAATACCTGCAACAGGGCTATGTTCTCCTAGAGCCTTCTACATACACTCCAACACACAAGTAATTTTCAGAATTAAAAAAGAGATAAATGTAAGAAGGAAAAGAGACAGGAAAAAAGTATTCAAAGGAAATCTTGAGCAATTGACGTGAGGGAATTGTCCCTCATGCCATGCATGAAAAATGGTTACAGGCAAGGAGGAGATGGTCCCTAGAAGGTGCCTGCAAGGAATAGCTCTGTAGAACTAGGAACACTGAAAAAGCTCTTCTTTGGAAAGAAGCAACATACTAAATACAGTGATGTCTGTATAGCTGCACAGGAGATCTGAGGGGAAAGACATTCCCTCTGTTTGAATACCCTGAGATCAAGGAAAAAAAGTAAGAAAATGTAGTGATGAAGGCTGGGGGAAGAGGGGGAACATGCACCCTGACCTTTGATTGACATTATATGATTAAAGTTCTGGTTTCACAGCAAATTGGTTATATATCAAAGAGCTAAAAACAATTCAAGCCTCCATAGGTTAAATGCTGCCTATATTTGTTTATTTAGTATGACATCTGCACAGGTTTGAGACACACAGATGTGCCTATGAGAGGCATTCTTTCAAATGCTACACACGAACATCATTCATACATAGGAGAAACTGCATTTGTACGTTCAGCTTTCTGATTACCAAGTGATCTTTCAACAGATAGGAACTCTTAACTGGGATCTTAACAAATACTTATGTATTTGTATATATTATGTAATAAGTATCTTAACAAATACTTATGAACAAATTCTGAAGAGCCTCTAAAGGATGTAATCTTATTTGAGCCTGCTTTAACCAAGTCTTTTAAGAGAAGATGCCTTCTTACCTTCAAATTACTCCAATCATATTAAAAATCACATTTGCTTCAAAATACAATAAGTACATTTTAGAGCTATATTTACCTTCTGACTGTCATGTTCAAAAGTTGAAAACCAATGTTCTGCAGTTTTCATGAGATGTGTGAACATTGCACTGGAGAGGAAAAAAGCAGAAACTTGGTGTTAAATAATGTATTATAAGTTAGATCAAATAAAATGTAAAGGAAGTTGCTAAAACTTACTAGGCATCGTGTTCCAGATACTCAGGATTCAAAAGAACTTTCATTTCCTCGCTGAAAAAGGCAACAGTGAACAATCCAAATGTGAATGTTTATTTTTGGTCAGTGTTCTGCATGTACGATTATGTATTTATAAGCCAACTTTCATATAAAGTGCAAATGAGAAAACTAGCCTTTTTAATTAAAAAAAGCAACTCCATTGAACAAATGAAGTCTTTCCTTTTTATAAAGATCAAAAACAAATTAGCTGCCTTGTCTGCACCACAATGAAGTAACCATCTAATTATTCCAAATAACAAATTACTGAATGTCACAATGTATTATTTGAATATGCTTGATCTAGAATAATTGATTGCTGCACAATCTATCACTGTTTGTCCCAAACAAAAAAAAAATATGGTTACTGGTCAAATACGCAGTATCAAAACATTAATTTATTTTGCTTTAATAGCCTGTATTTTTATTGTACTTTAACAGCAATTAATCAGTGACAGCACCTCTTTTCCATCTACTTTGCTGCTTGGCTCTACTTTTTCAGTGGGGATGGAACAGAATGCTATGCATAACACATGGCTATTTTAAGTTACTTAGCACTGAAAAGCATCTTCTAGGTAATTTCAGGATATCTAACGACAGACATTGAATAAAACCACACACTTGTAAATAATCTCCATCCTTATGCTTAATTGCCTTTGGACAATCAAGTTGAGGGGTACTAACAGAGGTGATATTATATAGTACACATAATTAAATTGGCTTTTATTCACTACTTGGCTCAAAAAGAGTGCAAAAGACAAATGAAATGTCCTAAATATCACAAGTGACACAAGAAGGCAATTAGGTTTTGTTTGTTTTTTTTTTTTTTTTCCCCTAAAAAAACCCAAAACTTTACACATAGGCAAGAAAAAAGCATCTGTATTTTTTGATGGACAACCATGTGTGATGTAATATTTTATACATATGTGTATAATTACATGTGTACACACACACATGAAGTTTGAGTGGAACAGAGAATCAATAGCTAAACCTAATGTTACTATAAAGTCAAAGGATAGTCAAATATTGCAGCTGAAACACTGCTGGTGATGAAAGAAATACCAATGACAATAATTTGTCTACATTGAGGTTTTTTTCTCTTTTAAGATATGAGGAAAGTGAATTGGTAACACGTCTGTTCTATGAATGTAGTTCTCTAATCTGCCTCCTCTCTGCAGTGACAAAACCTAAACCATTTCTGGCAACAAGAATAAGGTGAAACAGCAGGTAAGTATGTAAGCTTTTTGATTAAGGTTCTCCTTAGGTTTCTTATCTCCCCTTTTTTTGCCAGCTAGTACCTATGAAGGGGCTACACTTTTAATCCCCATTTCAACAGAGGTAGAATGGAAGATGAAATAAGATCATTTACATAAACCCATGAAAATGTAACAATTTCTGATATCAGCTTACCCATTATAAATAAAGACTTAAGAAACACATATCTAAAAGTTCAAGTCCAGCCAACTTATTTATTTATTAATTTTTAAGAAAGCAGCTTTTTAATGCTATACAAATAAAACACAATGCTTGCCTTGGTTGTGCAGCTTCACTGGCATGTGAAAAAGCTTGATGGTCACAATGCAGGATAAAGACAATGGGAGCTAAAAGTTCATGCATACCCTAAACATAAAAGGAAGCAAAAGTATAGTAAGATTTTCCAGTCATATAATAGTTCCTAATGAGCAGCATCAGGCAGCCAGCAATATCAGATGCACACTGAGTAAAAGCAAGAGATTTACATTCTTAACGGAACAGTTTCATAATCAATGGCTTTTATCTTAAAATCTGATTAAATCCAAGTGTTTATTCTTTATAATATACAGAAGCAAGTTATTCTCCCTTTTTCTACCACAACAGAAAACAAATTGGCAATGGCAGGCAACCCTGCGCCTGGCAGTTTACTCCAAGATCTATGTTCATAAATATGAATTTTATTTATGATCATTACAATCATGATCCACAGTACAAAGATTTGCAATAGGGACAAATTTCAAAATTTAGAATTATTTTTTATTTGATCATGTTCCAAAACCATAGATAAAAGTGTAACCGTAGCCTTTGGAGGGGACAAGGGATGCTGTTGGTGAAATTAGAAAGATTAAACTTCCATTCCTATGGACATGGGAAAGAAAATGAGTGTTTGGGGTTTTTGTGTTTTTAAAAGTTGCTATGTCAGTATTAAAAATAAACTCATTATAACATAATGCGTAGGAGACCTGGTACTGTTCCATTACAGGCTATTACTAGTATATGCAATCTATATGAAGATACAGAAAAAAATATAGAAACATACAGGAATCAGAACAGGATGGATAGCTGAGGACATGGGCTAGGATTAGAAGCACGGTTGGGCCTCCCAGGCCAGCTATTGGTGCTTTTATCCAGAGCTCCCCAGGAACAAAAAAGGAGTCTTGATTTGCTTTAGTTCACTTGGGGCTTGTCAATTTGTTATCAGGAAGCAGAAGCAACCGCCTCCTGGAAACAAGCAATCCAGTTGGCAAGCTGCAACACACTCGCAGGTAAAACAATAGCCTGCATAATGAAACCTTGTCTTCAACAGATATTCAGCCCCTTCCCTCATATTAGATCACGGAAAAGGAGGATTTGAGGTGTCATAACTGAGGAATTTGGTTATGTCAAGGGAGTTGGGCTCCAAGTGGTGGACTAGGACAGCACATGGGAACTATGCAAGCTACAGGTTGGGGTTTGGGGTCAGCCATACAGAAGTATTGAGGAGAGCCCTTCTGTGATGGATGGGATGAGGTATGAAGGGTTGAGATGTGTTTGGTGGCCTCTGGACACAGGGGTTACTGCAAGGGGAGGGAACTCCTAACCTCAGCCCAAAACTACCAGCCACAGCCAGGGCTTGGTGCCAGGTGCCCAGGCTACTCCTGCTGGGTGTCACTGTGGATGGAGTTCTTGCCCAGCTGTGCTCCAGTTCAAAGCTGCAACTCTTCACTAAGTGGAACATCAGTCCCCAGTTCCAGGTGAGTGCTCTGGGCAGACAGCAATACTAGGAAGATCATCTTGTCCACCCTGCTGGCAGAAAGAGCACTGGGGCTGCTGGACCACCAAGCTCACAGGCATTTCAGATTGCTGTTAAGAGTCAGATAAGTGGTGCTTTTATGCTTGTAGTTCCAAGCTAGGGAGCCTCTCCACTTGCTTTTCCAGCCCTTTCAGTGATGGACAGACATGAACAATGATACAGATACATGCTTGTGGAGCTACCCTGCTGCCTTGCTGGTATATCAGTAGATATCCCATGCAACATTTGAGAAGTATTCAGTATCAGTGAGTTGGCTTATCAGCTTCATGTGTATCAAACAGATCTATTATCTACTAAACTCCTTTAAGTTTTATTGGAAATAATGGGGATTTTCCGTAAGTGGTCCAAACTGAGCAGAGATGTGGATGTGGAAGCCCTGTCTAGCTCATTTTTGAGTGTGCAAAAACTCATTTGAGTGTGCAGCTAATTCCACGTTACTGAATCTTATCTCTTCATAAGAGAAAATTCTAATACCTAGCAGTGTTGAAGGGAAGAAGAAAAAAAAAAAAAGAAAAGAAAAAGGTTTGGAAATTTCTCTGTGCCCTATTACTTGAAATCCTAGGAAATTTAACTTCAGATTCTTCACGACAGAGATCAAGACTGTTAAAGCCTCAACTGCAAGGATGCAGCGATAGCAGTCAGGTGACTGGGCAAAGCTAAAGACAGAAAAACTACAGAAGTTTGGATGTTTTCTTTCTCATCCTATTTTTGAACCTTTAGGGACTACTTAGAAAGATGAAGGCTAAACAGAAATTCAATTAGGAAAAAGCCCAGTGTGACCACTTGATTTAAGGAGTTGATGTAGAGTTCCCAAAACCAACAACATTGGTTAGATTGCAAACTTCCAACTTTAGATTTCTGAAAGTCTTGTGGTCATACTAAGAGGGAAAGGAATAATATAGACAGGGAGACAGGTCCAGGATTAGAAAAGAGATGTAAGTGGCAAAAACATTTAAATAAACTATAGATAACCCAGGCTGTACTTTCCTACACACTCACAGCCCTCAGTTAATTAACAGCTTCGCGTCTGATCTTTTATTCACCCTGATATACTAACATGAAATGAGAGAAATGGAAATGCCAAAAACTTGACTGTCTAATAAAGCTACCATCTAAGCAGTAAACTTATAAGCTGAAGAAAAAGAAAGAGGACATAAAATAAGAATTAGTGATAAAAGATAAAAGCACATCATACATTCTTCCAACATAATAATATATCAACTTTGTAATGAAGTAGAATCATAATGTGGCTGCCCACATACAACAAAAACAAAACAAATAGATGATGAAATATCGGGATTTCAAAAAGATACCTCTGATCTTTCAGTTACAATAGTACTTCAAATGTTTAGAGATTTTTAGCTTGGCAAGAAAAGATACCAGTGTAATATGCATACGCTTATTTTTTCAGTGCTGCAGTTTACTAAAACTCTTTAGTGTTAATAAATAAGTTGACAGAGCTCAGATAATTTTATGACACTTCCCAGCTACAACAAAATATTGATTTCATAATACATTCTATGGTTTAAAAAGAAAACCAGAAATACAGCATTTCTACAATGAAAAGTGAATCAATGCATTTCAAAATTATATTGACATTTCTAAGGGCAATCAAATCATGAGTGAACAACAGTTAGCCTAGTGATTTAGCTTAATTGTCACTACTTCTTTTCAGTTTAACTAGGAGCAGAATTTTGTCACCAGTCTTACAGAAGAATGCTAAGAGTAATTTTTACATATTCTTAAGTAGGATATACTATTCTCTTTAGATGTTATATTTACAGCTACTATTTAAAAATTCAATGAACCCTGTGAGGATTCTGTCTTTAAAATCTCTAATACAGCTTCACAACATTCTACTCCATTTGACTAGGGACAGAAATATCTTTTTCCTCATCAAATAAAATGTTACTTCACACTGGTCAAAAAACCACAAACCCTACTACAAAGACAACTTCATGCATATATGCATATTAAACAAACATTATTGATTGCTGCTTGTAAGACTATATGGCTGATGCTGCGTAATAATTTTAATGAAATGTTGTAAACTGCAGATGTATTTTATTTACAAGTATGCAAATTGTCAAGGAACTAAAACTTTTTCCAAGTATTTTGAAAGGGAAACATCAGGTCCTGTACAGATGCTGACAGACAGAAGTATAAGTTTTCATTTACTGGCTAAGTGTTATAATTCTAATATCAAATGCAGCTCTTGCATGCAGTCATACAAATGAGACAGAGGAATTCCCATAGAGAGCAACAGGACCTATCTATGTCATGAAGGATACTGAATATGAAGACAAACTCCTTAATTTGGACTTTGTATTCAGATGACTGTGGAGAGAGCAGCTTGGAGGTGATCTGTTATCGATGAATTAATGGTAACCTTCATTATTTTCAAGAAAATATGCTGGACTTTGATGTAGTGGTAATTATTATGGGAAGTGGGGCTGGAGTCAATAGTAAAATCAGAACCAATAAAAATAGTAGTACAGGAAGAGTGATTGCAAGATAGCTATTTGCCAAAAGAGGGAAAAAAACCATCTCCTGTCACCATCTCAAACTATATTTCCTATTAGCCAATTTAGAGAAGGGTACTGATGGACATGAACGAAATGTTACCTAAAAAGAGAGGGACAAAAAAGCAGGATTGTTACTAGTAAGCTAACAGGAGCTTTAATTAACAAAACAAACAAATAAACCATTTTAAAAAGAGGTAAGAAAAAATAACAGCTCCTAATAAAAGTGACGCGTGTCCACAACAAGAGAGGAAAACCACAGTCATTTGCCATTTTGTGGACTTGGCACAGCACCACAAGACTTTGGGTGATATACTGAATGCACTTCAGAGAGATTAAATCAACAGTCTTTCATGATCCAGATTTATTTCATTTTCTGCACTTAACCTTTCCCCTTAGTCTTATAGCAACCACTTCCTGGAATTACTGCACTACTGATGAACACCAGTTGAAAACAGAGGTAAAGAAGTTTTCTCTGTCAACAGCCTGTAGGCTTGCAAAATTGAACCTGTTCTTTTATCTGCCTATGTTCATTTAGCCCACCAAGCAGTCTTTATTAAAGCTGAGGCATCAGGCAGTCAAAGTTCATTAATACCATTTATATAATCTCTGCAGTTTCAATTAACTCAGCAAGACATTCTACTACATGATAACAGTCTCATTAATTCAATAAAATCCCATAACTATTAACAATATGGTCTATGTTAAACGGGGTGTCACCTAGTAGAAAATAACAGCTTTAACAGCTTGTGATGAAACACAGGGCTTTTTTTTGTTTTGTTTTAAATTTGATCTGGCTAAATATTCTATTCTTATGTAAAAGGTATTATTTCTTGGTAAGGAATCCAGGATTTTAAATACGAGCAGAGGGTAATTAAGACCTTTTAAAGGTTGATAATTAATATCAAAGAGTAAAACAATACTTCTTGTTCAATAAATGATAGACTACATTAGCTGGAACGTGTTCTTCCATTTTCCATCATCAGTACTCTGGACTATATCCACTAGAAAGGGAAGGCTGAATACTGTTGTTTTCTTTAGTAGTGCCCTTCAAAATACAACTCACAAATCTTATTCTTGTTCTCATGCAAACCTTAACGCTTACTCACGGTCTGTCAAAAATGAGAAATAACCAACTGATAGAGATCTCATGTGTTTGACAACTGTATATTTGATTTTTGTTACAAGTTGTACGATAGTTCTTCACATGTAACTGTTCCTCCAACTCACATGCATTAGGTAAACATTTTGTTTACCTAAAATTTGCTGCTCTGCAGTTTATCATTTGCCAGTGCACACAGAGTATCCCTCAGTTTGTCAGTCCCTACTCACCCTACTGATAATAGCCTGAAGTAACAAATACAAATATACTTCTGTATACTGTGCATATTGCCCTTGCTATATTAATTTAGTATCAGGCTTATTGTCACTTCAAAACCTTCAGAACAAATGTTGAATTAAGTTATCCTGCATCCCATATGGATGCACAGTTAATGCAGCTTTAAGGTTTTCTTTACCATTTTATCAGAAATGGTTCGAGCAGGCTCTCTTTCAGGTAACACTGTAAAAGTGGTATTTGTAGCACCCTTATCGTTCAGTCAAGAGGCATTTGTCAGCTGCATTGTATTTGGATGCTACAGGGTTAGATAAAAGATCTATTCACTAACGTAGTGCACAGCTTTAGGACTTTGAGGAGTAACTTCAAATATTATGAAAAAAGTTAAAATAGTAATGCCTAAATTTCAAAGTCACTATTTTTTTTCTCTATTCAGTACCAGTTTTAATCCTGCTGCATACTTTCTTTGCCTAAGCAGAGAAAGCCTTTCTTTTTATTTTTCTTCCTTAGCCTACATTGACGAGAAAGATGCTGTTTATAAAGAAATTTGAAGTCAGACAACTTAGCAACCTTAAAGAAAACAATTTGAGGGACCCTGTTACGAGGAAAAAGCATATGTTATTCAATGAGCTTACTTTTCTTATTATCCAGCTGACAAGCAGCTCTTTGATTACTTTGGCATTATGATACAACTTCAGATACAACGGAACTACATTATTGTCAAACTGTATAGAAAATGTTGAGTCAATGAATGCCACCTGTACAGGATTTTCATTACCTGCTTATAAAGCAACTGTTCATTTTCTCTGGCGTAGCAGAACAGAACATCTGTAAGAATTTTCCTCACGTTCTCTTGCTGGAAATACTGCATTTCAGGAAAGCTGAAAATGAAGAAATACAGTGAAAATAAACAATATAGCACATAGAATCTCAGTCGTTGGTCTTCTAGAAATGGTTTTAGGTATGACAGCACCTTTCCTTGTCTGCTTTCGCACTGCTCTGTGAATTGTGGATGCTGATAGAGCAAGAATACTTCTAAAGAAGTATTTTTGCAGCCAAAATTCTGAACCATGTTCTTTAATATACATCAGTCCACTACCTAGACAGGATGATGGTATCACCAGTTATATTTAAATAAGCAATCCCTTTAAATATTATTAAAACTAGAGATCTGCAAGTACAGTGGCAAATTGTTTTAATTGCCAACTCCTTACAAACATCCAATCCACTGAAGATGAATCTAATCAAAATAAAACAATGAAGTATATGAGTATGTTCCTGCCCAAAGAATCCGGTTCCTTTGATTCTCAATGTCATGAAAATAAATTGAGTTGATACAGAATGAAAGAAAATAGAATGCGAGGCAATGACCGAAGCATTGAAATTCTTGTTCCTGCAGACAAGAATTAGTACTAAGCCTAGCAGCCCAGATGACCATTCTGGTTCCAGGTGGCACAGCATCCCGATAGCAACTCAATGCAAAGACTGTGCTCCATCGATTACCAAGTCCTTCACCAACGAATCTAAAACTTGCTAGAAAAGGAGCGTGATCAAAAAATCCAAGCAACAACAATTCCCCTCAGAAAAACTATTCAGTTAAAACTAAACCAGCTGCAAACAGTTACCTACTGATTACTTTCATTCAGATACTGGAAAAATAAGCACCAAAGATCAATTCTGCATAGATAAAACCCATACTTTTTATGACATCCTCCATTTTTTTTAATCTGTGTTAAGTTGGCAACTGCAACTGCATCATCAGTCTGTCTTGCAGTTTCACTAATAGCGCTTAGCCCTGTTCTTCATTTTTCTCAAGATAAAGGCCAGGCAAAGGAGGAGTGTAAGAGCTACAGTAAGTTAAGGAAGTTTGTAAACTCTCCAGTTAAATTGGAAAAAAATGGAAGAAAGAAGAGCATGTCGCAAGAAGCATATACACAAATGTTCAATAGTTCACGAAAATTTGAAAAATAATTAGCATTTTAATGACAGTATCTCATAATTGACATGAAACCAGTATCCTGAGCTCCAATATATCTTACTGGCACCTTTTGTGATGCAACATAATTAGGCATTTCACTGTCTTTAGTACCTATCTCAAATAAATTTTGCAATTATGAAATCATTTGATAGTCTGGCAAATATCCTTTAGAGACACAGAATGAAGTGGACCTAGTGTCAGAATAAGTGAGAAGAAGCTGGGAAAATCCCGTTATCTGCATATAATCCAGGAAAATGTAACTATTTACAATCTGTAACTATTCTGGTTCAACTCTCACCTCTGCATCCTTCTCCTTGTGTGCTGGAGGTAGGAAATAAGGTGATTGTGCAGGACATACCTTAATGAATAAGTGCACAAACAGAAGTGGGGTTTTTTTCACGGTTACTGAAGAAATAACTTGATGTTAAAAAAATGTTTCATAAAGCAATCACCCCAAACCAGATCCAGCTACACGGAGCAAAAACAAAACCAAAAAAATCTGGAAAGATAGGATACTAAAAGGAAAAGATCAAACTGGACAAAGAAAACCAGAAGATTACTTTAAAAGACAACACAGTAACCCTCAGGCTAGACAGCTGACGTAAAGGCTGTACAGTATTGTCAGTTTTGTGATGAAATCACATGGACTGTAGATAAATTTTCTTCCAGCAAATTTTCTTTTTCCTCCTTCCCAAGTCTAAGTTACAAGGCTAAACTTTAGACCAGTTACAGCAAGGCTGTTGTAAAGCCTGTCATAAAGAAACAATATAGGGAACTATAATAAATTACTTTAGATAAAACTATTAGTGTTAATAATTACTATAGTCATCTCACAGAGGTGATGACAGGTGAGCACAGAAACATAACTAATTAAGGCTAGAAAAGTGCTTGGATGAAGGACCTGAATTAAGAGCCAAGGCAGAGGAGACACCGTGGCTTACACGTAGCAATGCTGGAGTCCTGTGGAAGGCATTGGGATGAAAGGCATTTTCCTGGCACCTGGTGAGGGTAATGGTGGACCAACATTTGGAATCTTGTATGCACTTGTACTAATCATATTACTGTAAAGGAAGGACACAGCTGAGACCAAAAGTGCATTACGGCAGATGGCAATCGACATAATTTAGGGGTTTGAAGAGATTATTTCTGAAGGACTGTTATTCAGGCCTGCCCTAAGAAGTTTAGGAAAAGAAGACTAATAAAGAAAACCCAAAAATACACAGACGTATCTGTGAGGATCTGGTAATATCAGAGATTGTTACACAAAAGATAATAATGAACTCAGAAATAAGCCGGCTGAAGTATTAATTACAGTAAATGTAAATACAAGAGATCAGAAAGGAACTATCAGTTCAGGATGGATTTTTATTGAGAATGTCATTTCATGATTAAAGCACTGTTTTAGAAATACAGTATCCTCAAATAAGGCAAGGTAAAAAGACTTCATGAGCACTAGAATATTACATTTAATTACATTTCTGAGAAAGAATACATAAGGACATGCGAATCTTGCTAGACTGTTTTACCACAACTGCTACAATTAAACAACAGTGCATTCAAGTTCCTGCTGTCTGAAAGCAAACACCACTTGCGAGTTAGTTATTTTCTAAAACATTCCTTTAGCCCACTTAGGGTCCCATACAGCAGAGGCAAGCCAGACTTTGACACAGAAGAAACAGGTTGGCAACCAAATAAAAGGATGCACAAACACTTTATAAAACAAATTTGGTGGCACACAGGAATAAGGCTCTTAACCACAGCCATGGAGTGACCATCTTTCTTTCACAGACAGACTCCATCCCCTGTCATTCCCCAATGCTGTTACTCAGCTGGAATAAGGAAAGATAATCCAGAAAAAAACCAAGAAGCTCTTGAAAATGTTTGGTAAAGGATTATAATAACTTCTCACTCCTCCCTTGATGCTCACTTTTTTCTTGAAAAGGAATAAACTGGTGTATAGACCTTCCTTCCAGCAGTCCATCCTCTTACATAGAAACTAGATTTTGTCTCCTGAAACTTAATGGATTGCTTTTTCTTCCCATCACTTCTACATGTTTAAGAAGGATGCAGCTGCCTTCCTCACTACCTTTTTCATAGGTTGGTTTGGGGCTTCTTTTTTGTTATTTGGGAGATGGACTTTGAAACAGTAGCACCCACCACTACTCATCTCCACAGTTTCCATTGCCCTAAATTGTGACTGTTACTTCTGCAGCAAAAACTAGGTAGATCAATACATAAAAACACTACTACAGAAGAAAAGAAATCCACTTGATTAGTCTACTGGGAATGCTCCCTAAGCATTTTGCTGTTTAAAATACTGCAAAGAGAATAATAAAAGCTAACCATTTATAATCTTAGATGTACAAAGTGATGCCAGCAAGCTGACTGGTGTTTTGTTTTGACTGGTAGCTAGATGCTCTTGCATCTGCCAATCTTCTGATTTCTCCATTTCTGGAGAATGTTTTCTAAAATTCTTCTTTATCACTTACCTGCTTAATCATCTCAAAATAAATCTGCATTGCTTCATGGTACATCTTTTGACTGACAGTAATTAATCACTGCATTCCTAAGTCAGTTATGAGTTACTATGGTGCTAGTTCATGCACCTTCCTTTTTTAGTAGAACAATAGAATGCAGTATCATAGTCATGACTTGGTTGATACTGCTATCTACATTTAAAGTAAGGCTTTTACTTGATTTATAGTAAACCCCTCTTACCCTTTCTCCCACCCTCATTTTTAGAAGCTTCTCACTTAAGATAGAAAGAGATGGTGCTTGGTTCCAGCTCAAATGTATGTGTTTCTAGGCGGCTGAAGGAAAATCCATTCTGAACCTCTCAAATCCCATAAAAAAGTAAGTCAGGTGATAGAACGGAACTGTTGATCACCAGTGAGTTAGGACTAACTCAACCAAATCCCTCCCTACTTCCCTTGGAAATACTGGAAATTCTTATTATGCAACCAGCAAAAAATTGTATTTAGACATAATGGCTTGCCTCACCTGACTTCAGGCGACCACAGCTCAGTTACGTTCAAGTGACCTAGAAGCCCTTTATAATTACTGAAGAAAACATACTACTCTACAGTATGATTTATCAGACTTTAATACTAGACATTTACTTTAGGAAGATGTGATTTGTATCCTAGAATTCTTCAGGTACATACACACACACAAACCAATTTAAACAAGTACCAAGTTTAAAAGCATATTTCTACCAATTTTCTCCCACCTATTATGACTACACTTCAAAGACTTCTAATAAACTCATTATGAAGTTAAATTTTTAACTGCTTTAATTTGTAGAGGTTTGCTACTCTGTGCAGTTAGTGTCACTCTCTACAGCATTATTTACTTGATGCTGTTGGATGACGGAGTACTGAACTGAGTGACAAAGAATATAAAATATTCCCTAAATAAGAAACAGAAGCTAGAAGGTAATGATTATGTAACTGAACATAATACTAAATTATTTTAAGCTATCATAAAAAGCATTGTAAGTTAATGACAGATCCCGAAATTTATTTAAAGAATGGAAATGAAAATGACAAGATGTAATAGAGGGTACGTACATTCCAAAGCCGAGGAATGTAGAACTTATTGCTTCTTACACTGATAGTTTACAAACAGATACATATGTATACATAAACCGCATGCTATGTTTTATGATTAGGCAAACAACAAGTGTCTATATAAATACATGTAGTTTATCAAATAAATTCATGTTACTTTGATGCTTAATATCGCTCCTTCATTGTCTGATTTACTTTGATATTGATGACACATAATGCATGCTGTTATTGTTCCAAGTAGACATTATTTTATACAAATACATAAACGGAAATGTCTTTGGACACTATTACTGATATTAGTGAATATTACTCACCCTGCCACTTTCCATGGACTTAGTGTATACATACATATTTTTAAATAACAATCTGACATCCACCATAACCCCCATAGAACTTTTCATTCTCCAATTATAGTTTAGATACGTATATATTTTAATCTTAGAACATCCTGATCTGTTTCCTTTAACAAACAAAAAATACCATCTGTTGTGAGAATGCACATGAAAGCATACTCAGATTTTAATTATACATCTCATGGCAAAATGCATTCAAGAATGGGTCTAGGGACGGACACATAAAATATTCTAAAACCAGACAGCAATGATTTCTTCTGCATGACTTGGTTTCTGTAAATGAAAATGTGTGAGCTTGGGATTTGTAAAATCTATGACTATCACAACTTTTTTCAAGTTATAAGGAAAAATATTTGCAATACAGTAAAATTTCACATGGTACCAAACCAGTAATTGAATTTAATTAGATTTACACATCAATCAATGCTTCCACTCTGAAAAGAAATGTTTTCAGGGACTGAGTGTTCTAACTCAAACAAGTTCCTCACCAGGAATGACCTAAGGGCCAAGAAGATGAAAACATAATCACAGTAATATTAGGACAAATTTTAAAAGGCATATGTGACAAATAACACTAGAAAAGCGAGAAATAAAAATAGAAAAGCTCAACTTCTCTAGATGAGTGACATTTCCCTTGTTAATTACAAACTGTTTATTTTTTAATTATTGATTGCTAAGAAGAAAATAATATGTTCGATTTTTTATAATGATCATAATTTAAAGACCTTTTAGTTTCTCTTACTTTCTCTTTGCTTCATATGTGAAACTCTGCTTTAAATTGCACATAGTAGTACATTTCTTAATATCTTAATTTAGAAGAACTTTCCTTCAATGATACCAGTAAATCTCCAGGGTTTAATGTTTAACTCAATTTTCTCATTTTTCACTCCAAGAGAGCTGTATTTTTATACATTTAATGTATGTTTCCACACATTCATGTTCAACAATCCTGACATTTATGCTAACCAAAGTCAAGAAAACGCAATATAATGTATAACACATAAAAATGCAGAATCTAAATTTATATGTAGAAATTTCTGTAAAGATCTACATACGTTCTTGTCACGTCTTGTTCAATCATTGCTCGGAAGCTCTTTATCCTGGAAAAATTTGTTCCAAAGACTCTAAAATAAGGAAAAATAATTGCATGAAATAGAGACTTCTACTAATATTTCAGGTTTATATACTACATCAGTAAAGTACTGTACAAATCTTAATGAATTAATCCTCAGAATTCCTTGTAGAGTGGTGTATCAGTATTGGTATATACGTTGGTGACCAGCCCAATGAAGTAACATTGGTGAATCAGCCCAATGTAATCTGAGAAAATCGGTTTAGGTCAGAGATGAAAACACTCAAGTTCCTGGATCCTTGTTCTAGGCTCACTCCAGTTGCTCACAGGATAGTTGGTCTGTGAGTTACTTGTAAGGGATCTACGAAGACTATCTATAAAGGCAGAGTAAATTAAAACTTACTAGAACCAGTAGCTCAACTGAAAAAAATTCAATAGTTCATGCCTGGAAGAAAAGGTACCGTACTGTACTGCATTCCTCCTACAAATGTATGTGCTTTAAATGGACGCTCCCACAATTTCCATACTAAGAAATTATTTGGAATTAAGCTAGTTTGTCTTGATGGAGGCAAATGAAGATGACATACTTCTAATGGTACATATATACAGTGCAGATCAAGACTAGCCATTCTAAAAAAAGTTGTGGTGGAGAAAACCAGGATATTTAAAGCTCACTGTTGCCACAAATAAATAAATAAATAAATAAATAAGTTCAAAGTAGGCTTAGTTTCTTCTGCATGTGTGCTTATGATGATTTCCATACTCTTTCTTTGGTTTCCTTGCCTTGTTTACCAATATTTTGCAAAAGCTAACCTTAAAGAAGTCAGCAAATGTTGTTGTTTGTATACTCCAGAAAAAAGTACTGCAAAGCCTATTCTTTATCGTAACGAGACAGTAGCTTGGCCATATTGATCAAAATATTGAACAAAATCTATATTAGACTTCTAATGCAGGTTAGTTTTTAGATAGCAGCAGCACCAATGAATGAAATATGGTACAAACAGAGCTGACACAAGAGAGCTGACACAATACTTCCAGAATTGCAGAAATAATTCCTTACCATAGTGGCTTAAGATCCACAGAAAGGAAAGAGAAAGTAAATTAGTGCTATCTAGCAGAAGAAGGTAAAATAACCAAAAAGAAAAGTTAATTAGCTTCTATATTTGTGTTACAAACAATGAAAAAAACCCCTAAACTTTAATAGTATTCATATACTTGACAATGTCTGACATAACACTAGCATCTTTTTAATTCACAGCTCTTTTCATGCAGCGAGATCACATTTTGAAACTTCCCTGCCCCTGCTCCCATCCCAGTCCATCAGAGAAAAGCAAACAGAATCTGCATGCTAAGAGGAAACAAAACCCAGGACACTGAAAGGGTAAAACATTTAAGTCACTGTAGAGGCTCAAAGGCACTTTGCTCGCCATTCCTATGCCTGATTTGGCCTGTGGCTTTGTTTTATAGATGAATCCCTCTGCCACATACTCTGACATGTCAACCCTTGTCTTCTAAAAGACATCACAAGCAGAAAGAAGCTTAAGCCACTGTGTATGATCCCAAACTAAAGCAGAAATACTTTAAATCTTTCATATTTGACACAACTTTCTGTCCAACTGGATGCAAGAATGGTTTGATGGCATGCACAGTCATACTGGCTGCACTGCCACCAACATGCCTATCAACACTTCCACGTCTCAACAAGAAAATATTCTGCATCAAATAGGAAGCAGAGTACCACACTACAAACAAAATAGGGGCTTCTGTTTGAGAACAAAATGGAAGTATAAATAGTATAACCAATGATACCTGTGACAGTCTTTACAGGTGTAAATCTCTTAATGCAACCAAAGAAATTATTTTCATGGCATTAAGTTGCCTTAAGTTTGATTTAGAAAAAATTCAAAGATGGTAATAATTAACAGAAAAGAGTAAAGATACGTGCTTTAAAATACTTAAGAGCTTTTCAGGTATTAGAAAATGCAGCAGAAAACCATCATAAACAAAAAAAACCAACCACCCAAACAAAAAAGTTGTTCAAAATTAAGCCCCCAAATCTATGTTAGCCTTACTCAAAGTGTCATGACTTTGAAAATAGCAAGCTACTAGGAGATCCTGTTAATTTCAGTGAGTTTGGTGTTCTGCACTTAATGACAGTCCGGCCAAATACTTTTACCATATATTTAATATTTCTTTAAAATCTGGATCTTTCAATTTGTAGCTGGCTCCTTTTTGATTAGAAAAGAAACTTATTTCGTTCAATGATAAAGAAAAAAAATTAAAAACATTGGAAGAAAAGCCTATCTTGCAGCCTGGTACTTTAAACATTAACTCAGCACATATACAGCTCAAGATACAGAACAATTCTATTTTTGCAGGAGAAAAACTTCCAAGGCTGAACAGTCTTCCAGAAGAGGGTTCTTTAGTACTTGCTGTTAACAGCATTCCCTTCATATTGACTGTTTAAACACTCCTTCAACTAAAGGCATTTTACATATAAAATGAAAACACACAGCAGTAAAACGGCACATCGGTTAAAGAAAACATATGCTGTGAAACTGGACTTGCAGTCCAGCACTGATTTTTCTGCTCATCACAACCTTCCTGAAAAATCAGAATATTAACCCGGAAATGCACATTTCTGGTTGTTTAGCTGAGGCTGTGAACCAATTGTTAACACAAGTCAGTTTGGAAATTTAGGAGAGATTTTAGCACTTGCCATTTTGCTTTCCTCAGCAAGAACTCGTGTCACAATGATGATGATGAGGATAATGTTAGTAGCACCTGTGTTGATAGAAACAAGGGTCAACTTACCCCCTCATCCTGAGACAGTGGGTTGTTGATTATCAGATCTTGCTGTCCGGCTTTCCGAGGGTTTGTAATGTGCTGGGTAAAAAGAGAAAAAAATCAAATCCTCTTCTGCTGGACTATAAGTATTGATGTCTAAGTCAAAGTATGAGAGTAGAGAGCCTATTTTGTGCCAACTTACAATTTCTTTGATCTTACTGTAAGAAGTTCTTAAGTCTGAAGTGGTTTTAATCCATTGACTTCTGTCTTGGGGTAGAACCTCCAGAAATAACTATCGACAAAACAAGATGAATCCATTAGGTTTCATAAATTTAACAGAGCTTTTCATATAAATCCTACCATACAGCATAAACCACCTCAGCAAGGAGAAGGAAGTACTCTACATGTAAGAAGAAAGCAGAGACCTATAAGATACGCCAGGCTTTATTATTTTCCTGTCAATAAATAAGAAGGCAGAAATACTAGCAGTTCTACTGTATGAAATAAAGCATTAAAGACAACTGAAGCCACAAACACAAGCTTTGTCAACTGTCACAACTTCAGAAGAGTTGATTGAGACTTCCAAGGCAGAAAGGAAGTGCAAAAAAAATTGAAATAAAGACACAAAACTAGAAGCTATTTACAGAACATTGATGACCTAATGCAACTTCCTTAAAATCAAGCATGAATGCAGAGCAGAAACTAAACACTCAGAGACTACGCTCTACCTAAGAAATGTGGAAAGGGAAAATCTTAATCTATAGAAACGAAACATACTCTAGAGTTCCGCAAGACAAAAAGAGCCAATTTTGCAAGAAGTCTTTGAGAATGCTGACATCACAGTTCTTTCACATTTCTGTTTGAAAATGGTTAGAATCTATTGGAAAATAACATTTAATTGCGTAGAAAATAAAGAAAAAACACAGAGTATTTTCTTGTTTTTTAAATGTTTTTATTTACACATTATAAAGTGTTAAGTAACAGTAAATGCTGACAAACAACAAAAACATTCCCAAATTACTAAAAATATTTCAGATCTTAACAAAACATAGACAGTATTTTTAAAAGAGGCAGCATAAGCCAGAGCCCTAACCCATATCTGGACAGGAAAATAAAACCAATCTGATTTCTAAAATGAAACCACTTCTTGACTTAATCAGTGGACAGTGAGGGACTTGATGCTTTTGTTAGTTCAGGGTTTTGAGTTATGGTCTCCTAATTTAGAGGCTCAAGAAGAAGCAGGCTGGTAAAATAATGCTTGTGGCATACATTCATCTGGCCTCCTGAAGGAAGTAATTTCATTAACTTTAAATTTGTTCACTGCTACATACATTTCAAATTTCAAATTTCTTTCATCCATATACAAAGAGTATTTTCATTTTGTTTTTATAGGTCTTTATGCCAAAGTGAAGCTTGAGAAATTCCAAGTGAGGTAATTTGAATTATCAGTGCTAACATACAGTAACTCTACTAGGGAAAATGTTCTCTACTGTCATAGTTAGTGCACAAGAGAAGACCTGATGCCAGTGCAACAAAATTATTTTGGACTTTATATAGCATCAAAGTATTATGTTGCTTTCTTTCTCTTCCTTCTCCTGCAACTTTAAAATATTTAGCAAGAGACCTCTGAGGACCTGTTGTGTTTTAATACTGGAAGATCTGACTGCCTTCTCTATTCAGTCTTCGCTATCTCATTTCACTGGGAAAAGCTGCTAGCAGAAGCATCAGACTGATTTTAAAGGAGTCCCAAGTTCCACAAAACAAATTTTGAGACAAAACTTCATTTTTATTTCCAGTGCACAGCTTCACTGAGGAGAGACTGAGAGGACATGGTGTGTGACACTCAATCCTAAACACACCACCCAGCGCAAGGATAATCTTTCCTAGGAATATTTTACTATCACCTGCAATTCAGCTTTGAGGCAACTCAATATGATTCGAAAATGTCCTATGAATTACAAAAACGAGTAGGAAAACACTGGGATGAAGTCTGTCGGAAAATTCACGATTCTTTGCATCAATAATCTTCCAGCGCATCACGTAATGTGTTGATATATTGCAACCACAAACTGTAAATAAATATTTTCTCTTCTTACCTTCCAGCAAACACTACGGAACCTGCTGCTTCTCAGCTGCCCATTAATCCCCTTTAGCCGTATAGTTGCCAAGTAATTGTTGTTTACAAATAGTTCTTCCCATTCTTTGCTGTGTGCAAAAGCAAAAGGAATGAACATTTCAACAAAAAACAAGCTTTAGCTGATTTAAGGACTATAGGACATTACACAATATCGGATAAGCCAGGAAAGAAACTTTTTTTAATGTATATATTTAGTTGTGTACCCCTTCTAAACGCATGGCTGTCTTTTTGGACACATTTCTTCTTTGGATTTAATGAATATGTAGATCGCTATAATTATGCCAGCTACTGAAATTCATAATGTCTATGGAGGCTATTCCATTTCCTCTAAAATGTTGGTACTGCAGTTCAGTGAATAAACAAGAAAAATGAATATTAATATAAGCACATTCATGTTTCAGCTGTAGACAAAGAAGCACCTATTCCAAAAATATGCAACAGAAAAGTATACTGTTGACTGTATTAGCTCTTCACATGACATATTTGCTTAAATGAACCTTCTTTTCTTCCTAATGTCAAGCTGGGCAGTTAAGCATCATAGAAGATGACTTTCTTCAACATTTAGTGCTATTTACTATTGAAATCACTCCTACTTCTTTCTACATGATCAGTTTTAAAATTTTAACAGGTGCTAGCAAATTTAAAAAAACATCAAAAAAATTAAAAAGCCTCACTGTATAAACTGTTGAAGGCAAGCTTGAGTACCTTGCAGTACCTATGGCTGACTAGATAAACAACCTAAATATGCCTCCCAGGCATGCAGGCACCAGGGGCCTAACACCTGTGCCTCATTAATATACAAGTAAATAGGCTCTACTGGGAAACAATTGGAAATTAATTGTCCCAAACCATCTACTGAGTTTGAATAAAAGAATTAAATCTGTATTTCCTGCACCTTCTACTGAAATACACAAGAACAGTAGAAGCCATTTGATGGTCTTAGTAGCCCAAGACTTGCTCACAGACTCTGCAACCCCCTTAAAATTCAAAGGGCAATTTCAGTGTAAGGAGCCGGATTATGTGCTGGAAATGTGTTTCAGATTTATTTTCAGTCCATGTCCTTAAGGTGAACATCTCCTTTTCCCACTGCCACATGGGAGACTATTACCTCTCCCTGGGAGACCAAATGAAACCAGAAAGAGGGAAACTACTACTTTGACTCCAGGGTAAGATCTCACTAGATTTCCTTCGCTAAGAAAGGTCACAGAGTGGGTTATACTAAACACCAACAAACTCTGGTTTTGCAAGCTGCCCTAAATATATGCAAACTAATGGTTAGATAACTTTCAGCCTTTTAAGCTGAGTTGTGAGGGTGAGTTTTTTTAAACCTCGTTTTAGGCAAAAATTGCACAGTTCCAGAACAGAATTATAAGATACACTTGCAGGGAATAGTTGGGGTACAGACTTGGCAAGCCAGGAAATTATGGTCCTGTTCCTCTGAGATGGAGCAAACCGAGCTCACTATTCACACTGAGACCAGAAGCACTGTGTTTGTGAATGCATCACCTTTCAGCTAGGATCATTTCCAAAAATAACAAAAAAAGAGTTTTTACTTCTGGGTCTTGATTATTAATGACTTTGAGAAGGAAAGGTACTCCAGATAAGAACAAAGATAACTAAAACAGTGTTAGCTTGAAGGGCTTAGGGCTCCCTTTAGCTTCTGACAACTGCCAGTATTCCCAAGTGACCAACATAGCAGCAAGTAATTCCAACAGCGTGGGGCGGATTCCTTCCTTCCTGCCACATTCCCCATTCTCCTAATCAGACTCTCTGGCCATTCCACTGTCTCCCTAACTCCCATACATCCTCACCTCCTGCACCAAGCTGCCTACAATTGTTTACCATGATTCTGTCTCCTTTAAATACCACGTATGGTATATAGCAGACACAGCTTGAGAAAAATCTGGACCTTTCTTTCACAGCCATTTATACTTCAGTAACTACAGTATATTATGCCTATCTAAGTAACCCTCCTGTTTCTATCATGTATAATATTCTCCAGTTGCCATTGTAAATTTTGTAGCATTATTGGCCATTATAACTACTGCCAAGCTGCCTCCCTAAGGTAGCGATTCTTCAAGAGTGACACATTCCCCTGTGCACACAACAGGTCAGCCTCTGAAGCTATTCACATTGTTCTGCAGGCAGATGACATTCCCATGTCTTTGAAAATGCTGGTGTGTCAGCTGAGTTAGCAAAAGGTTTCAACCAGTGCAACTGTGAATAGAATGAACAGAGAGGAAAGAAACTCTTCAGGTTATTTTTTTCACCAACTGCTGGGAGTGATTGCTACACAGTAAGAGAGTAATTTCAACACTTCTTAAATGGTATTAGTGCCGATACTGTGCTTTGTCTTCTTCTTCCTTTCTCTCTCTCTTTTTTTTTTTTAATCTGTAATGCAATTCCAAGCACGTTTTGAATAAAATTACATTTAAAACCGCCAAAAGAAATTTGGCAAGATTGTATCTCCCCTGCACACCCCCCTCCCCCAGGCTGCTGGGATCACTAAAAAGAAGAGTTATAAGCAACTGAAAAAAAAAATAATGAAAGACTTGGAAGCTGGAATTTGTTTTAGTAGAGCTGAATGATACCTAAAATCCCTTCAGAACTGCATTCACTAATTCATCTCTCAAATATTTTGAATGAAGGCTAATAAATTAAGCCTTACAATTCTAGAGAATGTTTCAATAATAGTAACACTGTAATATCAACAAGCTATCAGTTCTAAAAGGATAATTTTTTTAATGATATAGCCCTACTCTGTAAACTAATACCTATGAGCTTTGTTGACCCAGGCTTGCAGAAAACTCATCTGTCAAAGTGAAATGAGCAATGAAGATTTGAACTCAAGTCTACCACATCCCATTTGCTTCATTGAAGTGAAAGGCTTCAAGAGCCAATTGGAACCACTTAAAGTATGAATAAGCACATGCAATTGTTTTAAATCAAACCAGAAAATTAAATGCATAATCATGTGTTAATACCACCTCTAGCTTGTACAATTAAAACAAAGGCCAATGTTAAAGTTTTCTGGTTATTTTGTGCGTATTTTTCATTTCATATTCTTATTTAAATATTCTGTCTAATACACTACTAAATCTATTGTAAAGTCTTTATAATATAAAACCTGCACAAGGAAAAAGTTATTGGATTAATGCTTCTTTTGGAAACTTAAACTTCATATGCTGTACCCATCCAATGTAAAGTACTTATTGGCATGAGTTAGGGACAGTTGCATTACTCTGAAGTGGGAAAAGTGCTCAATATGTATGAATGAAAAAGCAAGCAAATCAGTGGAAGGGATGAAGGTTACAGATTTGTTCTGAAAGGTTTGTTCTTAGCCCTCATCTGTTCCTTTCCATCTTTTGAAACATGCATTTTTGTCATAACTACCAGTTTGAATCTGTCTGCATTAGAATTTTATACTCTGCTCTGTTCTAGTACACATACTTACTTGCCTATAAGAAATTAGCCTGATCTCCTAGCAAACCATATATAAGCATATTTGTTACCTTTTTTCTTTCCAACAGGACATGTTTTGTAGATCTGATGCTTCTAAGACAACTACAAGCATTGGATTTTCTGAGATAAAAGTCAAAAGATTTGGAAGAGAAATGTCTCTGTCAACAGACTGTTCGGAAGAAAGCACAGTGAGCAGGACTTTACATCAGAAAGTGTAAGTGAAAATCTACATGCACTTAAATACCATTTTTGAAAAAGTATTTTAATCCCCAATGACGCTAGACGCTAAAGCATCTTAGTAAAGGACATTGGAAAGCCACCATTGCCCAGCCGTAGACAAGCAAGCAACTATAAACTCTTTAAGAATGTGTGATACCAAAAATGTAACAAGACACCTGGAAACTAATTCTGGAATTGAAACAGTAGTTCCAGAGTTTTATTGAGGCAATGCTTAGCTGTGGTAGTGTTGGGAAGAGGTAACGAAGACTTTCTTACCCTAATAGCCAGTAGCAGAACATCAGCCTGTGGCTCTGCTGCTAAATTTCAGTCTGCAGCATAATGGCAAAACCAATGCATCGAGCATAGGTATTCAGGTAGAAGAATGCAATGGTAGCCCACCTAAACTCCTTACAAAAAAAAATGTAGTTCTGTTGAGAAGAGGAAGAAATACAGTGGAGAAAGAGTGGTATAGCACGGACAGTAACCACCACTAGCTAACTTCTGCATTTACCAATTTACAGGATAAAGCTGCTGATAGGTACAAATGCAGATCCTTCTAAAGGTTAAAGCTAGTGTAAGAAGCATTTTTGTACTATGAAGTTCAGGCAACATCAAACTTTGTGGGAGACACTCAAACCCATAGACATGTAACAGTGTGAATAGGCAGATCAAACTACAATCTATGCCACTGAAAAATGGCAAAGATTCACTCCTGGGACTGTAAGGGCTCAGACCTACCAGGTAAATATTACTGTTCATCATTACTTTGCTTTTAGTTGAAGCTGTGGGTTACAAAGAAACCAGTATTATCTAATCATTAACCAGTGTGTATATAAACAAATATAATATTTACAAGTTTTGATGACAAAGAATATTTCTCAGTACATGGTAAAATACTGTAATACTACTAAAAGGTGTGAACATTAGCATACATATTTAAGATTTCAATCTAAATCTCAAGCTTATTCCACCCTCTAGACCAATATTGAAGGACAAAATGGATAGTCTCATAGAGATCCACAGAAAACTCTTGAGCAGTGCTGCTAGCATTGGCAAAATCATCTTAAACCAAAATGGTGGGCATGCATGCTCTCAGAAAAGCCAATTCCACTTTTTTGTACCATTTTTGGTTCATCTTCAGAATGCACTTTTGAAACTGCTGAGACCCAAACTTGGCTCCCCAGAGGCACTCGGTAAAGTAACAGGCTGCTGAACAGGCCATCAGAAAGAAATTACTTGTATTATCATGTCGTATGTTTTATAATATGAGGTCTTTAGTGATAAGAACATCAATAAGTGAATGTAGTATCTATATTTAAGCAGAGGCAGCAATTCTTTTTAAACATACTTCATAAATCCAGAAACATGCATAGTTTGTATTATTTATTACGCCATAAAATCAACAGTTGAGAAAGAAAGTAAGGCAACAGCCAGGAATGTAATAAAACCAGAGTTAATTCCATAAAAACAGGGTGAAAAAAACAATTGAAAGGCAGTATCGAGAAATAAGCAGTAAGTTTCTAAAAAAAAACATTTCTGAAACACATGGTCTTTTATTTGCTACCCTGAAAATCCACTTGACAGCCTTAATGTGAAGGCTTATCAATCTGCTTGGAAAATATATGCATTTTGCTCTGTTTCCCAAAGTCCTGCCTCAGGATACGAGGCAGAGTTAACAGCCATGTAAGTGTGAATATGCATGGCTGTGCTGCTGGGAGGCTCAACATTCAAAGGGCAGATTTTTCTAAACAGTTCAGGTTTCCTCTGTTTTTGGCTGCCACACAGTTAAAAAGGTTTGAGTGAAGAAAGGTAAAATCACTTTCTTAAGGTAAACATACCAGCAAAAACTTAAGGTTATTAGCTAGCTATGCTCTTTAAGCTCCTGGCGTGTGTGCAGAGCAGTTCAGGGAACTGAAATAAGGCCATACTGGCAGTGGGACACTTTGCCAGCACCACTCCTAGCAGCACTGGATCTGATGCAGAACCCCGAGATACCTTTCTCCATACTCCAAATTGTCCACTTCTCCTTGGCGGCTCTCAGCCAAAGAGCCAGGTTTGGCCCTGGGAGAACACTTCACCTCTAACACTGCAATTGTTTAGGTTTTGTAGAAGTATTCTTGTTACAGCCATTTTGAAGTCCAAACTTCATCAGCTTGTTTTCCTCTAGTCTTTATGCAACACATTTACAGAACGGCAAAACAAAATCTAGATGTTCTGTTCAATTATTTTTATTTTTGTGTTATAACTCATTTACTAAAAATTGCAGTCAAGGCTTTCTACCCTAAAACCTCCCAACACCTTTGAAATCCTTTGCATGCACATGTAGAATATTTACTTTCTAGTTCTCATGACTGGAGTTCCCGTCTGCTGTTATACCCTTCTGCTAATTCATACCCCCAGCTAACCAGAGCTCTGTGAATTTTGTGCGTTCACATGCATGCAGCCTCGTTATACGGACAGACACGCATTCTTTAAGAAAGTGGGAAGTTAAGAGTTTCCCCTAGTATATAACAGAAGTTAAAAGTCACAGCTCTACTATCCTGGTTTCAGCTGGGATAGATTTAGTTTTCTTCTTAGTAGCTGGTACAGTGCTGTGTTTGGGATTTGGTGTGCAAATAGTGTTGATAATACACCGATGCTGAGTGAGCAGCTGCGTGGTACTTAGTTTCCAGCTGCGGTTAAACCACAACATCTACAAATCATCAAACTAGAAACTGGATGTAAAAGAGAGAGGGGAGATACTTTTTGCAGGAATATGCCTCAAAATGCCAAAATGTTTCTGCTTACTCACACCTGACTAAAGCAAGTCTAGAACTGGCACAGAAATTACAATGTTTAAAAATAAGCACCCAATTTCAAAACTTGGATGACTTTATAACATGCAGGGTTACGAATACAAAACTCTAGCTAATATTGCTAGTTACACTTCAACTTTGTAAATTTGCCCATTTTGCGTTAAATGACATGAGAAAATGAGTAAGTGATTTCATGATATAACTTTAATCTCCTGAACCGACTAGGTTTTATTACCATAATTAAAAGCCACATAGTCTCACTAAAAGCAAGTCTTTGCTCTTTAGATTTATTCCAGTTATACATTATGTTTATAATGTGTAAGACAAAAGGCTTACTAGAAACCTTTTGTCTTCAAACATCTTTGTATTAAAAACTAAAACTCCTCAAATGTGCATTCCTGCATTCAAGTTTTACATACAGTTCTAGGTAGTGGCAGTGGTTTGCTTTTTTTTAATAACCAAAAGGAAATCACTCATCAGATGTATTTTGAGCAGAGTATATCAAAATCAAGCTATCCGGTTTAATCTTCAGAAGTTCTGTCACAAAGGTGTCCTACACAACTCTTCCATTTAAATTCCCACTGAGCTAGAGGGGGCACTGAGGTACTATGTAGGAAAAAAACTGTTCTTCTCCAGGTTCTTTTGTTGCTAAACTCACCAGCTCACTCCCAGTTCTGCAGCAGATGTTCTTGCTTTTATGTCACTGCATATCTCATGGACTAGAGGCTTACACCAGCATGATCAAGATCTCGAAAAGTATACTTTAGCATCAAGAAAAATCCAATGCTGTTCACCTACTACTGTTGTCATGTTGCTGCAAAGACGATGCGGGTTCTGAGTTACAAATGACACTGATGAAGTTCACTGCATTACTTAGACCTACTGACCTTAAGAACTTCTAATAGGTATTTCAAATTTATTACTGCCAGATTTTGTGTTATAAGGAAGAATGGTGAAAGGTTTTGGGGCCAAAATGAAAACCCAGTTCCACTGAGTTACTTTCTTTCCTATCAAGTTTACTAAGGGACTAACAGTGCTTACAAAAAAGGCAAACCTTCAAGCTGCCTTTGCTGCAAGAGCACATTGCTGACTCACGTTCAATTTCAAGTTTAGCAGGAGCCCCACATCCTTTTCTGCCATGCTATTTTCCACCCCTCAGCATACATTAGTGCCTTGGGTTCTTCCTCCCCATTTGCAGGACTTCTCAGTACCCCATGTTAAATTTGATGTACTTCCTGTCAGCCCACTTCTCCAGCCTGCCAAGGTTTCTCTGGATGGCAGCACAACCATCTTGTGTATAAAACCACCTCTCTCAGTTTCATGTCACCCGCAATCTTGCTGAGAGTACACTGCCCCACCACCAAAATCATTAACAAAGATGTTAAACATGACTGGACCTAGCATTGACACCAGGGGTACACTACTTGTTACCAGCTGCCTAGACTTTGTGCCACTGATCCCTCTAAGACAGTTTCCCCGCTTGCACTGTGCTTATCCAGCCCATATATCAACAGCTTGTCTTCGAGGATAGCAGACAGTGTCAAAGGCATTCCTTAAGTCCAGGAAGAAAACATGCACTGCTCTCCTGTTCTCTACCAGGCCAGTCACTTCATCATGCAAGGTTATCAAGTTGGTCAAGCAGAACTTCCTTTTGGTGCAAAGAGGTCTCTTTGCACATAAATGAAATGAACCACAACAGCATTTAGAAAATGATTCTAGGCAAGACAAAACAAATATGGATGACAGAGAGTTTGTGGGTCAGGGTTAAAGGGAGAACAGCAATGGGAGACATTACTGTGGGGATCTGTTACAAACTGCCTGATCAAGAGGACTCGGTGGATGAAGCACTCTATACACAGATAGGAACAGCCTCACGCGCACAGGCCCTTGTTCTCATGGGGGACTTCAACCACCCTGATATCTGCTGGAGGGATGGTACTGCCCGCCACAAGCCATCCAGGAAGTTCCTCGATTGTGTGGAAGACAACTTCCTTCTGCAAGTAATAGAGGAGCTGACAAGGAGAGGTGCCACGCTTGACCTCGTCCTCACCAACAGGGAAGGGCTGGTTGGAAATGTGATGCTCCAGGGCAGCCTTGATTGCACCGATCATGAGATGGTCGAGTTCAAGATCCTCAGGACAGTGAGAAGAGCGTGCAGCAAGCTCAATGCCCTGGACTTCAAGAGAGCAGAATTTGGCCTCTTCAGGAACCTGCTCAGTAAGACTCCATGGGATATAGTCCTAGAGGGCAGGGGGGCCCAAGACTGTTGGTTGATATTCAAGGATCACCTGCTGCAAGCTCAGGAGCGATGCATCCCAGCTAGAAGGAAGTGCAGCAGGAGGGCCAGGAGACCTCCTTGGATGGATAAGGAGCTGCTGAGGAAAATTCGAAGGAAAAAAGAGGCTTATAAAAGGTGGAAGCAAGGACAGGCAGCCTGGGAAGAATACAGGGATCTTGGCCGGGAAGCTAGTGACCAGGTGAGGAAAGCTAAGGCCCACTTAGAATGAAAATTGGCTAGGGATGTTAAGGATAACAGGAAGGGATTCTATAGGTACACTGCAAATAAAAGACAGACTAGGGATAACATGGGCCTCCTCCAGAAGCTATTGGGAGAACTGGCTACCCTGGATTTGGAGAAGGCTAAGGTAATTAATGACTTCTTTGCCTCAGTCTTCACCGGCAAATGCTCTGACCACACCACCCAAGTCCTGGAAGACAGATGCAAGGACTGTAAGAATGAAGACCCTGGGCCCACTGTAGGAGAGGATATGGTTCGAGACCTGAATGTACACAAGTCCAGGGGGCCTGAGGAAATCCATCCGCGCGTCCTGAAGGAGCTGAGAGATGAAGTTGCTCAGTCACTGTCCATCATATTTGAAAAATCATGGTAGTCAGATGAAGGTCCCAATGACTGGAAAAAGGGAAATATAAACCCCTTTTTCAAGAAGGGGAAAATGAATGAGCCAGGGAACTACAGAGCAGTCAGCCTCACCTCTGTGCCTGGCAAAATCTTGGAGCAGATTCTCCTGGAAGACATGCTGAGGCACATGAAAAACAACCAGGTGGTTGGTGACAGCCAGCATGGCTTCACTAAGGGGAAATCCTGCCAGACCAATCTGGTGGCCTTCTATGATGGGGCTACAGAACTGATGGACAGGGGTAGAGCAGTTGATGTCATCTACCTGGACTTGTGCAAAGCGCTTGTTTACAAGTGCAAAGTGGGACAAAACACTGTCCCACATGACATCCTTGTCTCTAAGTTGGAGAGACATCAATTTGATAGGTGGACCATTCAGTGGATAAAGAACTGGCTGGATGGCCGCACGCAAAGAGTAGTGCTCAATGGCTCAATGTCCAGCTGGAGACCAGTAACGAGTGCTGTCCCTCAGGGATCGGTGTTGGGACCGGTCTTGTTCAACGTCTTTGTCGGTGACATGAACAGTGGGATTGAGTGTGCCCTCAGCAAGTTTGCTGATCACACCAAACTGCGTGGTTTCGGTTGATACGTTGGAGGGAAGGAATGCCCTCCAGAGGGACCCTGACATGCTTGTGAGGTGGGCTGATGCCAACCTGATGAAGTTTAACCATGCCAAGTGCAAGGTCCTACACCTGGGTGGGAGCAATCCCAGGCACAGCTCCAGGTTGGGCAGGGAAGAGATTCATAGCAGCCCTGTGGAGAAGGACTCGGGGGTGTTGGTCGATGAAAAAATGAACAGGAGCCGGCTGCAGTGTGGGCTCGCAGCCCAGAAAGCCAACCGTATCTTGGGCTGCATCAAAAGGAGTGTGACCAGCAGGTCGAGGGAGGTGATCCTGCCCCTCTACTCTGCTCTCCTGAGACCTCACTTGGAGTATTGTGTGCAGTTCTGGTGTCCTCAACATCAAAAGGACATGAAAGTGTTGGAACAAGTCCAGAGGAGGGCCATGAGGATGATCAGGGGACTGGAGCACCTCCTTTACGAAGATAGGCTGATAAAGTTGAGGCTGTTCAGCCTGGAGAAGAGAAGGCTGCGGGAAGACCTCAGAGCAGCCTTCCACTATCTGAAGGGGGCCTATAGGGATTCTGGGGAGGTACTCTTCATCAGGGACTGACGTGATAGGCCAAGGGGTAACGGGTTCAAACTTAAACCGGGAATGTTCAGATTGGATATGAGGAAGAAATTCTTTACTGTGAGGGTGGTGAGGCACTGGAATGGGTTGCCCAGGGAAGTTGTGAATGCTCCATTGCTGGCAGTGCTCAAGGTTGAGTTGGACAGAGCCTTGCGTGGCATGGTTTAGTGGGAGGTGTCCATGCCCATGGCAGTGGGGTTGGAATTAGATGATCTTAAGGTCCTTTCCAACCCTAAGTATTTTATGATTCTATGATTCTATGACAGTTTTACTACTTCCTTGTGGAAAGACAGTATGATGCAAGTGCCGAGAAGCTTCCTTAGAGAGTAAAGACGCAGTGCCTCTTCACTGTTTCACCTTCTATTCCTAAATTTTTGTATCCCAAAATATTTAAAAAAAAACCAATAGAAATAAGCTTGTTCTTTACAGGTCTTGGTTATGTGTGGACACAGAGTGGAAAAAGTCAAAAATAATAGGATATAACTGCACAGGGGTGGCTTCAAAGAAAGAAATATCGCCTGCATATGAACAAGACTAAATAAGCTTGTATGGACGGAAAAGGGCTGCTTCCCAATAGATTTTTTCCACAAGGTGAAGGTACATAAATTGCCGAGATCTTCACACTGTATTTAACATATAAGGACAGAGGTTCAGCTGCCAAGAAAAGCCACAGGTCAAAGAGGAATCAAACTAGTTTCACTACCCACTTTCGGAAGGGGATAGGAACAGGGAGGAACAGCTTGCACTCCTTGCCGTCTTTCTTCTGTATTCTCAGTATCAGTCCTGTGATTATTGGCTGGCACACAAGAAACATGCCTCAGCCAGCAGGACCACATTGCCTTTTTGCAGTAAGAAAGAAAACATCTGGTAAGTAGATTCTGTAAGAAGTCAGGGACAAAAACAGAAAATGAAAGTCTTTTTTATACTAGATCTTTTGCCTATTTGAAATATTAGCAGGAGGAGGAATATACATTGTCTACATAACCCCCAACTTTGAGCAATCATCACTTGTCATGGAGTTTGATCCACAAGGGAAGGAACTTTATCTTGATGCACAGAGTAGAAATTAAACTTATATACAAGTGCAGAGATGTATCAAGAAATTATCCAGCATAGTGGTCCTAAGTTTCTGAATCATAAATTAACAACACAAGCATGGAAAGTGATCTTTTGTTAGGCTACATATTTATTAGAAGCAGTATTAACGTAGGAATCCACCTTGGAAGAAAATAAGTGTCCTTGAGATGTTAGATTCTATCAGCCAAATTGAATATCTGCATCAATGGCTCTCCCTAAAAGTCATAATTAGGTCATTAAAATATATTTAGAAAAATAGCCTGTAAAATAAAGTTAAAAAATACTCACCTTCATTTTATTTCATAGGTCACTGTTATACCATCTAATAAGATAATTAAAAACATGCAAGCAGCTGGTACTGAGGCTAAACAGATTAATGTAATAGTCTGTAGTCATATGTGCTGGCAAGGGGTTCACCTCTTTGGCGAGGAGAAGGTCAGCTGCCCTTGGGAAGGCAGGAGAAAGTATTTCTACCTTCCAGTGGCACTGCATTGCAGATACTGAAACTAGAGACCCACAAGTAGTTTTCTTTTCCTTCTGGTGAAGTCTGGACAACTTGCACATCCCAAAAAGTCTTTAACAAAAGCAGTAAAATAACACACTAGAGTGGAGCTGAAATACTTTCCTCATGTTTCTCATGCTTTAAAGATTAAAGTTCCTCTAAATCCTTATTCAAATTTTTCTAATAGTGAGCTTCTACTTTTGATGACATGGTTCTAGGAAATAATTTCATCATTTCTTATTAGGAAATCTTCTTACCTAGTACACAAAGAATATTTCCATCAGAGCCTGATGACCAACTAGAAAATTCTCCATGACCTCACAGGACACATTCACAAACTTGTATTTAGAAATATGTGCCAGTCACATGTGCTTTTCACTTACATTACTTACAAACTTTATGACCTAAAGGGAAATGCTCACTAACTGAACATAATCAGCATTAAATCTGTGCTGTGATCAACACAAGCAAGAGTCACAAATTCTAAGGTGACAACATCATATCAACAATAAAGCTGTACAAATAGTCCTGAGTATCATAAATATATGAGAGAACAATGATCCGACATCCATTACTAATAAACACACACTCAGAAGCTTGTATTGGAGAGTGTAAAATTGTCCTTTAAAATAGAAAGTGTTGGAATCAAGTACCACCCTTCCCCCCATTTTTTTATTGTTATTAAAACAATATGCTCTAAAGAGCACTTTAATAGCAAAACATATTCACATTCAAATATTTTTAAACATTCGGAGTTTCCTCTTCTTCTAAATGAATTGTAGAGAGACTGCTCCTGATAAAGCATAGAGCGTCTTTTGTTTCAGTAAAAATTTTCAGTGCCATTTTGTGTTTATTGGCCTTCTGCAGGCACGACATCTACCATTATCCAAAGGCGCCTCTGCCTCTTCTAGGGCAAGAATTCACTAGCCACTATTTTTTAAATATGAAATACTGAAACACACTGGGTAAACAACACTATCATCGGTTTTACCATATTACTAACTTACTATAACAATATTCATTGACATTATACTAAAATAAGTCCAAATTTCTAATGAGTCCTTAAAGAAATAACAACCCTTTACCACTGTTACCTTTGAAGGCAGTTTAAGATTCACTTTGTGTCTTTCATAAGGCTGCTCATTTTTACTTAACATACAGCCCAGAACTACAACTATCAACAGGTTTAGTGGGAGGTCTCCCAGCCCATGGCAGGGGGGTTGGAACTAGATGATCTTAAGGTCCTTTCCAGCCCTAACTATTCTATGATTCTATAATATTAAACCCAACCAGCAAATTTACACCCAGTCTCATTATATGATGGGAATTACTTGTCACTGAGTAGAAAATATTAATTTTACACCTTAAACACTGTAATGCTATTTAGTAACACTGGTAGCTTGCCAACTATTGGAAGTCAGAGATTTCTTTTATATATACATATGTGCATAAATACATCTCACTCCCCACATACATATACTGCACTATCTTGCTTTATCATCTTGCTTCTAGTTACAACAATAACACTCTGGCAGAGATATATGGGACCATTTTTAAAATACTAATTAACTTCAGTTTTGTAAGTTGGGCTGTAAGCCTCACTGAGAGAATACGATTATTATTCTGGTGAAGTCGCAGCAATGTAGCCAAAGTCATATTTATTACATCCACTTTGGACTAAGGAATATGGAGACAAGAGACTGGCTTTAGCCTCCATTTATTTGTGGAGCATTAAAGATGGCTGAGGATTCACTACAGTTTAGGCTGCCTTAAGTAAATGGAACCATGCTCTGTCCTTCCACTTACTTTTAGTTGTCCATTCTAGCTACCCTCCTTGCACAGGCACCGATACCCATCCGAACCTCTGGCAGGTGAACACTGTGAACCAAGTCATTAGAAACCTCTCCCTATAAAGAATGAATAGGTTTGCCTAGGTTAGCTCACTGAACTGGCTCACTGAGAGTGCTACTGCAAAGTAGGGAAGCGATAGGAAGTAAGAGTTGGATCCCAGCACCACAGCTTACACAATCATGGAACCAGAGCCTATCTGGACCTGGCTGCTTCTATTTTAAGTGTTGATGACTTTCAAGAATAAATGTCCTGGAATTAATGGCAGAGAGAAATCTCAACTCTTTTCTTCTGCTGATGTGGCTAAATTCTTTCTTGCCTATTTTTCAGAGATTTCTTCATGGTCTCTGTATCTGCATACACTTCTCACCTAAGAACCACAGAGATTATTCTGGGTGGTATTTTTGAGCCCTTCTTTTAACTTAGATAGTATGTTGCATGCATAGAGAAAACAAATATGTCAAGAAATAGAGTCAGTCAGAAACTTGGACTAGATTTGCTAACATATTTTTCTCAAAGTGAATGTGCTAACTACCTTCGAAGGGTTTTATATCATCACAAACTAGGTTTCATTAGAGCAGACTTACTAGGATACAGAAAACTGGAAAGATTTGTAAATCAAACCTCCCCTGTCCCACCAAGTCCCTGCAGGTACACCTGCTTCTTCCAACCTTGCTCTCAGTCCAGAAGCTTCCTCTGAGTGCTGGAATCGCAACAAACTCTTTGCTGTTCCCTCTAGGTCCTTACAAAAAGTCTTTCTTTTCAGCATTCTCAAGACCAGGCCGCGTTCTCCCTGCTCTTCTCAGCAACCTTTCAGTCTCCAGCCTACAACAGGCTCCTCGAGCCCAGCACAGCTCATTGCTTGTAAGATGGTGCAATATTCCCAGGGTAAGGCAAACAGTCAGGTTTCTCCTGCCTACCTACACCTCTTTGAAGTACAGACTCCAGTAGACTACAAGCAAAAAAAATTAAAAAGATGCCATCCATTATAGTTCTCTAAATGAATTCAAAATAATCATGTGGTAAGCTTGTTTCATTTCGCTGTACTTAACCATCAAAATCAGATGCAGTCATTCTGGTTAGCACAAAGCTCACTATTAAATTACCAGTCACAAGGACACGGATTTAGCATCTGTAGCAGAGGAAGCATTTTGCTGGCTGAAAGACAGAACTACGGATCTGCTGATTACTCTTCTGTGCTTTCAACTGCAAGATCCCCTCTGGTATGTACCCAAGCAAGACTCATGTTCAGTGACAGTGCTGCAGAAAGTTACTCAGCCTCATGTTTCTTTAACTGGTGTTTACGACCAAGAGAACTGAAAAACTATCTTCCTGTCAGAAAACCTAAAGTTTAAGAAATCCTGACTCTGGTTTTTGACCTGAAACAGAGTTCCATGTGGATCATAAATCCAGTTACTTTGGAGAAGATCAGAAAGGTGATCCCCGGTTAGTTAAGCATTTCAATGTTTAGCTTAGCTGCTATGAGTTTAGGTGAGAATTTCTACTTTATTCCATACATTGGAGGGAAAAAAAATCCCTTAAAATTACTTAGGCTTATAAACGCAGTATACTTTCATTAGGTAAGCATTTTGAACAGCTTTCTCAAAAAATAATAATGCAGAAAACTTTTCAAATCATTACTTAATGAAATCCTTCACATCTTTAGTCTCCTGACTGTTGCAATTTAGCGTGTACAATACTCTTAAAATACACGGATCTGTTCTTTCGCTTTAAATATATTATGCTGCTTATTATATTCAAACTTTTAAAAATTAGAAAATATAAAAAACTACCAACCTGTAAGAAATAAATGTTCCATCAGAATCTGAAGTGTGGTGTGCGCTTCCATTTTCATTTGATCCCCCTAATACAAAAATAAAAGGAAACACTTCCGTTACAAGACAAACCCTGACGATAAATAACACATTATTGATGAGAATTGCAATTGATTTCACCATATATTGCAATTTTAGTTTACAGCAAAACTTACATAGGTAAGTCTCAACTTTACATCTTCAAATTCTTACAGCTGGCAAGAAAGACAATGAGCCTCCATGTTCAATTTGGAGTCTAGATGGTCTTAAAATCCGAGATTTAATTTCACTTAAGTTTTGTTTTGAGGACCTAACTAAACACGGTTTTACTAGTATAAGGTTATAGATGCACACCACACAAACAGAGGAGTTTGATTTTTAAACCAAAGAATGTGAAAGTTCATTTATTTTGTGACAGTATGGTATCAGGTACTTTTTGTCCTAGCACAAGTTTAAAGCTTCTCTGAAACTACTTAACATGTTTGCAAACCATCTTGTTTTACATCCTGTGGGCTGTTTATACATAGATCAGCGACGTCTATAGAAACTGAGGATTACCAGGAAACCTTCCTCTCTATAGTAACTGCTATTGAAGGACTGTCAAAAGCCAAGAACAATAATCTATTTTTCAAATGAGATTTATCCACATCCTTTTTTATTTATTCTTGTCCAAGCTGTCATTTAGCTTGGTAATTCTTCTATGCCCCTGTGTATTTCCATAATTCATTTACAGACAGCATTGCGCATCTTTGTGCCCTCTCTTCTGCTTACTGAAATCAAGTTCTTTCAGTCTTTACCTGAAATGAGGCCCATTATTCCCTGCTTTGTTTAAATCAGTCCTCCTTCCACATGGAAAAGAAGGGACAGGAGCTGTAGACAGCATACGTAAAGTTTAACCAGTTTATTCTTTAGACAGTAATTTTCTTCACTATCAAAACAATCTTGCTTGATACAATCTATAGTCATGCCACATCAGCTTGCAGTTTCACAGCCATCATTCACCAACTCCTACATTTTTACTCTCCATTTTTATTTACAAAAGAAGTTGGCAGTTTACAGTAGCAAACCTTGCTAGTACAATACTGTATTTCATACTATTTCATGCTGTTGCTCTTTTCCTCAGAAATGACCTACCCTATTTGAACTGAGTCTCCCTGCACTGGACACTGCATATTCTCTACGTAGTAATATGCAGTATCTGATATTCTAATATTTTTTCTTCTTAAAATCTATTACTGAAGTTTCTCACTTTGTGGCAAGACAACAAATGAAAGAATTGTGTATGATCAGTTCCACCACAAAATCCACTTAAAAAAAATTCTTCCATTAAAATCTGCATTTCTCAATTCAACTTAATTATTATACTTCACTAATCCCCATCCTTTCTATTTCATAACATCTCCCGTGGCACTACATCAGATGGTTTACTTAGGTCCAGACAGACTTAAAACATATTTCCTTAAATTTCCTTTAAACAAAGGCCAGCAGCTTAGCTAGGCACAGTTGCCTGTTGAACAAAAGCCCTGCACCAAAGTTACACCATTTGCTTTTTTTTCCTTCTTCTAAAGCCCTGCATAGACAACAGCCAACCTATATAACTGCTTTGCCATCACTTTTTTTCCCTTAATCGACATTACTACATTTCTCCTCCTTCACATATATGCTATCAGCCATGAACTAAAAGACTGAAAAATTGCTCCATGCAGCAGTATTTGTCAGTATTCTTGAAAGACATTTACTCTGCAAGTCACATTCTTTACTCTTTATTGTACATGCTAATTTATCATATATACCCAGCACCCTTTTATTTTTTATTCTTTTTTTCTTTTCAGACACTTGCCTAATATTTTGTTTTTATTGGAAACTGAAACTTTTCTGGTTTAGACCACACCTGAATTATATTTAATATCATCTGCCCATTTGCACTGTGCAATAGTTCTGGTTTTCTTCCTCTGACAGCTTCTTTACAAATTCAAGTAATATTTTCTTGCTAATGTTCTAATTCAATTTAACTTCTGTTACTTGTCACTATAACCCCACACCTTCTGCTATCCAGGAGGTAGCCTTCTTTGCAGATCAAGCTGGTTTTGTTTCTTTCAAGATCTTCGCTTACTCCATACATTCCTTAAAAAACACTTAATCATTCACTTTGGCAGAACCTTCCTTCCGAGTGTTTTTTCTCGTCTAATTGGGAATGCATTTTTTTATTAACTTTTGCACAATTGTCTAAAATTTATCCCAAACCTCTATTACATTTGAGCCTAAAATCACTCCGTCCAGTTGATTTCACTAATTAGCTCTCAATTTATTTGGAAAATTGAAATCCTACTTAATCGTTCTGCCTTTTGTTTACTAAATTTAACTAAATTAATAACACCAGATATTTCATCCAGGCGACGACCCTCCCATTATTAATAACCATCTGTTCCTTGTGTCTTGGAAAACAGTCTCCCATACCAGGATAATTTTAAGTAATATGCTTTTTCATATATTGCCCATCTTCACATCTGATCTTGAGCACTCAGTGACATGACTGAACTATGTTCCATCTCTTTTAAAGCCATATGGCTAGGTATAGTGATACTGGGCAATTGTTCATAGGGACACAGCACATGAAAATAGGTCCTGAATGCACTATTGCACCTTTTTTGCGCTTAAACAACTCCTAAGCAACAACTAACCTACCACACTAGCCAGACTCAGAAAGAAAACTCATTCACAAGGCTAAGTTCAGACGCTGAAAAATATCTTTTGGGACTTTTCAATAATGGCAACATTGTCTTTTTTTCTTAAGAGTAAGTTTTAAGAATATCTCAAGAAATTCAAAGCCTTTATCGTCTTTCAACTAAACCATTTGTCCTGCTTTAAGTCAACAGGGCTCTGCAAAAGAGACCAGGATCTTGGTGATAAGTTGTTCTTTCATCAGGATCCCATGATGAAAATTTGGAGGAATCCTGGGGCTGCTACATCCACTGAGCTGTCCTTCACAAACTACTCCATGTGTAGCTTGCTTTATTCTGAAGCATACTCTCAGAAGACAGTAATTTCCTTTATTGAAATGACCACCACAATACTTTAACATTCTTAATTGTAAATCTATTGTAAATAAATGTCATATTTATATGTTATGGTTGATCTCTTTTGTTGTTGTTGGTTTATTTTTGAGAAGCGCTTTTGCTGCTCCATTGTATCATTAGCAGCAGCTACCGAAACTAGATGGGACTAGGTATATCCAGCTCTCAAAACCAGGACTTAGCAGATTGGGCACTTCTGTCATCGTTTTCTTGCTCCACCCCCTTTAAGACAGGTAAGTCTGTTATGGCATCTTGAAAGATGATTTAGATATCTTTCACTAAAAATGATAAAAATGACAAAGCAAAGTGCAAAGTATTCATTGATTTAGGAATCGCTGAATTTTACCTACTTTTATCCAAATGGTTTTCTAGTAAATCCTGATAAGTTTTCATTGTCAGCAATACTGAGAACAAACAGGACAGGTGCTTCACCAACTAATGACAACAAGCTGTGGGAATCTATGGCCTCTCCTCAGGCAAGTGACCCAAATTTCTCGTAAAATAAGGATGTATACTGAACAGTTATGAATATAAGATTCATTAGGCTGGTAACAGAGTTTGCCGTCTCCTTCAAAAATCCTAATTGATTCAGTATAAGCCTCATTTTTAGATCCTTTCCAAGACTCAAAATGGGGAGAAGGGCTCTGTTGAAGAAACAGAGGATGCTCTGCAAACCCTGCCCCACATTCCTGAAAAGGTTTCCAAACTTCAAATGCAAAAAGCTGGGGGGGGATAGGGAAGGGGGGCGGGGGAAAGGGGGAGACTAAAATAAAGCTTATCACACTTTCAGAGGAAAGAGAAGGGAAACAACCAGTACCATAAAAAGCATCAGTATCAAAGTAAATACGGCTAAGGTGCCCAGCTTTCAGCAGTAAAGCAGTCACTAGTTTTAATACAACAATAAAATAAGGCCGTATCCTTCCAAAGGGACTGAAAATCATCTGGATATCTTTCTCGCTGCTTCTTTAACTGGACAAACTCCCTCTTCTGGGAATGAACACTTCATCTGGAGAGAATTCAGTTCTGTTGCCCTATTTTAATAAAGGCTGCTCCTGTGCATGGAAATCAAGGGCTAAAAGGAGCTGGTAGTTGGAACCTGGTACTAGTGGACACAGCTGGAGGCTGTTTCAAGAGAATGTGCTTCACTAGAAATTGATGCTTTTACTAATGAGTCAAAAAAGAACATTTCAAATGCTGGCTTCTTTAGATTTCTGAGATGTATGGAGAAGGATTTGTAAACTGTACATTTATTAGGGTACTAGATTCACCCAGAATATACATGCTTGTCACTAGCAGTAACTGTTTTCTTGTAAAAACATGTTTGAGATTACAGACGTACCATAAAGTAGATGAACCCACAATAAGGAGGATGCCAAATATACTTTCTGAAGATTATCTAAAAACCATATATAGAAACTGTAACACAGAGAAGCCTAATTTAAATATGCACACTATTTTTCTATTTTAATTTTTAACAGTATGCTATGCTGATAGTGTGCTATCTTCTCTTGTCAAGGTGCAATGCAGTTTCCACTTCTGGCAGTAAGAAGAAACTTTTCAGCATTTCAGAGCCCCAGTTCAAGGGAGGGAAGATGCTCTGGGTATGCACCAGGCACAATGAGCACTCTGAACTTAAGTATGTGCTCAATGAGAGTAAAAAAGTACGGGAAGAACAATGCAGGGATCAGACATTTCCCTGTTTTCTGTGAGATGCAAAAATTCATCACAGGACTTCTTATAAAGAAGGGGAGGGATGCTGCCATAACCAGCTGAAAGTCTACGAAGACAAGAAGCTTGAGCAGTATGTCCTTGCTCTATGGATCTACTCCTACTTTTAAAAACACTTAAACTGTTTTTATTATTTTGAAAATATGTTTTGGTACTAAAGAGATGTCTTTACATATATACATATTTCTGTATGTATGTATACACACACATCTGTGTGTGGACACACATGTATATTTATATAGTGCTAACCAACCTACCAATCTTGTGTCAGCTATGAAAGGGTTTCATGGCTGGCAGTTTAGGAATTGGTAATAAAAGCGATCCCACTTAGGAAATCAAACTGTGATTCACCCTGCTTACAAGTGTCAAACTGTAGGATAGATCTCTCTGCTGACGAGTTTGCACTCTGCTTAATATATTTTTTGTATTCTAATCAAAGGTTTAAATGTTGTTAAAAAAAAAAAAAAATTTATTTAGGAATTGTGAAAATTTAAGTTCAGGTTGATATAAAACACTTGATCATTAATGCAATGTTTTATGATTAGAGACATTATCCTATGATTAGATAGGAAAATTTTAACACAAATATATGCTTGCAGTCTAAGGTTGTCAATTCTTATAACATGACTTCCAAATTCTACGCTGTATCCATTTTCAGCATATTTAAAGCTTAATAATTTAATGATTTATCCAATTTTAATTTATACTTTCAAAACCACTTTGAACAATCTGAGGTGCCACTGGAGATCATAACAGTGGTCCTGGTTAAGTCAAATAATAATTATAGCGCTTTCACTTTAAAGATGAGATTATTTTTAATTATTGAGTGAAGTACTTGAGGTACCATACTTATATAATTACGCTACTCATTAAATGGTTATTGAAAGCTGAAATGTAATTTTAATGACAGCTACCTATTTTTCTTTGCACACTTTATAGATGACAGATCAGTCAGGAATTCTAGTTTGCTCTAAAAATCCTTGCAGCTGCACTGGTTCTTTCAGGTGTAAAACAATTAAGCCGTGCTTTTTTTAAAACTTTAAACAATTTTTCTTTCTCAAATGATATTTTTATGATATACAAGAACCAGTAAAAACAGAACAATAATGCATGGGCATTTCTTATTCTTCACAATAACACCAAAATTCTGGTCCTAAACTATATAAATTCTAAATAAGTATCCCAAAAAACCTAGTGACAATGCAAATATGGAAGAATGATTTTAGTCAAAATGTGTTCCTCATATAATGCAAACAAAAAAAAATGCTTAACAGATTGCAGACCTTTATTGTGAGTATAAAGGAGTAATCAACATACAATAAGCATTTTATTATGCATTAAAACTATATATAATGCCATGAGACTCCTTTGCTTTTTGTAACACCGAGGTTCACAACTCTTCAAACATAAAATTCCTTCATACTGTTTACCCCACAGATAGATAGTTTTCAAATTAATCTGGATAAAATTTATCATCATATGTAGGAATCTCTGACAATTGACACCACAGAGTTGTGGTCTCAGAACTGAAAACCTAAAGACTTATGTTTTAAATTAATCCTTTAGACGCGATGTTTGAAAATCAGAGTATTTGTGCATTGTTTCAAAGGCTGCTATCTTGTTCAAATGAAGCTTTCCTTTTCACAACGAAAACCAAACAGAAGAGTAAATTTGTTTCATTAACAATATTAAAGCAAAGATTTCTGAGTTTGCTGTATGGGGAAAAGGCAATAAAGTTTGAAGAGGGAAAAACTGCTTTGTTCCTTCAATCCCCTAGTTGAAATTAATTATAGCAAATGTTTATGAAAACATCTGTTCCATACATTTATAAATTCTTAATTTTAGCATGGGCGATTCCAGGCTCCTCTATTATTTCGAAAGAGAACAGTCTGACAATTGAAAGGTTTACAAAAGAGCAGACAATTTGTATTATACAGCACCAAACATGCAGTTTGGAAAGTCTTCAGGATCTCTGCAGCAAAGAAAAAATAAAATACAAAAAGACTAAGACGACTGAAGCTTTCTGATTTGGGTCTGCTGAAAGACCAAAATGGCAGTAGAGGAGAAAAAAATGAAAATAAAAGGAGAATTAATCCCCAAACATACGGTACATTGAGATTTTTACTACATAAACTAGATCTTTAAAAAGTAAAATGTAGCGGAGCTATGGATTTCTCTGTTCTGGATTTTGATAGATTCCCTAGGATTGAATTGCTGCATCGTGTCAAGAGAGGGTGCTGCAGAGTTTAAGATGATGCAGCCTCTGCTCCCCTTCTGAAGCTCCATCCTTGGTACCAGCAGCCCCTACACTACAATCTTTCGGACTTTTTGCATAACATCCTCACAACTACAGTGTTAAATTCAATTTACACCAAATAAGCTTTTAAAATGATTAAATGGAGAAAGCTCGAAGCAGTGTACAGAAACTGAAAATAATGCCTTCAGCTAAAGAATTAAGTGCTCAGCACTCTGATATTTAGTCAATAATTATTAGTATGGAAAGTTGAAGAACATTTCACACTGAGCAAGCTGTTTAAGTTTTCTGACATAAATATGATGCAACTTTTTGGTGAGGATTTTTTTAAGTGCAAACCTGATTCTATCCATTGCTTCAAGTTCATTTAGCATTAGACACATACTTTGAATGCACGCACTGCTTGGGACAGATTTTTTTTGTATCATTTTAGTTTCAACACAGTGCCCTAAAATACTGTATTTTGCCATGAAATAAAAGAATTATACACTATGGTAATTCTCAATATATGCAGAAGTGCTAAGAGACTTTGCCATTTGAAGCACAAAAGCCTTATATAGGCTGAAATAGTTCATTTGTTTACCCTTCAATATTGCGAGAAAAATACATTAAGCACTGATAACGTTTTTTTCCCTTTAAGCTTTTTTGAGTTAGGAAAGGAACACAACTGCAAAAAACACAATACAGTACCCACACATATAATACTCTTGCAATAGAGAAAGCTGGTCACATCTGAAAATAGGTAAGAAACTTTGACACCAAGGTGCAATATCAAAGCCTGTTTTAGCCCTGCAGAAGCTGCTGAACAATACCACAGGCAGACACATTGCTCTGCAGTTACAAACAAAAACTTCTGGAGATAATAAGGGTATCTTGTATTGCATGTTTCTCAAACCCAGTCAATTCCGGTGTCTTTTGGATCGCTGATTTATGACAATCAAGTGGCACCTTCTATGATGTTTGCATATAAAATTTCAACTGCATGTGTATACGCATATACGAGTAAACTCCATGTATTCTCCAAGCAAAAATCTGTTTGAAATAATTTTGTTCATGCACCTCAGTTTAAATCAAGACACACAAAAATAAGGTTTCCATTTCATGTGAAACTGCTTCTTAAGTGTTCACAAATCTAAACACCAACCCTGTCATTAGTTTAGCCTGTAAATTAACATAGCATTTTTCCACATGTAAAATGTATGTGTGAAAAAGTGTGGATGGGAAAAGATACACAAAGGTCTAGATGACTGATTTTGAAACTAGAATGTAGCATCAGTATTTAACAAATGTAGCCCAATTTTAAATTAATTCAACAATAAATGCATTCAAAGGACTTACAATTTATATTTCTTTTCCTGATGAAGCCTCTGCATTTAACAAAGAGGCTGAGCTATACACTGAATTCTAAACTAAAACCAGTAAAACACACAGAAGAACTTCTACTCTAATACCACTGAACTAATTCACAGGAATGCTTGAGAAGAATTCTCAGGCAATTGCAAGGTACCGAAATTTTAAATAATTTACATCCAGATGTATTTTAATATAATCGCTTTGAGCATGACGGGAAGGCCAATTTAACTGTGATGCTAATAGTGATTCACAAAATGTACATACATGGAAAAATAGTCTGACTGCACATTTAGTGGGAACCAGATAATACTAGCTTATATGAGCAAATATGACTTCCACTGAAGTTGATACACATTTAGTTCAGCAAGCCTGGACTGAATTTGTTACCAGCAGCAATGAAAATGGCAAAAGAAAAAATCCACAGAATAAGGTAAAGTGTGATTCTTCTAACTCTTTTTTTTCAGTTACTTTTTCTCCTAATGCACTGCCTTTAGTCTGTAGTAAATTATATCCACTTCTGTTCACACGCTCGGTACTACAGCCTTTATCTGCTATGTAACCGGCCCCATCATTTACCATGTATAACTTAAACAAGTTCCTAGGTCACCACCAACTGTGACTCAACGGACTCCAGTATAAGATACAAACATTTTACAGTAGTCTGATTGAAGCGGAAGCTGTATACCTAATAAATAATATCATCTCTAACTTCTAAATTCTTTAAGAGCATACACACTTAACAAAATAGCAAATTAGCAAAATTAGCAAAACAGAGGACAGAGTAATCCAGTATAACTACGGACAAGTAGCACAATCAGACTTTGCACAGGAACAAAAAAAATCTTAGCAGCCGCCTGGCATCATCACTAGGAACTTACATCCCGTGATACACAAATGCTGAGTGACTTATCACTTGCATCCAGAAGAATTTAGCTAATTTTAACTTATAAACAGCCTAAAAGGCCTTTGAGCTATAAATTGCAATAATCTAAAGATGGCAAGAGGCAATAAACATGAGTTAATGACTCAGCATCCTCCTGAGATAGCACTGGTCATGCAGCTTTGCTTAATCTTAGTCACGCACAATCACTGTAAAAAGGTGGTCTCCAGAGACCATTTACACTGACACTAAGAAAAACATACCATCTCTTTATATGTTTGAAGGCTACTACTGTCCTTTAATTTACTTCAATTACATCCTATTTTTAACCACATTTCTATCTTACAGATAGATGTAATCCTTCTGTTTGGGATACTAAATCATACATAAGTATAGTTTGGTTTTCATATTCAAGAACATATTCCACTGAGTCTAGGAAAAAAACTGAGACGAAGAGTGAGCAGAAGTTTTCTAACATTGTTGTTTTGCCAAGATTAAATGATAGTAGGAGACAAATGAGAAAGGATTAAATGCTCTTTCCTAGAAATTGAACAGCCCTTTCAACAAGGAGTTAGCTGCTCTTCAGCTGAGAATAACAGGTTAATCAGGAAAAAGGCCAGCCTGGCTGCGAAGCCACATGGCAGTCATACACAGCCTCACCTCCTAAAGTTGGGGAGATGGTCTCATCATAACTGGGACCAGAGGTTGAAAAAGAGCAAGAACAATTCTGCTTTATTTCTTTGTTGTGTTTTACCAAAGGAAGCTATCACAGCAGGCTGATGACTTACAGAATGACTGATGGATGTCAAAGGCTTCTTCTGAAAGCAGAATGTACTTTCTTGGAACTTCTTCATTGATCATAAATATGTTTTGAAACATTGTGAAAATCGTACCATGTTCCTTTGCCCAGAACATACATGCAAAGAGGTACAGCCTGAAATCAGAGCATCCACATGGCTACTACGGTGACACACGAGTAACTAACTGCTTGTTTACACGGAATGGGATAACAAGCAGCATTTATGGCTAGGAGGCAACCAGAGAGAATAAAAGCAGCAGCAGCATTGCTGCAAATGGAAACAGGAGAAACTGAAAGGCAGTGGAGCTATTTGGCATCTTGTGGAAGGGCTGGCAGTACCCCTCAGAGCCAGTAGATGAACTGTGGGGTTTGGCTCTGAGGAAAAGGAAGCAGATGAGAAGCTCAAAGTAATGAAGTTGTCACAGAGATGCAAGACACAATGCCTGGACTTCCCTCAAATGCTGCAGTTTTAAAAGCACATGGTAAGAGGTGAATAAATTCTGATGTGAAGCAATGTGGGAAGCAGCCAGGAAGAGACACTTGGGCACCCATAGCATCCCTGCCACCCCAGGAAGCTCAGCTCCTCCAGCTCCTTCCAGCTGCAGCATCCTCTTTCTCTACCAAAACTCTCTTCAGCAGTACTGGAAGCAGTCAGATCTGTAGGTTCAACAGGCTACTTTTGATTTTTATCAACATAAACTACAGAATAACCTGTTAAATTAGTTAGAAATAGGATCCTGCTCGTAACTATTGAAAAGACGTTTTTGATAATGTAACTACATAATACATTTAAGCAGCGTTACACAGACCAAAAAAAGTAGCTATAACTAGTGGCTTAATAAACTATGAACACAACATACCAGAAGTGCATATGCTTTTTACTTCTCTTATCCATCATCCCTTATCATCCTCTCATAATATGAGAGAAACCACATTTTACATTCCTTAACAAATCAATTATGTGAATGATTTTGAAAAAGCAACTTAGTCTTTGGGTAAAGCTTACAGTTATCTGGGTAAGACTTTGATGTCCCACCAGTAGCAGAGTACAGGGATAAGGCAATTAACAAGTGAACTGTTAAAAAAAACCCTGATCATGTCAGGATGCCTTCACCTTGTGATAGCACCAGTACCTGGCAAACTTGAGCAAGATGGTCTGAGAAAAACCCCAACAACCTCAAGACAACAAGCACAGCCACATAGACTTCAAATACTCAACCCTGAAAGGGGCATTCCTGCTGCCGGCAAAGCAGCCCCTATTCAAATCAAATTAACTATATAGAAGAAACCTGCACCAGAAAGGGACACCCAAGCTTAAAACTGCTTAGCTTGGTTTTATAAGATGAAACCAGGAAGCCCCAGACTCCCAATCTGAGGCAAATTAAGGCTGCTAAATCTCAGAATACACTGTATATCCAGTAGATCCATACCTCAGAGAACATGAAATGGAACAGTACCCTACATTTTCTATAAATTTCTCTGATGAAATAAATTATAACCAAACAGTACAAAAGAAGTACTGAGCAAAAGCTTTTAGACTGTCAAATCAAAACATGCCAAAGCATAATGAGAACACTAGATCTCATGAGAATTCTTTTAAATCAACCCCGAGTTAATTTGGAGGGCACCAACTGTGTACTTCGCTGGTACAAAAGCAGATGCATGTTGTGAATGATGGATCTAGAAAAATTTGAAGAGCAAAGATACATATGCATTAGTAGTAAAATCTAGATGACTAAAAGATGAAGGTCCTCAGCTACATCAGAATATAAAAATATATCCAATTGACAGCCAGAATGACAAAACACTTCTATTTACTACAGTGTGAGGTAGTTTGTCCTTCTGTGGTAGATACTGAGAAAGAAACTCCCCATAAAACGTTTCTGCAAAGAAGTATGTAATCCATCATGGAACAGATTTCTGTTCTCCACATTTGCCCTCCTGAGAGAAGGACGAGTAGTGTCCATCCCTGGTAGCACTTCAGAAAGGAATTAAGGATGCAAGTACGAAGTACTTGGAGACATAAAAAAATACGAGACTTAAAAAATGTAAATGAGACAAGTATGACCAGATTTTTCTTGCACACTGCAATTATATTGAAACTTTCCAAAAGGCTGATGATTTAGTTTACACATTAATGGGAAAAATGTTAAATAGTAGTAGTCAACTTTTATAGACAGCTACCCCAGTTCTCCAAGACAGAAAATGTGCAGTATCTTTTAATGAAAAAGAAAAGAGCCTGGGTGTAAGGCAAAAATGTAATCCAGCATCACAGAGCATCAGCTTTGTGACTTCGGATTTTTTGACTATCACCAAAGGAAAATGTAAAAGGGCATTTCCTGTATGTAATCCATATCAAAACACAAAGATAATCATCTGGAGAGCAACAGAACAGTCCTGAGGGACTACAAATTCTCAGTTTTTTTCACTATTTCTTCAGATTTCACCTACCAAATTCAAGATGTGGCCACGATTTGCTGCGCTGTGTGATAGGTATGGTACCTCTCTCTCCAACTAGAGAGGAGAAAAAGCTCTGATCCAGAAACATTGACTCCTCCATGCTGCAGCACTGCATCCGCAGCAGGCTCATCACTACTATCTCCAACACTGCATCCAGACAGCACAGACCTCAAGTGACGTGAAAGGAACAGGTCTGCACAAGGTCATTTAGACATATCCATAGCGTGGTATTAGAGACCATGAAGTACTGCTGCAGAATTTAGACACATACCGTGGGAATGAAATCCACGACAATAACTGTCTTGCTCGAGCACAGGCACTATTTGACAAAGTGCTATATGCTGTGACTGCAGGTCGTAAGACAGAGCAATAAAGAATATATACGTCTGAACAAGTTTTCCATTTCCTCTCATTGGAATGACAGTGAATAAAGATGACGAAAATTACAGCATATGAATACTAGTGTAATTACTGAATAGTTCCCCACATAATTATGCAAAACAGATCTATCCATAAGTTAATGTAGCCATTTTCTTTTTGAAACAGAATTTTCATGCATCCATCAGTAACCCCAAAACACAAACCTTAGATGACTTAAGTACACAGAATTTACTCATTTGGTCTGTAATATAAGCAATGCTTGTGAGTAGAAATAAAGGTTTAATGGAACAAAACCATGTACTCCACTAGGGAAAACACATTTTGCCCAAAGAAAAAACTAATGTAAATAAGTGGAGACTTGACTATTTGATAAATATAGCCCCAAAGGTTATATTTTTACTGACTATAAATATTGTACATGATGTAGATTTTTTTTTATTTAACTAGAAACATTAATTGCTTTCTAAATACAAGAATATTCTTTCCTTTCAAACTGTGAGGTCTCATTTCTTTTACTGCAACACGTAACCAATTACCTAACAAAAATGTTTACATTAATCACAATGACTCTATATTTTAGTTTTTATACCACCGATTTTATTTTTGCTTAGAACAGAACTCCCTCAGGCATTCTTTCGTGCCAACTGTTAATTTCTATCAGCGATAAAGTTCCCTTAAGCTTCTTTTAACATCTACTGGACATGACCTCATAAAATTTAATGCCATTCATTAACCCCAAGCACTTAACTTTACACAGTAATGTCAGGCATCTGACTTTTCAGTACATGAGAAATCCAAGTGGGAACTGTTTGAGAGATACAAATTACAAATCATTTGAGTAGTAGAAAGAGCAGCACTGAACAATATTAAAGGGTGAATCAGGATTTGAACAGAAGTAGGGTTCCTGCAATGCCTTCTATCTACAATTATGAAACATTTATACAAACAAAGAAGAGGATGCAACGTGATCAATTTGGCTTGCAAGAGGACTGAAATTCAGAGCTGACGCTGAATGCCAGGGTTTGAACACTGCCTGAAGTAGGTATGATGTGGAGTCACCTTTTCGCAGGTGTCCAGTAACCTTTAATCATTTTGGAGGAGTGTGGGTGCTAGGACTACCTTAAATTCGGCGAAGGCCATGCATCAGCAAGACTGGGGTAAGCCAGAAGCAGCAGTTTCCTCTAAGAGCTACTCCCTTTCTTTCTACAAGAGACTTGCCTAGGTTTAGCTTTAGAGTGTGGTGGTTCTGATTTTGGTTATGTACCAAGAAAGCTTTCGGAGGGACAGCACTGTTTGTATTTTCCCCGAGATGCACAGATGGGTGATGTCTGCTTAACTCATTTAACCATATTTCCCAGTGGCTTCACACATGTTAGAGAAAATGTGGAAAATTCTAGAGGTGAAGGAAAAAATACTTAGCAGCAATTTTCTTGCTTCTCTTGGGCCACTGAAGGACTTTGCTTGTGGGGAGTGGAAACTGAGTGATGACTTGTCAAGGCCCCAACTGTAAAGAAGGCACACTGATGGGGGAGAATATATATAAAAAAACTGATTTATTTTCTATTTCTGTTGGCTCAAGAGCTATCTAGGCATCCCCTGTGAAAAAGGGCAGTGCTATGCAGCTAGAAACATGGTCCATCAGAGTTCCTGATAGCAATCTGCTTATTCAGCTCTGCTATGCAAAATCCCCTCCCCTAATCTGCACACAGGGCTTGCTTTTTCTTGGTGTCACAGGCTGTTACATTCTGGGTTAAGCAGTTGATGCTGTTGGAGCAGGGATCAACTTAACATTTCTATACAAATTATACAAGGTAGCTATAAATTGCTTCACGAGAACCCGCATGAGATTTGATGCTGATGTCTCTAAGAGCTACAAGTTTATTTATTTATTTTCAAGCAGCAAAAAGAGCCAGCTTTCAGAACTAAGCAGTAGCTTCCAAATTTACTGATCTTAACTGCAAAATATATTCTCTGCTACCCTATAAATCTAAACAGATGGAAGTAATTTTGCTCAAGCTTTATTTCCACAGAAAGGTATCTCTAAGTGAAAGGCAGGTATTACAGAATTGAGGTTTTCACATGTGAACAACTGTGATTTTTGATGCCAGTCCCATCTCCAATTTCTCAGAATGACTACTTTAGCTATAAACCACATATAACTAAAATCTACAGTCAATACACACTTCATGCTACTGAAAATGTTTTTGCATCTTGCCTGCCAGTGGTCTAAGACTGCTTTAGCATAATTACAGTGTGATGCAACATCAGTAAGTGTGCATCAGTTGGAAAAGTTTTTATTGCCTAATAGCAGGGAATGGCAATAAAGCAGATGTACACCAGGCCACATGACAATGGCAACCAATTGGTCTGTATTTGGCACAGCTAAGTATTAATGTTTTATAAGCGCAAAGGATGTTACATACTTCTCTAACAATACGGATGTAAATCTCTGCACAGCATAAACACTTGTGCTGATCAACATAGAGATACTGCTGTGATAGGTACTTTGAAGTTGTAGATAAGAGCTCAAGCTGTAAGATGCCAGCAAAAATGGAAGTTTATAAACAATCACTGCCAGACTCTTAAATGTAGTAGTACTTGTGGGACTTTCTGTAATATAAATAGCAATTACCTTCAATGTGGAATATATTTGCAAAAATAAATATACTGCTGCATAAACCAAAACTCACAACTCAGTTTTCTACTTACAAAGTCAACTTTAAAATCTGTGAATTCTGAGTAAAACAACCCCCAAAATAATTTTTTGCTCAAAACCACATGATATGCAGTGCCCAAATACGTATACATGCGCATGCACATACACAGCCACTCCAATATACATACGCAAACAGTACAGTATTAGTGTGAGGGCATCTACCCTGTAGGCAATTCAATCAGTCTCTCAAGCGACACCCACACGTGCCTGCACACACAAAAGCAGATGTGGCATTAAGATTTACAAAGTTATTGAAACTTTTAACAAGTAAAACGCATCTTTACTTAGCTACACCAGAATGAGGAATAAAGGGGTTTACATATGTTCCAATTCTAAACCTATCAATCAAACCCATGTTATTCCTTTGGGAGCTTATTTACATGCATATTTATCAGCCTCACATGCTAATTCCCTGCTGTTTTATGCCTGCGAGGCATGTTTATGAGTCATAATTGTTGATCTCATTTGATGTATTTCACTGAAGTAAGACATTATTCAGTTATGTGGCCTAATGTCAATGAATTACGATGACCTGATCTTTGAAATGCAACTTGCTCTTTAATTTTTATTAGAGCATAACTTATTCAGAAGAAGAAATACACTAAAATGGAAGATTACATGCTTTTGTAGTCATTTTACTTAAACATCTTATTTCTGAAACACTCCTCCTTACCTCTAGGCAAAGTTTTAAAAGTGTAATTCGTAAACGCCAAATGAAAAGCATTTTGAATGAAATTAGGAAATATTTCTCAGAGTGGGACCTTTTACAGGTGTTTTTATTTTGTTTTAACCAGCCACAAGACAGGCCTTTAAAGCATTGACATATGGTTTGTAAAAAGAAAAAAACAGACCCCACCTAAAGCCCCCAAACTCTTATTGCCTTAACTTCATCGAAATTGAAACCAGATACAGACTTAGAAGGAAGTGGCAAATGAGAGCTACTAAAGTAAGTTAAAAGTCCCCAAACTGACTTATCATCTTTGATGCAAGACGGTGTTAATCTATAAACAGAAAATTACTTGATGATCAAAGTAAAGGCCTAAAAAGGTGAGTAATTACACAGTGTAGAAATGTCACTGTGGTAGCTTGGGCCAAGCCACCAATGGCTCTCTAGGTGGCAAGAGACAAGCAGCACTAGCAGGCAGCTGACCATGGTACTGGTACAATTCTGGTCCTTTCCCAAAGACCCATGCTGGTCTTCCAGTGCCTGGAGTGATCTTTAAAGGTTTAAGTTACGTTAAAAAAAAATCTGATTAATAACATTCCTCAATAATCATGCCTATTTTCCTAATGTGATTACAGCATGAAGGAATCATAAAATAACTGCTTATTTTTATTCTCTTGCAGCAGAGTTGGTATCATTTTATAGTAGGTGCCCACGCTTTGGATACATAGTGTAAGTTACTCCTTATGCTATGCTAACAGAAAATTACCACTGTACATGTAATTTACTACATGATTTTCAGACTTCACCACTTCCTATCTTAAGACTCAGTATTTTTTTTAATGCAATTATTATAATTTTGTTATATATATCAAAAGTAACTATCAATTGTCAATGGAAGAGATTGTCACAGGTAATACAACATTCAACTCAACTTCATCTTTCTGTATTAATAAAAACCGAGACCCACTTAAGTATGTCCAAAAGTTTCAAAGTTGCTGATCTGAGCTACAGCTTTAGCAAGCAACAGAGTAATATGCAGAAAAATAAAACTGTCTTTAGCCGAGTAATGCAAATGCCAGATACCAAATGCAGGCTCATTTTCCATAGGAAGCTCAAATTCAATCTGAGAGATATGAGTAAGTGTCTTTGAAATTACAGAAAACCTGCAAGTAGCTTCCTAAAATTGTAATATCTAGAGGACTTGTAGTATCATAAATATCATACTAATTCCAAGTCAAAAAATCTGGAGCAGATTTTTCATGTCCAGAATTAAATCTGTGATTTTCATTTATAGCTTCTTTTATGAAAATAGTATTTTTTTTTCCTGCAAAAATTAAATATATGAGAAAGAGCCAAAGACCATTTAACACAGGCTTTATATGCTCTTTCTTAAAAACTCCAGGGAGCATTTAATACAGGGTTTACAAGCTATTTTTCCAAATCAGAAGTTTGCTTCTGATAGAAGCATGTTACAAAACAGCTTCTTAAAAATGAAAAAATCTTCACTCGAACAAGCACTTACGCTAATAGCACAATTACAAGGGTGTAACTGTAGTTCACGCAAATGCCGCAACTAAAACTATTATGTGTTCAAAATACATATAAATTTAGAAAGTACATTAAATATAATACTGCAGAAAAAAATCAATTTTAATTTCTGAACCTTTAATACAGTTTTCAGTGGTTATAGTCATAAGAACTTTGAATGAGAGCCACAGTATAAGCTCTGATTTACATCTCTTCTTTCTTTCAAGGGCCACCTAGCTGTGAAAATTCAGAATAGAGCTCTATGCCTTTGCAAAAGAGTATTGTTTTTTTGTACTTCAATAAACAATGAACCAGAAGTTTGGTCACAGAAGTTTGGAGGTGGCCCTGTGGCTCAATATGCTTCCCTCTTTCATTAAGATAACATCTGTTCTGGCTACCAGTTGGCAAATCAAATTTGATGAGAATTCATCGGAGTGCAAAGTAGAAATGCTCACTAATGGACAGATTTATGTTCTGTAGCCCCACCCTTTAAATATTTCAAATGAAAAGTAAGCAAATCCAGCAATGGCATGTTCAAATATTATGACTAACACATACAAAATATACCCCACTATAATGAAACCTTTTCGCATCACTGAAAACATTTTCACACATATTGCATGAGAACTCTACCCCTGCAACTGCACTTAGTACTGAAACACTATACAGTTCATTTTTCCTAAGGTTAAATCATTGATTCCATTACAAATCCAATTTCTCAGAAGAAAAGAATTATCACCACCATAAAAGCTTTATCTGGATGAATTTTGTGCCTTTTAACTTCTAGGAAGATCAAGAACAATAATTGGTAATGGGATATCAAAATTTTAGTGGAAAAATTTATCATACAGGCTACTTGCTAATATTTTGGTTACATGGTCCCAGTTGCACTAAATGGGATGAAATTTGTTCAGAAATCTGAGTACGGTCTTCGTATCACAGAGTTTAGGCGTTATTATCACTCCAGTATCAAGCAGGAACATGTAACTCTCAACTCTTTGTAAAGAATTAAGATATTTAACAGAAGGAAATTAGAGCAGGTTTGGTTTTTATTTTAATGGTCATTATAGTTAACTTACATTAAATTTGATCTTTAACCATCCCACCTACTTTTCATGAAATAGCAGAGACAGGTATCTCATTTACCTCAACAGTAGCTACAGAGTAAGCATGCAGGTACCACTGTATTCACTGCAACATGTCACACCAGCTAACGTCCCTACTACAATATAACAGTGAAACAGTAAAAGCAGTATATAGTGTTTACTTCAAAAAACCCCAAACTCTTGAGAAGTTTTAGTCATTTCCCTCTTCTCAAGACAAGATCTGTCAATGCTAAGAATCAAAATAATGAAAAAAAAAGCAAAAACAAATCAACTTCAATAACTATTTCATTAAGATGGAGTAACATTCCTTAAAATTCTGGCCGAATTGTGTTTTTTAATATTAACCCCCATATATATCTATACTGAGCCATCATGTGGTAAAGTTTAGGGAGTACTTTAATATTCAAAATATTCAATATTCGGAATACTCAAAATATTTTAATCCTGATTACTCACAATATTGAAAAGGTGACAGTGATCTGCATCTTCTAAAATACTTTTCATTTCCATTACCAAAAATTAATTTGAAATGTCTAAGCTGACAAGTGCTTATTTATTTTAAGTTTATGTATAAAACATGAAAAGATCTTGTGTGTATTCTGACATGTACCAATATTACCCTATTTTTAGTGAATTAGCTACCAGACTCACAAAAACTGGCTGAAATAAAGCAACAGCTGAAGGATGGCATTGTAAAGAGACACTGTCCTGAAGCTTGAACAATCCGGGTCCAGTTCCTGACCCTGCTACAGACTTGTATGAACCAGGCATAACATTTCACCTGCTTCAATTTTCTTTTTGCATGAGAACATATAATCTAGTTGCTCTTCTTATGGAAGTAATGAGAATTAATTTCATAGCTTCTTTGATATATGACACTTTCTAATAAGATGAGGTAAGCACAGAGATGCAAAACAAACATCCCAAGTCCCACTTCCTCAAACAGATGAAGCCATGGAGCACAATCTGTCATAACCTTGTGTGATTGTCACAAACAGTGAAAATAAATCTAATTTGCTATATCCTTTTGTGTCATCTGTACTGCAGTTGAAACATTATAGTCACATGACTACTGATGCAGTGATCGAAACATCTGACATGATGAAAAAGATGAACATGGAAATTTAGGAATGACTAAAAAATATTCTAGATATAACAAAAGCGTTCAAACTTATAAAGTGTACATGTATAGGTACATCCATATCAATCTGAAGCTTAAAATACTTGGAAACAAACCTCAGCAATAGTTCACTTCTACAAAACAAGATTTAAACTTAAGCTCACGTACATGCAATTGAAACATGATGTTTCAAACCAGTATTGTTCAGACTTGGGTTAGTTTGTGATTTTGTTGACTGTGGAGAATGGCAGACAAGAGCAGAAAGGCTGTGCACATCTCTCCCGCTCCCCTCATTCTAGCATTCCATTTCTCTAAGGATGAAGGTGCTCTCTCACTATCCTGTACCTTTAGCCTCAGTTCAGTTATTGCTTATCTGATGAGTAAAATGAAGACCAGGACTTTTAAAAGTTGACTATATGCACTCTGCCTCTGGGTAGTCAAAGCTTGACACCAAGAAATTTGAACACTCCCAAAATTGAGGAATTACAAGTAGCTTACCACAATGCAGTACCACGGGCTAAATTACTGCTTTCCTTAGACAATAAGGGCACTCAGGCTTGTTACCTTTACAGTCCATTGGAACCTAGCCATTAATTTAAATAGGATCAGGATCCTGACTTTTTTGACATCAAAGAAACATCTTTCACAGTCATCTTGCTGTAAATAATTAAAGCTGATTAGTAATAATAAGGTACCTTAACCAAAAAGGTAAACAGTGGAGACATTTATTATCAAAGTAAGAAAAGAAAATTAAAACAACCTGCAACACTTTTGTATGTGCAATTCATCACGCAATGTTGTAAAAGAACAAAAACAAATGTTGGCTCATTCCAGAGGTTCTTTGTCATCATTAATGTATTCAGGTTTTCACAGCTGAATTGCTGTACTTTGAAAAGATTTTCATGAAAGGAAAGTCAAATTCAACGTTTAAACAAAGCTGTCAGGTTACCAAGATTTATATTTGCTTGTATGTCCAGAAAATGTTTTCTCCTTTTAAAAAACTTCTCTAGGTTAGAAGTATCATTATTCCTTTGCTCTCAATTTGTAAACAACAGAAAATAAGCTTTTGTTAAGCGGCACATATTTATTTATTTATTTGCTATTGCAGAGCTGTAACCAGCAGTTAGAAATATGTGTTCCAAAGCAGAGGTGAAACTACCTGGTATGGATATTTTACTTCATTACTAGTTCTGTTCCTCAAATTGATACAAATGGCCTCCTTCTGTTTCTGTCTGTCTGCTTGCCTGATCAGTGGAGCTAATTGTCAGAGCTAGGGAGATATCCTATACCTAAACAGAAGATATGCAGTTTGTAACCTGCTTAATTTGCCTTATGTCCTGGATGGCCCTCAGTATGTTGTTCATTAAAGTATCAGCTGTTTCGGTTGTAACAGTGGCAACCTAAGCATAGGCCTATTTTTCTTTGTTAAAAGGCCAGATTGTCAATAAATAATACACATCTTACCAGCTAATTTCTTACCACTCAAAATAAGTGTGATGGTACTTTATCTCTTCCATTCTACACCTCTTAGTTTTGCACATTCAAAGAGGGCAAGGACAGGGGTACCCAAGGAGGACTAAAGAATAAGGCTTATTAGTAAATCAAAGCCTAAAATTTAAGCTTTGCAGTATCACTTGGCACTTAAGTGAAAGTAGGTTGAACTCCTCCCTTTTTAAAATAAGGAATTCCACATCTTCATAAATGTCCACGTATATGAAAGATGGGAAAGATCCCATCTGTGCTGATGTATTTCTGTTATATAGAGCCATCTATTTCTAATACAATCAAATCTGTGGCAGTTAAACTCTTTCAAAATGTTTTAGCATACATTTAATCTCAGATACAGAGGTCTGTAACATCAGCTAGTTGCACACAATTCACAGACTGCTTTGTAAATTACAATCTTCTGTACGTCAGGACAGAAGTGAACTCAAACATTTAATTATTATCCTGTACCAATCATGCTAGCCTCAGCTAGAATTCTGATTTACTAGTCTTTTATTATACATACACAAGTACAATCAAACTTGTACAGTTCAATTTTTTTAAATTAAGAGAATCTACTTTTTCCATATGTAGGAGATACAGCCATTTAACATAATTTGATCATTGCCTGAAACACTTAATACATAAGGGGTTTACGGGTAGTAATCTTCATGTGATATTTTTGTATCAAGTCCGAGTAAATTCTTCAGAGAATTATTCCATTCTCATCATTAGCTTCTGTACACCTTCTCATAATTAGCTAGTTTTAACATACTTCTAATTACATTGAGAGAGATCATATGAAAAAAACATTATTCCGTTTTAATTTTGTTGTTCAGCAGGTTTCCATAGTTAAAAAAGGGAAATTTCTGCTTGGTATTTTAAGCTCCTCTACGTGCGTCGAATTTGGTAAAAAAAGCTTTCTTTTTTATTCAATTTGCATCATTTCCTTTTATACCACATGCATTATACTACAGGTACACTAGGAAGTGAGATACCAGCCAACTAGTTGAGCTTTAAATTCAATTTGGGAAAAGCTAGGAAAAGAAAAAGAAACACTGAAATCAGCTTTTCCCAAAGTAGAGTCACAAGGAGTTATTAGAAGTATGACACAGGAGGAAAGTGATTTCTGCCAGCATTTGGACATGGCTGTATCTGGAAGGAACTGGAAACTCCCAGCTGAGTGAACCAAGGTAGCGTGCCAATGTCATTAATGTGAATGGTCTTATTTCCATATACTGAATTAGAGGAGAACTTTGAAAATAAACATTTTAGATTTCTTTTAGATCAACAGACACTGCTGTCCAAAATGTCTTCTCTAACCTTATCTTCTGTGTTTTCAACCACTGAAAGCAATTTCCCTACATGATGTTTATGCCAGTTACCCACGCCACAGAATAACATGCAAACTGGAATTAATTTAATGTGCAACTTAACATGAAGCCACCAGGAAAAGTTTGGAGCTATTAATTCTAGAGAGGAAAATCCAACTCTGGAAGCCAGTAACCCACAATACGGTGTTAGCTACTCGCATTCAGTCCCACAGCTGATTTAAAATACTTCTGCAGTTCCTAAATACAAACTCATAGCAAGCACTGGAACCAAAAGGTGCTCAACTGGCAAATATCTGAGAGCATGTCAACACTCATACAAATACAGTCTTTAAAGGAAAAAAGGTACTGCATGCTGGCTGTTTTCAACTAACTTTATATTAATAAACGTATTTTTAAACATGCATAGCTTCTTTTTGAACTGATCTCTTCATAACAATGCATTTCTAAAACAGAAAAGAGAAGAGAAAATGAAAAGTTGTAGGGAAGCTGCTAGTGACAGGCTGAGTTAACTCAAGACACTGTGCTGCTCCAATACCCTTTGTCACTACAAACCTGTTGCTGCTCAATTAAAAGCAAGCTAAACAGTAGTTATTATTAATAAATGAATATTAAACAGCTTGTTAAGCATATGGTGTTTGAATATGTTAAAACCATTTTTGCTTTTATTCATCCCTTATGAAGTGAACCAGACTGAAGACAGCTCTTTCTGCTTTACCATTCCTGTGCCTTTAATGGAAAAGCCAAGGCCACTAGGAGAAGGACTAGGGTTTTAAACAAGGACCACTAGCAACAACTGCGCTGGTGGGGCATGCTGAAGCATTCTGCCTGAAGGGTAAAACTAGCCAATAAGGTTACAGGGCATTCTCAGGACCAGTGCAAACCATAGCACGGTATCTCAAAGGTGTTAAGAACAATCACAACACTCAACATCTTCTGTTCCAATATAATGAATGCAAAGAAAGTCTGTTCCAATCTCATCTTTTTAATGAAAACACAAAGTAGCATGCATATTTAAAAGGACTCTTAACAACACAGTGCTGTACTTCACGTGCATGTCCCTCACTGGAGAGAAGACGAAAGAACACACATTACATGACACACAAGACACCATACAATACACAATCAAAAAATATTTGCTAAGAAAGTAGTAAGACTTCAAGAACTCACTACATTTCCATTCTCACTTGCTTTTAGCTAGGAATGTACTTCTCACACAGAGAGGTCAAGACCCCTGTGATGGTTCCTTTTAAATGTAATCACAGAAATGATCTCTAAACCAGACAGATAAAAGCCATACAGGGCAATCTGCTTTAGCGTTGTTTCCCTGACTGAAAGATTTGTAAACTCATAACATTGAATAGCTACTGACTGATTAGGAGACAATATAATATTCTGACAACAAAAATTCACTTAACCCTGGAACTAATGTGAAAGAATGCACCCAAGACCATAACAGTCCCATGAGAATTGCACTTATGATTTGAGGAAATTAAATTACAGGTCCAGAGAAGATGTCATTTACTTCATTAATTCATCCCCCTCTGTTTTTTGTGCTTTCTGTATAACATTCATATAAACCAAGTATCTCAAACTCCACATAAGGTATAGTTCTACATAGTAATACTTTCTAGTGATCAGGGTTATGAGGTTAACACCCAAACACCAAAGCTATCCAAAGACTAGCAACAGAAAAACACAGAATATGGTTGAAGTAGAAATATGAATGTTGTCTTACCATCTCACATTTTTAAAGGCAACTTTGATAATCAGGAGGGATGCAATGGTAAGCATGAGGTGGGCAACTGATCTTTCCCAACTGGATTAATTTCAGTCACACACTGCAGCAGTTATCTTTGTCCTTCCAGCCATATCAGCCTTCTCTGTCCTCACCACCAACTATTGCCTTTAGACATGAAATATGACCCCCTAAGCTCCAAATTCAAAACACTTAGACCCATTAAAGGTTTCCCCTTTCCTTCTATTAAGAACAAAGAACACATTACATTTTTCTACGTGAAATGTGCTATTAAATAATAGCTTGTACACTAATTAAGGCAAATGTAATTGTGAGAACACACTGACATTGTTAAATTACCCACTTCGTTAATAGTTTCATTTCAAGTGACCTTAATTGTATTAATTGTGATATTGAGCAAATTAAATTGAAGAGTATTAAATGCATTGTTCCAGTCTGTCCTTAGAGGATCAACTTTCTCATTTCATCAATGGAATGGGAATACTACCTACCATGCTCTTCAAAACTTATGTCAGAATGTGGTGAACAACTCTAACTTTGATTAAAAATTTCTGGCAGGTCAGAAACAGTTAACCTAGTTATCCAGTTTCAGTGTAGTATAAACCTCAAGCATTCGGAAATAAATGAAACAGTCTGTCTGCTGCAATACACAGGGAGAAGGTAGAAGAGCAACATTTCTGAAATGTCTCTTCACACATTCAGGGTTTATAAAGTCTCTGCTGGAGACAAAAACAAAAATGTAAGAAAGATTCATCGATTTCTCTCATAAAGATCCCTAATTCAGAGGGAATCATTCAAAAATATTGTTAGAATAAAATGAACAATATCACAAAGATTCTAAAAACAGAAAATGTAGCAATATGCCATCAAGTTACTCTTGTCAAAAGCAAACATAGCAATACACATATACATACATAAATGTAAATTAAAATACAACCAGATCCAGAAGGTATAATCCAAAATTAGAATTTCTTTAAAGAAATAAAAATCTTCCATTTGACATATTAGACTACTAAAGTGAGAATCCCTGCCACAAATGTCCTGCCAACTATTAAAAATGCTATTTAAAAAAGTATATATGACTGCATATATGGAATGCACATGTTTCCCTCTTGAAAACAAATCAGACACAACGGAAAATCAAGCATCGGAAAAAGACTGAAATACTGTCTTATCTGGTTGGTTTTGAATACTTTAAAAGGATAGAAAAAAAGATCCTGTCAATTACTGAATATTTTAAACTTGCAAACAAGCACATTCCCATGACTCATCATAACTCAAGATTCAAAGTTCCTCAGTTACACAAAATTTGGAGTGCTATGAACGCCCAGATCTTTTTTCAAATGACACTTACCTCATGTAATGCTCTACTTTTATTTGTTCAGCTAGGTAATTGTCTCCTGCCTAGCATCTGCAACATTAATCCTCGCAGCTGTTCCTACTGAACCATGTCTTATTCTGCTCAGACCACTTCTCCAACATTTCAATACTACTTTGAATTGTACATCTGCCCTCCACTGTGCCAACAGCCCTGTCCCAAATAAACCATGTATTGTCTCTACATCTTAATTGAGTTTTTAATAAAAGCACTAAGCACTACTAGATTCAATCAAAAAAATTCTGGAATCCCATCAAATACATCCTTCCAAGCTGACGGCAAATGAACAAAAAGTAGTCTACGCACACAGTTCTCCAACAAGCTATACTTAACAGCAATTCATGTGTTTCTGAGATTTCTTTTATTTTATGAAAATGCCTTGTGAGAGAATTTCAAAACTCCAGCTGGACGTGACATCTCCTGGTTCTGCATCAAGTTTTGATATCAGTTGCATATACTAAAAATACAATACTTCACACAGATTAACAAATCTGACTAGTTTTATGATTAAATATTTATTTTCAGCATCCTTACAGTGACATGCTTTATTTTTATTGCTTCATCTCAGTGAAGACTTCTAGCACTTTGCTTCCAAGGTAACGCTTAAAGCATTCAGCACAGCTTCAAAAAACAATTCAGATATCCTGATATTCTACAATATTGAACAGAACATCTCCAATTGATGGACCACCTCTCCTCCGTATTTCTATGAAACATGATGCAGAAGACTTTAGACACACACTTTCATCAAGTTGATTCTTTATCATGCCTGAAACTTGAGGCTGAATTAAAAAACCTTGTCTTGAAATACTTTCATGAAGACAATGATGGACAGACTTCACAGAGAAGAACAACTGCATGCTTTGATGTCCAAAGATCTAAAACCATCTAAGCAGACACCTTATTTAAGATGAAGAATTGAAACTTCAGAGACTTATTTTGGATATACAAAGTTTCAAATTAAAATGCAGTATGTGTTTCACAGTAAAAAAACCTATGAAGATTAAATGGATGCTTTATATAAAATATTTACATAGATAGAACATAAAAAATGTACCATAGTTGGTAACCTTTATGACTTGGGGAACCATGTATTTACATATCTTTATCTTCGCATGTGCGTATGTGTGTGTTGTGTATATATTTTTAACAGTTGACAGCTGTTTTAGAGCATACAGAGATGCCAAGCTGAATGAGGGTCTTGATTACTTCAAGATTAGCTATCTAAAGTTTCTATTCATTTTAAGTGTTGTTAGTGCGAAGAGTCATTAGTCACTTCCTTGTCTCATAGAACATCAGCATACATTTACATTGTTAATGAACATTTGGGGTAAATGAATTAATGGCACTTTTAAACATCAATTCAATACTAATAACTTTGTATGTCATAGAAATGTTAAGGTTGGGATAAAAATGAGAAACCTTTTCAGCCAAGGTAACTAATCGCTTTTGGGCACAGAAAAAGATAAAATTAATTTACAATATAGGGTTTTTTTTAACAGGGTAAAAAAATCTTGGTTTTTCTCAATACAGAGTTGAAAGAATTATCAGTATTTTCTTAAGGAAAAAAAAAATCAGAAGAAATGCTTATACTTTTCTTGATTGGGGTAGACTAGAATCAAGCTACATTTCCTCTGGAAAACGGGTATTATTTTAGCTTATTGCAAAAGATTATCTTCAAGTTTCTAAAAATATGTACAAAAATGCATTGAGTTTATCAAACTAAAATGGCTCCCTATCGTTAAGATGTCAGAGGAGGAACACTGACCTAGAAAAGCTATTTCATTTAATCATCAGGTTTTAAAACACTTTCCCCTGGATGTTCATTCTCATTTTCTAACACTGAAAAGGCTTTATAAACCAAGGAAGGAAAAAAAAAAAAGAATTAGCTCAAAGGGACAATGAAGTTTTACCAATATATTTTAAAGCAAAACATCAGCTTCTTATAAACTGAAGTAATAAACCTGACTAAGCAAAACTTGACATAACTATTTTGGTAAGCACTAGTAAATGGAAGATTTATAGACAGATACACCCACACAGAGCAGTCGATCTGGGTGAGGGACTTGAGAAATGTGACAAAGTTGCTTCAACTCTGTAATTTAAAATAAATTTTTTATTTTGCCCTCCTGGTACATGTGTTCAATGACTGGAAAATTACAGGTAGTTAAGGTGCCACTGTGTATAACTGAGTACTTGAGGAATGTTTTCATGACAAGGACGAGCTTTCTCGTTAAGCTTATCACTTTCTTCGAACCAACTATACTGTCACTACTCGCAAATAAGTAGAAAAGACAAGCAACAGAGACACGCGTTGCATTATGCAAGCAGTTTGTTCTCACTGTGCATTAGCCTTCCAAATACTACATTTAATTAATTTGCTTTAGGTTACACAGTAATTTCTACCTTTAGACCCTGACCATTCCATCTCAGCTTCTGGTTTTAAAAAAATAAGGATATAGGTGCTGAGGCAACAATAAAATAAATGGCCTTTTTATTTGCATGATCTCATCCAAAATAACACATTGAACTTTAACGCAGAATTAAAAATAAAAAGCACAAAAATCCCCCAAAACATACCCAGTGTAAGAGCCCATGCTTCAGAAAGTACCATAAAATCATGCTGCATTTCAGTATTCTTATGCTGAAGTCTGTGTTCGGTTTATGATTAAAAAAGGATGACAGCGCATTAAACATTTGGCTAATGTTTCTGTCTGTAATTGAAAGTTGACTTTTCGTGGTTTTCATTAGTGTCAGTGTTCTGCACATACTCTGTGAAATGTTCCTTAAGTTGCCCTGTTCAAGTTCATTGAGAGAATTAAATTAGGACAGGTACAGTTGTCATAACACATTTATATAAGGTTTTTAGGTATAAAGTAAAAAAAGTACAGACACACAAAACTCACCTTCCTCTGGCTTGTTCAAATAACTCTGCAAGGGATCAACGCCTATTTCCTGTTCCTCTGTTTGCAAAGGGTGACTGGTTTCAGACACAGAATGATACATATTGACAAGTAGTAAATTCCAGTTGAAGGGTATTTATCTGGAGAAAAAAAAAACAACAAACACATTAGTGTTTCTTTAGCTATTTTTCAATCACACAACTCAACAGCAAAAATGCTTGAAACCTTTCCTTGTTTTCCAGGTGTAACATCACCATTAGCTGCCTAGTTGCAGACAAATAGTGTCTCTATTCAAATGCTTTATTATTTGTTGTCCGAAAGAATTGTCATAGTGCCTCCAACTATCATACTGCAAGTAAAAAAGCCCAGGAGTGGTTTTGACAGACTGTAAACTGGGGAAAGAGCTTCTTTACTTCCTTTTTCTAGCTTCCCAAACTCATCCCTTAGTCCGATTCCAAGGAGAACTGACACTAGTCCTTGGCGATGATGAAGATTATAAAGCAAAGCCATGGTTAGACCCATCATCATCACTCTTCTGGACTCAGGAACTACTATCCTAGAAAAACTTCCTTTTAAGCACTTCGTTTTCAGAAATCATATGTCAAGTATAAGATAACAGCAACAGGGACACAAGCACATGCTAAAAGGGAGAATGAGATATTGCTGATTGGTATGATGGCTGATTTTGGTTTTAATAAGATTTATATTAGCTTTCTGGAAAGATATGTTAAGGAAGTAGTTGAAGAAACATAATCAGCTAGCGAGTGACTACTTACAAAGAAGTTCTTCAAAAATGAAGGGCGAAAGGGGAGAAAGAATGAAATCAAAACACCAGGAAGTAGGTGACATAGATTCATCATCGCAAGCTGCTGTATGGCATTCAAAAAACTACCACATAAGAGAACAAAAACTACGTTAGAAGCTCACGAGGAGTGTTGGAAGCTAGTATTGGCTGCAAGGAGGAAGAGGACGCCAATAAAAGGGTGAAAAGCAGACAGTGTTATGGTCAGAGCAGTAAGAAGAAAAAACGACCTTTCCAGTGCATTAACAGCACAAGGGTACATTTGTCAAGATTGCATTTTGGTCACTGTACAGCAATTTATTAACTTGCAACATGAAAGAACTATGCCAGCCAAATAGGTTTGATTTGCCCAGGCACACTAAGTAGTCACCTCTGATTGCCACCTGAGTTTTAAATACCACTTACTCTAATTGCTTAGTGTTCAAGTACTGTAACTTTTTAACTCCAATGAAATTATATTTAAAAAAAAAATATGCAAAGACAAACACACAAAGAGGTATGCACCTACACTTTCAGGAGTGGTATATTATCTATTTTGAAATCAACTATGTCTTTCCTTTGGTTCTTACAAGGCATGGCATTGACCATATATGCTTTATACCTTCAGTTTACTATCAATAAATGAAGGGGACTGGGGGACTAAGACCTTTCTGCTTTTATACATTATTCATCTGCTTCATTTCCTATAAAGTTATGTAAAAAAAACCCAAACAACCGAACAACCCCCAAACAAACCCAAACCACTAAATAATAAACAAAGCTAGTTGGGCCACTGTTAGGCATCTCCTTCAAACCAGCGCACTCAGACTGTTTCCAAAAGGATGCTCTATCAGCTGTGCCCCTAAGGGTTTTGTCCTTTATCTTGTCTTGGCACCTGTGTCAGTGTGGTGCTGAAATGATCACACCATTATCTCTCACTGCTTTTAGACAGAATAGAACACGTGAAGCTCTTGTGAACAAGGAGCCAGTAACTGAGGGAAGGTAGGACTACCCACTTCTGCAGTGATACACCTTTATGTCAAATTAGTGCAATCATATGATAAAAATACACTACTAAAACAGAATTGCCTTGAACATCTCTTTGTACTAGCTCAACAAAATGTATCACAAATACAAGTACGTATCATGTGTTTCCTGTGTAATTTCTCAACTATAATAATGAAAAATGCACAAATGGAAACTCCAAGAAAAATGCTTATAAATTTGCTACCCACTTAATCATTTTAATGTTTACCTGCGGTCTTATGGCTACATAATACAGCGAGATGTTTAGAACTACCTCAGGCCTTGAAAAAATAAATGAAACACTTGAAGAATTTACTGAATTCTTCCAATAAAAACAAAACACGAGAAAAAACTTTGCAGAAAGATACATTTACAGTTTTCTCCTGCTGGAATTTTAGTTGCTGCTCTTGTTCCCTTTGCTATATCACTGTAACAATTGTAAATTATAACAATGTAAATTGCAAATTTACTATTGTAAAACCCTGCAAGTTTTCCAAGCCAGATGGGGGCTTGGAACTAGATGATTTTTAAGGTCCCTTCCAACCCAAATCATTCTATGGTTCTATGACTGCAATCACCTCTCTACTGACCTGTTGATTTTGTCTTCACAAAAATTACAAGTTTATTTTGAACTACACTGCTAGAGTTTAACTTGTTATTTTGATGGTCCTTCAGACATTGCTACATGATCTGACCAAGTCACAATCCTGAGTGCCCTTCAAATTGAGAAGCAGGCACAAAATAACCTTACCAGCCTTTGTAGTTTCAGCGGCCACCACTTACTTAAGACACAGAAGCTTAGACATATATTGTCCTATGTCCCTAACACAGTCTGAAATCAGCTCCAGTAAATTTGTTGTTCTGCATTCTTCTGCTCTGTATCCACCTTCTCTTTTTTTAAATACTCCCCAAATACCATGCCTTTACAACATATAATAGCCGTAATTTACTTTACAGACGGTTAGAGCAGTTTTAAACAGCTGAATAGATTTACTTTTGATACTTGCAGACTGATTTAATCAGTTACTTGTGTTTGTTTACGGACACATTCGATTAGTGTTAAAAAAAATCACTACCTATTAGTCTTGTCACTCCTTAGTCCAAGCAATTTTCTCTACAGTTTTATACTTAAGTTCTTTTCAGCTGTTTGAACAAAGAGAAAAGAGAACTATTAAACAATTATGATTACACTTGGGATCTTACTCTGAGATAGATTAATTCTTTACAGGTTTGTGGTTGATTTGTAATGGCCTATAACATATTGTTCATATTAAATAAGATGCAATTTAAAAGCATTCTCAATGTAAAACAATAAAAATGTTACAAAAAGCTAGAATTCAATTATTAGATTACACAACTTGATGATACTGGCTATCTAGTTAAACCCTAACATCTCAGCCAGAGCTAACAGTGATTCTTTTGTCTATTCCTACTTCTTTTTTTCCTCCAGAGATGAAGGGCTAAAACCCCAAAGACCAAGCACCCTTCCCAGCACTGGGAGTTCAACTATTCTTTAATATATATGAAAAAATAATTAAGGCTGCGCATGAAACATTTATGTAGTTAAGGGAACGTAAAGAGAAACTAATCCACCCATGAGCCCAAGGAAAAGACAGGCATATAAACTATTTGTCTGGCTACTCTCCTTAGGTACACAAACAGGGACAGCCCTCACACCACTGAGAACAGCATTCAGGTCTGCTCCTCACTGACCAATGCATGTGGAGTGAATCCAGTCTGCTTTCCAGTGAAGGCATCTTATCAGTACGTCTGTGACCCGTCAACCCAGGTGCTCAATGCAAATACCAAAAATTCTTTGAAAGACAGGCGGATGAACTATGTTCAAGATGTGAAGAGTATTCATACTGTTTGGGCAAAATCAGAAAATATAATCAGTCTCACAAAGGATATTTTGAAGGTGAAACTGAGAAGATGAAAAAGAATTAGGCAATTCTGAGCTTCTACAACATCCACTTCCCCCATCTTCCCATCCCCCAGTGGTGAAAGGAAAGGAAAGGACCTGCAGCCTTGAGGAAGTACTTAGGACCAGGGCAGAAAACCTGCACAAATTGCAGCACTTGTCCCAACCTTGCTGCCTAATAACCTCTTACCCCCAAACAATCAAGCAAAATACCAAAACATTTTATGCTTAAAGAAAGGAAAAGAAGAACCCACTAACTTTTGAGGAAGAAGCTGCACAATGTTGTTTAATTTTGGATATACTAAAAATAAAAATCAGGTTATATCCATACCAGCAAAGCTACCAGACTATGACATCTCTGAAAACTACTGAAGCGTACCAAAGTATTTAAATAATACTTCGCATTCATTCTACTAGACGGTATCATCCACCTTCTCCAAATTATCTTTCGCCTTTATTTCATGCCATATAGCAAAGTTTACCATTTTAATTACTTAAATTGATGACAAGTAGAGGAAATACTTGTTTAGCTAAGTGATAAATTAGCTGCCCTGCAAAGTCAAATTGATTAAAACGACCTGACTAAAAGCAAATGTCTGATGTGGTAATGGTCTTATGAATGTTTTGTTAAGTTTGACAGCATCATGTTATGAGGGTTCACAACTCTGCCCCTCATTTGCAGCTTATGAAATAATCAAGCATGTTAGCACACAGGAATGAGGACTCTCCAGAATGTGAAAACATTTTAAAGTAGATAAGGAACTACTATAGTAGATTAGGAGAATAAACACACAATGTGTTTATTTAAAGCAATGAAGTATAGATGACTTGCAAATAATCTATAAACAATTCCAGACCCTGGGTTTTCTTTCACTGGCCAAAATCTCCTGGGCTTTAAATTACTCCTCCTAAAGAAAACAAAAATAAAAAGAATGAAAAAAAGTCATGTTTTCTCTGAATGGAGTGTGAGCAGGAAGCAGTCCCGAGCATGACCTTCAGAACATGAAGACCATTTGATATGTTTCAAGCTGGATAATTTTAATGGGCATTTTCGAAAACGTGGTTCCAATCTGTAATATTCACTGCTTTATTATTTGCTCTGGAAGTGATTGTTACTTAGGTCACAGAGAACACCTATCTGATAGCACCGAGTCCTTCACTTGAGCCCTTTACTACCATCACCTCCATTTAAATACAGAAGATACTAGTTCAAGTGCGCCAAAAGTAAAAACAACCAACAAAACCCTATCAAATCCAAACACCACCTTCTTACCCGCCAATTTAAAACTAGCTAGTGTTTCTACTCAGCCACTTCCATAGGTTGCCACCACCCACTGAAGAAACATGTCTTAGGAGGGCCACTTACTAACTCAGAAGTGCACAACTTGACAAACTTTGGACAGCATAAAGCAAGTCTGTTTTCTTTTATAAAATGTATCAGATTATGTATCATTAAATAGAATGATGAAAACATAAAAATGGACTGACATGGTAACATTAACATCAGCTGGGGTCCAGAAGAAAACAAACAAGATCATGCCACTGATGGACAGGTTAACAGCCAGAGTCTGATGATCCTGAAATGCAATTAATTTTGTCTCATTTAATAACACTTCCTGCATTTTAACTTAGGCCTCCCTGATCTTTAATACAAAAACAGAGTTACATTGGACTTTAAATAAGTTAATTAAGTATTAAAATCAATCATGTGAAAGTCTTAATATTTAATATTGTTAGATTGTATATCAAAGTGGTTTTATTATTTATTTACTCCAAACCTTTCCAGAATACTTCATGTGGCAACAGGGGGTCTGTATCTCACAAGATAAATGCATTTACAATGCCAAATAAATTATATATAAAAGCATTTGTCTTAATACATGTCATTCAATATTAAATATCACCCATTGGTACCACCCTGAAACCCTAATCCATTTTTACCAACCGCACATTTGTATTATTCAAATGTTGTCTATTAAATAGTTGTCTCAAGAGCCACAATAAAGGAACACATACCTAAGAACAATTATCATAGGAGCTTTAAAGCACTGTCTACAGTTTTAACCCTTCAACTTTCATGTCTTACCAGTACTTAAACATGCAAAGTATTAATTTAGCACCGAATTAAAATGTCAGGGATAAGAAACGACACAAGCAGCCTGGGACCCTGACAATGTATTCTCTTGGTAATTCACATGATAGCTAAAAACTTATTTTATGCTAGAAGTTAAAAAAAGGAAAAAACAGCCAACAAAACCCAACCAACCCCAACATAACAAAAAACCTCACAAAACCAACCAACCAAATACAGAACTATCACAAATAAACACTTCATATCCTTCATATTCTGTTAATTTGGAAGACAAGACATCTTCCACATATTTCTTATAATTTCACACAGTTGCTGGCTTACAGTTTTCCTGAGCGTACATGATCCTGTAAGGAACAGTAATTTGACTACAGAAGAAAACTTTGAATAAAGCAGAGAGGATCGAAACCCTTATATAATGTTGACCACTAAATTCTATACCCACAGGTCCCTACTAACCTTGTCAACAATGCTTCCCAAGGTCTAACTCTATGAAAAGTGAGATTTGACATTTATGGTGAAGCATTTTCTGTCTTCTGCATTGAAGACAGTGGCAACAAAAGTGTAAACAGCAACAACCACCTTAAATTCCCAGAACTACGGTTATGTATTCAGTATGGTCTAACCACAAAAAAAACACCCAAGTCCCCCAATATCCAACACAATAGATAAAGCCAGCCTCAATTTTACAGTCTGAAGTTCCTAAAAAGAAACAAGCTCCAAACACTCAACACAAAACTGTACTTCTTTTTAATGCAGGCTTATGTGACAATTCCACAATGAGGCTATTAGGAGAACACAACTTTGATCTAACACTGATTTCAAACAAGAAATACCAGCAAAACCAGAAAAGGCCCAAAGTCAATAGCTAAATGCAGCCCCTGCCCTGAACACCCACTGCAGCCCTAGGATCTAGCTGCTTAGCAGCAGATGTGAAAATGTTATGTTGCTGTATTCTTACCACACTTCCCTTCAACTGAAGACAGAAGTAGAGAAAGGTTCTTCGTAGCCAAAACAACTTGATAACAATGAAATGCGTAAAACTCCCATCATCAGATGCTGCAAAGGCTTGAGCTGCATTAGTGTATCCATCCTTAGATGGATAGCATGACAAGACAAGAACCAGCTGCTGCAGTCCAGAGAAGAGCAACAAGACCTACTAAAAGCCTAGAAACTATAACCTAGGACATAAGACAGAAAGAAACAATTTTTTACTTTAATGAAAGGAAGATGGGAGAGAAGGGGAGGGGAAAATGCAGTAAGGTTTCCTATCTTTGCATCATTCAACTATGAAGCCTCTCCCTTTTCTTGGAGAAACCTAGAGGTGGTGAAAACCCTATTCATGTTAAAAAGATTCAAACAATTGCAAACCCACTAAATTAAAGAAATCCCTTGTTTATTTTATTTCAGAATATATTTTATCTACCTGCTTACAAAACAATTCAATATAATTTAAAGCTTTGTCCTTCCAAAGATAGTTAAGAGATTAAAGTAGTTTACTGATGTTTAGGGTATGGAAATGACTGCTTTTAAGTATTTAAGAGTTTTACTTTCAGGAACACACAGGCTCCTTGCTATGCTACACACTTTATGTTTTAGTAATACATATGTAACTCAAAGGGCCAAAGAATGTCAAGACTGAAAGAAATCATCAAAACAGTGAACTGGAAGAAATGGCAGCTTAGCCTGCAGCCTTACCGAAAATGATAGTAACTAGATTAGACACTAAAAGTGCATTCAATGAAATAAGTTTCTAGGATATCAGAGCTTTAAAGTAGTAAGCAATTAATATAGGATTCAGCCTTTATTCTTTCACTATTTTTAGAAAACAGTTTCCTACAGGGGTTGACAGAATTTGTACAGAAACACCAGCATCTCATGCATTCACAGAGGCATTTACATCAAATATTTCTCTTCTGGTTTTCTCCTCTAGATATGCAGATGCTAAAGCAGCATGGCCTCATGCTGAGGTACAGAAAAAACATTGGTGTAAGCCCCATTTGCTAAGGAAAAAGGCATGACTTCACAGGCACTTTCAAAGGAGGAAAGATAGGATTTGTTTTGTATCTCACAATGAGTTTTCTACATAACACGAAAAACCATAACCCGTGTTCCCCTATGTGATCCAATCCTGATGAGTGAATTCAAATGGGCATGACTGAGGATGAAAACTGGGTGCAAGAGGAAGCAAAGACAAGGCGCCATCTGAAACCTAATTCAGTGCAGTGCAATGAATGCAAATTGCAAGGATTTCCCACCTCTTCTGCCAATGGGAGCAATAGCTTACTTGAGTATGTCTAAAAGCCATATTCAGAGGGAAAAAGATTTAAACTAGAGCTACCCCTGGTAAAAAATATGCTGAAGCTTCCCATGAATGCTCCCTCTTGCACCCAAATGCTCAGTCTGAAGACATACATACACTATGTAAGGCACAGTGCTCATGTCATGTACTGCTGGCTCACATTGCTTCTCTTCAGCCTTGCCTCTTCAACCAAAGGAAACTCCTAAGACTTGGAAACACGATACAGATGAAACTTGATAATCCTCGCAGGTAGTTGACTGCATGAAGCAATTTATAGCAAAGTATCACTGCTGCTACGAGTAACTTTTCACTTGGGTAATTTTTTTTTTTCAGTAGGAACATACCACTGTCTCCCATGCTACTAAAACGATGATAAGGCAGGTTCTTTTGCAGAAACTGAACTCTGTGCTCAGCACATTCTGCTACATCTGTTTTGTTTCTGGTGTTCAGGAACTTCCAGTACTAAATCCTGCCACGCTTATTAATATTATAAATGGGAGAAAATTACAGTGCAATACTCATCCATCTTTAATAATTACAGCGTTATTTGTTACAATACAGAATCATAGAATCATTCAGGTTGAAAGGCACCTTACAGATCATCCAGTTCCAACCCCCTGCCATGGGCAGGGACATCATCCGCTAGACTAGGCGGCTCCGAGCTACATCCAACCTGGCCTTGAACACTGCAAGAGATGGGGCATCCACAGCTTCTCTGCACAATCAGTGCCAGTGCCTCACCACCCTCACAGTAAATAACTTCTTCCTTATAGCCAAGCTAAATCTGCCCACTTTCAGTTTAAAGCCATTGCCCTTTGTCCTGTCAAAGAATCATAGAATAGTTAGGGTAGGAAAGGATCTTAAGACCAAATAGTTCCAATCCCCTGCCATGGGCAGGGACATCTCCTACTAAACCATGCCACCCAAGGCTCTGTCCAAACCAGCCTTGAACACCGCCAGCGATGGAGCATTCACAACTTCCCTGGGCAACCCATTCCAGTGCCTCACCACCCTCACAGTAAAGAATTTCTTCCTCATATCCAATCTAAACTTCCCCTGTTTAAGTCTGAACCCATTACCCTTTGGCCTATCACCACAGTCCCTCATGAAGAGTACCTCCCCAGAATCCCTATAGGCCCCCTTCAGATACTGGAAGGCTGCTATGAGGTCTCCACGCAGCCTTCTCTTCTCCAGGCTGAACAGCCCCACCTTTCTCAGCCTATCTTCATACGGGAGGTGCTCCAGTCCCCTCATCATCCTCATGGCCCTCCTCTGGACTTGTTCCAACAGTTCCATGTCCTTCTTATGTTGAGGACACCAGAACTGTACACAATACTCCAAGTGAGGTCTGACAGGAGAGCAGAGCAGAGGGGCAGGATCACCTCCCTTGACCTGCTGGTCACCCTCCTTTTGATGCAGCCCAGGATACCGTTGGCTTTCTGGGCTGTGAGCCCACACTGCAGCCGGCTCCTGTTCATTTTTTTCATCAACCAACACCCCCAAGTCCTTCTCCGCAGGGCTGCTCTGAATCTCTTCTCTGCCCAACCTGGAGCTGTGCCTGGGATTGCTCCCACCCAGGTGTAGGATCTTGCACTTGGCATGGTTAAACTTCATCAGGTTGGCATCAGCCAACCTCACAAGCGTGTCAAGGTCCCTCTGGATGGCATTCCTTCCCTCCAACGTATCAACCAAACCACACAGCTTGGTGTGATCGGCAAACTTGCTGAGTGCGCACTCAATCCCACTGTCCATGTCACCGACAAAGATGTTGAACAAGACTGGTCCCAACACCGATCCCTGAGGGACACCATTCATTATTGGTCTCCAGCTGGACACTGAGCTATTGACTACAACTCTCTGCATGCAGCCATCCAGCCAGTTCTTTATCCACCGAGTGGTCCACCTATCAAATTGATGTCTCTCCCACTTAGAGACAAAGATATCATGTGAGACAGTGTCAAACGCTTTGCACAAGTGCAGGTAGATGACATCAGCTGCTCTACCCCTGTCCATCAGTTCCATAGCCCCACCACAGAAGGCCACCAGATTGGTCATGGCAGGATTTCCCCTTAGTGAAGCCATGCTGGCTGTCACCAACCACCTGGTTGTTTTTCATGTGCCTCAGCATGCCTTCCAGGAGAATCTGCTCCAAGATTTTGCCAGGCACAGAGGTGAGGCTGACTGCTCTGTAGTTCCCCGGCTCATCCATCTTCCCCTTCTTGAAAATGGGGTTTATATTTCCCTTTTTTTGCAGTCATCGGGAACTTCACCTGACTGCCATGATTTTTCAAATATGATGGACAGTGGCTGAGCAACTTCATTTCTCAGCTCCTTCAGGACGCGCGGATGGATTTCCTCAGGCCCCGTGGACTTGTGTACGTTCAGGTTCCTAAGATGGTCTCGAACCAGATCCCCTCCTACAGTGGGCCAAAGGTTTTCATTCTCACAGTCCCTGCATCTGTCTTCCAAGACTTGGGTGGTGTGGTGAGAGCATTTGCAGTGAAGACCGAGGCAAAGAAGTCATTAAGAACCTCAGCCTTCTCCAAATCCAGGGTAGCCAGTTCTCCTGATAGCTTCTGGAGGGGGCCTACATTGTCCCAAGCCTGTCTTTTATTCACTACATGCCTACAGAATCCCTTCCTGTTATCCTTAACATCCCTAGCCAATTTTCATTCTAAGTGGGCCTTAGCTTTCCTCACCTGGTCACTAGCTTCCCAGACAACATCCCTGTATTCTTCCCAGGCTGCCTGTCCTTGCTTCCACCTTTTATAAGCCTCTTTTTATCCTTCAAATTTTCCTCAGCAGGTCCTTATCTATCCAAGGAGGTCTCCTGGCCCTCCTGCTGCACTTCCTTCTAGCTGGGATGCATCGCTCCTGAGCTTGCAGCAGGTGATCCTTGAATATCAACCAACAGTCTTGGGCCCCCCTGCCCTCCGTAGGACTATATCCCATGGAACCTTACTGAGCAGGTTCCTGAAGAGGCCAGAGTCTGCTCTCTTGAAGTCCAGGGCAGTGAGCTTGCTGCACGCTCTTCTCACTGTCCTGAGGATCTCAAATTCAACCATCTCATGATCGCTGCAATCAAGGCTGCCCTGGAGCATCACATTTCCAACCAGCCCTTCCCTGCTGGTGAGGACGAGGTCAAGCATGGCACCTCTCCTTGTCGGCTCCTCTATTACTTGCAGAAGGAAGTTGTCTTCCACACAATCGAGGAACTTCCTGGATTGCTTGTGCCGGGCAGTACCATCCCTCCAACAGATATCGGGGTGGTTGAAGTCCCCCATGAGAACAAGGGCCTGTGAGCGTGAGGCTGTTCCTATCTGTCTATAGAGTGCTTCATCCACCGAGTCCTCTTGATCAGGCGGTCTGTAACAGATCCCCACAATAATGTCTCCCATCGCTGTTCTCCCTTTAACCCTGACCCACAAACTCTCTATTGACTGCTCACTTGCCCCCAGGCAGAGTTCCATACTCTCCAGCCTATCCCTAACATAAACAGCAACTCCCCCTCCCCGCCTACCAGGCCTGTCTTTTCTAAAGAGCCTGTAGCCTTCCATTCCAACAGTCTAATCAAAGGAGCCACCCCACCATGTTTCTGTGATGCCTATGACATCATACCCCCACAGATGTGCACACATCTCTAATCCCTCTTGTTTGTTCCCCATGCTACAGGCGTTTGTATAGAGGCACCTGAGCCGAGCTCCAATTGAAGCCGGCTCATTGGCTGGAGTGGCTGGAATATCTCTACATTGCTCTGAACGTTTGTTATAGGTGCTGGCAAGTGATTGGGTGTGTTGGGATGGAATGATGTCCCCCTCCCGCAACACATCTAGTTTAAAGTATCCTTGATCAGTCTGGCAAGCCTACTACCAAATCCACTCTTCTCTTTCTTTGTCAGACCAGCTCCACCAGCCCCCAGTAGACCTGGCCTACTAAATTGAGTCCCATGTTCAAGGTACCCAATCCCCTGACTATGGCACCATTGTTCTAAACATTTATTAACCTGGCAAATCCGCCTAACCTTTTTTATGTCCTCCCCTTTATCCTGGAGAATTGACGAAAATTGACAACGTAATTATCATTACATGCTTTTGTAAAAACTTATCTTCCTATCCCTTCCCTCCCTCATTTTTTCCATTTAAACTTTTGAGCAGCTGCATGAAATGTTCTATGCTTTCCTGTACATGCACATCAAACCATCAAGGGAACAAGTGGTCTTGCTGAAGTCTTCAGAGAAGCTAGGCAGGTGAGGCCACTGTAGCACAATGATTTCTACATTACGCTGTTACTTAGAGGCATTTATTCCTCCAAAAATATTTTCTGTGCAGTCCCTACTCCTTGTCAGACTGTGTAAAATACAGACGTAAAAGGCACTAGTACAAACAGCATGGTACATCAACCACACACTGGCTATACTGCCTCAAAACCTGAAATAGATCCAGGTCTTAAACAGCAAGTAGGAAGCAGTACTTCGCAAGATTATAGAGGAACAAAAGTCTGGCTATAAAAAAATATACATTTAACTCTGCAGAACTTCAAAAATGTACCATAAAATTTACAGTGAGAATGAGAATCCATAGCACATTAATTCAGAAATCAGGATAACATGCAGCGTTTTAAAAGGGGAAATAGTAATAAAAGTGAGCTGCAATTTAGGAGTTAAAAAGGCTTTTTGGTTTGGCTGTAGATTTGTCTTACCAGAAACATCTGTCACCAACAAGCTCTATTTTCTTTACTTTAAAGCCATGGGTTTGTTTTGCTTTAGAAGTGGGTTAGCACACACTATGCAGCAAGAAGCAAAAGCCTGTTTTTCATGACATTCCTAGACAACACGTAAGTAGTAGAGGAAGATCTTAGGCAAGACCAGGAGCAGTAGCCTAAGGGGGATCAGTTCCCCTGAGAATCGTATATGCTCTTCTGCAATGGGGAATGAGAACAGAATAGGCAGATTCTCCAAAGACTTTTTATTTTAATAGGTAAAACAATAGAATGACGGCTCCTGAATACATTAGGCTTAGCTGAGTGCTCTCTCTAACGCACCAACCAAAAGGACATGACTGAATCTCCCAGTGTTGTCAAAACACCAAGTTTTGTCGTATGCAACCAACAAAAAAGAACTGTAATTTCCTCAAAACAGTGAACGGAGTTGAAGAACTGCACTTGAGCAACAGCTGTCATTGTACTTTATGGAAAGCTTGCAATACCTTTGAGGCTAAGCTTCTAAGCCCATTTTATTAAAAAAATATAACAGATGTAAACAAGACATGGTTAGAAAGCTCCTTGATTAAATTTTCCCTATTGTTTTTAGAAAGCCTCTGCAGACAGGTTTTTTGTCTGTGTTAGATGGACCAGTATGACTTTTTAAAGAATATTTAACATACAAATCACGAAAGCATTAATATTCTAAATCCCCCTGGACAAAAGAGCTGTTTCCACAACTCTTCTTTTTTTTTTTTTATTTCTCTGCTGTAGTTCTGACCAATTTTATTATTTTCTTCCTCTCCAAACCCACGAAATACCATGAAATTTGTGAAAACGCAGCTTTCAGGGTTTGTGCTGCTGCAGACTCTTACGGTCTCAAACTAGCCACATGCGAAAGCTTAGAAAAATGTTCTTCTGCTATGCTGTTGCATTTCTGGTAATAGTTGAGGCAGAGAAGTGACCTAGTTCAGGTAGAGAAGTGACCTAACAGCAGCCAGGTTATGGTCCACTTAGCGCATTAAGAAGATGAGAATTCTGAATGGGATGCAGAAGTAAATGGAAAGAAACCAAGCATATAGAATATAGGTGTGATCTGCTCCCACTTTTCTTTCTTACCTAATAGTAAGGCTGTGCATCTTGAGGCACCTAAAATTAGCAGTTACTTTTGAAATTTTGGTTTGTCATGTATTATTCATCTAGCTTTCTCTCCTAAAAGGAAGACATAAGATGGCAGTAGCAGATGTTCTTAGCTTCCTGATGGAAAAGGAGGAAAGAGCTGACCGAGCGGACAGATCTTTCTTCAAAGGCGAGGTGATAGACATTGCCTAGCTGAGATGACTATTCTCTGTCAAACACATATTGTAATTCAACCTGTTGCCAGGAAGGCTTGAAGCTTAAGGATTTCTCCTTAAGGCAGGCATCAGATCCCCTGCCTACTCATCCAAACTCCTGTGCTTGGGAAGTTCTTGTTCTTTGCTGTGAAAAAAAACAGGGAAATCCTGCTCTGTTTTACCAGCCACATTTATAAGCAAGCTACTGAATACAACAAGCCCAGATAACTTTTAACATTATTTGCCATTTTTGGTTTAGAGGTTTTGACAGCGTCTTATCAGAAATGAAAGCCAAACCATAAAAGATTACTGAAATGAAATGATTTAGAAAGACAGAAAGTCACTCCTTCAACTATGCTACTCCAAGTCCGCTTTCTTTATCCTAAAGAACCCCACATAAGACTCCCCTCATCCATTCAAATAACTGAACACAGTATTTTTAACACAAAGATTCATTTCTCAAAACATTTGATCTAGCACATCTATACAAAGTTAGCATGCTGGAAAGAATATTTCCTCACCTCCTTTAAATTCAAGGTTGCCGCTGTTATTTAGTGGTGTTCTTTCACTGAACAGAAACACTGTTTCACTGGTGACAGAAACAGCAGATGAAGAAAGCAGTCTCACCTTCCAAAGACATAGACACAGTTTGGCTTTTAAAAGATAACACAGAGGACTAAAGAACATTCTAACCAAAACTGTTGGTATTCTTTTTCTCAAAGCCAGCAGAAATTATGAGAAATGTTCAAGAAAGAGCAGGTTTTGGCATTGCTGGGTTGTTTCATTCATGATCGAAGTACCATATGAACACCAAGCTCCTCAGCCCACAGATAAAATGCTTTAAGACCTTACCCACACCCCAACATTGCACGTTAAACTTTGAAACTTATTATTTCCTACAAATGGCTCCTTTCATGGATATGTGCCACGCTGTCAAAACTCTCCTTCTGATTCATACTATCAATGGTCTTAAAGATACCATCTGAAACAACCACACTGGTTTTCATACCCATCAACAGTCTTGGTGCAAATCGATCTGTGAATACTTCTCAATCTTAAATACAGCAATTATTTAACTTACGATCAGTTTTCTCAATAAAAGGCACACATTGTTGTAACCATGCCAAGACTCACACCTGTATGGCACTTCTGTACAACTTAAAATCCATTTAGTAATTTTGATTCTAGTTTATATTTAGATAGTCCTCTGTATGCCATATGCATATACAATCTACCACATCAATCAAAAGGGCTCAATGTTCATATGATTGATACACAAATAAATGTACTTTACCTAGAGGTCAAAATAAGTTCTGTAAGAGCACTGTATATTCTCCTATTTTTAGCTACCTCTTTCAGCCATGAAGTATAAAAACTTAACAAGGTGCAAAATAACAAACTGAACCACCATTATAGAGTTACTTTAGTTCACACCAGCAATGCTATATTAATGCTATATATAATCAAGGATACACTTCACTTTTAACTCTGTTTTTACTGTATCATTCTACCTTGCGGCCCATGGTGACCTCTGTCAGTTTAATTACAAAATATGGTCGTAGGGAGGAAAAGGTAAAAAAAAAACAAAATAAGAAAAAGAATCAATTCTGCTACTCTGAGATCACATGTGTAAGAACTGAGGTATGGATTTTGGCTTTTTAAGACAGTGCTTTTTGCCCTTTTGCAGCCACATAATAGTGGGGGGGGATCACCACGACAGCGAATACATTAGGGTTTCACTACCAAAGTCTGAATTGTTTCTTAACAAGGCTATGAATCAGCATAGCTCTGATTTGACAGAACTGTGAGACTTTCAAAACTGCACTTTCAATACATTAAGTACAATAGGTAGGATTTTTCCGAAGCATTTAGAAATGCTGAGAAATAAGGTTGAAATTCATACATATCACTCAGTCTCATGAAAAGAGAGCTGCGACACAAATACACTGAAAAAGGTGTGAATACTTGTCTATACAGGGTAGGAAAAAAGACTGCTGATATGTTGATGATCTACTTTTGTGTTTACTTCTTTTTAAACTGGACAGCAACTTTCTTTCTTTCACAGTCACTGGACAATATTAGGCCTAGAAGCATATAAGTTTTCAAACGAGCCCTATCATTTAGTCTTTCTTCAAATGTGACTGAGAAAATAAACATACATGGCTGAAATAAAAAAAGGAATGGGCACATTATATGTATGACAAAGCACTGTGCAAAGGAAATGTCTGAAAAATAATTTCTGAACTTGCCTTGAGAGACTACAGAAGTCTGAATTCTGGCTTCTCTAAAGCTCTCATTGATTTTATCAGGTTGGATAGTGTCATGGGCTCAGCAGTAGCAGTCGTTTTTTCTCCTTCTTGGTAGCTGGTGCAGCGCTGTGTTTTTGACTTTGGGCCTGGGAGCAGCACTGATAACACCAGTGTTTATAGTTTCTGCTTGACAATGTTTTGGCCTGGCCAAGGACTTTGAGTCTCATGCTATGCCAGGGAGGAGGGGAGCCGGGAGGAAGCAGAGACAGGACACGTGACCCAAACTGACCAAAGAGGTTATCCCATACCACAGCATGTCATGTCCAGGATGTGAAGGTGGGGGGTGGAGACCCGGAAGGCAGTGGGAGTGGACTGGGGATGCATGGCATGGTCAGGTTTTTGGTACTGGGGGGTTCGCTGCTGGGGGGTGCACTGGCTGGGTTGGGCTTGGTGAGCAGTTGTATTCTCTTTCTTTGTATTTCTCTTGTGTTATTACTGGTGGTAGCAGTAGTGATTTGCGTTATACCTTAGTTACTAAACTGTTCTTATCTCAACCTGTGCGAGTTGCATTCATTTAATTCTCCTCCCCATCCCCCGGGACTGGGGGAAGAAAGAGGGGAGTGAGTGACAGAGTAAAACTTCGTGAGTTATTAGCCTGGGTGAGGTTTAAACCACGACAGATAGGCAGCCTCAGTGCTCTAATGTACAAAGCCCACTGCTCTTGATTCATGACAAGTTCCGACCTTGAGACTTTTAAATTTTGTTTGCTCATCCGATTCCTCTATGTGATTATTTTAGAAACCTCTCAATATTTCAGTATTATGCATATTTCCAGTAAAGATTTAGGAATGTAATATAAACATACTGCAAATTACTGCAACTTGTAGGTATTCAATTAGCAAAGGAGACATCTGCACTTGTCCACCTCACCTTCATCTCTGAAAAATAATTGCTACACACCAGACGCTGTGTAATGACTTATTGAAATACGCAAATAAAATATTCAAAGGGCCCTCACTAATTTTATGACAACAAAGTCCAGAGCTATGATATTCCAAATAACCCCAGTTCTTATTTTCATAATAATACACATGTGCGATGAAACACCGAGTAAAATCTTAGCTTTCTTTACAAAAAAACAGGATTTATTTGAGTTGGAAGTCTAAATGTCAGTCCTGAACATTATAAAATTATACAGAATAAGGAGGAAAGAGGGCTGATAGTGCATATAAATATAACAGTGTATTAGGCTGCATTTAATTACCAGTTCAAACAACAACCTGATCTAACCTTTGACAAGTAAAATAAATGTTCTGAATAATTTAACCAAAGCAAACATTTGCTGTTAAATGCTGGCTAATTATAGTAAGAGTTGTACTGAGAGCGGGAAAAAACCCAAAAGAGATGGTAATTTATACACTTCTGCAATTGCTACAGCTATTCCTTGAAACCCTTGAATTTTTTTTTCCATGCGGGATAGCTATTAAGTATCTACTTCAAGAAAAGAAATCTGTCTATGTGTAAGGGAAGAAGCACTGTATTAAGGATAACCAGCCTTGGTTTACAAGCACTGAAGAAATAATATAAACACTGAAAGTAAGGTAACATCAGTTTCAAGAATATCCACCTCTTCTATTGTTGGTTTCCTGATATGAAAGGTCTCTGTACTTCTCTGTATCACACTGGAAAATAAGAAAGGGTAGAATAAAGACTAAGTGTTTTCCAAAGTGTCAGCTCAATGTCACACAAAAGCCTTATTGCAGGACAGGGAGCAAAATTCAGTCATGTCCAATGTACTTCTGAGGAGTAATAAACAAATTTCAGTTCTTTACCTAAATACTAGATCAGCAGCTAAGTGACATAAACCAGCATTCCTTAAAAACACCCCCCCCCCCAAATTATTTAATGATGAAATAATTCCACCAGTATTCCACCAAGTATTCCACCAGTATTCCACATTTTAAGAGATATTATCTACAGCCAGATATACTCTCCACATGAAGTACTGAGGTTGGCTCAAAAAGAAGCTTAAGATCCCAGGAAAAATATGTGACAAGGACAAATACTTAAAGTCAGAATGCTTCCAATACCATAAATTGAAACCGTAAGGAAAAAATATGCCTTCCAGTTGTAGGCTATTTTTAAAGAAATGAATGGTTTTTGCTATCTTTGGGCCAAGATAGCAAAATAGTTTCACTTATTTATGCAATGAAAAGTTAGCAGATCATCAGCTATCTGCATGCACAATAACTATGGTTCAGAAGAATCAGAAGACCATGAAAATTTCACAGACAAGCAATGTATGGAAATCGAAAGAAGCCTATAAACCCCTAATCTTGAATATATATTAATATTTGAAGGCTTTATATAATCTGCAAAGTAAAAAGTGAAAACCATTAAAAATATTAAAACTGACTCTAAGTACGCTCCTCTCTTTTCCCAAAAGTAATTTGTGTGCAGATAAGTTCTGGCCACAAGTTTCTAAGTCAAACATATTATTTTTAAGTTACCTTTTATATTTTCATAAATATTTAATTTCTCCCTGAAATTTTAAATATGTTTATAGAGGCACGAATGCTAACATTCTTTGCTTCTTCTAACGAAAAAATATGAATTAAAATATTTCCTGCACACTGCATGAGAAACAATTTTTAAAAGAAACATAATAAATTGACAAAAAAAATCACCACAAATTGTCTACTTGATAACAGATTTTCTAGCGTATGGTGTAAACCAAATATTGGAAAATTGAATATGAAGGTCATTACTATTCTTGCTCCATAGCTCAGGATAAAGTCTTTAAGCAAACAAAGTAGTGAAGAATTTGACAAGATCTATGCCTGACACTGGAGAAAGTCAAGTACAGAATTAATTTTACACTGTATCTATTGCTTCACGCCAAATGGACAGTGAAATGCACTGATTTTTTTACACTGAGGCATCCACAAGAACATACTTAGCTGTATTTGGACAGGACAGGGAGAAATCTTAGGCTGTCACTGGTAAATGCAAAGTATCAACTCTTCCCGCTATTATACTGCACCTAAAATTTTGGCATTTAAGTACAAAACTGAAATAGATCACTCTAGAGTTGTTATGCTTTCTGTGTTCTGCACTTGAAATGTTACCAGGTTCAGTAAGCTAAATAATGCTAATAGGAAATACCTTTACCTTTCTGTGAATTAAAAGGTAGCAAGAAATAAAACCATCTGCCTAATTCTAATGTTATCTTCTCTGACTTACTTTTTAGGTAAAGAATGAAATTAACAGGCCAGTTATAGGTTGCACAGGGTGATGTGAAGACAGGTGCTTGATGGGGAGCTCACATTCAATGCTAGCCACTCATCAGTACCAAGTGCACTTTCCTGTTACTCCTAATTTTCCAAACTCTTGTGTACTTTAAGATGAACATGAAATATAATACAATATTTTAAACTTAAATAATTAAATCTGATAGAAACACTTTTAGAAACATTAGTGTACTAAAATGCTAATATACTAAAAAACACCCCCAAAACTCTCCTGGCCATAGCTGGAAGGAATACATATTGTTTCTGAATATCATCTTAGGCATCAGTCTGATATAGCAGGTGGTGTATCTGGAAGGGTGATTATAACCAAACAATTTAGTTACATGCATGCATGTACATCGGCTAAACCAGCTAATATCTTCACCAAGTGTGGCCCACCTGGTGGACAATTCTTCTGAGTCCAACAGATATTTTCAGTCCATTAAAGTAGAATACCATGATGCAGAAACTAGATAAGCTTCTCCCCTGTCTTTCTGCATGAAATTTTAACACTTAAAACCATAAGGACTAAAGATCAAGTTAGGCCTTTAGATCCATACTTCTGTGCAATAGGTTATCAAGAAATCTGAATTAGCAATAACATAAAAAGGAGAATAGCCAAACCAACAGAAACCATAGCAGAACTATAACTGTGAGGTTCTTCTTGAACCAGTCCAACATTTCACCCTGGTCAGTCTGTTGTTATAAGCGACAATTAATTTAGTCTGTACTGTAAGTTTCCTACATATTTTAGTTTGCACAAACTTGTCAGGTCTACCTGAAGAGAATTGACTTTCGTGTAGAATGGCTTTGTGATGTGGATTAGCCTCCACAAGGGATCTAAATTGACAATAATGAATTCATTATATATAGTAGGCTAGAATTAAATGAGAAGTGAAAGGCCAGTGCCAGCAGAGTTCAATGATCAGCCACTGTTGTTCTCTATATAATTTACTGGTTGAGTTTAATAATTACAGCATTGCCTTGATAATCTGTAGCTGCAGCATACTGCAAGGAGAGGAAGAGAAAATGCTTCTTGTGTTAATAGAAGAATTGAATTTTTTATTTAAATGCAGACCCACATAAACTGCAGATGGAGTATTTATAACGAACATCTAAAAACAATGACACTGGTTTAAACTAAAATTAATTTATATCACTCAAATCCGGAAAAACGTAATTTCAAGCCTTGATCTTATTAGGATACTTAATGTAATCGTATTAGAATATGAGCTTCTATATATCAAAGTGTTTTATACATTGCAAATATATTTTAAAGAGCTCCAATAAACATTACTAAACAATTCACTACTGATCTCCAAACCTAGTTTCACAGGGGCAGATTACTGGATCTGTAACTAATACAGCAGGAGAGGCAATGCCTTCACACAGGCGATATTCTTGCTGCTATACAGAACAGGCTGTCACATGAGTGTTAAGTGAGTTTCTAGGACTTTCTCATCTCTTAGCTGCCTGAGATTTAGCACAGAGCATCATGCTTTCCAAAAGGACAGAGTACCTACAGCTTCAGCGGAAGCAAATGGGGATCACAGATATTTAAAATTTCAGAAAATCAGGCCCGGTGCCATATACCAGGAAAACGCTGCCAGAAATGTCACTCACAGAATCCATGCCTGCCACTCCACAGAGATTCATATATGCTTAATGATGGCTAGCAAGTACAGAGAGCAGACCTAGCTAAGGAAAAACAACAGAAAACTAGGCAGCAGGCATGCGATGAGCACTCTGTCTGCACTCATATCCCCACTGGCAAAGTAGAAGTAAAATAGTTAAGAAACTGGTAAGGTTGATGCCAAAAATGTAAATGTTTCTAAGGACTATAGCAGACCTTAAGAGATAGTTTTTAATCTCATTTGAAACAGTTTCAATACTTCAACATTAATGTATGCACATATATATTAATGAAGCAGACATGTGAATCCCCCCGATGTCGATGTCTGTGAAGCATCTTAGCTCTAACTTCCTTCACCATCAGTCGTGTGTAAGTAACATACTGTGGCAACATATGAATAGTTCATAGCTCCAGCAATGAATGAATGAATGAACAGTGACCTAAACGCAAGCAGCAATTAAGGTTTCTGTTTCTTTACCCATCAGCTATTGCATACACTCACAGCAAACAAGCGTGTTTTTCTGACATGCACACTTGTCTGTTAATAAGTTAAGGAACTATTTCAGTCAAAAGCCTTTACGTTTTTCCCCTACACGCTTCGTTTCTTGCTACATGCATTGGAATTTTACTCTCATAGAGATGTTGATGACAAGCCAAAGAAACAGAGAGATGCTGCCAGGGATTAAGGTAAAGAACACTACAATACTTTGCAGAAGCACAAAGGGTCTGCTGGTGTTTCCCTGCACTTGGAAATCTTAAGTGCAAGCTTTCTGAAAAGCACAATGAGAGCTTCCAGTTAGCACTTCTTTTTGATTTTAGTAAACAGTCATACATCCCTTGCAAGACTTTCATGTACCACAACAAAGTATCAGCAAAAAATTCCAACATTTTGAACAGCAACAAGCCTGAAATAATTGTAAGATGCTGGGGTTTATTTATTTCCTGTTGTTTTTTTTCAAGGACTGTGCATTGGGTCTTTTATTGGGTTTTTTTTTGTTGTTCAGTTTGTATTCTTTATGTTATAGGGAAAGAAGAGAAGAGCAACAAAAAGCACACAAAGGGCCATGCCTGTTGTTTTTCACAGGTTCAGTCCAAAATAATTCTACTAATAATCTACTGCACATTATCAATACAGTAGTCATGCATTCAGAGATAAATTACATTATAATTCACTCCAGGGAAACTGAATTCCAGTTGCAGAGGCTTGTTACAGGAATGACCTGTAAGAGCAATTGCTGGCCTTGAAGGGACCAGCAGGTACAATTTTATGTAAAAGTAGCTCAAAAAAGTCCTTTTCCAACTGCAACCAGAACAACTGACACAATCACACCTGTCAACAAAAACTCTACGTACATTTCTCAAACTTTTATCTCGGTTTAGAACCTGGATCCATTCTCTCTATTATCTACACTACATGGTTCAAAATCCTCAGCCCCTTTTAGTCTGGCAGAAAGTGATCTCTGCAAAAATAAACTGAAGAAAGTTAAGACAACCCAGACCGAAGAAGAGAAACAGACCGTAGGAGCTGTTAGTACATTAAATGAGCATTACACTAACGCATTTGTCTTTGTAGAAAGTAGAGAAAAGCAGAAAGTTATCTGCCTGAGATAAGTAGATTCTTTTTTCTCTTCTATATTCAGCTTTTTAGATACAACAGTGGAATTTTATTTTATTCTTTTTTAATCAAATGGTCGATGCGGATAACTGGTCAAGGGAACTAAGAGTCAACTAAAAGTGCAAAGTGGATGACTGGCTCCTTTATTCTTGAAGCCTGCATCATGCTGCTTTGTGATTTTTAAAGCCAAAATTTGTAGAAAACTTGTATTCAATAACGAATGTTTAATACTTTAATAAACTCTTTACATTACACAAAGAGTGTCTGCTACAGAATGAACAATCCTCATCATTCAATAATATTGAGTTTAGCTCTGTCCCTGTGCTAGTTTATTATACATTACTACGTAGGTAAAATACTACAGTTGCAGGATAAATGATGCTACTCCTTTTACTACAAGATAATTTTAATATAAGGGAAAACAAGGAGAGAGGAGGTTGCAAGATCTTATTTCTCAGAACATTAAATCCTTTCACAAATTAAGATAATCATTATCAGAAGCCACTTGTTACGAACAATAATTTAATTTCCCTGAACTCAAACCTGACAACATTCAGCTAACACTGAAGAAACTGGAAAGTAAAATGAGTCATAAACTGTCAAAGAAAAGTCTGGGTGGAAACAGAATTTGTTCTCAGTGTCAGAAGCAGAAGTAACAAAATAGTAAAATGAAAACTCTTATTTTAAAATGCAGGTAACACTGATAAAGATCTGACTGAGAATTAATGTAAATACTGGGCAAAGAAAAGGGTAGCTGACTGGGCTGACAAGAGCACAACGATTTGGAAACTTTAGATTCAGCTGGTCCCTACTGCTACCTTACCAAAGCACATGAGGGGATATATCTATGTAGGAAGAGGAAAAAATCTGGTGAAGCCGTGGAAACAAATAGTGAGTTAATCTTAAATCATAATGGGTGAACTTCTCCAGTGTGTGTAATACCCTCCTAGACATACAAAAGCTTCTCTGCAGCATCATTTCCTGGATGCTTGGAATCAGATTATCAGTTTTGCTGTAGATTTACAAAGCATTAAGGTAACTTTAGACTTCCTCCCTCCTTTCTCTCCCTGCCCTCCCCAAATATTAATCTGACCTTAATGCTTGAAAATTATTTACATCAGAAATTTAAAATCATGTAGCAGAGAATATAGGAAAGCCACCAACTCAAATTTTAACTTTCATAAATAATGACCTACTTCTTATTCTTCATTTTAGGACTTTATTGTATGTATTCACATCTTATTTTTCAACCTTGCCAGAGCTGAGATGTTCAATACACACTGACAGGTCACTGAAGATTAGGCTTTTTCATAGCCAACAGAGTTGTAGACCAACTCTGGACATTATTTGGCAATAGTTACTGTACTAAGGAAGCAATTTTTCCAGGTTCACATGCACCAAGTGCACCGTGCATTACAGAGCTCTTAAAAAAGCAGCATCATATAAGACTGACTGTATCTTGTTCATGTAATTATCTACTCAATTCAACATGCCCGAAGACATTCACATACAACTAAAAAGGTAAAAACTCACAGAAAGCAAAATCTCTCCTGTAGGATGCTCTTGGATAGCTTATGCTAACATTTCTTTCTCAAACCCACATCCAGGAACACAATTCAAAGAAAGAAACTCAAGCATCACATACCCATCAGCTTGAGAGTCCTGCATTGCTATCTACAAAAAATTATGAAAAAGTAATCAGAAATTTCATGGACAGTGTACAAACTTATTAATATGATCTGTTTTAATAGGTGCCAGCAAAAACATCTTATTAGTTCTACAATTAAATGATTCAGAAACCATCCACACTATCTGCCTTTTAACAGTTCCAATCAGTAGCAGATCAAGGTGTAATCAACAGCAGCAGGGGGCTTTAGGAAGCAAAACAAAACAAAAACAGTAGGGATCTTTACTAGCTTACAGTAATTGATACAAGGAGAGGTTATACGTTACTGCAAGTTAGCCCAAGATACGGAAAAGCTATGTGAAAATTCCCTATTACCTATAACTCCCATTTCAATATAGCAACAGCAATACAATAAGCTTTTATAAAATGGAGTATTTAAAGTTTACTGAATTCCTTGCTGATCTAGAAAATCTTCTTTATCTCTTTTTTTTGCCCCCCTCCATTTTACATTTTTTGTAACAAGATCAATATTTGGGTTACCGTATATTCAGCACCCATGGATGTCACCCCTTAAATTTATGAGTGGGCTGCACGAGTGATATAAAGCCCCTCTTCTGTAGGAGTTGAGCACATGGTCTGAACAGCACTTTTAGCCCCTGCTATGCATGGTAGCGAAACTATGTTTCCCATATGTTAGTGCTGACAGGCTGACTGATATAAATTCAACTCAAAGAAACTTACACACAAGTTATTTTTACGCTTTTTAATCCTTTTTTTCCTCTATTAACAGTGTCCCAGATATAAGAAAGGAATACATTAAAGAGAAATTGGTAAGTGGTGCAATAATTTATGCACCC